>OX371263.1:44066159-45324519 GCA_947311025.1 Lypha dubia | reverse complement strand
ATAACGTAGAATATTGCCTGCAAGTACATTTGGGTGCAACTCAAGTTTTTTTTTATATATTTTTTAGCGTGTTTTGAAAATACTGTCTTTACCAACCGAGCATCAAGGTCTTTGTGAATTCGCTGATTTCGGATATACCAGGGGGCTGCTGTTTTTGTACGTAGAATTTTATTCTGTCGCCTTTGAATTTTTTCGACATTTGATGCTGAGGCAGTGCCATATAACTGGATTCCATAGGACCATATTAGTTTCAGGATCGCGTTGTATAATAGAAGTTTACAGTCGAGGCTTAGTATAGAATTCCTTCCAATAAGCCAATTCATTTGGGATGCTTTTAACCTTCCTATACTCACGCATATGGTCTGTGAGACCGACTTTTAGTATTTTAGTTTTTTCTTAAGAAAAAAGCGCGAGCGTATTGTAATTTCTGTTAGCTTCATCATTCTAAATAAACTTAAATTTAATGCGGTTTCAAAGTTTGTGAAAGCAAGACCAGTGTGTGCATACAGCAAAAACTGGTCTCTGAGACCGACGTGAGTATTGATGTATCGGTTTTACGTAAGTAATATTTAAACATATTTCATAATTTTTATGTAGTTTAATTGCACAAAAGTATTTTGAAACTACTTACAGGTATTAATTTTATATCATAATAGACGAAGAACAAATAAGATTAATGTTAGAGGATGATGAGCCAATTTCAGACTACGACGAAAGCAGCGGCAGTGAATATAAGGATTCGGCTGAAGTAAATGATGAAAAAGTAATACAGAGCAAGAAAACTATTCGAATTGTAAACCAAAAATTTTTCTACATCTAGCAACTTTAACATGCCCCTTCAGCAGTTGTTAGAACACGTTCCAAAAATTTAGTCACTCAAATTCCTGTTGTTGTGTTATGATTGCTACTGTACTAATTCTGACTAGATTAAGCTTATATATTTTATTCCTTATATAATTTTCTCTAAACTGTTAAGTTTTGGTGTGATTATTTTTATTTAAAATATATTTTTTGTTTTTTTTAGCTCTTTAGATTTTCACTTTATTTTACAAGGACTGAAATGAAAAACTAATAGTCATTAATAAAAAAGTTTTTTTTTTTCTAAAAATTTATTTTATATTACTAAAAACTTCAATATCTAAAAGTAAATGGGCCCACATTAAAATTTTCCTTAACTAATTTAAGTTTTGTATGCCCTGCAAAACATCGGTCTGACAGACCGGGAGCGAGTATACGTGTTTCATATTTTGACGTGAGTATAGGAAGGTTAATTTCATTTGTGTTAACTTTGCGCCTATATGCGATTTCCATGTTAAACGAAGATCAAGATGAACACCTAGATATTTGACTACAGTGTGTTGAGGTATAGTCTCGGTGTTAATTTTTATAGGCGGGCATGTTTCCCTGCGCAACGTAATAGTGACGTGTACACATTTCCGCTCGTTAACTTTTATACGCCATTGTTTGAGCCATTTTTCTAATTTGGATATATACCCTTGTAAGTTGGGGAAGCTTCTACAGGACTTTCAAGAACGCTTAGAAAATCTGTATCATCAGCAAATGTTGACTGTTATGTCACTATTGTTGTGAATGTTACTGCTTAACGGTAAGTCCGAGGCGTATATTAAATAAAGTAAGGGACCAAAGATACTGCCTTGATGGACTCCGGCTTCAATCGACTGCGGATGGCTTAAAAAATTGCCTTCCTTAACTACAAATTTTCGTTCCTTTAGATAGCTTTTTAAAAGCTTGACGATGTTTGCTGGTAAATTTTGTATTAGTTTGTTGATAAGACCTTCGTGCCATACTTTATCGAAAGCTTGTGAGACATCAATAAAGAGCGCAGAGCAATATTTCTTTTTTTCAAATGTGTCTCTAACAACATTCACATGTCTGTGAGTTTGTTCAATTGTACTATGTTGACTGCGAAAACCGAATTGATGATCTGGAAAGCATCCAGTTCTAGTCACAAATTGTTTTGAAATGTTGGGCAATAAGCTAATAGGCCAATAGGATTCAACTTTTGTATGATCCTTGCCGGGCTTTGGTATCATAGTAATTAGCGACACCTTCCATTCTTTTGGATAGTGTTTTAGGCGTAGAATACTGTTAAAAATGAATAGTATTATTCTTTTTGCAATGTAAGGCAATTCTTGAAGCATTTTGTTGCATCCCAGAAAAAAATAATCAAGTTTTTGGAAGCAGTACATACTTTTTCTGCCTTAAGAACGTGCTTCATATTAAGCACATATGTATTATCTTTACAAATGCAGAAATGTATGGCAGAAAATGTAAAATTGAAGAAATTTTTGAAGGGAAGCTGTTGTTTGTGTTTGCAAAACTATCCTAAGCTGCTTGGTATACTCCTTAAGCCTTAATTTTAGATGGGCTGATAAGTAGCGTTGCGATTCTCGTCGAGCTCTCCCTTTTTTTAGTCAATAGCCTTTCTATATCTACGGAAAAAATAGTGTTAAACCTTACCTGATGATTTGTTTTATTTGACGCGTCATTAAAAGCAGCTTGTTTAACGTGCGCTTCATACAACCTGAGGGAATCGTCTATGTCAGAAGGTGTTCATAGCGGCATTCTTTCCGAGCAATGAGCACTCAGATATTTTCTGTATTTCATCCAGTTAATACGTGCAGATGTCATCAGTTAATCACATGTTGGTGTTACAGTTGTGTAAATAGTGACAATTGTATGCGAGTGACCTGAAGATAAATCCAGAGAAGCTTCAGCATTAATCATTTCGCTGCCCACACCTTTCACTATTCCAAAGTCGATAACGTCAGGAACATTTTGTCGATCTGTTGGCCAATATGTTGGCTGACCACACGACACTACGTTCAAACCCATTTTAAAAACGACATCAAACAAAACTCGTCCCTTAGGAGTGATTAAACGTGAACCCCAGAATGTGTGTTTAGCATAGTAGTCGCCAGCTGCTAGAAAACGGGGGCCCATTGATTTATAAAATTCCGTATATTGACTTTTGATAGTAATTTTCAATGCAGATGTTCGTTGCTTGAAGATAATCTTCACATAAATCATTCAACAGGTAGTGTTTTATTCGCGTTTTTATTAGGATTCCCGAGCCACCACAAGCTCAACCTCGAGGATCCTTTGTGTCGTAAAAAGTATATCCACAAATTTTGAAATAGCTTCGAGAAGTCAAATCAGTTTCTGAGATAAGTATTACATCGATTTGATTAACCAGAAGAAAATACTCTATTTCGTTTTGCTTTCCAAAAACATATTTTTAAGTTCATGGCTTGTTTAAAACAGCCTGCATTAACGTAGACTGCATTTTCAACATTTCCTGCATCATACAGGACATTTTGAGAGTAAATGTATTTACTGTTTGTATTAAGCTCTCAATTGAGGCTTCAATACGACTAAAATAATACCCCGAATCTTCATTTACATATACGGTTTTTTAAGCCGCACTCTGGTTGCTTTTTAAAATACTAGCGTATGAAAATTTATTATTAGCTCGTTGGTGAGCACTAGTCGCGTTAGACTTGAAAGCGTTACAATGTTGATTCTGGCTGGTAGACGGTTAAGGTAATTGTGGGTAGTTAAAAGGGGTTTTAGGCTGAGCGGGAGCAGCATTAGTTTTTTTGTTTGTTGAATTCTTCAAAAACGAGCAAAGGGGGCAGCCCCTATGGTTGGCAGTGTGATTTCCGCCGCAATTGCCACATTTTTTTGCCTTAGGATCACCTTTAATTATGTTACAGTAAGCAGTACTGTGTCACTCACCACATACAACGCAGACTGTAGGCAACTTGCAATAAGTCTTCGTGTGCGCAAATTCTTGGCAGTTCAGGCATTGATCAGGTCCAGCTCTTTTATGTGGAAGCTCAATGGTAACTCTTCGATGCAACAAGTACTTTAAATCATAGATTGTATGTGCTTCATTTTTTTATTTTTATGTCACCTGGCTGTAATTTGACTCTAAATATTGGTTGGGGGATTCTTTCCATATTCTTAAAGTTTGACACATTTTTCACCTTAAAGCCACTATTTTTCAGGCCAGACTTGACCTCTTCTGGATCCACGCTTGAAACTGTGCCTTTTATAACTATTGTTAGGCCTTTAGCACTCTTTAGTTGGTATGTGTAAAAGTTTTTATTTTTAGATTCAAAATCTGAAACTATTTTTCGGTAATTATTTTCATGAGTTACCTGAATTTTTGTTTCGTTGATTTTGCAGCGCTTAATTGGAGTAACATAGAACTCATATTCTCCAAATAATGAGATAAGGCTTTTTACCAGAAAGTTGGAGTTCTGGAGTTCTGCTGGAGTTCGTAAGTATATTTGTGGTGGTTTACTCTAACTTGTAGTAGTTGTGTCTTCATTACCTTGTTCAGTTAAAATGTCGAAACGATTTTCGGTATTTTTAATATTTTTTCCAACTTTAGGAACTTTTGCCGTTGACGCAATTAGACCAGATTTTGGACTTCTTCTTCTTTTTAACACGGTGAGGTATCTTTCCATACCTGTTTGAATTTTATTATCATTTATTGTACTCACCACATCTACCATTTTGTGCACGTTGGTCACCTTGTTACTTATTGTTTGTTTGTACAGCTAAGCTGACAAGTTTGCTAATGGGTGCAATTGTTGTTGCTTCTTGAACACTATTTAACATGTTCAGATAGCATGATCGCGCACAAGTAGTTGTGTTTAGTGTAAAATTCAGGTTTGTGTTTAATTCATTTTTTTATTGTCGTCATCAGCAACAAAAGTTAAATAAGCATTTCTACTGCTTGTAGGTTTATTGTTTGTTGTTGTTGTCAGAAGAAACTCATTTAGAGTTCTCTTTGTTGTTTCGTGTTCACTATAGGAGTTTGTGTATGCAAATTTTTCTGTATATTACACGCAAGTAAAAAATTAAATAAAACCAGTATAATAACTGTTTAATCAATGTTTTTTTTTTTTTTTTGGGGATTGTAACTTACAATAATTTTTAATATTTAGTTGCGACGATTATAAAAACGCGTCTGTAGACTACGAGAGTAGAAAAGTTATAATAACCCCTAGGAAAATCATAATTTAATGACCATTTCATGATTTTCTTAGTGAAGAATGTTTGTCCACAATAAAGCGTACAAACATTCAAATATACTAACACTTGAAACACTTGAAATTAGTTCTCATATACAAACATATAAACGAGACTTATTTTCTTTACACTTCTTTGTCGAAATGCATTTTTGTCCACAACAATTGTGCACAAACATGCATATTTAAATATAAAGACACTTCAACTTTATTGCCCCATATTTTATTGCCCCATATTTTATTGCCGTATAAAATATGATTTTCATAAGAAACCCAAATTCAATAAATATACTTACGTGTACTTGAAATTGGTTTTCATTACACTTCTCTATTGAAATGCATTTTGGTCCACAACAATTGTGCACAAACATGCATATTTAAACATAAAGGCACTTTAACTCTATTGCCCTATATTTTATTACAGTTGAAGTATGATTTTCCCAAGAACTCCAAAACCAATAAACCCTAAGTAGATCAATAAATTAATAAGCATTTTCTTTGTTGGACATTTTAACTTCGTATTTAATAATAAGAATTTTTAGTTTTTAAGTCAGTCTTAAGATAGATTCCAAATAAAAGCGAAAGCAGAAAAGAAATAAAATTTGTTTTTTTTATTTTGAAATTTTCTCTACGCAAAAGTGGCGCAGTCGGTAGGATACCACAAAAAGGATTTTCTTAAAAGATGAAAAGTTCCTTTTTTTTATTTTAATAAATTGAGTGGTATTCCGTGTAAAATTCAACAAAGAAGTTGAATAACTGATCTTGATTCAACAAAGAAGTTGGACAAGTGAACTTCCGTATAAAATTCAATAAAGAAGTTGAATAACTGAACTTGATTCAACAAAAAAGTTGAACAAGTGAACTTCCGTGTAAAATTCAACAAAGAAGTTGAATAAAGTGAACTCAATTCAACAAAAAAGTTGAACTAGTAAAATCTTGCAAAATTCAACGAGAAACTAAAGTGATGTGCAAATGATTTAATATTTCCCAAAACTTTTAAATACTTTTTTTACATAAGAAAATATTTTTTTTTATAAAAAAAAAAGAAAAAAAAAAGGACACAAATTAACAATTGCAAAAATAAGAGTGATCAAGATAATCAATAATCACACCAATAATAACTCACTTAATCTTCAAAAAAATTTTGAACATAAAAATTTGCAAAAGAAAATATACTACAAGAGACAGAAATCAACAATTACAAAAAGAGGCCGATCAAAATAATTACACCAATAAATATCAACAAAAGGACGAATTTCTTATTCAACACTTGAGAAGCAAACTACATCAAGAAGACTTTCATCCACATCTACAAGGACATCCAACTAAAATTAGACGTAAGAATATAAAATTTTTTTTCCCTCTTATCATTCATTTGTTTTAATTACAAAAATAAAAGAAATATAGACATACATATATACAAATATAATTATTAAGAAATAGCTAACCCACAAGAAAATATTGTTACAATTAACCCCCTAAAATATCTGAATAATCTACCTGAATTTAACGGAGAAAGACGAGACTTACAAAATTTTTTAACATTAGTAGACAGAATACATCCTCATTTACAGACATATGACCAGTTATCACAATTATTCTTTTCGGACGTGATTAAGAGTAAGTTCAAAGGAAAAGCTAGACAAGCCATTGAAATTAATTGCCACGCAAATTCCTGGCTAGAGATAAAGGGTGTTCTCCTTAATAATTTTGGAGACAGGTCATCTCTTGATGAAATTTATGACGAACTCAGGGCTGTAACATTTAGAGTAAACACATTAGAGTTTTATAACGAGATCAAAGAAAAATTGCGCAGACTTAACAATAAAACATTTAACATTCTTGGCGAAGGCCCAGCTACAAATCAAAGTGCAGAAAATAACAAACGCACAGCCTTGAATCTTTTCAAAAATAAGATTCCAGAGCCTATGAAAACAATTTTGTTTTGTAGAAATCCTGATAGCTTAGAAAGCGCCATGGAAATTTTGTTCCAAGCAGGTCATGCATATACAGGATACGACAACACTTTGGGGAATTACAAAAGAAATCCGACACGACATAACAATAATGTACAAGAAGCACGTAACTGGGGTTACAACCAACCTAAATCTATGAAACATTCAAAACAACATTTACAAAATCTTCCACAGAATTCACGTTTTCAAAACTCACGATACCAACAACAATCACAAAATTTTTCACAAAATTCACGATACTCACCACAACGGTTCCAACCTTCACAGAACCCACAGCAACGGTTCCCACAATAAACACAAAATACAGGAAATTTTTCACAAAACACACGATACCCGACCCAACAACAATACCAAGACTTTCAAAACCCACAACAACGATAACAACCCATTGAGCCAATGGACATAAACAAACACGAACTAACAGTAGAAAGTTTTTAGCCATCAGCCTCGGATACCTTCCACATATAGAAATTAAAACTAAGTTAGGACATATAAAACTAATTATCGACACAGGTGCAACAAATTCAATTCTTAACCCAGGCATTTGCCACCCTAAATGGTTGTACAAAACAAACCCTATCCTTGTAAAAACTCTACTAAATACAACGCAATTGAATCAAAAAGCTAGAATTAAAACTTTCCATGAATTCGGTAAAAAACTTGACTTTATTGAATTTTTTATATTAAAATTTCATGATTATTATGATGGATTAGTAGGAAATGATCTACTGATACCACTAGAAGCCTGTATAAATTATAAAAATAAAACTATCCAGTTTGGAGACGTTAGTTTACCCCTTTTAGAAGGAAACTATAAAAACAAACAAAAAGAATATCAAAAGAAAGACGATGTTGTCGATAAAATTAAAGAAAAAGAATACCAAAACATGGAAACTATCTATTTTCAGGAATTATTAAAATTTAAAGAAATACCATTAGAAAAACAAATACGCATTGAACACTTGAACTGCGAAGAAAAAGCATGTCTTTTAAAACTTATAAAAAACTACCCGGATGTATTTTATCAAGAAAATTCTAAACTTACCTTTACATCCGCTATAAAACATAACATACGTACTGTTAATAATGTCCCAATATTTACCAAATCTTATCGATATCCATATATACATAAGGAGGAAGTAGAGGAACAAATTCAACAAATGCTTAAAGATAGAATAATTAGACCCAGCAAATCTCCCTACTCAGCACCTGTATGGATCGTACCTAAGAAGGCAGATGCCAGTAACAAAACCAAGTGGAGACTTGTCATAGATTACCGGAAACTAAACGAAGTAACGGTGGACGACAAGTACCCAATTCCGAACATTGATGAAATACTAGATAAACTGGGCAGATGCCAGTATTTCACTACCCTTGACTTGGCCAAGGGATTTCATCAAATTGAAATTATGGAAGAGGACATTCACAAAACCGCTTTCAATGTGGAAAACGGACATTACGAGTTCTTAAGAATGCCGTTTGGACTAAAGACAGCTCCAGCGACATTCCAGAGGCTCATGAATACAGTCCTAGGTGAATATATAAATAAGATATGTCTAGTTTATTTAGACGATATCATAATTTTTTCTACGTCGTTACAAGAACATTTGAATTCCATTGGACTGGTTTTTAATAGGTTGAGGGAGGCTAATTTGAAGATCCAGTTGGACAAATCCGAGTTTCTAAAAAGGGAAACAGAATTTCTAGGACATATTGTGACTCGAGACGGGATAAAACCAAACCCAAAAAAAATTGAATGCGTGAGGAACTTTCCCATTCCAAAGACCCCAAAACAAATAAAACAATTCCTTGGCCTAACTGGGTACTATAGGAAGTTTATCAAGGACTATTCTCTGATAGCAAAACCAATGACTAGGTACTTGAAAAAAGACGCTAAAATAAATACATCTGATCCGCAATATCAAGAAAGTTTTAATACCCTTAAAACTTTACTAATAAATGAACCCATTTTAACATACCCAGATTTCTCAAAAAAATTTACCGTTACTACAGACGCCAGTAACTTCGCCCTAGGCGCAGTTCTATCACAAGATAATCATCCGATTTGTTTTGCCAGCCAGCAAATCAAGTACAAAAAAGGAACGAAAAATAGCAACGCGGACGCTCTATCAAGAATTGAACCCGCATCAATTAATATAAATATCGTGGAACCCAGGCCAATCACTATAAAAGAAACTTCCAATCCCATAAATATTTTCAAAAACCAAATAATTATAAAACAAATCCCATCAGGATCTTTAAAAGTAAAAAATAAATCAGTTTTTAAAAATAATAGAAAAATTATCCATCTTAAGAAATTAACGCTACACAGTTGAATGCGATTCTATTAAACGACGAATGTTATGATGTTCTGAGAGATACCTATGAAACACTATTTTCTAATAATGAAAAGTTTAAGATCATAAGATGCTTTAACTTGTTGGAAGACGTAGAGGATGAAAATAAGCTAACTGAATGCATAGAAAAAGAACATTTAGATAAAAATCATAGGGGCATTCAGGCTGTATACGAAGAATTAAAAGCACAAATTTATAACCCAAAATTGAAATTGAGAATTACACAATTTATTAATAATTGTGAGATTTGTAATATTGAGAAATACGACAGGAAACCACCGAAATTGCCATACAAGATTACCGAAACACCTTCGAAGCCTCGTGAAATAGTACACATAGATGTCTTTTATACATTGGAAAAACAATTATTTATGACACTCATAGACAAGTTTACCAAATTTGCAGTTGCTTACAAAATTAATGGACGCACATCGATGGAGTTCAAAACAAAACTGCTTCAATACATCAACTCATATGGAAAAATTGAAAAAATAATAGTGGACAACGAATTGGGATTTAAAGCTATACCAATTCAACAATTTTTGAACGAGGAAAACATTGTCATACACTATACATCAAACAGTAATCATAATTCCAATGCAGATATTGAG
This sequence comes from Lypha dubia, assembly GCA_947311025.1. Lineage (NCBI taxonomy): Eukaryota > Metazoa > Arthropoda > Insecta > Diptera > Tachinidae > Lypha > Lypha dubia. The sequence continues at coordinate 45,314,512 of OX371263.1, read as the reverse complement.
CGACTCCACAATACAATAAATGAGCACATACGACTTCTAAGACATGACGAAAGGAATAAAACTGAAACCGTTGAAGAAAAAATATTCAGAATAATAGGTTATTATAACAACACCATTCATGGTACGACAAAAATTAGACCAATAGATTTCTTGAATGGGAAAATACATGAAGACAGATACGATACAATACGTGAATTGATTGTGGGTAGGAAAGAAAAATATATAAATAAATTGAATAAGGATAGATTTGATGTAGAATTTAACGAAGGAATTAATTACATTAAAGAAATTAGGGGAGGCAAAAATCATAGAAAATATAGGAAAATAGATACTAATAAAATAGATGAAGATCATGTGGTGGACAAGAAAACAGGGTTAAAATATTACAAAGCACACATTAAACGAAAGAAACAATATCAAACTCCTTAAATGAATATACGTAATTTCAGATGAACTGCTTACTGCTGCTGGCATTGATATCAACCGTTAACACACAAACAATTGACATGCAGGACCTTACAAATAACAATGGCTACATACCAATTAGGACCGACGAGAAAAAGGTGATTGAACATTACAATAAAATATTACATGTTGTAAATCTAACAGCATACGGTGACACATTATCATTATTACATAGCAACATACTTTCACTAAATTTTAGTACAACAGAAAACAAACCACTATTGGACAGCGTATACAAAAATTTTGCTATAGTTGAAGGAAAAATAGAAAACTTAAATCCGCATTTTAGACGAAAACGAGGACTAATAAACATTTTAGGGAAAGGACTGAAAATCGTAGCTGGAACTATGGATAGCGAGGACGAAATAGAAATTAGAAACTCATTAAAAACAATATACGAAAATGAAAGGACTCTAACGAACACCATTAACAACCTTACAACAGTAAATAACTTAATCTCTTCTCAAATCCAGAACATTACTGACCACATAAACAAAAAACAGATACAAATAGGACATTATATAAATAAATTAAAAGACTTTTTACAAAATAAGATAACAAATATAGAAGACGAAATTATATTCTTAGAACATATTTACCAAATAAATAATGATATTTCACTTTTACGCGACCATATAGATGACATCGGACAGATAATGTTTTCTTGCAAACTAGGCATAATTCCCTCGGACATACATACTTACTAAAACAGAACTTGACTTAATAAATGACTTTGATAGTTATACAAATGCTAAAGTAACAGTAGCAGCACAGGACAATAACATTATACTTATTCTCCAAATTCCCCAATATTCAAAGAATATTCTGTCAAAAATAATATTCGAGCCAATCCCAAATATGAATAATAAGTCTATTAATTTAAGTATATACGAGATATTTGTAGATTCAAAAAACAATATTTTCGACACTAACATTAAAGAAAATTTAGAAAAAAACTTAATTAAGTTATCTGACGAATGTTTACTGAGCATTATAAACTTCGAAGAAGCACAGTGCAATATGCAGAATATGATTGAAACACAAATATCAGAGATTGTCGAAGGAATACTTGTATTTAAGAATTTCTATTCAAAGATAGAACATAATTGTAACAAAATAAATATTAAATTGAAAGGAAACTTTTTGATAAAGTTTGAAAATTGTGAAATCAAAACACTTAGCAAAACATTTTCTAATATAAAAATAAAAACTTACGACAAATTTATTTTACCAAATTTTATTACAAAAATTAAAGAAAAAACTCTGAAAAATGACAATATGGCTAACTTGAAGCTGGAAACTTTATATGTAGAACAAGTTAAACATGCAAATTCAATTCAAAAAATTATTAATCAAAGTGTGTACTCAAATTTACTAAATGTAAGCATTAATATCATAATTATAATTACGATAATTTTATTAACAATATTTTTCCTACGTAATATAAGAAGTAAAATGTCCATATTACATGTTTCGTCGGAGCATCACTCTAACGATGGGGGAGTTATAATAACCCCTAGGAAAATCATAATTTAATGACCATTTCATGATTTTCTTAGTGAAGAATGTTTGTCCACAATAAAGCGTACAAACATTCAAATATACTAACACTTGAAACACTTGAAATTAGTTCTCATATACAAACATATAAACGAGACTTATTTTCTTTACACTTCTTTGTCGAAATGCATTTTTGTCCACAACAATTGTGCACAAACATGCATATTTAAATATAAAGACACTTCAACTTTATTGCCCCATATTTTATTGCCCCATATTTTATTGCCGTATAAAATATGATTTTCATAAGAAACCCAAATTCAATAAATATACTTACGTGTACTTGAAATTGGTTTTCATTACACTTCTCTATTGAAATGCATTTTTGTCCACAACAATTGTGCACAAACATGCATATTTAAACATAAAGGCACTTTAACTCTATTGCCCTATATTTTATTACAGTTGAAGTATGATTTTCCCAAGAACTCCAAAACCAATAAACCCTAAGTAGATCAATAAATTAATAAGCATTTTCTTTGTTGGACATTTTAACTTCGTATTTAATAATAAGAATTTTTAGTTTTTAAGTCAGTCTTAAGATAGATTCCAAATAAAAGCGAAAGCAGAAAAGAAATAAAATTTGTTTTTTTTATTTTGAAATTTTCTCTACGCAAAAGTGGCGCAGTCGGTAGGATACCACAAAAAGGATTTTCTTAAAAGATGAAAAGTTCCTTTTTTTTATTTTAATAAATTGAGTGGTATTCCGTGTAAAATTCAACAAAGAAGTTGAATAACTGATCTTGATTCAACAAAGAAGTTGGACAAGTGAACTTCCGTATAAAATTCAATAAAGAAGTTGAATAACTGAACTTGATTCAACAAAAAAGTTGAACAAGTGAACTTCCGTGTAAAATTCAACAAAGAAGTTGAATAAAGTGAACTCAATTCAACAAAAAAGTTGAACTAGTAAAATCTTGCAAAATTCAACGAGAAACTAAAGTGATGTGCAAATGATTTAATATTTCCCAAAACTTTTAAATACTTTTTTTACATAAGAAAATATTTTTTTTTATAAAAAAAAAAGAAAAAAAAAAAGGACACAAATTAACAATTGCAAAAATAAGAGTGATCAAGATAATCAATAATCACACCAATAATAACTCACTTAATCTTCAAAAAAATTTTGAACATAAAAATTTGCAAAAGAAAATATACTACAAGAGACAGAAATCAACAATTACAAAAAGAGGCCGATCAAAATAATTACACCAATAAATATCAACAAAAGGACGAATTTCTTATTCAACACTTGAGAAGCAAACTACATCAAGAAGACTTTCATCCACATCTACAAGGACATCCAACCAAAATTAGACGTAAGAATATAAAATTTTTTTTCCCTCTTATCATTCATTTGTTTTAATTACAAAAATAAAAGAAATATAGACATACATATATACAAATATAATTATTAAGAAATAGCTAACCCACAAGAAAATATTGTTACAATTAACCCCCTAAAATATCTGAATAATCTACCTGAATTTAACGGAGAAAGACGAGACTTACAAAATTTTTTAACATTAGTAGACAGAATACATCCTCATTTACAGACATATGACCAGTTATCACAATTATTCTTTTCGGACGTGATTAAGAGTAAGTTCAAAGGAAAAGCTAGACAAGCCATTGAAATTAATTGCCACGCAAATTCCTGGCTAGAGATAAAGGGTGTTCTCCTTAATAATTTTGGAGACAGGTCATCTCTTGATGAAATTTATGACGAACTCAGGGCTGTAACATTTAGAGTAAACACATTAGAGTTTTATAACGAGATCAAAGAAAAATTGCGCAGACTTAACAATAAAACATTTAACATTCTTGGCGAAGGCCCAGCTACAAATCAAAGTGCAGAAAATAACAAACGCACAGCCTTGAATCTTTTCAAAAATAAGATTCCAGAGCCTATGAAAACAATTTTGTTTTGTAGAAATCCTGATAGCTTAGAAAGCGCCATGGAAATTTTGTTCCAAGCAGGTCATGCATATACAGGATACGACAACACTTTGGGGAATTACAAAAGAAATCCGACACGACATAACAATAATGTACAAGAAGCACGTAACTGGGGTTACAACCAACCTAAATCTATGAAACATTCAAAACAACATTTACAAAATCTTCCACAGAATTCACGTTTTCAAAACTCACGATACCAACAACAATCACAAAATTTTTCACAAAATTCACGATACTCACCACAACGGTTCCAACCTTCACAGAACCCACAGCAACGGTTCCCACAATAAACACAAAATACAGGAAATTTTTCACAAAACACACGATACCCGACCCAACAACAATACCAAGACTTTCAAAACCCACAACAACGATAACAACCCATTGAGCCAATGGACATAAACAAACACGAACTAACAGTAGAAAGTTTTTAGCCATCAGCCTCGGATACCTTCCACATATAGAAATGAAAACTAAGTTAGGACATATAAAACTAATTATCGACACAGGTGCAACAAATTCAATTCTTAACCCAGGCATTTGCCACCCTAAATGGTTGTACAAAACAAACCCTATCCTTGTAAAAACTCTACTAAATACAACGCAATTGAATCAAAAAGCTAGAATTAAAACTTTCCATGAATTCGGTAAAAAACTTGACTTTATTGAATTTTTTATATTAAAATTTCATGATTATTATGATGGATTAGTAGGAAATGATCTACTGATACCACTAGAAGCCTGTATAAATTATAAAAATAAAACTATCCAGTTTGGAGACGTTAGTTTACCCCTTTTAGAAGGAAACTATAAAAACAAACAAAAAGAATATCAAAAGAAAGACGATGTTGTCGATAAAATTAAAGAAAAAGAATACCAAAACATGGAAACTATCTATTTTCAGGAATTATTAAAATTTAAAGAAATACCATTAGAAAAACAAATACGCATTGAACACTTGAACTGCGAAGAAAAAGCATGTCTTTTAAAACTTATAAAAAACTACCCGGATGTATTTTATCAAGAAAATTCTAAACTTACCTTTACATCCGCTATAAAACATAACATACGTACTGTTAATAATGTCCCAATATTTACCAAATCTTATCGATATCCATATATACATAAGGAGGAAGTAGAGGAACAAATTCAACAAATGCTTAAAGATAGAATAATTAGACCCAGCAAATCTCCCTACTCAGCACCTGTATGGATCGTACCTAAGAAGGCAGATGCCAGTAACAAAACCAAGTGGAGACTTGTCATAGATTACCGGAAACTAAACGAAGTAACGGTGGACGACAAGTACCCAATTCCGAACATTGATGAAATACTAGATAAACTGGGCAGATGCCAGTATTTCACTACCCTTGACTTGGCCAAGGGATTTCATCAAATTGAAATTACGGAAGAGGACATTCACAAAACCGCTTTCAATGTGGAAAACGGACATTACGAGTTCTTAAGAATGCCGTTTGGACTAAAGACAGCTCCAGCGACATTCCAGAGGCTCATGAATACAGTCCTAGGTGAATATATAAATAAGATATGTCTAGTTTATTTAGACGATATCATAATTTTTTCTACGTCGTTACAAGAACATTTGAATTCCATTGGACTGGTTTTTAATAGGTTGAGGGAGGCTAATTTGAAGATCCAGTTGGACAAATCCGAGTTTCTAAAAAGGGAAACAGAATTTCTAGGACATATTGTGACTCGAGACGGGATAAAACCAAACCCAAAAAAAATTGAATGCGTGAGGAACTTTCCCATTCCAAAGACCCCAAAACAAATAAAACAATTCCTTGGCCTAACTGGGTACTATAGGAAGTTTATCAAGGACTATTCTCTGATAGCAAAACCAATGACTAGGTACTTGAAAAAAGACGCTAAAATAAATACATCTGATCCGCAATATCAAGAAAGTTTTAATACCCTTAAAACTTTACTAATAAATGAACCCATTTTAACATACCCAGATTTCTCAAAAAAATTTACCGTTACTACAGACGCCAGTAACTTCGCCCTAGGCGCAGTTCTATCACAAGATAATCATCCGATTTGTTTTGCCAGCCAGCAAATCAAGTACAAAAAAGGAACGAAAAATAGCAACGCGGACGCTCTATCAAGAATTGAACCCGCATCAATTAATATAAATATCGTGGAACCCAGGCCAATCACTATAAAAGAAACTTCCAATCCCATAAATATTTTCAAAAACCAAATAATTATAAAACAAATCCCATCAGGATCTTTAAAAGTAAAAAATAAATCAGTTTTTAAAAATAATAGAAAAATTATCCATCTTAAGAAATTAGATAGAGAAACATCAATTACATTATTATAGAACCACTTTAACGCTACACAGTTGAATGCGATTCTATTAAACGACGAATGTTATGATGTTCTGAGAGATACCTATGAAACACTATTTTCTAATAATGAAAAGTTTAAGATCATAAGATGCTTTAACTTGTTGGAAGACGTAGAGGATGAAAATAAGCTAACTGAATGCATAGAAAAAGAACATTTAGATAAAAATCATAGGGGCATTCAGGCTGTATACGAAGAATTAAAAGCACAAATTTATAACCCAAAATTGAAATTGAGAATTACACAATTTATTAATAATTGTGAGATTTGTAATATTGAGAAATACGACAGGAAACCACCGAAATTGCCATACAAGATTACCGAAACACCTTCGAAGCCTCGTGAAATAGTACACATAGATGTCTTTTATACATTGGAAAAACAATTATTTATGACACTCATAGACAAGTTTACCAAATTTGCAGTTGCTTACAAAATTAATGGACGCACATCGATGGAGTTCAAAACAAAACTGCTTCAATACATCAACTCATATGGAAAAATTGCAAAAATAATAGTGGACAACGAATTGGGATTTAAAGCTATACCAATTCAACAATTTTTGAACGAGGAAAACATTGTCATACACTATACATCAAACAGTAATCATAATTCCAATGCAGATATTGAGCGACTCCACAATACAATAAATGAGCACATACGACTTCTAAGACATGACGAAAGGAATAAAACTGAAACCGTTGAAGAAAAAATATTCAGAATAATAGGTTATTATAACAACACCATTCATGGTACGACAAAAATTAGACCAATAGATTTCTTGAATGGGAAAATACATGAAGACAGATACGATACAATACGTGAATTGATTGTGGGTAGGAAAGAAAAATATATAAATAAATTGAATAAGGATAGATTTGATGTAGAATTTAACGAAGGAATTAATTACATTAAAGAAATTAGGGGAGGCAAAAATCATAGAAAATATAGGAAAATAGATACTAATAAAATAGATGAAGATCATGTGGTGGACAAGAAAACAGGGTTAAAATATTACAAAGCACACATTAAACGAAAGAAACAATATCAAACTCCTTAAATGAATATACGTAATTTCAGATGAACTGCTTACTGCTGCTGGCATTGATATCAACCGTTAACACACAAACAATTGACATGCAGGACCTTACAAATAACAATGGCTACATACCAATTAGGACCGACGAGAAAAAGGTGATTGAACATTACAATAAAATATTACATGTTGTAAATCTAACAGCATACGGTGACACATTATCATTATTACATAGCAACATACTTTCACTAAATTTTAGTACAACAGAAAACAAACCACTATTGGACAGCGTATACAAAAATTTTGCTATAGTTGAAGGAAAAATAGAAAACTTAAATCCGCATTTTAGACGAAAACGAGGACTAATAAACATTTTAGGGAAAGGACTGAAAATCGTAGCTGGAACTATGGATAGCGAGGACGAAATAGAAATTAGAAACTCATTAAAAACAATATACGAAAATGAAAGGACTCTAACGAACACCATTAACAACCTTACAACAGTAAATAACTTAATCTCTTCTCAAATCCAGAACATTACTGACCACATAAACAAAAAACAGATACAAATAGGACATTATATAAATAAATTAAAAGACTTTTTACAAAATAAGATAACAAATATAGAAGACGAAATTATATTCTTAGAACATATTTACCAAATAAATAATGATATTTCACTTTTACGCGACCATATAGATGACATCGGACAGATAATGTTTTCTTGCAAACTAGGCATAATTCCCTCGGACATACATACTTACTAAAACAGAACTTGACTTAATAAATGACTTTGATAGTTATACAAATGCTAAAGTAACAGTAGCAGCACAGGACAATAACATTATACTTATTCTCCAAATTCCCCAATATTCAAAGAATATTCTGTCAAAAATAATATTCGAGCCAATCCCAAATATAAATAATAAGTCTATTAATTTAAGTATATACGAGATATTTGTAGATTCAAAAAACAATATTTTCGACACTAACATTAAAGAAAATTTAGAAAAAAACTTAATTAAGTTATCTGACGAATGTTTACTGAGCATTATAAACTTCGAAGAAGCACAGTGCAATATGCAGAATATGATTGAAACACAAATATCAGAGATTGTCGAAGGAATACTTGTATTTAAGAATTTCTATTCAAAGATAGAACATAATTGTAACAAAATAAATATTAAATTGAAAGGAAACTTTTTGATAAAGTTTGAAAATTGTGAAATCAAAACACTTAACAAAACATTTTCTAATATAAAAATAAAAACTTACGACAAATTTATTTTACCAAATTTTATTACAAAAATTAAAGAAAAAACTCTGAAAAATGACAATATGGCTAACTTGAAGCTGGAAACTTTATATGTAGAACAAGTTAAACATGCAAATTCAATTCAAAAAATTATTAATCAAAGTGTGTACTCAAATTTACTAAATGTAAGCATTAATATCATAATTATAATTACGATAATTTTATTAACAATATTTTTCCTACGTAATATAAGAAGTAAAATATCCATATTACATGTTTCGTCGGAGCCTCACTCTAACGATGGGGGAGTTATAATAACCCCTAGGAAAATCATAATTTAATGACCATTTCATGATTTTCTTAGTGAAGAATGTTTGTCCACAATAAAGCGTACAAACATTCAAATATACTAACACTTGAAACACTTGAAATTAGTTCTCATATACAAACATATAAACGAGACTTATTTTCTTTACACTTCTTTGTCGAAATGCATTTTTGTCCACAACAATTGTGCACAAACATGCATATTTAAATATAAAGACACTTCAACTTTATTGCCCCATATTTTATTGCCCCATATTTTATTGCCGTATAAAATATGATTTTCATAAGAAACCCAAATTCAATAAATATACTTACGTGTACTTGAAATTGGTTTTCATTACACTTCTCTATTGAAATGCATTTTTGTCCACAACAATTGTGCACAAACATGCATATTTAAACATAAAGGCACTTTAACTCTATTGCCCTATATTTTATTACAGTTGAAGTATGATTTTCCCAAGAACTCCAAAACCAATAAACCCTATGTAGATCAATAAATTAATAAGCATTTTCTTTGTTGGACATTTTAACTTCGTATTTAATATTAAGAATTTTTAGTTTTTAAGTCAGTCTTAAGATAGATTCCAAATAAAAGCGAAAGCAGAAAAGAAATAAAATTTGTTTTTTTTATTTTGAAATTTTCTCTACGCAAAAGTTAGAAACTGAATGAATTTAATTGTACTTCACACAGAAAATGCGGATTTTGTGGTTGTAATTCTTTCTGATGAAAGAATTAAAGAAAGAATATATATAAATCCAATCCAATATGGATAAGATACATTCAGGCATATCCATGCGAAAAAATCAAAAAAATTTCTACCGCCGTAAACATATTAAAAAAGTTGTAAAAGCTCGAGGTGAATTAGAAAAAATAACATATTTAAAATCAATTTCACATAGTTTATCACTATGCAATTAGAATGTTTACAAAATTTCATGATACATATCTAAAATATATTCAAAAAGAATTTTAACAAAATGTGAAAATAAAATTAGAGCTTTTATTAAATGGCTAAATACCAAAAATGAACTTTATATATAAAATTTTTAGTTTTCAATAATATTTCCATGAATTAACTTTTTGTTCCTTTTACTCGTACCTAATAAATATTTGTTAATCTTCTATATAAATAAAAATGAAACGTTGTCCGTTGCTAAGCGCATAACTTGAGAACGGCTACACCGATTATGCAAATTTTTTCATCTTATTGCTTAAAGTGCTCCGAGAGTTGTTTATAGCACAAAAAATTGACCACACCCACTCTTACGCCTACTTTTTCTATATATCTAAAATCGGAGAACGGCGCGACTGATTTAGTTATTTTTTTGTTCGAATGTTCGTAATAACCCAACTTATCTATATAAATAAAAATGAAACGTTGTCCGTATATATATATTCGAAGTGTAAATAAAACAGTTTTTGAGTCTCTGTGATCTCAATTCAAAATAAAACGTGATCATCATTCATAAATGCCTTTTTTCCCTTAATTTTTACTTTGTTTCCATATTTCCAATAGCTTTTTACAAAATTATCACCAACAAAATTATTTACATTTAGACAGGACAACGTCTGTCGGGTCAGCTAGTTTATCATAAAATACATATTTTTTTGAGTTTTAATTTCAGTTTGGGGATTTTTTGGCACTTCGCTAAAGTTTGATTTTGGGTATTTTGAATTTGGGGATTTTCTTCTTGGGGATTTTTTTTATTCTGGGAATTTAGTGTTTGGGGATTGTGGCACTCCCTAGAATTATATAAAATTTATAACAAAGAATAAATTTTGTTGAAAAATTAAATTCGGTACACAAAATTACTTGATTTAATATATGTCAACAAAGTATTCATTGTGCCAATCTACTCCGTCTGTTACGTTGATGTCAGAAAATCAGTTGGCGGACGAACTGTAGGCAAGAGCAAGTTTTGTGAGAAGCTAGCAGCCCCCTAAAATAGTTCTTACATTTAGCTATCATTTCCCAATTACAGCTCCAGCCATTTATTGCTGCTCGATAGGCTACAATTGATATCCCATACATTAGGGATTGCTTTGGTGAGAAGTTGTCAGCTTTCTGCTGTCGGGTAATATTCCATCGTAAGTATCAGGGTTGACTGGCCGTCTCCATTAGCCATGAACTGGGTTTCGTCCATACTCCGACATCAGTGGTCGAACATATGGCTGGGCTACAATGTTTGCCATGACGTTGGACACTAATTATCATTTTTCGTTTGACAGTTTATTTTTTTAGGTTACGGCTGCACCAAATACTGCACAAAAACAGCGACAACCACAAAAAAACACTTTTTATCACTTTCAAAATACACAATTAAAACTTCAAATCGAAAGACATGAACTGTGTGAACGCTTTGACAAATTAAAAATAATGGTTAGTTAGCACATGAACATTTATAAGTATTTGGCACATGCATGGACATATTATTACTGTTGCGCTGCCGACGTTATGTTCTTGTCATGTGCAATTTGATGGCTCATGAACACGTTTGGTGACATACAGTACTTTACTTTTAAAATAAATTCGCATACGATTTATAACTTTAAATACGTGTATATTTATTTATGTATCCGACCTTGGGCACGCATGATACAGTACATATACATATATTTTTTTATCTATTAGTTTTATATTATTTTTAAATTTATTATAAATGCGAAGCTTTTTAGCATATTTTTAATTTTGAAATGTTCAAAGATTCTTACTTTAGAGTTCATAGTTATTTTAAAATTATGATTCCAATGATTAGTAACTGTAGCTTATTTTGATCCTATTATTATTAAAATTATAAGCGAGAAAACATATGTATTAACTATCCTAAACACGTATTATTATAACTTTTACAATTTGTAATATTATATGTATATCTCTTTTTATCTATTTCCCTTTTTCAAACCACTATAATTTCCATATTGTCATCAAATTGCCATCCCTGTGACAAAAATTAACAAACAAAATCTCTCGAAATTTTCACTAAAACAATAAATTTACATATATCAAACTAATTGCTAACATTAACAATTCATCATCATTCCTATGAATTGCAAATATAATGGTGTAAACTTCAATTGAGCACAAATACAAATATTGCAAATAATATAAACAAAAATTTTATAAATTATCATAAATATTTCATCTTTGTTTTGTTGTTGCTAAATGTAAATGATGAAAATAAAGGCGAAAAGAACACATTGATAGAACCGCTACTAATACCTTCATTTGGTACACCACGAAAAAGAGCATTATCTGCCCGTTTAAAAGAATTGAATCGTAGTCTTCTAGAGGAGCGTGATTCTCAAAATCAAAACAGTTATAGTGATGCCAACGATAGTGGATAGACACTTTAATATTTAATTTGCTTATTTATAGTTTTAAGAAAGATCTCGTTGATTTAAATTACATTATGCGAAGATGATGTTGACGCTCAAACCTTTGAAGTTTAAATCAGTGGTTTTCTCAAAGAGTAGCTAAACAATGTGAATGTAGTTGCTGAGTTGTTTGTGTGTTTATTTAGTGCGCACTGGGAGAAATTTCGTGATAATAATTTTGTATAAAAAATTAAATAAAGCGTAAATAAAACTATAAAGTCAATTGAACATTTTTGTGTATAGTTTTTAATTAAATATACAATTTTTTATAAAAGTTTTAAATATTTGTACACAAAATTTTTTTCCCACTCTACATCCACATTTCCACATTTTTAATTGATAGAAAATAAGTTATACCAACTAATTGGCATTGCAAAGCCATGAGATATTTTCAGATTATTTTAAAATATATAACACAAGACAACAACATCGAAAAAAATTTAAAGGCTTCAATAACCACTATATAGATTTGATGCATCATGGATACCTAAGTACAAAAATGGTAAAATTTTTCTATTCTATGGATAAGTTTTTTTTTAATATTTTTCAAAAAATTTTTTAATTTTGTCACAAGAAATACTAAAAAACTTGAAATGAAATTACTTTTAAGCCATGCAAATATTATTTTTTTATAAACTCAACGGTTTTGGAATTATTTAGACTGCAATGATTAAAAATAAATTTTTTTTTTATGCAAAATTGGAAAATTTTTATTCTTAAAAAATATATAAAAAATCGAAAATGGCAAAAACTTCATATTTTTATTACATGATTAGAAAGATATGTATATTCCAAATAAAAGAAACTTTACCTTCATGAAAATCGATGCACAAATGTTGATTTTATTCAGAATACAGTGAAATTACCCGATTTCTGCGAAAAAACATAAAAGAGTTTTATTAAAATCGGATTATGACCTTGAGCCTAAAAATTAAAAAGATAATTTAACTAAATAATTATTATAAACTACAAACTCGTGAATTTTCGTTTATTCGATTTTCTACTATTGTTGAATAACGATACATATGTTAATTTGAATACTCCAGCAAAAATCAGCCATCATGTGTGCATACCAGCGACCCTGGTATTGTTCCTCCATTGTGCGGATATCTTGGTGGAATCGTTCGCACTGTTCCTCACTTACGTCGCTTAGATTTTCAGGAAAACTATCTAAATGACTGTGCAGGTAGTGTACTTTGATGCTCATGTTGCATCCAAGATTTTGGAATTGAGTTAACATCTCTTCAAAATGCGCAACGTAACCATCACCCTTGTTATTTCCTAAGAAATTTTGAATAACTTATACAAACCAATCCCATGCGTTCTTCTCAATTTCTGACATTGAACTGTCAAAATCAGTATCTTTCACCAATTTGCGCATTTGTGGGCCGTCAAATATGTCTGCTTTCAGCTTTTTCATACTCAGATTGGGAAACTTCCTTGAAACATAACTTATTGTTTCATCAGACCAACCTTTTTGTGAAGAGGGGGTAATAAGATGTGATCTCGGGGCACTAGAGCCTCATTTATAACATTTGGCATACCTGGAACCAGTATTTCCCTATAAGGCCATTGTTTTCTCTTCCAAAGTTCCGCTTTAACTCTGCTGTCCCATAAACATATAAAACAAGGATATTTGGTAAAGCCGCTTTGTTGACCTAAGAGGAAATTTACCATCTTAAGATCAACACGAATTAACCAGTTGTGTTCATCATACTTTATCTTCTTCATTACCAATACAATTACAGAGAATTCTTCTTTTACTTTGGTTGAATGAGCGATCGGCAAGGAGTGAAATTTATTTCCATTATGCAAAATGACTTCAAGCTGCGTTTTGATGAGTCGATAAGTAAACGCCATTCGTTTGAATCGTATCTCTGTAAGCCCATGGCAGTCATCAAACGAGGAATATCTGTGCAGTATTCAAAATCATCCTCTTCAACAAAATAATGAAGTAAGCCTTCTTCTCGATTACGGTAATATGAAACTTTAGTTTCTTTAGTTATGAGATGTGATTCTTTCATCCGGGACGCAAGTAATTCAGAAGATCTTTTCGACAATCCAAGGTCTCTAATTAATCATTAAGCTGGTCTTGATTCCATAGTCTCGGCGAGAAATATTTGTATGATATGAACTCGTCATCATGTAGATGGTAGTTCTGGATGTGAACTATCTGATTGGTAACACATACTTGAGGTTGAGTGTCCTGGTGGAGCTAAAAGCACTTGACTACAGCTTGCACCCCGATCTTCAGCATATTCAATTTCTTGTGAATGTACAACTGCAAGTGTAAACCCATTAGCAGACCTAGTGGGGTAAGACCATCGCATATGTTTCCCGAAACCGCTTTTGGTACTGAAACAAAAATAACAGTCAGTATCGGCTTGCTGTTTCTCTCCATAGGCTTCGAAATTGAAATAAGGAATATGAAGAATTCAAAATTTAATTAAGAAATACTGTAAGTATAAAATATTCCAAATGTATTAATCTATACTTAATTTACATTAGAAGACCTCATAGATAAATTCAATCGACATGAAATGCATATAGTACTTGGTGTCCAGTGCTGATTCAAATTGTGCGGATATATATTATAGCAATCTTGATATGACTTTTGCAATGAGGGTAAGGAGCAGTTCCGTTTTTTCTCGGTGATATATTGGCCGTACACATAAAAATGTTCTGGCTTTCTTGCTCATTTTTATTAATACTTTATGTAGGGATAAAATGATGTTCCCGTTATCGCAAACACTTCTTGAATAAAATAAAGCGGCTCAAGGAACTCTTACAAATACTGATACTATAATTTAGGATCACCCTTTGTGTGACACACAGTCATGCAAATTTTTCTCTAGAATCCTAAAAAATACATCCGTTTCAGGTAGCCAATCAACGGGAGAAAAGAGCAATTCAGCGTGCACGCTTATTTATGAGCGTTTATTTGTTTGCTACTGCAATCGTAAAAATTAAACAACATTTTGTTTATTACTTATTTTTTTAATTCCGAGAATCATAAAAAATGACATTAGGTTTTTTCCAAACAATTTTCTACACGTAAAGACCGTGCTACACTATCCTACACAGTCGCGCGATATGCCAAATATGATATGTGTGCTGCAAATATATGGTAGTGTTGACTAAAAATGCAACTGTGTCAGAGATTCTTTGGCAAGTCGTGCGATTTGTAAAATTTTATGAAAATTTTCATAAAATGATAGTTTTTATGCAATCAGGGGAGTATTTATTGTCAACCTGATGTTTTGGCATCAGATTTGTATGATAGTGTTGCACCTACAACACCATTTTGAAACGATTTTTTTAGGTCGGTCAGATTTTTGCAAGATTTTCCTGTGAATGAATCGTACGATTGTGTAGGGTAGTGAAGCACGGCCTTAACGGGGGTTTGCCAAAAACTAAATTTTCGCAGAAATCGGGTAATTTCACTGCATTCTGAATAGAATCAACATTTATGCATCGATTTTCATGAAGTAAAGTTTATTTTATTTGGAATATACATTTATTTCTAATCATGTAATAATAATCCACACAAAAACATAAATGTGAAAATAAGGCCAAGTTCGTATCCAAAAAGTTTCAACCGTAAAAAGTACTGAGATCAAAATAAGCACCAAGTTCTTGATAGGTATAATTCCATCTCATTTCTAGGCAACCATAAGCTTGGCAAAATTTTTCAAAGAATTCTTTCCATATTAGAAAGGCAAAAAATTTTTGCCAAGCTTACAGGTTGCCTAGAAATGAGATGGAATTGTACCTATCAAGAACTTGGTCCTTATTTTGATCTCAGTACTTTTTACAGCCGAAACTTTTTGGATACGAACTTGGCCTTATTTTCACATTTATGTTTTTGTGTGGATCTCACTTCTTTTTTCTAAGTTGTTTTCGTATAAATATTTCAAATTTCAGCTTTCTAGCTATACTGGAAAGGCCCCATACAAATAAAGGCACCCAAGTCCCCCCAGGTAAAAAGTGCCCGTTTAAAACTTATTTTTGTTAATTTCTCTGCAGGACATACCTGTGTACGAAATTTAAGCTTTCTAGGTCAACTAGAAGTGCCCAATACAAAAAGGGGCATGATTGTCCCCCCAGATGAAAAGTGCCCGTTTTCAGATTTTTCTGCTTATTTTCTCACCAAGACCTACCTGTGTACCAAATTTCAGCTTTCTAGCTATACTGGAAGTGCCCAATAATATTGATGAGTCAGTGAGTCAGTGAGTATGTACTAAAATATGGACTTTGCATACCTTAATATCTCGGGAAGCTTCTACGGTAGAACTTTCAAATTTAACCTGTGAGGTCACCTCTGTGGGGAGAACTTATGTTTCAAGTTTCATTATATTATGATCAAGAGGAGCAAAGTTATGAGGGGGGTAAAAACAGCTCGAACTGTTTCGTGTAAATATACACACTGTGTGGCCGAACTTGGCCTGGCGCACTACCGTGCGCCTAGATATGAAATTTTTGCCATTTTCGATTTTTTATATATTTTTTTAGAATAAAATCTTTCCAATTTTGCATAAAAAAAATTATTTTTAATCATTGCAGTTTTAATAATACCGAAACCGTTGAGTTTATAAAAAAATAATATTAGCATGGCTTAAAAGTAATTTTATTTCAAATTTTTTAGTATTTTTTGTGACAAAATTATTATAAAATTGGTAAATCAGCCCTTTCGACAATCCCAAATTTTAGAAAAAAAACTTATCCTTAGAATTGAAAAATTTAACCATTTTTGGACTTAGATATCCATGATGCATCAAATCTATATATTATACAATAAAGTGGAGCGAAAAAAATTGAGCTTAGGAGCGCAAAAGTTGCTACTGTATACCAGTAGATTGTGATTAATTTTTTTTTTAAATTTTGCCGATTTTTAAAGGTGCCACAACGACACTGAATGCTTCATAAAATGAGGTTAATCGATATATTGTATTAATTGTTTTAATTACTTGTCGATATCACATATAGTTTAACTTGACCCAAAAATAAGTACTCAAAGCTATGAAAAGGACCACAGGTCTTTTGAGGTGCCACAAAGGGATCCAAATTTGGTAAAAATAAGGAAAATCACATTTAATTAAAATTAAGTTTATATTTCTTTTACGGAAGATTAGCTCTAGCCTAACTCTTATAATTTTTATTTAGAACTAGTAAGTAAGTAAATTTTTTTTTATTGAGACTTCTTTTTTAAACTTATTACAGAGAATGAGATACAAATCGAGAGTATAACATAATAAATCTTAGAACTGTATTTGTCTTGTTCTAATACACATTAAAAGAATAAGCAGCTTGCAAATTGAAAATTTTAAATATATAATGGATACGTTTTGATATAGCTAAACAATGTTTGCTCCCGACATTTACATTGACAAACAGAGCGCATCTGTTAACAAAAAAAAAAAAAAAAACTTATAATATAAAAACACTTAAAACTAATTAACATACTGTTAAATAAAATATCAAAACAGGGTATACCTTCATATCACAGAGTTTCATTTAAGTTATCAAACGAATGTTTGTATAAACGTTAATCAAATAAAATTTTAAATAATGCTAAGTACCCGAAGATACAAAATTAAATTGTAAGTATATAATAAATATAATGGACTAATTTGAATATAAAATATTTTAAGTTTGTAAAAGGTATATCACAGGTAATAAAAAATTAAACCTAGCCTCTATGAGAGCCAGGATGAGTCTTTTGGTAAAAATCTGGCAGCATAAACAAGATCGGCACTTCATCTCAATTTTCCGAAAGGACACCAATTGGTGAGATATAAGGATATGTTGACCAATTCGTGTTTTTTTCAGCATCAAAAATCTCGTTCATAAAGGTGTTGTCATTATGGGCGAGATTATTAACGAACTTATTTTGTAGCATCAGTGCATATCTACAAAAGGGCACGACCGAGAAGTTTTCGTAGATATATTTGTTGGAAAATCTTTTCGTATAACTCTCAAAATTCCTGTTTATGCACTTCCGAAATATTTTCCGTTCAAAAATTTCAAACTCTTTGGCCACAATAGGGGAAATGGTGAACCAGATCAGAAATGCATATACCATGACTGATTGAATTGCGACCTTGTACAGCAAAATCTTTGTATTCTGGAGAAGAAATCTACTGTTCATCAGACTGGAAAACATACCAGAGATGCGCTTTGCTGTTGTAAGAAGCAATCTTCCATGATGATTGAATTTTAACAAGTTATTAAAATTAACACCAAGATATTTGATATTAGACTTGAAAGGTATTTCAGCACCATCAAGAGATAGATGAAGAAGTTTGCTTTGCGGCACCACAAATCTTGCGCACTTTCCAGATGCGTTTCTAATGCAAATGGCCTCAGATTTGGAAGCATTTATTCTAATGCCCCAGGTTTTGTAAAAAACGTTTATAGCTCCGAGATGGAGGGCCGCACTATTCAGAGCCATTATAGGGGATTCGTCATGAGAATATATCATGCAATCGTCCGCATACAGAATTGCCTTTGAATTTCCAACCGAGTGGGGAAAATCGTGTAGAAAAATTTTAAATAAAAACGGCGCCATGAGGAACACCGCTTTTAACCGTACCAATGTTGGAAGATGCATCGTTGATTTGAGCGTTAAATTTTCGGTCCGAAAAATAACTGTAAGACAATTTGATTAAAACTGGGTCTATATTAAGATCCACCAGCTTGTACAGAATTCCTTTGTGGCATGCAGAATCAAACGCCTTTTCAATGTCAAGGGATATGGCAACTGTGCAGATTTTATTTTTCAAATTGTTAACCACATCAGTGTGAAATTTTAAAAGCGCATGCTGTGTAGAATGGTACCGTTTAAAGCCAAATTGGTATGCTGACACTGGGTTGACCACAAATTCATTTTCAAGCTTCAATTTCAGGATGTGCTCAAAAATCTTACCAATATTTGATAACATTGATATTGGACGGAAGTCTTCAATCTTATCGCTGTTTTTTCCCTTCTGGATGGGTATGATCTTAGCCGACTTCCACACTGTGGGGAAGTATCCATTATTAAGGCAGTTATTGAAAACAATTTTCAACAGATTCAGAGTGGTGTCGGGGAACTTTCTAATCACAAAATTCGAAATCCCATCAATACCATAGGATTTCTTGTTGTTAATTACCTTTACGATGCCTTTAACTGTTTGGAAATTGGTGAAGTGGTAAGAATCATTGCTTTCAAAAGCGTTAAATGATCTGTCAAAGGAGTAAATGTGATCAGAAACAACATTTAGACATGATGAAACACGCTGATCCAGATCGGTGACAGCTCTTTCTGGCAGTTCCTCAGAATATACTGAAGAATAATAATTAAGGAAGTGATTGGAATTTTCGTTGTCATCAGTTATAACGGTATCATTTATAACAATTTTTTGACAAAAAGGGGATTTTTTGTTACCGATAACATTGTAGATTTCTTTAAAAGCTGTGGTTTTAAGCAGTTGTATTTTTTTAGACAATATGTTGTATTCATAACTAAGTCTATTTCCCGTACGGTGGTAGATTTTTTTTAACTCCCTCTGCCATCTATGCTTAATAGAGAAGTATTTTTTAACTTGTTATGATAAGGGAATCCTGTTGTTTTTAAATTCAATTCTTTCTGAGTGGGCATTATGAATTGAATTAAAATTGGAATTAAATTCGTTAATTAGGTCATCAATTTCAACATTTTGCAAATTTTTATCCTCGGCAGGCATAATACTTAGAGAAGAGATTTCCATGTCGCGACGAAACAGATTCCAGTTGGTTTTTTTATAAGAATTAGAGAAACGTGGTGAACGCATTACAAACTCAGATGAATCTAATTGTAGTTCCAGCTTGATTGGAAAATGGTCCGAAAATGTTGGGAGGCTTGACGTTTTAAAATTTGGGAGACTGTCGTTAATAAGGTACGCACTAACCAGAAACTGATCTAGGAATGAAGAACCATTTGGAAAGGATGGACAATTATCACAGAGGCGTAAATCGTCCACTGCATGGTCTTGAAGCCAACTGTGTAGTACTTTGCCATTAGAATTCTCAATAGTATCACCCCATTCCTGGTTTTTTGCGTTTAAGTCCCCGCCCAATATAATGCCATCAAAACTATTAGCCGCGTCAAATATTTTGCTTAGTCCATCGTAAATCTCCAACGTAGGAAAATTGCAGGGTATGTAAACAGATCCAACTAAAAATTTTTTCCGTGAACCATTTGAATTGGATTCTATTGTAATAAAGATGCAAAAAAACTTTATGCCCCCAATACTATAACGACTATATGAAATTTTTTCTTTTATGACAATGGCCACTCCAATAGGTGAGTTATCATACAAAAAGTCGTAACCTCTAAGTACTACTTTTCTATTTTGTTTCAGGTGGCATTCTTGAATGAAGCCAATGTCAATGTTGTTGTGAAATAATGTATTATTAAGATCTATTCGACGACTTGTTTCCACAAGAGATCTTACATTGAAGGGCAGGAGGTTAAGAAGTCTAAAGCCCATTGGAGCTTTTAACTTTATTGAAGAGGCGCAAAAACTCTGCTTTTGCGTCTATTTCAGACATGATTCTGTATTCACCAAGAAATTTGTTAATTTCTTGCTCTAAGGTCAGCCCAGGTCCCATAAAAAAATCAGCGAGTTTCATAAACTCCTGAATTATTGATGATTTTGGTACATTTTCATTTGAATGGAAATGACTGGCATAAGACCTACCCTGTGTAACTGGCGCAGACCGTAAAGCTCTGCTAACGTTGTTTGATACTGTTGTTCTTTCCTCGCGTGCTTTTTTTAAACGCTCCTTTTTGTTATTAAGATATTTCTTAAATGCAGCGCAGCCACGCCAGTTTGCTGGATGGCCAGATTCACCACAGTTTACACAGCATGGTTCGGATGTTGTTTTTTCCTGCGCATTGTTACGGGAGCACTCTTTGGGCTCATGTTTTAGATTGCACTTAACACATATAAATTGTGCATTACAATTTTTCGCAATATGTCCCCAGAGTTGACAGTTGCGGCATTGGATCTCGTTATCTTTTCGTTTTGGTTTTTCCCAAACAATACATTGACTGAGCAAGAATTTTATGTGGGAAACATCATTTAATTTTTTCCCAGGCACCAAAGTCACAAGAAATAGCCCAATATCAAAATCATTTTTCAATGAAAATTTTGTTGTAAACTTGGACACCTTAGATATCACACCAGGAACAGAAATGTCTAAGGCAGACTTAATTTCAATAATTTTAGTATCGTAATATAACCCACGTATGACCAAGGTCATTTGTTT
The DNA here is from genome assembly GCA_947311025.1 of Lypha dubia. Taxonomy (NCBI): domain Eukaryota; kingdom Metazoa; phylum Arthropoda; class Insecta; order Diptera; family Tachinidae; genus Lypha; species Lypha dubia. The sequence continues at coordinate 45,292,864 of OX371263.1, read as the reverse complement.
AATTTCCTTAGGAGTGAACGAGTATGAGCTGATTTTCTTTTCCTTTAAAAGGGCCATCATGTCAGCATGTACTGTAGCATCTGACATATAGAGTTTACTTTTATGCTGATTTACATTTATTATGTTAAACAAAATTTTCGGCGTAATTTCTTCAAGTTGCTGTACAAGTCGCTTTATGTTGACGTTGTACAGAAAAATTGGGGGGTAAAAGGACTTGCCGGTAGTAGTAGTTGGCTCATTAGGCAAAGACGATGGATTATGCGTGCCTTTACGACTGACATTTTTTTCGATTGGAATCTCCAAATCTGCAAAGGCAGCAAATCTATTATGTCGGTTGGGAGCAGCCCCATTCAAGCCCGACACATCCACAATAGCTGGAGGAGTCGCGCCATCAACTCTTCTTCTTTTAGTACAATTGTCAACACCATTTACATCCAATGGAATTCCACCCATGGGCTGGCTATAGGCTTGCCAGATCCAATTTGCCAAAAAGCTTAACATTGACCAAAAAAAAACTTGATTTTGAAAAAAAAACTTGACAAATAAATACACTCATACTATTGGTTTTTATTTAATTTTTTATTATTTTTTTTTCATAAAAATTATTAGAATAAAAACAAAAATATCATAAAAAGTAAATATAACAGAAACAATGTAAAAGAAACAAAAAACAATATAACAATAAAAATTCAGTCTTTACATATTTTAAAGAAAACTTAGGCGTTATTTAAAAAAAAATATAGGTACTATCTTAAGAAAAAAAATATATGTAGGTTCTATTTATTTTGCCACATATATTTCGTATTCTTAGATACAGAATTACTCTACCATCTGAGTAATGGGGTAAATATCAATGTTGGCACTTTTATTATAATTGTACATACCTAAAGAGAACTATATTTTTTAAATTATAATTGCACAGAAAAATATATGCATCATATTAGTCCTTAAATGTATTGATATTAAAAATATGCTCTTTCGATGTGTTTTATAGAAATTTAAACTTACTTTTTTTAAGTATTATTACATATGTAGCTAGAATAAATTTGAGAAAAAAAATTACTTACAAAAAACATTGACAAATCACTTTTTCACTTGACAATTGACGCGCATTAAAAAACTTGACAATCAGGCCAAATCAGGCCTGTCTGGCAACCCTAGCTGGCTACCAGACGGTAGGTCGTCATCCTCCATCACAACGGATATGAAGATACCAAATTGCTAACAATAGCAATATAATTGCCTATAGCAGTGTTAAAATTTATCAAAATAAAATAATATTCGCAAAATTCACAAAAATTTTCAGCTTTTTTAATGTTGTTACATCAAGGTTGCCAGATTCTCTTCTTATTTAGAACTATTAAACTAAACATAGACATATTCAACGACAGTGGCGTACATACATAAAATATATAAACTAAATTAATGAGAAACAAAAGATTTCAAAAAACGCATTTTTATCATTTAACATTTATAATAATAAGTTTAGACTACTACATAAGCTTGTATTCCGATTTCTTATTATATCTTGGCATGATAGATCTAGACATCAGCCTCGATCGAATGTAGCCATCTCTTTCTAAGCCTCCTACAGCTGCTGCAGCTTCTGTCACCAAACGGACGCAGCGTTCGACGGCTTTAGTGTGACACACAAGTTTGGGAAAAGTTATAATTTCTTCGCCATACATAACTAATTTTTAATTTCGCCTGTTGTAAATGATCTTGTTAAGGGAGGTTCAATATTTTTAAAAGACTCATGATCTATCATCTCGTAGTATTCTTGGGCATCAAAATTTAATACGGGAACTTTAAACTGTCGTATTCAATTAGGCCTCTGTTGCTCTCTTGTACGTATTATTCGACAAAGGGCAATTTTCCGAATACTTGGTCTTTTATCTCTAATCATAGCCAATAATAAGTTCTCCGGGTACGCGAAATAGGCGTTTCTTTGGATAACTGGATCAACTACATCCTTCAAATGTTTTGGAAGATATCTAGTTAAAAAGATGAGTTTCAACAAATGTCTTGGACCTTCCCAACAAGCTGATTTAACTTTAATACTAAACCAGACCGGTGCATAAAATTTTACTACATATGTAGCTAAAATGATCAGATTTTGTGAGGGTTCGTTGGAGGAGACATATAAACGAAGTATTCGACTGGCAGTTGTGAGCCAGCGGGAGTGTGATATTGGTCCAGGTTGAATATTGGCCAGATCTTTATTACATTCACCCGATATAACAGCAAGAACCATCTTATACAGATATTTCTGATCAATGCTTTTCCTTTAAATCAATTTCCGGCAGTGAAGATCCTTCATGTCATTCAATTGGTTTAAATTTTATAACGGGCTGAGCGCATTCTTTTAAAGATTTACCAATTGGACGAAATGATTTAGGACCATGTGTTGCGCCGTCTAGACTAGTGAAGAGATGTCTTAGCGGAAGTTCATTTGTGTGCAGCAAGCACATAAACCAATGCAGAGATTTGTTGTAATGGAGCTCTAACTTTCTTATCACACCATTTTCATAACCGGTATTGACATTTGTCCCATTCTTGAGTGTCATATTTTTTCAGTAAACAGTAATCGATAATGGCTTTTGAAATATTAATAGCATTTCCAGACGGAGGAGTAACATGTCCTAAGTATTCAGAATTTGGTTCCCGAAGAATGACAATATGTTCTTAAATAGTTCTTACCGGATGATATACTACATCTTTTATAATAGTTTTTCTGGATGGATCTTTCCTTCCATCGAAATAAATAGATCTTAGTACCTCATTTTCTCCGGAATCACACTGGAATTTACTCTGACATTTCTGTCTCTCACGTCTAATTTTACTGCGATCGATAATAGAGGCTGTATCGTTTTCATGAACAATGCCTAAATCTTGTAATAACGCAAGAGAAACATCAGCAACACCACGGTCAGAAAGACCCCATCGATCACATTCACGAGCTAATGTTGGCAAAGTTTTACGCATTTGGCCATACGTGGAAATACCAGATACATTTTTCAGGCCGTTACTGATAGCATAAATATTTAATTTTTGGCTCAAGTTCAATCATATTTTGAACGAAACACAAATTGCATAAGCATTGATTTTTGCGTAATTTTAATTTTTTTTACAATTTTTAAGGTCGCCGTGGCACCTGAAGATATAATTCGATTTATTGAAAATTCTAAGGGCACAATCAGTATACGGAGCAACAACTTTTGTCCACCCAAGTCTTATCAAATTTTGAATAACATATTCGCTCCACCCTATTATACAAGCCCGTTTTTGCTGTTGACCTCTGTAATAATTGTACATATGAAAAGTAATTTTATCAGTCTCAAGTTCATTTTTATGGAATTAATGAAAATTCAAATTGGTTGGTTGGTTTACGTGGCTGCCTGCTTCGATCAAGCATTAAAGTGGAATCAATGAGATTCCGTTTTGACAAACCACTCCACTCGTCAGTGTCAACCTGATCTAGGTCCGAATCCAGGCCTCAGATTCGGAGTAAGATACTAGATCCATCCCGTCGAATTAAGATATCTAATAAGGTCGCCTAGACCTATCCTTGATACCTCGGATAGTTCGTCTAAAATGCTGTTGCTAAGAATTTGTATCTCGAGAGGTGCAAGTACGGGCATTCGCAAAGAAAGTGGAAGACTGTTTCCTCTTTGCTATGATCCCGGCAACTAAGGCAGGACGCATTGTAGGAAAGGCCCATTCTGCTAGCGTGTCTCCCAATCACCCAGTACCCCGACAATACTGCGACGAGCTTTGAGATGTCCCTGCGGTTTCTGTTAATTAGTTGTGTTGTGCGCTTATGGTTGTAGAAAGGCCACATTTCCTTAGCCACCTTACACGTGCTCAGCCTGCGCCACCTATCTTCAGCTTTCAGCCGGTAATAGTTGAGAATGAGATTTCTAATATTGCCAAACGGCATGGCTACCGATTCAGCAGTGGAGACGTCCATGGCAGATCCGGCTCTGGCCAGTTCATCCCCCTGTTCGTTACCCTAGAAGTTGCTATATGCAGGAACCCAGATGAGGGTAACGTCAATCTGTCTACCTAGTCTGGATAACGCGTCTTTGAACTGGCTAACTAAAGTAAAGAATATAGTGTAAGACCTTAGAGACAGAAGTGCCGCTTGGATATCGACAAAGATGCAGACTCTTCTTTGGACACCCCTTTCAATCAAAGCCCCACACGCCTCCCTTATGGCAAATACTTCCGCCTGAAATACACTAGCTTCATCAGGAAGTTGGTATGAGAGCTTTATTCCTAGGTCCTTCGAGCATACTCCAGAGCCCACACCGCAGATCATTCTTGATCCGTCAGTATACATTCTGAAGTTAAAGTCTTTTTCTATGTTACCCACCTTCAACTCCCGTCTGGATGGAAAAAGGACTTTGAACGTCCTGTCAAAGTCCAGATGAGGTACCATGTAATCGGTGAGTTTCCTCAATGTCGGTGGTAACTGATCTAGGATTCTAGCATGATCATAGGTCCTTGATCTCCACTTCCCTGATGCCGCTAGTCTTGCCGCAATGCTTGAGGATGCCGCCAATACATGAAGGGCCATCGGAATCAGGTTTAGCATAGCATTCAGAGCCTCTGAGGGACTAGTACGTAAACATCCAGTAATCCCGATGCAAGCAGATCTCTGTATCCTGTATTTCGAATCGAAAGCAAATGCATTCAAATTTCAATGTAAATAATATACAAATTCGAACAGTTTTCTTTTCGAATCGAGTTACAGAGTAACCCCCCTGTATAGTTGGTCTACCACGTATTTCTTTCTTTTGGCGGGCCACAATACTATCGATCCGTAAGTTAATATGGAACGTACAATTGCTGTGTACATCCATTTAAGCATGATGGGGGTTAGGCCCCATTTGGAACCAAACATCCTCCGACAGGAGTAATAGGCAACTGTGGCCTTCTTGTCCAGGATGACTTCTAGATATTTTGCATTGTCCGATAGAGACAGTTCCAGATTATGCAGCCGAGGGAGTCTAAAGCTCTGGACTTTGGTCTTTGTAGAAAATAATACCAGCTCCGTTTTGCTAGACCACAACCTGTAGCCCATTTGCTGAGTGTACCCAAGGCATGATACATGGACATGATATCGCTTATCACGTCCGTGAACATCCCTGATACCATTATTACTACATCGTCCGCATATGCCATAACTTTAACTCCCGCAGCGTCTAGTCTGAGAAGAATTGTGTTATCTACGAGAAGCCAAAGCAGGGGAGAGATCACCCCACCCTGTGGGGTTCCTCTGCATGCCCATTTTGACTTTTCGCTATTGCCTAATTTTGCGGTGACGTTTCTTGCCTTCAACATGGTGCTGATCCAGTTACTGATGTATTCCTCTACATCAACATCCTGGAGAGACTGTTGGATGGCTGCCACTGATACATTGTTAAAGGCGCCTTCTATGTTTAAAAATTCGGCCAAAGTGTATTGTTTATTTTCAAGGGATCTCTCTATGAACCTTACCACCTCATGTAGTACTGTTTCAGTAGAGCGTCCGTTAAGGTAGACATGCTGACTTTCTGAGAGTATTGACGAGCTAGTAAGTCGAAATATAATATGAGAGTCTATTAATATTTCCAGCGTCTTGACCAAGAAAGATAGAAGGCTGATTGACCTGAAGTCTTTTGCATTGTCGTGACCTCTCTTGCCAATCTTGGGAATGAAAACTACTCTTACCTTCCTCCAGCTGGTTGGAACGTAGTTTAGAGAAAGACAAAGTTTATAGAACCTAAAAAGGCAGGATATGATAGGGCTTTTCGCGCTCTGTAGCATTTTTGGCGTAATGCCGACAGGACCCGGCGATTTAAATGGAGAAAAACTGTCGATTGCCCATGAGATTCTCTCCGGGATTAAAATATTCTCATTGACAGCATATTTTTGCCCACTAGGTGAACTGTTCGCACTGGTCGTGTCCGTACAGCCCGGGAAGTGGGTGTTAAGAAGGATGTCTAGTGACTCTGCAGAGGAGTCCTACCAGGAGCCAACCGACATTTTAATGAAGGTTGGACCGAAGTGGCTCATGGTCAGAGCCCTACTAAGCCTTGCAGAGTCTCTAGTATTATCTATTGATTCACAGAAATTCCTCCATGAGTTTCTTTTAGCGATTTTTATAGCTTTTTTATATGCTGCTAGCTTTTCGCGATATGGTTGTCAGATTTTATTCTCGTAGCAAATTTTGAAGGCTCTACGTGCCTCCTTGCGTAGCTTAGAGAGTTCCGAGCCCCCTCACGGAGGGTAACGTTAAAGGGCATGAAATCTTGAAGGCTTTACTTATAGCCTTGTTGAAGACCTCCACATTGTGTTCAAGTCCAATCGTACTCTCGATTTCTGGAACTCTTTTTAGTTTTTGTTTCAAAATCCCGTTGAACTTGTTCCAATCGGTTTTCCTCGGGTTTCTAAAGCATTTTTTTCTTTGTTTTGTAATATAACTTCAGAGAGTATCCAATTGTGATCTCTTATTGGATACCCTCCACTTGTCAATTAAAAATCTACATTTGACATTAATGAGGGTAATATCGAGAACCTCTTCCCACCCACTAAATCTGTCCGAACTCGGAAAGACAAAAGTCAGCGAAGTGCCGCAATTATATATAGTTAGTGTATTAAGGTTAATTCACATAAAAAAATGCCTAGAAATGAGATGGAATTTACCTATCAAGAACTTGGTCCTAATTTTGATCTCAGTACTTTTTACGGCCGAAACTTTTTGGATACGAACTTGGCCTTATTTTCACATTTATGTTTTTGTGTGGATCTCGCTTCTTTTTTCTAAGTTGTTTTTGTATAAATATTTATATGTACTGCTTATCTGGGCCTACCTGTGTAGAAAATTTCAGCTTTCTAGCTATACTAGGAGTGCCCTATACAAAGTAGGGCACCACAGTCGCACCAGATGAAAAGTGCCGCTTTAAAAATCATTTTCGTTAATTTCTTATCAGGACCTACCTGTGTACCAAATTTCAGCTTTCTAGCTATACTGGAAATGCCCCATACAAATAAGGGAACCCTAGTCCCCTCAAGGTAAAAAGTGCCTGTTTAAAATTTATTTTTGTCAATTTCTCATCAGGACCTACCTGTGTACGAAATTTAAGCTTTCTAGCTCGACTAGAAGTGCACCATAAAAAGAAGGGGCATGATTGTCCCCCCAGATGAAAAGTGCCCGTTAAAAAATCATTTTCGGTAATTTCTCATCACTACCTGCATGTGTACCAAATTTCAGCTTTCTAGCTATACTGGAAGTGCCCCATACAAAGAACGGGTGTAAAGTACCCGTTTTCAGATTTTTCTGGTTATTTTCTCACCAATACCTACCTGTGTACCAAGTTTCACCTCTCTAGCTTTACTGTAAGTGCCCAATAATATTGATGAGTCAGTCAGTGAATATGTACTAAAATATGGACTTTTCACACGTTAATATCTCGGGAAGCTTTTATGGTAGAACTTTCAAATTTAACCTCTGAGGTCACCTCTGCGGGTAGACCTTATGTTTTAAGTTTCATTTTATTGCGATCAGGGGGAGCAAAGTTATGAGGGGGTAATAACAGCTCGAATGGTTTCGTGTAAATATACACACTGTGTGGCCGAACTTGGCCTGGCGCACTACCGTGCGCATAGATGAAATTTAGATATGCTCACCTCTGTCATTGATCTCACTACTGCCCCATATTGTATGCCAGGCATTGGCATCACAACAGAGGATGATGTCTTCATTGGCGCCAATGGATGACACGACAGCTTTCGCTTCGTCTGGCGGTGCTTCGTTGTCGTGTGCCATATAGCATGATGCGATAAGGAAGTTCTTTCCATCTGACAGCTCGACCCTCGCAACTGTAAGGTCCTCTGAGCTAAACTGGGTGCAAAGAAAAATATTAATATTTTTTTTGGCTATTAGACAAGATCTTGGCTTACCATTTCCTTTAGCATTTAGTACTTTGTACATGGACCTCGAGAACCCCATAACCATGGAGTTTGCTACCCACGGCTCCTGTACCGCGCATATGTCGAGGTTCTCTTCAGCTAGGAGAGTGCTTAAGGTATATTTGGACAACGTTTATCGCCATTGCGGAATGTTCTTCCCTTTTTCATTGTGGTTCTGATAGCTGCATTCCAACGAGGAGGTTGTTTGAAGCCTGGACAGCATCGCCTTCAGAACCGCTTGGGCGAAACACCTTGACATTGGCGTCTCTGACCCCAAAAACAGTTTGGAGCCCACTTTCTCTAGCGCCACTGCTCCGTTATGGACAGCATTTGGCAAGTACCACTGTTGCCGTGGTCCTCGGTGCGGATAACTGACCAGTCATCCATTGGAATGCTGGGGTTCTGAAGCTTCAGACACTCCAGCATTCTGCCACCGTTCTCTCCCAACTGAGGTAACCAAACTCTTGCACGCGGTCTCATCGGAATTTCCGCCGCAAGGTTGAGCTTAAGGCTCAGCCCTTCCCAAGTATCACTAATCTTAGCGATACTCACGCTGAGGAACTCCTTTGAGAACGCGTCCAAGCACTTGATTACCCTTTAACCCCGGTGAATCTCACTGGAGTCGAAGCGAGGTGCCGGCTTATCCTTATTGCAGAGGACGTTGTCCATTACGAGCTCAGCCAATTTGGATTCGATGGCACCACACTCCCTTGTTACATGGATTAATCTGTCATTTTTACAGTTCGCCAGAGCCATCAGCAGTTGGTCTTACCTCGTTGAAGGGTCTACGGATGGATGACGACGTAATTGGGTGAGGAGAGGACCCCTTCTGCAGGTTCTTCCTTTTTTTAGGTGACTGACCGCTCTCCGTCTGAGAGCCTGGTACCTCACCTTGTCTTCAGCATCATGCTCATGCGTAACTCCATTCGCCTCATTCTTGGCAATCTTGTCTAAAATGAAGAATTATTTTCTTTAGATATCTGAATTTTTGTTTCATTGATTTTCCCACCCTTGATTGGAGTTACGTAAAACTCATTTTTCTGGAGTTCTGTTCTCTTAAATATATCGGTGGTGGTTTACTCGATCTTGTTGTAGTTTTGTCTTCATCGCCTTGTTCATTCAATATCGCGAAACGATTTTCGGAGTTTTTAATATTGTTTTTCCCATCTTTGGGCACTTTCGCCGTTGACGCTATTTGAGCAGATTTGGGACTTTTTAGCACGGTTACGTATCTATCCATACCTGTTTGAATTTTTTTATCACTTATTTCACTTACTGCATCTATAATTTTGTGAACGTTGGTCATCTTGTTATTTATTGTTTGTATAGTTGGGCAAAATACATGGTTTGCGGTATTTAAAATACAAAATACTTTCAGGCTCTGTATTTAAAATACAAAATACTTGCACGTCATGTATTTAAAATACAAACACAAAATGCGTGTTTGTATTTTAAATACGTATTTCAAATACATGTATTTCAAATACTGCCCAGCCCTGATCTGCTTAAATATTGGCGGGCGGTTATGTTAATGCGGAACTTCCCTAATATACTTCGCATTAAGTGTTTTTTTTTACCTCTATAATTTTCGAAGATACCCATACATTTATCTCTTTCAACAGAATAATGGTTAAAATTACATGTCAAAATAGACAACATGGATCAGATACCTGCTTCCGCTAAAACACAAAAATCAAAAAATCTTGTGAGTTCATCCTTCATACTGGTAAGATCTATCCTCCCCCAGAAAAGTGTTCAATAAACAATATATTTAAATTCAACTTGGTTTTATTTCTTTTAATTTTATTGTTCTAAACTGGAATATTTGTTTACTTCTTAGGAACAAAATCGATTGGGATTTTAATTGGGCTTAATGGCTTTAACAATTCATATTCTCCAGATTTCATTGTAACCCCAATTGCGAAGATTTTAACATTGGTCGCGACACCCTTCAATACGAACATCGTCGCCACAAGCCGTACTGATAACAATGACCCAATATACTTAAAGCAATACCCTTACCCTATGGGTGTAGCCGATTTCGTGAATAAAGAAGTACAAGATTTATTGGGAAATGATATAATTAGTCCTTCTGGTCTCCCTATTAGAAAGGCAAGGATGAGCAGGAGAATGCTACAAACGATTCGTTATAAATTTTAGGAAATTGAACCAGCGAAAAATCGATGACAATTACACCATCCCGAATGTAACAGTGATTTTATAAAATTTATATAAGGGCAGGTTTTTTTAAATACTTGACCTTAAGTCGGGTTTTCATCAAATATCACTCGTAGAACGCAATATACTTCCGTTTGGCATAAAAATGCAAGGGTTATTGATGATGTTCTAAGAGAACAGTTAGGCAAAATTTGTTATGTTTATGTGGACAATTAGATAATTTTTTCAGAAAATAAAAGGGAATATGTTACTCACATTGCATGTGGCTTAGATAAACTGCTTGAAGGAAAAATTTGTGTCTATCGTGAAAACTCACACTTTTTAAAGCAAAGCGTCGAATAACTCGGTTTCATTGTAACAAGTGCCGGATCAAAACAAGCCCCGAAAAGGTTAAGACTATTCGCAACTACGAACAGCCTACAACATTGTTTAACGTGAGGTCCTTTTTAGGTCTGGCTAGCTTTTATCGATGTTTCATTCACAAGCTGAAAGAAGTTCCAGCCACTGAAAAGGTTATGCTACTTTAACCGGATTTTAAAAAGCAATTCGTTCTTACAACGGATGCTTCATGGGCGGCAAAACAAAATTCTACGTACAATCACAGCAGCGCCAAGGTATATCCGAAATCATCGAATTCACAAAGATCTTGATGTTCCGTTGGTAAAGACAGCATTTTCTAAACAAGCGAAAAAAAACTTTAAAAAACTTGAGTAGCACCCAAATCCACTTGCGCGCAGTATTCTAGAGTATAGAGGCCACACTTGGCTTAGGAGAAGGGATACTCTTTCTCTCAGCCGTACACGAAAGATGTAAAACAACAAAAATCAACCGTTGATAATAAAAATTTAAACATAAATATAACATATATTTAACATTTTAAGATTTAAGATTTGAACAACTTATTGATGTTTCAAATAATATTGAAGATTCAATATATAATAAAATTTATTACAAAAAAAAAAATATCTTTTATACGCCATTCTTTGAGCCATTTTTCAAATTTGGATAAATACCCTTGTAAGTTGCTAGAAGCTTCTACTGGATTTTCATGGACGCTTAGAAATGCTAATGCATAAATGTTATTGCTTAACGGTATGTCAAATGCATATGTTAAGTACAGCAAGGGACCGAAGATGCTGCCTTGGGTAACTCCGGCTTTAATCGACTGCGTTGGGCTTAAAAAATTGTCTTCTCTAACTACAAATTTACGAATTTCCCTAATATAGAGTAAAAACAACAAAAACGTTAAAATTACAACGTAGAATACTTTGATGATAACGGATTATGAGTTTGTGTTGGTTGTAAGTAATTTCCAATCAGTGGTGGGTGAATTTCGTACCAACCAGGGGCTAGATTCTAGTTCTGCGATAACGTGAAATGTAAAAAAATGCTTCATTTTCGTTTCCATTACAACTTTACACAATATCGTTTCGCAATTGCACAAAATGCGATTCCCGTTTAAATTATGAAAAAGTGTTTCAATCAATCTGTTGCAGTGTAACTTTATATCCATGTTATTCAACTTGAAATGTCATACACAGAGAACGAAGTTGAACAACTTCGATGCGGGCAAGGCCGCATGCAAATATATTTTAGTTCCTTTTGTGGCTTTTACAACATGATATTCTTCATTGAAATTTTGCAGTTGATTTTTCAACATATATTACATATTATACATAGCTTATGTTATACAAAATTGAAAAAAAAAAATTGGAAAATATTAAATAAACAAATTAGCGGTGGTGAGGAAATTGTATGAACCCGGCCGTAGGCGGCTACATAAGTAGGAAATTTTATTAATAGTGTATAATTACAGATACGGAGTTAATACTACAAGTTGTATAAGGAACAAATATATATATATATATATATATATATATATATATATTTGTATATATAATCAGAGATATTATTTAATGTTTTATTAACAAAAAAATACTTTAATACTATAATTTCAGATGGTCAATACTCTGAAAATATAAGTCGATAGCTTAAAAATATCGAAAATATAGATAGGAATAAATATCGGTATCGATACTATTTAAAATACAGTTTTGAACCGTTCCTTTAGTTAATTCTATTTATTTACTTTTTAGTTTGTTTTTTAATAAAATGATATCTTTTCAAATTACTTACTCGTATCATACGTGTTGCAAAGAGAAACAAATTTTTAAACGGTATTAATTCCAGTGGTGGGATTCAGTAACTTTCATTACGATAATCGTATTGTTAAAATTAATATAACGAAAATTTATCGAATTTGGTATTCAGTAACACTTTTAACGATATTCGCTGTCGGTATGTAAACGACAATAATTTCTCGGTTGTTTTGAAATAAATTAAAGTCAGCAGTTCAATCGTAGCACGTGCTTTATGCAAAGAACAAAATTTATCTTTTATAACAATATACACAAACACAGAATATTTTATGCATAAAAAATAATATTATCATTATTTAAACATGAAATTTAACATTCATATCTCTAAATTTCATAAAATTTAACATTAATTTTTTTAAATTCTAAAAAATTTTTGGGAAAAATTTCAATAAATAAATTAATTTATTTGTTTTTTGTTTATTTTTTTTTTGTACTTTTCTTATATATTGATAGAGATGCCAAATAAAAGGAAATTATAACGATGTTGTTAAGAAGCAATTAGTGAATAACAAAATCGTTACTGCAAATCGCAATAATTGTCGGTAAATTTAACAATTATCGAATTGTTAAAAGTTACTGAATCGCACTACAGATGTTTTAAAATTGTTTTATTTAACTTTTCTCTTGTGCCCTCTGGACGCGATAAGAAAAACACATCAACGTTCTAATTGTGTGCGGGCAGTCGTGCTTTTTCGGGTACACGTATACGTTGGCGGCTCTGATTGATGATCAGAAACTGTCAGTTGTTTTGTATCGAAGTGTAATGAGTACAAAGATGGCAGTTCAGGCATACATCTTAATTTTATGCTCTGATATTTTTGTATATAAACAGTGTCAAACGCATGTACTTTTTGACAAAATTGCACAAGACGCCGCGAAGTCACAACAAAAATGTTGATTGACGATTTTATTTGTACGTCTCCCTTTAAACGACAAAAACACGATACTCACACATATGCACTAATTGAGGTGTTTCTTTGATCGTTTCCAGGGCAGTTTATAAATAGTAAATCAAAACTTAATGCCGGGCGGGCGACGCCGTGGTTGCAGGTAGAAATTTAAATAAAGTGATAACAAGAAATTGCCTGAATAGTTAAAATTAGTTAGAATTTTCATACCTAAGTACAAATATTCAATCGATAGTAAAATCGGAAATATCAATAGCAGAAAAAAATCAATAGCATATCCCAGCACTAAGCGAATACAATTTTTTAATTATTTCTTTTTATTGATCATTTTCCATAACATATGCTAATTGCTTTCTATTTTTGGACCGAGTTTATTCAGATGTGTTAGATATTAAATTTTATGCGTTTCCGAGACTTTGTATTTGTATTTTTATTAAATATATGCTTCTCTAATACAACAAGACATAATATCTTATAAATTATAGTAATAGAGTCAGACAAGTTACATTAGGCGTGTGACAAAAGGTGAACATTAACTAAAAAAATAGCTAAAAAATAACTAAAAAATAAATAAATAATATCAACAAGGTAAATGTGTGTTAAGATATTAAAAAGATTTAGTTTAACGAAACGATTGACACAGTAAATTTTTAAATTTAATTGCGTTGCTAGTATTTTGCAAATTGGGAGAAAGTTGGTTCCAGAGACGAATTGTTAATATATAAAACTGTCTCTCAGATGCCGTGTCATTATGCTGAAATTGGATAATGCCATTTCCTCTCGATGATCTTGTGAACTGTAAGCGGTCATAAAGGTATTTTGGTTTTTTCGTCATGATAATTTTATGTAACAGGAGAAGGTTTTTAAGCATTAGATAATAATTAAGTGAAATATTAAAAATACGGGTGGAGTATTGCGATATGTGATCAAACCTTTTTAGACCATAAATGTAGCGTATAACGTTATTAAAAGTTGTTTTAAGTTTCAAAGTGTCCTTCAAATAACAACCATAAAAAACCTCAGACGCATATAGTAAAGTAGGCAGTATATAAGTTTTAGCAAGTAATAGCCTTATTTTCAACGGTGTGAAATACTGCGTAGCCCATAAACTCCTTAGCATGCTATATATCCTACCACAGGACTGATTAACATGATCAGACCAGGTTAAAGTACTGTTGAAAATTACACCAAGGTTTCTGGCAGAGTTAACTATATCAATGTGAGTACCTCCAAGGAAAATATCAATGTCATACTCAATTTTGACTGATTTTTACAAATTATTAAACATTTGGACTTTTTAGGGTTAAGACGAAGGCCATTTGCTGATGCCCAAAGAAAAATGCTATTTAAATCAATATTAAGATTACTAACATTAGAGCTAATGGAAGTCATAGGACTACTAAGGTAAATTTGAATATCATCAGCATACGTTTGTATACTGGAATATCTAAGTTGTTGTGGTATATCATTTGCGTACAGTGAGAACAACAATGGTCCAAGTACAGAGCCCTGCGGAACACCTCTTACCACCCGTAAAGGATATGAAACAAGACCATCACATGATACGCTTTGTACTCTATCTGTTAAATAAGATGATATTAATTTAACAGCAGTTGTAGAAAAATTGAAAATTTTTGTAAGCTTCATGCACAGTATTAAGTGGTGAACGGTATCAAAAGCTTTTGAGTGGTCAAGTAATACCAAAAATGATATTTTCCCAGTATCTAGGTTACCCCTAATGTCTTCAACAACATCAGTTAGAGCAGTTACACAGCTATGATGAGGTCTGAAGCCTGTTTGACGATCAGTTAATAACTTTTTGGTATTTACATATTCATAGATTTGTTTCTGCAAAATATGCTCAAGAACTTTGGAGAGGTAAGGTAGAATTGAAATAGGGCGATATTCGCTGTCTGTCTTTGGGACGGGGATTACTTTGGCATATTTCCATTCTATCGGGAATGTACTTGTGGTAATAGCAGTATTATATAAATGTACAATAGAACGTACTATCCAGGGTAGAATTAATTTTATGAATCTAGGATTGATATCATCCAAGCCAATACCATTAGATTTAACTTTACTAAATCCTTCTGCAACATCAGCATTTAAAATTGAATTTTTCACTCGAGGCATCATATGATGGGACTCGATCATAAAAACTAGGGTCAGCTGAAGGCATGGGAATATTGACAAAAGTTTCATTTAACCTATTGACATCAACATCAATACAACAATTCTTTGTCTTACCAATACCAATGTCCCGTATTTGCTTCCACGTCTTATTGGTATCAACTGCATTATTAAATTTATTTGAATAGTAGGCACATTTTTCGCATTTAATTTTTGACACTACAGCTTTCCTAGCCAAGCGATACTGCTCATGATACTCAGGTGTTCGGTATCTCTTCCATAATTGGTAAATGCTATCACGACGTTGTATTAGTAGCTTAACATCATCAGTGAACTATGGTCGGGCTCTGGCTCTTATGGTTTTGTTTCTGATCGGAATATGCTTGTTATATAACTCTAAAATAAGACTGTTTAGCAAAGTCACTTGTTCATTAACCGAAGGCAAGAAAAAAATTTCAACCCATAATATATTATTAAGATCGGATTCTAAAGAAAACATGTTAAAACTATTAAAATCACGATAAGTAAAATTTTGAATAGGAATTTCTGAGCCAAAATCATATAAGGTAAAAATAATGTCATGTTTCGAGAAGGCAGGAGCAGCTAGTTGATCATAGTGTAATACTTTCCTACTATTACAGACAAAAAATAGATCAAGCAGAGTGCGATTCGTGTTTGTAAAGAGTGTGGGCCTCGAGCTATTTATGGGAAACAAATTAAATGACGACATCATGGTTACCACACTAGTATCTACGAGTAAATTACAATTAAAGTCTCCAGCAATAATAATTTCTGTGTAGGATACAGATAACAGCTCTAATTGAGGAACTAGTTTTTCGAATTTTATAGTTCTATCCCGCCTATATACACATCCAAGTAACATAGTGGTACCATTAGAGTTTAAGTCAACAAATATGTATTCAACATCATTCGTTTCATTAAAACTACAATTAAACTTGCATGAAATATTGTCCTTAACATATATTGCTACACCACCAGCATGCTTATACCTATCGGATCGAAAAACACGGTACCCATTCAGACTATATAAGCCATCATTTATTTCACTTCTAAACCAAGTTTCAGAAACACATATTGCATCAACACCTGAGTTCTCAAATAAGAAACGAAATTCATCCATTTTATTGCATAAGCTTTGTGCATTGATATGGCAAATACTAAAGCCTTGTTTTTGTTTTGCCAAGATGCGAATCATATTAAAGTTACTATCCCTAGAACCAATTTGCTCATACAAGATATTTGTCATAAGTATACATATATTAACGCAACGCAATTAAATAACCATGCAACCGAGAGATTTGACATACTATAATTTGTTGTATTTATGAAAAATATAAAAAAATTGATGACCAATTTAAAATTTGAGCAAAATAATTTTAAGTAGACAGGCAAAAATAAAAAAAGGTTAATTATAAAAAAATCAATAAAAATATAAATAAGTAAATTTGTTCGGCGAATGATGTTATTCACGAAAAAGTTGTGTAAGCTCCTCGAGGAATTCAATTAAAAACGGTTCGTCTGTCTCAAACTTCTTTACGTATACGAGACCTCGCATTGTGAAAGTTGATTTTATCTTTTTATTTTTTTTCATACCAAGTGCCTCTTTAAATATTTGGTAATTATGAGGCGTTAAGTTTTCACAAACGTAAATAGGTTCATTGCTTTCGAATCCTGCATTTTTTAGACATAACGTTGTTTTGTTATCCCTATGGTATTTAGATATCGTCTTCAGAAGATAATTTTTTTCATATGGGGATTTAAATTTAACTACTATAACCCCATCCTTCGACGTATAAGGTTTATTGTTTTTATATATTTTTTTAATCTATATATATTCTCAACTTGTGGTGTGTTAACATTTAAAGAGCCACAGATATTATTAACAATGTTATACAAATTTTCATTTTCATACTGGGGTACACCACTGATTCGTATACTACCAGCAACAACAGAGTTTTCAGTTTTTAGAACTTTTCTTTTTAATTCCACAATTTCACCCTTCAATTGAGAAACTTCAGGACTCTTAACTTCCAAATTATTGACTCTTTCAGTTAGTTTCTTCACATCTTCTTGAATGTTGTTTATTTTTTCTTCAATTACAGAGAGAATTCTCTCTTCACTCTCTTTCATTAAGTTGTTGATAAAATTAAAATGTTTTTCCTCACTTTCTTTTATTGAACTCTTTATAACTTGAGAGGTAAATAATTCAGATTCTTTTATTAGATCCCTGATAAAAGCTTTGTCAACTGCTGAAAAACTCGGAAGTCTATTGGCTTTTTCAAGAGGTGATTCTTGTCTTGACTCTTTCAATTTCCTGGCAGATGATTCACTACGTGTATACATTTTATTTCTAAATTATTTTTAAGGTTTTGTTGTTGTTATTAGATTTAAATTTAAGAGTTAAGTAAGGTTTGACGTGAGTAAAAAATATTATTAGGTATGTAAATATTACTATTTGAGGTTGTTTAAGTTTACAATTTAAAAGATTTTGTTTCTATGTATGTATGTTTGAGTTAATTTTAATTTTAATTTTTAAGAGGTGTTTATGTATGCAGTTGTGCAAATTATATTGCCTCTTTATTTTCAGTTTTGTTTTGTTTCGTATTTGTTTTTGTTTGTTTAGTTTATAGATATTGTTTGAGAACAGGTTCTTTACATTTTTGTTTGTTGTTTTTAAGGAATTTCTTAGGATTTTAGTTATGCAGTTGCATATTTGTTGTTGTTCAAAAACAGGTTCCTATTATTATATTATTTGTATGTTTTAATTTGTAGTTTTCTGTTTAGTGCTTATTATTGTTTAATTACACATTTAAATTGTTTATTTTCTTTTATAAACAAAATATCTATTAGTTCAAGTTTGTTTATTTGTTTTATTTTTGTTTGTTGGTTTTGAATTTTTATTTTATATAAAGTAAAATAGGTATGAGCTTATTGCACTGTTTAACATAAAACACGTCCGACCTGTTCAAGTGTATGTTTTTCTTTTGCCGCACAATACGAGTAAGTTTTTCTTATTTTTCGATTTTCTACCGCGTTATGTATTTTTTAAGCAGCCGGGTCCATAATAAGTTTAAGCCGCCTCTTAGTTTTTTTTTGAGCCGACACCGACTTTCTCTCTACTTGGGTCTGTACAATTGTCAAACAACAAAAACAAATTACATTGTACATGCGACTAATACTTAAAAGTTGAAAATGTATGCATAATTTTTTTTAATGTAGTAACAAATCTGTAAATACAGATATATATGTACATACATACTTATGTATAACTCAATTATTCAAATAATTTGTTTTATTTTTGAACATACTTACATACTCATCGTTTGCAAAATCAACATTTATGTTCTAAAAATTAATAAAAATTCTGTTTGATTTTTGCTTGTGCGCATGCCTTTTGCTGCTTTTTCCATTTTCACTGATAAATTTTAATTGAACAACAACGGGTCATATGAAAAGGTTTTGACATTTGTTTTCGCAGTTACATAAAAGGAATATCAGTTTTGCTGTGAAACTGAGAAAAAAATTTTTTCATTCCATTTGTTTCTCTCATTATGAAAAGATTTTAATTTGTTTTAATTTCTTCACAGAACGGGAATCTGCGTTATCGCAGAACCAGAATCTACCCCCAGCACTGTTTCAATGTAGAATAAAATGAATTAAAAATTAATTCTCGTATTATATTTCTGTTGAAAACTGGTTAAATAGTTGATATTCTTCCTAATTAGTATACACTTTACGAAAAATTGTAAAGATGGACAATTGAACGCTGATGAGAGGTGTAGCGACCTTGAAATCGGTACTGTTAAAAAACTAATTGAATATAATAATATTTTCAACATAAAAAAAAACTCTTAGTAATTTTGAATTTTCATTAATTCAATAAAACTGAACTTGAGCCTAAATAATATTACTTTTCATAGGTACATCAATATAAGTTCGAATAATAATTACGTTTATTCGTAATAATATGAATAAAAGATAAGTATTTGTACAAACATTCATTAATAAATGTGTATAGCAAAGATGTGTAGTTATATATGATTGAAGATTTCCCCTTCATTGCTGCCATTGTTAATAATTAAAATTATATAATTATCATTTCAAATGCCTTTTTTGAATATGAGAATTACAAAAACTTAAAAACACGCACGTTCGAGTAAGAGCAAGCGAATGCCAGAATCAGCCCCTGATCACAATTTTGGCTGAACTATTTTAACATTTTAAAACTACGAAATTATTGAGGTATTTTCTTTTGCTTCATGCAATACATTTAAATGTACATATTTTTTTTTTTTTTTTTGTGGTAGTTTTATTATTTATTGAATCTTCAATTATAAATTGAAACATCAATAAGTTTTTCAAATCTTAAATCTAAAAATACATAAATATATGTTTAGCCAGTGCTAAACAAAATTTTTAATTCCAACTGTTGATTTTTGATGTTTTACATCTCTCGTGTACGGCTGAGAGAAAGAGTATCCCTCCTTCTCAACCGGGTGTGGCCTCTATAATTTAGAATGTTGCGCGCAAGTGGATTTGGGTGCAATACTAGTTTTTCAATATATTTTTTAGCGTGTTTTAAAAATACTGTCTTCACCAACGGAACATCAAGATCTTTGTGAATTCGCTGATTTCGGATATACCAGGGGGCTGCAGTAATTGTACGTAGAATTTTGTTTTGTCGCCTTTGAATTTTTTCTACACTTGATGCTGAGGCAGTGCCTTATAACTGGATTCCATAGGCCCATATTGGTTTCAGGATCGCGTTGTATAACAAAAGTTTACAGTCAAGACTTAATATAGAATTTCTTCCAATAAGCCAATTCATTTGGGCTGCTTTTAATTTCATTTGTGTCAACTTTGCGTCTATATGCGATTTCCATGTTAAACGACGATCAAGATGAACGCCTAGATATTTTACTACAGTGTGTTGCGGTATAGTCTCGGTGTTGATTTGTACATATATAAACCAATACCAAAAGATTCTCTTGCAGTTTATATGTGGTTTTCAGAGAATTTCTTATGAAATTAAATTTTCTCTTAACTATAAAATTTGGTTTTGAAATGGATTCATTACATTAAAACTTATGAATTTTACTAATGTATGTGGAATCAAAATTGCGTATGGTACCGATGGAATTTTTGAAAAATTACAAACACAAACTTTAATCTGTCCTTCATAGTGAATTTCATAAGTAGATCTATCAAATGTGCGAATATCTGAGCAAACAAAAGCGGTTAGCGTATAAACAATCAGGGTTTAGATAGGGACGAAGTTGTATAACAGCCCTAATTGATGTGGCTCAAGAGCTAAGGTTTAAACCGGACAATGGCATGGTCTCTTTTCTCGTACTTTAATCTGTCCTTCATAGTGAATTTCATAGGTAGATCTAACAAATGTGCGAATATCTGAGCAAACAAAAGCGGTTAGCGTATAAACAATCAGGGTTTAGACAGGGACGAAGTTGTATAACAGCCCTAATTGACGTGGCTCAAGAGCTAAGGTTTAAACCGGACAATGGCATGGTCTCTTTTCTCGTACTGCTAGATCACACCAAAGCGTTTGACACTGTTAAACATCATATCTTTACAACAAAACTCCAGAAGTTTTTTAATATTTCCTCTACAACTTAGGTTAGGTTTCGAGGGCCGTCACATCTGAGACGTGACGCACTTAGGTCCGTTAATTCGGTCCCTTTGTGATACCCTACAGCAGACAGGTTTATTCAATTCCCTTTGATTGCCCTGTCGCCGAATCACCCCATCCTGATTGTTGCAAGAAGGAGGATAGGTTGGTTAGCTGCACGATCGTCAGACTGTCGAGGTCTGGCACAATGCTGAAGCCCATAGTACTCGCCCTTATGCTATTAAGCGCGGGGCATTTATATAGAAGGTGAAGAACTGTTTCTTCTTCCTCCTTATCGTTACAACTTCTGCAGTAGTCGTAACTTAGGCCCATCCTTTTGGCATGAGTCCAGTGCCCCGTTAGCACTGTTACTAATCGTCTTGTATGACATTTACCAAGCCTGAGTAGATCGCGAGTTCTCTGCAGGCTGTAGCGGGGTAAAGTGGACCTGGCGACTTGACAGGTATGCTCTTATTCCCACCTTTCTTGAGCAAGATGGTATGATTCCTTCTGGATCAATCGCTTGCATTGAGATAGAGCAATGCCAACGAAGTGATATATCATCGATCATTTCGTCCGCTTTGCAGTCGGTAAAATAAGGATGTCTTCCGATATCCTATAATACCTAAGCCATCTTGCCACTATTTTTATGGCCGAGACTTCCGCTTGCAGGACGCTACAGCCATCCCGAAGCCTGAATGGAACCTTAACGTTAAACTTTTCCACAAGGAAACCTACCCTGTTTGCGCCTCTTTTGGAGCCATCAATGAATACTCTGGAGGCTCCTTCGCTGCAGGGTTTAAGGAGTGATATTCCCTATTGGGAACATTAGATTGAAATAGCTCGCCAAAATAAGGTTCCGTTTGGCAGTAGTCGGTGAAGTCATGGAGCGCTTGGTGCTGCCTGAGAATCTTGGAGTGACCAAGATCGGTTCTCGTCCTTAAACATGTAGCGTTCAGTCTGATCGCCGCTATCAAAGCTAACTGTTTGGAGAGAACGTCCACCGGAAGCCAGTTCAGCATAGCGGACAATGCTTTCGTTGGGGTAGACTTGAACGTTATCCCGTTATCGCCGCTAACCGAAAAATTGTCTCTATAGTTCGTCAGTGGGAGTCTTTCTTTATCGCTTCCTACCAGACTATAACCCCATAAAAAATAATGGGCTTAATTACCGTCTCAAAGATCCAGTTGGTTCCTCGGGGTTCGATGCCCCAGCTGCGACCAATTGCTCTTTTACAGGTATAAATACCCACGAGGGCCTAATTTGCTCTATACTGGGTGTTTAGGTTCCAAGATAGTTTACTGTCTAGCATTACGCCTAGGTACTTAGCGTTGTCCGAGACCTTCAGTGTGGTCCCGTTTAATTTAGGGTGCGCAAGGTCTTCGATTTTTTACCTCCTAGTAAATAGCACCAATTCGGTTTTCGCCGGATTGACGCCAAGCCCACAGCTAACATTCCATTTGCTGAGGAGCGGCAGAGCAGATTCCATACACTGAGATATTGTGCTCAGTTGTTTGCCAGAGATAGCTATTGCTACGTCTAGGCTTAGCAGTAGAGAGTTGATGGTCAGATTCCACAAGAGAGGTGACGAGACACCCCCTTGTGGAGTGCCTCGATTCACTGCCCTGTATTCAGTGGCAGATCCAAACGATGCACTTATTACCCTTCTAGTTTTTCTAGCAGATTTTTTACAAACCTAAAGATATTAATGTCAATCCATTATTTATTCGATATTCTTAATTTTATAATTTGTTGCGTTGCGTTTATATATAGATATTTTCTCAATATTAACATTTTATCTTGACGAGTAGTGAGAAATACGAAGGGAGTGCCAATTACGTAACGTGCAGCGTGGTGAAGGTTCTTCCCAAACAGGAAAGAGGCCTTAAAATATGACACTTAAATGCCCAGAGTTTAAGGCCAAAAATTAATGAATTCAGATATATATTTGAAAAATTATAATGTTGACATTATTTGTGTTTCAGAGACGTGGCTAGACAACACAATTCCAAACGGGCTTGTACCCTTATCTGGCTATAAAATATTTAGATCAGACAGAGTAAATGGACGAGGTGGAGGTGTTGCCATATAAGTTAAAAATCACATTACATGCAAGTTATGTACAAAAAATAGTGAACATTATAAAATTGAGTGCATTCTTATTGTAATTTCATCTTACGGTAGGAAAATGTTGGTAGGCTGTGTGTATAGGCCCAACAGTTGTGTTGACTACGGTAATTTCATAATTAATATTGAAATTTATGTTACAGGGTACAATGATGTTTTAATTGCTGGGGATTTTAATTCTAATCTTTTTGTTGAATCAACTTTCATGGATGAAATGTCTACTATTGGTCTCGTTCCGGTAAATAATACTTTTCATACACACTTTACAGAAATTAATAGCACTATTACAGATCTCATTTTTGTGAGTGATACCGCAAAGATATGACTTTATGATCAAATTTCTGCTTCATGTTTTTCAAAACATGATATAGTCTTTGCAGCATACGATTTTCAGCTTGGATGTAGGGATCAAAATTTTCTCATTTCAAGATTTCAGAAATTTGAACTTTGACATTCTTAATGAAAGCTTTCTACAAGTGAATTTAAACTGTATCTATAACATGATTTCTGTTGATGATCAGCTTTCGTTTCTTGAGTACAAATACAAATATATTGAAGCTCTATGATGATGCAGTACCCATTAGAACGAAAGCTATTACCGCAACAAAAAAAACCATGGTTCAATTCGAATATACGAGAGTCTATAAGGAGTACGGACTTAGCGTATTCGCGGTGGAAGCGTTTCCGGACACATGATTTAATGGTTCTTTTCCGTTCTGCTAGAAGGGAGACGAATAAGCTGATAAAAATGGCTAAATGTGATTATTATTCCAAAAGATTTGGTTCTGCTATTGAATCCAGGCGCACTTGGAAAACTATTAGCGATATTGGGATTGGCGAAAAAAACACAGGTGTTGATTGCTCCATTGATGTAGATCAGCTCAACAACATGTTTGTGAATGATATACCAGCAGTGGATGTCACAGAGGATTCTGACGCCATTTCAGTGGTGAACTACCCTAATATGTTTGAGTTGAATATGTTCGGTTTCACATGCGTCAGTCAGCTTGATGTTCTTTTAAGTTTTGCGCAAATAAAATCAAACGCGATAGGATTAGACAATATACATCCCAAGTTTATAAAAATAATGTTACCTTCTCTTCTACCATATATAACATTTTTTTTAACACTATCATTACCACAAGCTGTTTTCCACTGAAATGGAAACATGCAAAAATAATTCCAGTTCCTAAACCAAACAATGAATATTGTCCAATAGCTATATTAAGCTTCCTTTCGAAAGCATTAGAAAAAATTTTGCACCACCAAATAAGTAAGTATATACATATATAATAATAAATTATTATCTGATAAACAATCAGGTTTCCGACCAAATCACAGTTGTGTAATTACTTTAGTGGATGTCACGGAAAATATGAGGCGTGATCTGGATGATGGAAAAATTAGTTTTTTAGTGCTTCTCGATCATTCGAAAGCATATGATACAGTCAACCATGAAATATTATATAGCAAACTTAGAACTTTCTTTAAATTTTCTTCGAGTGCAGCACAACTAATGTTGTCGTATCTAACAGATCGAACACAATCAGTATGTGTGCACAATACAATGTCCAATCCTGTTAAGCTAACAAGAGGTGTTCCCCAAGGGTCAATTTTGGGACCACTTTTCTTCTCGATTTATGCCAATGATTTGCCACGTAAACTATCTCACTGCAATATCCGTATGTATGCAGACGATGTGCAATTATGGCTCAGCAGCCCAACTCAATCAATCGTTGAGAATATAACCAAACTAAATCAAGATTTAAATAACAATTATATGTGGGCATCTACAAATCGCCTACACTTAACCCCTAAAAAATCCAAATGTCTGGTTATTCATACGAAAACTATACATCCAAGTATAGAAGATGATATTGTAATTAATCGACAAAAAAATTGAGTAAGTGGATACTGCGAAAAATTTAGGAGTTGTATTTAATAACAATTTGACATGGTCAAGTCATATCAATGCACTGGTTGCTAAATTATATGTTAAAGTTAGAACATTATGGACTGTTCATCTCTTCACACCTCTGAAAGTAAGAATGCTACTTGCTAAATAATATTTGGTTCCAAGTCTTATATATGGTTGCGAATTGCTTTCTAGTTGCGATAGTGTTAGTAAGAGGAGACTCGAAGTAATTTAAAATAATATAGTAAGATATGTTAATAATCTCAAGAGGAGTGATCATGTTTCATTGCATGTCAAAACATTATATTATTTATTATTTGAAAATCTCCTAAGGATAAGAACATTAATTTTAGCCCACAAACACTGTTGCCAAGCTTTTCCACAAAACATCGCTAAATTAGGATCGAAAATAGCTAGAAAATAGTTCAATTTGAAACATACATAAAAATTTAGCTATTTATAGCTAAATATTATAGATTATTGCAAAAATTTTAAGAAAAATAGTTCAATTTCGGCAACATCTGTAGATTCATCCTTTAATATTCTGTACTAAGATGATGAAATATCCTCCCTAAGCTCAATGAGGAAATGAGGGGCTAAAACGTTTCTTATTATTACAGTACATTTTGTTCTGTGAATAGGAATTTCGACAGTTCAATCAAAATTCTTTTTTCACAAGTCACTGAGGTGGTCAATTGAATTATTTGACGTATGTTGACATATAAATAAAACTAATGCGGCTTCATGTAATTTACAATTATCAACAATAGTTTCATTTTGCTCAAAATTCAATTTTTTTCAACATGACCCTCTAATCGAAGCGGCCGATTTGTGTTTTTTAGTTTCAGCGTGATAAAGAAGATCATATAATTTTGATGAAAGTGAGCATCTGCAATATTTGCAAAATCCTTTTGTTTCGTCCTTTTCATGCTGCAGCAGCCAAGACTTTAATTGGCCATGGTTTAGCCATTCCCGACGAAATTTTTGGTTGTATTTAGGGGCACAATTTACACATTAACAGATTTTTATAAATACCGTTATTCGAGACTCACTTTGTGGCATTTCACAACTAACCGGTACATCCATTTGTACATCAATAAAAAACTTGTAGTAGAAATTACTCTGTAGCTGTTAAAAAACATTGAAATAGTGTAAAAAATGTCAAATGCCGTGTTGAATGGCGATGATGATTTAACCAATCGACTAAGTATGTGCTGTCAGCTGCTCCAGTGCGTTAACTTGCTTTGTAGCAACTCTCTGACAACGTTGACCAAAATATTATTAAAAACACATTGAAAAGAAAGAAGTCAGTAAACCAAAATTCGCTAGATTTCCCGCTAATAGCTAGATCATATTTTTTCCCGCCAAATCTAATGAAAAATAGCTGGATTTGACGAGAAAATAGCTGAATTGGCAACAGTGCCCACAAAATTATCTATACCCAAAAGCCTGAATATCTATTTCAGAAGATTAGATTTGCCAGATTTTTAAGAGGCAAAAATATTATAATCCCTAGATATCATTACCAATTTTCTGAATCGCAGTTCTTTTTGCATGCTGTTCGTCTTTGGAATTCTATCCCACATTATCAACAAATTTTAAAAAATTTCTTTTTAATTATTTTGATTAGATTAAATGTTTTCTACATACTTACGTATGCCCTTACTTGTAAAACTTTTATTTAATATGCAATTTTAAATTATTTATATAAATTTCTTTTTTTTTATCTTAAATTAAATTATGTTGGCGAACTTATTGTACACAAAATAACCCTGCATTGTAATTACACGACTAAGTCTTGTTATGCAAGGGATTCAATAAATAAATAAATAAAATAAATAAATGGATCCCTAACTCTACCATGCTGTTGATAATTAAGTCCGGCTTGACAAAATTAAAGGCGCCCTCTATGTCCAGGAAAGCCATAATAGTGAATTCCTTGTATTCGAGAGATTTCTCTATGTGACTGACCAGGGAGTGGAGAACATTTTCCACAGACTTGCCCTTTGTGTAGGCGTGCTGTGAGGGGGATAGAAGTTCCTTTGGTATGGAGATTCTGAGATGTATATCTATAGATCTTTCCAGTGTTTTGAGCAGAAAGGACGTCAGACTGATAGGCCTGAAGTCTTAAGGTTTAGTGTGAGATGTCTTGCTCCCCTTGGGGATTAAGACGTCCTTACACAGATTCCAGCAATCTGGAATGTATGCCCTTCTCAGACACTCTATAGATCTATATTTCTCTGTAGATCCGCTGGAATGATTCCATCTGATCCAGGAGATTTGAATGGATCGAAAGTACTGAGCGCCCATCTGATTCTGTCATTGTCCAGCGGTACAATAACAGGCTCAGGCGAGTTAGTTATATCGTCGGTAGCGGTAACTAGAGTAGGAAGCGGGGCGTTAACGGGAAAGTGAGTGTCAAGTAGTACGCTGAGCGTTTCTTGGCTACTTAGAGTCCAGCTTCCACATGTTTTTTGTATGTAGCTGGGTACCACCGCAATCGTTTGGTTTCGGAGGAGCTTTCTACACCACTGCAGAAATTCCTCCAAGAATTCCTTTTTGCGCTTCTAACCTTTTTTTTTGAACCTGTTTAGTGAGGACTTATATCGCGACCAGTCACCTGTTCGCTTAGCATCGTTAAAAAGTCTAAGGCACTCGCGAGTGTGCGATATCAGTGCACCACCATGGTGGTTTACTTTTGCCATTGCGTGTCGTGGTTTTGCAAGACAAGTTTGTTGCATAGCAGAAAGATTCGTTGAAGAGATCTATTGCCGTGTCGACATCCGTCGTGTTGTTTATAATGGGGACGGAGCTTAGAGTGTTACGGAGGAGATTATTCTGCAACTCCCAGTTAGTTTTCCTTCTGTTTATCAGATGATTCGGTCTATCCTCGCAAAACCCTATGGAGAAATCAATATAACGATGGTCAGAAAAGGAACAGTCGTCCGAAACCTTCTAGTCGCTAATTAGACTGTTGTGGTGTGCACTAATCAGTGTAATATCTAAAACCTCACTTCTGTTTGAGACAATAAAAGAAGGTTCTGAACCCCTATTTGCTATTTCAAGATTATTATTGATAATAAAATCGAAAAGAGTCTCGCCTCGTACGTTGGTGTCATTACTGCCTCATGTGATGTGGTGCGAGTTCGCATCAGCACAGATTATGTTCGGCGTCCTTGTGCTTCCAGCTTTAGCCACAATCCCACGTACCAAGGTGTTTGGTGGGCGCTCACCGTGTTCATGGGCCATGTAGCTGGAGACTACCCAAATGTTGCCGGATTCAGTCTCCATTGCTGAAGTCACAGTATCTTCATCACTGTTATCAGATAAAATGAAGATTCGTAAAGAGCTTTTAGCCAATATGCATAATCTGATATTACCTGTACCATTGGCAACCAAGAGGTTTTAGCCCCTGAGATTTAGTACACAAACCCGTCCTTTATGGACCCAGGGTTCCTGGACCATGACTAGCTCCTCCTTCTTCTCTACCACCCGGAGGAGCATTGCAGCAGATGCTGCTTTGGAGTGGTGTAACGACACGATTTCGCTGGGTGCTGGGGTAGAACTCAGCGGGGCTCAGGGTCGTTGCAAAAATAATGAAAAAAACAAATATTTTCTTATAAATCTTTTCTTTTCATCAATAATAAATTTATTTAAACAATTTGTATTTAAGTTTCTACGGTAAATGGTACGGTACTCTTCTGGTACCGTTGTAAAAAAAATTCTTCTTTTAAATATTAGTATATAGAAAGTCAAAAGAAATATATACGATATAAATTACGTACGAGGTAGCGACTGTACAAACCAAACGACTGTTTAACCCGAAATTTGAGGGAGAGGGGTAGCACAAATTTTAGTAGTGGTTCCAGCTACTAATACTTGTTCGAACTCAAACCGACCGCGAGAAAAAAAGGTTGGCTTTACCAACTAGAGGGGACAAGTGTTTGTAGTGTATCCAGCTACTAGTACTTGTTTTACCCTCAAACCGTCCGCGAGAAAATGTTGGCTCTCCAAATTAAGGGGAATAAGTAATAGCAGTGCATCCAGCTACTAATACTTATTCGAGCCGTCAAACCGTTCGCGAGAAAATGTTGGCTCTCAAAATTAAGGGGAATAAGTAATAGCAGTGCATCCAGCTACTAATACTTATTCGAGCCTTCAAACCGTTCGCGAGAAAATGTTGGCTCTCAAAATTAAGGAGAATAAGTAATAGCAGTGCATCCAGCTACTAATACTTATTCGAGCCTTCAAACCGTTCGCGAGAAAATGTTGGCTCTCAAAATCAAAGAGAATAAGTAATAGCAGTGTATCCAGCTACTAATACTTATTCGAGCCTTACTACAACGACAATATTGTTTGCACGTCGCCACCAATATTTTATATGAGTCCGTTTGCAAGTCGCACGAAGAAATGGTAATGAAGCGCAGTTACCAGTGGTTGTTCTACCTTGCGATCCGCAGACTAACTCACTCTTCATGTTCTGTGTTCAGCCTTTTATAGCAAAACTGCCTGTACGAACAATACACACACGCATGTGCCATCATATGCTGTGTCAAACATATTACTCACCGTGTGTGTCTGTGTGCACAGGCAGCGAACATGTGTTTTCTCTCAAATTTTCAATGTGTTGTACTAAAATAAATATCAGTAGGTATGTGTAAAAGAATAAGAAATCAGGGGTATAAATTCCTTATATATAATTATGTACAGACAATAATAACAAATGAAACAGTATAAGTTATTTGTATATAAAGAAATGCAGAACTAATATATAAGAAACAATAATATTAATCAGGGGTATAATTATGTATGAATAAGATAAGAGATAAAAATATTAATGCAATTTTAATAATATTTGTGTATAATAAGATAAGAAATAAAAATATTAATTCAATTTTAATAATATTTGTATATAATAAGATAAGAATAAAAATAGTAATTCAATTTTAACCACGTACGATGAACCAAAAACGAGGACCGACTTTTGGTTGTCACATCTACCTCCCCTCTCCACCGGATGCGGCATATGTTTTTAATTCGCTAATATGTGCGGTCCGCACATCGCTACTGTTTACTTTATTAATTTCTACTATGACAGGGGACACAAATCCCTTAATGACATAAGGTCCCCCATATTTAGGTGCCAATTTGGCGGCAAATTTGTCCGCCGCGCTCGAGAGCGGATGCTGGCGTACCAGCACATGGTCTCCAATTTTAGGTTGCCAGTCGCGCTGCCGTAAGTCGTAATAACGTTTCTGACGTTGGGACGCTTTTGCCAAGTTGCCTCGAACAATCTTAAAGATTTCCTGAAGTTCTTTCGCTCGCCCCTCCGGCTCATCATTCCGAGCCCCGGTCCCTACAGTGACCTCATCGTAGAGCGCTCTGGGTAATCTTGGCTCACGCCCTTGAGTCAAATAGGCGGGCGAATAGCCGGTTGATTCCGATACGCTGGTGTTTACCGCTAACATGACTTCTGGTCAAACATGTTTCAACTCTCATAGTGAACAGACGCGTTTTTATAATCGTCGCAACTGAATATAAAAAAAAAATTAAATAAAAAAAATATTTTCAAGTCACAAAAAATATAAAAAAAACAAAACATTTATTGAACAGTTATTTTACTGGTTTTATTTTATTTTTTGCTTGTGTGCAATATACATAAATATTTTCATACACAAACTAATATAAATGAAAATAAAAAAAGAGAACTCTGATGAGTTCATCTTCTGAAAAAAACAACAATAATCCTACAAGCAGTAGGAATGTGCAATATATAACTTTAGTTGCTGATGACGACAGTAAAAAAAATGAATTTAACAAAAACCTGAATTTAACACTAAACACAAATACTCGTGCGCGATCATTATCTCTGAACATGTTAAAAAGTGATCAAGAAGCAACAACAATTGCACCCATAAGCAAACTTGTCAGCTTAGCTGTACAAACAAACAAACAAACAATAAGTAACAAGGTGACCAACGTGCACAAAATGGTAGATGCGGTGAGTACAATAAATGATAATAAAATTCAAACAGGAATGGACAGATACATAACCGTGTTAAAAAGGGGAAGAAGTCCAAAATCAGCTCAAATTGCTTCAACATCGAAAGTTCCCAGAGATGGAAAAAACAATATAATAAATTCCGAAAATCGTTTCGCGATGTTATCTGAACAAGGCGATGAAGGCACAACTACAACAAGTTCGAGTAAGCCCCCACCCATATATTTAAGAGAGCAGAATTCCAGTTTGCTGGTTAAAAGTCTTATCTCATTAATTGGAGAAAATGAGTTTTATGTAACTCCAATTAAGCGCGGAAACATCAATGAGACAAAAATTCAGGTAGCTCATGAAAATAATTACCGAAAAATTGTTTCAGATTTAGAATCTAAAAATAAAAACTTCTACACGTACCAATTAAAGAGTGCTAAAGGTCTAACAGTCGTAATAAAAGGTATAGACTCTAGCGTGGATCCGGAAGAGGTCAAGTCTGGCCTTGAAAATAGTGGCTACAAGGTGAAAAATGTCTCAAACATTAAAAATAGAGAAAAAATCCCCCAACCAATATTTAGAGTCGAGTTACAGCCAGATGGCATAAAAATAAAAAAGAATGAAGCGCATCCAATATATGACTTAAAGTACTTGTTGCATCGAAGAGTTACTGTTGAGCTTCCACATAAAAGAGCTGGGCCTGTTCAATGCCTGAACTGCCAAGAATTTGGGCACACGAAGACTTATTGCAAGTTGCCTATAGTCTGCGTTGTATGTGGTGAGTTACACAGTACTGCTAACTGTGATAAAATAAAAGGTGATACCAAGGCGAAAAAATGTGGCAATTGCGGCGGAAATCACACTGCCAACTATAGAGGCTGCCCCCTTTACTCGTTTTTTAAGAATTCATTAACCAAAAAAACCAATGCTACTGCCGCTCAGCCTAAAACCCCTATTAACTATCCACAGTTACCTCAACCGTCCACCAGCCAAAATCAATTTTCAAACATTTTCAAGTCTAACGCGACTAGTGCTCAACAACAATCTAACAACAAATTTTCATACGCTAGTATTTTAAAAAGCAATCAGAGTACGGCGCAAAAAACCGTAAATGTAAATGAAGATTCGGGGTATAATTTTAGTCGTATTGAAGCCTCAATTGAGAGCTTAATACAAACTGTAAACACATTTACTCTCAACATGTCCTGTATGATGCAGGAAATGTTGAAAATGCAGTCTACCTTGTTGCAGGCTGTACTAAGCAAACCATGAACTTAAAAATCTGTTTTTGGAACGCAAACGGCATATGCCAACATAAAAACGAAATGGAATATTTTCTTCAGGATAAACAAATCGATGTTATGCTTATCTCAGAAACTCATTTGACATCTCGAAGTTATTTTCGAATTAGTGGATATAATTTCTACGACACTAAGGATCCTCGAGGTTGAGCTTGTGATGGCTCTGGAATCCTAATAAAAACTCGAATAAAACACTACCTGCTAAATGACCTTCGTGAAGAATATCTTCAAGCAACAAATATCTGTATTGAAAATTTTTTTCAGAAACATGTGATATCAATTTCGGTTTCATGGTTTTCAGTTTCAGAGAGTCAATACACTGCATTTTATACAGCACTGGGGTCCCGTTTTCTAGCAGCTGGCGACTACAATGCTAAACACACTTTTTGGGGTTCACGTTTAATCAGTCCTAAGGGTCGTGTTCTGTTTGACACAATTTCAAAAATGGGTTTGAATGTAGTTTCAAGTGGACAGCCAACATATTGGCCAACAGATCGACAAAAAATTCCTGATGTTATCGACTTTGGGATTATGAAAGGCGTGCCCAGCGAAATGATTGAAGTAGAAGCATCTCTGGATTTGTCTTCAGATCACTCGCCTACTATTATCACTATTTACTCACACACAACTACAACACCAACATGTGACTTACCGCTGACACCTGCACGCATTAACTGGTTGAAATACAGAAAATATCTGAGTGCTCATTGCTCGGAAAAAATGCCGCTGAGAACACCTTCAGACATAGACGATTCTCTCAGGTTGTTTGAAGCGCATGTTAAACAAGCTGCTTTTAATGCTACTTCAAATGAAATAAACCAACCAGTGAGATTTAACAATATTTTTTCTGTAGATATAGAAAGGCTATTGACTGAAAAACGGAGAGCTCGACGAGATTGGCAGCGCTACAGATCGCCCCAGCTAAAATTAAGGCTTAAGGAGTGTACCAAGCAGCTTAGACAAGTTTTGCAAACACAAAAAACTGCTTCGCTGCAAAAATTTCTGCAAGAACTCGATGCAACACCACAAACAGATTATTCACTGTGGCGTGCAGCCAGAGGACTAAAAAGGCCGGTGATATGCAAACCCCCATTACGAGCCCCAAATGGTGACTGGGCAAAAACTGATGATGAAAAAGGTGCACTTTTTGTTAAACACTTAGAAAAAGTTTTCACTCCGAATATTTCTGCTGATATTGTTGAACTGCCACCAGTCGTCCCTTTACCAGAAATACCGATGAGATTTAACATGACGGAGATTGAAAATACTATTACTAATCTTAACACCAGAAAAGCCCCAGGTGTCGACAAAATAAGCAACAAAATGCTTCAAGAATTGCCTTACACTGCAAAAAGAATAATACTATTCATTTTTAACAGTATTCTACGCCTAGAACACTATCCTAAAGAATGGAAGGTTTCGCTAATTACTATGATACCAAAGCCCGGCAAGGATCATACAAAGGTTGAATCCTATCGGCCTATTAGTTTACTGTCTAACATTTCAAAACTATTTGAAAAGCTCTGTATGAGCAAGCTGATGCCTATAGTGACTAGTAATGGATGTATTCCAGATCATCAATTCGGTTTTCGCAGTCAACATAGCACAATTGAACAAACTCACAGACTAGTGAATGTCGTTAGAGACACTTTTGAAAAAAAGAAATACTGCTCTGCGCTCTTTATTGATGTCTCACAAGCTTTCGATAAAGTATGGCACGAAGGTCTTTTCAATAAATTAACACAAAATCTACCAGCAAACATCGTAAAGCTTTTAAAAAGCTATTTGATGGAACGTAAATTTGTAGTTAGGGAAGGCAATTTTTTAAGCCCTCCGCAGTCGATTGAAGCCGGAGTCCCTCAAGGCAGTATCTTCGGACCCTTACTTTATTTAATTTATGCCTCTGACTTACCGTTAAGCAGTAACATTCATACATCAACATTTGCGGATGATACAGCCTTTCTAAGCGTTCACGAAAATCCTGTAGAAGCTTCCCGCAACTTACAAGAATATATATCCAAACTGGAAAAATGGCTCAAACAATGGCGTATAAAAGTTAACGAGCAGAAATGTGCACACGTCACTTTTACGTTGCGCAGGCAAACATGCCCGCCTATAAAAATTAACACCGAGACTATACCACAACACACTGTAGTCAAATATCTAGGCGTTCATCTTGATCGTCGTTTAACATGGAAATCGCATATAGACGCAAAGTTGACTCAAATGAAATTAAAAGCAGCTCAAATGAATTGGCTTATTGGAAGAAATTCTATACTAAGCCTAGACTGTAAACTACTATTATACAACGCGATCCTGAAACCAATATGGTTCTATGGAATCCAGTTATGGGGCACTGCCTCAGCATCAAATGTCGAAAAAATTCAAAGGCGACAAAATAAAATTCTACGTACAATTACAGCAGCCCCCTGGTATGTCAGAAACCATCGAATTCATAAAGACCTAGACGTTCCGTTGGTGAAGACAGTATTTTCAAAACACGCGAAAAAATATATAAAAAAACTTGAGTTGCACCCAAATCCACTTGCGCGCAATATTCTTCATTATAGAGGCCACACCCGGCTGAAAAGAAGGGATACTCTTTTTCTCAGCCGTTCACGAGAAATGTAAAACAACAAAAATTAACCGTTGAAATTAAAAATTTTGTTTAGCATTGGCTAAACTTATATTTAATATTTTTTTAGATTTAAGATTTGAAAAACTTATTGATAATTCAATTTAAATAATTAAAGATTCAATAAATAATAAAATTATCACAAAAAAAAAAAAAAAAAAAAATGACTTCTGGTAATATGTCGTCCCAAGTAGTATGGTTCTGTCTCGCGTACTGAGCCATGATGGTTTTGACGGTGCGATTAACTCTTTCGGTTGGGTTCTTTTGTGGCGAATATGGGGCGGTAAATTGCTGGCGTATAATCATTTCTTTCAGGCGTTTCTGTAGGATGCGGGCTGTAAACTGTGGACTGTTGTCCGTCAGCAACACTTTTGGAACACCAAACCGGGCTATGATTCGCTCTCGTAGTGCTTTGATCACGCCCTCTGCTGTCGCTCTTCGCATGGGTACCAGTTCACACCACTTGGAAAATTTGTCGAAGAAAACTAGCAGCATACTGTTGCCATGTCGTGTTCGAGGTAAAGGTCCGACAAAATCGGCACATAAACACGACCATGGTTCATTTGGAATTTGCGTGAGCATTTTTCCGGCAGGCATTCGCTGAGTTACTTTATACCGCTGGCAGATTTCACAGCTGTGGACGTAACGGTTGATATCGCGGGACATGCCCGGCCAATAATACCGGCTGGCGATCTTGTGTAACGTTTTTCGCGCCCCGAAATGACCCCCTGCAACTTGGTCGTGATTTTCTTCAAGTACCTTGCTTCGTAACTCGGTGGAGACACAAAGTTTCCACGGGTTACTTTCTTCGTCGTTGTTATCCCTTTGAAAATGGCGGTACAATTGTCCGTTTACGATGGCATAGTCGGGGTATTTACCGGGATTTTCTCTTACCTCGGCCATGCGCTTAGATAGCCAGCAGTGGGTGGTGGGGGATCTGTTTGCATTAGATTTACTTCTTCTGGTAGCTGCCTGGATAGCGTGTCGGCGATGATATTGTGTTTGCCCTTTCGGTACGAGATGGTAAATTGGTATTGTTGTAATTCCTGCGCCCATCTCGCCAGCCGACCCGTGGGGTTCTCGATCGAGTTCAACCATTTTAGCGCTAGATGGTCTGTAACTACCATGAACGGGTACCCCTCAAGGAAATGTCGTAGTTTACGTATGCCCCAGACTATGGCTAAACACTCTTTTTCGGTGGTAGAATAGTTCTTTTCAGCTGGATTTAGGTGGCGGCTCACGTATGCTATAACGTGTTCCTCTTCCTGTAGCTCTTGAGTCAGCACGGCGCCAAGCCCAAATTCGCTGGCATCGGTTTGGAGCACGAATGGTTTAGAAAAATCGGGGCAGGCTAAAACTGGTGCTTGTGTGAGTTTACTCTGCAGTGTCTCGAAGGCTTTTTGTTGCTCCTCGCCCCACTTCCAGTGCTTGCCTTTCTTGAGGAGTTGAGTCAAAGGCTGTGACAGTTCCGCGAAGTTTGGCACGAAACGGCGATACCATGAAGTCACACCCAGGAAACGTCGGACGTCCTTTACACACTTGGGGGGTATCATCTGTGTTATAGCTGATACCTTGTCCGGGTCAGTTTTGATGCCGTGTTTAGTCACAACGTGGCCTAGGTATTTCAACTCGTCCTTAAAAAATTCGCACTTATCGATATTTATTTTTAGGTTTGCCTAGCGGAGCCGACGGAAAACTTCCTTCAGATTCTTTAAGTGTTCTTCGAACGTTGTGCCGATAACGATAATGTCGTCTAGGTAAGCAAAAGCATGGGGTTCCATCTCTGGCCCTATGACGTTATCGAGTGCCCTTTGGAAGGTGGCCGGTGCGGAATGCAAACCAAATGGCATAACCTTCCATTGAAACAGCCCTCTACCTGCGACTGCAAAAGCGGTGTACTGCTTACTTTGCTTGTCCATGGGGATTTGCCAATACCCGTCTTTGAGGTCCAGGCTGCTGATGAATTTAGCATTCCGAAGCCTGTTTAAGATTGCATCTATTCTTGGCAGCGGGTACGCATCTGGAACTGATCTGGCGTTTAGCTGTCGGAAATCCATGCATGTGCGCCAAGACCCATTTTTCTTACGTACCAAGGTGATCGGGAAGCTGTAGGGACTACGTGATGGCTCGATACATCCCTTTTCTATCAGCTTATCCACTTCTTCATCGATGATCTTCTGCATCGCTGGATTACGCTGGGCGTAGCGGATCTTTATGGGACGGGTGTCCTTCATGACAATACGGTGTGTAGCTACAGTAGAGAGTTCGCGAATTTCTTGAAATTTTGGTAGTTCGCTTTTTAGAAATTCATCGATTGCCCGTTGTTGGTCGGCTTGGCTGTGATGTGCCATAGAGATTGCCAGAACGGGAGTTTTATTTCGTCTTTGTTTGCTTACCTTTTCAGTACTTGCCCGCGGTCCAGGTTTTTCCCTATCTGATGCGCCCGATGTCACCGTTAGGTTTGCACAGCTAAACGTAGCCTTGAAGGTGTGCAGTATGTCTAGTCCTATGACCAGATCGACCGTAGCCTGTTGCATGACTAAAAATTGGCACGTGGACATCATATTCCCCAGGGTAACACCGAGATTTACTCCCTTTGTGATGATACTCTTGGAGCCGTCGGCCAGAACAACGTCAATGTCTACGTTTATGAAAGTGGGGTGCTGCACTAAATGTTTCACCATCTTTGGCGAGATGAAACTCTTGGTGGCTCCGGTATCGATGAGAGCATTGCATAGTTTATTCTCAACCAAAATTTTTGCGCTGAGTTTGTCGTCCCATGACAACCGGGTGAGATTTCTTGTGAGACACCGGGACACTTTTAGGTTTTGATCCGCTTGTGGTCGGCTCGTCTTGTAATATCATGCGATGTTGTTCCCCCCGGCCTGGGTGGGAGTTTGTAGGGATACATTCCAAATCAGCCGCCAGGTGAATTAAGTCGTCAAGCGTTTCGAAGTCTTTACGGCGAATATACCACTGGTAGTCGGGCAAGGCGTTGCGAAATATTCTTTCGAGCTTCTGGTCGGCATCGAGGGTCGAGTGTCGCATCAGATTTTGTAGGCCCAAAACATAGTCCTTGAAAGGTTCACGCTGTCGCTGGGTCCGCTTTCGGATTTCATCATCCAGCTTCTCAAAGTATCTGGGACGAAGAAAAAAATCGTAAAAATCTGACTTGAACTGATCCCATCGTGCCCAGTGTTTATGATTATTCCGCAGCCAGATAAGCGCTCTGTCTCGGAACAGCTCCGTCATCGACCTCAACACATCGTTCAGTTCTAAGGCGTACATTTCGCTTAACTCTTCTACCCTCTCGATGAAACCCAAGGGGTCTTTCCCACCATCATACTTCAGACCCCATTTGCGGACTGTTTCTATGGCGAGGCCTCGTGTTTCCGCTTCTGCTTTAGCTGTCGTCGTAAACCTTTCTCTGACTTCAGGTTTCGGTGATGATGCTGTTTGTCTCTCGGCACTCTTTCCCGGTATTTGGAGGCCTGGCGCGGATGATGCAGACGCTTGGTGGTCATGTGTTGTCTGGATGTCCAACAGGGTTTTGAGTTGTTCGTCATCGTGCACAGAGGCAATAAATTTGGCGAATCGCTTTCTCAGCTCTTCGACTGTTCCACTGGTAGTTTGTTCAAACGTCCCCAGGTAATTTACTAGTTCCTCCTTCTTCAGGAGATAAACCCAGGAGGATCGTAACATATTTCCGGTCGAAGTCATAGCACACCACGGTAAGAACCAAGTCTTCTTATATTTCTTTTGGTTTTTTTATTTTCAAAAAAAACTGGATGAGGTTGAATAGCAGCGTATATAGAGGTGAATATCAGTGGTTTTAGTATATCTTAAAATTCAATAAAATACTAAATCAACAATTTGTTTTTTTTTTTGTCAATATTATTATTAAAAAAAAAATTCTTTTTTTTTTTTGGTTGATTTTGGACAATTTAAGTCCCTGCTCGGGCGCCAATGTAACGACACGATTTCGCTGGGTGCTGGGGTAGAACTCAGCGGGGCTCAGGGTCGTTGCAAAAATAATGAAAAAAACAAATATTTTCTTATAAATCTTTTCTTTTCATCAATAATAAATTTATTTAAACAATTTGTATTTAAGTTTCTACGGTAAATGGTACGGTACTCTTCTGGTACCGTTGTAAAAAAAATTCTTCTTTTAAATATTAGTATATAGAAAGTCAAAAGAAATATATACGATATAAATTACGTACGAGGTAGCGACTGTACAAACCAAACGACTGTTTAACCCGAAATTCGAGGGAGAGGGGTAGCACAAATTTTAGTAGTGGTTCCAGCTACTAATACTTGTTCGAACTCAAACCGACCGCGAGAAAAAAAGGTTGGCTTTACCAACTAGAGGGGACAAGTGTTTGTAGTGTATCCAGCTACTAGTACTTGTTTTACCCTCAAACCGTCCGCGAGAAAATGTTGGCTCTCCAAATTAAGGGGAATAAGTAATAGCAGTGCATCCAGCTACTAATACTTATTCGAGCCGTCAAACCGTTCGCGAGAAAATGTTGGCTCTCAAAATTAAGGGGAATAAGTAATAGCAGTGCATCCAGCTACTAATACTTATTCGAGCCTTCAAACCGTTCGCGAGAAAATGTTGGCTCTCAAAATTAAGGAGAATAAGTAATAGCAGTGCATCCAGCTACTAATACTTATTCGAGCCTTCAAACCGTTCGCGAGAAAATGTTGGCTCTCAAAATCAAAGAGAATAAGTAATAGCAGTGTATCCAGCTACTAATACTTATTCGAGCCTTACTACAACGACAATATTGTTTGCACGTCGCCACCAATATTTTATATGAGTCCGTTTGCGAGTCGCACGAAGAAATGGTAATGAAGCGCAGTTACCAGTGGTTGTTCTACCTTGCGATCCGCAGACTAACTCACTCTTCATGTTCTGTGTTCAGCCTTTTATAGCAAAACTGCCTGTACGAACAATACACACACGCATGTGCCATCATATGCTGTGTCAAACATATTACTCACCGTGTGTGTCTGTGTGCACAGGCAGCGAACATGTGTTTTCTCTCAAATTTTCAATGTGTTGTACTAAAATAAATATCAGTAGGTATGTGTAAAAGAATAAGAAATCAGGGGTATAAATTCCTTATATATAATTATGTACAGACAATAATAACAAATGAAACAGTATAAGTTCATTGTATATAAAGAAATGCAGAACTAATATATAAGAAACAATAATATTAATCAGGGGTATAATTATGTATGAATAAGATAAGAGATAAAAATATTAATGCAATTTTAATAATATTTGTGTATAATAAGATAAGAAATAAAAATATTAATTCAATTTTAATAATA
This sequence comes from Lypha dubia, assembly GCA_947311025.1. Lineage (NCBI taxonomy): Eukaryota > Metazoa > Arthropoda > Insecta > Diptera > Tachinidae > Lypha > Lypha dubia. The sequence continues at coordinate 45,252,573 of OX371263.1, read as the reverse complement.
TTTGTATATAATAAGATAAGAATAAAAATAGTAATTCAATTTTAACCACGTACGATGAACCAAAAACGAGGACCGACTTTTGGTTGTCACAGTGGTGTAGGTTGACTTGAGTCACCTTCACCATTCTCCATTTTTTCTGTTATTGTGACGTCGACGTCCTCCTGGTCCTCATCAGAGGCCAGCAGATCGTCTTCATTACCATCCGCGACGTTCAACAGTTCAAAGAAGCCGCCATCCAACGAGGAGGTTGATTGAACATCTTCTCTGTCGGGTAAGGTCGCGGCAAAAGCACTTAGCGTAACGTCTTTAACGTCTTTTGTCCGTACGCTTTCATGGCCCGGATTGCGATTCCGTCTGACGTCAGTCCGGTAGACGCGCAACAAAATTGTGGTACAGCAAGAAAAAAACTTGTTTTGCCGCTCCCTAACTAGCACCAGCGACTCCTGATTCAGGATCAGAATCACCTTCCTTTTGCACCCTTCGGCCGCAGACACCTTTTCTACCTTCCAGTCACTGGTTGGTATGTCGGGTTTGCAGCACCGAAGGATCTTAAGGATTTCCTCCGGTGCCAATGGTTCGTCAGGTATTATGGTGAAGGCTCTAGGTAGTCTGGGAATCTCCTCCATAGTAACCGCATCCAGCCTAGCGCCCTGCCATACTTCACCAATACAATCAAAGGCCTGCTTTAGCTGCGTCGCTGAGCGTTCGTCTAAACAGGCCATCAACTTAATATGATTTTGGCACCAGCCAAAATCACTCCACGGGGGGGTCGCGGATTGTCTTGGTAGACTTTCCAGAAAACCCCCACCAGTTTCTTATTTACCATGTACCAATTTTCGTGTGACATGGCGCCGTCACCTACACCCTGTCTATGATGGCCCTTACGAGATTCCTTTTGGCCACCTCACTGTAGGAGCAATTTCCGACAGAGGTATATTTTGGAATTTTGGTCCCTGGAGGGTTAGCTGCAGCTGCGTTTTTCTCCTCTGAACGTTGCCGTTTAGGCCCTGCAGCAGGGGAGGGTTGTTGTGTAGTGCAACCACGTTGGCTTCGTGAGCAAATAAAACGTAAGGCGGAACGCCTTGTTGTTGCAGCACTTTTGGAGTGTGTAATGTGTCCGGGTGCTGTTGTTTTCCCGGAGTTGGCAGAAGGTGGCAGGGTATTGGGGCCGCAGTTTACCCTACCGGTCCTTTAACCTGCAGTGCGCACATTGAGGGCGCTAGGTTTGTCTGGCTTAGCCGTCTTGCCGGCAACACTTTGCTTTCAATCGGCATTATTTAATTCAAGAACTATTAAGTCTTTATCTTTGCCTTAAATCGGCAAGTGGAGTACTGGCATACTTCTGCCTTTTACTTATATTTGCCAGTGGCGTTCACTAGCGCCGACAATACACATAAATATATATTCTACATACACCAAACCTTTACATGGCGATCCTGCCAAACATTGGCGACCACAACATACCCGAAGAAGGAGCACCTGAAGCTACGGCCACTCCAATAAATACAGGAAAAATGCAAAATTGTACGTTTGCGCCGTAAGCTGGCAGCCCTCAAAAATGCAGTAAACCAAACTCCACCACCATCCTTGGACATTGCATCCGAAATTTGGACAGAAATCAGCCGCCTTGAAGCCGAAATGGAGCAACACACACACAAATAAACAGATTTTTTTAAACTATTTTTTAATTTTTTTATTGAATAAAGCACGAAAATTTTTAATACATACATCTATATATATATAATTCTACTGTACGTACGTTGTAACTGAACTCCTCCTAAACGGCTAGACCGATTTGCTTAATTTTTTTGTATGCGTTTGGGTGGCGCCCCGGGTGGTTTAGATTTACAATTCGGTCCAATTGGACAAAGGGGCGTGTTACCTCCCATACAAACCACATATTAACAATCTATTATTTCTGCTCCTGATAACGGTATTTGAACAAAATTTGGTACGTCGGTTTGGTGTGCACTTTTTAAGTGCTGCTGCAAATATGGGCGGGATTGGACAAAGGGGCGTGGCACCTCTCATACAAACCAAAAATTAAAAATCTATTATTTCTGCTCCTGATAACGGTATTTGAACAAAATTTGGTATGTCGGTTAAGTGTGCATTTCTTAAGTGCTGCTGCAAATATGGGCGGGATTGGACAAAGGGGCGTGGTACCTCTCATACAAACCACAAATTAAAAATCCATTATTTCTGCTCCTGATAACGGTATTTGAACAAAATTTGGTACGTCGGTTTGGTGTGCATTTCTTAAGTGCTGCTGCAAATATGGGCGGGATTGGACAAAGGGGCGTGGTACCTCTCATACAAACCACAAATTAAAAATCTATTATTTCTGCTCCTGATAACGGTATTTGAACAAAATTTGGTATGCATTTTTTTAGTGCTGCTGCAAATATGGGCGGGATTGGACAAAGGGCGTGGTACCGCCCATTTAACCCAAAAATTTAAATCGCCATATTTTGGGCATTTTTTTACCTACGTCGATGATATTTGGTACATATGGTATTGGCATAATTTGGAATAGTACCAGGAGAAAAGTGTGTGGGACCACGCCCCTTTTTTAGGACCACCAAACCCTTGAACCAATCTTCCTGAAATTTTCACAGCATGTTACTGTGACTCTGGAAGGAATAATAGGCTATGTGAAGTTTTGATTGGACATAGAGGCGGGGCACCGCCCACATAAGCCAAAAATTTAAATCGCCATATTTTGGGCATTTTTTGACCTACGTCGATGATATTTGGTACATATGGTATTGGCATATTTTGGAATACGTACCAGGAGAAAAGTGGGTGGAACCACGCCCCTTTTTAGGAAAACCAAACCCTTGGACCGATCTTCCTGAAATTTTCACAGCATGTTACTGTGACTCTGGAAGAAATTTTTTTTTTTTTTTTGTGGTAGTTTTATTATTTATTGAATCTTCAATTATAAAAATTGAAACATCAATAAGTTTTTCAAATCTTAAATCTAAAATTACATTAATATATGTTTAGCCAGTGCTAAACAAAATTTTTTATTCCAACTGTTGATTTTTGATGTTTTACATCTCTCGTGTACGGCTGAGAGAAAGAGTATCCCTCCTTCTCAACCGGGTGTGGCCTCTATAATTTAGAATGTTGCGCGCAAGTACTGTCTTCACCAACGGAACATCAAGATCTTTGTGAATTCGCTGATTTCGGATATACCAGGGGGCTGCAGAAATTGTACGTAGAATTTTGTTTTGTCGCCTTTGAATTTTTTCTACATTTGATGCTGAGGCAGTGCCCCATAACTGGATTCCATAGGCCCATATTGGTTTCAGGATCGCGTTGTATAACAAAAGTTTACAGTCAAGACTTAATATAGAATTTCTTCCAATAAGCCAATTCATTTGGGCTGCTTTTAATTTCATTTGTGTCAACTTTGCGTCTATATGCGATTTCCATGTTAAGCGACGATCAAGATGAACGCCTAGATATTTTACTACAGTGTGTTGCGGTATAGTCTCGGTGTTGATTTGTATAGGCGGGCATGTTTCCCTGCGTAAAGTAAAAGTAACGTGTACACATTTCTGCTCATTCACTTTTATCCGCCATTCTTTTAGCCATGTTTCCAATTTTGAGATGTACCCTTGTAGATTCCGGGAAGCTTCTACAGGGTTTTCATGAACGCTTAGAAAAGCCGTATCATCAGCAAATGTTGACGTGTGAATGATACTGCTTAACGGTAAGTCAGAGGCATATATTAAATAAAGTAAAGGACCGAAGATACTGCCTTGAGGGACTCCGGCTTCAATCGACTGCGGGGGGCTTGTAAAATTGCCTTCCTTAACTACAAATTTTCGTTCCTCTAGATAGCTTTTTAAGAGCCTGACGATGTTTGCGGGTAGATTTTGTGTTAATATGTGGACAAGACCTTCGTGCCATACTTTATCAAAGGCCTGTGCGACATCTATAAAAAGCGCTGAACAATATTTCTTTTTTTCAAAAGTTTCTCTTATAACATTCACAAGTCTGTGAGTTTGTTCAATTGTGCTATGTTGTCTGCGAAAACCGAATTGATGATCTGGAATGCATGCACTGCTAGTTACTATAGGAGTCAGCTTGCTCATGTACAGGTTTTCAAACAGCTTTGAAATATTAGGCAATAAACTAATTGGCCGGTAGGATTCAACCTATGTATGATCCTTACCGGGCTTTGGTATCATAGTAATCATCGAAACCTTCCATTCTGCCGGATAGTATTGCAGTCGTAAAATACTATTAAAGATGAATAGTATTACTCGTTTTGCAATGAAAGGCAACTCTTGCAGCATTTTGTTACTTATTTTATCAATACCTGGGGCTTTTTTTTGAGTTTAGACTTGTAATAGCCTTTTCAATCTCCACAATATTAAATCTTAGCGGAAAATATTTGGAGAAATATTTGGAGTAAATACTTTTTCTAAGTGTTTAACAAAAAGAGCACCTTTTTCAGCATCAGTTCTTGCCCAGTCACCATTTGAAGCTCGTAATGGAGGTTTACATATCACCGGCCTTTTAAGTCCTCTGGCTGCACGCCACAGCGAATAATCTGTTGATGGTGTTGCATCGAGTTCTTGCAGAAATTTTTGCAGCGAAGCTGTTTTTTGTGTTTGCAAAACTTTTCTAAGCTGCTTGGTACACTCCTTAAGCCTTAATTTTAGCTGAGGCGATCTGTATCGTTGCCATTCTCGTCGAGCTCTCCGTTTTTCGGTCAATAGCCTTTCTATATCTGCAAAAAAAATATTGTTAAATCTCGCTTGTTGATTTGGTTGAATTGAAGAAGCATTAAGAGCAGCTTGTTCAGCATGTGCTTCAAACAACCTAATAGAATTTTCTATGTCAGTAGGTGTTCTCAATGGCATATTTTCCGTGCAATGAGCACTCAAATATTTTTTGTATTTCAGCCAGTTAACACGTGCAGATGTCAGCGATAAATCACATGTTGGTCTTGCGGTTGTGTGTGAGTAAATAGTGATAATAGTAGGCGAATGATCTGAAGACAAATCCAAAGATGCTTCTACTTCCATCATTTCGCTGGGCACACCTTTCGAGATTCCATAGTCGATAACATCAGGAATTTTTTGTCGATCCGTTGGCCAATATGTTGGCTGACCACTTGAAACTACATTCAAACCCATTTTTGAAATTGTGTCAAACAAAACACGACCCTTAGGACTGATTAAACGTGAACCCCAAAAAGTGTGTTTAGCATTGTAGTGGCCAGCTGCTAGAAAACGGGACCCCAGTGTTGCATAAAATGCGGTATATTGACTCTCTGAAATTGAAAACCTGGGAGGAGAATAAACAGATGATATCACAAGCTTTTGGTAAAAATTTTCAATACAGATATTTGTTGCTTGAAGATATTCTTCACGAAGGTCATTTAGCAGGTAGTGTTTTATTCGAGTTTTTATTAGGATTCCAGAGCCACCACAAGCTCCACCTCGAGGATCCTTAGTATCGTAGAAATTATATCCACTAATTTTAAAATAGCTTCGAGACGTTAAATGAGTTTCTGAGATAAGCATAACATCGATTTGTTTATCCAGAAGAAAATATTCTATTTCATTTTTATGTTGGCAGATGCCGTTTGCGTTCCAAAAACAGATTCTTAAGTTCATGGTTTGTTCAATACAGCCTGCAACAAGGTAGACTGCATTTTCAACATTTCCTGCATCATACAGGACATGTTGAGAGTAAATGTATTTACTGTTTGTATTAGGATCTCTATCGAGGCTTCAATACGATTAAAATTATGCCCTGATTCTTCATTAGCTGGTACAGTTTTTTGCGCCGGAGTCTGGTTACTCTTTAAAATATTAGCGTATGAAAATTGACTTTTAGGTTTTTGTTGAGTAAGAGTCGTGTTAGACTTTAAAACATTTGAGTATTGATTATGGCTAGACGACGGTTGAGGTAACTGAGGGTAGTTTGAAGGGGTGTTGGGCTGATCGGGAGTAGCATTTGTTTTTCTGTTCGACGAATTTTTAAAAAAAGAGTAAAGAGGGCAGCCTCTATAGTTAGCAGTGTGGTTTCCACTGCAATTGCCGCATTTTTTTGCCTTGGTACCACCTTTTATTTTGTCACAGTTAGCGGTACTGTGCAACTCACCACAACGCAAACGGTAGGCAACTTGCAATAAGTTTTGGTATGGCCAAATTCTTGACAGTTCATGCATTGGATAGGTCCATTTTTTTTATGTGGCATCTCAACTGTAACTCTTCTATGTAACAAGTACTTTAGATTATAGATTGGGTGCTATTCATTTTTTTTAATTTTCAAGTCACCTGGCTGTAGCTCGACGCTAAAAATAGGTTGGGGGATTTTATCCCTATTTTTGATGTTAGAAACATTTTTAACTTTGAAGCCATTATTTTCAAGGCCAGACTTAACCTCTTCTGGATCCACACTAGAGTCTACACCTTTTATTACGACGGTTAGACCTTTAGCACTCTTTAATTGGTACGTATAAAAATTTTTGTTTTTTGACTCAAGGTCAGAAACTATTTTTCGGTAATTACTTTCTTGCACTACCTGGATTTTTGTTTCGTTAATATTTCCGCGCTTAATTGGAGTTACATAGAACTCATTTTCTCCAATTAAGGAGATAAGGCTTTTTACCAAAACACTAGAGTTCTACTCTCTTAAATATATCGGTGGAGGTTTACTCGACCTTGTTGTAGTTGTGTCTTCATTGTCTTGTTCTGATAAAATCGCGAAACGATTTTCGGAATTTTTTATTTTGTTTTTTCCATCTCTGGGAACTTTCGCTGTTGAAGCTATTTGAGCTGATTTTGGACTTCTTGCCCTTTTTAACACGGTTATGTATCTGTCCATACCTGTTTGAATATTATTATCATTTATTGTACTCACCGCATCTACCATTTTGTGCACGTTGGTCACCTTGTTACTTATTGTTTGTTTGTTTGTTTGTACAGCTAAGCTGACAAGTTTGCTGATGGGTGCAATTGTTGTTGCTTCTTGATCACTATTTAACATGTTCAAAGATAATGATCGCGCACGAGTATTTGTGTTTTCTGTTAAATTCAGGTTTTTGTTTAATTCATTTTTTTATGGTCGTCATCAGCAACTAAAGTTATATATTGTACATTCCTACTGCTTGTAGGATTATTGTTGTTTTTATCAGAAGATGAACTCATTAGAGTTCTCTTTTTTATTTTCACTTCTATTAGTTTGTGTATGCAAATATTTATGTGTATTGCACACAAGCAAAATATAAAATAAAACCAGTAAAATAACTGTTCAATAAATGTTTTGTTTTTTTTATATTTTTGTGACTTGAAATTTTTTTTTTCTTTTATATTTTTTTTTATATTCAGTTGCGACGATTATAAAAATGCGTCTGTTCACTACGAGAGTTTAAACTGAAAGAAATAATAGGCTATATGAAGTTTTGATTGGACAAAGAAGCGTGGCACCGCCCATATAACCCAAAAATTTAAATCGCAATATTTTGGGCACTTTTTGACCTACGTCGATGATATTTGGTACATATGATATTGGCATAATTTGGAATAAGTTCCAGGAGAAAAGTGGGTGGGACCACGCCATTTTTTAGGAAAATTAAAAATCGTAATATAGTCTTAACTACTGGACCGATCGTCATTAAATTTTCACAATAGGATTGTTGGATTTGTTAAAAACTTGTTCGAATAATACTTTTGTTATTTATGTTTTAGAAAAATATGTTATCCTTGATTTTCATTTTATTTCTAAAATATAAAAAAATTAAAATTTTAATTAGATTCAAAAATCAAAAAACCCGATATTGCAATTAGTGATGTAGAGATAGAAATCAGGTGCCGCGACAATCCATCGAACATACAAATGTCATTGGAGAAACTTTTACCAAAAATGCTATCCCTAGGTATACACAAATTAGCTCTAAAAATGATGATGTTATTTTCAAGAATATAAATGTTGAACAATTTAATAATATTATTAATATATTAAAAAGAAATGAGTATGAGAATTTAAATATTTTACTATATAGAAAACCCATAAGAATCACAGACAAAAATCGTCAAACCAATTTAATTAATAAATATCACAATTCAATTTTAGGAGGTGATTTAGGAGTAAGAAAAACTACCCAAAACTTAAACAAAAATATATATGGAAGACCATGGGAAAAATGGTCAAAAAACATATACAAAACTGCAACGAGTGCAGAATAAATAAACAAACCAGACACACAAAAGAAAAATTAATTATTACTGATACACCACGAACAAGTTTCGAAACAATCTCGATAGATACTGTAGGTCCATTGAGGTGTTCAAACCAGTACAGATATATCTTTACAATGAAAGATGATCTGACAAAATATATTGTACCATGTCCTATAGAAGCAAATGATGCAAAAACAGTTGCTAAGAATATAGTAGAAAATTTAATTTTAGTATATTGATATTTTAAAGTTCTCATATCTGACAGAGGTACTGAATTTCTAAACGAATTATTGTTTGAAGTATGCAACATTTTACAAATTAAACAAGTTTTTAGCACATCATATCACCATGAGACTCTAGGATCAGTAGAGAGAAATCATAGAGTACTCAATGAGTTTCTTTTAAATTATTGTAAGAATGATGAGTGGGACAAATGGATTCCTTACTTCTGTTTAGCATACAACACAACACCTCATATATACACAAATTACACGCCATATGAGCTTGTATTTGGCAAATTACCGAACTTTCCTAATGAAGAAATTTCAAGTAATAAACCAATTTACAACCCTGACAATTATGACAATTATGACCAAGAATTGAGGTTCAGATTGCAATATTCTATAGCTAAGGCAAGAGAATATTTAGAAAAGTCGAAACAAAAACGAGTAGGCAAATGCTAAAAAACTAATCCCCTAGATTTAAAAGAAGGAGATTTAGTACTTGTTCGAAAATTTAACAGAAAAAAAAATCAGGCACCATATCATGGTCCATATAAAATAGTCAAACGAAAAGAAGTAAATTCTATTTTAGTAATAGGTAATGAATTTAAAGAATACCATAATAATAATTTAAAAAAATATGAATTTGTGTGGTGTAGACCTTTTTGTTAAATAATATGTTGATAATTTTTGGCTTAAGGTCCTATTTTATTAAAAATAATGATGTTGGTGTTTTGAAAATTAAAAATAAAAACAAAACACCAACATCATTATTTTTAATAAAATAGGACCTCAAGCCAAAAATTATCAACATGTTATTTAAAAAAATATTAAAAAACAAAAAAACAAAAAAAACAAACAAATTTTAAATTTTAATCCTAAAAATTGTAAAATTTTTCTTAAGGGGAAGGAAGGAATCTATTATTATATTTATCATTATTTTATATATAACTAAACTTATTACACATACTGTTCTTATTATTACTTTTGCACACGGCACTCTGTTAATATTACTACCATTTTTACAACAATATTTTTACCTTTAATAAAATTGTTATTTTTTATATCGCAACAATTGTATTGTTCGATACTGAGATGTTTGTTATTTTTATACAAGTATGCTTAATGTATTTTATGTTTTTTTCTCAAACTAGAATTATTATTAGTGAATAAGAAATTTTGTAGTTTTAGAATACAGTTAGTTTAGAATATAAGAGCAAAATTTTTGAAAATAAAATTAATTAACACTTTGCCTTTAATCGGCATTATTTAATTCAAGAACTATTAAGTCTTTATCTTTGCATTAAATCGGCAAGTGGATTACTGGCATACATGTGCCTTTTACTTATATTTGCCAGTGGCTTTCATCAGCGCCGGCAATACATACAAATATATATTCTACATACACCAAACCTTTACAAAGATGTTGCAGATGTGAACGCATGTTTCGTGCTTTCAACATCTTCCAAGCATTCCCGAAAAATGTAGGCAAGTGTGAAAACCCTGTTAGGGAAGATTTGGCCGTCCCAGCGGCAATGGCTTTAGCGGCTTTGGGGGTGCAGGGCTTTGACTCCGCATGTACCTCACCACGTGTTTTTTGGCAGTCGCCTTTTGGTTGTGCTGCCTCTACAGCTTGCAATTTAATTTGTTCATATCTCATGAGTCTGAATCAGGCCGTCTTCCTGAATGGCTTAATGTCGACTCCTCTTGAAGTTGGCAGAGGGGTTCCACAAGGCTCTATTTTAGGTCCACTGCTTTTTTCATTGTACATGAATGATCTTCCAGAGACGTTAAACCACTATGAAATTCAAATGTGGTGTTGGCTGAAGTTAGCGCGTTGACTACTAAGCAATCAATGACTTGGGGCCTGGGTTCCAACCTTGGCCAGAGCAAGTCAATCGACATCATTAATTTCTCTTATGTACATTAGTGAGACATTGTATTAATTGTTGTCGGACTATTTAAGCGATGAGGGCATAGCACTGGTCACTAAAAAACTTTTCCGAGAGCGATTGATGCTATCCAAGCTAATGTACACAACACCGCCCTCCTTCGTCGGCTAGCAGAAACATCGGTGAAGTAAAACAAATAATAAAATGCCTGCTAATACAGCTTAACCAAGTTAATGCCTCTACTTAACACCGGGGGCGCTTCAACACTGCCTTAAAAATAAACATAAAGCGCAAAGCAGAGTTTTGAAAGGGTTAAGTCTTCTAAATTTTCAATATCTATCTTCTCTACCCTATCCCTCTCTCGGAGTTCCGGCACAGTGCACTGGATACGTAGGGGTCATCCCCTGAGTGCTGGTCCTAATTTAAAAAAAAAAATAAAATAATATATATATGCTGATGATGTACAATTGTACTTAAGTACTAAAATAGTCTAATGTTAGTTCTTGTATTGATCGGATAAACAATGATCTCAATAGAGTTCAATTCTGGGCCTCTTTGAATGGGTTGTGCATAAATCCATCGAAATCAATATTCATTTTTATATCCAGAAATAATGAGACGACTCTAAATAACAACTTTTAGTTATTAATTATCAACAACAACATCGATCTTGTTTCTTCATCATCAAATAACGTTCAATGCTGAATTGTCATGGACAAACCATATTTGTGTTACGGCAGGAAAGGCACATAGAAACCTTTGGTCGACTCAAGCTTTCACTCCATATCATATAAGGGTGTTATTGGCTTAAACCAGTTTTGTTATATGGATGTGAAATTTTTGCCAATTGCGATAGCTCAGATTTTCGTAGACTCGAATTAACCTATAATAATACAGCTAGATACGTTTTTAAGCGTAGAAAAACTGAGAGCATTTCGTCCTCTCAAAATGCCTCAAAAATTGTCTCAATTTCAAAAGCCTTCTAATTATGCACAAAATAATATATTTAAAGAACCAGAATATTTATAAAGAAGTATTACTTCTTATCAAATCTCCACGCGGTATAAATTTAGTTTCTCAACTACTAAGCAACACATTGTGCTCTAAAAAGGAACTTTTTTGTTATTATAAAACTTATTAATATTAATTACATTTACAAAATTTTAAATTTATTTGAGCATTTACTCAAGAATTTATGTTTTTAAAAATTTTCTTTATTTGTTGCGGGTTAGCAATATCTAAATATATATTTCGTTGGTTGCCATACCAACTCATCAGTAGATGTTTACCATTTATTTTTGAAAATATTTAGATATTGCCAACCCCCAACAAATAAAGAATATTTAAGAAAAATTTATTACATTTATTATATTAATTAATTGCTTGTTGTTCTCCTCTTTTTTTTAATTATTTTAAACTAATTTCAATTTATAATCATATGGAATGTACCTTACTGTAAATTATAAGCTTTTATTTTTATCTTTTTGTAATATGTTTGTAATGAATAAATGAAAATGAAATTAAATCTGAGCAATCCCGTGGTCTCTAACGCTTATTATTTTTCAGATATTGCTGAAGCGTTTTATTGTACAGTAAAACCTCCCTAATCCGGACAGATATAGTTTCAGCTATTGTCCGGCTGATTGGATCGTCCGGACTACAGTTAAGATAAATTTTTAAACGCAATACATATATGTAGATACATATAATGTGTTTCTATTGCCGAAAAGAAATATAAGTATCGATAAGAATTCTTTTATATTTAATTATTTTACAAAAAAGTTCCCTAATTTTATTAGAACACATTCCGTTATAATAGCGATAGAACAGTGAAACACACCCAACATTACGTTGACGTTCCAGAGTTAATAGAGTTGGCTACCCTACTGTCACCAATAAGCTTCTTCGCCCTATTTTGTGCGCGATAGAGTAACTTCAAAATAGAATTTGAAGCACCGGCACATACATGAGTGTTGTATTCTATTTTAGGTCGGACATAGGTGGTATAAATATTAAGGAGATCAAATGGAGTGAAGTATGTCTAATTCCGTCCTAAGAAACCATGAATGATGTCTTTGAGACATGAAAAATGTGATCATTCCATCGAACATCATAATAAATTTTCATGCCAAGAACATCAAGAGCTTCTGATTCTTGAATATTTATACCCTCCATATTTACAGATGAAGCAGCATGTCCGGTCTTATGTACGTGCGTGCGGAAGTATATCACATTGGGTCTTTCGTGCATTAAAATTTACTCTATTAGTATGACCCGAATTTGAAATTGTTACGGGATCGCGATTTAGTTTATCATTCATGTTTTTCCGCATCGCCCGCATCTACGACGGGTTTGGCGTGTTACTGAATGAATACAAATGAAATAAGTTGTTGTCCTCTGCAAAAGAATAGATAGGGTTTGATGGGTAGGAGAAAGAACGGAGCCTTGCCGTTTCCCTGAATTTATCTTGAACTTGTTTGATGAGATCCCTTCTACAACAACTCGTATAGTGTGATCTCTGAAAATGCTCGATCCAAATCGAGTGAAGCCTTTACCGACACCAAAAGCAATTAATATTGACAAAAGTCAATGCCACAATCTATCAAATGCAAATGGAAATATCTAGAGCCACCACTTTACTTTCGCGAAAGTGGTGTAGCACACTTTTCCGAAAGGGTAGCTAGCAAGTCCGCCGTAGAGCGGCCCCTACGAAAGCCATACTGCCGGTCGCTAAGTAAATTGTTGAGCTCCTAATATTTCACTAGATGGAAATTCAACATAATTTCCATCACTTTGGAAAGCGCTCAATAGTTGTTTTGATTAATATATACATATATATTATTTGTACTGTTTTTAAGACTTTAAAAACCATAATTTAAGGCTGTTTTATAGATCCCATCGCAAAAGTTAAGTCCAAATTACTGGATAGTGGATTAGCGAGTGTGCGGACTAGAGAGGTTGTACTGTATATCCACTATTTGGATGTAATGTTGAAACTGTAGAACTGAACACTTAACAAATACCGAAATTTTATGATTACATATAAAGATTTCAATTTAACGTAGCTAATCACCAGTTGTTATACCTTTTTTTAACACCACATTGCAAATGCCAGCTTAAATTTCTGTGGATTTTTAAAAAAAACTTAATGCTTTCGATATGGATTGAAATTTTAATATAAATTATTTTAATAGAAATTTCGAACGGTATCGAATGAACTGATATTCGGACTAAGCATTCAAAGTCTTTAAATAAATTTTATTCTAGAGGTAAAAATAATTGACATACATATAGATGTATGTTTGTATATAGTTTTTATAGACAGTAATATTGGTCTTCTAACTAAAATATAACAGTATTATTTAAAAAAATTAAATAATATGGGTATCATTTGCAAATTAGTAAATTTAATGGCTATTAAAATTTCTTATTCAAAATACGGTTATTAACTAATCAGTACTTCAAGAACTTTTTTCAATTAAAAAATTCCACAACCACTAGCGTATTGGAATCCGAAGGCTCAAATTGAACAATAGACTTTGAAAAATAAGTAAAGTTCCAACCCATTGAAATGATAATGCTGAAGTTTAAAAACTTTCATATGACTCAGCAGATTAAATTAATGGGCAGCGTGAATGAAAAGTTAGCTGTATCTAAAGGCTCCGTTAGCCGAGCGCATCAGTACCGTAAATTGTCAGATGTTCGTATATATTATGGGAAAACCCATGCAACAGCTTACCGAATTTATATGTACCGTATCCGTAATGTACCAATCAAAATAAAGTAGAAGTTCATATGGCCGTTACGTGACATTTGTAAGTGAAGTGCTGCTGGTTTGTTTTATGCTAAGGGGTTATTTCCGCTCTTTTTTTGTACATTTTTATAACAAAAGTTGTAAACTGATTTTCCAACTTAATATAATACAAACATCATATATAAATTCCAAATACATATCTGTATGTACACCAGTGCTGCCAGATTCAATATGTGCAATAACTTGGCGTTTATTGCAAATGAGCTTGATTTTAAAACAGAAATTGAGAAATGTGATGATACAGGGTGGCTCAAAATGGACGAAGGCGTTTGAATTCCTTATACCATTAGTGACCTTCTCCTAGTGTGTCAATAAACGGGTTTGGACTTAAGAAATGATTCTGGCACCTAAAAGGGTGTAGAATAAGCTGAAATGAGTTAGATTTTTGATAAAAATTTATTTACCCCATAAAAACGTACAAAACGAACTTGGGAAAATCGATAAAAATAAGAAAAACATTAAAATTTGTATGTATATTAATTGTAATTTTTTTAAATTACTACGAACTGTTTATTATTAATATTTGTTAATAATTGTACAGCCTAAAGTTCGTAAATGTTTATAATCAGAGATATATTAGGTAGACATTGTTAACATATTTCGAGCAACAAAGTTTTTTTTTTTAAAGATATATTTTATTATTTATTGAATCTTCAGTTTAAATGAAACATCAATAAGTTGTTCAAATCTTAAATCTAAAAATACGTTAATATAAGTTTAGCCAATGCTAAACAAAATTTTTAGTTTCAACGGTTGATTTTTGTTGTTTTACATCTCTCGTGTACGGCTGACAGAAAGAGTATCCCTCCTCCTAAGCCGGGTGTGGCCTCTATACTCTAAAATATTGCGCGCAAGTGGACTTGGGTGCAACTCTATTTTTTAATGTATTTTTTCGCGTGTTTAGAGAATACTGTCTGAACCAACGGAACATCGAGATTTTTGTGAATACGGTGATTACGGATATACCATGGTTCTGCTGTTATAGTACGTAGAATTTTGTTTTGTCTCCTTTGAATTTTTTCTACATTCGATGCTGAGGCAGTGCCCCATAACTGGATTCCATAGCCCAAAATTGGTTTTAGGATCGCGTTGTATAATAGGAGTTTACAGTCTAGGCTTACTATAAGGTTTCTTCCAATAAGCCAACTCATTTGGGCTGCTTTTAGTTTCATTTGGATCAGCTTTGCGTTTATGTGCGATTTCCATTTTAAACCACGATCAAGATGAACGCCTAGATATTTGACTACAGTGTGTTGCGGTATAGTCTCGTTGTTGATTTGTATAGGCGGGCATGTTTCCCTGCGTAAAGTAAAAGTGACGTGCACACATTTCTGCTCATTAATTTTTATCCGCCATTGTTTTAGCCATGTTTCCAGTTTTGATATGTACCCTTGCAAATTCCGGGAAGCTTCGACAGGATTTTCATGAACGCTTAGAAAAGCTGTATCATCAGCAAATGTTGGCGTGTGAATGTTACTGCTTAACGGTAAGACAGAGGCATATATTAAATAAAGTAAGGGACCGAAGATGCTGCCTTGGGGAACTCCGGCTTCGATCGACTGCGGAGGGCTTAAAAACTTGCCTTCCCTAACTACAAATTTTCGTTCCGTTAAATAGGTTTTTAAAAGCTTGACGATGTTTGCGGGGAGATTTCGTGTTAATTTGTCGAAAGCTTGAGAAACATCTATAAAGAGCGCAGAGGAATATTTCTTTTTTTCAAAGGTGTCTCTAACTACGTTCACAAGTCTGTGAGTTTGTTCAATAGTGCTATGTTGACTGCGAAAACTGAATTGATGATCTGGAATGCATCCAGTTCTAGTCACTATAGGCATTAGCTTGCTCATATACATCTTTTCAAATAGTTTTGAAATGTTGGGCAATAAACTAATAGGCCGATAGGATTCAACCTTCGTATGATCCTTGGCCGGCTTTGGTATCATAATAATCATCGAAACCTTCCATTCTGCAGGATAGTATTGCAGCCGTAGAATGCTATTGAAAAATGAATAGTATAATTCTTTTTGCAATATAAGGCAGTTGTTGAAGCATTTTGTTGCTTATTTTGTCGACACCTGGGGCTTTTTTGGTGTTAAGACTAGTAATGGCCTTTTCAATCTCCACAATGCTAAATCTTAGTGGTATTTCTGGTAAAGAGACGACTGGTGGCAGTTCAACAATATCAGCAGAAATATTCGGGGTAAATACTTTTTCTAGGTGCTTGACAAATAGATCACCTTTTTCAGCATCAGTTCTTGCCCAGTCACCAATAGAGGCTCGTAATGGTGGTTTGCAAATCACTGGCCTTTTAAGTCCTCTGGCTGCACGCCACAGCGAATAATCTGTTGATGGTGTTGCATCGAGTTCTTGCAGAAATTTTTGCAGCGAAGCTGTTTTTTGTGATTGTAAAACTTTTCTTAGCTGTTTGGTACACTCCTTAAGCCTTAATTTTAGCTGAGGCGATCTGTAACGTTGCCATTCTCGTCGAGCTCTCCGTTTTTCAGTCAATAGCTTTTCTTTATCTGTACAAAAAATATTGTTAAATCTCGCTTGTTGATTTGGTTGAATTGAAGAAGCATTAAGAGCAGCTTGTTTAGCATGTGCTTCAAACAACCTAATAGAATTTTCTATGTCAGCAGGTGTTCTCAATGGCATATTTTCCGTGCAATGAGCACTCAAATATTTTTTGTATTTCAGCCAGTTAATACGTGCAGGTGTCAGCGGTAAGTCACATGTTGGTGTTGTAGTTGTGTGTGAGTAAATAGTGATAATAGTAGGCGAGTGATCTGAAGACAAATCCAGAGATGCTTCTACTTCAATCATTTCGCTGGGCACGCCTTTCATAATCCCAAAGTCGATAACATCAGGAATTTTTTGTCGATCTGTTGGCCAATATGTTGGCTGTCCACTTGAAACTACATTCAAACCCATTTTTGAAATTGTGTCAAACAGAACACGACCCTTAGGACTGATTAAACGTGAACCCCAAAAAGTGTGTTTAGCATTGTAGTCGCCAGCTGCTAGAAAACGGGACCCCAGTGCTGTATAAAATGCAGTGTATTGACTCTCTGAAACTGAAAACCATGAAACCGAAATTGATATCACATGTTTCTGAAAAAAAATTTCAATACAGATATTTGTTGCTTGAAGATATTCTTCACGAAGGTCATTTAGCAGGTAGTGTTTTATTCGAGTTTTTATTAGGATTCCAGAGCCATCACAAGCTCAACCTCGAGGATCCTTAGTGTCATAGAAATTATATCCACTAATTCGAAAATAACTTCGAGACTTCAAATGAGTTTCTGAGATAAGCATAACATCGATTTGTTTATCCAGAAGAAAATATTCTATTACTATTTTTATATTATTATTATTACGAATAAACGTAATTATTATTTGAAATTATATTGATTTACATATGAAAAGTAATATTATCAGGCTCAAGTTCAGTTTTATTGAATTAATGAAAATTCAAAATTACTAAGAGTTTTTTTGTGTTGGAAAATATTATTATTTATATCCAATCAGTTTTTAGCAGAACGTATCAGTACTGATTTCAAGGCCGCTACACCTCTCATCAGCGTTCAAATGTCCAACTTTACAAATTTCGTAAAGTGGATACTAATTGAGAAGAATATCAACTATTTAACCAGTTTTCAACAGAAATAGAGTATGAGAATTAATTTTTAATTAAATTTTTATTCTACAATGAAACAGTGCTGGTTAGTACGAAATTCCCTCATTACTGTTTGGAACTAATAATCAACACAAACTCATAGTCCGTTATCATCAGTGCTATTATACTTTGTATTTTAACGTTTTTGTTGTTTTCACTCTATATTAGGGATATTCACATATTACTGTGACCCCTGCTATTAGGGTATTTATAGCTCGTGCCCAAGCGGAATTAATATTTTTATATTATTATTATTACGAATAAACGTAATTATTATTTGAACTTATATTGATTTACATATGAAAAGTAATATTATCATGCTCAAGTTCAGTTTTATTGAATTAATGAAAATTCAAAATTACAAAGAGTTTTTTTTGTGTGTTGGAAAATATTATTATTTATATCCAATCAGTTTTTAGCAGAACATATCAGTACTGATTTCAAGGCCGCTACACCTCTCATCAGCGTTCAAATGTCCAACTTTATAAATTTCGTAAAGTGGATACTAATTGAGAAGAATATCAACTATTTAACCAGTTTTCAACAGAAATAGAGTATGAGAATTAATTTTTAATTCAATTTTTATTCTACAATGAAACAGTGCTGGTTAGTACGAAATTCCCTCATTACTGTTTGGAACTAATAATCAACACAAACTCATAGTCCGTTATCATCAAAGTATTCTACTTTGTATTTTAACGTTTTTGTTGTTTTCACTCTATATTAGGGATATTCACATATTACTGTGACCCCTGCTATTAGGGTATTTATAGCTCGTGCCCAAGCGGAATTAATATTTTTATATTATTATTATTACGAATAAACGTAATTATTATTTGAACTTATATTGATTTACATATGAAAAGTAATATTATCATGCTCAAGTTCAGTTTTATTGAATTAATGAAAATTCAAAATTACAAAGAGTTTTTTTTGTGTGTTGGAAAATATTATTATTTATATCCAATCAGTTTTTAGCAGAACATATCAGTACTGATTTCAAGGCCGCTACACCTCTCATCAGCGTTCAAATGTCCAACTTTATAAATTTCGTAAAGTGGATACTAATTGAGAAGAATATCAACTATTTAACCAGTTTTCAACAGAAATAGAGTATGAGAATTAATTTTTAATTAAATTTTTATTCTACAATGAAACAGTGCTGGTTAGTACGAAATTCCCTCATTACTGTTTGGAACTAATAATCAACACAAACTCATAGTCCGTTATCATCAAAGTATTCTACTTTGTATTTTAACGTTTTTGTTGTTTTCACTCTATATTAGGGATATTCACATATTACTGTGACCCCTGCTATTAGGGTATTTATAGCTCGTGCCCAAGCGGAATTAATATTTTTATATTATTATTATTACGAATAAACGTAATTATTATTTGAACTTATATTGATTTACATATGAAAAGTAATATTATCATGCTCAAGTTCAGTTTTATTGAATTAATGAAAATTCAAAATTACAAAGAGTTTTTTTTGTGTGTTGGAAAATATTATTATTTATATCCAATCAGTTTTTAGCAGAACATATCAGTACTGATTTCAAGGCCGCTACACCTCTCATCAGCGTTCAAATGTCCAACTTTATAAATTTCGTAAAGTGGATACTAATTGAGAAGAATATCAACTATTTAACCAGTTTTCAACAGAAATAGAGTATGAGAATTAATTTTTAATTAAATTTTTATTCTACAATGAAACAGTGCTGGTTAGTACGAAATTCCCTCATTACTGTTTGGAACTAATAATCAACACAAACTCATAGTCCGTTATCATCAAAGTATTCTACTTTGTATTTTAACGTTTTTGTTGTTTTCACTCTATATTAGGGATATTCACATATTACTGTGACCCCTGCTATTAGGGTATTTATAGCTCGTGCCCAAGCGGAATTAATATTTTTATATTATTATTATTACGAATAAACGTAATTATTATTTGAACTTATATTGATTTACATATGAAAAGTAATATTATCATGCTCAAGTTCAGTTTTATTGAATTAATGAAAATTCAAAATTACAAAGAGTTTTTTTTGTGTGTTGGAAAATATTATTATTTATATCCAATCAGTTTTTAGCAGAACATATCAGTACTGATTTCAAGGCCGCTACACCTCTCATCAGCGTTCAAATGTCCAACTTTATAAATTTCGTAAAGTGGATACTAATTGAGAAGAATATCAACTATTTAACCAGTTTTCAACAGAAATAGAGTATGAGAATTAATTTTTAATTCAATTTTTATTCTACAATGAAACAGTGCTGGTTAGTACGAAATTCCCTCATTACTGTTTGGAACTAATAATCAACACAAACTCATAGTCCGTTATCATCAAAGTATTCTACTTTGTATTTTAACGTTTTTGTTGTTTTTACTCTATATTAGGGAAATTCACATATTACTGTGACCCCTGCTATTAGGGTAATTATAGCTCGTGCCCAAGCGGAATTAATATTTTTATATTATTATTATTACGAATAAACGTAATTATTATTTGAACTTATATTGATTTACATATGAAAAGTAATATTATCAGGCTCAAGTTCAGTTTTATTGAATTAATGAAAATTCAAAATTACTAAGAGTTTTTTTGTGTTGGAAAATATTATTATTTATATCCAATCAGTTTTTAGCAGAACGTATCAGTACTGATTTCAAGGCCGCTACACCTCTCATCAGCGTTCAAATGTCCAACTTTACAAATTTCGTAAAGTGGATACTAATTGAGAAGAATATCAACTATTTAACCAGTTTTCAACAGAAATAGAGTATGAGAATTAATTTTTAATTCAATTTTTATTCTACAATGAAACAGTGCTGGTTAGTACGAAATTCCCTCATTACTGTTTGGAACTAATAATCAACACAAACTCATAGTCCGTTATCATCAAAGTATTCTATTTTGTATTTTAACGTTTTTGTTGTTTTTACTCTATATTAGGGAAATTCACATATTACTGTGACCCCTGCTATTAGGGTATTTATAGCTCGTGCCCAAGCGGAATTAATATTTTTATATTATTATTATTACGAATAAACGTAATTATTATTTGAACTTATATTGATTTACATATGAAAAGTAATATTATCATGCTCAAGTTCAGTTTTATTGAATTAATGAAAATTCAAAATTACAAAGAGTTTTTTTGTGTTGGAAAATATTATTATTTATATCCAATCAGTTTTTAGCAGAACATATCAGTACTGATTTCAAGGCCGCTACACCTCTCATCATAGCTGCCAGATTTTTTTAGGTAATATCGTCATATTTTTGGGCAAAAATCGTCATTATCGTCAATATAGCTTATTGAAATCGTCATAAAAACGTCAAATAAAAAAACCGCATTTTTTACCAACAAAACATGTTTTTATTAAAGGCAAACAATAACAAAACTCTTAAATCACCAAATCTTATTAAAAAAACAGCATTATTTAAAATACAGAGATTGCATGTTTTTCCAGCTACAATAACATTTATACAATAAAAATATAATTTTTTATGAAAATAGACATATGTATAGATAGATATGTATATGTATAATATATTTTACAAATATATATTGCAATTAAACATATTGATTAATTCAGGTAAACTGTCAGATCATAGCTGGTACATTTGTTTAGCTTTAAATAATCTTTTAAATATTAAATATTATATTATGCCTCCGACTTTTTCAATTTCTTATTTTAGTCTTATTTAGGTTTAGCAGCCTAAATATTCTGTCCATATTTGCTGAATAATGTGATAAAACTAGGATTTTTGTAATAAATTTAGTAAAAACCGGAAACAAAAGACTAGAATCTCTTGCTTGCATATCTGATATTTTTTTCCAAAAATCCAATAGTTATATGTTTTTATCAGGACAATAATTTTAATTGTCTGAACTCAGTTTCTAGCACTTGGTTTTCACTTTCTTCAACAAACTGAAAAATTCTTCTGAAAACCAACTTTTTTCTTCATTAATAACTAATATTAAATGGATTAATTTGGCCAAGAGCTTTATATTTATTTTCAAAACCAAATCTTGATAATATCTGATCACAAAAGCTCTATATAAAAATTAGCACAATTATTACTACTATCATATTTTTCTTTTGCATTTATTTGAGCTTCTTTCAATAAGTCTCTGACAAATATTCCTAAATAAATGTCTTCAAAATTTAAAAAATAGTTTTTTTATAATCAGTTAAATAAAAGTTTTCAGTATTAAGCAAACTAGTTTTTAAAAAGTTGCTCATTACAATTTCCAGCAGTTCAAAGTTGCTCTAATAGTGCAAATATATGTTGCAAACTTGAATTATTTAAAATCGTCAAAATTAGGGTATAAATCGTCCCATCGTCAGTATGTCATTTTTAGGACCCAAAATCGTCAAAATGACGATAAATCGTCAAATCTGGCAGCTATGCCTCTCATCAGCGTTCAAATGTCCAACTTTACAAATTTCGTAAAGTGGATACTAATTGAGAAGAATATCAACTATTTAACCAGTTTTCAACAGAAATAGAGTATGAGAATTAATTTTTAATTCAATTTTTATTCTACAATGAAACAGTGCTGGTTAGTACGAAATTCCCTCATTACTGTTTGGAACTAATAATCAACACAAACTCATAGTCCGTTATCATCAAAGTATTCTACTTTGTATTTTAACGTTTTTGTTGTTTTCACTCTATATTAGGGAAATTCACATATTACTGTGACCCCTGTTATTAGGGTATTTATAGCTCGTGCCCAAGCGGAATTAATATTTTTATATTATTATTATTACGAATAAACGTAATTATTATTTGAACTTATATTGATTTACATATGAAAAGTAATATTATCATGCTCAAGTTCAGTTTTATTGAATTAATGAAAATTCAAAATTACAAAGAGTTTTTTTGTGTTGGAAAATATTATTATTTATATCCAATCAGTTTTTAGCAGAACATATCAGTACTGATTTCAAGGCCGCTACACCTCTCATCAGCGTTCAAATGTCCAACTTTACAAATTTCGTAAAGTGGATACTAATTGAGAAGAATATCAACTATTTAACCAGTTTTCAACAGAAATAGAGTATGAGAATTAATTTTTAATTAAATTTTTATTCTACAATGAAACAGTGCTGGTTAGTACGAAATTCCCTCATTACTGTTTGGAACTAATAATCAACACAAACTCATAGTCCGTTATCATCAAAGTATTCTACTTTGTATTTTAACGTTTTTGTTGTTTTTACTCTATATTAGGGAAATTCACATATTACTGTGACCCCTGCTATTAGGGTAATTATAGCTCGTGCCCAAGCGGAATTAATATTTTTATATTATTATTATTACGAATAAACGTAATTATTATTTGAACTTATATTGATTTACATATGAAAAGTAATATTATCATGCTCAAGTTCAGTTTTATTGAATTAATGAAAATTCAAAATTACTAAGAGTTTTTTTGTGTTGGAAAATATTATTATTTATATCCAATCAGTTTTTAGCAGAACGTATCAGTACTGATTTCAAGGCCGCTACACCTCTCATCAGCGTTCAAATGTCCAACTTTACAAATTTCGTAAAGTGGATACTAATTGAGAAGAATATCAACTATTTAACCAGTTTTCAACAGAAATAGAATATGAGAATTAATTTTTAATTAAAAAAAAAAACTCTTAGTAATTTTGAATTTTCATTAATTCAATAAAACTGAACTTGAGCCTGATAATATTACTTTTCATAATATTCTATTTCATTTTTATGTTGGCAGATGCCGTTTGCGTTCCAAAAACAGATCCTCAAGTTCATGGTTTTTTCAATACAGCCTGCAACAAGGTAGACTGCATTTTCAACATTTCCTGCATCATGCAGGACATGTTGAGAGTAAAAGTATTTACTGTTTGGATAAGGCTGTCTATCGAGGCTTCAATTAGGCCCTGATTCTTCATTTGCTGGTACAGGTTTTTGCGCCGTAGCCTGTTTACTTTTTAAAATATTAGCGTATGAAAATTGACTATTAGGTTTTTGTTGAGTAAGAGTCGTATTAGACTTAAAAAAATTTGAGTATTGATTATGGCTAGACTACGGTTGAAGTAACTGTGGGTAGTTTAGAGGGGTGTTGGACTGAGCGGGAGCAGCATTTGTTTTTCTGTTCGACGAATTTTTAAAAAAGAGTAAAGAGGGCAGCCTCTATAGTTAGCAGTGTGTTTTCCACCGCAATTGGCACATTTTTTTGCCTTCGTATCACCTTTTATTTTGTTACAGTTAGCGGTACTGTGTAACTCACCACATACAACGCAAACAGTAGGCAACTTGCAATAAGTTTTGGTATGGCCAAATTCTTGACAGTTCATACATTGGATAGGTCCAGTTTTTCTATGTGGCATCTCAACTGTAACTCTTCTGTGCAACAAGTACTTTAAATTATAAATTGGGTACGATTCATTTTTTTTAATTTTCAAGTCACCTGGCTGTAGCTCGACTCTGAATATAGGTTGGGGGATTTTTTTCTCTATTTTTAATGTTAGAAACATTTTTAACTTTGAAGCCACAATTTTCAAGGCCAGACTTTACCTCTTCTGGATCCACACTAGAGTCTATACCTTTTATTACGACGGTTAGACCTTTAGCACTCTTTAATTGGTACGTATAAAAATTTTTGTTTTTTGACTCAAGGTCAGAAACTATTTTTCGGTAATTATTTTCTTGCACTACCTGGATGTTTGTTTCGTTAATATTTCCGTGGAGTTACATAGAACGCATTTTCTCCAATTAAGGAGACAAGGCTTTTTACCAACTAACTAGAGTTTTGCTCTCTTAAATATATCGGTGGAGGTTTACTCGACCTTGTTGTAGTTGTGTCTTCATTGTCTTGTTGAGATAAAATCGCGAAACGATTTTCGGAATTTTTTATTTTGTTTTTTCCATCTCTGGGAACTTTCGCTGTTGATGCTATTTGAGCTGATTTTGGACTTCTTCGTCTTTTTAACACGGTTATGTATCTGTCCATACCTGTTTGAATATTATTATCATTTATTGTACTCACCGCATCTACCATTTTGTGCACGTTGGTCACCTTGTTACTTATTGTTTGTTTGTTTGTTTGTTTGTACAGCTAAGCTGACAAGTTACCTGTTGGGTGCAATTGTTGTTGCTTCTTGATCACGATTTAACATGTGCAGAGATAATGATCGTAATACGAATTTGTGTTTTCTGTTAAATTCAGGTTTGTGTTTAATTCATTTTTTTTTATTGTCGTCATCAGCAACAAGAGTTAAATAAGCATTTCTACTGCTTGTAGGTTAATTGTTGTTTTTGTCAGAAGATGAACTCATTAGAGTTCTCTTTTTTTTATTTTCACTTAAATGAGTTTGTGTATGCAAATATTTACGTATATTGCACACAAGCAAAAAATAAAATAAAACCAGTAAAATAACTGTTTAAAAAAAAATGTTTTGTTTTATATATTGTTTTTTCACTTGAAAAAAAATTTATTTTTTGATAGTTTTTTTTTTTATATTCAGTTGCGACGATTATAAAAACGCGTCTGTACTGTACGAGAGTTGAAACTGAATGAGCAACAAAGTAAAAATTTAATTTTTATACATCCCTTTTGTAGATTTTTCAACAGCACTAGCTGAAACAAACGTTGTTTTTCGGTAAAAGCCACTAAACCTCGTCAGTATTCTTGTGCAAATGCTTTTTCACTACTTGTTAGGTAGACTCGTTTAACGTCATTACATACTCTATTTATATTATATATATCATTACTTTCTCTAATCTACATTTGTGAGACATTGTATTAATTGTTGTCGGACTATTTAAGTGATGAAGGCATAGCACTGGTCACTAAAACCTGTTCCGACAGCGATTGATGCTGTTCCAAACTAATGAACACAGCATCGCCCTCCTTTGCCGGTTAGCAGTAACATCGGCGAAGTAAAACAATAAATAAAATGCCTGCCAATACAGCTTAACAAAGTTAATGCGTCTACGTAACACCGGAGGCGCCTCAAAACTGCTACAAAAATTAACATAACGCGCAAAGCAGACTTCTAAAAGAGTTAAGCCTTCAAAATTTTCAAAATATATCTTCTCTACCCTATCCCTCTCACTGAGTTCCAACACAATGCACTGCATACGTAGGGGTCACCCCCTGAGTTCTGGTCCTAATTAAAAAAAAAAAAAAAAAATTACTACGAACTGTTCATTATTAATATTTTTTAATAATTGTACAGGCTAAAGTTCGTAAATGTTTATAATCAGAGAAATATTAGGTAGACACTGTTAAAATATTTCGACCAACAAAGTAAAAATTTAATATTTATACATCCCTTTTGTTGATTTTTCAACAGCACTAGCTGAATAGAAAGAAACGTTGTTTTTCGGTAAAAGCCACTAAACCTCGTCAGTATTCATGTGCAAATGCTTTTTCACTTCTTGTTAGGTAGCCTCATTTAACGTCATTACATACTCTATTTATACACAATTACAAATACAAATAGAATACGCGAATTATGTCTACTGGATGCTAGCTGGGGAATTTTTTATTTTTTTTTTATTTGTTATTATATATTAAACATTGTAGTGCTGCCAGCGAATTATATCCTACAATGCCCAATCTCCTGATATTTTTTCTACTTAAGAGAAACTTTTTTGGTTTGATTTTTAAACTTAAGTATATTTTTGATTAATGTTCGTTTTTGAACATAATTAACACAGGCCCTTGCTTTTTTGTATATGTATATTAATTGTAATTTTTTTTAAATTACTACGAACTGTTTATTATTAATATTTGTTAATAATTGTACAGGCTAAAGTTCGTAAATGTTTATAATCAGAGGAATATTAGGTAGACACTGTTAACATATTTGGAGCAACAAAGTAAAAATTTAATATTTATACATATCTTTTGTAGATTTTTCAACAGCACTAGCTGAATAGAAAAAAACGTTGTTTTTCGGTAAAATCCACTAAACCTCGTCATTATTCATGTGCAAATGCTTTTTCACTACTTGTAAGGTAGCCTCTTTTAACGTCATTACATACTCTATTTATACACAATTACAAATACAAATAGACACAAGACTTTCTTATGTGTCTTGCAGATACTAATGTGTTCCAGATAAATAATATTCATAACAGTAATATGAGACTATTAGACCTTGTATTTGTAAATAATCCATCCTTGTTTGAAGTGAGTAGAACCAACCCGTTATGTTTTCCAGAGGATCGTCATCATCCAACTTTACTACTTTCCACGCCGTTCCCAAAGAAGAAAATGACGCAAAATATATATGAAGGGTTTTGCTATAAACGTACTAATTTTACACTCCTAAATGGCTTGCTTTCCAATATAAATTGGTTAGAATTATTTACAGATAGTTATGTTGGTAATGATTTTGAAGTGGTCATTAAAAAATTTTACTCAATTTTAAATAGTTGCGTTTCTGCAAGTACTCCATTAGTAAAAAAGGTTATATCCAATCGTCCGCCGTGGTTTACCAATAAACTGGATATTTTTTAACTTCGTAAATACAAAACGAAGAGTTTCATCTTACCCCACTACTATGAATTTCAACGGTAACACATTTTTAAATGATGATGATATCGCTAACATTTTTGCGGAATTTTTCGCCTCAACATTCTCCTCAAAATCTCTTGGCAATTCATCGTATCCGTATGAAATTTCTTTAGTAATGTCAATTCATATTCCTCCTTTGATGTCTCTACCGTAATGAAATATCTTAAATGCCTAAAATCCTCCTTTAAGCCTGGACCAGATGGTATTCCGAGTAGTATTTTAAAAAATTGTGCAGACTCTTTGGCCATTCCATTAACGTATTTATATAATACCTCTCTGAAAATGGGTGTGTTTCCTAGTTGCTGGAAGGATTCATTTATCAACCCCCTCTCGTAGCAACGTCGCAAACTATAGAGCTATAGTAAAATTAAGTGTTATACCCAAGTTGTTTGAAAAAATCTTAACGGATAGCCTGAAACATGATATTGAATTAACTATTTCTGTAAAACAGCATGGTTTTTGCAGGGGCAGATCCACAATCACTAATTTACTGGAATTGACTTCATACATCAACGATAGCTTTTATAATAGCCAGCAAACTGATGTCATTTATACTGACTTTAGCAAAGCGTTCGACAAAGTAAACCTTGAGCTATTGATTAATAAGTTATATGCAATGGGATGTACTGGTAATTTTCTTAATTGGATAAAATCATATTTGAAGGATCGTAAACAATGTGTTATTTTCAATAACTCCAAATCTGGATTTTTTCACGTAACTTCTGGTGTTCCTCAGGGTAGTCATCTCGGGCCTCTTTTATTTCTGATTTTTATAAATGATCTTCCTAATGCCATCGAGTTCAGTAATATTCTAATGTATGCTGATGATGTTAACCTTTTTTCTAGCATTAAAAATAGTAATGATATTATTTATCTTCAAGAGGATCTGAACAACTTCTACAACTGGTGTACAATAAACCTTATAGAGCTAAATCTAGATAAATACAAATCAATGACATTCTCAAGATACTCGCCATCTACAACGAAATATTTTATTAAAGACACTGAACTTAAAGCCGTTAACTCAGTTTTAGACCTTGGAGTTTACTTTGATAAAAAACTAAATTTTTACACACATATCACGTTTGCAGTAAATAAGGCAAATAGAGTTTTGTGCTTCATAAAACGTTGGGCAAAGGAATTTAATGATCCATATGTAACTAAAAATTTATTTATATCTTTAGTTAGACCCATTCTCGAATACGGTTCTGTAATTTGGGATCCTCAGTACAACATATATATAAAAAAAGTTGAATCAGTTCAAAAACAATTTTTGTTATTTTGTCTGCGCTATCTTCAATGGAATCCAGCTTTAAATCTGCCGCCTTATCGGAGTCGATTAGCACTTATCAACCTTCCGACACTGAAAAGCCGAAGGATCGTATCCAACATTGTCTTTTTCTTAAACTTAGTTCAAGGAAAAATAGATTCTATTTGCCTTCACAACAGAATAAACATCAACATTCCAAACAGGCAACTGATATCATATGAACCTCTTTATCTTCGTTTTCATAGATCTAACTACATGATTTTTGACCCTTTCCGCAGAGTATGTGCTGAAATTAATAAATATTATGATCTTATTGATTTGTCTGGTAACGTTAATATATCCAAGAGAAGACTTATACTGTATTTAAACTCTAATGACTATATTTATAATTGTTTTTAACCTTTTGAAAATTTGTAAAATTATTGTAATTCTCAGCTGTAATTAAATGTAGCTGTAACTAACTAAATAAAATAATGTATTAATAAATACGCGACTTATATCTACTGGATGCTAGCTGGGAAATTTTTTTTTTTTTTTTTTTTTTTTTTTATGTGTTATTATATATTAAACATTATAGTGCTACCAGCGAATTATATCCTACAATGCCCAATCTCCTGTTATTTTTTCTACTTAAGACAAACTTTTTTGGTTTTATTTTTAAACTTGAGTATATTTGTGAATAATGTTCGTTTTTGAACATAATTAGCACAGGCTCCTGCTTTTTTGTGTATGTATATTAATTGTAATTTTTTTTTTAATTACTACGAACTGTTTATTATTAATATTTGTTAATAATTGTACAGGCTAAAGTTCGTAAATGTTTATAATCAGAGAAATATTAGGTAGCCTCTGTTAACATATTTCGAGCAACAAAGTAAAAAATTAATTTTTATACATCCCTTTTGTAGATTTTTCAACAGCACTATCTGAATAGAAACAACGTTGTTTTTCGGTAAAAGCCACTAAACCTCGTCAGTATTCGTGTGCAAATGCTTTTTCACTACTTGGTAGGTAGCATCGTTTAACGTCATTACATACTCTATTTACACACAATTACAAATGCTGGGGAATTTTTATATATTTTTTGTTTTGTTTTTTAAAGTTTAAAAATTTTAAATTTTACTCTTTTTGATTTTTTGGTTTTAAATTGTTTTTTTTTTTCGTCAGTCTTCGATTTTTTTTAGTGCGGACTTTTTTTCGGTGGCTCGTGATCTGGTACTTCAATTTTCTTCCGTTTATCAATTTCAGTTTTTTCTTTTTACGGCGCTTTGACTTCAGCTTTCTTTTTCTCGTGATCCGGAGCTTCGATTTTTTTTTCTTGCTGGCAGGTTCAGATTTATTTTTCGATTTTTATTTTTTGCTTTGGATTCACTCGGTTTAGATTGTACGAAATCCCGTTTTTGTGAATCAGTACATAAAACCCTGATATTCTCATACAAATACCATTTGCGATCTAACGATAAACCGCTTGGTGCAATGAGCGTAGGTAATTCGTTTGGTAGCCCACAAGTTCTTTACATACAATTTCGTTTTTTTTAAGTCAAAGGGAATATGTTACTCACATTGCATGTGTCTTAGATAAACTGTATGGAGCAAGAATGAGTGTCTATCGTGAAAAGCCACACTTTTTAAAGCAAAGCGTCGAATAACTCGGTTTCATTGTAACTAGTGCCGGATCAAAACAAGCCCCGACAATGTTAAGACTACTCGAACAGCCTACAACATTGTTTAACTTGAGGTCCTTTTTAGGTCTGGCTAGCTTTTATCGATGTTTCATTCACAAGCTGAAAGAAGTTCCAGCCACTGAAGAGGTTATGCTACTTTAACCGGATTTTAAAAAGCAATTCGTTCTTACAACGGATGCTTCATCGGCGGCAAAACAAAATTCTACGTACAATCACAGCAGCCCCAAGGTTTATCCGCAATCAGCGAATTCACAAAGATCTTGATGTTCCGTTGGTGAAGACAGCATTTTCTAAACACGAGAAAAAATAACTTAAAAAACTTTAGTTGCACCCAAATCCCCTTGCGCGCAATATTCTAGAGTATAGAGGCCGAACTTGGCTTAGAAGGAGGGATACTCTTTCTCTCAGCCGTACACGAAAGATGTAAAACAACAAAAATCAACCGTGGATACTAAAAATTTTGTTTATCTTTGGCTAAACATATATTTAAAATTTTTAGATTTAAGATTTGAACAACTTATTGATGTTTCAAATAATATTGAAGATTCAATAAATAATAAAATTTATCACAAAAAAAAAATATATATATATATATATAAAATATCTTTTATACGCCATCGTTTGAGCCATTTTTCAAATTTGGATATATACCCTTGTAAGTTGCTAGAAGCTTCTACTGGATTTTCATGGACGCTTAGAAATGCTGTATTAATGAGCGCAAGTTACATATATAAAAAATTACCAAAACAAAACTTTAAACAAAGTCGACGAACTTGTAAACAGAATAAATGATGATTCAACTATAGACAAGTTCGACGACTTCTTAAATAAAATAGGTCAAACTAAATAAATGTTTCCTACATTGTGAAATCAATAAAAATGCTAAATTAAATAAATGTAAATTGCTTATTAATTGCAAAAGCAATAACTAGGTTAAAATAAATAAATGCTTATGATACAGAAGTTAAAAGTATGAAACTAATTGTAAAATGCTTACTAATTGTAAAAGTATGAAACTAAAGAAATTGCGAAATTGTAAACTAATTAAATGAATATTGTCAATTATATATAATGAACTAAAATATTTGTAAAGAGTCTTAGTCTTATTCTTGAGTTCAACAGTGAGTGTTTTGTTTAAATAAAAATAATCTTTTTTAAAAACGCAAATTTAGAAATCTTTTATTAAATTGGCGCAGTCGGTAGGATCCTTAGAAGTGAAAAGGATCCAGTGTTCGAACCTCGTTTTTTAAATAAATAAAATACGGTGAAAGTGTTTAAATTCTGAGAATCCTGCACTGATTACAAGTGAACAGGACCAGAACAAATAAACAGTGGACCATAACAAGTAATTAAATTTTGAGAATCCTGCACTGAATACAAGTGAACAGGACCAAAATAAATAGAAAAGTGGACCATAACAATTGAAGAAATTTTTGAGAATCCTGCACTAAACATAAGTGAACAGGACCAAAATAAATAAACAGTGGACAATAACAAGTGTGAAAAAACTATATTCTGAATAATTCTGCACTATATAAAAAGAAAAGTGAACAGAATCAGGATATACATATACACAGAGTCTACAAAAATAAAATTTTTTTCAAAATTTCGTGGTATAAAAAAGTATCAAAACAAAACAAAGCACGGCGCTTTGATCAAACAAGAATGACTCAAGAACAAGCTCAAATACCTGCAGTAGACTTGGTCGAAGAACTGGCCAGAAGGGAACATCAACTAGAACAAATCAGGACAGCATACATAGAACTACAGCAAAACCAAGGAAGAGATAACAATGCAATCCAGAACCTAACAAAAACAATCAACTATTTACCAACGTTTACAGGAACAGGAGAAGTAACAATAAATAGCTTTTTCAGCAGTACAGAATATCTACTATCGACAATCAACAATGAACTACTACAAAAAGAAGCAGTACGAATGATATTTTACCGTACCATACAAGGACAAGCAAAGGACGTAGTGATAAATTTACCTACACCAGATAATTGGCAGCTCATCAAGGAGACGTTAAAACTTAAATACAGACCCAGCGTGGAACCTCATCAAATATATAAAATGATAGCTAATCTTAAAGTTAATTCGGTAAGTGAGTTTATAGTAGAAATACAAAATATAAAATACAAAGCAGACGAATTAAGTGTTTATTATAGAGGTGATAATTGTATTGATCTTTCAAACGTGGACAGTTTACTTGTTAATACTATTAAGGAAATGACACAGGGAACGTTACTGGACAAAATTTACGAAGAAAGAAACATTAATGACATTTTGAGAATTTTAACTAAAAGAAGATTTGAAGATAGCTGTATCAGACCAGAGTATAGAAAAATGAAATTTAGGGAAGACAGACCAAATTATAAGCAATGGTATAATAGGACACAAGACGTACCTCAGAAATATAATAACCAAAATAGGAATCAATTTAATACTAATTACAATAATAATTTTAATAGATACAATTATCAAGCACAGAACAATTTTAAAATAACCCGCAGTATCAGCAGGAAAGAAGTAATAATAATAACAATTTTAATAATTCAGGAAGATATAGAACTCAAAATAATAATAATAATTCGGGTAATTTCCAGAGGTTCGCCCAGGTAGGAAACCCTAGGCCATATCTCAGCCAAAATCGCTTGAGTCAACCTAGGCAAGACCAAAACGAACCAATGGAAGTTGATAATATAGAAACCAATCATTGTAATATAGCAGGTAATTCCCAGCAGTTCGCCCAGGTAGGAAACCCTAGGCCAAATCTCAGCCAAAATCGCTTGAGTCAACCTAGGCAAGACCAAAACGAACTAAGGAGAACGGAGAAAATAGCAACAAACCAACGCTACTTGTCAGGACAGTCTGAATCAAACCTATGTCAGTGTAATATAAATCAAATCGGACAAGGCCAAAATGGACAGGATATGTTTTTTCAGGAACACCCTCCGACTTTTTACCCATCATAACGCTTACAATTAACAATATAAAATACAGTGCTTTAATAGATACGGGAGCGAATTTAAGTTTAATTGATAGTAATGTAAAAGAGTTTAAAAAAATATTATTGGAAAAACCAATAGAATTTAGCACAATAACAAAAAAAGATGTAATTAGATTTGAAATAATAACTGATTCACCAAGTGAATTTAATTTACCAGGAAATGCGAAAATTAAATGGAAGATGACAGAATTAAAAGGAAGAAAATATAGTTTTATTATAGGAATTGATTTGCTTAACTGTTTTAACACGATGATAAATTTAATAGATGGATATATATCATTTAACCAGAAGATAACGAAATTTACATTCAACCCATATAATAATCTTGAAATTTGCACATTAGAGGGAATTGAATTTGAATGGGATAGACTCCAACTGGACCATTTAAATGCAGAGGAATCTAGGGACGTTAGGAACATTTTAAGGAGATTTCGAAAATTATTTTTTAAAGAAGGTGACAAACTAACGAGTACAATGAATATACAACATGAAATTAGGACTATAACAGATGAACAAATAAATTCCAAATTATACAGATATCCTCCACAACATGAGAACGAAGTACGAAGACAAATAAAAGAAATGGAAGAACAGGGAATAATTCGAAAAAGCAGTTCAAGATATTCCAGCCCTTTAATAGTAGTACCCAAGAAAGTAGATAACTCCGGACAGCGAAAATACAGATTAGTAGTTGATTATAGGAAATTAAACGAAGTGACAGTCGACGATAAATTTCCATTACCCAACATAGATTCAATTTTAGACAAATTAGGAAGATCACAATATTTTACTACATTAGATCTAGCTAAAGGATATCACCAAATATTAATTAGGGAACAAGATAGAGAGAAGACCGCTTTCGTGACACCACACGGATTATATGAATTTATTAGAATGCCTTTTGGACTAAAAAACGCACCAGCAACATTCCAACGACTAATGAACGAAACTTTAAGAGAATACATTAATAAAACATGCGTAGTATATTTAGATGACATATTAATATTCAGCACATCCCTTAAGGAACATGTTAAGGCAATAACGGACATTTTTAAGGTATTAGAACAGACAAATTTAAAAATCCAGATCGACAAATGCAATTTTATGAAAAAAGAGACAGAATTTCTAGGACATATTCTAACAAAAGATGGACTTAAACCAAATCCGGACAAGATAAAAGTTATTCAATCATTAGAAATTCCTAAAACGGAGAAACGAATTAAAAGCTTTCTAGGTTTGACGGGATATTATAGGAAATTTGTAAAAGATTATGCTAGAGTAGCACAGCCAATAACGAAATATTTAAAGAAAAATGTAAAAATAAATGTGAAAGATCCAACATATATAGAAGCATTTGAGAAGTTGAAAACATTAATTAGTTCACATCCAATACTAAGATATCCAAATTTTGAGAAAACATTTACACTTACTACAGACGCATCAAACTATGCAATTGGAGCAGTCTTGTCACAAGAAGGGCATCCAGTATGTTTTGCATCCAGAACATTAAATAATCACGAGAGAAATTATTCTACAACAGATAAGGAATTTTTAGCTATACTATGGAGCGTAAATTATTTAAGACCATACCTTTATGGCAGAAAGTTTAGAATTCTTACTGACCATCAACCCATAAAATTCTTACATTCAAAATACAAGGGAAAGGATATGTCACCAAGACATCAAAGGTGGATTTTAAAACTAGGCGAATATGATTTCGATATAGAATATATAAAAGGTAGAGAAAACCAAGTGGCTGATTTTTTGAGTAGAATAGAAAATGAAGTGGACATTAATGAGGAAAAAGACGATAGTGAAAATCTTAATATAATAAACAATGTAGAAGATGATGATGTGTCAATGGTTACAATTCATTCAGCTGAAGAAAACCTGCAAGATCATTTCTATATAAAGGAGGAAATAGTAAATAAGTATAAAACACAGATTATATTAACAAATGACAAAGTCGAGGAAATGAAAATGTTACATGGGAAGAGAATAATTTTTATAGCAGAATCTGACTTCAAGATAATGGGTGAAATATTTAAAAAATATATTACAAAAGGAAAAATTGGAATATTTTCAGAATTATCTGAGCATAATTACAATATGGTACAGGAAAAATTGATAGAAATATTTTCTAACGATAGACAAATAAAATTTACTAAGTGCACGATGAGAGCTCAAGACATCGAAACTGAAGTAGAAGCAATTAAACAAATATCTTTATATCACATCAGGGAAAGTATGCACTCAGGAATCATCGAAACATATAACCAAATTAAAGGAAAAATTTATTATCCAAAATTGATGGAAATAATTCAATTAGTGATTAATCAATGTGAGATATGTCAAGAGGTAAAATATGATAGAAATCCAGTTAAATTAAAATTCTCATATACGGAAACGCCATCAACGAAAAACGAAATAATCCACATTGATACCTACGTGATGAAAAGGTTTAATTTTTTGACAGTAATAGATAAATTTTCTAAATTCGGAGCAGCTTATCCACTCAATGACAGAAATCATTTAACTATAATTGAACAGTTAGAAGATCACTTTGCCAAAATAGGGAAACCAAGGAAAATAATAGCAGATAACGAATTTAAGGCCGTCAGAATAAAAGAATTCCTAGACAACGAAAATATTGAATTACACCTGACTAAGCCTAATAGTCATACAGGTAATGCTGATATAGAGCGACTACATAATACAATCGCCGAAAAATTTAGAATAATGTATAAAACAAACAAAGATATACCAATAAAACAGCTAATTCAGAGAACAATCAGAAATTACAATGAGCGATATCATTCAGCTATTAAATGCACGCCGAATGAAGTACAACAAGGAAAAATAGATGATGAGAAAATAAAGAAAATTTTAGAAGATAACAAAAGAAAAATAATAGATAAGTTAAATAATTCTAGAGAAGACTATAGAGATGAAAGAGTAGAAGGTTTTATAAAAAATTATAAAGCAGTTAGAGATAAGGAACAACCGAAATTTAGGAAGGCAAAACTAAACGGAATACATCCTTGTAACATTAAACGACCTTTAAAATTTTCAGATATGGACGATACTAACAGCAATATTAATATGGACACCGATAATTAAGGGAACGATGACAACAAGACCTTTGACAGAACAAACAGGGTTTATAGATATTCACGTACAAAATCAGGAAATTGTAAATGAATCGGACATAATTTTGCATATGGTTAATCTACGCGAAATAGAGGACATTCTAGACAAAATGACAGAAAATATTATTTTAATGAAAGTAGAAAACAAAAATTTACTTCAGTTAGAATTAACGGACGTTAGAAATAAATTAATGACTTTAATACCGAAACAGATTAGAAAAAGACGTGGACTTATAAACGGAATAGGAAGTATATCTAAATGGTTATTTGGAACAATGGACGAAGAGGACAGACAAAACATACAAAATCATCTTTCTAATATCAATGAAATAATAGAAAATAATAATCAACAAATACTGATTAATTACTACTTTAATGACACATTAAACCACTTAAAACTAGTTATAAGTAAAGATAGAAGTACAATAGAAAAAGAAATTAATTCTATAAGTAAATTTGTGGAAAAAGAATATGAAAAAAACTTATATTTAGAACAAATGACTAACATACAATTCTTAAAAAATAAAATAGATCAGTTACAAGATAATGTAATTTCTTCACGACATAATATTGTACACCCAAATATTTTGACAAGCTATGAAATACAAAAATACGAAATTGATTATAATAAACTCAAATATATACAACTGGGAACAGCATTTTTAAACAACTCTTATTTAATTTTTTGTATTAAAATACCCAAAACATTTGAAATAGTAAAATTAAGATCAATTGTACCCATACCAAATAATGAAAATAATGAAATAGATTATAATATTGAACAAATTTTTGAATTACAAAATAAAATTTATAAATTTGAGGAAAACAAACATTTGAAAGATTTAAAAACAAGCACACATTGTATAATTAAAAATGATTGTCAATTAATAAAAAAATAATGATTTTGAAATAATAGAATTAAATATAGACACAATTATAATTAAAAATGCAGAGAACATTAAATTCAATCAAACTTGTAATTCTGAGAAAATTATTTTAAATGGAAATTATCTAATTAATTATAACAATTGTTCAATCAAAATAAAAGATTATTATTTTTCGAATATTGTAGAAAATGTTGAACAAAAACAAATATTTAATAGTATTGAAATATTAAAGAATTTTACTAATAAAATAACATTTGAACAAATTGAAAAGGAACATCAATCTAATGTAAAAAATATCAAAGATTTAAATTATCATAAAAAAATAACATACAGTTGTAACATTTTTATTATAATTGTAATTATAATCATAATTAATATCATTTTTTATAAACATAAACATATAACTTTAAAATTGAATAACAGAATTCAGGAGAATTCTTATCTAAAGGGGGGAGTAGTTACATATATAAAAAATGACCAAAACAAAACTTTAAACAAAGTCGACGAACTTGTAAACAGAATAAATGATGATTCAACTATAGACAAGTTCGACGACTTCTTAAATAAAATAGGTCAAACTAAATAAATGTTTCCTACATTGTGAAATCAATAAAAATGCTAAATTAAATAAATGTAAATTGCTTATTAATTGCAAAAGCAATAACTAGGTTAAAATAAATAAATGCTTATGATACAGAAGTTAAAAGTATGAAACTAATTGTAAAATGCTTACTAATTGTAAAAGTATGAAACTAAAGAAATTGCGAAATTGTAAACTAATTAAATGAATATTGTCAATTATATATAATGAACTAAAATATTTGTAAAGAGTCTTAGTCTTATTCTTGAGTTCAACAGTGAGTGTTTTGTTTAAATAAAAATAATCTTTTTTAAAAACGCAAATTTAGAAATCTTTTATTAAATTCGCAGAGCAATATTTTTTTTTCAAAAGTGTCTCTAACAACGTTAAAAAGTTTGTGAGTTTGTTCAATAGTGTTATGCTGCCTGCGAAAACCGACTTGATGATCTGGAATGCATTTATTATTAGTCACTATTGGCATCAGCTTGCTCATATACAGCTTTTCAAATAGTTTTAATTGTTGGGCAGTAAAATAATAGGCCTATACGATTCAACCTTCGTATGATCCTTGCCGGGATTTGTATAATACTAATCATTAAAACCTTCCATTCTGTTGGATTGTATTGCAGTCGTAAAGTACTATTAAAGATGAATAGTATTATTCTTTTTGCAATATAATTCTTGAATCATTTTATTACTTATTTTATCAACACCTGCGGCTTTTTTGATGTTAAGACTTATAATGGCCTTTTCAATATCCACAATGTTAAATCTTAGGGGTATTTTTGGTAAAGAGACGACTGGTGGCAGTTCAACTACATCAGCGAAAATATGTGGAGTAAATACTTTTCCTAAGTCCTTAACAAAGAGAGCACCTTTTTCAGCATCAGTTCTTGCCCAGTCACCATTTGAAGCTCGTAATGGAGGTTTGCAATTCACCAGCTTTTTAAGTCCTCTGGCTGCACGCCATAGCGAGTAATCTATTTGTAGCGTTGCATCGAGTTCTTGAAGAAATTTCTGCAGAGAAGCTGTTTTTTGTGTTTGTAAAATTTTTTTTAATTTTAGCTGAGGCGATCTGCAACGTTGCCATTCTCGTCAAGCTCTCCGTTTTTCAGTCAATAGCCTTTCTATATCTACACAAAAAATATTATGGAATCTCACTTGTTGATTTGTTTGATTAAAGAAGCATTAAGAGCAGCCTAATACAGTCATCTATGTCAGAACGTTTTCTCATCGGCATTCTTTCCGAGCAATGAGCACTCAAATATTTTCTGTATTTCAGCTAGTTAATATGTGATCTGAAGATAAATCCAAAGATGATTCAACTTCAACCATCTCACTGGGTACACCTTTTGCTATTCCAAAGTCAATAACATCAGGAATTTTTTGTCAATCTGTTGGCTGACCACTTGACACTACGTTCAACCCATTTTAGAAACGACGTCAAACAAAACTCGTCCATTAGGAGTGATTAAACGTGAACCCCAGAATGTGTGTTTATATTTAATAAATTTTATAAATTTTTCGCAGTATCACACTCCTCCAAATTTGCACATCAATCTTTTTTTCTTGATCATGAATTTGTATATTCTTTAAGTGGGTGAAGGTTTTACCAATTTTCGCACTCCATTCACTTATCACTGGAAACTTTCCTTCAATGACATTAAAGCCCATATCAATCAATCTGTAATAAATTTAGTTGAAAAAAGATAAATTGCCTGTTTTTTTTAATAAAATACTTAGCAATTCATTATATGACATAAAAGTTTTTATAAGGCAAAATGAAAAAAATTTTTTTTTTTTTTTATACTTTTATTATTTATTGAATTTTCAAATATAGATTGAAACATCAATAAGTTTTTCAAATCTTAAATCTAACAATGATAAATATATCTTTAGCCAATGCTAAACAAAATTTTTTAGTTTCAACCATTGAAACTAAAAAAATTAAAAATTAAATCTATATTAAACATTTAGTTTAGAAAATTTATTATTATAGTTGAAGTCTACTGATGATTTGGTAAAATAAGCACCAATGAAATGCATATAGACATATGCTTAACTATTAACAAACAAATTTCATTTCACATAAAATTGTGACAACGATATGTCAAATAATAAATTTTCTAAACTAAATATAAAAATTTTCATCATAAATTATCATCACCCGGATTAAAAGTAAGCGCACAGAAATGTGCATTGTTCCAGAAAGAGGTTAAATATTTGGGCCATCGTGTTATACCAGAAGGAATCCCTACAGATGAAGACAAAATACGAGCAGTGAAAGAGTGGCCTCGTCTAACGACTCTTCATGTGGTGTGTAGCTTTCTGGGTCTTTGTACTTACTACATTTGCTATGAGCCAAATTTTGCCAGTGAGCTGACCAAGAAATCACGACCATATAGGTGGGACGAGCCACAGT
Source organism: Lypha dubia (assembly GCA_947311025.1). Lineage (NCBI taxonomy): Eukaryota > Metazoa > Arthropoda > Insecta > Diptera > Tachinidae > Lypha > Lypha dubia. The sequence goes on along the minus strand of OX371263.1, from coordinate 45,212,175 downwards.
AGAATGCATTACAGACACTTAAGGGATTATTGTGCATGGAACCAGTATTGGCGAGCGGCTATGGCATTGGAGGTGTGCTGTCACAAGTAGTCAATGGCACAGAGAATGTCGTAGGCTATTACAGCTACTATTGAAAGTTCAGAAGAACTACTGTGTGACACCACGTGGGCTTTTGGCAGCATTGAAGTTCATAAAATATTACCACAAGTACTTGTATGGCCAACACTTTACGCTAAGGACCAACCATTCTGCTGTTGCAGTTTAAAAATCCAGAAGGGTAGCTGGCGCGCTGGATTGAACGCCTCTAAGGATACGACTTCAGCTTTGAATACAGAAGAGGTGTAAAGCATAACAATGAGGATGCCCTATCATGGTGGCCTTATAGTTTAGAGTGTAGACATTATGTTAATGCAGAAAAAAAGAATGTGTCATTGATTCTCGTCTAACCACGGTTGCCAGATTTGACGATCTATCATCATTTTGACGATCTATCGTCATTTTGACGATTTCAGATGCCAAAAAAGGCAGTTTGACGACGTGACGATTTTGGTCATAAATATGACGATTTTTAAACAATTATAAGTTTGCAGCGTTCTGCAGAATATTGACACTACCATGATGTAATAAACAAGATGGCAGCGCCACGAAAGCTGCACAGAAAAAATTTAAAACATGATTCAATTAAAAAATCCGAAGATTCAATTAAAAAATTATTTGATTTTCAACCAATTAAGAAAATTGTGGTATTAACACATCAGTTTTAATTGAATTTTTTTTTTGTTTTTTTCAATTAAAAAAATATTATATTAAATAAAGATTTAATTGATTCTTTTTCCGAGATTCAATTAAAAAATTAATTGAACAATTTTTAAAGATTCAATTAATAATTTAATTAAACAAATTTAAGAGATATAATTAAAAATTTAATAGAAACATTTTTAAAAAAACAATTAAAAAATTGTATGAACAATTGTAAGAGATTCAATTAAAAATTAATTGACATATTTTTAAAGATTCAATTAAAAAATTAATTAAAAATTTTAGCAGACACGATTAAATTTTTAATTGAAATATATAAAAATATCAAATAAAATATTAATTGAAATATCTGAAAAACACTATTAAAAAATTAATTGAAATATTTTCAAGGATACAATCAAACTATGAATTAAAGACACTTGCAGAAATAAAACAATTTTTTATGATTAAATTTATTTAATTTTTAGATAATTTATTTCCATACATTCTTTTAAATTTATTATATATATTATAAATTTAATATATTTATATATTATAGTCAGTGAGTTTCAAAATTCATTTATAATTTTTTTTAAGTACACAAAAATTACTGGAAAAGAACGCAAATACTACTACATACATACAAATGTATTAATATATTTATATATCTATATATATAAAATACAAAAAATGTTTGTACCCATGTTCGCTATAGACTCGGAAACTATCCAACCGATTTGACCCAAACTGGTGTCATTCAAAAGGGAATTTATAGAGGATGGTTTTAGGCTTTTAATATTTCAAGTGGGCGTAGCCCCTCCCACATAAATTGAATAACATCATATATCTTGACTATTGTGATAGCAAGAGTTTTGAAACATTGCAATAGTCCATATGTTACTAATGTGAGTAATCAGGACAAAAATGGGCGTTATCGGACAAGTGGGCGTGGCAGCTCCCATATAACCCAAAAATTGAAATCGCCATATTTTGGGCATTTTTTGACCTACGTCGATGATATTTGGTACATATGGTATTGCCATAATTTGGAATACGTACCGGGAGAAAAGTGGATGGGACCACGCTCCTTTTTATTAAAATTAAAAATCGTAATATAGTCTTAACTACTGGACCGATCGTCACAATAGGATATATAAATACTTTTAATTTTATTTTATAACGAGGGGGGTAGCGAAGTACACCGGGATCAGCTAGTATTTTATAATATTTAATTTTTAATAAAATTTAAAGTACAAGTATTTCAGTTACTATATTTAAAAATTTCGTGTTTAAAAGTCGACACTTTTACAAATTTTTTCACACTGGGTATTTCATAAAAAAAACTCTTGTACAAAAGTATAGAATAATTCAGATTCCTCGGGAAACTGCAAATTAAAAACAAAAAAAATTTTAAAGAGCGTATCAAAAGCCCTCATTGTATTCAAAAAAGGATATCGATGTCCGTCAAAGTACACAAATATAGACTTTATATTTTCAAGTGAACCACACACTAATATTTTTGGTTGAATAGTTCGACCTTGAATTAAAAGGAGATTTAGTTTTGCCTCCATTTCTTCTTGATAGCAAAACTATGTTGAGAGTCTGGTATAGAAAATTTTTTTCTTATTTTGGGGCCAGATTCATCGGATTTCACTTTTAGTGTGGGTGGAAAGATATGGTGAACATACCATAAAGTTGTTAAAAACTTTGAATCTAAAGATATGTTTAAAAATAAAAAAATAGTGTTGGTAAAACTCCAAAATTAGCATGCGAAACTATTTACCTTCATTCAATGAATCTATCCGACTTAAAATTTTGGAAACAGAAGAGCAACTGATTTTACACCGAAGTAAGTGTATCAAATTTTTTCCAAAGCCTGACCATCTTTCCTCCAACTGTTTGGCTATGGCATACTTCAACTCAAAGTCAACATCAATCTAAAATAATAATAAAATCTGGAAATGTTTTTTATCTAAGGAAATAACAAAAATACTTACTAGAGCTGGACCAGATGGGGTTTTGAACTCCGGCCACAATTCAAATATTTCTGCGGTATTTGATGATTGCTTAAACTGCTGAAATCTGTAAGGCGCGCACTTTCGCCAGTAAATGTCAAATTCATCAGCAGTTATTTTAGGTAGCCTTAAGTACTGTAGGGTAATTGCATAATTTTCCTCTAATTCTTCTGAATATATACATATGTACATACATATATTTAAGAAAATATTTTTTTCTATTATTTAGTTGGATTCAATACTTACCAAAAGTTGGCTCTTCGTAATTTACTTTTTCTCTGAAGACACCTTTTGCAAGCCTTTTTAAATTTGCTAATTTATTATAAATTTTACCTCTTTTGCCGTTTGAGTAAAATTCCTATAAATTTAATTTTAAAAAATATATTACATTAGAGACATGTTAAGAAAAACTCACCATTTTTTCTGTTGGAAATAACTGGCATATTTGCTTTTACATCTCAGTACAATCGAAAATGGTGCCGGCCACACCATTGGCTTCCATGTACTTGGCGATTGTAGTAATTAAGAGATTTCTTTGCTTCTCATGGAGAATTTTATTTTTGGCAAAATATTTTAATATTTCTTTGCCGTTAAACGTGGTTTGTAAAATTTCTGAAACAGATAAAAATGACTGCTTCTGAGAATGTGGTCTTGACGAAGAATCCTCCATAAACGTGGCGGATGATTTCCAGGTTTCCAAGCAGGCCTCAAATTTAGCGTGTTGTCCGATGGGTAAATTTTGAAACAACTTTCCAATGTGATGTGGTTTTAAAATTTTTAAAACTTCTATATTAACTTCTTGTTCTGTTAAATATTTTTTCATAAGTTACAGGGTTTTTTATGTTTTTTGTTTTGTATTTCTTTTATTTTTTCTACTATCCGCCAACTAATCTTACCTTTCAATATGTCGAAGAGGTGTTCGAAATTCCAAGTTTTTAAAAGTTGATATAGGTCCTCATCAGTTACAATGATATTCATTTCTAAAATTTTAATTAATAAATGTGTGAGTAAAATTCTTTTGGCTTTAGAAGCAACTTTCTACTAGGAGTTTCAAGGGCCTGAAAAGGTGGCTCAACTATGTTCAAAACATCAACGACTTGATAGATATTTAATAACGAAAGGAACTCAAACGCGGCGAAGTGAGCGTTAAATACAGTTGAAATTTTTTGACAATAAAGCAGGATTTTATTTGCGCTCCTATTTTCAATAATGAAAGAAATTCTTAAAATTTCGAAGTCTTTGTTATATATACAAACATATTTATGTGTGGTATAACTATATCCCCATATTTCCGCCTCTAGGTATAGAGAAAATTTTTCGATAGGAATATTTAGCTCCTGGCATGTTTTTTGTTTTCCATTCAGATCTAGATATGGTTTTTTAAACATATTTTCTGTCATATTTTTTTCAAGCAAAAAATTCGCAAATATTAATTGTTGTTTGAGCGAAAAACTTTTTGGAATATTTCTTCTGGACGTTAAAACATGGGAATAAATTTTAAACCCTTTATGTTTATGCTCAAACTTAAAACTCCACAAGTTTCTAAGTGGTCCAGAATATTTAAGGACAGTTGGGTAATGAAGCAATAAATGAAATTTAGGGGTAAGTTTTTTCTTAAATAAAATCTGATAATTTTTATTTACACTCTCAACCTTATTTCTTATCTGATTTATTAAAAAATCCGAAACTTCATAACATAAAATATCATCTATTAGTTCAAGAAATTGCAATAAAAATATCCAAATTTGATCATTATTCAGAATAAACTCACCAGCTAAAATTGTAAAATATTGACAAAATGACATCATTTGCTTTGCTGACATTTTGAGCTTGTGGTTTTCCAGTTCAACGATGCTAACAGAAAGCTTTTCATTTCCTTTATCATGTTTTTCGTAATGAAAAGTTTTCAGCCTATCATTGAAAGACTGTAATGAAAAATATTTCATGGTTTTCATAAAATATAATATACATTCACTTACAATATGGTGACAAACGCCCTCAAACAGGTCATGCATAATATCAACTGCATAGTTTTCAGTGCAGTGAAAAGATGGTAAGCCGTTGAAAGCGCAATTCGAGCTAATACCGGTTTGTGACATTAAACTTCTGTTTATTGATTCTCTGTAATTTATTCGATTTCGAAAAATATTTTGGTTTTCAGTACATTCTATTTGGGCATCGCATTTCTTTGTTAAACAAAATCTACAAAAATAATGTGCGGAAAATGGCTTTGAAAATCCCAACATTACATTTAAACCCAAGTTATCACCTAATAGTAAACCCATCAAAAAATGTACATTTTTAGTACCACTGTTTGTACGAATTTCTATGCCTTCGATTTCTAACTTCTTCAATGTTTTGACAAATGGTTGAAAACAATCATGACCGTACCGTTTTATATCTGCAGACTCCAATGAGAAAGCTAAAAACACGTCATTCAACTTTGAAGATTTATTTGGGACACATGGAAAGGAATAATAAAAATTGCACATAGAGTGCTTGTTTGATTTAGATCCCAGAGGGTTATTAATTCCAAAATCATCACTGTATAAGAAGAATGGGATCAAAATTTTGTTTGGATAAATCATTTTTTTTTCCTTCCATAGTTGACCTTGTACAAAGTTGTTAAACTTGCTACTACGCTCTTTTTCTTTCATAAAACTTAGAACGTCTTCCAGATAATTATTACGTTCAAAAATACTTTTAAATTGAAATTCGAGGGGCATTATGGTTGCGACCGATTTTGGTTTATTATTAATACAAAATAATTCAACTTTACCAATGAGTCCTTTATCGGCAAGAGTTTTCTGTAACACAAAATCAGATTTGGTACTCTCAAATAAAAGCTTTAAATCATTTATTACATTGGAAAAAGAAATCTCAATGCGGGATTCGTTAGTTTTACATTGGTTTATAAATTCCAGAAGAGGATTTAATATAAATTCTTCAACATAGTTTTTTATGTTTAAAACATTAGAACGAGATATATTGTCGAAAGAATGTAATTTAATAATGAAATTTCCGCAGAATCGCAAAGTTTTTTAAGATTTGATTTGTACCTAAAAGGTTCCAAAACCTCTTCATTTTTACAAGGACTTTCGGTAGATGGTTGAGGTATATCTGCTGAGAATTCACTGCACTTTGTAACATTGCTAGCAGATTTAAAATGTTTTAAAACATGCCTTTTGTAGGAATTTTTAATGTTAAATTGCTGAAAGCAATTTTTATAAGTGCACACATGAACCACATTAGGAGGTAGGGAATAACTTTTCACATGGTCGAATAGTTTTTCAGGAGTGTCAAAAGTTTTTTCACATAAAAAGCATTTAATACTATTCATTTTTCAAACTTACTTCTTTTTTGTTAAAATTTTCTTTTATAAACACTGTACTGTAAGATGTTATTTTTCAAAACAACCACGAACTTAACTGGACGAACTCAGAATTTATTAAAAAGAAAAAAAGGTTTTTTATAAAACTACAAACAAATGTAACTCGATTATTTATATGTGATAAATACAAAGTATATAAGTTACAAAGTTATCAACATAAAGATTTGTTAAATTGTACATTTCAACACTTCCCCTCAAATATTATGTTAAAAAACTTAGATAATGCCTAATCGCGTCATACATTCTAAATGTTTGATTTCGCCAAACTTTTAGTTAATATGTCCGCAGGCATCTTTTCGGTGGATAAGTATTTAATTGAGATTTCACCTTTTTCAACAAGTTCGCGTTTAATGTGATGACGTATGTCGACATGCTTGGTTATCATTAAAAATATTGATGATTGTATCAATATTTATAACTTCTTTTAAGAAAGCCTTTAAATGAATTTCTTCCTTTGCTGCATCTGAGATTGCCATGTACTCAGCTTCTGTGGTAGATAATGCTACAGTGCGTTGTTTCCGTGATTCCCAACTTACAGCTGCATTTCCGAAAATATATGCATATCCCGTATAAGACCTTCGGTCATCAATACTGGAGCCCCAATCGGCATCAGCGTACCCAGCAAGATTCTTTCCAACCTTTTTAAATGTTATGCCTTTTTCTTCAGTGCCTTTTAAATACCTTAAAATCCTTTTAGCTGCAGTCCAATGTTGTTTCCCAAAGTTATTATTGTACTGGCTTAATGCGCTGATGGCATGTGATATATCAGGCCTGGTACATACGGCAAGATACATTAGAGAGCCAATTAGGTTTTGGTAAGGAATTTCTTTCATTTCGATTTCTTCTTCAGGTGTTGTAGCACACATTTCTTTTGATAATTTTTCATTGGGTGTTAACGGAGTCGCCACTGTATTTGCGTCTTTCATTTTGTATTTTTTAATTATCTCATTAATGTATTTGCGTTGATGCATTTTAATTTCATTTTGTGCAAGATTTTGTTCAACCTCAATTCCTAGACAGTATTTCAAAATACCCATATCTTTCATTTCAAAACAATTTGATAGTTTCCTCTTTAATTCTCTTAGAGCTTCTTTGTTATTCGATGTCATCCACGTATATTAGAATCATAGAAATTGTGTCATTTTCACAATGTTTATATACGCAAGGATCTGCGTTAAGTGGTTGTAAGTTCAGTTCCCTCAACTTTTCATCAAGTTTTTTGTACCATTGTCGTCCGGACTGTTTTAGACCGCATAATGCCTTTTTGATTCTAAAAACCTTACTAGTGTCATACTGCTTTCTTTCTTTTTTATCTAGGATACGATTAAATTCTTCTGGAACTTCTAAATAAATTTCTTCGTTAATTTCGCCATTTAAATAAGCGCTAACAAAATCCAATTGGTGGATTTCCATTTCATACTCAACGGATAGGGCCATTAGCATTCGTATGGAACTCATTCGAGCAACGGGTGCGAAAGTTTCGTTGTAATTAACTCCAGGTTTTTGTGTAAACCCCTTTGCTACCAGTCTGGCTTTGCGTTTTTCAATTTTTCCGTCTGCGTTGTACTTTGTTCTCATAACCCATTTCGATTTTATTACTTGTTTATTTCTCGGCTGATCTACCAAAGACCAAGTATTATTATTTTTGAGAGCTAAGTATTCTTGCAACATAGCATCTTTCCATTCGTCACATTCTGGGCTAGATAAAGCTTCTTCAGCTGATTCTGGATCATTCTGCTCAATTAAATTTGCATATTGCTCAGATGAAATTGGTTCTGATGTTTGTTCCTCTTTTGCACTTAAAATTATTTTTCTGGGTCTTCCCCTTCCTCTTTTAGTAGTTAGTGGTGTTCTACTTTCATTTTCACTTGTTTCTTTTTCTGAATTTATAGTCTGATTGGATTTCATAGCTGGTTCATTGAGTAGTTGTACTTCCACTTCATACTGTTTATTTTCAAATGTGTCATCATTCGTGAATTCTTCAAATTTTTCACTGTTTTCTAAATTTTCTGTAAATTTTACATCTCGGCTCTTGACAATCTTCTTTCTATTTGGATTCCAGAGCCTGTACGCTTTTGAAGTTGACTCTTATCCAATAAAAATACATTTGATGGATTTTGGGTCAAACTTACTTCTTCCAGGTTTTTTGTTCAGCATGTATGCTACTGTGCCAAACTTTTGAAAATATTTTACATTCGCTTTTTTATTTTTCCACAAGCTGTATGGTATATTACCTTCAAGGCTACGGGATGGACATCTGTTTCTAATATGGTTTGCCGTTAAAACAGCCTCTGCCCAAAAGTTTGCTGACAGTCCACTCTGCAGTAACATACACCGTGCCATTTCTATTAATGTTCTGTTTTTTCGCTCGGCGACACCATTTTGTTGGGGAGTATATTCTACTGTTAATTCATGTCGCATGCCTTTACTTCTTAAAAACTGTGTGAAATCAGAATTAACATACTCCATACCATTGTCAGATCGCAAAGTTTTGATTTGCATTCCTGTTTTATTTTCTACCATGCTTTGATATTCTTTAAACTTTTCGAATGCCTCATTCTTATTTTTCATAAAGAATATTTCACACCATTTACTTTTATCATCGATAAACGTGATAAAGTATTTTGAGTGACCGTGAGATTGTACTCGCATGGGTCCACATACATCTGTATGAACTAGTTCAAGTAATTCCGTAGACGTTGATTGTGATTTTTGGAAAGGAGCTTGCGAGTGCTTCCCCTGAATACATATTTCACATATAGGTAAATTGACTCGTATATCAGCGCTTATGCCGTTTACTTTTTCAAGTCGGATCACATCCTTCAAGTCAGCTTCGTTTAAATGTCCAAACTTTTCATGCCAGTGTTGAAGAGATATTGCTTTTTGAGCAATATTTGCACTTTCAAATGGTTCATCTACGTAATATAAATTAGATTTTCTTGATGCTGTTAGCATTACCTTGCCTGATTTGGGATCAACTACTTTGGCACCATTACGCTGAAAAATTACCTCAAAACCATGATCAGTGATTCGAGATACTGACATTAAATTCGATCTCAAGTCTGGAACGAAAAAAGTTTCAACAAGATTTACAGTTACATTTGATGTTTTTAAATTAATATTTCCAATCCCTGATATTTTAGTGGATTCGTTGTTAGCAAGTTTTAGAAATTGCTTTTCATTCTTCAAATTTTGAAATTTTGGTTTCTGAGAGCACATGTGAGATGTTGCTCCCGAATCAAGACACCACAGACCTTTTTCGCCAAAAACCTGCATGGCTATAGCTGAATAATTCGATTCTACATACTTAGCTTTATTTTCGAAAAATCCTTGACTTTTGGATTTTAGACGGCAGTCTCGAGCCTTATGCCCAATCTTACCGCAATTGTGACAAGTAAACTTGAAACGATCACCTTTGTTTTGATATGATGGTTTATTCTGTTGTCTTCTTCTATTATTATTTTGAGTAAACATTGCATCTTCTCCTTTCTCATCGCAATTTCGTTTGCGAGCCTCAAACTCATCTATCATTTTTAGTTTTAACGTTTCTGGATCTGGCAATTTTTCATGTGTTTCTATTGCCACTCTAAATTGTTCATAATCATCAGGAACACTATATAATAAGAGAATTGTTACTAGGTCATCCATTATTTGCATATCCATTTCACGAATTTTATCAAGTATATCAAAAAACTTTTGCAAATGATTGTGGATATTTTCACCTTCTCGCATTTTTAACAAAATTAGTGATTTTAAAAGCATTGCTTTTCGTGCGGGACCTTTCGATTGATAAATACCTCTTAGCTTGTCCCATAATTCTTTGGATGTTGTGCAGTTTTTGATTTGTTTCAATTCTGTCGGAGCTATTGATAAAATCAAGTCTGATTTAGCTTTCGCATCATTTAATTCCCATTCAGCTATTCTCGCAGGAGCATCATTAGGTTTTACACACTGCCCATTTACATATTTCCAAAGATCATTTTTTATTAATAAGGCTTCAACCTGAATTTTCCACGTATCGTAGTTTTCTCTTCCGAGTGGATCAATTTTCACATTAGCAAAACTCATTTTTTATTTAGTTAAGAGTTTCTAAATGTTAATTCGTTCTTTCCTTTGTTCCACTTACTATCTTTTACTCCGCAAATTTCAGCAATCAGTTCTTAATATTGATTTGTTCTTTACCTCACTCCGTTTCCGCTTCCTTTTACAATATTTTGTATTATTTTCAACAAATTATTATTTGCTTTCCCCATTTGCGCAGTGGAAGCGTGCTGGGCCCATAACCTTTTGTTATTTATTTTATAATATTTATTAAAATCAATATGAAAGTATAATTTCAGACAATAACAAAATTCAGAATGTTTTTTTATTAAAAAGAAAAAAAAAAGGTTTTTTATAAAACTACAAACAAATGTAACTCGATTATTTATATGTGATAAATACAAAGTATATAAGTTACAAAGTTATCAACATAAAGATTTGTTAAATTGTACATTTCAACAATAACTACACTCCGAAAAAGGCAGAAACTGTGAGTCTGCTATTTTCAAGGAATTTTTTTTTTTTTTTATAAATTTTATTATTTATTGAATCTTTAAATATAGATTGAAAAATGAATAAGTTTTTCAAATTTTACATCTAAAAATATTAAATATAAGTTTAGCCAATGCTAAATAAATTTTTAATTTCAACGGTTAATTTTTGTTGTTTTACATCTCTCGTGTACGGCTGAGAAAAAGAGTATGCCATCTTTTTAGTCGGGTATGGCCTCTATAATGTAGAATATTGCGTGCAAGTATATTTGGGTACAACTAAAGTTTTTTTTATATATTTTTTAGCGTTTTTTTTAGGTATTGTCGTCACCAACGGAATTATGAATACGATGATTTCTGACATACCAGGGGGCTGATGTGATTGTACGTAGAATTCTGTTTTGTGGCATTTTTCAGGATGGCGTTGTATAATAGAAGTTTACACAGTCTAGGCTTAACATAGAATTGCTTCTTGCTTTTAATTTCATCTGGATAAACTTTGCGTCTATATACGATTTCCATGTTAAACGACGATCAAGATGAACGCCTAGATATTTGACTACAGTGTGCTGCGGTATAGTATCGGTGTAGATTTGTATAGGCGGGCATGTTTCCCTGCGCAACGTAAAAGTGACGTGTACACATTTTTGCTCGTTAACTTTTATACGCCATTGTTTGAGCCATTTTTCCAATTTGGATATACACCCTTAAAAGTTGCTGGAAGCATCTACTGGATTTTCATTCACGATAAGAAAAGCTGTATTATCAGCAGATATTGATGTACGAATGTTATTTCTTAACGGTAAGACAGAGGCATATATTAAGTACAGCAACGTACCGAAGATGCTGCCTTGGGGAACTCCGGTTTCCATCGACTGCGGTGGGCTTAAAAAATTGCCCTCCCTAACTACGAATTTTCGTTTAATTAAATAGCTTTTTAAAAGCCTGACGATGTTTGCGGATAGATTTTGGGTTAATTTTTGTATAAGACCTTCGTGCCGTACTTTATCGAAAGCTTGAGAAACATCTATAAAGAGCGCAGAGCAATATTTCTTTTTTTCAAAAGTGTCTTTAACAACATTCACAAGTCTTTGAGTTTGTTCAATAGTGCTATGTTGTCTGCGAAAACCGAATTGATGATCTGGAATGCATCAATTACTAGTCACTATAGGCATCACCTTGCGCTTAGTTTTGAAATGTTCGACAATAAACTAATAGGCCCGATAGGATTAAAATTTTGTATGATCCTTGCAGGGCTTTGGTATCATAGTGATCATTGAAACCTTCAATTTTGTTGGATAGTGTTCAAGGCATAGAATACTATTAAAAATGAAAAGTATTATTCTCTTTGCAATATAAGGCAGTTCTTGAAGCATTGTGTTGCTTATTTTATCGACACCTGATGCTTTTTTAGTGTTAAGACTAGTAAAAGCCTTTACAATCTCCACAATGTTAAATCTTAGCGATGTTTATGGTAAAGAGACGACTGGTAGCAGTTCAACAATATCAGCAGAAGTATGTGGAGTAAATACTTTTTGTAAGCTGTTTTGCTGTTTTTTGTGTTTGCAAGACTTTTCTAAGCTGTACGGTACACTCCTTAAGCCTTAATATTAGAGGCGATCTGTATCGTTGCCATTCTCGTCAAGCTCTCCGTTTTTCAGTCAATAGCCTTTCCATATCTGCAGAAAAAAATATTGTTGAATTTCACTTGTTGATTTGTTTTATTTGAAGAAGCACTAAAGGCATCAACAAACAACCTGAGAGAATCGTCTATGTCAGAAGGTGTTCACAGCGGCAATCTTTCCGAGCAATGAGCACTCAAATATTTTTTTTATTTCAGCTAGTTAATACGCGCAGATGTCATCGGTAATCCATATGTAGGTGTTGCACTTTGTGATTGAAGATATTCTTCACAAAGGTCATGTAACAGGTAGTGTTTTATTCGCGTTTTTACTAGAATTGCCGAGCCACCACAAGCTTTACCTCGAGGATCCTTTGAGTCGTGAAAATTATATCCACTAATTCTGAAATAGCTTCGAGACGTCAAATGAGTTTCTAAGATAAGCATAACATCGATTTGTTTATCCAGAAGAAAATATTATATTTCATTTTTATGTTGGCAGATGCTGTTAGCATTCCAAAAACAGATTTTTAAGTTCATGGTTTGTTTAATACAGCCTGCAACAATGACGACTGCATTTTCAACAATTCCTGCATCATACAGGACATATTGAGAGTACATGTATTTACTGTTTGTATTAAGCTCTCTATTGAAGCTTCAATACGACTAAAATAAGACCGCGAATCTTCATTTACTGTTACGGTTTTTTGCGACGTACTCTGGTTACTTTTTAAAATACTAGCGTATGAAAATTCATTATTAGCTTGTTGTTGAGCACTAGTCGCGTTAGACTTGAAAACATTTGAATATTGATTCTGGCTGGTAGACGGTTGAGGTACCTGTGGGTATTTAAAAGGGTTTTTAGGCTGAGCAGAATTAGTTTTTTTCTTTGATGCATTCTTAAAAAAAGAGTAAACGGGGCAGTTGGCAATGTGATTTCCGCCGCAATTGCCACATTTTTTCGCCTTGGGATCAACTTTTATTTTTTCACAGTTAGCGGCACTGTGTAACTCACCACATACAACGCAGACTCAAGGCAACTTGCAATAAGTTTTCGCGTGCTCAAATTTTTGGCAGTTCAGGCATTGAACAGTTCCAGCTCTTTTATGTGGAAGATCAACGGTAACTCTTCGATGAAAGTACTTTAATTCATAAATTGGGTGCGATTATTTTTTTTTTCAAGTCACCTGGCTGTAGCTCGTCTCTTAATATAGGTTGGGTGATTTTTTCCCTATTTTTAATGTTGGAAACCTTTTTTACTTTGAAGCCACTATTTTCAAGCCCAGACCTTACCTCTTCTGGATCCCTGCTTGAGTTTATGCCTTTTATAACCACTGTTAGGCCTTTACCACTCTTTAGTTGATATGTATAAAAGTTTTTAGATTCAAAATCTGAAACTATTTTTCGGTAATTATTTTCATGAGATATCTGAATTTTTGTCTCGTTGATTTTTTCACGCTTGATTGGAGTTACGTAGAACTCATTTTCTTCAATTAACGAGATAAGGCTTTTTACCAGGAAGCTGGAGTTCTGTTCTCTTAAGTATATCGGTGGTGGCTTACTCGAACTTGTGTCTTCATCACCTTCTTAAGTTAAAATCGCGATTTTCGGAATTTTTAATATTTTTTCCATCTATGGGAACTTTTGCCGTTGACGCAATTTGAGCAGATTTGGGACTTCTTCCTCTTTTTAACACGGTTATGTATCTATCCATACCTGTTTAAATTTTATTAACACTTATTTCAATCACTGCATCAACAATTTTGTGCTCGTTGGTCACCTTGTTATTTATTGTTTGTTTGTTTATTTATACAGCCAAGCTGACAAGTTTGCTAATAGGTGCAATTGTTGTTGTTTCTTGAGTTTGGATTTTACCGTCAAATAGAACGAACGTTTTTTGAAAAAAAAAATTCTAATAAGAAAACAAAAATTTGTTTTTATATATATTTTTTAAATAAAAATATACATACATACATATATAAAAATAAGTTCTATAAAGAATTATTACATCGATCGACTTAGTGGGGATGGGAAATTCTGACGATCCAATGGATAATAAAGAAAAGGTGCCACCAGATGATAGTCTGGATAAACTAGCCATAAAGTTGAAAAATGTACCAAAGGGCTCACCAAGGAGCAATATAAAAAGCAGTTTGAAATCTCGCAACTTACCACCAGTAAATAGCTTGAATGATATACCAGCGGAATGTAGCATACAATCCCTTAATTCAACAAATGCGGATGAGAATTTAATGGAATTTCAACAAGTAAAATATGGAGATATGCGATCAAGAGTATATTCCCCTAAACCGCAACAGGACGTCTCTTCTTTTGGAACTTGTGGTATTGACAATAACAGATTTGCTATTTTGGGTCAGATCAGTATTGAACGAGAAACAGCAAATTCTCAGTGGGATAAACGTGCCGAAAAGTCTGTAAGAGCAGAGACCACAGGTAAGAGTGGAAAAAAGTCCTTTTGTCCTCCTATTATGTTGTACAACATTAATGTCAAGAAATTAGTTGACCAGTTAAACGAAATAAATGTATCTTACAAAATTATTAACAAAGGAAAAAAAATGTAAGCTTTTTTTGAAGATTTGCCCGCCCATATTGAAATGATGGAACTGCTTAGAAGTCAGAGCATAGAATTTCATTCATTTACGCCCTAGCAGTTGAAACAAGTTTCTGTGGTACTAAGAGGTCTCTATTACATGACTGATCTCACGGATATTAAAAGTACATTAGAAGCTTTGATTCCTGAAATAGTGGACAAGGTCACTAAATTTAAAACCCCACCTTCGATCAGGGGAGCTTATGAAACGGGACTGTTTTCGGTTACTCTTTTACCCGGAAAAAAAAAATGACTTAATTCGTATTAGGTACTTATTTCATCAAGCTGTAATTTGGGAAGCTCCAAAGTCCAAAGAAAAGGAAATTCAATGTTACCGTTGTCAGAAGCCATGTGCCCCCAACATGGCTCGTAACTGCATTAGGAAACTGCGTTGTGTTAAATGTGACCAGGAGAGTGCTTTGTAGAAAAAGGAAATGGGTCAAAGCCTGTTTGTGTAAATTGTAATACTATTGGCCACACAGCTAATTTTAGGGGATGCGCTTTTTTTAACAATACAAGCATATTATAAGAAACAAATTGAGTTCTGCTTTTGAAAGGAAAGCTCAACAGTCGAAGAAAGAGAAAGTAACGTCGGTACTTAATAATGTTGTTCCGGAAAAATCATTTGCAAGTAACTTTTATGATGACAGAACTGTGACCCGCAGACCGGCCATAATAGATAAATTCCTAGAAATATCGGAATATTTTGGTAATGGGTCCTTGGAATTCAGGATCTCAAAATTCCTTCGTGTTTATAAATCAATGCCAACGAACACTGCTAAGGAGGAGTACGGCAAGCTCTTACAGGAGGTACTTGCGCAATATGGCCCGTAATACCTTAAACAAATTAAATGACGTATAACGTATGGTCTCTAATTGAGACCAGTAGGAAAATAGAGTTGAATAAAATGCTTTTGGACAATGGAGTAGACGTAGCTTTTATTCAGGAAACTGGGGTTTCAACGGGGTTTGATCATTATTTATACAATTTTAACTATGTAAGGATTGACTCTGCTTTGGGTACAGCAATTTTTATTAGAAAGGATATTGAATTTTATGTTGTAAACATTCCTTATTTAAAAATTTTAGGTTGCTTTATTGAACTAAGATTGATTTCCTCCCCACATACTAGAAGACTTCTTCTAGGAAGTCTGTATAAGCCATGTAACTTTCCATCTGCTGATACTTATTCTAGTCTTAATTCCATTAAGAATTTTTCTTCTTCATATGATGGTACGATTTTAGGCGGTGACTTCAATGGCAGAAACAATGTTTGGGGTGATAGTATGGCCAACTTAAACGGCAGGAATCTTTTTGATTGGCTTGTGAACTATGGGTCAGAATTTACCAGGGTTTTTGATGTTAATCCATCATTTCCTAACGCGTCATCATTTATCGATCACTTTTTGATCAGCACAAACATATTGGATTTCCACAGTGTAAATTTTTTGAAATCTTCTTTTCCAACCTTTTCAGATCAGTTCCCTATAAATTTACGAATAACTTTACCTAGTTTTGACCTTATTTTTCATCCCCCGCGTTGTTTCACATCGTTTAATGGAACGAATTGGAAAAATTTTCAAAGAGATATTAATAGTGAATTGGCTGTACTGCCTATTGCTTCAGATCAAAACTTGGAAAACGCTGAGATAGACACTCACATCGACTTTTTTACAACTAGTGTCAATAATATAGTGAATATCCATTCCGAACAAATCCAAATGGGAAATAAAAGATTTTTCCGATGAGATTAAAGATCTCTTTAGAATTAAAAACGCTTGGCAGAGAAAGTTGAAAAAACTATTCCATAGGAACTTTAACAGACGGAAGGGTGGAAATTAACCAGGCAAATGCATTCAACGATAGACTAAAGAATATAAAACCAGGGCCAACTGATTACAGGCAAATGTTTAATGCTATTGGGAATAAGAGAAAGGTTCAATTTCAAAAACTAGTCGTTAATGACAGAACATATGTACATATATAGAAGATTCTGACAAAGTTGAACAGTTTAGTCAGCATTTTTTCGCAAATTTATGCTAGAAATATGCCACCCATTTCTTATGAGTCTAATGTTACTTCCCAAATAGATTCTTTTCTTTCTCCTTTTCCAGCAATAATTTGTTCCTTTGATGTTAATTTTATGTCTCTCATAAATTCAGATTTTTCACACTTTACTAATCCTTCCGAGTTGCTATCAATTATAAAATCCCTGAATGCGAAAAAAATCTTCGGGTATTAATAAGATTTCTAATTTTCGTCTTAAAAAACTTCCAGCAGCTGCATTAAATTATTTAACCATTATTTTTAATAATTGTATTAACAACGGTTACTTCCCGCTCGCCTAGAAAATTGTGAAAATATATCCTCTTCAAAAAAAGCCTAACGTGTTTGAAATAAATAACTCGAGACCTATTTCCATGCTATCGAATGTAGGCAAATTATTCGAAAGGGTATTAGGCTCTAAAATGCGATTGAATTTAAATTTTGAATACATTCCTCATAATCAATTGTTCAAAGGAACATTCGCCATGCCACACCTTATTTAAATTTCACGACGACGTGATTCCAAATTTGAGAAGACACCGGTGTACGGTAGCAGTTTCTTTGGACATAGAAAAGGCTTTCGACCGAGCTTATCAGGAGGGCATAATCTTAAAACTTATACGTATAGGGTTTGACCCATTCGTATTACGTTTGTTTAGAAATTTTTTTCTGGATAGGTTTTTTTTTGTTCAGCTAAATCAAGTGTGCTCCCAGCGGAAACAGGTTTTTAGCGGTGTGCCTCAGGGCTCTATTTTAGCCCCCTACTTTATAGTGTCCTAGTTTCTGATTTTTCTCATTATTTCAATGGTACTAACAGTATCCCTTATGCTGATGATTCCCTAATATATGCTCACGATACTTTTCCAGTTTTTGCTTTACAGCTAGTTTCTACTCACTTTACGGACGACTTTTATAAAAAATGTGGTATACAGATTAATCCTAGTAAATGTGAAGCTATTTGTCTACGGAATCCTTCCGGAAAGTCTCTTTATTATATTCTCCCACAAAGCAAAAGGTTGAAGTTGACTTTGGATGGTATTGAAATTCCTTTTAGGAATAAAATTAAATATCTTGGTAAAAATTTTAACAAGCTCTTTAAATTTAATGAACACGCATGGTTAGTAAAAGTAAAAGCTCAGAAAATCAAATCAATGTTCACAAAACTTTTGATTAATCCTTATCTAAGTTGGGACTCCAAGCTTCTTATACACAAAGTGAGTATCAGATCAGTTTTATTGTATAGATTTTCGGTGTGGTTTACTATTTCGGCCACGGTGGCTAAAGAACTCGAAGTAGTCGAACGCGGTATACTAAGACTTTGTATTAATCGCAATTTTCAGTGTTTCAACAAACGTTTTTCTAATAAATTTATTTACGAAAATTCCTTTGTTACTCCTTTATGTTTCTACGCTCTGACTCTAATGAGCAACTTCTCTAAAAAGCTACAGAACCATTCTAACCCTTTAGTTTCTAACATTTACTTTCGAGAAAATCATTTATGCTGGTCAGACTGTTTATATCTATAGCCTATTGGTGTTCTTAATGAGGACATAAGCACATTAAGTGGTGTTCCACTCTTGCCTGAATTTTACAGAAGTAATAATTTTGTCAATCATCGTGGCTGAGGTCAATATTGTTTATAGACATATATGCATGCATTTAATGTCATATATTACATACATAAAGGAATACACTCGTATTTTGTTATACATGCATATTTAGTTATTACTGCAATAAAGAAACCGGTTTGGTATATTTCGTATATATCTGATACATATGTATGTACGTGTGTGTATTCTAATGTAAAATTGGTACATAGCGAATGCACGACTGAACGAAGCAAGCAAACGACATACACATCTACGGCCAAACCAGCATTAATGCATGTCTGTGGTAATGGTATATAAACAGGCTACTACTGCGGATCATGGTAGTTGTTTGGCAGCCGGTACAGAAGTAAACCGTGATTTTTATTGATAATAAATTCTCGGGTGGCTTTATTAAATTTAATTGAGGAAGCCATTGTGAATGCGTTGAGGTTCCTAATTGAGGGTTGACTTCTGATTGGTAGGATCAACGCAAATTGAGTGGTACTCTAAAGCCTATTTGAACACCAACTTACGACGCCAAGAAACAGTGTCATACTGAGGGTTGACTTCTACTGGGCCTGTTTCCGTATGTCCGAATTGGAGTATACCGTCTATTGCGTGGGCTATTAGTAAACAACGTACAATCTGAGAGCTGATCGCTTCCCTGTAGTTCCTTTACTACTCGCCCACAGGGACGGCTTCATAAATTTTGGCGTTGTTAACGAGTACCTCGATACTCCGTGTGTGTGTGTAGGGAAACCGATCCTAACTGTGGATTGACCTCTTCCTGGTGACTCTCCCATTACTCGCCACCGGAGATATCTTTCTGCCCGTGCTTCTCCTCTTCGTGCACTTGTGCCTGTACCACTGACTACCATATAAATTTAGGAACTTAGTTTAGTTTTAACACTCACTTGTAAAGTAAATGAAAATAAATACATATAATAAAATAATATAAAGAAACTTTCTTTACTTCTCATCCAATGGAGAATCTCATGTAACGACCCTGGACACTACTGAGCACTACCCCAGCACCCAGCGAAAACGTGTCGTTACAATATATATACCTTTTCGAAATTGAAGTAAGCGTTTTTTTTTTTACATGGTATCTTAGTTTTACCCTCACTGTTGCATTTTATGTTCTTCATTTTGTAAATAGTGTAAATAGTAGATATAAGTTTTTAGTTTACTGAGTAGTTTTAAGTAGTTGCAAGTCACATTTACTTTTTATTTAGTACTAGTTATCGCAGTGCCGGGAGCAAGCACACATAGTCAGCTTACCGATTTTAAATCGATTTTGTATTCATTTCCCACAAATCTGCAGGATGCATTTCCTGTAATTATTTATTAGAATCATACACATAGCTCGTAGTGCTCAATTGTTATAGATAATAGAACCATTTACATGTTATGTAATTTTTAGAAGTCTCAATAAAATTAATCTTAATCTTACTGCCTGGTCCACGATGTCGATCGACAACTTAAGCGAGCGACAGCAAGTCACTCACTATCGATCGCTTAAGCGCCCCACTAAATATCGACTTGTCGGTCGTCTGGCTTTACGTGTTTAACGTAATCATTGTCAAATGACTATATTGCCACATCAAATATTCCACGTGGCACAGCTACCAGGTATGCATACTTCGATAACAAGTACAACAAACAAAAAACAACTAGTATATTGTTGGTATAAAATACTCGCTTTTTTATTGAAACAATCAAATAAATTTAACAATTTCTTAAAAATGCTTTACAAACTGTAACATTTATTTGTGTAAGCTGTAAAACTGTATCAGTTAGTATGCAAATTTGATCTAAAGCTATCTGAGTCAGCTGTGCTAGTCAGCTCACAAAACATATGTTTTCAATAAATTAATTTTGTGAAAAATAACTTATAGCAAAATAATTTTTTGATATTGTGTATATTTTACAAATTCAACTAGAACCAGCATCTGCTTCAGATTTGCCTTTTTAAGGCTGAAAAATGTTGTTTGTAATTAATAATTATTAGCTGTACAAGAATATTTTTATCAAAATACATATTTATATACATGAATAACTACATATCAATTTTCCATCATGAAATTTCTAAAATTATTTATAAAATAACCAATTTTTTATATAGTACATATTTTGTCAAATTAATTTCTCAGTCGACAACCAAAAAGCAAATGACTGATTTTGACAGTTGTTGTCGTACAATATTTCTTAAGGCCCAACTATAATGTGCTTAATGTAACTTAAGCTAGTGTCAAAATTCAACGAAAAGCATGTCAAATGCTTAAGTAAATTACTGAAGACTTTTAGGTGGCTATATTTTACTTATTGAGCTTAAAAACTTTCTACACTTGGTTGCAAACATTTGTACTTTTGCAAAAACTATTTTCGTTTTTATTTCTTTTAAATGTAATATTTTTTACGAAATCTCATTTAATTTGTAAAAGTTATAAATATATTACCATAAGCAAGTAAATCCATGTTTATCTTTTATTAATTTATAAAGTAAACGAAAACTAAAATAAAAAAGTACTAAAAAAAGCAACAGTGGTTGCATCTTTTAATTGTAAACAATTATATGTATCTATTATGTATATTGGAAAATTTTTATAATACAGCTGATGTGTCATTTGCTTAAGGAAGTGCGAAATTGACCGCACTTTCCGTAAGCAAATGACACTTGACGAAACTTGACGAAAAGTGTCTTAAGTACATTATAGTTGTATACATTTGATTGTGTGTATTCGCACATTTGCTTAAGTTAGATTAAGCACATTATAGTTGGGCCTTTAGTGGGGCGCAAATTTGTACAATAATGCTTACGTTATCGCTCCCTTTGATTGTCGATCGACTTGTCGTGCTGAAAACTCTTAGTGGGGCGCAAATCAGCTGTTTGTCGTCACAAAAGCAAGCGAGCGATAGCGGTCGACATCGTGGACCACGCAGTTAATCTTGTTGTTTCTTGATCACTATTTAACATGTTGGGAGAGTATGATCGTGTACGAGTAATTGTGTTTTGTGTAGAGTTCAGCTTTGCATTTAAATCATTTTTTTTTGTTGTCGTCATCACCAACCAAAGTTAAATAAACATTTCTACTCAGTGTTCGAAGCCGATCGGCTCAAAGCCGGCTTGGAGCCGCCGCCGACGAAAATTCTTGAGCCGCAGCCGCCGCCGATACCACCGGCTCAAATCGGCTCACGGCTGAGCCGAAAATTTTTTTAAATATTTTTTTATGGGTCGATTATGGATGGCAACAAAATCTCAGTTGCGTTGCCCGCCGGCAACTGATAATTAGTAGTTGCCAGAAAACTCTAAATAGCAACTGAATATGGCAGCTCTCAGTTGCCACTTGCCATCCGTAATACAATTCTTAATAACTGGCAACGCAGTTGCCACCCATAATCGACCCTTGGTCGAACAATTAGGTCTGCGCAAGACGCCATATGGTTTTTTGTAGGGTTGTGTTTTGACCGTTAAATAATATGCAAAAATATGGTAAAGTTCACAATCTTGTCAAAAGTTGTTTACATTTTTGGCCGCCATCATGATTCATGAATTTTTTTGTTTACGCTATGCTTTTTTTGGCTGCATAACCACTAAATACAAACAAAACACATCGATTTTTGACAATATTGTGATTGTTTTACACAAACAAAATACATGTTGTTTTTTCTATTGTATTATTGTTGTAGTCCTAAGCAGACCTTATTATTATTGGACCGTGAATCGACCCATTAGTTTTTATGCGATCAGAGGAGTTTCTCAAAAAAACAAAATTTTTTAGTTACTGCAGAAAAAGAGTTTCTTTATTTGTAAAACATTTTTCATAAACATATCTCTATCTAAACCGAACTTATAACCACTTACATGCTCAACCCGTCCATATACATAAATGAAAATAAATAAAATAAATGCTTACGTTTTGAAAACTTTAAATGCATTTTGACACGTTTAACATATTTTTTGAGGATGACTACGCTGCAATAAAGGAGCGACATGTATATGTATAATTAATGTTTCTTCCTACGGAGACAGGCTGGTTTATCATTCCGTTGCACACGTTTTTCTTAAACACGAATAGAACTTCATATTTTGGTTTTAAAAAGTTTTAACACTTTGGAATTATCATGTAGATACCTTTCAAATTTTAAATAAATTAAAATTTTCAAATATACATAGTACATACATACATGTATGAATATTTTATTTATTTTTGATGTTATCTTTATTTACGGTATCTTTTACAAATATGAAGCCTTTCACTTATAATTGATATTTTCAATTTAAAAATATATAATTTTAACTAAAACTTTCTTTTTATACAAATGTATGTATGTATGTTCAACTTATATAAATATGTACATATTAAATTAGATGATGTATATGATGTAGTATGTATGCATTGTTAAGATGGTATAATAAAGTTGCATTTTTATGCTCGAAGAGCTACATACTGATAGAAAACTTCCAAATTTCGGTATCCAAATCTGAAGTAAAAGTGCTGCTATATTTTTGGACTTGGTCGTGATTCTGAAAAAGGAAATAAAACATTATCGAATTGTAGTTTAAATTTGCAAATATCTGTCTGTATACCATTAGAAGCAATTGTTGCAAATTGCAAGCGGCTTATCGTCCAACGATGCCAGTCTGTTTACGGACCACGTCCATCCGTATCGGAACGTACAAGGTGTTAGGACAAAATCACAATAAATCTCTGAAATACAATGGGGAATAAACGTTTTTAATCCACATTGGCAGCTTCGAGTTTTTCTTCCATTCGATCAACCATCTGAAATTTACAGCCTAACCCACGATTTCGATCGATATCGCTCGCTTGCCTTTTCAACGACAAACAGCTGTTTTGCGCCCCACTAAAAGTTTTCAGCACGACAAGTCGATCGACAATGAAAGCGAGCGATAACGTAAGCATTTTCATACAAATTTGGAACCAACTATGAAATAACATGCGACGACAACTGTCAAAATGAGGCACTTGTATTTTATTGTCGACAACTTAAATTTGATTGAATTTTTAAATAAATATATAAATTTTTAAATAATAATACTTTTTAAATGGAAAATAAGTGGTAAGTATTGTAATATGTAATAAAGTTATTTTTAATAATCACTTACATATAAATGTATGTACATATGTATGTATTTTTTGTTTAGCATAAAAAAATCAAGTTTGCAGCAGTTGCAGGTGCTTGTTGAGCATATGGAGGAAAATCCTGACTTCGCTAGAGGATCTTGCGTGTTTGGGAGCAATAAGATGTCTATGGAGCAGCAGTGGATACTCTTAACAAATAAATTGAATTCCCATGGACCTCCTGTGCGTACAATTGCTGAGTGGAAAAAGGTGAGAATTTTCATAAAAATAAAAAAAATCTTTTAAATCTAATGCAATTTCAGACCTGGACCGATTTAAAATCTCGGACAAAAAAGAAAATTGCGGAGAACAGCAAAAGTTTGTGCGAAACTGGTGGTGGTCTCTATAGGGTGAATCAACTTTCGGAATTGGAACAAATTATTGATCGAACTTTGTTTTTGTCCAAAGCCGCAGTACCTAGTGGCAAGGTTTTTGGATTTGTGACAAAAACAAGTTCGAAAACCATTGATCCAATAGAAAGCTGCTTCACACAGTTAATAGATACACCACCCAGGAGTAGCAAAGAAGTAGCCGTTGTTACTCCCTCTATAAAAATGCAGCAGCTAAATGAAGAAATAGCTGTGCATTCGCCTCATTTGCAACATCAAAAAAGACGGCAGGAGGACATCGATGTTCCATTGTGTTCTTCCTCAAAAAAGAGGAAAACAACGGAGGACCAAAACAGCCTCATTCGCCGCCAGATAAAAGTTGGAGAACAGACAGCTGCTACAGCAAAAGAGCAGTCGAATGCTACAATCAAGTTGGTTGAAGCTACGAAAGCAATTGCTGAAAGTGCAAAGAAAATTGCGGATGCTGCAGAAGCTCAGGCTGCAGCAACAAAAAGGCAGAATGAAATAAGCCAGCAAGTCTTGGTTGCCTTAGAGAGTATTGCGAAGGCTCTGGCGGAGAAAAAAGCAGTTTGATCATTTTTTTATTTATTTATTTTTGTTGTTTTTTTTTTCTTGTACTGTTTTTAAAAAAAGTAACAATAGTGTTGAATTAACCACGTTGTGAATAAATAAAACAGGACTTTCTAGTTGTAATTCTTTATTACAAATTACTAATTAATAATTACTTTATTAATGAGAACTTATGACAATGTTTTGCAAAGAATGTTGAATGTTAGCTAATATATGTACATACATATGTATACATATGCATTTCGTTGGTGGTTATATACCAAGTCATCATTAGATCTTTACTATTCATGTTTAAAAAGTTAAAAAAAAGTAAACAGATTCATATGGAATGAAAATTATTATTTTTTATAATGATTTTAAAGTTTTTTAAAAACGATTTTGCATGTGCTATACTAATTCGTCAATATAATTTGCGAGTTTATGTATGAGTATGAGTTTTGGAACTTTTTAAACATGAATGGTAAATATCTACTAATGACTTGGTATTTAGTCTTGTATGTATGTATGTATAGGTAACAAACAATTGAATTGACAAATTTATCTCTTTTTTAAATCTTTATGGTGACCCTGAAAAGGGCCTTTTATGAAATAATTTTACAAATTTACAGCAACGCTCCTTCGAATTGCAGCCGCAGTAACGTCCTCCTCTTCTTCGTTATTTCCTTCAGCAGTGTCATCACGCAATTCTGTTTCCACAATTTCTTCCACACATCTATATTTAATACACATGTTGTGAATCGCACAACACGCGTTTATTATTTTTGTGCATTGTTCAGGGGAATAATGCAGTCCTCGTGAGCCCAGAATGCATCTAAATTTGTTCTTCAGAACACCGAAGCATCGCTCCACTATGTTGCGTGAACTTATGTGCTTCGCATTAAACCGTCTTTCATGGCCGTCTCTTGGGTTTCTGAATGGTGTCAACAGATACGGTTTCAGCTTGTAACCACCATCCCCTATTATAAAAAAACAAAATTATTTTAATAGCTCTTACTTGTTTATAAGTATGTTTACATATGTATGTATGTAAGTAAGTATGTATGTATGTCTAAATAAATCAAATGCATTACCAAGTATCCAAGTATTGCGTTTTCCTTCTTCGAAGGATTGTTGTAGTTTTTGGTTGGGCAAACTGTGTTCCCATATGAACGCATCATGATTGGAGCCGGGATGCCTGGCGTCAACAAACATGATGTTCATTTTATGGTCACAAATCTATGTATGTAAAAGAAAAAAATGGTAAACAAATCAACAATATGCTGTAAATATTCTTACCATCATTGCGTTTATACTATAGTAACCTTTTCTATTATAATATAAGCGCTTAATTTGGTCTCCTGGGGACTTTATGCGAATATGCGTTCCATCAACGCATCCTATTACACCCGGTAGTCCAGAACGGTCATAAAAACTTCGTTTTATTTTGCTTTCCTCTTCCGTTTGTGGCATCTGAATCCATTGTGGACAAATCCAATCCTCAAACAGCTCTAAGCATTCACAAATAGTTCTTTGAACTGTTGATCTAGCTGTTGAGGAGATTTTTTCATTGCCAACAGTGCGTTGATAGCTCCCTGTAGCCAAGAAACGCAAAAACGTGGCTAGTTTTATATCTGGCCGAATCTGGGTGCTGCGGGATGCTGGTGTCCATTTCTGCTGCAACGTCTCCAACAGCAGGACAAAGATGTCTTTTGACACACGAAAATTTCCCACAAATCTAAAACATACATATGTATTCATACATATGTATACATACATACATTCATATGTACGTATGTACATATGTATATATATGGTTAATAAAGGCATAAACTTTCATACGTACATACCTATGTAAGTATGAGCATATACATATAAACGTTGTAGAAAGAAATGCATGTTTGATGTTGTTTGGGTTGTTCTTTACATCATACATACTGTGTTCATTGTGGTGATGCCACGATGAGTACACATGGCCGAACTATAAAGACTAGCGATCAACTACGAACTAAACATAAACACAAAGTGGATCATGTGTTATAAGCATGAACACACTATGAACAACTACATACAAACACGATGATCTATTCTACTTACTGATGTCGGAGTTAAATTAAAACTGTGTTAGGAAAAATAATTGTGTTCGAAGATGATGAACACATCAGAATTCTTATATGAAAAATATGTATGTACATATGTAGATAATGCAGCACTTTATTATTTATGTACATATACATACATACATATTACCGGAAATCACTCTTGGTTGAAAACTACTCTTGCATCCGTTGCAGATCTTGCATGTTTAGCTTATTTACATATTTTGATTATGTTTGTACATCTCTATTTTTATGTAACGCACATGTACGAGTACTTACGCATTCGTTGCCATATCCAATACATTTGAATTATCTCGCAATCTCCTGCGAGACAAACGCTCCTCCTCCACTACTTCATTGGCATCATCCAAAAAATAAACTGCAACACTTAAGTTCATATTAATGCACTTTTTATGTTTGTATGTATATAATACAAATTTTATTTTAAATTATGTATGTATGTAAATTCTATTTTGATAAAATAACACAAATTCACAATCACAAAATTTTTTTTTTCGTTTATTTATAAAATGTTTGTCACTTTATTAAAATATAAACAACTTAAAGAAGCACAGAGTTTCATTTTGAGTGCAACATTTTTCACATTTCGGCGCTTTTTCTTATCAATATAGCGTTTGATATGTGAAACTTTTGATGTGGTATATAAATTTGACAATGAGAAAATGGATTACGTTAACAACGTAAAGCTTGTCGACCGACATGTCGATAGTTAGTGGGTCGCTTATGCGAACGATAATGAGTGACTTGCTGTCGCTCGATCGACTTGTCGGTCGATATCGTGGGTTAGGCTGTTAATTACTTTAATTAATTTTTTTAAAACAAATAATATTTACATATATATGTATATTAAAGGTGTTCTTATTAGTATGGTGAAATTTCAAAATGTTTTGATTCCAGTTCGCCGGCCTGATTTTGGTTCCTTTATGTTTAAAAATTAATTAGGTAAAATTTGGAGCGAATCCGATAACTCTTAATGGACCCGGAAACGACTTCAATATACCTCTATAGAAAATTTTTTTAAAAATTTTCGACACAAAATCAAGAGTATATATTTTTACCATCTCCGATTTTAATGAAATTTGACGTATGTACTCTACTCTTACGCGCGTATCGCATGGCGAAGGAATTAGTTCGATACCTCTTATGGTTCCTATTGTATATTCGTCTAAACTTGGGCATCTCGGCCATTTTTGCGAAAATTCGTCATAATCAAGATTGAATAATTTTAGAGTTCATCATCAGATATTAATAATATTGGTGTCATTTGAATTCTTTCAGTCTACATTTTACAAATATTGCTTAAAATGACATAGCTTCTATTTTTCATTTGCGATGTCGTTGTTATGTATTTGCAAAAAGTAAAAAGAACAAAATGACAGTTTTAAATAATTTTTTCGAACAAATTTTAATTGATTTGAATAAAATTAGTTTCTGTATCTGCACTCGAAAGAAATTTACTCAGTTACAAAAATTTACTATTTTTTACAGGATTTAAATTTAACGTTTTACTTGAGCCGAGGGATATATTTAAAATATTTTTTTTAATGAATTTTAGTATAAGGGTTTTTTTAATGTATATATCTTAAAATTATGGATTTAATATTAGATCAGATTTTTTATAGGATGGATATTTCTGTCGGTAAGTCTCAAAACCCTGAAGCAAAAATTGTTTTTCCTCTTCATCATTGGTTAATATTCTGTTAGTCTTGTATGAATTTAATGCCTCTTTCAGCAGTGTCATTTGCAACAAATAAGTCCTTTCAGAATGTCCAACCTTCCTGAAATTCAAATGATGTTTCCCAAGTTGAGGGATCAAAGTCTAGAAATTTCAGGGATAAACTAAACCGACTGAAGAAATACATTGTTTTCTCTGATACAAAATCACATAAGGAGTATTTTTTAAAGTCTATTAAATTCGAATAGTATCGACCGCTTTTTTGGGCATTTGATCTTTTCTCTGGGAGTGTTTTTTGAATATTTTTCCACTTTTCATATAATTTTAATAATTTGACAACACACTTATGACCTTCTCAAATCGGTATACGTGCTTAATGCCAAAAAATTTGAACTGCTTCGATTTCCAATTTTGACTTTGCTTTGCTAAAAGATTAACAAAGCGCATATTGTAAAATAGGACTTAATAGGACTGGTGAGAAACATTTCCAACCAAATCAATTTATTTTAAATTTTCAATGGCCTTACGTGTTGTAACGATTGAAGTGCTTGGTGAATTTCCCGCAGTCGATTTCGACATCTTAATTCTTATATGTATCAGGCATGTTCCAGAAAAGTAAAAGTAAATGAAGTTTACTTTTCAAACTTCTTATTTTCAATTTTACATAAAAATGACAGATCACAATCACTATTTATGTTTTCGTATGGAATTTATAATACATTATGTATATTCATTACGAACAGCAAACTTTTGGTTTTGCAAAAAATCAAAAAATAGAAAGTTTGAAAACTAAACTTCATTTACTTTTCTGGAAGATGCCTGTATATGATTTTTTAACTTAACACCACTTGAATTGCAAATTAATTAATTTTACTCTTAAGAACTCTCTTTACTCCGATCAACACTTACATTACAAATGAAAAAAATAAACTAAATCACGGTTTTTACAACAATGTCATTTGTCGGTTTAATCACAATGTTTGCAAATATGTTCCGTTATCAGCAGCGACTGTAGCGGAGGAATACACAATTTCTAGGAATAGCTTACACAAACAGTAAAGAGTTTTAAAGTAATAAATTTTAAAGTTTTTAACTTTTGAAATTTTAACGTTAATTCAACTACGAAAATATCCACAGGGGGGTGGCACAAAAAATACGAACTTTTCGCAAAAATGGCCCAGATGCCCAGAAGTTTAGACGGAAATAAAATCGGAACCATAAGAGGTATCGAACTAATTCCTTCGTCATGCGTTACGCACGTAAGAGTAGCGTATATACGTCAAATTTCATTAAAATCGGAGATGGTAAAAATATAAACTCTTGATTTTGTGTCGAAAATTTTTAAAAAAATTCTCTGTAGAGGTATATTGAAGTCGTTTCCGGGTCCATTAAGAGTTATCGGATTTACTCCAAATTGGATTTACATACTTTTGTAGCACAAAGGAACAATAATCTGCCCGGCGGATTATAAAAATCCGACATTTAAAAATAAGAACACCCTTAATGTATATGTATGTATATGAATCTGTTTATTTTTCTTAGAATCTTTATATATGTAATTAGCATGACACAATGACTATTGACAACTGTTGTAAACCAATTGATTAAGTTTTAATTTATTTCTACATACACATGTATGTGTGATTTTTGTTTTGCGTCTTATAAAATATACTTAAGCCGTTTTTGAGTCGACTTTCAACCGCCGCCGATGATTTATTTTTAAGCCGCCGCCGCCCACAATTCTTCGGCTTCAAATCGACTTTGAGCCGCCGCCGGTAATTTTGTTCGCAGCCGCCATCGCCGATTAAAACCATTCGGCTTCGATCCCTGTTTCTACTGCTTGTAGGTTTATTGTTGTTGTTGTTAGAAGATGGACTCATTTAGTGTTCTTTTTTTTTTTGTTCACTTGTATGAGTTTGTGTATGCAAATATTTATGTATATTACACGCAAGCAAAAATAAAATCTGGGGGTAGATTCTGGTTCTGCGATAACGTGAAATGTAAAAAAATGTTTCATTTTCGTTTTCATTACAACTTTATACAATATCTTTTCGCAATTGCACAAAATGCGATTCCCGTTTATAATATGAAAAAGTGTTTCATTCCATCTGTCATACACAGAGAACGAAATTGAACTACTTCGATGCGGTGCAAGGCCGCATGCAAATATCATTTACTTGCTTTTGCGGCTTTTACAACATGCTATTCGTTATTGAAATTTTGAATTTGATTTTTCAACATATATTACATAATACGAGTATATGTACATAGCTTATGTTATAGAAAATTTAATAAAAATTAAAAAATATTAAATAAACAAATTAGCGGTGGTGAAGAAATTGTATGAATTACATAAGAAGGCAATTTTATTAATGGTCTATCATTACAGATACTTAGTTAATCCTACAAGTTGAATAAGGAATAAATATATAAATATTTGTATATATAATCGGAGATATTATTTAATGTCTTATTGACAAAAAAATATAATAGAAAAATAGTGTATAATCACACTTTTATACTATAATTTCGGATGGTAAAAACTCTAAAAATAAAAGTCGATAGTTTAAAAATATCGAAAATATAGATAGGTATAAATATCGGTATCGATACTATTTAAAATACAGTTTTGAACCGTTCCTTTGGTATTTTTGTGTATATACAGTGTCAAACGCATGTATTTTTATACCCTTCACCAAAAATGGTAAGGGTATTTATAGGTTTGTCATTACGTGTGTAATTTCCACAATATTTATATGAGGTCCATATAGTATATATATACTGGATCCTTATAATTAAAAAAATTTAACTGAGCCCTGTCCGTCTGTCCGTCTATCCGTCTGTCTGTACGTGAAATCCATTTTCTGAAGACACAAGAAGAGCTAGAGAATTGTTTCTTAAAGTAAAATGTAGGGATTTTTCTAAGGATGCTTCGTATTGAAAATCAGCAAAAATAAAAGTATCGATTCTGAAATGGATATATATACAAATAAATGAAGATATATATATATTCATTGCAGAAATAAATTTATAAATACACTAGGTGCCTCAGTAGTATTGAATACGGGGTCACGCGCATTGAATATGTGTCAGAGACAATAATTCAACACACGACCCATCGTGCTACTGAGGCTTGTTAGTTCTTTGTGTATATTACCTTAATAATAACTCAACGTATTTTTTCGTACAACCCCCTTTTTGTCACACATCTAAGCATGTGTGTATAAAAATACAAGGCATTTGCTTTTGAAAGATCACACACATTCAAATCGTTATTTGCTTTTACATACCAAGCAATATTCTACACACATAAAAATTTCAATTTTTTTTTCACCAAAGCACATTATAAACATAAACATGTATGTATGCACACAAACACTATACATACGTACCAGACAAGTAAACTCTGTGGAAAAAAATGTCGCACACTGATGATTACAAATATACTCTGATGTATTTATATGTATGTTAAAAATGCTTCTGTATTTATCTTTTAAAATGTTGTATATTTGTCAATTTGTTTTTCATTTTAAAAATTGAAATATATGTACATAGGCTTGTAACTATATTTGAAAATAATAAACAGGTTATTTTATACATATATATATATATATACATAAACATAATTGAAATGAGCCGTCGCTAAAAAGTATTTTGTCACCAGTAAAATAACTTTTCATTTATGAGGTGTTTTTTGAAATGTATGTATGTATGTTATACATACATAAGTACCTATGTAATAGGTCAATAACGAAGAATAAATAACTTACATAATTACTATTTGAAATAGCCCTACGTTAGAACAATGAATATTGTTTTAGCCTTCTCGAAATCGATAAACTGATACGTTCTGTTAGGCTGATTGGATCATCTAAGTAAGTACATATGTATGTAACTAATATGTATAAAAGCTACATACATATGTATGTACATATGTATGTGTTTTTAAAAACCCCCTAGTAATTTGAATTTTCATCTAAGCAAGTAGGTATGTACATATGTACCTACTAAGCTTTAAGCTAACTCAAAATAGTGTTGACTTTTCAAATATCAAATTATTACCTACAGTTAAAATAATAGGTAATTATGTGTGTAACAAATAACAATATACATACATACATATGTAGGTACCTACATAGCAATTATATCAATATGTACATATAACAATATCAACTTTAAATCCGTGCTGAAATGAAAGTAACAAGCCAACATAAGGCAAACATATGTATGTACATATGTATGTAAAAATGTGCGTATAAATATAAAACAAAGTTACCCATCAAACCAAAAACTTCGATTTTGTAACGAATTTGAAAGTTTCGATTTGTAAAAATATGTTTTAACAATGTCGTTTAGACTATTCTTAATGTTTTCGTAATCATTTTTAATTGACTAAAGATCTGCACGTGATAAAACACTATTTATCTTGTAAATTTTATTAAATTTTTCATGTTAATTATATTTATCTATTGAACTAAAAATAATACAGTATTTTTCGGTTAATTGACCCTACGGTTAATTGGTTTCCACGCTTAATTGAACCACATGATCGGGCAAAAAAATATTGCATACGAAAACACATGTAAATTTCCTCGGATAATTGAACTCGGTTAATTGATTTTCCCGCTTAATTGGTTCAAAATTCATGTAATCAAAAATAAATTTCCTCTTACTTTTACCCGGTTAATTGCATTATTATTGAAAAATAATCTGGCATTTTTGCACATACATTATTGACATCATTTGTGAAAAAATTTGTGTTCAAGTTTATGTTTTTTTTGTAAAACCAATATATGAATTGTTTTTTATTTAGTTTATAAATTTAATTTTTTTGTAAAACTCATGTGCACACAAATAGTGCATTTAATAGTACATAGTATGTACCTACAATAATAAATACCTGCGATACACATATATGTACATTTTTTTCTGTTACTTGCCTTTTTTTTGTTTAAGGTAAAAAAAAATTATTTTGAAAAACTTAAAGTGCACATATGCGATTTCTTTTAATTCATTAGTATGTAGTTCCAATTATGCGTGATTTCTGTAATTGAACAAATTGTTCAATTAAACGGGATTCTTGTAATTGAACGAATTGTTCAATTAAGCGGGTATCGGCTAATTGGTTCCCCGGTTAATTGAACAAAAAGTTGTGCAAATTTTGATGTGCAATTAACCGAAAAAGACTGTATTAACGAAGTTTACCTGATTTTGCAATACTTACTTAATAATTAAATTTTTTAAAAAAATGTTTCTCTTCACAAACTCAATTTAAAACTTGTAAACATCAAATAGGTATAACTTCAGACATAATACAGAAATGTCTTACGGTAGAAAAACAAAATAAATATTTTGTATTATTGCCCATGCGCCCAACCATACGTACAAATATATATTATATAATTATATATATGTATATATATATGTATGTATGCCTGAATGTTTTCATAAAAAGGGCATACCCTGCATTTTTAAAAGTAGAATTTTAATCGAAATCGTTAAGTATTTCCCTAACGAAAATCCGACTAAATACTACAGTGGCCACAAGTAATGCAAGAGTTCGCCTTTGACTCTCTCACACATATACATGTAAAAAAAGTGTTTTTAAAGGTAAAATGAGCAGAAGTCAACTAAAACGTTGCATAAACAAAGAAAAAGAACAATTAATTGAATATTTTATAACTATTGAAAAAGAAATTTGATAAATAAACAAATATGTATCAAAAAAAAATTAAATTTCTGTAGTATTTTCATTTAGGAAATATCATTGTTGATCTAACTGGTACATTTTGACTAGAGAAATAGTTGGGAGTTGCTCACCAGTGATCTCATCGGTCTGATCGTGTCAAGTGATTACCGTCAATGTCATCCGTATGTTCAAATCGTCAGTCGAGTGCATTGCTAGTTGTTAGGCTGGTAGTTAGAGGAAATGACTGGTAGCTCGCGAAATAGCTAGACATTCGCTAGCTACGCCGACTGCAGGGTATTTAAAATACTTGCAAACAATAATATTTATACACACAGAAGCAGCATTACATATATATGTAAGTATTTGTGTTGAAAATGTTAATGTTTGTTGAATTTTAAAGTTCTAACTAAGCTTGATGTTGATCTAATAAATATATTTGAGCTATCCATGAATAAATAATAGAAGCTGTCGATGGATGTTGAAAAAATTTCCATTATCTTTATTTTATGTATGTACCTACGTACTAGTAATGTTACGAATACTCGTATTCGATTTTTCGACTATTTGCTTATTTTAATATATTTTTATTCGTATTCGACAAGTAAGTATTTTGTTACCAGAAATTAAACATTTTTCCTTTTATGGGATGTTTGTTTCATATAAATTAGATTATTTCTAAACAAAATATGTTTCAATCAGCAGGTTTTCTTTTAAGCAAATGCAAGCAAGTGCTTTGAGATTGATCAAAAATAATAAATATAAATAACAATTTTTATTTTCAATTAAGCGTTTTTTACATATAAACAGTGCGTTCTTATCCGAATTCGACTTTATACACATTTATTTACCGTGTAGTACCTACACCATACCATAGCGTTTTAATTTACTTTAGCAAAAATAAAATTTCGGTTCTGAGTTTTGATTACATATATACAATTTTATAAACCTTTCAAAAATAAATTTAAAATAAATACTTTGTGCTCCAGTATTGAACTAAGGAGTCGCTCACTATAATTCTACCCACTAACCATTGTGCTACAGAGGCTTATTAGTGTTGAATGTACATTAACTTAATAGCTTTACGCATTTTTTCGTACAAACCCCTTTTTGTCACACATCTAAGCATGTGTGTATAAAAATACAAAGCATTTGCTTTTGAAAGATCAACACATTCAAATCGTTATTTGCTTTTAACATACCAAGCAGTACTGCCACGACCAAAAAAATATTACAACCAAATATTTTGAAAAAGTTACCAAATGTGAAAAAATAACCAAATTTAAAATGCATATTTTATTAACAAAAAATATTTAAATTTATTTAAAGTAGCATTACATACAGTTTATTTGCATTTTATACATAGTTAAATAATAATTGCAAAACAAGAAAACGAAAAAAAAAATCATACTAATAGTAAATGAAAAGGAGAAACTTAAATTGAAATCAGTTTTTGTTTATTTGAGCCCTTATTCGTAAAAATAGTTTTTTTTTATAAGAGTTAAACCTGCCAAATGTTTATACAAAATTCATTTGATTGAAAGTTTATAAATTAAAATTTTTTTTGAATAGGATGATTACAATAAACAAAATTTGTACTGCACATTTATAAATAATAAGAAAGGAAAAAAAGAAATTGTTTTTACATATTAATAAATTTCTTATTAATAAGTGAAAAACATAACAAGAAACTTAAATTTAAACAAACTTTTTAAAGTGTTTATTTATTTAAAATAAACAATATTTGTACTTCAGGAAAAAAATGTAATTGTTTTACAAAAATTTTCTTTTAAATCAAAAAATTAATAGATTTACAATTCACAGTATTGAGATTAGAAATTATATACGAATTTTCAATTCATATCTTTGGCAGACCGTAAATAATGGGCAACATTTTGATTTTTGCACAACTGTTTCGATTGGATAATATTGTTAATAGTTTTAAAATCAAGACTATTACGAAATTTGGTTTTGTTTAAATTAAGCTGTGAAAACATTCTTTCGGCTGCAGCAGAACTATGTGGCAATGATAATAAATTTTGTACGAAATAAAAAAGTTGTTCAAAAGTTTTTTCGTTCGTCCCATTTTTGTTTTGAAAGTTGTCAGGTCTAGTTAGATGTGAATCATTGAATATTTTTTGATAACACAGAGCAGATCATTTAGTAGTACGGAGAGGTGTTGACAGTGTTGGGACCCAATCGTACTATGAACAGGTAATTAAAAATTTTCAAAAATTGTTTTCAAAGCTTAACAAGTTATATATATGTATAGTTAAAAAATATTCAAACGAAAAAAACTAACCAAAATGAAAAAATATTCGCATCTCACATTGAAAAATAAAATTACCAATTTTGGTTAGAAATAACAAAAAACGGCAGCTCTGATACCAAGCACTATTCTACACACATAAAAAATTTCAATTTTTTTTCACCAAAGCACATTATAAACATAAATATGTATGTATGCACACACATCGTTTTTAGAACACTATACGTACCAGCCAAGTAAACTCTGTGGAAAAAAATGTCGCACACTGATGATTACAAAAATATACTCTGATGTATTTATATGTATGTTAAAAATGCTTTTGTATTTATCTTTTAAAATGTTATATATTTGTCAATTTGTTTTTCATTTTAAAAATTGAAATATATGTATGTACATAGGCTTGTAACTATGTATATTTGAAAATAATAAACAGGTTATTTTATACATATATATATATATATATATTTTTTTAAATTAATATACACAAAGAACTATCTAGCCTCA
Source organism: Lypha dubia (assembly GCA_947311025.1). NCBI lineage: Eukaryota > Metazoa > Arthropoda > Insecta > Diptera > Tachinidae > Lypha > Lypha dubia. The sequence goes on along the minus strand of OX371263.1, from coordinate 45,175,335 downwards.
GTAGCACGATGGGTCGTGTGTTGGATTATTGTGAGCGATTCCTCAGTTCAATACTGGAGTATTTATTTATTTTAAATTTATTTCTGAAAGGGTTATAAAATTGTATATATGTATGTAATCAAAAATCAGAACCGAAATTTTATTTTTGCTAAAGTAAATTAAAACGCTATGGTATGATACAGGTGTAGGTACTACACGCTAAATATACATTTGTGTATATATATATACATAGGTATATATGTATTTTTCGGTTAATTGCACATCAAAATTTGCACAACTTTTTGTTCAATTAACCGGGGAACCAATTAGCCGATACCCGCTTAATTCAACAAATCGTTCAATTACAAGAATCCGCATAATTGGAACTACTAATGAATTAAAAGAAATCGCATATGTGCACTTTAAGTTTTTCAAAATAATTTTTTTTTTACCTTAAACGAAAAAAATGCAAGTAACAGAAAAAAAATGTACATATATGTGTATACGCAGGTATTTATTATTGTAGGTACATACTATGTACTATTAAATGCACTATTTGTGTGCACATGAGTTTTACAAAAAAATTAAATTTATAAACTAAAAAACAATTCATTTGCAATTAACCGGGTAAAAGTAAGAGGAAATTTATTTTTGATGACATGAATTTTGAACCAATTAAGCGGGAAAATCAATTAACCGGGTTCAATTATCCGAGGAAATTTACATGTGTTTTCGTATGCAATATTTTTTTGCCCGATTATGTGGTTCAATTAAGCGTGGAAACCAATTAACCGTAGGGTCAATTAACCGAAAAATACTGTATACATAATTGAAATGAGCCGTCGCTAAAAAGTATTTTGTCACCAGTAAAATAACTTTCCCTTCTATGAGGTGTTTTTTGATATGTACATACATACATAAGTACCTATGTAATAGGTCAATAACGAAGAATAAATAACTTACATAATTACTATTTGAACTAGCCCTACGTTAGAACAATGAATATTGTTTTAGCCTTCTCGAAATCGATAAACTGATACGTTCTGTTAGGCTGATTGGATAATATAAGTACATACATACATATGTACCTAATATGTATAATAGCTACATATTTCTACATATTTCATTTAAAAATATTTCTCGAATAATTTGCACAGACAATTTGCAAAAACATATTAATTTATATATATATGTATGTACATATATGTGTGTATGTTAAAAATGCATTTGTATTTAGAAGTAAAAAATATGTGATTTGTTTTTCATTTTAGATTCCTTTTAAACTCAGTGAGAAAAAAAGTAATGATAAAACATGCACACATACTGCTTACAGTATTATCAAAGGATATTAACAAAGGATATACAGGCTTATTATATTCTGCGAATCATATATATATGCATTGGTGAAGGGTATATAAGATTCGGCACAGCCGAATATAGCACTCTTACTTGTTTTTTTTGTTTTTTGACAAAATTGCACAAGACGCCGCGAAGTCACAACAAAAATGATGATTGATGATTTTATTTGTACGTCTCTCTTTAAACGACAAAAACACGATACTCACACATATGCACTGATTGACGTGCTTCTTTGATCGTCTTTAGGGCACTTTATAAGTAGTAAATCAAAACTTAATGCCGGGCGGGCGACGCCGCGGTTGCAGGTAGTAATTTAAATAAAGTGATAACAACAAATTGCCTGAATAGTTATAATTAAAAAAAAAAAATATTCAATTTTATGCGTTTCCGGGACTTTTACTGCATAATAAGTTTTTCTTACTTTTCGATTTTCTATCGCCTTATGTATTTTTTAAGCAGCCGGCTCCAAAATAAGTTTAAGCCGCCTCTTAGTTTACTTTTTTTTAAGCCGACACCAACTTTCTCTCTGCTTGGCTCTGTACAATTGTCAAACAACAAAAATAAATTGCGTTGTACATGTAACAAATCTGTAAATACATATATGTACATATGTATGTATGTACATACGCATGTATACATAAATCAATTATTCAAATGATTTTTTTTATTTTTGAACTCTATACATACATACATATGTATGTATGTACATACTTACATACTTATCGTTTGCAATATCGACATTTATGTTCTAAAAATTAATAATAATTCTTTTTGATTTATGCTTGTGCGCATGCCTTTTGCTGCTTTTTCCATTTTCGCTGAAAAATTTTAAGTGAAAAAAACGCGTCATATGAAAAGGTTTTGACATTTGTTTTCGCAGTTACATAAAACGAGAATCAGTGCTGTGAAACTGAGAAAAAAATTGTTTCATTCCATTTGTTTCTCTCATTGTGAAAATATTTTAATTTGTTTTAATTTCTTCACAGAACGGGAATCAGAAACAAAATGTAAACGAGAAAAATGTTTACATTTCACGTTATCGCAGAACTAGAATCTACCCCTGTTTAATAAATGTTTTGTTTTAGTATTTTTGTTGTGACTTTAAATTTTTGATAATTTTTAATATTCAGTTGCGACGATAATAAAAAAGCGTATGTACACTACGAGATCTGGGCCCAAATTATGGCACTCGATATCGATCGAAATTTACATTTAAATTGTATTGAAATTTCGATCGATATCGAATGCCGTAATTTGCCCCCAGAACTGAACGTAAAAATAATAAAAATATACTTTAATATGAATACCAACTTATTTTCAAGGAATTGAGCGAACTATATGCGATAAAGAAAACCCGAACAACGCCGCACACTGGGGATTTCGCGGAAAAAAGTCCAATTGTCAACATACTATTCATGCAATATGCAGTGATATTTTGAAATTTTAGACTAAATAGTACAATCAAATCAAAAAGAATTACTCCGATCTGACTGCTAGTTTTTTTTTATAGCCGTCTCAAACTCAGTACTTGTATGTTTTACCGAAACAACTTAATTTAAACCTAAGAATTTCAAGACGAATATTATTTTATTATGTGAGCTAACGTTTTCTTTTTATTTTTTATGTAAAGTAGGATATATCAGTATACTAAAATTGAAAAAATAAACTCTGCAGAGACTTAAGTTTTTTTTTTTGTTGTTTATTTTTATGAACATATAACAAAAATTCCTTTTTCCTCCAAACATTTGGACCAGCAATTTTAGCCATACTTTCCCACAGTTCGAAATCACTTCTAATACATTGTCTTATATCTGTTTTTACAATTTTAATGAATTTCAAGTGCCACCAGGTGCCACCTGTCAATTTGTTTAACATAACTCAAGAACCACTAGTCGGATTTTGGTTAAACGAATTTAGAAAAATCAAGAATTACAATTACTTTCATTTGTTTTTTATTTTGATGAAACTTTATATATTTCTTAATTAAGGTAATATAATGCTCTGTGCCAAATTTCAAAAAGTTTGGGCCAAAAATAAATTTCGGGTTCTCTGGGAGGGTGGGAGGTGGGCGTGGGCAATTTTGATGAAACTTTATATTTTTCTTAATTAAGGTAATATAATGCTCTGTGCCAAATTTCAAAAAGTTTGGGCCAAAAATAAATTTCGGGTTCTATGGGCGGTGGAAGGTGGGCGTGCCCAATTTTGATGAAACTTTATATTTTTCTTATTTGACCTAACCAAAGGCTCAGAGAAAAATTTCAACATTCTACGAGCACTCCTTATAGTTTTTTCCAAGCTTGTATGAACAAATCCCCACTGTGCGCCGCTGCATCCACAATCTGATGGCATGGTAGCGAGATTTAATCGTACCTAGAACAGTACATGCGAAAACTGGTAAGCGAGCATCAGATGGACTGGGACCAGCATATTCCAAAATTTTTATTGGCATATAGATCCGGTCTGCATGACTCGACATCACGAACACCTGCTAATATTGCTTTTGGAACGGAGTTGAGATTGCCTGGCGATTAAGAGTTATGTGTCACACCTATACCAACAGATAGAGATGTTGCAAATTTTTCCAAAAAACAAGAAAATTTGAATGAGCTATATGAATTTGTACGCTGCCGCATTCAAATGGTCAGCGATAAGATGAAAGCTAGATATGACAGAGATGCATATTCCGAAGGATTTAACGAGGGTCAATTGGTTCTACTCTACAACCCACAACGAAAGAAAGGATTGAATCCGAAATTGCAAACTCATTGGGATGGACCGTATAAAGTGATTAAATTACGTCGTCTATAGAATACAGAACTACAACAGCCCAAGATCCAAGATGAAAATAGTACATCTCGAATGTCTGGCGAAATATGACTATGTGCCTATTCGGTACGAACAGGCTTAAGTACTGTTACGAAATAAAATAGAGTACAATTAAATGCTACGCTTAACAGCAATTTGGCAACACCGTTGATAGCTGTCAAACAGCATCGACCGCTGAAACTCAAAATAACGGAAATGGAACTTTCCAGAAACGTATTAAAAAAGTAACGAGAATCTATAAGATTATTCTAGAATGATACACGACAATCTAACCGCCAAAATAAACTTAGCTGCAACGGCAATTAACAAATACAAAACTATTACCAACATCAATTTTTAAGTAGCAGAATATACTAAATATACAGAAATGACACGAGAAAGAAGATATGGCATACCTCTTGAATTTCACTTACACAGTCGTTCAGTTATCTCTAAAATGCTGATGCGTACCAACCTAAATACTCACACACACATAGCACATTAATCTAGGTGCTCAGGAGACTACAAGTATAGATGTTTCCCCGAGTTGTCGGAACTCTGGATGGTTTGCTGTATGGGGGCTGTCAGACGTCGACATAATTCAGTGTGTTTGCGATACTCAACGTGTCAAGAACATCCAGAACTACCAGTATTATTAAAACGTGTGTTTATTGTAAATAAGTAGTAAATACACAGTACACAGTGTTGTCTAGAAGTGACTTTGTGAAATTAAATATCCTTGTTTTATTTGCAATATAACGAACCTGTAGAAAATAATAAAAAGCGTTTTTCGAAAAGGTCTAACAACGTAACAATACTTTTCAGTATAGGTAGTACTGAAGAGTTAAAGCTAGTCATAGTACTAGAGTTTTCAACTGATTAAGAATATTTCGATTAATATTGCAAACAGAACCAAACTCTTGTTCGAATAATTTTAAAATTTTCGAATAAATCGATTAATTAATGTCAATTAATCGAAAAAATTTTGTGAAAATGTGTGCAGCTAAATATTAGTCTACTTGAATTTGATCAGCCATAAGCTTACTCCAAATGAGCTAACTTATAGTTATTTCAAACTTATGCAGCAATGGAAATGCGTTGTAATACTGAAAAGCGCTTAACATGAAAAATGAGTAAGCTTTTGAATCAGCTGTCACTCGTCTCTGATTAACCATTATATACTTCTTAGTTAGCTCAATTAAACAAACGCGGATTTAAATCAAATTGCATATTATTACCCAGTTAGCATTAGCTGTTTCTTAGACGATTGTGTTTAGCATAAAACTCCTAAAAAAAATCTTCTGACGAATACTAAAAACATCGATTTTTTCTAATATTACCTTCTAACAGATTTTCTAAATTGATCATCTGTTGTTTAATATACAACTCATAAAATAGTCTTCTGAAGATTATCTGACGAGTAACAGTAAAAATAACATCAAATATATTTTTCTAATTATTACTTTTTACAGATTTTCACAGGTCGCATAGATCGTCTTCACTTTTTGAGTCATTGGGGCATTGATAGATCTTGCAGAAGAGTTAATGAAAGTTAATTTTAAGTATTTCCTGTATAAGTGTCCCATTAGATTTTTTTCTGTGTTCCATAGAACAATATATATGTATATACTTGTATACATATGTATATGATATAGTTTTCAGTACATATTACGAGTTGTAGCATAATATCTGCTTGAGTGTCATACGATTCTTGGCATGTTTTATGAAAGGTTTGTTAGAGAATATCATCACACTTCCCAGTTTAAAAGTATCTCATAATGAATCAACTCATGTAACAGTTTCTCCCATGAGAGGAATCGTGTACGACTCAAAAAGCGCTTGTAGATGGTCAAACGCACTCGTAATGAGATTCAAACTAGACTCTTCCGCGATTCAAAATGCTAGCTGGGGATATATGTACATATGTCTGTATGTATTTGTCTTGAAAAGTACATCTTGATTAGTGAATGTGATGCAATGATTGATAAAATTTATGTATGGTATGATTATAAATATTGTAACGTTCTAAAAAACATATAATTTAAAAAAAAATTAATCTATAATAAACTTGCATGAATTTCACTTCGTTATATACTCGCACATACATATATAACTTGACACAACATTAACCAATATCATATTTTCATTGAAACATACCGTAATTTATTCTCTCATACTCCCATCCAAACAAACATTTTAAATTATATGCCACTAATGCATTAGAAAAGCGCAAAAGTCGCTATATATCCATATATAATTGGCAAGGTTTAACCAAAGCCCTACGACGATCATTACCCACAGGGCACAATCTCTCGCAGACGGATGGCAATAGTATGGAAGGTGATTCAACCAGTGAGCGCAATCCGGCTACAACAGGAAATGGCTGCTACAAGAACTATGATCATGTATCTAATCTAAAAAACTCGAATATTTCCCAAGTAAGTGTTTTTACATCTATAAAATATTTGCCCCTTTTACCCCTCTATTTTTTGTCACTTTTTGTGAGTTTTTGTTTTTAATATCAAACATTTTTCAAAAATAAATATTTATGTATTTATTAATTTGGCTTATTATCAGCAACAAAATAAAGGAACAAAATAAATAAATTGTAAAGTTTTATGTTTCCTAATACTGAGTGGGAACAAGAACTTATACCTTTTAAAATGTTTAATTAATATTTTTGTTGTTTTTACGTTAACATTATTAGCACCGCTCGTTATCAGTACCCGAAAACTATGATGCAGTACCACCTTACTCTTTTCAAAATCCCAATGCTCTTCAAACCTCAATGATGGCCATGGAAAGTTATAAATGCGAACAGCAGGGGTTGCAACAACTGCATAAATTGGTGCAAACAGCAACAACAGCCTTGACATTGCCCTCAGATATAGTTACAACACATATACCAAGTGCAGCCTTAGCATCTACACCACCGCAAGCATCTGTTGTTGAGTCAGATGATACCACCACCATTACCTCCCAGGTTGGTGACGAAAATGGTCCGCCATCTATAATACCTGTTCAAATGATGATTAAGCCAGGGGTAAGTTTGTAGATTTACTTAAGACAATGCTTAAGACGTTTTCCATCAATTTTCATGTAAAGTAGATATAATTAAGTTGTCATAAGTCGCAAGTGAACCAATGAAAAAATAACCAGAAACCACTTATTGTTTATTTCTTTTTTCTCTGTTTATCTTTAAATGTCATATAATTATTTCTTTAAAATACATTTTTATTAAATGTTCTCAACAATAAATAAGAGCCAATTCCCAATAAAACTAAATTTACAATTTATTATATAATTTTTCAATTTAACATCGTTTCAACAAACTATGACAGAGTGATATTTAGAGGTCACTAGTCGATCGATGTTATAACAAAAATAATAACAGTAATTTCTAACATCTGTAAACTGTGTAAGGGTTGATTATAGTTGCTCTTCATAAAATAAGTTTTATCATACATATTTACTAATCATTTTAAACGTAAGCCCAAAATTTAACTCTAAAATTCAAACGCAAAACATTATCTCTGAATGGGTAGGAAAAGCTTATGTTTATAAGTAACCTTACCATTAAAACAGCATTTCTGATGCAAAACAAGTTAAATTATTAGACAAAAAATATAGGATTATATAAGCAATAAACAACGTATGTTTTAAAAAAGTTTTTGTTTTCAACCTACGTTAATCGTCTTTATATTAGTTCCGGAATTTGTTTATAAGCTATTAGATATTTTTTGTTGGCTGGGTGTGAAAAATAGAGAGCAACAACAAAGTCGAACAAATATGAAGTGTAGCATGTGACCAACAGTGTGTAGTATGCATTGCGATTCAGCAGTAGCGCAACATACAACCATTGACAAACTGCAAGCAAGATATTTAATGTGTGTCGGTAATTTGACACTTCTACGGTTAATCAAGTGCAGCAGCACAATGCACTTAAATGAATCACATTTATTAACTGCATTTGTTTGATTGTAAATATAGGCAACACAAAGTATCTGTTGCTATTAGGTATGCACTCGTTGGACTGTTGAACACATGCCATACATAAATACAGGGAAGCTAAATATGCTTTCCCAACAGTAATATATATTTCTATTCGTTTACTCTTATGTTAATTATGTTAATCATAATTAGTATATAAGCCCATGTCATTTAATTAATAAATCAACACGTCGGCTAAAGTCGCAAACGTGACGAGTCCACTTTTTTCGAAAAATTAAATTTTAATGCAGTTGAATAGTTTTTTGAAAAATACACAATTTAAATTTTTTTTTGTTATTATAAATATCGTTTTTATTCATGTTTGGCAATGATATGCAATAGTGTCAAGTCCCATTTGTCAAAAAGCGCGCGCGAAGTCCACTGAACGTACATATTGTCTCAGCTGTTATATTTCTTTTTGGCACAAAATTAGTTGTTTGCAGTTTCATTTTAATGGTAAAATTATTTATTTAATTGTAAATATTAATTATATATTCAGAGTTTAACTATTATTTAGCGTAAGGAAAACATAATATCTGCTTTTTAGTCAAAAATTTACAATATGGATTATGGTGATGAAGCACACGATGGAGTTGTTGGTCTAGTTCCGTATGAATTCCACAGCAGTACGGAGGATTCAATAAAACTTCCTATTAAGAACAAAAAGCGAAAACGGCGAGTGCAACTAACAAACGATGCGTGGTATACAATGAAAAATAAATGTCTGCGCCAACATGGAAAAAAATACTATGGCAAAACAAAAGAAGGTGGGCATTGGCAATATAATAAAGTTAAAAGTGCAAGATCTCTGAAAAAAAGGTGCAACTGTATTGATAAAGGTAAAGCTGCAGTCATGAAATGTGGAAAAATAACAGAACCTCAAAGGGAAGAAATTTTCAATGAATTTTGGAAAATGAGTTGGCAACAAAAGAAGGTATATGTGAGGACATTAATTCAATGTATTAAACCTAAAAGACCACGAAATCGCGCAATTGAGAACATCTCGAAAAGAAAAAAAACATTGTTGTACCACCTTAGAGTTAACAATATTGCTTTGCGAGTGTGCCGCTCTCTATTCCTAAACACGTTAAGTATTGGTAGGCATAATTGCTTAAATTGGTTAGGTACTCCTTTGGATCACCACATTATTCAAGAAAAACGACAACCGTAGACGGAGTGTGTTCAAGATCTGCATTCATTTTTCGATTCGATTCCATCAACAGATTCCCACTACTGTCGATCTTCCACCACCAAAAAATATCTATTGTCAGAATGGCGGTCCAAGAGAAGTCTTTACGACTTTTATAAAAAACAGTGGTGTCACGAACGAGAAACTGATCCAGTGTCAATACCAACTTTCAATTCCGTTTTCACATTAAAAAATCTAAGCTTATTTTTACCAAAAAAAGACTTATGTGAAATTTGCTCTCGTCATAATGTGCAAAATTATTCAAATGAGGAATTCTTGATACATCAAGAAAAAAAAATGAAGCCAGAGAACAAAAAGCAAAAGATAAAGATGAAGAGTCCTATGTATTTACTGTCGATTTGCAAAGCGTTCTAATGGCACCAAAATCAAATGAAAGTTCATTTTACTACCGAACTAAACTACAGGTGCATAATTTAGTTTTTTATGATTTAAAAACCAAAGACGCCTATTGTTTTTTGTGGAACGAAGTTGATGGTGGACTAACATCAGAAGAATTTGCCAGTGTTTGGGTTATGTTCATAGAAACAATTTTTTTGCCTAATTTACAAGAAAGCAACGATCCTGTCAAGATAATTTTTTACAGTGATGGCTGTACCTACCAAAATCGTAATTCAACAATGGCAAACGCTTTACTAAATGCAGCAATGAGCAACAATATAACTATTGAGCAGAAAATATTAGAGGTTGGACACACACAAATGGAAGCCGATAGTGTCCACTTGGTGATTGAACGCGCTTTAAAAAATAGAAATATAAATGTACCTGCTGACTATGTAAGTTTATGTCAAGATGCGCGAAAAAAAACCAAAGCCCTATTACGTAACTTATTTAGATTACACATGTTTTAAGTCTTTTAAAAATATAACATACTTAAAAACTATTCGTCCTGGTCGTGTAATTGGAGATCCAAAAGTCACGGACATACGAGCACTTAAGTATACACCTAATGGTGACATATTTTACAAGTTAAGGTTTTCTAACGCGTGGAGCAATCTGCCCCAACGTCTAGATAAACAAGTTGCCCTACTGAAGTGGTGTAATTTAGCACAACTTTATAATGAAAAACGACAAATATCTAAAAGAAAGTATGATGATTTACAAATATTGAAAGAGACATTACCAAAAGACTATAATGGTTTCTATGAAAACTTGCCACATGAATGATAAAGAAGAGTGATATACCATGTTCCTTAATAATTACTATTATTTTTCATTTAATTTTTTATCGTTATCGTTTTTAGTTTTGTACATTGAAATGTTATAGTTTTTAGTTTATTTTTACATTGAAATAATATAAAAACAAAGAAGAAATTTTTAATTTAAGTATAATATACTTATATGTACATAATGTGTAAACAAATTAAAGTTTAAAATATTTAAATCACAAACAAGATGTGAAGACGCTTCTAAATAAAAGGCGTCAAGTCCAATAAAAAAAATATTTTACTTGCAGAAAATAAGACAAGTCCAAAAACAGCAAAAAACAAGTGTTCAAAGATTTTGTTAGAATTTAAAACTTTATTTATTAAAAAAATGCGCGAAATGACAATGTATTGCATATACAGTTTCCACAAATATTGGAAAATATATTATTAAAAAAGTTTTTCCTCAATCCTGAACAATTTTAAAAAGTGGACTTGTCACGTTTGCGACTTTAGCCGACGAACAGTGTTATGAGCTGCAATAATAAAAGTTGCTCTAAGACCAAAAGTAAAATAAATAAAAACTATTTTTTTACAGAAATAAGAAAAATGTATTTTTTATTTATATTATTACGAATAAAAATAAAAAAAAAAATGTTTATATGAAATTTTAGATATGCGAGCGGCGTCGCACACTATAACGGACGATCTTAAATTCTATTCTAGCGTAAACACTTAGCTACCTTTAATGCCGACCGTGCTCAGGGAAATTGGGATGGTGATCTTGTTTAGCCAAAAAATAGAATACACGCTACAATAAATCTAAAGATAATAGGTAGCTTTAAAATTACCATTACTGACAAAAATAACAAAATACAGGAGAAAATAAACAAAAATAAACAAAGAAACAAAAAAAATAATAATATGTGAAGCATGGCTTTATAAGGAGTGAGATGGTATTACTCCCTATTGCTCGTAACCCGCCCTCGTATGCTATCTTTGTACAAGCATTAATAAGATAGCCCAAAATGTACCTAACTGTTCTTCTAAATCTTTCGTGAAATTACTGAAACAATTTATTTAAACATAATAGATGTTATTTAGATTTATTTAAATTCATAAATATCTAAGTTCAAACTCATTAATTAATCACAAAATTGAAAATTTTTGTTGGGGTGTTAGTGAAACAAAAAAAAATGTTATTTACAAATGTTAAAATTAATACTATCAAATTTAATATTTAATTTTTTTTTGTTTTGTGTTAATAACATTTCAAACATTGAAAGGGAATTATGTTAACAAGATTAGAAAATTATTTTTAAGTAAGTATGTATGTATGTAAATGTATGTTATTAATTTTCAAGTATGAGTGTTATTATCATCAGAATCTTCAAATTAAATTTTTGTGTGTATGTTAAAAAAACTTGAAGATAGTATGTTCTTAATATTAGATTTTGGAATTAAATTTCATATATTAAATTTTAACTAAATTAAATGTTTATGTTAGTAAAATTTATGAATGTATTTCTTAATGAATATAGGTTGATGTTTGTATGGGAAAATAAATGATATTATGAACAATAATATAACAGAAAAGGAAAATGTATAAACTCACCAATAGTTAATCCGATGTATCAGCAGGCCTGTTGTTCATGGATTTGAGTTCTTGAATGTGACGAAAATTATTGTTGTTTTCTCATTTTATATTTGTTCGAATTTAATTATGAATGTATGTGTGTATATGTTGTGTGTTTATGGCTAGGAGTAACTACTTTTATCAAAATTTACTATTTAGATATTTGAATTCTAATTATTCACTGAGAAACGAATTTAAAAAAAAATATTTAATTTTCAAAACAAAAATAAAAAAATTTAACAGAATAACTGACGTAAGAATACATTTTAAAATTATGAAACGAATTAATGATCACTATTTATGTCTGTATGTATATGTATGTATATTCTTGTAAATAATAAAAAAAAAATACACGAATATGGAACAGATTAATGCAAAATTCCGGCTCCAGCCGGATTAATGCTTAACCTTCATAAGGCCTTCGGGTCAATTTTGACCCATTTTAAGAAAAAATTGGGTTTTTTCTGAAAATAAGTGGTTTTTATTTTTCATATTTTATGACGGATTCAGTTTCAACTCTCGTAGTGAACAGACGCGTTTTTATAATCGTCGCAACTGAATATAAAAAAAAATAAAATAAAAAAAATATTTTCAAGTCACAAAAAATATAAAAAAAAACAAAACATTTATTGAACAGTTATTTTACTGGTTTTATTTTATTTTTTGCTTGTGTGCAATACACATAAATATTTGCATAAACAAACTAATATAAGTGAAAATAAAAAAAGAGAACTCTGATGAGTTCATCTTCTGACAAAAACAACAATAATCCTACAAGCAGTAGGAATGTACAATATATAACTTTAGTTGCTGATGACGACAATAAAAAAAAATTAATTAAACAAAAACCTGAATTTAACAGTAAACACAAATACTCGTGCGCGATCATTATCTCTGAACATGTTAAATAGTGATCAAGAAGCAACAACAATTGCACCCATCAGCAAACTTGTCAGCTTAGCTGTACAAACAAACAAACAAACAATAAGTAACAAGGTGACCAACGTGCACAAAATGGTAGATGCGGTGAGTACAATAAATGATAATAAAATTCAAACAGGAATGGACAGATACATAACCGTGTTAAAAAGGGGAAGAAGTCCAAAATCAGCTCAAATTGCTTCAACATCGAAAGTTCCCAGAGATGGAAAAAACAATATAATAAATTCCGAAAATCGTTTCGCGATTTTATCTGAACAAGGCGATGGAGACACAACTACAATAAGTTCGAGTAAGCCCCCACCCATATATTTAAGAGAGCAGAATTCCAGTTTGCTGGTTAAAAGTCTTATCTCATTAATTGGAGAAAATGAGTTTTATGTAACTCCAATTAAGCGCGGAAACATCAATGAAACAAAAATTCAGGTAGCTCATGAAAATAATTACCGAAAAATTGTTTCAGATTTAGAATCTAAAAATAAAAACTTCTACACGTACCAATTAAAGAGTGCTAAAGGTCTAACAGTCGTAATAAAACTAATAATAGACTCTAGCGTGGATCCAGAAGAGGTCAAGTCTGGCCTTGAAAATAGTGGCTGCAAGGTAAAAAATGTCTCAAACATTAAAAATAGAGAAAAAATCCCCCAACCAATATTTAGAGTCGAGTTACAGCCAGATGGCATAAAAATAAAAAAGAATGAAGCACATCCAATATATGACTTAAAGTACTTGTTGCATCGAAGAGTTACTGTTGAGCTTCCACATAAAAGAGCTGGACCTGTTCAATGCCTGAACTGCCAAGAATTTGGGCACACGAAGACTTATTGCAAGTTGCCTACAGTCTGCGTTGTATGTGGTGAGTTACACAGTACTGCTAACTGTGATAAAATAAAAGGTGATACCAAGGCGAAAAAATGTGGCAATTGTGGCGGAAATCACACTGCCAACTATAGAGGCTGCCCCCTTTACTCGTTTTTTAAGAATTCATCAACCAAAAAAACCAATGCTACTCCCGCTCAGCCTAAAACCCCTATTAACTATCCACAGTTACCTCAACCGTCCACTAGCCAAAATCAATTTTCAAACATTTTCAAGTCTAACGCGACTAGTGCTCAACAACAATCTAACAACAAATTTTCATACGCTAGTATTTTAAAAAGCAATCAGAGTACGGCGCAAAAAACCGTAAATGTAAATGAAGATTCGGGGTATAATATTAGTCGTATTGAAGCCTCAATTGAGAGCTTAATACAAACTGTAAATACATTTACTCTCAACATTTTCTGTATGATGCAGGAAATGTTGAAAATGCAGTCTACCCTGTTGCAGGCTGTACTAAGCAAACCATGAACTTAAAAATCTCTTTTTAGAACGCAAACGGCATCTGCCAACATAAAAACGAAATAGAATATTTTCTTCAGGATAAACAAATCGATGTTATGCTTATCTCAGCAACTCATTTGACACCTCGAAGCTGTTTCAGAGTTAGTGGATATAATTTTTACGACACCAAGGATCCTCGAGGTAGAGCTTGTGGTGGTTCGGGAATCCTAATAAAAACGCGAATAAAACACCACCTGTTGAATGATTTTTGTGAAGATTATCTTCAAGCAACGAACATCTGCATCGAAACTTACTATCAAAAACTTGTAATATCATCTGTCTATTCGCCCCTCAGATTCTCAACTACCGAGAGTCAATATACGGCTTTTTATAAATCACTGGGCCTCCGTTTTCTAGCAGCTGGCGACTACAATGCTAAACACACATTTTGGGGTTCACGTTTAATCACACCTAAGGGACGAATTTTATTCGACACAATATTTAAAATGGGTTTGAATGTAGTTTCAAGTGGACAGCCAACATATTGGCCAACAGATCGACAAAAAATTCCTGATGTTATCGACTTTGGAATTGTGAAAGGCGTGCCCAGCGAGATGGTTGAAGTTGAAGCATCTTTGGACTTATCTTCAGACCACTCGCCTACAATTGTCACTATTTACTCACACACAACATGTGATTTAGCGACGACACCTGCACGTATTAACTGGCTGAAATACAGAAAATATCTGAGTGCTCATTGCTCGGAAAAAATGCCGCTGAGAACACCTTCAGACATAGACGATTCTCTCAGGTTGTTTGAAGCGCATGTTAAACAAGCGGCTTTTAATGCTACTTCAAATGAAATAAACCAACCAGTGAGATTTAACAATATTTTTTCTGTAGATATAGAAAGGCTATTGACTGAAAAACGGAGAGCTCGACGAGAATGGCAGCGCTACAGATCGCCCCAGCTAAAATTAAGGCTTAAGGAGTGCGCAAAGCAGCTTAGGAAAGTTTTGCAAACTCAAAAAACAGCTTCCCTTCAAAAATTCCTTCAAGAGCTAGATGAAACACCACAAACAGATTATTCACTGTGGCGTGCAGCCAGAGGACTAAAAAGGCCGGTGATATGCAAACCCCCATTACGAGCCCCAAATGGTGACTGGGCAAAAACTAATGCAGAAAAAGGTGCACTTTTTGTTAAACACTTAGAAAAAGTTTTCACTCCGAATATTTCTGCTAATATTTTTGAACTGCCACCAGTCGTCTCTTTACCAGAAATACCGATGAGATTTAACATGACGGAGATTGAAAATACTATTACTAGTCTTAACACCAGAAAAGCCACAGGTGTCGACAAAATAAGCAACAAAATGCTTCAAGAATTGCCTTACACTGCAAAAAGAATAATACTATTCACTTTTAACAGTATTCTACGCCTAGAACACTATCCTAAAGAATGGAAGGTTTCGCTAATTACTATGATACCAAAGCCCGGCAAGGATCATACAAAAGTTTAATCCTATCGGCCTATTAGTTTACTGTCTAACATTTCAAAACTATTTGAAAAGCTGTATATGAGCAACCTGATGCCTATGGTGACTAGTAATGGATGTTTTTCAGATCATCAATTCGGTTTTCGCAGACAACATAGCACAATTGAACAAACTCACAGACTTGTGAATGTTGTTAGAGACACTTTTGAAAAAAAGAAATACTGCTCTGCACTCTTTATTGATGTCTCACAAACTTTCGAAAAAGTATGGCACGAAGGTTTTATCAACAAATTAACACAAAATCTACCAGCAAACATCGTAAAGCTTTTAAAAAGCTATTTAATGGAACGTAAATTTGTAGTTAGGGAAGGCAATTTTTTAAGCCCTCCGCAGTCGATTGAAGCCGGAGTCCCTCAAGGCAGTATCTTCGGACCCTTACTTTATTTAATATATGCCTCTGACTTACCGTTAAGCAGTAACATTCATACATCAACATTTGCGGATGATACAGCCTTTCTAAGCGTTCACGAAAATCCTGTAGAAGCTTCCCGCAACTTACAAGAATATATATCCAAACTCGAAAAATGGCTCAAACAATGGCGTATAAAAGTTAACGAGCAGAAATGTGCACACGTTACTTTTACGTTGCGCAGGGAAACATGCCCGCCTATAAAAATTAACACCGAGACTATACCACAACACACTGTAGTCAAATATCTAGGCGTTCATCTTGATCGTCGTTTAACATGGAAATGGCATATAGACGCAAAGTTAACACAAATGAAACTAAAAGCAGCCCAAATGAATTGGCTTATTGGAAGAAACTCTATACTAAGCCTTGACTGTAAACTTCTCTTATACAACGCGATCCTGAAACCAATATGGTCCTATGGAATCCAGTTATGGGGCACTGCCTCAGCATCGAATGTCGAAAGAATTCAAAGGCGACAGAATAAAATCCTACGTACAATAACAGCAGCCCCCTGGTATGTCAGAAACCATCGAATTCATAAAGACCTAGACGTTCCGTTGGTGAAGACAGTATTTTCAAAACACGCGAAAATATATATAAAAAAACTTGAGTTGCACCCAAATCCACTTGCGCGCAATATTCTTCATTATAGAGGCCACACCCGGCTGAAAAGAAGAGATACTCTTTCTCTCAGCCGTTCACGAGAGATGTAAAACAACAAAAATCAACCGTTGAAATTAAAAATTTTGTTTAGCATTGGCTAAACTTATATTTAATATTTTTTAGATTTAAGATTTGAAAAACTTATTGATAATTCAATTTAAATAATTAAAGATTCAATAAATAATAAAATTATCAAAAAAAAAAATAAAAAAAAAATATTTTTTGACTTTTATTTAATTTAAAATATTAAAAGCTACATTAGGTTTTTGGAAAAATATACATACATGCAAAAAAGTCATCTATGAAATTTTTTATAGTAAAGGTCTTCGGGTCAAATTTGACCTGGAGTGAAAAGCTCTAGTTTTGTTATGCTGAACAGCACAATTAGCGACACTATATATATCTTAAGCTTTGGTAGCACTGAATATGTACAAATGTCTATTTCTTTTCCTCTCATCATATGTATCAAACATTATATTTGTATGAAATCGAACAATATTGCACTTGTTTACTTACTATAATATCATTCGTAAAATAAATAAGGAACGAATAAAGCGTGAAAACGATTGGAAGTGTTGTGATTGCTATTTCTTGTAGAAAAATGGACGATAATCAAATAGAAATCATGCTGAATGCATTATCAGACGAGGAAGAAACTTGTTCAGAAAATGAAGATCATCTGGAATATGCTGCGTTATCTGACAGTTCTAGTGATAGTGAAAGTGAGGTTGCACCTAATCAGGCAATGACATCAAAAAATGGTGAAATAAGATATTTCAAGGAACCTCTTACAAATAGATATGGAAGAGTCCGAGCGGAGAATGTTATCAAGATGACGCCTGGCTTGACTCGTTGTTCTTGTTCAAGAATTACAAATGAAAAGATTTCCAGTTTTCAATTATTTTTCCCACCTCCTGTGATAAACATTATTTTTAAATATACTAATAATGAAGGCGAACGTGTTTTTGGTAATGACTGGAGTGACGTTGATGACACCGAATTATTCGAATTTATTGGTGCACTTTTGCTAGCTGGAGTCTATAGATCTAATAATGAAAGTACGGAATGTTTGTGGGATTCAGAGAAAGGTAGACCGATTTTTAGAGCAATCATGCCATTAAAAAGATTCAAAACTCTTTCGAGAGTAATAAGGTTCGACAATAAGGATACTCGCAGTGAGCGACGACTTTTAGATAAGTTTGCACCGATATGTGAATTGTGGAATGCATGGGCTGATATATTACCCAAGCTTTATAATCCATCTCAAGATGTAACAATCGATGAGCAGCTGGTGGCATTGAGAGGAAGATGTCCCTTCCGCCAATATATACCATCAAAACCAGCTAAATACGGTATCAAATTTTGGGTGCTTTGCGATTCGGCCACTAGTTATGCCTGGAACATACAACCGTACACAGGCAAAGAAATAGGAAATGTGCCTGAAAGAAACCAAGGTATGCGAGTAGTTCTAGATTTAACAGTTGGTCTGAAAGGTCATAATGTGACTACAGATAATTTTTCTACATCATATCAGTTGGGACAAAAGCTACTAAAAAAACAAATCACTTTAGTTGGAACTATGATACTACCATCCGTTCGTATATTCCTAAAAAGAATAAGTCTGTGAATCTTCTCAGCACTTGCATCACAAACCACAAATTAGTAATCGCGAAGACAAAAAACCGCAAATAATATTAGATTACAATAAATGTAAAGGAGGGGTGGATATGCTGGATAAAGTTGTGTCGTGTTATACTTGCAGAAGGAAGACTAATCGTTGGCCTCAAGTGGTATTTAGCAATATATTAGATATATCAGCCTACAATGCTTGTATATTATTTACATTGGCCAACCATGGCTGGAAAGAAAACTGTTTTGCCAAACGTCGACACTTTTCACGAGAAATTGCTCAAAAACTACGTGATGTAGCTGAGCAAGATGAGCAGCCGTCAACTTCAACCAAATCAAAATGTGAACCAATCAAAACTGCAACCAGAAGAATTCGTTGCCAATTTTGCCCTAAAACCGATAATAAAACACCATTAGTATGTGTAACTTGTAAAAAATTTGTATGCAAACAGCACTGTAAAACAATTATTTTATGTAACCAATGTAATAATTAACAACAATATTGATGTAACACTAAATATTTATGTACAACATATGCACTTTGTACTTACTATTATAAGTTGAATTACTTCTATAAAATCAATAAATTTTTACAAAAACTGCAGCTTACGTATTCTGATTATAGCTGGAAATAATATATAAACAATAATAATACACTTAAGTAAAGTAAATTATTGTCTACATATAAAATTTTCTATATGGGTCAAATTTGACCCAAAGAACATTAACGTCAGTAACTTTAAGGGCCTTATGAAGGTTAAAAATTTTCATGAATCTAATGCCCATTTAAGAGCATTCCGAACTGTATGATCTCTCCAAATGAAGATATGTATGTAAATATCGGTGAATGTGTTTAATGCCAATTAAACAAGAAAAATATATTAATATCTTGGTCCCAAAATTCGAAGATTTAATCCCCAAAAAGCAAATAATATGATTTCTTTGATTAAAATTGATAATTGCTATTCCAAATTGGTAATTGAGATTCCAAATTGATCATTGCGTTTAAAAATTGGTAATTGAAATTCCAAATTGTTAATTGCGTTTCCAAATTGGTAATTAAGATGCCAAATTGATAATTCCGTTTTCAATTGTTGGACATAATTATAGGAAATTGAAAATGGTCTCTATATTATTGTAAACTCCAACATGAAATAATCCCTGTGGATATATTGGTCGTCTATTTCCGCAAATATATTCTTTCACAATCAAATAAATATTTCCGAATTTCTTTATTTTTTTCTTTTTAAATTCAAATATCAGTTTCAAATTTAATTCATTTCGTAAAAAAAATATACTACACGTTTATAATTCTCAGATCTCACAACACATTACATTATATGCCCATCATGGCAATTTATTGAATAACTGCGGATGCAGAAATAATCCCCATCCCTCACTTCTTAATGTATGCTGTTATTCGTAGACTTATCTTTGTTTTAGGTTTTACCAAAATTAGTTCAACAATGACGTAGTGCCCCCAACCCTTCCTGGTCAATTGTTCTTTTAGACGCATCTCTTTACAAGCTTTAATTTTTAACACAATTGGTTACGGTGAGGCGGATATGATCGCCTATCACTTTCCCAAACCTAAAATCATGTTGCTCATCCGATCATGTTGGATCCGATCTACCAATGCTTAACTTCCACTATTACCCTTTCGATCCTAGTTTTCCAGAAAACATATGGCGTATTAATATTTTTTTTGATGCCGATCTATATTTTTTTTAAATTCATAAAATTCGGTTAGATATTTTAAATGGAGCGGAAACTGCCCACTATAACCATCCCGATCCTAAATTTTAACAAATCATGGCTCATGTACCCAGTTTGGAACCGTTCGACATATATATGTTTTAAGTATCTTCAAAATCATTTCAGGTGTTAACCCGTTAAATTGTAACAATGCGGTTTTTTGAAGGGAAACTAGAAACTGTACTCACATATATAAGTTAGTGTTTTGCTTTAAATATCATTGCTTTAATATATCTCTGTTAAATTTGAATCGAGACTTCATTCTACCTGTTGCTGGAAAAGTTTTATAAATCGTGCCGGTAGTTCCCGAGCTTACCACATACAAACAAACCCCTTTATAATATTAGTATGATAACAATTTGTTTGAGATACTCTCAAGAATTTATGTTTTCAAAAACTTATTTTATTTCTTGGTGGTTGGCTAATCTATTTGCTGCTATTTGTTGGCTGCTAATGCCAATTCGTCAGTTTCGAAACAAACTCTGCAAGCATGAATTAAGAAATACAAAAGAACAACAGTAAAAAAAAAAATTGATAAATCGTAAGAAATATATTATATTATTATTACGAATACACATACCCAGAAAAAACTGATTAATCTGTTGCTCTTTTGCAACAACATACATTTGAACTCAAACTATATACCGTCTGAATTACTGTACAGCAGTTACACCAACGACTTATTTAAAAACAAATAATCCATTTAGTCTCGCATTTGGACAGTAGTACGATGTTTAAATATTCAACTCCTGCCGTAATTAAATTGTTTTTTATATGTATATTAATTGTAAATTTTAAATTACTACGAACTGTTTATTATTAATATTTGTTAATATTTTTACAGGCTAAAGTTCGTATATGTTTATAATCAGAGAAATTTTAGGAAGACATTGTTAACATATTTCGAGCAACAAATGAAAAATTTTAACATTTATACATCCCTTTTGAACAGCACTGGCTGAATAGAACAAACGTTGTTTTCGGTAGAAGCCACTAAACCTCGTCAGTATTCACGTGCAAATGCTTTCACTACTTGTTAGGTAGCTTCGTTGAACATATTCTATTTATACATAATTACATATACAATTAGAATACGCGACTTATTTCTACTAATAGATGCTAGCTGGAGAATTTTTTATTTTATTATCATATATTAAACATTACAGTGCTGCCAGAGAGTTATATCCTACAATGCCCAATCTCCTGGGCCCAAATCGCCGCATACGGGAGCGAGTAAGGTTTCGTATCGAATAAAATTTCGCTACGTATCGAATGACCGGATCTCGCCATTCGAAAGCTTTCGAATCGAAATTTGTTAATAAATGTAAAAGATTTTTTTCATTGTAGTAGAACAAAAACATATGTCTACTTAAAATGTAAATAAAAAAATTAAAAATATTTAAAAAAAAGAAGTAAGCAAATAATATATTCTGAAAATTTAAATGTTTTCTCGTGTTTAAAGCTTTTATTTTGTAGAAAATGGACTCCGTTTTTATTTTACTTCTCTTTTTCTAAAAAAGAAGACGAAAAGTATCTCCTCGTACGGCCCATCCCGGTTTTTCTCTTGGACTCCATATGGAATGAAATATTTTTTTTAGAATTGTGTTTTTGGTCTGCATAAACCTAAAAATTAATGGATGTTTGTAACTTTGCTTGCAAAATATACATACATATGCATGTATCTAAAAACCTTAAGCCAAGCCGACGCTGCTTTTATAGGTGGGCCAACTTTGCCTCTCATAACCTTTTAGCGACTGTTTTTCCTTGCCAGCAATTTGGAATTCAATTTTTCCCCAAGCTAGGGTGATCCGCCATGTATTGTGCCATAAGTTCCTTTTGCTTGTCATTTACTTTATTTATATTTGTCCTAAACAAATATGTAATGGTTTTTATATTATTATCATTAAAGGGTAAAATTTATTAAGGAATCGTTGTTATTTTTCTTATACACAATGCAAATTTATAAAAACATATGAATGAGTTTATCACAATGGATCCAATTGGGTCTCCGAGCGGATGTGTATTTCACACTACAATAGCTCTTTATCTATCGAATGACTTTTCGAAAGAAGGCATTCGATCGACAACTCGTTATCGAATGCCATGATCCCAAATTTCGATAGAAGTTATTCGATAACGAATGCGGCGATTTAAAAAACTAAAATTTCGATCAAAGTCATTCGATCACGAGTGCGACGATTTGGGCCCTGATTTTTTGTTCTACTTAAGACAAACTTTTTTCGTTTGATTTTTAAACTTAAGTATATTTTTGATTTTTGTTTGATTTGAACATACATATATGTATGTATGTAACTAATTACATATATGTTCAAAACGAACATATATATATGTGCTAACACAGGCCCTTTTTTTTGTATATGTTCTTATATTATTTTACTGAATTAATGAAACTTCAAATTATTAAGAATTTACATTCACTTTCAACTCTTGCAGTGTACAGACGCGTTTTTTATAATCGTCGCAACTGAATATTTCAAATTATCAAAAGTTAAACTCACAAAACAATACAAAAATAAAATATTTATTAAATAGTTGTTTTTACTGGTTTTTAATTTTTTTTTGCTTGTGAGAAAAAATAAAAATATTGCATACATAAACTCATATTAGTGAACCAAAAAAAAAATAGAACTCTAAATGAGTCCATCTTCTAACAACAACAAAAATAAACCTACAAGCAGTAGGAATGTTTATTTAACTTTGGTTGCTGATGAGGACAACAAAAAAAAATTAATTAACTTAGCGTTTACACATGCCACTGACGTGCCACTACTGTTCGAAAAACTCAATACAATGAAGATTTTTTACTAACACACACAAATTTTTCGAACTGGCAGCTCCAGTGGCAGCAGATTTTGCAAGCCACTGAAAATTTGGCACTTGCATGCCACTAAATGTCAAAACCATGTTGCAGTGTTACCACAGGGTAACCAGAGATGACACGAGACGGAAGATTTAGCATACTGATTTGTATACACTCATACAATCCTTCGTTTTCGTTTTTTTCTTTGTGCTGTCTTTGTAAACAAATTAATATTAAAATCACAAAACTAATAAAATATCCATATATTTCTATAATTTACATTAAAAATATTATTAATTAATTAATTTAAGTTGGTTTTCACTCATCGTTTGTATTTTATTACTATATACATCTGCAAAATATCAGAATTTATCAAGTATGTATGTATGTATGTATGTATGTGTGTATGTAAGCAAAACACCACCACCATTTGGCAAATTTACAGCATATATGTACGTATGTATATAAATTTAATATACAGAGTATATAAGCACACACTAAATTGTTTTATCACTTTATTTTGGAATTATATGACGTAAATACTTAATATTATCACATTTTATTAAATTTAAGCGTGAACTTTTTTTTGCTTTTCGTTTTGTTTACTTTCATAACAAACACACTAATGTTCTCTCTTTTTCACGAAGCTTACTTATGACAAATAAAATATGATCGAAGTCCAATTTTTTTTGTTTTTGTCATCTCTGTTTACCCTGTGGTGTTACTCTGTTCAAAATTTAATGCAACTTTACCGGATTGCTGTATTTTCTAAGCACATATAAGAAACTTTTCTAGCTAGAAACGCTAAAATTTAAGCAACGATATTTTAAAGGCGCTAAAAAAGAATTTAAGTAAAATATTTTTTATATCATTGTTGTTTAGCCTTTTTTAGAAAAATAATGTAGGAAACTACAAAAAGGATAAAAAAGGGCAAAAATACATGCTCATTTAGTATTTGGCATAGCATAAAGAGTTTGCCCATGACAGGTTGAAGTGTTTTAGCTGTTATGAGTAGTTTAATTTAAATAAAACTCAAATACTAAGGGCCAAATTTTGACTTGATATTTAAGTTATAATTATTTTTAAGTTGAAATTAAATATTAAATTGTGTTTTTGACTGCATATTTAAAAAAACCGCTTAATTAATAATTAAATGAACAACCTTGTGTATTTAAATTGTGACGAATGCAGCTGAGCACTCTAAATAAAAATACGGTGTGCTGGTTTCTAGTAATCATAGTCGACTGACTCGTTGATCTTTATTTTAAAACGGAGAAGGTTACATAAGTTAACTTAACGAATATGTTGATTAAGAACTAAGAGTAAGTGTAAGTAGGTCTGCTATATTATTTAATATAGAATTAATATAAATAAGTAAGAGAAGTAGATATGAATATAATGCATGAGTAAGTTAGCTATATGATTAATGTAAATAGGTTAGCTATATTATTTAATATAAAATGAATATAAATAATGGGTGATGCATTGTATTTGCCTTACACCTCCCTTCTTAAAAAAAAATGTTGAATCAATCAGGTGATCAATCTGTTGATTCAATATTTTTCTAATAATATATTTGTGTGTTAAAAAAATTTTTATTTCGCTTTTAATTTCCTTTTTTTTTTTATCTTATATTAATTTTTTTTTTTTTTTGTATATTTTCTTTGTTGTTGTTGTTTTTTTTTTTTTTTTTTTTTTATACATATATAAGTATATAGGTATTTATAAAAAAATTCGTTACATTTATATATATGTTATACTAAATTGAATTTACAAATTTTCTTGTTTGTTTAGATATGTTAAATTATGTTTAAAGTTTTGTAAATAAAAAATTTTTTATTTTTTTGTTTTTATAAAGTGTTTTTTTTTCTTAAAATTTCACGGAATATAGTTTTGTCAATGTTTTTAAGCGATTCTTAATCTATCTTTGTGAACTGTTTTTTCTTTATTTGTTATGCCATTATATACAGTGGCATTTACGCCATTTATTTCTTTAATTATAAATGGGCCATCATATATGTGGTTAAATTTGTCATATGGTTCTTTTCTTATGTACACTTTATCATTAATTTTTAAATTAGAAGGTTTTGCAAATTTATCATATATGTTTTTGTTTCTTTCTTTATGGGTTTTCAACAGTTTGTTTGCTATAATGTGTGATTTTTGTAATCTGTATTTGACTTCTTTGCAATAATTTTCAGAATTGTATAAGGGATCAATTTTATCAAGTGTAACTTCAAATGGCTTAATTGCTTGTTTTCCGAATACTAACTCATATGGTGTAAATTTATTATTGAATACTGAACTTGTAGATGTATTATGGAAAAATGTGAAGTATTTTAAGTACGTGTCCCATTCCGAAATGTTCTCTCTTATGTATGATCTAATATATTCATTAAATACTCGATGGTTTCTTTTGTCTGTACCAACTGTCTGGTGGTGATAAGCTGTTGAAAAATTATGTTGAATATTTAGAAGTTTACATAGTTCCGAAAATAATTCATTCTTAAATTCTGTACCTAAATCTGTCTTAATGGAAGTCATTGTACCATATATTAAAACAAAATGTTCAAAAATCGCTTGCGCAATCGTTTTTGCACTTTTATCTGGTACCGCTACGGTAACCAAATATTTTGACATATCGCAAATCAGTGTTATGGCGTATTTGTTCCCATATTTTGATATTGGCAATGGTCCAATTGTGTCCATTACTACCACATCAAATGGTTTTGCTGGAGAAGGAGTTAATACCAATTCTTCTTTTGTTCCTACCCTAACCTTGTTTCTACTACATTCACTACAATTCTTAATAAAATGAGCTATATCCTTTGTCATACCTTTCCAGTAGAATTTCGTTCTTAATTTAGCATACAGTCTTTTACGTCCGCAATGTCCACCTATGACTGGGTCATTATGATAAGTTTCCAAAAGTTTGATTTTCTTATCTTCCTCGATTACAGTTTCAATTTGATCTACTAATAAAATTTTTAAAGTTTTTAAAATATCATTACCATGGATTTTTAAGTCTTGAGCGCTATATTTTGTAAAAAAATTATCATTTTTTGGCCATTCTATGATATAAACATTGTTATTGTTGGCTTCTAATTCTAGCCTCAAAAGCATATCTTCGAAATTCAATGTTTTGTTAACAATATCAATGTCTATAGCAAATTTAATTTTAAATTTATTATATATTTTTAACCTTATTTTGGTTATTTCTTTATTGTTGAAAAATAGTTCGGATCTTATTCTTGAAACTTTTTTATTGAAATGTTGTGGAAATTTATCATAAACTTGTAATTTGATTGTATTTGTATTTTGAGAAAAATCTATGTTTTTATCATTTTGCTTTGTCATTGCTCGAGTTGTCACAGCTAAAATGGGTTTGGTGTTTATCTCGCTTTTCAATTCGTCAATTGAAATTCGCGATAAAGCATCTGCTCCTACGTTATTTTTCCCTTTTATGTATTCGATCGGAAAATTGTATTCAGATAATTTGAGCCTTATTTTTGTAAGCTTGGACGACGGGTCCTTCATATTGAAAAGGTATACAAGAGGTCTATGATCCGTTCTAACGATGAATTTTGTACCATAAATATATGGCCTGAACTGGGTTATAGCAAAATATATTGCAAAGAGTTCTTGTTCGATTGTTGGTTTTTTCTGTTCGGCATGGTTAAAAGATTTTGATGCGTAGAATATTGGTAAATCATCTCCATTAAAGTTTTGACTAAGAATAGCGCCACACCCAATCCTAGAAGCATCGACTGTTACTAAAAATGGTTTGGAAAAATCTGGGTATTGAAGTATTCTTGGTGAAATTAATTCGGATTTTATTTTCTCAAATGATTCTTGACAGGTTTTGTCCCAAATAAAATTAACCTTCTTTCTTGTGATATAATTTAACGGTGCAGCAAGGGCAGCGAAATTCGGTATAAACCTTCTGTAATAGTTTGCAAAGGCAACGAATCGTTTGACAGAATCTTTGTCTGTAGGTATAGTGTATTTATGAATAGCTGAAGTTTTAGTTTCGTCTGGTAGAAGACCATTAGATGTACATTTATGTCCTAGGAATGTTACCTCAGGTCTGAAAAAATTGCATTTGTTCGGGTTGATTTTCAAATTACATCTTCTTAATACATTAAAAACACTGGTTAAATTTTTCAAATGATGTTTCCTACTACATCCAATCACAATGATGTCATCAATGTACAGAAATGCTTTATTTGGTTCTAAACCGGAGAATGCTATCGACATCATGCGCGAAAACGAATTTGGTGCTACATTTAAGCCGAAAGGTAAAACTTTCCACCGAAATGCACCCTGATCTGTACTAAACGAAGTTAAATCTCTAGAATCAACATGTAGTGGTATTTGGTGAAAACCGGAAAATAGATCAATTATTGAAAAATATTTGGCTCTGCCAAGATTATCAAGAATGTCGTCAATTCTGGGCAATGGAAATTTATCTCCAATCAGTTTCTTATTAATTGACCTAAAATCGACGCACATTCGGTATGATTTTGTATCTTCACTACTTTTCTTCGGTACAAGAATCAACGGACTATTGTAATTTGATGTACTTGGTTCAATCAAATCGTTTTCTATTAATGTTTGGACTTGCTTTTTTATCTCACTTCTCTGAGTGTATGGAAGACGGTAATTTTTAACGTATACTGGTGAAGTATCACTGAGCCTTAATTTCTGTTCGTAAAAGTTATTGATAGTCATTTTATCGTTTTTCAAAGTAAAAATATCCGCAAAATTTTCGCAAAGTGGCATCAAATCATTTTTGACATGATTTGGCATTCTATCGTTTAGAATTTTTCTTAGATTTTCAATTCGATCATT
This sequence comes from Lypha dubia, assembly GCA_947311025.1. NCBI lineage: Eukaryota > Metazoa > Arthropoda > Insecta > Diptera > Tachinidae > Lypha > Lypha dubia. Next base: position 45,147,265 of record OX371263.1, on the reverse strand, counting down.
TTCAAAAGTAGCTTCATTAATGGAATAAATGTGGAAATTAGAAAGATTTTCAAACTTTACGTCATAGTTAGATATGAATTTCGTTTCATCTGATGTATTTAAGATACGTAAGATAGGATTTCTAGAAATTACCACACATTTACTGATAAAAACACCTGAACAGATTTCTTGTGAATCGATAAAAACTGGTCCTTTTATATTATTTAGATGAAATTCTCTGAAGACTTCACACCTTGGTGGCAAAAAACAAGTATTTTTCTTAATTCCTTGAGAAATTGGAATTATAACTTCATTATTATAAACTTGGAAAGAAACTGTCATTTTATTATAGTCGATTTTACATTTGTTTGTTTTTAAAAAATCTTTTCCTAAAATGCCATCTGACGGTATATTGAAGTCATCGGGAACGACATGAAATATTTGTGATATAGCGTAATTAGAAATTAACAATTTTGAACTGATACTACCTAGTGATTTTAGTGTCTCTGTTGTTATTCCGACAATATTAATAGTGTTGCTAGTGTTTATGTTGTTTATATCTTTTAAACATGAAACTTTTATAATTGATACATCCGCTTGTGAGGCAACTAGAAATGAATTTGATTCGTGTGTTGTATTGCATCTTAGGTTTATGAAATCTGCATAATTCACATTAAAAAAATAGATTGATTTAAACAAATTGTTGTTATAAGAATCTAATTTTGTTCTTCCCTCAACATGTCCCGTTGAGGGACATCCGCGTTTAAAATCCTTACCGCGGGTTGTCTCCTCTGGAAGTTGTTTCTATCATTTGGAGTATGATTTCCCCTATTATGTCTACCCTGAGTGTTGTTACGTCCTTGAAATCGATTAAAATTGCTATGATTTCTATGATTTGTCGTGGACATACTATTATAAGATCTACCCCTAGAATAGTTGCTGTTATTATCTCTAAAAAAACGAAAATTGTTGTTCGGTTGATAATTCGAGTTTATTCTACCTCTACTGTAACGCATTGTTAAAATTTGTTTGTCTTTCTCAACATTTGTTTCTTCTATAACCAATTTTGCAACGACGTCTTTTGGGTCTTTAAAAACAGTTGATGCCAAGATTGCCTTCACCATTTCCGACTTAGTGTTCTTTCTACATATTTTTACTGTTTCTTCTATCGCCATTTCCTGAGCCTTTTCTTTTGTAATACCCTCAATTACTAGCGAACGTTGTAGAGCATCTGCCAAATTCTCAACATCTTTTCCGAAATCTGTGTAATTATTTTGTTTAACATGCAATGATGCAATTCTACCTGCTACTACCTTCGAATTATCTGGTTTTATTCTAGTTTTAAGGGCATTTTTAATCTGAGCTACACTTTCTATATTGTCTGGCAAGATTTCTCTAGCTTTCCCATCTAATTTGGATTTAATGAAATTAATGAAACATGTATTTAAGTTAGCGGCAGTAAGGTCTTGGATCAAATCGATTTTGTCTAAAAAAGAATTCAGTGTCAGAGGATGGCCTTCATAATCATCACGTATGATACCTGAGCACATTGTGATGAACTTTGTTTTCTCTTCTATTGTTGCCATTTCAGAGCTTTTTCTATTAATAGTATCTACAAACTCCTGAGTGTATTCTGTATTAGCTTCTAATTTCTTTTCAAAGTTACGTTTATCCTCATCACTGTCAGAATTGACTTCACCAAAAATTTCCTTTTGTACAACTTCAAATACATCGACACCATATGGAACTTTGATTTTGCATTCCAATTTATAAAAACTTCTTAATAAAATTTCCCTACAATGTAAAATTTTATTATGTACTTTTTGTTTATCTGCTGTGGACAATTTGTCACTATGCGGTTTCGTATATAGCAATATATTGTTATAAGCATCAATTCTTCAATTTTAGTTTTATTGCTAGAAATAGGTCGGTTTTGTAAAACTCTTTTCTTGATTTTTTGGAATTCTGAAATTAATTCATAAAAATTTTGAATTTCAAAATTCTGATTTGACATTTACTGTTGTTTATATATTTTTCTTGTTTTATCAAAATAATTCTTCTGTTCTGTGAATGAGTAACAAGGAAATTTGTTTATTATGTATTTCATTTTGTATATTTTTTTTTTTATACAAGTATGAAAAATATTTATAATGTGTATAATATAAATTTTCCTTTGTCAATAATTCAAAGTTTTAATAAAACAAGGAAAAATATTTATAAGTCTGTTAATTTTTTTCGAGTAGGTAAGTGTTATTATATTTTTCTGAAAATATTATAAATGGAAATAGAATGCTAATTAGGAATAAATATATACATATAAATAATAAGAAGTATATAGTATTACAATCTGAAACTATTTTTAATAATAAAATAATTTTGTGGTGTTAATATTCTTCACCCTGTTTTGAAGAGAATAATACGTATGTATGTATCGTTGGTTCTGCCTTGACATCCACTGCAGCATGTTGTTAGTTGTTCTGGCTTTTCAACTTCTTCCTTCTTTTTTTTCTTCTTTAACTTCTTTTGTCTTTGTACTTGCCCTTTTTTTTGTTGTATGTAATTTTAAGTTTCAGTTGTTTGCTTTATTTTCTTTTCTGTTTTTAAATCTTATATTTTTCTTATGTTTGTTTTATTCTTACTGTTTAGTGGTATTAAAATTTTTAATTTCTTTTGCTTTTATTATTGTTGTTGACATTTCAGTTTTTAAATATTATTTGTTCAAATATTTTCCGCATTTTTCAATTTATGTCGTTTGTTTTGGGTTTTCAATATTTGGTTTTTAAATTAAAGTTGTTTTGTATTTTTTTTCACTTTATAACTTATGCTTTGTTGTTTTGTTTTCTCTTGTTAAGAACTTTTTCCTTTTTCCCACTTTATGAACGTTTTTATTTTTTTTTTTAGTTTTCCATTTCTGAGTTCTTTCGTTGAGTTTTTCGATTTGCCTTTTTCAGTATTCGTACATTCTCGAATTTTTTTTTTTCAAACTTGATAACTGTTGTTTTTTTTTTTTTTTTTCTTTCGTGTCTGGCTTTAGTTTACAAATTGCAATAACTGTTTATTTTCTTACGTTTTTGTTAATCTTTTCTTTTTCTTTGGCCGGTTTTTTTTTCATTCTTATTACTTTATATTAATCTGTCTTGTTACTAAGAGAATTTTTTTTTCTTTTTTTTTTCCAACGGTCTTTGTCTTCACTTTTTATTTTTGATGTTTTTGTTTTATTTTTTTTTCAATTTTTAGTTGTTGTAAAAAAATTTTTGTTGCACCTTTGGTTATATATATTTATTCCTGGGATTCCATGGAGGAACATAGGGCCACCACCTTTGGTTATAAGTGCATTTTAATATTTTTAATATTGCTTTGTAAATTTTGCTTAGCCGTTTTGTCACTTTTGCACTGAACTATTTTTTTTTAGTTTTAAGTTTGTATGTATGTATATATGTATGTTTTTGTAATTTTGTTACAGTCACTTCTTTGTTTTTATTTAATTCAAGTGGATAGGTACATGATATTTGTACAGTACATATGGTATATAAGAATATCCATTTTAATATTTTTCCACTTATAATTTGTACATACATAGGTATATCTTTTTATTTATTTTTGTTAGCCACGGTCGCCATGTGACGGATGCATCTGAGCACTCTAAATAAAAATACGGTGTGTTGGTTTCTAGTAATCATAGTCGACAGACTCGTTGATCTTTATTTTAAAACGAAGAAGGTTACATAAACGTAAACTTAACGAATATGTTGATTAAGAACTAAGAGTAAGTGTAAGTAGGTCTGCTATATTATTTAATATAGAATTAATATAAATAAGTAAGAGAAGTAGATATGAATATAATGCATGAGTAAGTTAGCTATATGATTAATGTAAATAGGTTAGCTATATTATTTAATATAAAATGAATATAAATAATGGGTGATGCATTGTATTTGCCTTACAAAATATTAATTAAGATTTACGATTTTCCATATGTTTTTGACTGCTTGTTCTTCTTATATAAAATAAAGCCAATAAAATATTTGTGGCTGCTGGCAAATTGCATAAAATGTTGTCTTTTTTTTGCCGCTATTAACCTTTTAATCGTTTTGAAAGTGGCTTTTATTCTTTTAAAACATTTCAAGAGTGCTTTATTATTCTTATTTTTAGCTAAAATAAAAATTATATTTTTTTAATTTTTCTGTATTTGTTCTAGTCAGCTGTTCTTTAGGGAAATTTGTGGGAAATTTTTTATTTTACGTAGTGCTACCATATTTTCATCGTAATTAAATAAGAACTTTAATTACTCATTGAAAAAATGGAATCTAATTTAAATACAACATAAATTTAAATAAAACTTAACTAATTACATACTTAAATACGAAGTCAAAAACTGGCCATAAATTTTATATAAAAAATGTATTTAATAAAAAAAAAAGATTTTTACAATATTACAAAATTAATGACAACTCTGTAAAAAATTTTAAATTTATTATTATCAAAAACATTTTTGTACAAATAAATACTTTCAAATAACTACGCCACAGTACCGCCAGCAAATACCACAGTTTTAACATAGGAAAAAATTTCAATTGTTTACTGAAATTATTTCTTAAGTGATGCCATCTCTTATAAATAATCCCATAACTTTCGGACGTAATGCTTTCTTGAGATATTACTACACAAAAATCATGGGCTTTACAAATTTCAAAATGCATGTGCTGCAAAAAACAATAAGTTTGGACTTGAATTTTGTGAAATAGCTTTAAAAAATAAAAGTTTTAAAACATATTTTAAAATTTATTTTATCAAAAACACAATCATTGTTACGGAGTATAAATTATAATGTAAGGTAACACTAATGTAAAATGCCAATTATACACGCATATATATTTGTCTCTTTTCAATATTATATTATCAAATAAGAAAGAAAGGAATGGTCTAATGATAGCAAATTAGCTACGGCGAAAAAAGTAATAAAATAGAATACCTTTTTAGCAAAATCGCTGATCGCTGATCGTGTTCGAGATTTAGCTTTAGCTACGAGAATTAGAGAATATAGCTGCTGAATCGCTCAATTTCACGAGCCATGAGTTTATTGGCAAACATATGAATACCTCAAATTTCATACATAAAAATACCAGAATAAAAATTAAATTTTTTCGTATTGATTTGAACGATTTATAAAACAAATTCATGGCTCATCATAGCCAACAAATTCGCTAACTAATTTATAAAATGCAAAAAAAAATCGCCATATCGCCAAATCAAAGATAAGGATGCCAGACAGGTTTTTAAACCGCCACGTTTGGTGTGAAATCGCCACTTCTGAAAACCCTGCTTATCATAAACTTTAGTTTATGTAGGATAAATCGTAATCACCAATTAAGTAATACAATTAATGGGAAACATTACATAATATGTATAAATTATATTATAAATTGCTCCAAAAAATTCTCAAAGGGAAACTGGACAAGAAACCTATTACCGATTTAAGGATATAATCTCTTTAAAATATTCATTAATGTACAAAATGAAATAATAAAACCGGTCAAAACATCGTTTGTTTCCTTTACCTTTCTCTCTTAATGGGTATTTCTATGGCCTTGACTATGAAAAAAAATACTGGAACATTGCTAACAGCTTTGCTTTTTGAAATAGGCGATTTTATTATTTTGACAAAAAACTACAAAAAATTTTAAATGATCTTTTATAAGATTTCCTTGAATGAACGACTTTATGTAGATCTCGTTGCAAACACCAGTAGTAGTCTGCTATCCTATGTGCGTCCAACCTTCCGTGATAACGCTCCTCCATTGTCCGAAGAACCTGATGAAATCTTTCACCATGTTCCTTGGTAAAATCATTCAGATTTTGTGGAAATCGGTCTAAATGTGATTTCAGGTAATGAATTTTTATACTCATATTACGCCCTAGCTCAAGTTCGATATCATGCACTTCACAAGCTCAACCAAAATAAATGAATTCCAAGCGTTATTGATTTAAAAAAATTGAGATCTCTCAATAGTTGCCTAATCAGTCGCCCACCAAAAATACCAGCTTTCACTTTTTCTGTACTTAATCCTGGAAACTTTAGTTAGAGAAAATTAATCTTTTTGATGACACGCTGTTTTTTTCAATTTACCGGAAATTTAACAAAAACAATATTGATTAAGTTGTATACTTCTTGAAGAAACAATATCTAAAACATCAACAAAATATACTTTATATAATGTACATATAAAACGAAAGTATAAGTAAAAATAGTAAGAGTGGGTAGTAAGTTATAACTAAAATACATAAGCTATTAGGGAATAACTGTTGACGTATTTAGAAAATACTGCTCCATTTGAGATAAAAAAAAAGAAATCAAAGGAACAAGCAATTTTCCCCTTTTGTTGGCCAGTGTACAATAACGTTATACGATTTTGAACGTTATACGTTTAAAGATTTTTATTGATTTCTCGTGAAAGCGTTGCACAACATACTTGTTTTATCTTCCTTACATTTTTGTTTCAACACTTCAATTTTATATGGTTTTTACATACATAACAAGAAAAGATATTATTAACATATTGATATTTTTATTCACCTACATAAATGAAAATAAAATACGTTACTGATCAGATGATATATCTATGAATTTTCTTAATCTCACTTAATTTCTTTTGATTACAAATAAATCTCAATAAAGCGATTAAGGTCTTAAGCCCAAAAACAAAGCAGCCAAATCATTCTTGCACATATTTAACCTTAAACCACTTTATTTGCTCCTAAAAAAACAAATAAATAATTTAAAGTTTATTAAAATCTTCACAGAGATAAAATGCAAATGTTATGCACCAAAGTACCCAACAACAATCTTCAGCGCCAAAAGAACAACATTCAATACTATTGTAACTTTTCTACAACGGTTAAGGGCTAACTATAATGCTTAAGCTAGCTTTAGCAACTGTACGAATACACATAACCAAATGTTGACAACTATAATGTACTTAAGAAACTTTTCGCCCAGTTTCGTCAAATTTCTTTTGCTTAAGCAAACTGCGAATCTGACCGCACTTTGCTTTTATATAAATTTATTTCAAACAAAACAAGTTGCAATGGACGCAGAAAATAATTTTGTGGAGAATTAAATTGAAAATGTTAAAAAACATGAGTGCCTGTATGACAAATGAATGGTTTTTATTATAACAGAAACGTGAAGGAAAGAGCTTGGAAAGAAGTTTCTGAAAAATGCATAAAAAGTGGTACGTATGCAGCTTATTAAATTATTGCAAATTTTTGTAAATTAATTTTTTCTATTTGTTTTTTAAATAAAAGTCCCCGATTGCAAACATAGATGGAAACTATTGAGGGAACGTTTCGGCAAAGAAATGAAGAGGGTGGGAGCACCATCAGGTAGCGGAATGTGCTTTTTGGAAGAGTGGAAATTTCTACAGCCCATGATGTTTTTAAAAGACTCCATCGCACCGCGCCGGTATACAGAATACATACATATGTATATATTTTAATAGTTTTTATTTATTGTAAAATTCATTACTATATTTCAGTACTCGTGATAACTTTGATAAGGAAGATTTGGAATCGTGTTTAGATTCTTCATTCAGCGATAGTTTGCAGAGTCCACTAACGCCGGCAGCTCCAGAAAAAAAGAGTGCAAAAACTTCCCTCGATAGTCTCTACCAAAAGTATGGAGAGACTATTGAAAAACTAGAAAAAAGTATTTCATCAACTCCTGAAGTAAAGCTTTTGGACGATGCTTTCTTAAACACAGTGAGTTGTTTGATGATGGAGCTGCCGGAGAGAGTGAAGGAGGAGTTCCAAGCGTGCATGTTGCAAGAACTTTATCGTCTACGACGAGAAAATATACATCTTCCAGAGCTTCCGTGAAAAATTTTTTGTGTTTGAATTTTTGTTTTTAAATTTAATTTTTTTTATTTAATAGTCACTGAAGACATTTTTTATTTTTTTATTTAAAAGTCACTGAATACATTTTTTTTATTTTTTTTTTATTTAATAGTCACTGAAGACATTTGCTGTTGTTTTTTTAGTCACTGAAGACATTTTTTTATTTTTTTTTTATTTAAAAGTCACTGAAGACATTTTTTTTATTTAATAGTCACTGAAGACATTTGTTGATTTTTTTTTATTATCGTTAATTAGTCGTAATTTCATTCATTTTATTTTGTTAATGAAGATAATTTTTAGTTTTTGTAAATAAGAGTACAAATAATACTGTGATATTAAAACAGACTTGTGATAAAAATTAATAAAAAATACAAGTAGTTTTAATTATTAGAAATATATCGTTGGTCAATACCAATTATATTATACCCTAAACTTGCCACTAAAGTCTAATTCAACACAACTTACTTATGTTTCCCCAAATGTTGACACAAAGTAAAAGAAATATAAAATTATAGTAAAGTGTATTTTATTTAACTACATAGTTGAAAAGAAATTACACAGATTATTTCGTATTTCTGTTGAACTTCTTCCACCGTACCGACACAGATAACCAGAGATGACACGCGACGGAAGATTTTGGATACTTGTATGTATACACTCATACAATCGCGGGTTTTGGTTTTTTCTTTGTGCTGTCTTCCAAATTAAAATTATAAATCGAAAAACTAATTAAATATCCATATATTTCTCTAATTCACATTAAAAATATTATTAATTAATTAATTTAAGTTGGTTTTCACTGATCGTTTGTATTTTATCACTATAATATCTGCAAAATATCAGAATTTATCAAGTATGTATGTATGCATGTGTGTATGTAAGTTAAAAACCACCATTTGGCAAATTTCTAGCATATGTATATGTACGTATGTATATAAATTTAATATACTGACAGTGTTATTCACAAACGTTTTATTAGAGGCTAATAGTTATGGTGTCACCCCACCGTATAATAATTTAACAAATATGTTTTACATTTTTTTATTATTATTTTATCGTATACACGAGTTTCCTGTTTTGCAACTTTATTCTTGTTGTTACCCTATTTTTGAATTCCAGACAAACTATTAAAAAAATATAATACATGTCAATGCACTTTCCACGCTTTATCAAAATTATCTAGAAATGCAATTTTGTCAACACACTTCTGCTGTTAACAAATAATTCCACGAATTAAAACAATAAAGACACAAACAAACAGGAAACTCACAAAAATAAATATTATTAATAAGCAAAATAATAAAAATTACCAATAAGCATTTTTTTAATAAGAAAACAAAATTGTAACAATAAAGTTTAGTTTTTAACTCTCGTTTGATAAATAAAGAAGTAGCAAAAGCTACGAAAAAATAAGAAAATAAAAAGAATTTTATTTTTTTTAATTAATAAAAAACCCACAAACATATTTGGCGACGAGGATGGGATTTCGCGAAAAGGTTTTAATCGTTTAAAGAATTAATTGGTTCCTTTTAGACATTTTAATGTTTAACGCGATTTCAAAAAATAGAAAAAAAAAGGAAGAATCCTTATTCTAAACAACAACATTAATAAGTGAACTAAAAGTTAAGTAAAATAATAAAAGAGAAAAACCCTTACTCTAATCAAATAAACTAATTAAGTGAACTTTAATTTTAATGCACACATAAAAAGTGGAAAATATCATCAACAAATTACTACATAAAAAAAAGAAATGAAAATAAATATAGACAAAACAAATTGCCTTATACATTGACAGAAAATAATAATAAATAAAAGAAAAAAGTAATAAAAAACATTTTTAAATAAAAACACTATTTGAACAGTGGAAATATAAAGTGATTTAAAAGCACTATTTGAACAAGTGGAAATAGAAAATCAGTAAAACCGAGAAGAAGAACACCAGAGAAAAATCCTGATCAGCACTAAGAAGGAAGAGAACAACTATAAACAAGGAAGACAACTTTAAAAGGATATAGTAAGAATAGTCATAAGTTATTCAAAATTTTTTTTTCCTCCATAATTTATAACTATAAGATAATATTATTAATTACGTGTACAAAAATTGTCCACTGAAAATTGCAAATAAAATCTAAAAAAATAAACAAATTTATACCTTCCTTTAAAATGGCAGAACCAAATCAAATTCAATTAGATCCCATTAAATACTTGAATTCAATCCCTCAGTATAACGGTAACCGTAACGATTTAATTAATTTTACTAGACTAATAGATAGAATATATCCGGTTCTTAGGACTTATGATGAACTTTCACAACTTGTCTTCTCAGACATTATAAAAGGTAGATTAGTCGGTAGGGCCAAAGAAATTATAGAAATTAATACGCAGGCACAATCTTGGACAGATATCAAGAGTATTTTAGAGAACAATTTTGGTGAGAAAAAGAATTGCGAACAATTATATGATGAGTTAAGATCTGTCACTTTTGAAAGTACTACTGTTGATTTTTATAACGAGATAAAATACAGACTACGGCGTTTGAATAACAAAGCCCTTTTGGTCCTTGGTGAAGGTGAAGCAACAAATCAGGTAGCCATTAACAATCAAAGATCTGCACTGCACATCTTCAAAAACAAAATGCCGGAACCAATGCGGACTGTATTAACTTGCAGGAATCCTGGAAGCCTGGAATTAGCAATGGATATTCTATTCGAGAGCGGATACGACCGCATGGGAAAAGATGGTCGCATAGTGAAGAATAGTAATAGCAAAGGGAAACGACAGAATAATGAAGAACAAGAAAGAAACATAGAACCTTCGGGGAGCAGAACAAATCATAATAAAAAATATAATTATAATAAATTTAACGACAATAGTAATTACCACCGAGGAAACTACAATTATCAGCAAGGCAATCAGAGCTACAATCACAATCGGTACCAACAACGCAACATGGAAAGATATAACCAAAACTATAACCAAAATCAACAACGCAATTATAATCCGCCCCAACAACCAGAACCAATGGAAATAAATAATGTACAACACTTTAAACCGACAACAGACAGTTACCAAAACGACAGTAAGTACAATCATCACTACCAACAAAATCGACACTACAGCAGATATAATAGACAAAACTATAATCAACCCAGACAGCCGGAACAAGGCAGAACAGATGTTCAAAATTTTCGGCCGATGGCCTCAACGGAAACTTACCATATATAATCGTTAAAACAAAACTAGGACGTTTAAGATTCATCATCGACACGGGAGCAACACATTCCGTAATAAATCCTGGAATTTGCCATCCCAAATGGAGGATCCCTTGCGATGTGACAAACATTAAGACATTACAACATACTATTACAATTTCAGAAAAAGTAGCAATCCCAATTTTTAAAGAATTTGGTGAATTTACAGACACCAAATTAGAATTTTTAGTCTGCCAATTCCACAAACAGTATGATGGAATAATTGGCAATAACATACTTAGACAAATGAAAGCAATAGTTAATTTGAAAGATAACACCCTAAAAATCGAAAAAACCGAAATTCCAATTCGATACACAGATAACGGTATCGAATACTATTTCGAAAAAAAAGGACTACATAAAGTCATAGTACCAGTTGAGCACAAAAACGGTTTAGTATATAATCCCAAAACCTTATTAAACGATAAGAATATCGAAATAGTGGAGGGAGTATACGAAACAGAAAATTATAAAATCAATGCTCTTGTTAAAGTGAATGGAAATTTACCACAACGGGTTATTTTAGAAACCCAGGAAACAGATGAAATAACACCCGAAAATTTTTATACAATTGAATCATATAAAAAAATAGATGTACCAATGTTGGAACAGATTCGCGTAGACCATTTAAATAAAGAAGAAAAAGAGAAACTTTTACCAATCATTAAAAAATATAATAATATATTCTACACAGAAGAGAGCGATCTTACATTCACGAACGCCATCAAACACGAAATAAGGACAACTAACAACATACCTATTGCGGCGAAAACATATAGATACCCCTACATACATAAAACTGAGGTAGAAAAGCAAATAGAGGAAATGTTACACAAAAGGATAATAAGGCCCAGTCATTCGCCTTATTCGGCCCCAGTTTGGGTAGTTCCAAAAAAATTAGACGCTAGTGGTAAGGCAAAATGGAGACTGGTTATAGATTACAGAAAAATCAACGAGATAACAATAGACGACAAATATCCAATCCCGAATATCGACGAAATCCTGGAAAAACTCGGACGTTGTCAATACTTTACCACCCTCGACCTAGCGAAAGGTTTCCATCAAATCGAGGTTCACGAAAAAGACATCGCAAAGACAGCATTTAGTGTGGAAGGCGGCCACTACGAATTTCTTCGTATGCCGTTTGGGCTGAAAACAGCTCCGGCCACTTTCCAGCGTTTAATGAATAACGTTTTGGGCGAGCTCATTAATAAAATTTGTCTAGTGTATCTAGACGATATTATAATATTCTCAACTTCATTACAGGAACACATAGAATCCATAACGAAAGTCTTCCAAAGACTAAAAGAAGTTAATTTAAAAATTCAATTGGACAAAAGCGAATTTATGAAAAAAGAAACCAAATTCCTTGGACACGTAGTATCTGAGGAAGGCATTAGACCAAATTCCGACAAGATAGCTTGTGTACAGCAATTTCCTTTACCAAAAACGCAAAAGGAAATAAAACAGTTTCTCGGATTAGCGGGATATTATCGCAAGTTCATGAAAGACTATTCCAAAATAGCCAAACCCATGACGAGATATCTTAAGAAAGACTCCGTTGTTGAATTTAAAAATTCAGAATATATCGAATCATTTGAATCTCTTAAAAGACTGTTGACAAATTCTCCCGTTCTAGCATATCCAGATTTTACCCAAAAATTCATTCTTCAAACCGACGCAAGCAAATTTGCACTTGGAGCTGTTCTATCGCAGAATGGCCATCCTATTTGCTATGCAAGTCGTAGCCTAAATGGTGCGGAACAGAACTACAGTACGATAGAAAAAGAACTCCTCGCAATTGTATGGTCAACAAAATATTTTAGACCATACCTCTTCGGAAGGAAATTTTTAATTGAAACAGATCATAGACCACTAGTTTGGCTGTTCTCCATTAAAGAACCAAACTCAAAACTTGTGAGATGGAGACTACGTCTACAAGAATACGATTATGATATAAAATATAAAAAGGGTATTATGAACGGTAATGCAGACGCATTATCTAGGATAGAAATTAATTTCAACGAAGATGAAAACTTAAATAATATTATTTCAGAAACAAACAACCCGCTCAACTTTTATCGGAGACAAATTGTAATTCATAAAACAATGTCAGGATCACTGAAAGTAAAAAACCAACAAATTTTCAAGAATAACAGGAAGACAATTTATGCTAAAACTTTTGACGAAGAAACACTAATAACTCTATTAAAAAATCATTTCAACCCTGATAAAACCAACGCAATTTTCATAAATGATGAATCTGTTTTTTACGAACTGAAAACTGTCTTTGAAAAATACTTTGGTGAAAATAGAAACTTCAAAATCATACGCTGTAAACACCTTCTTAAGGATATAACAGATGAAAACGAGCTGACCGATATAATAGGAAAAGAGCACATAAAAAACAATCATAGAGGAATAAACGAAAATTTCGCAGAATTAAAACTTGAATTTTACCACCCACAGCTAAAAATACGCATAACACAATTTATAAATAATTGTGATATATGCAACAAAGAAAAATACGAAAGAAATCCAATAAAACAACAATATAAAATCACTGAAACCCCTAATAAACCTGGAGAAATCATACACGCAGACGTTTTTTACAGTTTAGAAAAAACATTATTTCTAACATTTTTAGACAAATTCTCAAAACACGCTCAAGCCATAAGAATAAAGGATAGATCCTGGATCGAATTTAAAAAAGCACTTACCCAGTATTTATCAACAGTTGGAAGCATAAAAAGGTTAGTTATGGACAATGAATTAGGATTTAAAGCACTGCCCCTTCAAGAATTTTTGAAAGAACAAGGAATAGAAATACACCACACTTCTAATAACAACCATACATCAAACGCAGACGTCGAAAGACTCCATAATACTATTAACGAACATATCCGAATTCTGAAACACGATCCTAATAAAGACACAGAAAGTGTCGAAGAAAAAATTTATAGAATAATAATGTACTACAATAATACCATACACTCCACAACTGCTAAGAAACCAATAGATTTTAAAAATGGAACAGTTAACCCAGAGGAATACAGCTCGATTAAAGAAAAAATGACAAAGGCGAAAGAAAGGATCATTAATAAATTAAACAAAACTCGTGAGAACGTGGACATCCAAACCGGACCAATATATTTAAAGGATGAACGAGGCGGTAAAAATCATTCAAAATTCCGAAAAGTAATGGCGACCAAATTAGATGACGACCATATAGTTACAGATCGAAATTTTAAATATTATAAATCCCACATAAAACGAAAAAAGAAATTTCAGACCATCAACGACAATCAGACATCAACATAACTTACCAATATTATTTCCCTTTTTTTAGATGAAACTACAAATAAAACTATTACTGCTCATTTCAATGGCAAATATTATCCAACCCCAGCTAATGGAAATACAGGACCTAACAGAGAATGAAGGCTACATCCCAATTAAAGAAAACGACATAAGGATCGTCGACCACTACCGTAGAATATACCATTTAATCAATTTGACACACTACTACACTACTATAGAAATTATAGACAATAATATTAACTCATTACATGGTTCAATAATACCGCTACTCGATACAACAATAAATAATTTTAACATTTTGAAAACTAAATTAGATAATCTTTCACCACATTTTAGAATTAGACGAGGTTTAATAAATGGCCTTGGAAAAGGATTAAAATTTATAACAGGAAATATGGACAGTGACGATGAACAAGAAATCAGATCAATGCTCACGAATCTAACGACAACTACTAATGCTAACTCAATCGAAGTAGGATATATAGCGCGTATAAGTAAAACACTTTCTACACAGATACAAAATGTCACAACTCATATCAACAGACAACAATATATAGTAAAAACATATATAAACAAATTTCGCAATGAGATTCAGAATAAAATATCTACATTAGAAGACGAAATAGATTTCCTAAAACACATTTACCAGATTGATAATGATATAAATCTACTCAAAGACCATATTGACGACATTGCAGGAGTCATATTTACTAGCAAACTAGGTATTATACCGACGGACTTACTCGACGAACAGGAAATTGAAATTATAAATGACTTTGAAAAGTATACTAAAACAAAAGTTGCCGTATCCTTTGAAAAAGAACAAATTGTCATCATCCTTTCCATTCCCCAATTTTCAAACATATCCTTTACACAAATAATCCTTGAGCCAATTCCCAATAAAATAAACAAATCATTATTTTTAAAAGAAAACAGAATTTTAGTTGATGAGAACCAAAATGTCTATTTTCCAAATACATCTAGCTTATATAAGAATCTAAAACAAATTAATGATCCATGTATCTTAAGCTTCGTTGCAAATAAAATAGCAAGTTGTACACTTAGAGAGTATAAAATACCAGAAATAAAAGAAATAAAAGAAGGAATAATTATATTTAAAAATTTCTTTAACAACTTTACACACAATTGTAATTACAAAGGAAAAACTATTAATATAAGTCATAATTTTATAATTAAATTTGAAAATTGTCAAATCAATGTTGGTAATTTAACATTTAAAAACGAAAAACTAATTGTAAAAGAAAAAATTATTCAAACTAACTTTTTAAAAGAGATAAAAGAAAATGGAACATACACTGAAATTAAATTAGAAGATCTATACATAAAACAAATTAAATATGAAAACAATTTTACTGATTTTAATAAAACCCAAAATATACACAGAATCATTAATATAGCTGCAAATAGCACTACAATTTCAATATTGATCATTTTAGTAATTACTATACCCATACTTTGTAAAAGAAGAGCAACTGTGCTCCAAATTTCGTCGGAGCCTCAAACTAACGGAGGGGGAGTTATGGTGTCACCCCACCGTATAATAATTTAACAAATATGTTTTACATTTTTTTATTATTATTTTATCGTATACACGAGTTTCCTGTTTTGCAACTTTATTCTTGTTGTTACCCTATTTTTGAATTCCAGACAAACTATTAAAAAAATATAATACATGTCAATGCACTTTCCACGCTTTATCAAAATTATCTAGAAATGCAATTTTGTCAACACACTTCTGCTGTTAACAAATAATTCCACGAATTAAAACAATAAAGACACAAACAAACAGGAAACTCACAAAAATAAATATTATTAATAAGCAAAATAATAAAAATTACCAATAAGCATTTTTTTAATAAGAAAACAAAATTGTAACAATAAAGTTTAGTTTTTAACTCTCGTTTGATAAATAAAGAAGTAGCAAAAGCTACGAAAAAATAAGAAAATAAAAAGAATTTTATTTTTTTTAATTAATAAAAAACCCACAAACATATTTGCTAATAAGCAAAATGCGCTAAAGTAGTATTCACAAACGTTTAATAGCACTATGACGCGGTTATTACACGCTAATAAACTCGAAAATTTTATTGTAGGCATCACCCTACTTTAGCCGTTTAATAAGTTGACATTTGCATTTTTTAAAGTTAAAAAATCACTATTTACTTTAAAAAGTATGGAAAATAAAAAAAAAGATTCGAATAAAGTAATGATTGTAATAAATATAATTTCGACATTCGTTAGTATTATACAAAATATATATGTATATGTACATAAAACTATAATTTTTTTATTAAATTAAATATTTTGGCAGATAATGTATTTCAACTCTCCCGATTCTTCCAGTCCTTCTGCAATGTTTACTTACATATGTATGTACATATGTATGTATGTACGTAAAATAAGAAAATTCAAGAAGAAATACATAAATGTGAATATAAGTATGTATGTAAATATGTACATATGTACATACATATGTATGATTGTTTACGTATGTATGTATGTATGTACACAAATGTGTCTGTATGTACTTATATGCATGTACATGCATATTTGTTCACATGCGTACATAACTTAAATTCTACATGCTCTTTGAAATATTAATATTATTACATCTTTTTTTTCATGATTTTGTGCATAATTTGTCACATTTCAACCACAACAAGATTAAAAACATTTCCAAATAAATAAAGCAAACATATTAGTGGTGTGTAATCAATAGCAACGAACTCGGTATTTGAATACTTTTGTAATAACTTATGAAAACACATTGCTAGCAATATCAATACAACACATATTAAAAAATTTTAATATCTTTTGAAATATTATAAGCAATACTCTATTACTCTAACTTGTTTAAATAAAATTTATATGACATTATTTTCACATTTTCAAACCATTAGAGACTACTTGCTTATCGAGTATGTTATTGTACACAACACTAATTATAACTTGACAATTAAAATGAAACAATGTTGCTAACACAGAATCACAAAACTGAAAAAATCACACAATAGTTAATTTGGCTTTATTAAACGTTTGTGAATAATGTTTATTATTACCGGGTAATAACACAAAAACTGATTATTAACTAATGTGTACATTATCTCTACAATAAGAATTTTTTATGAATAACACTGTGAGTATATAAGAACACTTAAATTGTTTTATCACCTTATTTTCGAATTATATGCCGTAAATACTTATTACAGTGTTATTCATAAAAAATTCTTATTGTAGAGATAAATTACACATTAGTTAATAATCAGTTTTTGTGTTATTACCCGGTAATAATAAACATATTCACAAACGTTTAATAAAGCCAAATTAACTATTGTGTGATTTTTTCAGTTTTGTGATTCTGTGTTAGCAACATTGTTTCATTTTATTTGTCAAGTTATAATTAGTGTTGTGTACAATAACATACTCGATAAGCAAGTAGTCTCTAATGGTTTGAAAATGTGAAAATAATGTCATATAAATTTTATTTAAACAAGTTAGAGTAATAGAGTATTGCTTATAATATTTCAAAAAATATTAAAATTTTTTAATATGTGTTGTATTGATATTGCTAGCAATGTGTTTTCATAAGTTATTACAAAAGTATTCAAATACCGAGTTCGTTGCAATTGATTACACACCACTAATATGTTTGCTTTATTTATTTGGAAATGTTTTTAATCTTGTTGTGGTCGAAATGTGACAAATTATGCACAAAATCATGAAAAAAAGATGAAATAATATTAATATTTCAAAGAACAGGTAGAATTTAAGTTATGTACGCATGTGAACAAATATGCATGTACATGCATATAAGTACATACAGACACATTTGTGTACATACTTGCATACGTAAACAATCATGCATATGTATGTACATATGTATGTACATATTTACATACATACATATATTCGCATTGATGTATTTCTTCTTGAATTTTCTTATTTTACGTACATACATACATATGTATGTAAACATTGCAGAAGGACTGGAAGAATCGGGAGAGTTGAAATACATTATCTGCAAAATATTTAATTTAATAAAAAAATTATAGTTTTATGTATACATATGTATATATTTTGTATAATACTAACGAATGTCGAAATTATATTTATTACCATCATTACTTTATTCGAATCTTTTTTTTTTATTTTTCATACTTTTTGAAGTAAATAGTGATTTTTTTACTTTAAAAAATGCAAATGTCAACTTATTAAACGGCTAAAGTAGCGTGATGCCTACAATAAAATTTTCGAGTTTATTAGCGTGTAATAACCGCGTCATAGTGCTATTAAACGTTTGTGAATACTACTTTAGCGCATTTTGCTTATTAGCCTCTAATAAAACGTTTGTGAATAACACTATTAATATTATTACATTTTATTAAATTTAAGCGTGCTATCATGTAGCATTTTCCACTAAAAACTGAACTTTTTTTTTGCTTTTCGTTTTGTTTATCTTCATAATGTAGTAATATTATATTGGTGACGTTACTGTTTGCTTACGGCTGCAAACATAAACACATATACATATTATAACTACTTATTTATCTCTTTGTAAAATCCTAGCTTGCTACAAATATTTTGTTTATACATATACATACATATATATATCACACTAATAAATATTTTTATAAAATCTTAGCCTACTAAAATTTCTGTTTGGAAACTTCTAGAATAAGAAATTATTGTACATAGAATAAAGCTAGATTTACACGATTGAAGGTATTTTGAAGTCTTATCAAAATTTTGAAAATTTATTTTGATGTTCTATTTACACGTTTCAAAAATTTGATCAAAATATTCTTTCAATATATTTCAAAATCTTTTGATAAAAATTT
This sequence comes from Lypha dubia, assembly GCA_947311025.1. Taxonomy (NCBI): domain Eukaryota; kingdom Metazoa; phylum Arthropoda; class Insecta; order Diptera; family Tachinidae; genus Lypha; species Lypha dubia. The sequence continues at coordinate 45,127,962 of OX371263.1, read as the reverse complement.
GATCAAAATTTGTTGAAGCTAATTTACACTATTGGTAAACTTTTTATATTGAAAATATTGACCTTGATCAGCTGTTTTGTTTCTTTTGTTCAATAATTTATTATTATAAAAAATAATGTATTATTATAAAAAAAACAATTAATAAGTATGAACGACTACACAATCATCATAGCATCAACATTTTTAATATTGGAGGAAGAAGTAGCTGATAATAATGCAAAAAAAAGAAGAAAACAAAAGGAATATTGGGTTCGACCTTTTCTTTTGGAAGGTAATGGTATGTATGTCTCTTTTAGGGAGCGACTGAAAAGGAATGATCCTGACCTATACAAAAACTTTGTGGGAATGTCACCAGACGATTTTCATTATTTGCTTAATCTCGTCACCCCATCAATAGAAAAGGCCAATACTAAGATGCGATATTGTGCCTGAAGTCTGCGCTGCATTATATAAAGTATTAAGGGATGAATTTGAATGATGGAAAACACATCGATATTTAGCACCAGCACACTGTGGAAGCGCATATTTCAATTATAAAAAGAAAAACAGCATTGTTTTGATGGCGCTTGTGGACGCGAACTACAATTTTGTTTACATCGACGTTGGTGCAAAGGGTAGAGAGTCCGATGGCGGAGAAGTTCCATGGCAATACAAGCATATTTATTAAAAATTAATTAAAAACCCAATAAATCGAAATAAAAAGTTCAATTCATTTATTTGGGAACTTCAAATCAGATTCTGTTTCTATATTAAAAAAATTAAATTAAAATATTAAATAGAAATCACATTCTGTTCACATATACATACATACATACATAAAATATTGAATCAAAAGAATGAACATGCTGTCAAATTATTTATAGTTATCAATATTGCCAGATGCGATTTTGATGCTTATTTACACGGCATCAATAAAATCTTCAAAAGTTTTGTTCAACAAATTTTGATCAATAAATTTTGAAGAAATTTTGCTGTTTACACGAGTTTGAAGAATTTTGAAGAGGAATTTTGAAGAAAATATCAATCGTGTAAATCTAGCTTAAGCCTGGAGTGTTTTTGAAAAAATAATAAAACAGTCAGTCTAGATTTGGAAGTGAAAACTGATACGACGTCTTTTATTTAAACTATAGACTACAATAACAAACACACTAATGTTGTCTCTTTTTCACGATGCCGGGTTATGAAAAATAAAATATGATCGAAGTCCAATTTTTCTTTTTTTTGTCATCTCTGGGTATCTGTGGTACCGATGAGAATTCGCAGATGGTGTAATCGACTGGATATTGTTTTCAATAGCACACCGCCATGTAGGAAGATGAATCGGTGAGCATTATAAAATTATGCAAACTAACGCAGGCCAATACAAATTTTTCCTCATTATCAGGAAATAAATTCAAAGTGGTAAGTAAAACTCGCCACCGTGACACTAGAATTCCGAAGGCATTTTCTATTGTACGACGAGCTCTCGATAATCTTTCATTAAAAACATCTTTATCAATTGGCAACAGTTCGCCAGGATAGGGACGCATTAAATTTGTTCCTAAAGGAAAGGCGGCATCTCCAACAAAAAAATGGGGAATTTTTAGCTCCGTATATGGCATATTTTTAGGTGGAGGAATCGGAAGGTTGCTATTAAGCAGTCTTTTACCGAATCGGCTAAGTTGGAAAATGCCTACATATGTATGCATGTATAAAAAAACAAAAATTAAATTGAATAGTTTGGTAAAGAATTCCTTATCACCATCACTCTGGCTTCCAAAGCCTCCAATATCTATGTGTGTGAACTGATTACATGTTGCTAACAAGACGATGGAGAAAAATTTTTTATAGCAGAAAAATTGGCTACCACTATTAGGAGGACATTGAATGGCAATATGTTTGCCATCAATAGCTCCAATACAGTTGGGCATGTTCCATAGTTGCCAGAAATCTTCAGCAATTTGGTTGTAGTCATTTTCGTTTGGCTCACGCACATAAGGATTGCTTAGAACGCTCCAAAGCACCTCAGTTGTCTCAAGAACAATCCGCCGAACAGTTTCCTTACCCAATTTAAATGACCATGCCAGTGATTGAAATGAAGTTCCTTGTGTTAAAAATCTTTTTGTAGACAAAAAAGAGAAGGTCTTATTTTTACTTGTGATTTTAAAATAAACAACTTACAGTAAAGTCACGGCCAACCGACATTCCGGCTGCACGGACTCTCTGAGTGAATGCTTTTCAAGGAACGGCTTTACAAGTTCAAGTAATAGTTCATATATCCGTAGCGTCATTCGCGTGTATATAAAAAATTGTTGGTGGTCGATCTCCTTCATCATCAGGAACGTCATTACGAAGAATCCATTCTTCTTCCTATCGCGATTCATTTTCCTTACTGAACAGGATCGTATTCTTTTTTTCTTTGTATCACTTATTTTTGTAAGTAAATACAGTCCATCCAATGCACATTTCATTAATTTAAGCATATTTAAATGTTTTAATTTTTTAGCACAAACCTCAAGTAAATTATTATTTTCCACTGATATGTACACACTGTTACATATTTTAGTGCTTTTTTTATTTGCTCTTTTGTTTCTTTTTTATTTATGAAAATAAGTAAAAATTTCTTGTTTATAGTAAAATATTTATATGTTGTAGATATTATTGTGATAAAATCGATATATTAAGGATATGTAAGAACAAAAAAGTTTTAGCAAAAGTACAAATGTTGCAACTAAGCATTGCAAGTATTTAACTTCAAAAAGTACAATGTAGCCACACAAAAGTTGTCAATAATTTGCTTAAGCATTTGACATGCTTTTCGTTGATTTCTGACAGTACCTTATACACATTATAGTTAGGCCTTTAATTTAACTGCCTGTTTAACGATGTCGAAAGAAAATCTAAGCGATCGCTAGCCACCTGCTCAAAGTCTAATTAACTTGGGTTCAACGATGTTGACAGCATGCGAACGAATGTATTTACATTTTTTCACATTATTGCCAAATAAGAAATTTTAACTGTTTAAGCTATTTTCTTTAAAATAGTCAAAATCACTAATAATTCGTTTGATATACATACATACATACATATAAAAATAAGCGAAAGTAAATATAAACAAAATTACAAACAAATAATAAAGACAAAGTATGAATTTGAAACCAACAATGGATACGCTGACAGTCGCCGTACATTTTTTAGTTGCTAATAAAGCAGATGATGAAGGCGCGTACGTTTAACTCGTAGGGAATTGAGAGATACGTACACTGTCCAGTAGCTGCTCATAAATCAATAGGTTTATAGAGACATACATTTGTAAGCATATATGTAAGTAATAAATTCACTGAATCCCACTAATAGTTAAACAACAATAAACCACACTAATATAACAACACCAAACACTACAAACTAGAATTAACCAATAGGGTTAAAATTGTTAAGTTGAAATTGTGTCGACTTTACTTCTAAGCCAAATATAAAATAGTACTTCCACAAATATTATGTCAGCAAAATACTGGAAATTAAAAATTATAAAAAAACTTTAGATTAAGCTAATTTTCTCATTAAAAATTAATACTTCCCCGTCCTCCAAAAACTCAAGCTTCATCAGCAGTTAAATGTATATATATATATATATATATATATATATATATATATATATATATACATATATGCATGTACATATATGCATACATACAACAATGTTATAAAACGTGATTTTTTTTATAAATTTTATGTTTTTAAACGAAAACACAAGAGCAAGCGCTTGATTTTGACATTTTCCTGTATGTTCGAAATAGTTGAAAGGAATTTTTCATGAATGTACTTATGTACGTTTTCTATTGAGTTTTCATTGGAACGTTCGAGTACCAAAGCATTTGTTGAACACAAATCAGTTTTCATTATATTAGAACGCGATTGAACTCTTCTCTTCGGCATCGTTGAACATGCTGTAAAAGCGGATAAGCGAAATCAAGAAAATTTGGTATAAAAAAGTGTGTGTATGTGTGCGTTATTAAAACTGTAATTGCTAAAAAATCACATCGTTGATAAAATTAATTTTGTACCTAAAGCATATTTTTTTTCCTAAAGTATACATACATACATAATTGTATTTGTATCGAAAATAAATTTTCGTCTTGGAATCTAAGTTAATAAGAAGATAATATTAAAATAATAGCAAAGAAAGTTTCGAAATTTATCTTTGTTTCCCTATATATTTTTTCTCTATTTTCATATATCTCCTATTCGCGTGCGCAACGTATTTGTTAATGTATCAATTTGCGTGTGTGCCTGTTATCGCTGTGATATCCATCCTATTTATAGTCCTGTTTGCCATAGCCCTGACGTTGAACACCCTACCGCAGTTACAACATTATGACGTTGATACGGGTACACCAACCGACAATCCACAATTGGCTATGTTTGAGGCCGTTTGTATAACGAGGTTTACACTATAGTATATACTTATGTTTAGTGCGTCGCCAGACAAGTGGGAAGTTTTTTAAAGGTGGCTTAAATATAATCAATCTAATTTATTTGTTGCGCTATACCAATTCATCAGTAGATGTTTTACCCTTTATGTTAAAACAATAGCTTCTAGTTATGGCATGAGTTTTTATCATGGTAGAAAGAATGCTATAATCTGTTTTGCTTCTTTAGTTTTCGTCATATATGTTTTTCAATTATATTTTCTTCCATATGTATATTAATTGGAATTTTTTTAATTACTACGAACTGGTTTAATATTAAAATTTGTTTATATATGTATATACAGGCTAAAGTTCGTATATGTAAATTATCAGAGAAATATAAGTAGATATTGTTAACATATTTCGCGCAACAAAGGAAAAATTTAATATTTATACATCCCTTCTTTTAGATTTTGCAACCGCACTGGCCGAATTGAACAAACGTTGTTTTGCTCGTCAGTATTCATGTGCAAATGCTTTCACTACTTGTTAGGTAGCTTCGTTGAATGTGATTACATATCCTATTTATGCACCACTACAAATACAAATAGACTTATGTCCAATAAATGAGTGGATATTTAATTATAGTTTTAGTTAATTTTCATAAAAATTCAAAATTCGTTTAAACACACTTTCATTTTTTCAGTCAAACTTAAAATTCTTATTTAATTACGATGAAAATATGGTAGCACTACGTAATATAAAAAATTTCCCACAAATTTCCCTACATAACAGCTGACTAGAACAAATAAAGTAAAATCCAAAAAACTATATTTTTATTTTATCTAAAAATAAGAATAATTAAGAGCTGCTGAATTGTTTTAAGAGAATAAAAGCAAATTTCAGAACGATTAAAAAAAAGAGTAAAGAGGACAGCCTCTATAGTTAGCAGTGTGGTTTCCACTGCAATTGCCGCATTTTTTTGTCTTGGTATCACCTTTTATTCTCACCACATACAACGCAAACGGTAGGCAACTTGCAATAAGTTTTGGTATGGCCAAATTCTTGGCAGTTCAGGCTTTGGATAGATTCAGCTCTTTTATGTGGCTTCTAAACGGCAATTCTTCTGTGCAATAAATACTTTAAAGCTTAGATCCCAGCGTAATAGCGAAGACAGATGCCAAAATTTTATGCAACTAGTCAGCAGCCACAAATATTTTATTTGCTTTTTTTCAAACAAGAAGAACAAGCAGTCGAAAACATATGTTCAATTTGCATAACTTAAACCAAGTTTAAATACACAATTTAATGTTGATTTAATATTGCAATGAAAAACTAAATTTTTCATTTAAACGAGTTTTAAAAATAAATGATACATTATCATCCACTCATTTATTGGCCATTACATTACTAATGGATACTAACTGGGGAATTTTTTATTTATATTTTATTATCATTTATTTTTGTTCTACTAGAGGCAAATTTTTTATTTTGATTTTTAAACTTAAGAACATATAATTAGCACAGGCCCTTTTTTGTATATGTGTATTAATTGTATTTTTAAATAACTACGAACTACTTTATATATATATATATATATATATATAAAACCGAATGTGTGTTTGTTTGTTCCTTATAGGAGGCTAAACCTCTAAACCGATCTTTCTGAAATTTTTACAGTATTTAACTGGAACTCTCGGATGAATTATAGGCTATATGAAGTTTTGATTAGACAAAGCGGCGTGGCAACCGCCCATATAACCCAAAAATCTAAATCGCCATATTCTGGGCATTTTTTGACCTACGTCGATGATATTTGGTACATATGGTATTGGCATAATTTAGAATACGTACCAGGAGAAAAGTGGGTGGGACCACGCCTCTTTTTAGAAAAACGAAACCCTTGGACCGATCTTCCTGAAATTTTCACAGCATGTTACTGTGACTCTGAAGGAATAATAGGCTTTATGAAGTTTTGATTGGACAAAGCGGCGTGGCACCGCCCATATAACCCAAAAATTTAAATCGCCATATTCTGGGCATTTTTTGACCTACGTCGATGATACTTGGTACATATTGGCATAATTTGGAATACGCACCAGGAGAAAAGTGGGTGGGACCACGCCCCTTTTTAGGAAAACCAAACCCTTGGACCGATCTTCCTGAAATTTTCACAGCATGTTACTGTGACTCTGGAAGGAATAATAGGCTTTATGAAGTTTTGATTGGACAAAGAGGCGTGGCACCGCCCATATAACCCTAAAAATTAAATCGCCATATTCTGGGCATTTTTTGACCTACGTCGATGATATTTGGTACATATGGTATTGGCGTAATTTGGAATACGTACCGGGAGAAAAGTGGGTGGGTCCACGCCCCTTTTTAGGAAAATTTAAAATCGTAATATTGTCTTAACTACCGATCGTCATTAAATTGTCACAATATAAATACTTTTAATTTTATTGTATATTATATAGTTATTAATATTTGTTAATATTGATACAGGCTAAATAAAGTTCGTAAATATTAATAATCAGAGAAATATTAAGTAGACCTTGTTAACATGTTTCAAGCAACAAAGGCAAAACGTAGTATCTAAGCATTCCTTTTCTTAGATTTTATAATTCAAATGCATATCAGAGGCATAGCTGCCAGATTTGACGATTTATCGTCATTTTGACGATTTTGGGTCCTAAAAATGACATATTGACGATGGGACGATTTATGCCCTAATTTTGACGATTTTAAATAATTCAAGTTTGCACATATATTTGTACTATTAGAGCAACATTGAACTGCTGAAAATTGTAATGAGAAACTTTTTAAAAACTAGTTTGCTTAAAACTGAAAACTTTTATTTAACTGATTATAAAAACAAAAACAATTTTTTAAATTTTGAAGACATTAATTTAGGAATATTTGCCAGAGACGTATTGTAAGAATCACAATTAAATGCAAAAGAAAAATGTGATATTAGTAATAATTGTGTTAATTTTTATATAGAGCTTTGTGATCCGATATTATCATGATTTGATTTTGAAAATAAATATAAAATAATTTTCCTATTTTGTTGAAGAAACTGAAAACCAAGAGCTAGAAACAGAGTTCAGAAAATTGAAATTACTGTCCTGATAAAAACATATAACTATTGTATTTTTGGAAAAAACTATCAGAGATGCAAACGAGGTATTCTAGTCTTTTGTTTCCGATTTTGACTAAATTTATTACAAAAATCCTAGTTATGTGGTAATTATTCAGCATATATGGAAAGAATATTTAGTCAGGTAAACGCAAATAAGACTTAAATGAGAAATTGAAAAAGTAGTCTTTGGAGGCAATACTATATTCAAAAGATTATTTAAAGCTAAACAAATGTGCCTGCAATGATCTGACAGCTGTAACTGAATTAATCAATATGTTTAACTGCAATATACTTATATTTGTAAAATATATTATACATATACGTATGTATGTATATAGAAAAAGTGTTTCCAAAAATTAAATTTAAAATGCATGTTTTACTAAATTGAAAAAAATAACTAAAAGATTTGATATTTTTTGTCTTTTTCCATACAATGTATAAATATATTTCAAAGTATTGAAAAATATGCAATCTATTTAGTACATGTGATTTTATTGTGAATTCTAAGTGAAGTATTTGATCTCTGTATTTTAAATAATGATGTTTTTTAATAAGATTTGTTGATTTAAGAGTTTTGTTATGTTTTGCCTCTAATAAAAATATGTTTTATTGGTAAAAAAGCGATTTTTTCATTTGACGTTTTTATGACGATTTCAATAAGCTATATTGACGATAATGACGATTTTTGCCCAACAATATGACGATATTACCAAAAAAAATCTGGCAGCTATGATCAGAGGTAAATAATGTGAAAAGAGTTAGACCTACTACGCTTCCTTGTGGTACACCAGCTTTTACGACTCCGATTTCAGAATTTTCGTCGTTGATGTTTTTTTTTTTTTTTATAATTTTATTATTCACATTCAGTTTCAACTCTCGCAGTGTACAGACGCGTTTTATAATCGTCGCAACTGAATATTAAAATTATCAAAAATTTAAAGTCTCAAAAAATACAAAAACAAAACATTTATTAAACAGTTATTATACTGGTTTTATTTTATTTATTTTTGCTTGTGTATACATAAATATTTGCATACACAAACTCTTATAAGTGAAAAAAAACAAGAGAACTCTAAATGAGTTCATCTTCTGGCAACAATAACAACAATAAACCCACAAGCAGTAGAAATGCTTATTTAACTTTTGTTGCTGATGACGACAATAAAAAAATTGAATTAAACACAAACCTGAATTCTACACAAAACACAACTTTTCGTGCGCGATCATACTCTCCGTACATGTTAAATAGTGATCAAGAAGCAACAACAATTGCAGCTTAGCTGTACAATCAAACAATAAATACCCAGGTGACCAACGTGCACAAAATGAATAAAATTATGGATAAAGTAAGTGAAAATAGTGATAATAAAATTCAAACAGGTATGGATAGATACATAACTGTTTTAAAAAGGCGAAGAAGTCCCAAATCTGCTCAAATTGCGTCAACGGCAGAAATTCCCAAAGATGGGAAAAATATAAAAAATTCCGAAAATCGTTTCGCGATTTTAACTGAACAAGGTGATGAAGACACAACTAATACAAGTTTGATTAAACCACCACCGATTTATTTAAGAGAACAGAACTCCAGCTTTCTGGTAAAAAGCCTTATCTCGTTAATTGGAGAAAATGAGTTTTACGTAATTCCAATCAAGCGTGGGAAAATTAATGAAACAAAAATTCAGGTATCTAAAGAAAATAATTACAGAAAAATAGTCTCAGATTTTGATACAAAAAATAAACTTTTTTTATACATATCAGCTGAAGAGTGCTAAAGGCCTAACAGTCATTACTAAGGTATAAATTCTAGTGTGGATCTAGAAGAGGTCAAGTCTGGCCATAAAAATAATGGCTTCAAGGTGAAAAATGTATCAAACATTAAAAATAGAGAAAAAAATCCCCCAACCATTATTTAGAATCGAGTAACAGCCAGGTCACATAAAAGTGAAAAGAAAAATGAATCACATCCAATTTATGACTTAAGCTAAGATCCCACTATCGGCACAATGTAACGATTTTTGTCGGCTCACTGCAATAACGTCATAAGTACTAAACCAAAATTGCATTATTTCTCAATTAATACTGGGATAAGTCTATATGGCTTTATTACCAATGCAGTGAGGTGTAATTATGTCCTTATATTTCAATTAGTTGACAAATAATGCAAATTTACCTTATTATTTATAACTTTATTTCAGTGAGCCGACGAAAATCGGTACATTGTGCGGATAGTGGGATCTAAGCTTTAAAGTATTTATTGCACAGAAGAATTGCCGTTTAGAAGCCACATAAAAGAGCTGAATCTATCCAAAGCCTGAACTGCCAAGAATTTGGCCATACCAAAACTTATTGCAAGTTGCCTACCGTTTGCGTTGTATGTGGTGAGAATAAAAGGTAATACCAAGACAAAAAAATGCGGCAATTGCAGTGGAAACCACACTGCTAACTATAGAGGCTGTCCTCTTTACTCTTTTTTTTAAAAATTCGTCGAACAGAAAAACAAATACTACTCCCGCTCAGCCCAACACTCCTTTAAACTACCCTCAGTTACTTCAACCGTCGTCTAGCCCTAATCAATACTCAAATGTTTTAAAGTCTAACACGACTCTTACTCAACAAAAACCTAATAATCAATTTTCATACGCTAATATTTTAAAGAGTAACCAGACTCCGGCGCAAAAAACTGTACCAGCTAATGTAGAATCAGGGCATAATTTTAGTCGTATTGAAGCCTCGATAGAGATCCTAATACAAACAGTAAATACATTTACTCTCAACATGTCCTGTATGATGCAGGAAATGTTGAAAATGCAGTCTACCTTGTTGCAGGCTGTATTGAAAAAACCATGAACTTAAGAATCTGTTTTTGGAACGCAAACGGCATCTGCCAACATAAAAATGAAATAGAATATTTTCTTCTGGATAAACAAATCGATGTTATGCTTATCTCAGAAACTCATTTGACGTCTCGAAGCTATTTTAGAATTAGTGGATATAATTTCTACGACACCAAGGATCCTCGAGGTAGAGCTTGTGGTGGCTCGGGAATTCTAATAAAAACGCGAATAAAACACTACCTGTTAAATGAATTTTGTGAAGATTATCTTCAAGCAACAAACATATGCATTGAAAATTTTTATCAAAAACTTGTGATATCATCTGTTTCTTCTCCTTTCAAGTTTTGAATTTCAGAGAGTCAATATACCGCATTTTATACAACACTGGGGTCCCATTTTCTAGCAGCTGGCGACTACAATGCTAAACACACATTTTGGGGTTCACGTTTAATCAGTCCTAAGGGTCGTGTTTTGTTTGACACAGTTTCAAAAATGGGTTTGAATATAGTTTCAAGTGGCCAGCCAACATATTGGCCAACGGATCGACAAAAAATTCCTGATGTTATCGACTTCGGAATTATGAAAGGTGTACCTAGCGAAATGATTGAAGTTGAAGCATCATTGGATTTATCTTCAGATCACTCGCCTACAACAACATTTCTTCTGTAGATATAGAAAGGCTATTGACTGAAAAACGGAGAGCGCGACGAGAATGGCAACGTGACAGATCCCCCCAGCTAAAGTTAAGGCTAAAAGAATGCACCAAACAGCTCAGAAAAGTTTTACAAACACAAAAAACAGCTTCGCTGCAAAAATTTCTTCAAGAACTCGATGCAACACCACAAACAGATTATTCACTATGGCGTGCAGCCAGAGGACTTAAAAGGCCAGTGATTTGCAAACCTCCGTTACGAGATTCGAATGGTGACTGGGCAAGAACTGATGCTGAAAAAGGTGCTCTTTTTGTTAAGCGCTTAGGAAAAGTATTTACACCGAATATTTCTACTGATATTGTTGAACTACCACCAGTCATCTCTTTACCAGAAATACCGTTAAGATTTAACATTGTGGAGATAAAAGGCCATCACTAGTCTTAACACCAAAAAAGCCCCAGGTGTCGACAAAATAAGCAACAAAATGCTTCAACAACTGCCTTATATTGCAAAAAGAATTATACTATTATTTTTTAATAGTATTCTACGGCTGCAATACTATCCTGCAGAATGAAAGGTTTCGATGATTATTATGATACCAAAGCCCGGCAAGGATCATACGAAGGTTGAATCCTATCGGCCTATTAGTTTATTGCCCAACATTTCAAAACTATTTGAAAAGCTGTATATGAGCAAGCTGATGCCTATAGTGACTAGAAGTGGATGCATTCCAGATCATCAATTCGGTTTTCGCAGACAGCATAGCACAATTGAACAAACTCACAGACTTGTGAATGTTATCAGAGACACTTTCGAAAAGAAGAAATATTGCTCTGCGCTCTTTATAGATGTTTCTCAAGTTTTCGATAAAGTATGGCACGAAGGTCTTATACATAAATTAACACAAAATCTACCCGCAAACATTGTTAGGTTAATGTGGCTTCCATACAATTTCAAAACGAAAAAAACGTTTTAGGTTAAAAAATCTGCCCCTTATACAATTATACATACTCACATTGTATGTCTCTCAAAGTTATTTAAAAAAAATCTTTTCTTGGATTTCAAAAAATCTTGTTAATGATGGGTTTTATACAAATTTCGTTACTTGTAAGAAACATACACATAAAATGTTGGAAAAACCCAAACTGCTCAAAAATTGAAAAAAGTCATAAAAATATTTGCTTGCGAAACCACAGAAAGGGTAAGCAGGCCAAATATTTTTAATTATTTTTTGTGAATGTACATTCGTTCTAGGAACATACATATCGCACCCGTTCAACAATACTGTATTAACTCAAAATTTTAAAATTTTCAGTAGAGGCAAAAAACTTTTTTTTTTTATACTATTCTTCTATCACAAAGAGAGATACAACTGTATTTTTTGGGTGAAAGAGTGGAGAAAATGGTGTAAAATTTTTACAGTGGATAGATATGACCACTGTTCATCGATTTCTTGCAAAAAACGAAATATTAAAAATTTTGAGTTAATACAGTATTGTTGAACGAGTGCGATATGTATGTACATACAACAAAATATTAAAAAAATTACTCAGGAAAATATTCAAGTGCGTCTATTTTTAGAATTTTCGTCGCTTTCTTGTTATAAACGTACATGAGAAGAGTTACATACAAAACATACCTAAATGTATTTGTTGTGGATATTTCTTATTTAAACTGAAATTTCTAAAAAAAAATTTGCATATGTGACAGCGCATAGAGAAAGGGACCTAAGGGTAACAAATCAATTTTCACTTTTTTTTTTTTCTATTTTGGACAACATCTGAGCATCGAATGAGACCGATCCCATGCCCCAAAAGTGTTCCCTCCCAGAGATATGCACGTTTTATGAAAGTGAAGTCACGTATTAAATACACGTATTTAAATCTTTAAAATGGCTCTCCTGAACTAAACCGGTTTTTACCCTTAGGTCCCTTTCTATTTTGCGCTTCACATATGAAATTTTTTGTGAAGACTTCTTTCCACGATTTTAGTTTGATTTGATTTTTGGGAGCTTTAAAAAAGGTTCATTTCCAATAGCTCTAATCTTTTGTACATATCACATATATTTTGCTCAAATACAAACTCATATTTATTTCGTATTCATTTTAAGAAATTTTACAATTTTCTTTTTTAATAAAAATTTTTTAATTTAAATTTAATAAATAAATACAAATAAAAATTCGACAACTGAAATTAAAAACAAGTGGTTTGCAAGAATTGTCAGCTGGGCTTATAAGACTACCTTATAGTCATTGAATCATGCAATCAGATCATTTTTATACATATCATATACGGATTAAGAATAACTCCTTAAAGGCCAAATATGATTGATATTTTACTCAAAAATAAAACACACCATTTTAATAAACATTAAAAAAATATTCTTTTATTCTTATTTAGTTACATTTTTTAAAGATTTTGGCTGCAAAAACTTTTTTTCGTGGCAGCAATGAATAAACTCAAACGAACCCCTGTTATCATAAAAAAGAGCATGCGCAATGCGCCGCTCAATATGCGCAATGCGCAGCGCAAAGCGTTAGACAAAAAATTTAAATGCGCATTGCGCAAAGAGCGGCGCTAATAACCCGAATGCGCTTGCGCTGCGCATACCAATTGCTCCTTTTTTTTCGCTTCGCTCTTTGCGCTTGTGCGCATTTTTAATACGCTTTTAAGAAATGCGCAAAGCGTAAAGAGCAAAAGGAGTGCGCAAATCCGAACTCTGGTTCTGAGTTTTGATTGCATACCAATATACAATTTTATAAACCTTTCAAAAATAAATCTAAAATAAATACTTATGTGCTCCAGTATTGAACTCACTATAATTCTACCCACTAACCATTGTGCTACAGAGACTTGTTAGTGTTGAATGTATATTAACTTAATTATAGCTTTACGTATTTTTTCGTACAAACCCCTTTTTGTCACACATCTAAGCATGTGTGTATTAAAATACAAGGCATTTGCTTTTGAAAGATCAACACATTCATATCGTTATTTGCTTTTAACATACACGACCAAAAAAATATTACAACCAAATTTTTTGAAAAAGTTACCAAATGTGAAAAAATAACCAAATTTAAAATGCATTTTTTATTAAAAAAAATTAAAATTCATTTAAAGTTGCATTACATACAGTTTATTTGCATTTTATACAAGAAAACAAAAAAAAAAAAAATTCATGCTAATAGTAAATGAAAAGGAGAAACTTAAATTGAAATCAGTTTTTGTTTATTTGAGCCCTTATTCGTAAAAATAGTTTTTTTATAGGAGTTAAACCTGCCAAATGATTATACAAAATTCATTTGATTGAAAGTTTATAAATTAAAATTTTTTTTGAATAGGATCATTACAATAAACAAAATTTGTACTGCACATTTATAAAAAATAAGAAAGAAAGAAAGAAATTTTTTTTACATATTAATAAAATTCTTATTAATAAGTGAAAAACATAACAAGAAACTTAAATTTAAACAAACTTTTTAAAATGTTTATTTATTTAAAATAAGCAATATTTGTACTTCAGAAAAAAATGTAATTGTTTTACAAAATTTTTCTTTTAAATCAAAAAATCAATAGATTTACAATTCACAGTATTGAGATTAGAAATTATATACGAATTTTTAATTCATATCTTTGACAGACCATAAATAATGGGCAACATTTTGATTTTTGCACAAATATTTCGATTGGATAATATTTTAATAGTTTTAAAATCAAGACTATTACGAAATTTGGTTTTGTTTAAATTAAGCTGTGAAAACATTCTTTCGGCTGCAGCAGAACTATGTGGCAATGATAATAAATTTTGTACGAAATAAAAAAATTGTTCGAAAGTTTTTTCGTTCATCCCATTTTTGTTTTGAAAGTTGTCAGGTCTAGTTAGATGTGAATCATTGAATATTTTTTGATAATTTAGTAGTACATTTAGTAGTACGGAGAGGTGTTGACAGTGTTGGGACCCAATCTTACTATGAACAGGTAATTATAAATTTTAAAAATTGTTTTCAAAGTTTAACAAGTTATATATATAGTTAAAAAATATTCAAACGAAAAAAAGTAACCAAAATGAAAAAATATTCGCATCTCACATTAAAAAATAAAATTACCAATTTTTGTTAGAAATAATAAAAAACGGCAGCTCTGATACCAAGCACTATTCTACACACATAAAAAATTTAAATTTTTTTTTTCACCAAAGCACATTATAAACATAAATATGTATGTATGCACACACATCGTTTTTAGAACACTATACGTACCAGACAAGTAAACTCTGTGGAAAAAAATGTCGCACACTGATGATTACAAATATACTCTGATGTATTTATATGTATGTTAAAAATGCTTTTGTATTTATCTTTTAAAATGTTGTATAGTTGTCAATTTGTTTTTCATTTTAAAAATTGAAATATATGTACATATGTACATAGGCTTTGAACTATATTTGAAAATAATAAACAGGTTATTTTATACAAAAAGTTATATATACATATACATATATACATATATATATACATAATTGAAATGAGCCGTCGCTAAAAAGTATTTTGTCACCAGTAAAATAACTTTCCCTTTTATGAGGTGTTTTTTGATATGTACATACATACATACATAAGTAATAGGTAATAGGTCAATAACGAAGAATAAATAACTTACATAATTACTATTTGAACTAGCCCTACGTTAGAACAATGAATATTGTTTTAGCCTTCTCGAAATCGATAAACTGATACGTTCTGTTAGGCTGATTGGATAATATAAGTACATACATACATACATACATATGTACCTAATATGTATAATAGCTACATATTTCATATACAAATATTTCTCGAATAATTTGCACAGAGTAG
The DNA here is from genome assembly GCA_947311025.1 of Lypha dubia. Lineage (NCBI taxonomy): Eukaryota > Metazoa > Arthropoda > Insecta > Diptera > Tachinidae > Lypha > Lypha dubia. The sequence continues at coordinate 45,112,092 of OX371263.1, read as the reverse complement.
GTACATTTTCCAAAAAAAAAAAATCATAAAAAAGTAGTACATAAAATGTACAAAAACATATTAATTTATAAATATTTTGTAACTATGTATGTACATATATGTGTGTATGTTAAAAATGCTTTTGTATTTAGAAGTAAAAAATATGTGATTTGTTTTTCATTTTAGATTCCTTTTAAACTCAGTGAGAAAAAAAGTAATGATAAAACATGCACACATACTGCTTACAGTATTATCAAAGGATATTAACAAAGGATATACAGGCTTATTATATTCTGCGAATCACATATATATGCATTGGTGAAGGGTATATAAGATTCGGCACAGCCGAATATAGCACTCTTACTTGTTGATGATTATTATGGTACCAAAGCCCGGCAAGGATCATACGAAGGTTGAATCCTATCGGCCTATTAGTTTATTGCCCAACATTTCAAAACTATTTGAAAAGCTGATGAGGAAGCTGATGCCTATAGTGACTAGAAGTGGATGCATTCCAGTAGTGCGATTCAGTAACTTTTAACAACTCGATAATTGTTAAATTTACCGACAATTATTGCGATTTGCAGTAACGATTTTGTTATTCACTAATTGCTTCTTAACAATATCGTTATAATTTCCTTTTACTTTGGCATCTCTATCAATATATACGAAAAGCACAAAGAAAAATAAACAAAAAACAAATAAATTAATTTATTTATTGAAATTTTTCCCAAAAATTTTTTAGAATTTAAAAAAATGAATGTTAAATTTTATGATATTTAGAGATATGAATGTTAAATTTCTTGTTTAAATAATGGTAATATTATTTTTTATGCATAAAAGATTCTGTGTTTGTGTATATTGTTATAAAAGATAAATCTTGTTCTTTGCTTAACGCACGTGCTATGATTGAACTGCTGACTTTTATTTATTTCATAACAACCGAAAAATTATTGTCGTTTACATACCGATAGCGAATATCGTTAAAAGTGTTACTGAATACCAAATTAGATAAATTTTCGTTATATTAATTTTACCAATACGATTATCGTAATGAAAGTTACTGAATCCCACCACAGATCATCAATTCGGTTTTCGCAGACAACATAGCACTATTGAACAAACTCGCAGACTTGTGAATGTTATCAGAGACACTTTCGAAAAGAAGAAATATTGCTCTGCGCTCTTTATAGATGTTTCTCAAGTTTTCGATAAAGTATGGCACGAAGGTCTTATACATAAATTAACACAAAATCTACCCGCAAACATTGTTAGGCTTTTAATAAGCTACCTAATGGAACGAAAATTTGTAGTTAGGGAAGGCAATTTCTTAAGCCCACCGCAGTCGATCGAAGCCGGAGTTCCCAAGGCAGTATCTTCGGTCCATTACTTTATTTAATATATGCCTCTGACTTACCGTTAAGCAGTAACATTCATACATCAACATTTGCCGATGATACAGCTTTTCTAAAATCCTGTAGAAGCTTCCCGCAATTTACAAGGGTATATATCCAAATTGCAAAATTGGCTCAAACAATGGCTTATTAAAGTTAACGAGCAGGAATGTGTACACGTAACTTTTACGTTGCGCAAGGAAACATGCCCGCCTATAAAAATTAACACCGAGACTATACCACAACACACTGTAGTCAAATATCTAGGCGTTCATCTAGATCGTCGTTTAACACGGAAATCGCATATAGACGCAAAGTTAACACAAATAAAATTAAAAGCAGCCCAAATGAATTGGGATACTATAAAATACTTTATTTCGCATGATTTGATTTATCTACAATTCAAAATAGATTCGGGTTATATTAGTCATTTGTTGACGTTTTTTTACAGTGGCGATTCTTGCTTAAGACTATGTCATGGCAATTTGGACATTTGAATATGAAACAAGGAAAAAAATTTACCTTTTGTCTTCACCGGAACTGACCAAGGAAATTCACATGAATTTTTTTATTATTTATCGATAAAGCCTTAGAGTACCTGAATAAATATTTTGATTTTAAAAATAGAAACTGGTTATTTACAATTAGGAATAAAAATTTAAAGAGCAAAGTTGAATTTGATAATATTGTTAGCATAAACGAAAATTTAAATCTGCAAAAACTTAATATAAATATGGATGATCTTTATGGAAAAATTGCGTCATTAAACAAAATTTATGATCAGATATACAGTTCTGAAGGTTTTGCGGAATTATTTACAGCAAGTAAATGGCAGCTCTTATTTAATAAGACTGATGATAATTTATCAAATTTATATAAAGTAATTTCATTTTTAATTTCTATTCCTGCCACGTCAGCATTCACAGAGAGAGTTTTTGCCGTAATGAAGAGCAAATGGCGAGACAAAAGAAACAAAGCGTCTCTGTATCTGATAAAAAATGAATTAATTATTTACTTTAATTTAAATATGATAATTATTTTATAAAACTTGCGAAAAGCAATAAAAAATACGTTTTCAAATATAACAATAAAGAAAAATAAATTGTACTTTATTTTAATACTGTGTACTTTTTTTTCCTAAGCTTTAACAACAATGTACTTTAATTGCAAAAAAAAGGTGGGAACCCTTGTTAAGACTAGTAATAGCCTTTTCAATCTCCATAATGTTGAATTTTAGCGATATTTCTGGTAAAGAGACGACTGGTGGCAGTTCAACAATATTAGCAGAAATATTCGGAGTGAATACTTTTTCTAAGTGTTTAACAAAAAGTGCACCTTTTTCAGCATCAGTTTTTGCCCAGTCACCCAGGGGTTTGCATATCACCGGCCTTTTAAGTCCTCTGGCTGCACGCCACAGTGAATAATCTGTTTGTGGTGTTGCATCTAGCTCTTGAAGGAATTTTTTAAGTGAAGCTGTTTTTTGAGTTTGCAAAACTTTCCTAAGCTGCTTGGTACACTCCTTAAGCCTTAATTTTAGCTGGGGCGATCTGTAGCGCTGCCATTCTCGTTGAGCTCTACGTTTTTCAGCCAAGAGCTTTTCTATATATACAGAAAAAATATTGTTAAATCTCACTGGTTGGTTTATTTCATTTGAAGTAGCATTAAAAGCAGCATGTTGTAGTGTGTTTGACTAACCACTACTGCATGCCGTCTGCATGCAGCAAGTGAAACATAACACTTTTGTTATTGTTTAAATATTTGTCCATGCGATAACCGCATGATCAGAATATACAGAATGTATTATGCTGATCATGCAAAAATGCTTTGCAAAATGTAACAATTATTTGTGTATGCTGTAAAACTGTATCAGTTAGTACGGAAATTGGATATAAAGCTATCTGAGTCAGCTGTGCTAGTAAGCTCACCTCTTGAATATTCCTTGCTTCAAATGTAAACACAAAATATATGTTTTCAATAAATTAATTTTGTGAAAAATAATTTTTAACCGCTTTTTATCTTTCTATTTTAAATTCAAATTTTTACTTTTTGGGCCATTAAAAAAGTCTAGTTAAAGATAAAATAATAAATAAATTATATATAAATTCCAAATATATATAGCAAGTATATATATAATATTGTAAATAATGACGAAGAGTTAAAAGGGAGACGTCGTAAGGCATCGAGAAGGAATCAGGGAGTGTGCGAGAAATTAAGCGATAGAGACGTAGCAGCAGAAGGAGCAGAAAAAGAAAGAAGGACTCGCTAAAAGAAAAAAAGAACTCATTTATTTAAATACGCTTTAATTTTATTGTGTGTGATATTTAAACACAAGTTTTGCATAAAAAATAATAAAAAAAGAACCATTAAAAAAATTATCCAAACATTTTTTGTAGTTATATTGGGCATTACTACTTCTCCAGCTTTCCAAGGGGCAAACAAACAAGTTTTTTATTTATTTTGTCGACAACAAAACTTTCGTGACTGATTTTGACAGTTGTTGTCGCACAATATTTCTTAGTGGGGCGGAAATTTGTATGAAAATGCTTACGTTATCGCTCGCTTTCATTGTCGATCGACTTGTCGTGCTGAAAACTTTTAGTGGGGCGCAAAACAGCTGTTTGTCGTTGAAAAGGCAAGCGAGCGATATCGATCGAAATCGTGGGTTAGGCTGAATATTGAAATTATTATGAAGTTTCGTTTATTCTGCTCAATTTTAGACTATTTTGTAAAAATGGTAATGTTTTGTTTCTTTTGAAATGATTGTGAATTAGAAAAAAAAAGAATATTTTTTATTTTTAAAGAATATTTTGATTAATCACTGAGAAACTCACGAGTCCCTCCAGTTGATAATATCAATAATAAATTAACCAAAATTGTCAAAAATATGCATCACTGAGAAACTCACGAGTCCCTCCAGTTGATGTGTATATTCTATTATATAAGGGTAACCGTTTCGATCAGTAATTGGTTCTGATCGATATATGTCTGATGACCGGTCCTTGGTATACAGAGTGTACAGAGTGCTGAAACTTAGACATATGTACCAATTTTTTTATAACTAATACGACCCATGACATAAAAAGGGACATACTAATATTCATGCAGTTGTGTAAACTTAAATATAAGTAAGATTTTTGTAAACTTGATTTTGCTAATGTAAACAACTGTATGAAGGACTAACACGAACAGATTGGAATAATTTGAAATATTGATTGATTTATGTTTTTTGATTTATGATTCTACCCTGAATTTTCCTAAAATAATATGGCGAAATAGTTCCATATAAATAAATCGAACAGATTGAATAATTTGAGATATTGATTGATTTTTTTAATTGAATTAAATTTTAATTTATGATTGTGATTTTCCTAAAATAATAGGGTGAAATAAACCCATAAAAATAACTTGAGCGGATTTAATAATTTGAATGGATTAGATACTTTGAAATATTAATTGATTAATGATCATACTTCGAATTTTGAGAAATATAATGAAATAATAAATAATATGGTGAAATAATTCCATAAAAATATAGAATTTTTTGAAAACCTAATAACAGATTTTTCTTTTGAATACATTTTTGGTAATACATACCATGATATTTTTTAATATAAAGTAATGCTCCGATATGCTTCGAATTTTGAAAAATTTTAAAATATTGTAAAAGAAATATATAAAATGAAGAATAATTGAATTCAAACATAATTATTATCGGTTGGTTTAGAAATAAATATATGAGGCGATAAATGCCCATGAGCACTGTGAAGTACCTAGACTACTTCACCAAATTAATAATGAATATAAAAAAGAGAAAGCGAGTACTTTCCAAATTTGAGTTGAACGACAAAATTATAAATAGAAACGTAGACTTAGGTCACCACTTTCTAAAGCTTGAAAAAGTAGCTGATAATATTGCTCTGACAACATTGCGACTTTCACTAGATGATAGTACGCTTAATAACCTAGGAATGAATATTGAAAACCTTCAAAGAGGAAGGTATTGAAATCTTGCAAGATGCAGATATAACTATTGTGCTCACAAAAAAAAAATTAAATAAATCACCACCGATCAAAAAAAAAGTAAATGAATAAAATTTTTAAACTGATTTTCAACAAATGAATATAAAAAAAATAAATGAATAAAATTTTTAAACTGATTTTCAACAAATGAATATAAACAAAGTAAATGAATAAAATTTTTAAACTGACTTTCAACAAATGAATATAAACAAAGTAAATGAATAAAATTTTTAAACTGATTTTCAACAAATAAATATAAACAAAGTAAATGAATAAAATTTTTAAACTGATTTTCAACAAATGAATATAAACAAAGTAAATGAATAAAATTTTTAAACTGATTTTCAACAAATGAATATAAACAAAGTGAATGAATAGTTAAGACTTTTTTTTTAAGATAAAAATACAATTTTATAATAAAGTAAGCATATGCATATGTATAAAAAAAATTGGCGCCAAATAAACATTAAAATTTATCAAATAAACATTAAAATATATCCAACAAAACATTTAAATGTATCAAAATAATACATATATTATATATACTTTAATTTTTTTATTTTTTTAAATATATAATTTTTTTTATTCTATTTTGATAATTTTGTTTTATTACTATTATGATATGCAAAGTTCCTTATATTAATTGAAACTTTATCTTTATAAATATTACATATTAATTAAAATATATAAGTCTTACTTTAATTTTTTATATAATTTTTGCGTATCTTTATTAACTGTTCAGTTCATTATTCAGTATCTTGAGTCTATAATTATTAGTAATAATCATATAATTTTTTTTTACTTTAATAATAATAAAATTTTTAATAATATATGAATTAACATTTTCTAAAAAAGGGAGGGAGAGGATATTCCCTAAAAATCCCTGTAATTTTTGATTTTATAATTTTTTTATTACCAGTAACAATAATCAACTTAGTATTGATTATTCTTTCTGTAAAAGGGAGGTGTAGTGTGTTTGACTAACCACTACTGCATGCCGCAAGTGAAACATAACACTTTTGTTATTGTTTAAATATTTGTCCATGCTATAACCGCATGATCAGAATATACAGAATGTATTATGCTGATCATGCATATTCCCACATATACTTTGTGTATGTGTTAGTTTAAGAAATAGAATGTTAAAGCTATGTTAAGATTTTAAAATTAAATAATAATTAAGTTCATAATTGTGTCTCTTACTGCCGCTAGTGCGACTGTCCAGAACTAAAATATAATAAAAAAGTTAAACTAACTCAACATAAAATTAAAGACTTTCATTTATAAAACATTTTAAATTGTTACTTTTTCTTAACAATGTTTACCATGCGCTTCAAAAAACCTGAGAGAATCGCCTATGTCTGAAGGTGTTCTCAGCGGCTTTTTTCCGAGCAATGAGCACTCAGATATTTTCTGTATTTCAGCCAGTTAATACGTGCAGATGTCGTCGCTAAATCACATGTTGTGTGTGAGTAAATAGTGATATTTGTAGGCGAGTGGTCTGAAGATAAGTCCAAAGAGGCTTCAACGTCAACCGTCTCGCTGGGCACACCTTCCACAATTCCAAAGTCGATAACATCAGGAATTTTTTGTCGATCTGTTGGCCAATATGTTGGCTGACCACTTGAAACTATATTCAAACCCATTTTAGATATTGTGTCGAACAAAACTCGTCCCTTAGGAGTGATTAAACGTGAACCCCAGAATGTGTGTTTAGCATTGTAGTCGCCAGCTGCTAGAAAACGGAGGCCCATTGATTTATAAAAAGCCGTATATTTACTCTCCGTAATTGAGAATCTGGGGGGCGAATAGACAGATGATATTACAAGTTTTTGATAGTAAGTTTCGATGCAGATGTTCGTTGCTTGAAGATAATCTTCACAAAAATCATTTAACAGGTGGTGTTTTATTCGCGTTTTTATTAGGATTCCCGAACCACCACAAGCTCTACCTCGAGGAAACTTGGTGTCGTAAAAATTATATCCACTAATTCTGAAACATCTTCGAGGTGTCAAATGAGTTGCTGAGATAAGCATAACATCGATTTTTTTATCCTGAAAAAAATATTCTATTTCGTTTTTATGTTGGCAGATGCCGTTTGCGTTCCAAAAACAGATTTTTAAGTTCATGGTTTGCTTAGTACAGCCTGCAACAAGGTAGACTGCATTTTCAACATATCCTGCATCATGTTGAGAGTAAATGTATTTACTGTTTGTATTAAGCTCTCAATTGAGGCTTCAATACGACTAAAATTATTACCCCTAATCTTCATTTACATTTACGGTTTTTTGCACCGTACTCTAAATGCTTCTTAAAATATTAGTGTATGAAAATTTGTTGTTTGCTTGTTGTTGAGCACTAGTCGCGTTAGACTTGTAAATGTTTGAATATTGATTTTTGCTGGTGGACGGTTGAGGTGACTGTGGATAGTTAATAGGGGTTTTAGGCTGAGCGGGAGTAGAATTAGTTTTGTTGTTTGATGAATTCTTAAAAAAACGAGTAAAGGGGGCAGCCTCTATAGTTGGCAGTGTGATTTCCGCCGCAATTGCGACATTTTTTCGCCTTGGGATCACCTATTATTTTATCACAGTTAGCAGTATTGTGTAACTCACCACATACAACGCAGAATTTAGGCAACTTGCAATAAGTCTTCGTATGCCTAAATTCTTGGCAGTTCAGGCATTGAACAGGTCCAGCTCTTTTATGTGGAAGCTCAACGGTACCTCTTCGATGCAACAAGTACTTTAAGTCATATATTGGATGTGCTTCATTCTTTTTTATTTTTATGCCATCTGGCTGTAACTCGACTCTAAATATTGGTTGGGGGATTTTTTCTCTATTTTTAATGTTTGAGACATTTTTCACCTTGTAGCTACTATTTTCAAGGCCAGACTTGAAGTCTTCTGGATCTACGCTAGAGTCTATACTTTTTATTACGACTGTTAGCCCTTTAGCACTCTTTAATTGGTACGTATAGAAGTTTTTATTTTCAGATTCTAAATCTGAAACAATTTTTCGGTAATTATTTTCATGAGCTACCTTAATTTTTGTTTCATTGATTTTTCCGCGCTTAATTGGAGTTACATAAAACTAATTTTCTCCAATCAATGAGATAAGGGTGGGGGCTTACTCTACCTTGTTGTAGTTGTGCCTTCATCGCCTTGTTCAGACAAAATCGCGAAACGATTTTCGGAAAATAATATATTGTTTTTTCCATATCTGGGAAATTTCGCTGTTGAAGCAATTTGAGCTGATTTTGGACTTCTTCCCCTTTTTACACGGTTATGTATCTATCCATACCTGTTTGAATTTTATTATTATCACTCATTGTACTCACCGCATTTACAATTTTGTGCATGTTGGTCACCTTATTACTAATTGTTTGTTTGTTTGATTGTACAGCTAAGCTGACCGGTTTGCTAAAAGGTGCAATTGTTGTTGGTTCTCGATCAATATTTAGGTTTGGAGAGCAAGATCGCGCACGAGTAGTTGTGTGTTGAGTAGAATTCATGTTTTCATTTTCGTCGTCATGAACCACTTAAATAAACATTTTTACTGCTTGTAGGTTTATTATTGTTGTTGTTTTTCTTTTTTATTTAATCTCAAAGATTGTATTAATATTTAAGACTTTGATTTTACGATGTTCTTAACCCTTTGTTGTTGTAAAAAAAAAAAAAATTATTTTATTAAGAAATAAATATTTAACGAAAGTTCGCTCTCTGAATGTCTTCAAGTGATCGCACTCAGGTGCGTTTTAGTAGCATCGTACGCTGATGATACCGCTATACTCGAGCCAACGAATCCGCAAACATGGCATCGAATGCTATTCAAACGCAACTTAACTTACTTATTAATTGGTTAAAAAAGTGGAACATTAAAGTGAATGCAGAAAAATCTACCCACGTTACATTTACACTTAGAAAAGGTGACTGCCCTGCTGTAAACCTAAATGGAGATGAAATACCGAAATCTAACTACGTCAAATATTTAGGTCTCAACATTGATCGTCGCTTAACGTGGAAAACACACATAAAACTGAAAAGAAAACAACTGAAAATAAAAACAAATGAAATGAGCTGTCTTCTTGGTCCAAGATCAGAATAAAGTATAACCAACAAATTACTTTATGAATACAGTTATGGGGAACTGCCTCCTACTCCAACATTGATATAATTCAAAAATATCAGTCGACAATCCTTAGGCTTATAATAAACAGAGGTCTTTCCAGCCACTTTCAATGTGTCAGGCTTCAAACAGAATGTCCACAAACACTACTCCCTTTATCCTCCTTCCCAAAACCTATTTTCCTAGTTCCGGCTCAAGGCTTTGCATACGTAGGGGTCATCCCCTGAGTGCTAGTCCTAATTAAAAAAAAAAAAAAAAAAAAAAATGCTTAATGGTATATAAATAAATAAAACAAAATAAAAAAATTCCCCAGCTACCATCCATTAGTAGTGAGCAGTTGCGTATTCTATTTGTATTTGTAATAGTGTATAAATAGAATGTGTAATCAAATTCAACAGAGCTACCTAACAAGTAGGTAGCGAAAGCATTTTCATATGAATACTGACGAGGTTAAGTGGATTCTACCGAAAACAATGTTTGTTCTATTCGGCCAGTGCGGTTGAAATCTAAAATCTAAAAAAAAGGGATGTTTATGTTAGACTTTATTTAAAATAAGATGGCCGAGAACTTTCTACTTCAATTCAATTTATTGGAATAAATAATTTGTACATAAAAGAATAATAAAGTAGTATAACTGCCGATTTCACGATGTCGAAAGAATTTTGAATTTTATTTTCATTCGTACAAATACATTTGATACAAAAACAAAATTTTAGAATTTGTTTTTGTATCAAATGTATTTGTACGAATGAAAACATATGGAAATTTTCTTTCGACATAGTGAAATAGGCCGTAAATATATAATTATAACAGGCTGTTAACAATAACTATAATTATAATTGTATTTATCTACACAACAAAATATTACAGGTTGACTAAAGTAAAGTGAATGGTTTTATTCCAACACTCCTCCTCATTCACTTTAAGTTGCATTTATTACGAAAATAATTGTGTTTATTCGGTGCCAAGGGTTTTGTTAAAATATCAGCTATCATTTCCTCCGTTGCGCAGTAGCACGAAGTTATGATACCTTTCTTCACCACATCTTTCGTCATTTTATATTTCGTATCCATGTGCTTGGTTTTAAAAGAAAATTTATCATCATTTAAAATCGTAAACAGCTTTTGTTGTCTTTGAAAATTGTTGTCGGTTTATTTAAAGGTTGGTGTAGGTCTGTTAAAAGTTGTCTTAATCATTTTGCTTCTTTGGCTGCTTCTGACAATGAAATATATTCTGCCTCGCATGTTGATGTGGCGACTATGGTTTTTTTTTGGCAGGACCATGATATTGTCCCACCGTTGTAGAAAAATATACGACCACTATTTGACTTCCTCTCAGTTCTCTCTTAAGCCCAGCTAGCATCAGCATAGCCCGTTAATTGATGTTCTTGATTGTTGTTGCTCAACAGTAAATTTAGGGCCCGATTATGTTGTGTTGTCTCAGCTACAACACAACATTAATCTGTTTTGCGATTATGGTTTACAACAGCTAGCTGTTGTGTATGTCACAGACTTGGATTAAAATAGTAGCACACATATCCGCAAAATTCCAACGATGTTTGCAAAAAGCATTCAAGTTGAAAAATAAATATGTACATAAAAACTGTTAAAAGATGCATATACATTTTTGTTGTGTTACAAATAAGTAAAATAAAGTACATATAAATAATTATGGATGTTAATGTCGATTTATTTTTTGATAATTGTGATGAAGGCATAGCTAAAACGCACATGGCACTTCTACGGAAAAGAATTCGGGATAGTTCGAACCCATTGGATCTCACAAGTACTGAGTATGTTATATATTTTAATGAAGAACATGAATGTACATAAATAAAAATTTTTCAGTTTTAAAAAGTTTTTCCGCATAAACAAGGATGGGTTCTTATTCTTGCTGCGGGAACTAAGCATTTTTTAAAACCTTCAAATCGGTGTTCTGCCATTCCTCCTATTTTAAAATTGAATTGCTCTTTGATTTTTTGCTGATGGTAGCTATCAAAGAAGTAGCGTTAATGATTTTAATGTTGGAGTTTCACAACCAACAGTTTTCTGCATTTTAAGAGTAAACGGATTTGCTTTCATCACCTCCACCAGTTTTTCTATTTGTTTTTTATTTGATATTTTTCTAATAAATACTAAAGCAGCTTTAAATTTTTTGCGGAAAACTGAAGTTTTATATGTGTACTTACAAATTTTTCGCCATTTTAATTTTTCAACTTGCAACGACAATTAGACAACAGCTAATGAGCAGTTGTAAGATTTTCTCAGTTGTAACAACACTTAAGAACACATGTTGTGAACCATAATCGCTGTAAATGAACATAGACAACTGAACTTAGAACACTAAAGCTAGGTGTTGTAAACCGTAATCGCAGTTTTAATTTAGCAACACTAAAATGTTTGATGTTGTAAACCATAATCGGGCCCTTAGATTTGCGGTCGTTCTTAAGTATTTTAAAATACGCTTGCATTGGTACCATTCTTCATATGTTGGGTTTGCAACCTTTTGTGCTAAAAAAACTTATGGCTGCAGAAACATCGGGTCTAGTATTGATCAGTTTACGATATATACAGCCCAATCATAAACGAATTTTCCTCATGAAATTTTTCCCTTTACTCCTATTTTAATCATATATTCCGTGAGAAATTTTTTTTACCATACCTGTTTTATCAACTACGAAAAGGAAAAAATATTCCGCGGGAAAAATATACTTATTCTAAACATATATGTTTTTCGTTTTTCCGCAAATAAAAATTCACCTGCAATATTAAAGGGAGCTTGTGAAACGTGTAAGTATTTTTATTGAATTTAGGGAAATAAAATAAATAAAAATTATATTTTAAGGTCGAAAAGCACAAATAAGCAACAAAGTTAACATTTGCTGTCTTTAATGGAAGCCAACCCAGACATTGCTTGTGGGTTTTTTAAAGGCGGCAAGGAAATACTTGCTAGATTTTGGAGCAAAGCTGTGGTTGAACTCAATGCTATGGGTCCTCCTATTCAGAAAGCTATAGAATACATTTTTTCTTTTTTATTAAATTTAATTCACTTAACACAAAACTTTAAACTTGTCTCGCAAAGAAAACTACAATGTAAATAAGTTAAACCGATGTCGTCGAAAATCGATGTTGCCACTTATTTATTTTTTTTAATTTCCGAGGGAATATTCGTGATTGGGCTGATAGTGTTGTTTAGTTTTTCCTCCTTTCCCGTAACCTAAATCCATTGGTGTTATAGCTGGCTTAGCATCTTGGAGTCCAAACTCTTAGGCAGTTTTATTTATATAATGAGCAGGGCAAGTTTTTTAAGTTTTTTGCTGGAAAAGCTTGATTTCGCTTCTTTTGAACCTTTTTTTTTTTGCAAAATTGCTTTATTTGATACACTCTGCTTGAATTTTCTTATAATGCACTTTGGCAGCCCTTGAAAATAATTTTTCAATCTTTCTGTTGCAAATAAAAAGCAAAAGTTTGTCCTTTTTTCACACATGCTATTTTCTATTTTTTAACTCTTGACATTGAAAACTAGATTGGGATAAAGGTGTTATTTATTATTGTGACAACTATACAGACATTTGTAATGTGTTAAATGCACTTTCTGATGATGATGTGGAATCAATATATATTAAAAATGCATCTTTAAAATCTGATCTCCCGTACATAAAAGTTAATTTCGAGTGTATTTGCCGCAGTATAATCAAACTTGAAAGTAGAGGATTTTAAAAAATAATTTAAACACAAACTTAAACTTTATACAAAATACAAATACTCGTGCGCGAACATGCTCTCCGTACATGTTAAATAGTGATCAAGAAGCAATAACAATTGCACCCATTAGCAAACTCTTTAGCTTAGCTGCACAAGTAAACAAACAAACAATAAGTAACAAGGTGACTAACGTGCACAAAATTGTAGATGCAGTGAGTGAAAAAAGTGATAAAAATAATTCAAATAGGTATGGACAGATATATAACCGTGCTAAAAAGGGGAAGAAGTCCCAAATCTGCTCCAATAGCGTCAACGGTGAAAATGCCAAAATATTGGAAAAATTATATTAAATATTCTGAAAATCGTTTCGCGATTTTAAAAGAACAAGTCGATGGAGACAAAATTACAATAAGGTCCAGTAAACCAGTATATTTAAGAGAACTGAATTCCAGCTTTCTGGTAAAAAGCCTTTACTCGTTAATTGGTGAAAATGAGTTCTACGTAACTCCAATCAAGCGTGGGAAAATACACGAACAAAAATCCAGGAAATAAAATCCAGAAAATAAATTACCAAAAAATAGTCTCAGATTTTGATACGTTTACGTTCACAACAAACAATTATTTATATACCTGTGTCACCCTATTGTTACATTATTCTCAATTGTTATCTATAAGTAACATATTATTATTTAACAAGTACGATGAATAAACTTCACTTCAAAAACACATGTCTAAGAAGATAGATATAAAACATGGTGTCAGAAGTGGTCTACGATATTTAATTATCAATTTCTGGAAAATAAAGCGAATTAATAAAATTTTTTACAACAATTTAAAATAAAATAAAAAAAGTTCAGAAATGTCTCAAGAACAGAAGCTAAATAATAGCCAATTATTTGCTGCTACATTACAGCCAATAAATTTGAAAGCTCCAAATATGGGAAAGGAATGGAAAATGTGGCTCACCCAATTTGTGATATTTTTAAGAGCTTCTGACATGGAGTCGCAACCGGATAAAAGAAAAGTTGAATTACTGTTGCATTATCTTGGTAGCAAGTCATTAGAAATCTTTAACTCTTTTGACCTTGATATCGATACAGTCAAATATGATGTCTTAATAAAAACGATGGCGGCCTATTTCATACCGAGAATTAATATTGTAATGGAAAGGCATAAATTTTTGACATGCAAACAGTTAGATGAACAATCAGTGGATGAATTTGTGACAGTACTAAAAAATCTTAGTTTAAATTGTGAATTTAAAGATTTAAGAGATGAACTAGTTCGTGACATTTTTATATCTGGATTGGCGCTTAAATTAAGTAATATAAGAGAAAGACTCTTAACAGAAGGAGCCATAACCTTAGAAAAGGCCATCTCTATTGCAAACACTATGGTAATGGCAAAACAAAATACCACAATATTGGAGCAAGAGGCTGATAATGAAGGAGTTATCAACATAGTGACTAAGAAAAATTCCAAAATGCAGTACCAACATAAAAGTCAACAGCGTAAAGATAAAACTAGCTGGAACAACAACAAAAATGCAACATGTATGAAGTGTGTACAACAACACAGTGTTAAATGTCCAGCGGAGGGTGTTAAATGCTACGAATGTGGAAACATGAATCACTTCGCTAAAATGTGTTTTTTCAAGAAGAAGAGATATGTTAAAAACTTGTATGCTGACAATCAAGAAGAAAAGGAAAATGATGAAGATTTGTTGGGACTATTACCAAAACTGTAACCAACATAAATAATGGAGTGTAGAGGTAAAAATAAATAAAAGTAAAATATGTTTTCAAATAGATACAGGGGCACAGGCTAATATTATATCAACAAATACCGCAAAGTATTTAAACATTTTTAAAAATTTAAAAGAATCTAAAACTAGAATATTTACATTTAGTGGAGAGAAGATACCTGTATTAGTAACAGTAGATAGTACTGTTTATTACAATAATAAGAATTTTAATATAAAATTTTTTGTTGTAAATATAGAGTGCAAAAATATAATAGGCATTGAAACTGCTGTAAAAATGAATTTGATAAAAAGAGTTAATGGAATGGAAATAAATGAAATTGTTAAAAAATATTCAAATGTTTTTAGTGGTTTAGGTAGGTTGAAAAATGAATGCAATTTCAAGGTAAGGGACGATGTTGTGCCAGTTGTGGAACCACCTCGAAAAATACCCTTTAAATTGCATGACAGCTTGAAGAAAGAACTAGATCGGATGATCAGTTTAGGGGTAAATGTGCCTGAAAATGAACCAACAGAATAGGTGAATTCGGTAGTCCTTGTTACAAAACCGAATGGTAATTTGAGAATTTGCCTGGACCCCAGAAACTTAAACAAGGCAATATTAAGACCACACTATCCATTTCCCAATATTGAAGAATGTAAGGCTCAGTTAAATGGCTCCATGTATTTTTCATCCTTAGATGTTAATAGTGGCTTTTGGATGGTACCATTGGGTGAAAAAACTTTCAAACTCTGAACATTCAATACACCTTTTGGTCGTTTCATATTTTTAAGACAGCCTTTTGGCATTAATGCGGTTCCGGATGGTTAAACTTTTTGGGGACATTGAAGGACTTATTATTCATATTGACGACTTTTTGATTTTTTCTTCAACCATGCAGGAACACGTGAAGATTTTGGATAGGGTGCTTCAAAGGGCTGAAAAGGTAGGATTAAATTTTAATCAATCAAAGTGTAATTTTTTCAAAACGGAAGTGAAATTCTTAGGGCATAAATATAATAAAGCAGGAATAAAAGTTGATGAAGAAAAGATAGGGGCCATTCTTCAAATGCCAAAACCGGTGGACGAAAAGAGTTTACAGCGTTTTTTAGGGATGATAACTTACTTAGGCTCATTTATAGAAAATTTATCTCTAAAGACAAAAAATTTAAGGGAATTGCTGAAAAAAGAAATTCAGTGGCATTGGAATAAAGTTCATGATGCTGAATTTTATAATTTAAAGAAAGAAATTACTAATGCACCTGTAGTTACTTATTTTGATCCAAAGAAGGAAATAATTTTGACTGTTGATGCTTCTCAATTTGCACTTGGGGCAGCAATTTTACATGGGAAAAATCCCATTGCTTATGGCTCTGTGTCATTGACTGACGCACAGAAAAATTATGCTCAGATAGAAAAGGAACTATTGGCTATTCTGTTTGGTTGTACCAAATTCCATTAATATGTTTATGGGTCTAAGATAATTGTTGAAACGGAACATAAACCTTTAATTACTATTTTTGATAGACCATTATATAAAATTCTACCAAGGCTTCAAAGGTTTATGATGCGCCTTCAGTGCTACGAAATTTCATTAGTATATAAACCAGGAAAAGATTTGAAAATAGCTGATACACTGTCTAGAGCACCATTGGGTCAGACAACGTTATCTGAGGTTGATGATGAAGTAAAATTACACTGTAATTTTGTAGCTTCTTGTTTGGAGACTCCATTTGCAGGGATTGAGATGGTACGAGAATTGACGGGAAAAGATGAAACGTTTTTAAAAATTATGGCTTATATCAAAGACGGATGGCCTAAAAGCCAGAAGGAAATCGAAGAGAATGTAGTTCCTTATTATAAAATAAAAGATGAGATTAATATCTTAAACGAGGTCTTGCTAAAAAATCATCAAATAATGATTCCGAAGGCTCTTCGAAGGTCAGTGTTGGATAGGATTCATGAGGGCCACATGGGTGTGATAAGGTGCCAAAATTCAGCACGACAGTCAGTATATTGGTCTAATATTTACAATGATATTGCCGACATTGTATCAAATTGCGAAATTTGTTTGAAATATCAGAAATCTAACACAAGGCCGGAATTACTGCCACATGAAATTATTGAGGTACCCTGGTATAAACTGGGAATTGATCTGTTTGAATTTCGAGGAAAAACTTACCTTTTAGTAGTTGATTATTATTCTAAGTTTGTAGAGGTTGAATTGCTTGGCCGGGTCATAGTTCGGGTTTTGTCATAACAACATTAAAATCAATATTTTCGAGACATGGAATTCCCTGCATTTTAATATCCGATAATGGACCACCCTTTAGTTCGAGGGATTTTGAACTGTTTTGTAAGGATTGGGGAATAGACCATAAAACTTCTAGCCCCTATTTAGCAAGGTCGAATGGGTTGGCGGAAAGAACAGTGGAAACTGTGAAAAAATTACTAACGAAGTCGCTTGAAAGTGGGTGTGATTCCTATATCGCATTATTGCATTACAGAACGACACCAAAAGGGGATTTACCAAGTCCTTCTGAATTAGATTAGTTGACACAACAACTTATAAAAAACAAATAGAAAAGAATTTGGAAAAATGTGCTGAGTACTGCAATAAAAAATCTAAAAAAACTAAATTACTTCAGGAAGGTGAAGATATTATGTTTAAAAAAACCCCTTCTAGTTGTTGGTTTCATGGCAAAGTAGTGCGTGTTTGTGACGAACCAAGATCTTATGTAATTTTAGATGGAAAGGGATCACTATTTAGAAGAAGCTCAGAACACATAAGAACAAGTCCTAGGAACTATTCGGGTAATGACAACAGGTTTGACATGGTTGATAATGTTGTGGGTACGAACGGCAACGAAAAAGGAGAGGATATACAGGAGCGTAATGAGGAAATTGGTAGTCGGGATGGAAATTATGTAACAAGAAGTGGGAGAACTATAAAAATGCCGGAAAAACTTGATTTATAATTCCAACAATTTCATTATTTTTATTTACATAAGCTTTACTAAACTATTTATAAAATTATCTATATTTCAATGCACATATAGTTTAGGTATTTATATAGTTTAGGTATTTATAATTACATATACATATTGTAAATATTTTATTAATATCTATAGTTATAATTACATATACATACTGTAAATATATTATTTTGAATATAGTACTTGTAAGGGAGATGTTATATAGTTATTGCATTAACGTCATGTTACGTTTACGTTCACAACAAACAATTATTTATATACCTGTGTGACCCTATTGTTACATTATTCTCAATTGTTATCTATAAGTAACATATTATTATTTAACAAGTACGATGAATAAACTTCACTTCAAAAACACATGTCTAAGAAGATAGATATAAAACAATACATATCAGCTGAAGGCCTAACAGTCATACTAAAGGTATAAATTCTAGTGTGAATCTAGAAGAGGTCAAGTCTGGCCATAAAATTAATGGCTTCAAGGTGAAAAATGTATCAAACATTAAAAATAGAGAAAAAAATCCCCCAACCATTATTTAGAATCAAGTTACAGCCAGGTGACATAAAAGTGAAAAGAAAAATGAATCACATCCAATTTATGACTTAAGCTAAGATCCCACTATCGGCACAATGTACCGACTTTCGGAACGTAAATTTGTGGTTCGAGAAGGCAATTTTTTAAGCCCTCCGCAGTCGATCGAAGCCGGAGTTCCCCAATGCAGCATCTTTGGGCCCTTGCCACTGACTTACCGTTAAGCTATAACATTCATACATCAACATTTGCTGATGATACAGCTTTTCAAAGCGTTCATGAAAATCCAGTATATGCTTCTCGCAACTTACAAGGGTACATATCAAAATTATAAAAATGGCTCAAACAATGGCGTATAAAAGGTAATGAGCATAAATGTGTACATGTACATGTACGTGTACAATTTAACGTTGCGCAGGGAAACATGCCCGCCTATACAAATCAACACCTAGACTAATCCGAACATACTGAAGTCAATGTTCATCTTGATCGTCGTTTAACATGGAAATCGCACATAGAGGCAAAGTTGACACAAATGAAGTTAAAAGCAGCCCAAATGAATTGGCTTATTGGAAGATATTCTATACTAAGCCTAGACTGTAAACTTCTATTATACAACGCGATCCTGAAACCAATATCGTATTATGGAATCCAGTTATGGGGAACTGACTCAGCACAGAATGTAGAAAAAATTCAAAGACGACAAAACAAATTTCTACGTGCAATAACAGCAGGCCCCTTGTATATCAGAAATCAGCGAATTCAAAAAGATCTTGATGTTCCGTTGTTGAAGACAGTATTTTTACAACACGTGAAAAATTATATTACAAAACTTGAGTTTCACCCAAATCCACTTGCGCACAATATTCTACATTATAGAGGCCACACCCGTCTGAAAAGGAGAGATGTAAAATAACAAAAATCCACCGTTGAAATTAAAAATTTTGTTTAGCTTGTCTAAACATACATATACATATTTAACATTTTTTTTTTAGAAAAATTTTTTATTTTTTGATTTAAGATTAGAACAACTTATTGATGTTTCAATTTATAATTAAAGATTCAATAAATAATAAAATTAAAATAATAAATAAAAATAAAAAAAATGATTAAGAAAGAAAATGATTAGAATTTCCATCAGACTAAGAGAACGTATTAGTTCACATATTTCTAGGCCACTACACCTCTCATCAGTTTTAGTGTTTTCGTTTGTTTAGGAAAGAATACCAACTATATATTTAACAAATTTGCAGCAGATATATGTATCCCTTAAATGCATGAAGTCAATATCCTGAGTGGAAACTTAGTAACTCTAACGTAAAAATGGTCGCTAATCACGAATCAAGCATTCATTTTTCCGGAAAATTTATAGGTTTTCTAGAAAATTGGAAAAACATCTATTTTCTTTGTGTACCATATATTGTACCCTATGCATTTAAAACCTGGGCCCAAATCGTTACATCTGTGAACGTTCAACTCGTCACGTAATTTCCCATCCAATTATACAGCTATTACGTGACGAGTCCTACGTTCACGGATGTAACGATTTGGGCCCTGTTTTATTTCGCAAATTTTACCGTGTTTTTACAACAAAAAGACTGATTTTAATACACCTTTTCCGTGTTTTTACTTGGATCTTCACATAATAAACTCTATGTGCAGATGATGCATGACGTACCATGTAAGATACCTATACAAATATAAAAAAAAACTATTTCTTTATATCAAATTAGTTAAAAAGTAGTAATAATTCGCAAAAGAAAAGTCTATTGTATTCATTACTAGTTACTTTTGCTCAATATATAAATGCTATAATATTTTATTCAGTATTAAATTGCACTTTTAAAATTTGGCCAAAAAATACATACAGCCACTTCGACAGATTACTGAAAACTAAAATAAAATAAAAGCAATCTACAACAACATTTGAATGAACCGTTATACTGTCTGCTTTAGTGTAAATGGGGTTCCGCACACGAGATGAATTTTTAAACCGCACAATTTTTGTTCTTTTTTTTACACACGAGACTAATTTATCTGGCATAAAATGTATACGTGTACTCAGCTTTGTGTTAGTGTTTTTTGTATTCATTTGATGTTTGGCTTGTGTATGTATTAGTTTTGTGCTGCTTGTGCGGGTATGAGGCTGGTTGAAAAATTGTTCCAACGAAAAACCGCTCTCTTCACCCCTCTCGCCAAAAACTCTCATGTTATGCCAGCATAATTAGACTCGTGTGCGGAACACCAATCACACTATTCTACATTTAAGTTCAATTTCTCAGCATATAGCATGATAAAAGGCCAGTACCATATGAGTCAACACTTTCCCCTTTTGAACTATCGAAACACACGCGCACTTCTGAACAGCACTTCAAATTTGTTTTAAGCGACAATCGCTAAAATTGTATTCATAATAGAATTTTAGCTTAAACCCCTGTTTTTAAACCTTGTGTAAAAAAGGAAATTTTAAAATTGACTGCAGGCATGTTTAAACCTATTTTAAAATGACATCTCTGTCATATTAATGCTATTTTAAAATTACATCTCTGTCATTTTGCTTGTTGGTTGTTTACATTTTTAACTTTGCAAAATAATTTAAAAAAATGTAAAAGAAAAATAAAATAATTTCTTAATTTTCCAATCCAATTTGCGCTTATACATATATCTCTTTTTTCCATTTTTTTAAATTTTTTCCCAATCAAAATGTATTTAACTTATAGAAAATAGCTAGTGATGTACATAATATCAAAACAAATAATATAAAACTCGTTATTCTACTGCTTTTTAATCGGCAATAAAATAAAACACATAAATAGCACTTTTACCAAAGATTGCTGTTGATTGATTGATTGGTTCTCGGGAAAACAGGACACTGCGACCATGAAGATCTATTGTATCCCCTGCCAGGTGCTATAGCACCTCAGCCAGACCCACTTTCCTGAGGAATCTCAAGATTGCCAGTGGTTCTAGCATTGGCAGTTCCCACTCCTCCAATAGGTGCTTGCCCAATTGGCTATGTCTTCTGTGGCACAACGATTCACAGTCCTTCAGAACATGCTCTGGAGTTTCATCCTCATAATCACAGAATCTACACAGGCTATTTCTCTCAATGCCAAGTCTGTTGAGGTGTTTTCTCAGTCTACAATGGCCTGTGAGGAAGCCTGTGAGAATCCTTAGATTATTTTTACTCAGGGACATGAGAGCTATGAATCGTTTCTGATTATACGTTCCAATCATTAGCTTTGCATGCCTTAATCCTGAGAGATTGAACCAGATGTGATCCCTGGTATTCTTAATCTCCGTCGATGTATCTAAGCGGATTTTATCCGGTCCAAGTCCACAAAACGGTTCCGGTCCGACCATGGGTGTACTAGCCCCCTTCCTGGCCAGTTCATCCGCCTTTTCGTTTCCTACCACTCCACAATGTACTGGAACCCAGTGGAGTGTGACCTTATTCATGCTGCTTAGCTGATTTAGCTTTATGCGGCATTCCCAAGTCAACTTAGAGGTGAACTAAGCGCTTTGATTGCAGCCTGGCTGTCCGAGAAGATGACTATTTCTCTTCGTCTGTAGCCCCTATCGAGATTAAATTGTGCACATCTCTCAATGGCATATACTTCCGACTGAAAGATGGTAGGGGTTTTACCCAAGGACTCATAGTAGCTAATCCTTGGTCCTACGACTCCCACCCCTGAACCCTCCAGTGTTCTGTAACCATTAGTGTACCACCTCATGGGGCCAGTTCCAAGGGAGCATCGGCGTGGAGTTTCCCCCCATGTCCTTCTGTTAGCCAGAACAGTTTCAAACCTTTTGCCAAAGTCATAAACTTTATTCATCACATCAGAGGGCTGCGCAAGTAGGGGGAATTGTCTTGCAAGGGATGCTCGCTCCCATTGGCTAATCAGACAGTCCCTTCCTGTGTTTTTCCCCGCGATGCTGATCACTTTTTGTCTGGCTGCGGCCTCTATCACAATCGTCAGAGGTGTGAGTTCAATGAGGACTTCCATAGCCACCGTAGGGCACGTCCTCATAGCTCCTGTTATACACAGGCATGCTAGCCTCTGCAATTTCTCTAACTTGTCACTGGTTGTCACTAGCCTAACCCTATCCGACCAAGCAACAGCACCATAAGTGATGATGGGTCTCACTATCATGGTGTATATCCATCACAGGATTTTGGGTGTACAACCCCATGTTTTACCTGCAACGGATCTACAGACCATTAGTGCTTTTGCTGCCTTATTAACAGTGGCCTCTAAATGTCTCCATAACAGTCTTGAATCTAGTATCACTCCCAGGTACTTGACCTCCGATGATCTACCTATTTGAACATTGTCTACTCGGATGTTTTGCCAGTGCGGAAGTGTCCTCCTTCTGGTGAAGGGAACAATGGTAGTCTTCGCAGGGTTGATGTTCAACCCTACAGAAGTGCACCATTCCTTCACTATCCTTAGCCCGTTCTGTATGATATCACACAACGTCTCCTCAAACTTCCCCCTTGCAATGAGAACGATGTCATCGGCATATGCTTGGCATTCAATGCCATTGCTCGTTAGCTCGTGCAGGAGTTCGTCAACTACAAGGCTTCACAGGAGTGGAGACAGTACAACACCTTGGGGGCATCCCCTGGTCGTCCTTACTGCAAGATGTTCCTCCCCAATTTGGGTCTCAGCAGTCCTGCTACCAAGCATGGTGCATATCCATCTGGGTATTGTGTTTCCAACTGCTCTCCTTCGAAGCGCATCCGTGACGGCAGTGTGCTCTGTATTGTCGAAGGCACCTTCCACATCCAGAAATGCACAGACCGTAACTTCCTTAGCGGCTAGAGAATTACGTATCGTGTTCGTCAGTTGATACAGCGCAGTGTCCGTTGAACGACCTGCTCTGTATGCACGCTGCCGCGGGTGTAGCGGCTCCCTACATAGGATATTTGATCTTATGTGGTTGTCAATAATTTTCTCCATCAGTTTGAGCATAAAGGAGGTTAAACTTATGGGTCGAAATGACTTTGGAAGTGTTTTATCCCTCCTACCTATCTTAGGTATAAAGATCACTCTTGCCCTGTTCCATACCTGTGGTATATATCCTAGTGCTAAACTACTCCTAGTCAACCTTATTAGGTGGGGCATAAGCTCCTTCTTCCCCTGCTGAAGAAATATAGGGAGGATACCATCCACCCCGGGAGATTTGTACGGCTTAAAGGTGTCAATAGCTTCCGTGCAACTTCCCAGGATTCTCTGTTTCCTACAAACCCTGCAGATGGTTCTGGTGCTGGCCCTTCTATGCTGTCCAGGAAATGAGTCAAGAGTAGCAACTGCGCCTTCTCTCTTTTGAGTGTTATTGCCGAATCTACATGGGCTTTAGCCATGATTTTGAGTAATCTGGCCGCTGCCGGAGTAGTTGACATCTTCTCGCAAAAGTTTCTAAAATCATTTCTCTTTGCTCTCTGAGTTGCGGAGTTGTAGGCAGTTAGACTGTCGGTGTAGGCCCGCCAGTCTCCGGTACGCTTCGCCCTATTAAATAGCTTACGCGTTTTCTTCCGGAGGTCTGACAGCTCCCTACTCCACCATTGTGCTTCTTTATTTCTACTAGATGAGCTGAGGGGGCAACTAGATTCATAAGCTCCGATTATTGCCCCATTAACCTTATCTAATAGATGTTCTAGCTCTAGCTGGTGCCTTGGTGCCCTTTTGATGCTATCCTCCAAGTTGACCCTTAGGCAATCCCTATAAAGTAGACGGAAGTGTCGACTCAGTATTTCCCTCTATATCGAACCTTATAATTCTATGATCCGACATTGATGGTTCTCCCGATACCCTCCAGTTCCTGACTACGCCCTTCAAATAAGTGCTACCTATAGTCAAATCTAAAACCTCCTCTCTTGCCCTAGTTACAAAAGTGGGTGTGTTCCCCTGATTAAGGATTTCTAGACTACTACTACATAGGAATTCTAAGAGAAACTCACCTCTGGTGTTGATCTTGCTGCTTCCCCACATAGTGTGGTGAGAATTAGCATCACACCCAACCAGCAGTGGTAAGCTGTTACTTCTGCAATGCTCCACAAGGCGGTTCAGCTCTGTTGGTGGCACGCCCATATCTCCCGCCAAGTAGGCCGACACGACTACTACGTTCCGATGAGTGCCGCCTATGGTTAATCCTACGATTATCGGCACCATGTCTCGTGACATAAATTCTGAAAGTAAAAGATAGTTAATATTCTTCCTTATCAATATACAAGATCTTGGATGATCCGCTCTAAGATCGTATATTACCTTACTGTTACCACAGTATAATCCCTTGATTCTGCCCTGGTGTGTCCATGGTTCTTGGATAAGTGACATACCCAGGTGGTCCCTGGTGAACATCCGTGCAATTACTGCCGAGGCAGCCTTAGCATGGTGTATGTTCACCTGGGCTATTTTGACACTTATCCCACCCTTAACTCCCCCACTAGCTCTAGGATTACTCATGCTCCTCGAGTAGTTTGGCTTCCTCTTCCACCGAGATCAGCCCCTGGGGGGACGAGACGACAAGGGTGGACAGGGCTCCACACATTTCTGTAGGGGTCGGAGATGTCTCCCTAGGACAAGCTACCATAGTCTCTCTCTCAGGAGATGTTTCAATGGCTGCAGGCGCTACAGTTTCTGCTGCTTTACTGGTGGTCGGTCCTTCGCCTACATCCAAATTTGTCCCAGCCTTCTGCAGAGACGTTGGTACCTCATCTGTAGTCGTTTTTCCTGCAGGTTTCCGTCCTCCATGTACGGTAATCTTCCCGAACCTATAATGGGGTGTATTGCCATTCTTTGCGATACTATCCCTCGACTTTCCATCGATTACAACAGATAGTATCTGGCCTGTTCCCTCATCACGGCTTGCCTGTACCTTCCATACCCTGGGGTTTATCCCATGGTTTTGGGCGGTGAGGATAGCCATGGACTTCTTCGGGTCCTGCCCCGCACTCCTCGGGAGGTAAATGGTGATGGTATAGCATGCCGGGATGTCTTCTCCCATGCTTTAAGCCTCGGTGCCACCGACCTAAGCCAGTCCACCGTCTGTGTGTCAGCACAGTTTATTAGGAGCATGCCCGGTCGGAAATGGATGCTCTCAAATTGGGGTTTGATCTCTCCCCCTCCAGTAGCTCATCCACTATGGCCTCCTCAAGTTGAGTTAGATCCTCACTTGATAACGAGACCTGTGGGAAGCCCTCGGGGAGGATAGCGACTCAACCCTGCAATTTCAGCATAACTAGGTGCTTCAGCACCTCCTGCATGCTCGGATGTTGACACATTGTTTCCAATTGTCCTCCTGCGTTTGTTGGGGTTTTCTTGAGGTGTAATAGCTTTGCTATTCCTCTTACCTGTCTGCTCTTGACTTGGAGTGATTTTCCTCTCCTGAGCTTTCCTTCTGGCTTCCTCTGGTGATAAACCCTGTGATAGGAAGTGCAGGTACCACCTGACCCCAGCACCACTGAGACCTTTCCTCAGAGGGTCGTCCAACTCTCCAGGTTTACCCCTTTCCGGTAGGACTATACCTCTGAGCTTATTCCGCTTCCCTTGTGTCTCGAGTCCTGTACTCGATGCAGGAGCAGCCGATCCCTGCAGTGCAGTTTTCAGCGATCCTAAGGGGGCAAGCCCCTCCTTGCTTAGGGTTGGTGTTTCAACCATGGCAGTATTTGTGCTAGGGGGAGGTCCTCCGCGCTTTAACCCTGGACGTGGAGGAGAACTCCTCCGTCCACCGTTCTTCTTTGTAGTTGGTCGTGGAGGTGAGCTCCTGCGACTACTACTGGTACTCGGTCCATCTAGGGAGTCTTGCTCCACTTGATAGGCGAGTGCAGTAGCGGTTAAATTCCCGCTATTGCTAATTTGTTTGTTTTTATTTTTGCTTTTCATAAAATTTTTCTTTTTCAGGGTTCTGAGTACCCTCATGCCATAGCCCTGTTAGCATGAGGGGTCCACAATTACTTCACGAGGCGGACAGGTATCGTGAAGGCTCCGCTAGAATACAGCCTAATTACCCCCGGCTGCAACTCATCCAATGGGCACGGGTCGCATGAAACCCTGGATTAAGGGGTTAGGGTTAGGTTAGCAGGCTGCTGGTAAATGGAAGATTAGATTCCAGCTCACTTGGGTCCTGATATGGTCCCATTGGGCTACCTGTAGTGAAGACGAGTGATGGTGGAAAGGAGATTAGAAGAGTCGGAAGAAGAGTAGATGATGGAAGACCATAGAAGAGCAAGAGAAGAGTAGAAAGCAGAAAACAGGTGGGAAAAACCAAAGCAAGGAGTTGCCTTGCAGAACAGCCAGGATGTCGAGTCCCCTATTGGGCGAACCATCCACTGCTCCTGATGAAGGAGCTAAGACAACCGAGTTCCGTATTTGAGAGCTCGGAGAGGGTACTGAAGGATCTGCTGCCTAGAAAGCGGAGGCGGTGATCCTCCATAGCTGGGCAGAGGCATAGAAGGTGTGCTATGCTTTCTTCTTCTTCCTCGTCATTACAGCTGGAGCAATACTCATTGTATGGTAGACCCATGCGTCTGGCATGGGTTCCGAAGGTACAGTGTCCCGTGACCGTGGCCACAAGATTGCGCAGTTTCGGTTTTGGAAAGTTCAGCAGATTTTTGGTTCTGTTGATATCAATGCAAGGCCATAGGGTCCTTGCTGTGGTACAGGATGGTTCATTAAACCATCTTGTTTGTGCCTCTTGCATAAGGGCTTTCTCGATTCGCCTCCAGCAGGCCAAGAGCGGAAGACCACAGAAATTGTCAATTTCAGCGGCCTCCAACTCTGTACCTCTCCTGGCCAGATTGTCAGCGATGATATTGCCTGTGTTTTCTCCGTGTCCCCGCACCCAAATAAGGGTAACACTAGAACAATTAGCCACTGTATTAAGTGATTTCCTGCATTCCAGGGTAAGGAGGGATGTTGTGTACACACCCGAAATTGCTATTATTGCAGGTTTGCTGTCGGTTATAATATGAATAACTCTATTTGTTATCCTATAGTACCGTAGCCAGTTTGTTGCCTTTTTGATGGCGGATATTTCAGCTTGTAAAATACTACATTCGTCCGGGAGTCTGAAGGAAATCCTGATCCCGAATTCTTCAATGTAGACACCCCCGCCAACCCTGGAGCCCCGTTTGGAGCCATCCGTGAACACTCGTAGGGCCCCGTGCGGTGTAGGGGGGAGGACCTCCGATAGAGAGTAGTTAAATGCTCTATAAAAGGAAGGTCTTGGAATGCAATAGTCGATGAGATCAGGGATAGTTCCCATGGTCTCTACAATGCTGGCGTGACCCCATGGTCGATATTTCCATGCGTCAGTTGTACTAAGTCGCACCGCAGTGCGTAGAGCTAGCTTCCTAGCCAACAGATCGACTGTAAGCCAGCCCAGCATAGCAAAAAGGGCCTTTGTGGGCGTAGTTCTAAGGGCACCAGTTATCATGATTGCCATTAAGCGGAGAGTTCTCTCAATTCGCTGTCGGTTTGTTGCCAAGTCCAGTGCTTTCCACCAGATTGTTACACCATAGAAAAGAGTTGGTTTGATGACCGTTTCAAATATCCAATTAATCCCCTTGGGACTTATGCCCCAGGTAGGACCAATGGCTTTCTTGCAAACATATAATGCCGCTACGGCTTTTGTTGCACGAGCATGAAGATTGTCTCTCCATGTTAATTTATTATCAAGGATGATGCCTAAGAATTTGGCTTTATCCGATAGGGCTAGTGTAGTGCCATTTATTTTGGGTAGAGTGAAGGTGGGAATTTTGTATCTTCTAGTGAAGAGCACTAGTTCCGTTTTGGTTGGGTTGACGCTGAGGCCGTTCTGTGAACACCATTTGCAGACCTCGCTGAGTGCATCTTCCAGCCTGTGCGTAATTGTGTCAAGATGGAAGCCCGAGATAGTCACTGCCACATCATCTGCATATGCAACAGTATTGACGCACATGGACTCCAGTTTACTAAGCAGGACGTTTAATGCCACATTCCATAGCAGAGGGGATAGGACACCACCTTGTGGCGTACCCTTGCGGGCGTACCTGGTAATGCGTGCTTCCCCCATGGTAGATGTGATGGCTCTGCATTCAAGCAAATTCTTGATGAATTGACATAGTGACTGGTCTATTCCTAGCTCTGTGAGAGCTTGGGTAATAGCATCCGAGTTGATATTGTTAAAGGCGCCCTCAATGTCCATGAAGGCCGCTAGAGTATAATTCTTATGCTCAAGTGACCCTTCAATGTGACCTACGAGCGAATGTAACGCCGTCTCAACCGATTTGCCTTTGGTGTAGGCGTGTTGATTGGCTGATAAAAGATTTCTGTCGATTGTTATAGTTCTAATATGAACGTCGATCAGTCTTTCTAAAGTCTTTTAAAGAAAAGATGTAAGGCTGATAGGTCTAAAGTCCTTTGCCATCGAGTGCGATGCTTTTCCCCCTTTTGGGATGAAAATTACATCGCATTTGGTCCATTGTTGCGGAATATGGGACCAGTCAAGACATGCTCTGTATATTATGAGCAGCCAGGGTGTAACAAGGTCTAAATTGTGTTGTAGATCTGCGGGAATGGTTCCGTCCGGACCAGGTGATTTGTACGGATGGAAACTTTTAATAGCCCAGTGAAGTCTGTCAGTAGTTATTGCTACGTTCGTCATACTCCGGGAAGGAGGGGAAGTGTTTTGTACCTCCATAAAAGGGGAGCAGCCCGGAAAGTGAGTTTCCATTAGGGCTTCTAGGGACTCCAAGGAGTTAGTAGTCCATTTGCCGTCTAGTTTCTGGATGAATCCAGGTACGGATGGTTGTTTGGCCTGAATTTTGCGCAGCCTGTTAGTGTCGGAGAGGGATTCCACATTTCCGCAGAAATCTTTCCAAGACTTACGTTTAGCGTTTCTAACCTGATTTTTGAATTTATTCAATGAGGCTTTGTAAAGAGCCCAGTTACCTGTTCTTTTTGCCCCATTAAAGAGTCTGCGGCAGCTCCTGCGAGGCTCTTCTAGGCTGACAGACCACCAAGGTGGTTTGCTATTTTTGCGTTGTGTGGAAGATTTACAAGAGATTCTTGTTGCTTCCTTAAAAGCGTTAGTTAGATTATTGACTGCTATTTCTATATCAGCTACTTCCTCTATGTTTGGAGGATGTGCAATTGAGTTGGTGAGGATGTTCTTATGTTCCTCCCAGTTCGTTTTGCGCCTATTAACGAAAAGCTTGGTGCTTCCGGTTTTTAAGCTGATATTGAATTCAATATAGCGGTGATCAGAAAAGGAGCAGTCAGCTGAGACCCTCCAGTCCCTAATTATATGAGCGTGTCTCGCACTAGCAAGTGTAATGTCTAGTACCTCTTGTCTGTTTGAGACTACAAAAGTTGGTTCTGAACCTTGATTCAGCACTACTAAGTTTTTATCAATAATGAAGTCGAATAGACACTCACCTTTTTCGTTGGTATTTGAGCTACCCCAGATGTGGTGATGTGCATTAGCGTCCGCACCCAACAGGATTGGTATGCCTTTCAAGTTGGCGTTGTGTGCCATTTTGTGGACCAGATTGTGTGGTGGTTGGTCCGCATGATCATGCACCATGTAGCAGGATAGGATCCATATGGTGGATCCTCCTGTCTCCCATGCTGCAGTTACAGTGTCTTCATCACTAAAATCGGATAGAATGAAGATATTGAGATTTGTTTTTGCTAAGATACAGGATCGAATGTTTTTAACGTTGTTACCTGTTTTTGTTGCATACAGCAGTTTGTAGCCAGTGGTGCTAAGTCCAAGTATTCTGCCGTTTTTGGTCCACGGCTCTTGGACTAGCACGATGTCCTCCCCTTTTTCTGAAAGGCGGAGGGTTAATGCAGCTGATGCTGCCTTAGAGTGCTGCAGATTAACCTGTAGCACTTTCGCCATTGTCCGCGTCGGGGTCATAGATGGCATTTGCCTCGGCATCACCCTGACTCGGGTTCAGGAGTGCGTCCTCGTCATCTCCAAAAATGAGTCCCTCCAGGAGATCCCCAACCAAACCAGCTGTTGATTGGGAACATCCTGAAGTGACCGATTCCGTGGAGTCCCCTATGACCTTCGTACCGGCTGGCTTGTCAGGTGTTGTTTTTGCCAGCTCCTTCACATGGCCGCTAGCGTTGTCGGGATCGCGTTCGCCATCACCGCGGTACACACTGAGCCTGATTCCCATAAAACCATAGAAGACCAGGCCCTGTCTGTCCCGAAGTAGAGGCAACGTCTCCTTATTCAGGACAACGATCACCTTCCTACGTGCACCTTCCACCCCAAAAACCTTGACCACCTTCCAATCACTGGTTGGTAGGTCAGGGTTCGCACGACGGAAGATGCCTAGGATAGCCTCTGGGTCGTGCGGCTCTGCCGGAATGGTCGCAACTGCTCTCGGTCTACGAGGAATTTCGTTTACCGGGACCAGCTCCAACCTCGCGCCAGGCCACACCTCGCCAAGAGACTCGATCATCAGCTTAAGTTTGGTGACCGACCTCTCGTCCGTGCAAGACACCAGTTTAACACGGCCCTGGACCCAGCCAGCGTCCGTGAATTGAGGCGAGGTTTCTTGGACCTCGCTGGTATTGAGCAGGTAGACGTCAAGCAGCTTTTGACAGATCAGACCCCATTGAGCATGGTCGATTGATCCGTCGCTGTTGCTGCGATCCAGAACAGCTCTTATCAGCGGATTTTTTGCAACCTCGCTGTAAGACCTGTTCGTGATTTTGCCGTCTCCCTGTCTCGGTTTTTTATTTTGTGGCTGCATCTGCTGCTGAGACGAATCCTTTCCTGATCTTTGTCTTTTGGGGCCAAAACTTGAAGCCGGTTTGGCAGTGCCCTCAGGAGAAGATCCGTCTACAGTAGCCAGATGTGTCTTGGCCCAAGCTAGCGAGGATTTCTCCGCGCTAGTGAGTTCTGCCGCCGCTTTATTGCCCAACCGCTCGATATAGCGTCGAGCGGCCCGAGTCTCGGAAATGGCTTTGCGGGACGAGAACTTCCTGTCTCGTGAACTTGTCGAGGCGGATACATCAGGCACAGTTGCCTTCGCTACAACCGGCGTATCCGCTTCGATGGTATTGGGTGCAGTTGGCGCGACTGGAGCGTGTACAGCCGGCGCACCCTTTGATTCACTGATTGCTGGTGCATTAGGCACAGCTGCTTTGACCGCAGCCGGCGCACCCGCAGATGTTTGTTTGGGTACACGAGGCACAGCAGAGGATTTCTCAGCCGGCGTACCCGTTTTGGTGGCTAGGTTTTTACCAGCCGCGGAGGTGCCTGGACTTTCATCCCTGGACACACTCCGCTGCACTCTTGCCCTACCTAGCGACAGGGCAAGTGCTTTATTATTTTGTTTGTTTGTTGTTTTTGTTTTTGTGTTTATTTTATTTTTGTTCTCAATTTTGTTCCCACGAGTAAGCACGTAAGGTGTTGGACCCTCCATGCAGTGACGGCGTGCATGGATTAGGCAAATAGTTCTTACAACCGATCCGTGCCCTGGCATCGGAGGGGAGCCGTTAGGGACCAGTTCTCTTTAACCACTTACTGGCCATGCGTACCTCGGCACGGCTTCCAGCCACCTTGTACTTACAAGTGGAGTAGATTTGTTTTGGTCCGCGGGTCCGGTAGTCTTAGTCACCGTCACGAGGGTGTAGGAGAGTCATGCCCACGACCCGAGGTCTGCCGCAAGACCACCTAAGGGTGTGAAGTTACAGTCGACCCTACGTCGTGCAGCAGCCCCTCAGCAAGAACTCATTCATGATGGAATGCCGGTCTTGCTCAGAGGCCGCTGGGGGATGACCCTCCCTCATGACCACACTCGTACCAAGCACCAACATGAGTTGCCTGCTTGAGACGAGTGCCCTCATGTTTCGTTAGGATGATCTAAAAGCACCTGGGACCTCGGCCTGGCATAATACCACGTGTACCCCTGGTGTGCTGAGCACACATAGTATTAGACCCGACCCGAGTCATGTCGTTGACTTATCAACCGTTTGTTGATTAATAAGCCATTGACATTTCTCTACCCCTATCCGCCACCTGGGGACGCGCCCGACGGGATTAAGGGGTAGTAGTTCTTAGTTAGTTACTCACCTCCAGCCCGTCTGGCATGGTTGAACCTTCCAGGGAGTGAGTCCCCGCCAGCATGGCCTGTTGGATCCTTGCAACTATAAGCCTTCGCACCACGACAAGGTTACTACTCCGCGTAGGAAGATTGCGGTTAGGAATTTTCCTTTTTTTTATTAAATGGAACAAATTTTAATTTTATAAAAACAATATTTTGAGAAAAGGGATAAAAAAAAATATTGATTCGGTTACTTTATGATTATATAATCGTTCTTATGCTGAACTCATATACATGTGACAAATAACGAGTATAGTCTTGCCACGATATTACTTACAAATCCACTTATGTGATATTTAGTTAAAATACCGATTATGAATACTAATTTTTAAAAAACCTTACTTAGTGTTAAAACGTTTTTTTAACTAATATGCATTTGAAACCTCAATGAAGTTTTTTTTATTAATACGGCTGTTAGTTTTTATTTCTAATTAAGTTTCGAACCAATAAAGAATGAGCAGAAGCTCAAAAAAATATTTTTTTTTAAATAAAACATAAAAATAATTAATTGGCGCCCGATACAAATAATACAAACAGTAAATAGTTGCTAAACATGTCCTGTACTAAAAAACCATGAACTTAAAAATCTGTTTTTGGAACGCAAACGGCATCTGCCAACAAAAAAATTAAATATAATATTTCCTTCTGGATAAACAAATCGATGTTATGCTTCTCTCAGAAACTCACTTGAGGTCTCGAAACTATTTCAGAATTAGTGGATATAATATTTACGACACAAAGCATCCTCGAGGTAGAACTTTTGGTGGCTCGACGATTCTAATAAAAACGAGAATAAAACACTAGCTGTTAATTGACCTTTGTGAAGAATATCTTCAAGCGACGAACATCTGTATAGAAAATTATTATCAAAAACTTGTAATATCACCTGTTTTTTCCTCCCCCAGATTTTCAATTACCGAGAGTCAATATACGTCTTTTTACAAACCATTGGGCCCCCGTTTTATAGCAGCTGCCGACTACAAAGTTAAACACACTTTTTGGGGTTCACGTCTCATCTCTCCTAAGGGTCGTGTTTTGTTTGACACAATTTCTAGAATGGTTTTAAATGTACTTTCAAGTGGCCAGCCAACATATTGACCAACAGACCGACAAAAAATTCCTGATTTTATTGACTTTGGTATAGTGAAAGGTGTGCTCAACGAAATGAGTGTAGATGAAGTATCTTAGGATTTATCCTCAGACCACTCGCCTACAAGTGTCACTATTTACTCTCACAAAACTGCAATATTAACATGTATATGCACGTATTAACTGGCTGAATTACAAAAAATATTTGAGTGCTCATTGCACGGAAAATATGCCGTTGAGAACAGCTACTTACATTTAAAATTCTACTTGGGTGTTAATCCATATCAAAAAGTGAGATTTAACAATATTTTTTGTGCAGATATAGAAAGGCTCTTGACTAAACGGAGAGTTTAAAGAGAATGGCAACGTTACAGATCGCCTCAGCTAAAATTAAGACTTAAGGAATGTACCAAACAGCTCAGGAAACTTTTACAAATACAGAAAAAAAGCTTCTCTGCATAAATTTCTTCAAGAACTCGATGCAACGCCACAAACAGATTACTCGCTATGGCGTGCCGCCAGAAGACTTAAAAGGCCGGCGATTTGCAAACCTCCATTACAGTTTCAAATGGTGACTGGACAAGAACTGATACTGAAAAAAGTGCTCTTTTTGTTAAACACTTAAAAAAATTTTTACTCCACATATTTCTGCTGATATTGTTGAAATACCGCACGGATTTAACATTGTGGAAATAGAAAATGCTATTAATAATAGTCTTAACACCAAAAAAGCTTCAGGTGTCAATAAAATAAGCAACAAAATGATTTATCAATTGCCATATATTGCAAAAAGAATAATACTATTCATCTTTAATAGTATTTTACGACTGCAATACTATCCAACAGAATGGAAAGTTTCGATGATTACTATGATACTAAAGGTTTTTAAAAATCTATTTATTGGAACGAAAAGTTGTAATTAAGGAAGGAAATTTTATAAGCCCTCCGTAGTCGATTGTAGCCAGAAACCCTCAAGGTAGCATATTCGGTCCTTTACTGTATTTAATATATGCCTCTGATTTACCGTTAAGCAGTAACATTCACACGTCAACAATTTCTGATGATACAGCTTTTCTAAGCGTTCATGAAAATCCCGTAGAAGCTTCCCGGAATTTACAAGGGTACATAATAAAACTGAAAACATGGCTTAAACAATGGCGGATAAAAGTAAATGAGCAGAAATGTGTACACGTCACTTTTACGTTGCGCAGGGAAACATGCCCGCTATACAAATCAACACCTAGACTATTCCGAACTCACTGAAGTCAACGTTCATCTTGATCGTTGTTTAACATGGAAATCGCACATAGACGCAAAGTTGACACAAATGAAGTTAAAAGCAGCCCAAATGAATTGGCTTATTGGAAGAAATTCTATACTAAGCCTAGACTGCAAACTTCTATTATACAACGAGATCCTGAAATCAATATGGTCCTATGGAATCCAGTTATGGGGCACTGCCTCAGCATCGAATGTCGAAAAAATTCAAAGCCGACAGAATAAAATTCTACGTACAATAACAGCAGCCCCCTGGTATATCAGAAACCATAGAATTCATAAAGACCTGGACGTTCCGTTGGTGAAGACAGTATTTTCAAAACACGCGAAAAAATATATAAAAAAACTTGAGTTGCATCCAAATCCACTTGCGCGCAATATTCTTCATTATAGAGGCCACACCTGGCTGAAAAGAAGGGATACTCTTTTTCTCAGCCATTCACGAGAGATGTAACACAACAAAAACCCACCGTTGAAATTAAAAATTTTGTTTAGCATTGGCTTACTTAATGCCTTGTATTCTATAAACTCAACAAGTGAGAGGGCATTTTCTCAATAAGTGAGAGGGCATTTTCGATTTCAAGTTTTAGAGCAACAAAAGAAAAATAGATATACTTCAAAACATTTGACCTGTATCTTGTTTTTAAAAGATTATTTTAAAAGAATCAATTAAATTATCAAATCCAAAAAATTATTTTATTTATTATTATTATTTATTAATAGATTTAAAATATTATTTACGTATTCATTGTTTAGACAAGTGGCGCGAGATCTGTAGAACGACTTGGAGTAACATTGAAATTAAGTATAGAATACAAATCATGATGAGAGTCAGCAGCACTATTTAAATATTCTGCATGCTCTTTTGCCTGTAGTGAGCTTATTATGGTTTTCCAACGTGTGCAGAGATGTCGATTATTATCTTGAGGTGTGAAATGCAACCTATGACAGATATTAGTCCATTCCTTACCCCAGTAAACGTTTTGTATTATGACAGCTTTAGCCAGTATATACGGCAGTCTTAGCGGACTCATATTTAGAATTTTATTTATATAACTAAAGTGTAGCTTCACAGATGAGATATATAGCGAGTCTAGACCAGTTTCCAGATATAACATATAGTTCGGCGTGGTAGCTGGTAAATATAGCATTTTTTTTATAAAAAATCTGAACAGTTTTTCAACAAAATCATATTTAACTCCTGGGCAGCATAAAACATTAAGGACCGAGCAGCAGCATGAAATATCTTAAGTTTGTTATATTTTGCGATTTGAGGGTGATTAATATATTTCGTCCAAGTCGAATTAATAGCCAAAATAGAATCAGAGAGTTTATTTTTTAAATAGTTATTAAAGGACAGATTGTAGGTTATAAGGACACCCAGATACTTATAGGTGTGCACGATTTCAATATTTTCAGTAACAAAATGCCAATTTAACGTGTGCCAGAACGGAAAATCATTATCTTTGATTTATTTAGATTAGCGGTTAAGTTCCAAAGCTGGCAATATCTGTAAAGCATTTATCATTCTTTGTAAACCTGCTGGCCAGTCAGAGAGGATTACAATATCATCTGCATAAAGAAGGACTTTAATCGTTGTATCAGCAACCGTTAGACCGCATGGAAGTTCATCTGCCAGATCGGTTAGCAGAAACATCGGCGAAGTAAAACAATTAATAAAATGCCTGCCAATACAGCTTAACAAAGTTAATGCCTCTACTTAACACCGGAGGCGCCTCAACACTGCTATAAAAATTAACATAACGCGCAAAGCAGAGTTGTAAAAGAGTTAAGCCTTCTACATTTTCAACATCTATCTTCTCTATTCTATATCTCTCTCTCTCTGCGTTCCGGCACAATGCACTGCATACGTAGGGGTCATCCCCTGAGTGCTAGTCCTAATTAAAAAAAAAAAAAAAAAAAAAAAAAATATATAACGAGAATAATATTGGACTCAAAATGCAGCCTTGTTTTAAGCTTGAAGAATCGGCTATTTATGGGTATTGTGTCAAATGCGCATGAAAAATCAACAAAAAAGGCGTATGTGTTTTTCCCGATATTTTTATTTAGACTAACGATGTTTACTTGATTAGTAGTACAGTAGAATAGTCGTTTCTAAAACCAGCCTGGTATTCGTTCATTATATTATTCATATATATCCAATCAGTTATCCTATTTAGGAGGATGAAGCTAAAAATTTTGCTAATTAAGTCAATCAAAGATAGTCCACGATAGTTAGCTGGAACATTCGGGTCACCTTTTTTAAATAGTGGTATTAAAATTGAGGAACGAAAACTTGTCGGAATAGTTTCATGCACAAATATTTTATTATACAAATTTAGTAGCTCATTAATGAAGCAGTGAGGGGCAAACTTGTAATATTCATACGGAATATAAAATAAATATGATCGACACTTAAATTGGGAGAAACACCGCTACCGACGTATCGCGGTCACAATGTTCACATAGAACTGTTTCTGACAGAGGGCAAGGTAATACTAACGGCTCTTGATAAGTTTACAAAATATGTCCAGACAAAAATGTTAAAAAGTAGATAAATTTAGGATGTTAAGAAGCTACTTAGGGAGATAATATTTGGTTTTGGCGTACCCAAATGCATAATAATAGACAATAAACCTTCAATAAATTCAGCCGCAATTAAATTTATGATGGAAGACGAGTTAAGGATAGAGGTTTATACAACACCGCCATATAAAGGACAGGCTAACGGACAAGTGGAAAGATTCCATTCGGCTATAATAGAGGACATAGGGATTTCGAGGAACTGTTAGAAAGAGCAGTTTCCGAGTACAGCTACAGCATTCATTCAGTAACAAAAAAGAACCCATTAGACCTGTTTCACCCCAGAAGATATAGACAGAACAAACCAAAGTCTGGGCTCTCTATTCCTCAGGCAACTGAAGCAAACAACATCACAACATTTGGCAGTAATTCTAACATTGCCAGAGAACGCCACGTGCTAAACGTAAAAAGCATCTCTTGCACAACAACAGCAATCGATCATACCTACCAAAGAAAAAGAATTGCGAAGGAAGATACCGGGTAAACAAATTTAAGAACCAATATGGAAGGAACACGCTTGAGGTTATGCTACCAACATTTTTAAAGAATACCCACTGACGTAATAGCTAGAGCCAGTAACACCAGTACAAGAAAAAAAATCTTGAAAGATCATTTTATCAACCATCAATGAATACTTTTAACACACTTTCTAATGAACACTTTAAAAAATAAAAAAAATATATATTTGTTCTACTGTTTTCAATATTTACTTCTACATTTATGTATATCCTAAACTGCAGACAAGCCGCAAAGGCTTCGCAAGGTAGTGTGCACATGTCATACAAGATGCTCAGTACAAATCACTCAATTCTAGATTATCATATAGATTCTCATATGTAGTATTTGAGCTAGAATATTTTGTAAGTAAAATCAGACTATCAACATAATTCGGCACTTGCTTGTCTTTGTTTTTATTTGAGTTTCAAAAATATTCTGGCAGTTCTTTTGAACGCCTAATTACTAGCTGGGACCCTTCCAGCTGTTTAAAATAAATCAAGGGCTATAGGGAAACAAAATTTAAACATCCTTTCACTCTCCACATGGCGATCCTGCCATGACATTCAATAAACATGGCGATCCTACCAAAATTATTACACCACATCGCAATCCTGTGGACTTCGAACTGATCCTGCCGATTCGGACCAACCACAAAAAAAAAAAACTTTTATGATCCCGCAAAAATTTTATGATCCTGCAAAAATTTTATGATCCTGTGAACGTACCAACTCGGATGTAAACTAGATAAAAGAAAATTTTATTTTGATCCTACCGTCACCACATTGATGTCTGAAAAAATAGATGCAAAGTGGGAGAAATTCGTCCAGGAACAATATGACCCAGGAGCTACCACAACAAACGTACCAACATATGTACCGACACCACTCAATGCTGGACCGAAATGATTAACGCTAGAGGAATACCGTAAAAGGCAGATAAAAAAGAAGCCACAACTACCAACGAAGCAATATGAGACGAAAACAAAGAAGAAACGCGCTGGCAAAAAGTTTCGACAAAGGCAGAAACTAGCTATCCTCTACAACAAACTCAACCTAGCGAACAGAAAGGAAATGAAAGTTGAAATAATTTTTTTTTTTTTTTTTTGATAATTTTATTATTTAATGAATCTTCAATTTACATAGATTGTAATATCAATAAGTTTTTCAAATCTGAAATCTAAAAATATTAAATATAAGTTCAGCCAGTGCTAAACAAAATTTTCAATTTCAACGGTTAATTTTGTTGTTTTACATCTCTCGTGAACGGCTGAGAAAAAGAGTATCCCTTCTTTTCAGCCAGGTGTGGCCTCTATAATGAAGAATATTGCGCGCAAGTGGATTTGGGTGCAACTCAAGTTTTTTTATATATTTATTCGCGTGTTTTGAAAATACTGTAGCATGTGACCAACAGTGTGTACTATGCATTCGGATTCAGTATGCATTGCGATTCAGCAGTAGCGCAACATACAACCATTGACAAACTGCAAGCAAAATATTTTGTATGTGTCGGTAATTTGACACTTGTACGGTTAATCAAGTGCAGCAGCACAATGCACTTAAATGAATCACATTTATTAACTGCATTTGTTTGATTGTAAATATAGGCAACACAAGGTATCTGTTGCTTTTAGGTATGCACTCGTTGGACTGTTGAACCCATGCCATACATAAATAATGGGAAGCTAAATATGTATGCTTACCCAACAGTAATATATATTTCTATTATTTTACTCTTATGTTAAGGTACCCCTAAGAATTATTCTCATAATTAATATATATGCCCATTGTTAACACATAATATAATGTCAACACAAAAAACATAATTAACACATAATAATTATTAAAATGCAAAATGCTTATATGACAAAATGCAGTCATTTCCTTTCTTTGAAATGTTTAACATAAATAAAGTTATTAACCTTAGAATTGTTTTACCTTGAGAAAGGCTTAATATTACAATAAATAAAGTTATTTACCGCTAGAATTGCTTTACCTTGAGAAAGGTTTAATGTTACAATAAATAAAGTCATTTACCTCTAGAAATGTTTACCTTGAGAAATGTTTAATGTTTTAAATAACTGCAAAATTATGAATTTTTATAATTGTTGAAAATGTATATTTGTTATTAATTTTAGTTAGACGTAAGAAATTAAATGTATAAAAAGACATGCAAAAATAATGAACTTGTGGCATACAAAGAGTAACTCTTATGATTACTTGACCAGTCTTATGGCGTTTTCTTTTCTGACAAAAGTGTTGCATTTATGCTACATTCTTTAATTTTCGTGATCCATTCTAAAAATTATGTAACATATTTAAAAGCGATTTCGTTCCTTTCTAATTATGTTGCACTAATAAATGGCAAAATATGCAACATATTTTGCCCTCTACTATCAAGTCGGGGTGATATACTGCCCATTTTTACAACTTTGTTTAGTATATTTTTATACAAGTAAGAACTTGTATTTTTGTCATTATACTTACTTAAGCGAAAAAACTTATAATTAAAACGATAATTAATTAATTAATGTTAAGTAATGTTAAGCCTCAAATATTTTGTACCATTGTGGCAATAAAAAATGTACCACTTTTTAAAGGTAGGTGCAAACTGTAAAAAGTGTTACACATTGAAAGGTCAACATTTTTGTTCAGAAAAGAAAACGCCATTAGTGTTTCTACTAAGGCTTACATCTAATTTACAATAGCACATGGTGTTTCTACCTGGGCTAACCCAAGCCATAAAATATTAAATCTGAGCTCCAAAGGAAACCTTTGGTGCTCAATACTTTTAGTTGACAACTCAACATTTGGTGACCCCTAGATTTTCATAATTGACAAAGTTTCCCCCCAGCAGTGGTAAGGAGCTTTGAAAATTAAGAAAAAAACACACAACAATTTTGGGCAAATCCCCAAAATTCAACACATGCTAACAAAGTGATCCTGTAATAAGGCACAGGATAATACTTTGGATGCACTCAACAGGACAACAGTCCAAAAATACAACAGGCAATATTTGGGCAGATCCCCAAAAACGCAACATTTGCTATCAACTTACTCCTGTAACAAGGCACAGGATCATACAACGAATTACATTTGGGCAGATCCCCAAAATTCAACAATTACTATCGGCGTAATCCTGTAACAAGGCACAGGATCATATTTCGGCTACACACACAAGGACGTCATCAGTCCACACAAGAAAAGTAATACACGTACATTTGATTTAAAACAGCAACGTGTCATCAACTATGGCATCTTTTGAAGAGCTGATAGCAGTCCAGCAGAAGACGGCGGAAGAAATACAAGCGATAATCCGCAATTTCAAAAAGGACTCTCCCACAAGGAAGACCAGAGAATACTACTTGGAGCGTCTACAACGGCTTGACACGGCATGGCTAGAATTTGAAAGCACTGACAACAAAATAAGGTGTCTATCAAATCTACCATTGCAACACAATTATTTTACGGAGCAGTACTTGCGTATCTCAGACGACACAATGAAGTATAAAGATTTGTTTGAGTCCGAAAGTAAAAAAGTGCCAAAACCAACACCTTCCACCAGACAATACACAGAGACTGAAAGCGCAAGCAGCGGTACGCAGGGCGAGACACAACTTGACGAAATCACAACCAAAGTTCTT
Source organism: Lypha dubia (assembly GCA_947311025.1). Classification (NCBI taxonomy): domain Eukaryota; kingdom Metazoa; phylum Arthropoda; class Insecta; order Diptera; family Tachinidae; genus Lypha; species Lypha dubia. Next base: position 45,070,399 of record OX371263.1, on the reverse strand, counting down.
CGCAATCAGCGGGCATTGATGAGAGCGCTAAGACGAACTATTGATGAAGTCATGGCGGAGGAAAATAATGAAGATTCATATTGCCAGGCCAAATTAGCACTCATTGATAAATATATGGAGGATTTCTCGAAAAATAATGATACTTTATGGCAATTAACTACCGAAGACCAAATAGATGGTTATACCTTGGATGAATTTTACCAAATGCAAGCTGAGGTACACAACGTCCAATGCAAGCTACAATACGATGTAAATATTGCCGGCGAAAATAATCCACGAAAGATTAACAGGATTGAGCATTATCAACCCCATCTGCCAAAAGTTGAGATTCCAAGATTCATCGGCAGTTACCTACAATGGGTAGCTTTTAAAGACCTTTACACCCAGCTGATCCACAACGCATCAATAAGCGAGGTTGAGAAAATGTTTTACTTAACCACACAGCTGGCAGATGAGCCAAAAAATCTAATAAAACATTTTCCAATTACAACAGCATATTATACAATCGCGTGGAATATTCTGGTGAATAGATACGACAACAAAAGACTCATTGTGACAACACTATTAAACAACTTGATGTCTCATCCACAAATGAAAAACGAAACGGCACAAGCGCTAAAAGCCTTACATGATGTCACTAAAGAATGCATCTATGGTTTAAGCGCACAAGGACTTCCAGTGGTCAAATGGGACGCCATGATGGTTCACATACTATTGAAAAAACTTGATCACTCAACTCAAACAATATTTGAACAATCACTAGAAGACAATAAGAACCTCGTAACTCTAAATGCACTACTTAGATTTCTCGAACATCGGTTCCAAGCATTGGAAACACGCGGAAGGTCTAACGAATGTGGCGGGGGGAAGGATAGAGCCAAAATTATTACAGCAGCTACATCAACCCAAACTTGTAAGGTATGTGGATCGGCAGGACATCCCATATATTACTGCGAAAGGGCCCTAAAAAGGTCCCCAGCTGAGAGACTACAATGGACACAAAAAAAACAGACTTTGCGTGAATTGCTTTAAGTCAGATCATGCTACCAAGGCATGCACTTCACGGTCCTGCTCAAAGTGTACAAAGAAACACAACACATTATTGCACTTGGAATTAGCAAGAGAAAACACATCAGCAACTTCGGCAGAAAGCTACAAAAAATCACAACACCCAGCCTCTGCACCGAATAAAAATACTCCAATCGAAGCTGCAACAAACAATCAAGTCATCGACAACACCCAAGTATTAATAGCCACTGCAAGAGTGAAGATAATTGGAGCCAATGGCCGTACCTGCATATTCCGAGCTCTACTAGATTCTGGTTCACAAGTTAATTTGGTGACAAACAGAGTACTGAACAAATTATCATTGGACGCTTCCGATTCTTCATTGTGCATTGAAGGAATAGGCCGTAAGATTCACAACGTATCCCAACGAATCAATATAGAGCTACATGCATGTTCAGGCAGTTATGCTACCAGAATCGAAGCATTTGTTCTTCCAACCATTGTATCACCTCAGCCTACAAAATCATTCGATACATCAGATTGGAATCTTCCCGAATATATTAGTTTAGCAGATCCATGGTTCAATCAAATGGATAAAATTGACATTTTGATTGGGGCATAATTTTATCATCAATTAATGCGCCCACAACAGATAAGGATCAACCAGAACTTACCAATCCTACAAAATACAGTTTTGGGTTGGATCGTGACAGGTAAATTACAAGAAAAAAATTACAGCGTGGTTACCTGTGCAGTGTTTACCCCAGAACAACAAACCAACTTATTGAAAAATTTTGGAGGCTTGAAGACACGAATAATACAGAACGAGCAAGAAACGATGTGAGGATCATTTTGCCCAAAACGTAAAAAGAAACGAAGAAGGGAGGTTCATTGTTCGCCTACCCTTTGCAGAGAACCCATCCATTCTCGGAAGTTCTAAGACAATGGCCTTCAATCGATTTCTAGCATTGGAAAAACGATTGGACCGTAATCCTGAGCTTAGAACAGAATACAACAAGTTCATGCAAGTGTATGAAACTTTGGGACACATGGAAGAAATACATGAAGACGACATTCCCGAATTACATTACGTCATGCCCCACCACTGCGTGCTGAAACCCGAAAGCTCCACTACAAAATTGCGAGTAGTTTTTGACGCATCGGCAAAAACATCTAGCGGTTCCTCGCTCAATGACATCATACATGCCGGGCCGACAGTACAAAGTGAATAGTTTTCAGTTCTGCTGCGATTTCGAATGCATAAAATTGTCTTCACTGCGGACATCGAAAAAATGTACCGGCAAACTCGAGTCAATGACACAGACCAGATGTTCCAGCTCATCATTTGGAGATACAATAAGCATCAAGACATCAAATACTATCGTCTAAAAACTGTAACCTATGAAACCTCGTCTGCACCATACTTAGCAACCAAATGCCTGCAACATTTAGCTATTCAAAACGCTACAAAATACCCACAAGGTGCCTCAATATTATGTGACGATTTTTATGTAGACGATTGCCTCAGTGGTGCTGATTCCATCAGTACAGCATTAGAGTCACAACGACAACTAAGCTCACTTCTAAGAGAAGCAGGTTTTAAACTTCGGAAATGGTGTTCAAATTATCCTCAGTTACTAAGTGGAATTGCTCCTGAAGACCACGAGGTCAACTTGGACTTAGATGAAAATTCAGAATACTCGATTAAAACACTCGGATTAATATGGCTGCCAAAGTCTGATCAGTTATGTGGACGATCGCAGAGGCCAACGGAAAGGGGTGTGACAAAAAGAATAGTCAGCTCAGAACTAGCCAAGATCTTTGATGCACTAGGACTTTTTGGACCGGTAGTTGTACGGGCCAAAATATTCTTGCAGGAGCTGTGGCAATTATCGATTTCTTGGGATAACGAATTACCCATGAATCTTCAGAACGAATGGAATAAATTTCGCACAAGCATATAAACGTTAAACAAAACTAAGATTGATAGATTCGTATTAAAAAACGAAAAACCAGTAACAATGCAAATTCACACGTTTGTGGACGCATCTGAACGAGCTTATGGAACAGCAATATATCTTCGTTCAACATATAATGACAAAATTGTAGTAACAAGATTGATATGTTCCAAGTCCCGAGTAGCACCAATTAAAAAACAAACGTTGCCTCGCTTTGAATTATGCGCCGCGGTGCTAGGTGTAGAGGTAACAAGTAGAGTCAAACAAGATCTTCGCCTACAAAATACTGCCAACTTTTTTTGGTCAGACTTAAAAATTGTTCTTGCTTGGATAAATTCATCAGCAGCATCCTATCACACATTTGTAGCAAACAGGATAGCGAAAATTCAAAGTTTAAACGATTCAAATCAATGGTTACACGTCAGTTCAAAAGAAAAGCCTGCTGACGCAATATCCCGAGGACTAGCACCAGAAACCCTATCACAACACTCAATTTGGTTTTATGGTCCCCTATTTCTCTCGGGACAAAAGAGTGAATGGACAATTGCACATTCACAAATTACCGATATACCTTGTAACGAAGAACGTAAGGTATCGAAGCAGGTCTTAACAATATCAACCTCGCAGCAAAACTATGAAGACAGTATAAATAGGATAAACCATCGCAATTCATTCAAAACTCTTCAACACACGATCGGTTATGTGTTAAGATTTATCAGAAACTCCAAGACCTCAAGGGTTTATCGTCCAACGAAAAGAGCGCTCGATGCACATGAAATGGAAGAAGCTATGAACGTTATCATCAAGATCGTCCAAGCGGCGGAATTCGGGGAAGAGTTGCAAAGACTATCACACCAAACACCTGTACATAAATCAAGTCCGTTGGCTTCATTAAATCCATTCTTGGATGAGCATCAGATAATGCGCGTGGGTGGTCGCTTGGAGCAGTCAACGTTACCATTCAAAGCAAAGCATCCAGCGATTTTATCACACAATCAACTCATGATAAAGTTATTGATGCACTTGCTACACGAAGAAAATCGTCATTGCGGCCCACAGGCACTGTTGGCAGCATCCAGGTCAAAATTCTGGATTACGAACGGAAAATCACTAGCGCGTAGTACTGTTCATAAATGCATACGTTGCACCAAGGCTAGGCCAGTGCTTTTTAAACAATTAATGGGGAATCTCCCAGCTGACAGAGTGACACCAGCGCGCCCATTCATAACTACAGGAGTTGATTACTTTGGGCCGATTTGGATCTATCACAAAATCAGAGGCAAAAGACCAGACAAGGCTTATACTGCAGTATTTTGTTGTTTCGCAACTAAGGCCATTCACATGGAGGTCGTGTCTAATCTGTCTACAGAAGCCTTCATAGGAGCTCTGCGACGTTTCATCAGTAGAAGAGGCCATTGTCAGACATTGTACTGCGACAATGCTACTAACTTCGTGGGAGCAAACAACAAAATCACCGAATTAGAAGAATCAATATATTCTCAATCAGCGCAAGAAAAAATTACACGAATATGCAGCAATCAATCAATAAACTTTAAATTCATTCCACCAAGAGCACCCCACTTCGGGGAACTTTGGGAAGCGGCAGTCAAATCCGCCAAACATCTCTTACTGAGAAGCGTGTCTACTGCATCACTTACCTATGAGGAATTAGAAACAATAGTGGTTGAAATAGAAGCAATCTTAAACTTAAACCATTGATTCCTCTGTCATCAAATTACGATGATCTTCAAGCTCTTACGCCAGGTCACTTTCTAGTTGGTGAACCCTTGACATCAGCCGTGGATGTAAATGCCCAATCTCCAACAATACCGCTAGATGCACGATGGAAAATAACGTCAGAAATCAAACATAAATTCTGGAAGTAATGGTCACAAAAATATCTACATGAGCTACAGCAAAGGGGCAAATGGAAGTCACCTTCACCGAACGTTATTGAAGGCATGCTTGTTATTCTCAAAGAGGATAATACTCCAGTATTGCAGTGGCCATTGGGTAGAATAAGCAAGACTTACAAGGGAGATGATGGACTTAGTAGGGTCTGCGACGTCAAAACAGCAAAGGGAACCTTCAAGAGGCCAATACATAGATTGGCACCACTGTTCAACGATTCCCACATGGACTGTTCCGGCTATGACAATTTCACTTCGCAAAAGAGGCAACACTCATCAGAAGGCGACACTATCCAGCCAAAACGCAAAATAGTGTCATATTCTTCACTGGGATTCTTCAGTACAATTCTTATTTCGCTTCTTCTGCTGCCGATAATATTAGCATCTCCAATCAATATTACGGCTATTGGCGAACCGTCCGAGGTTAAGAGGCTCCTCGCACCAAACATCAATTTGGACACCAAATTAAATGAGCTCACTGAACTCCAAAAACAACTAGCAGACATCAAAGATCTTCCAAGTGAAATACAGTATCCGGTTCTCCATTATCCCTATATCGGCTCTTTGGCACTACTTCTGTCAGTAATAGTAATTGTGATCCTAATGGGCTGGCGACTTAAAGGCGGAAAAAGAACACCACTCAACCTGGCTCCAACACCGCCAGAACCTACACCACGCCAGCGTGACTCTATAGTTTAAAAATAACTTTATTTCTCTATTCCGTGTAAATTAATATTTTTATATATTCTTTCGCTATCCGCTCAACGCGGCGGAGAATGTTAACACATAATATAATGTCAACACAAAAAACATAATTAACACATAATTTTTATTAAAATGCAAAATGCTTATATGACAAAATGCAGTCATTTCCTTTCTTTGAAATGTTTAACATAAATAAAGTTATTAACCTTAGAATTGTTTTACGTTGAGAAAGGTTTAATATTACAATAAATAAAGTTATTAACCTTAGAATTGTTTTACCTTGAGAAAGGCTTAATATTACAATAAATAAAGTTATTTACCTATAGAATTGCTTTACCTTGAGAAAGGTTTAATGTTACAATAAATAAAGTCATTTACCTCTAGAAATGTTTACCTTGAGAAATGTTTAATGTTTAAAATAACTGCAAAGTAATGAATTTTTATAATTGTTGAAAATGTATATTTGTTATTAATTTTCGTTAGACGTAAGAAATTAAATGTATAAAAAGACATGCAAAAATAAAGAACTTGTGGCATACAAAGAGTAACTCTTATGATTGCTTGACCAGTCTTAGTGTTTCTACTAAGGCTTACATCTAATTTACAATAGCACATGGTGTTTCTACCTGGGCTAACACAAGTCATAAAATATTAAATCTGAGCTCCAAAGGAAACCTTTGGTGCTCAATACTTTTATTTGACAACTCAACACCCATGTCATTTAATTAATAAAACAATTAATAAATCGACATTCTTATGAGCTGCAATAATAAAAGCTCTAAGATCAAAAGTAAAATAAATAAAAACTATTTTATTACAATACTGTCTTCACCAACGGAACGTCTAGATCTTTATGAATTCGATGATTTCTGACATACCACGGGGCTGCAGTTATTGTACGTATAATTTTATTCTGTCGCCTTTGAATTTTTTCGACATACGATGCTGAGGCAATGCCCCATAACTGGATTCCATAGGACCATATTGGTTTCAGGATCGCGTTGTATAATAGAAGTTTGCAGTCTTAGTATAGAATTTCTTCCAATAAGCCAATTCATTTGGGCTGCTTTTACTTTTATTTGTGTTAACTTTGCGATTTCCATGTTAAATGACGATCTAGATATTTGACTACAGTGTGTTGTGGTATAGTCTCGGTGTTAATTTTTATAGGCGGGCATGTTTTCCTGCGCAACGTAAAAGTGATGTGTACACATTTCTGCTCGTTAACTTTTATACGCCATTGTTTGAGCCATTTTTCCGGTTTGGATATACTATATCCTTGTTAGTTGCGGGAAGCTTCTACAGCACTTTCATGAACGCTTAGAAAAGCTGTATCATCGGCAAATATTGATGTATGAATGTTACTGCTTGACGGTAAGTCAGAGGTATATAATAAATAAAGTAATGGACCGAAGATACTGCCTTGAAGGACACCGGCTTCAATCGCCTGCGGAGGGCTTAAAAAATTGCCTTCCCTAACTACAAATTTACGTTCCCTTATATAGATTTTTAACAGCTGGACGGTGTTTGCTGGTAGATGTTGTATTAGTTTGTTTATAAGACCTTCGTGCCATACTTTATCGAAGGCTTGAGAAACATCTATAAAGAGCGCAGAGCAATATTTTTTTATTTCAAAAGTTTCTCTAACAACATTCACAAGTCTGTGAGTTTGATCAATTGTGCTATGTTGTCTGCGAAAACCGAATTGATGATCTGGAATGCATCCATTAGAAATAAAATATGAAATCAACAGTTAAACAAAAAACCAGAAGAATAAAAATATTCAACAAACTTGCAAATTCATTAATAAACTAATTAATTTTTTTAAAAGTATAAATGGTAGGCCCTGGTGATTCAATAATAAAATGGGTAAACCACAAAGTAAAGTGGAAATCCTAGAAAACATTTTTAATAATGGAAATTCTGAAAATAAAAAATTTGTAATACCAGAATACTTAATAACATTAATTGTAATATTTTTAATTTTATATATAGCTTTCAAAATAAACAAATATTTTAAGAATTATGTACTTAAACATAAAGACAGAAACATTGCTAATAATGTAATAACAAATGTTTGAATTTATATATGAAAATATTTAATAAAATTTAACAAACAGTAGTCTAATGGAGGAAAATATTACCGAATTAAAGGAATTATTAAAAAATCTAAGAAAAGTCAAGGAAGAACATACTCCGAGAAAACTATAAGAAATAAATTAGAATATATAGAAGAAATTAAAGAAAATTTCCGATTAGCTGAAACTGAAGCAAAAGACAGCGAAAAAGTAATAGCATTGAAATTAGAATTTGAAAAGATGTACACAACTATTAAGGAATACTTAAATAAAAACAGAAACGAAGAAAGAAATAATATCACAATGGCAGCATTTAATTTAGACACAGTATCAAAAGCTTTACCAATATTTGCTGGTAACCACGTAGAACTAGAAAGTTTCTTGGTAACAGCACAGTTAATTAATAAAACTCTAACGAACGAAGCAAAAGTAAATTTTCTTCAATACATTTATCATGCAAAACTGACATAAAATGTCACAACAGCAATAGGGACGTATTCACAGCCACAGAACTTTGAAGCACTGAAAAAACTATTAGAAGAAAGGAACAAAAGTACAAAAACAATCCCAGAACTACAGAACAAGTTAAACACACTGTTCCAAGAAAAAAATGTCAGTTAATGCATATAAAGAAAAAATATTATATATAATAGATAGTCTAACCATGTTAGGGATAGAGGAATTAGGGAATGAAGCCACTGAACCAGAGAAAAACGTAATATTCAGCCTAAACAGTAAACTAGCCTTAGACACTTTCAAGAAAGGTTTAAATGAATACTTTAAATCGACCGTATATGCTGCTCAACCAACTACCTTACAAGAAGCATCAGATCTCGCAATTGAACTTGAAAATGAAAAGAAAGCCACGTATAACGAAATTCTACATATCAGAAGAAAGAAACCACGGTATCAAACACAAAATTACACTAGAAATAACAACACATTTACAAACTACAACAATATTAGGGCACACAACAACCACAACACTAACACAAACAATAGAAGAAACAATTACGATAATATTAATAATAATTCAAGTTAAAGGATTTTTGACGATGTTCTACAAAAATATTATTTTTTAAGCGCTTTCCACTGCGGCTTTTAATTAAAACACTTTATATTTAAAACACTGTATTCAATCTTATAACTTGATTTTATTTACCTTAAATATTAATTTAATTAAAAGAAAACTAAAATATTTATTTAATTAAATGAAATCTACAACACGTCCGAACCGCTGTACACCGTAGCCAAGACTGCTTGTTTTCAGCCAACTTCCTTGGCTCGTTCAATTCATGGATCACGTTGCACCAACATGCGCAAGTATGCAGACGCTGATAATGCAAAATTATTTTCCCATTGTTTCAGCAAAAAGGGAATTTCGTAATTGGGTCGGAAGCGCGTGTTGAATTAAAAATAATAAAAGTGTTTAATTTGCTAAATTATTTTTTGGCGACACCGTGTGAAGAATTTCACATGGATATTTAGGATCAGATGTCGCGTATATGCGGAAAGTAAAATTGCTCTAAAATCTGTTCACCATTTTCTCTGGGGTTCCGATGCGCTCTTCTGTGTTCTTTTTCGATTATTCCAAATTGAGGTTCTTTTAAAGTAATGCCTGTGACTAACTTCTGCGTAATTCTTACTTTATATCTAGAAAAATTTTCAATATAAACTTCTTGTATGGCACCAAGAAGACCTTCTGGTGCTTTCACTCCGTTAAGGATATTTGGGCGAAGTTTTTCCTTTAGCAAAGTTACGAGTTTTTCCTAAGACCAATTTTTTGAGGAAATAAAATGTCTAATATCCACGGTGTGGTTTCTCCATTGCTGTCATGTCCATTCCAATTCCTAGTGTAATCTGGTTTATAAAGACGTTTATAGGTACATCCACATGGGGTATTAAGTCAGAAGCATCCTGTTCTGCACTGTGGACTGTTGCCGCTGATGAAAGGTCATCATCTTCTCGACCCTCTGACGCAGTTAGAGTTTCATCTGCATTCATAGCAATTCCTTTACTCGCTGTATCAGTAGAAGAATGATATAAATGATTTGAAATGGTTCTTAATCTCGAGAGGGCATCTGCCACGTGGTTCGATTTACCAGGGTTATAAATCAACTCGTGTTTATACTCCCCTATACGTGCCTTCGAGCTCTTAAATTTGGCGTTAAAATTCCTATTTACCAAAGCGAAAGTCAAAGGTTGATGATCAGTATAGATATTGATTTTTTTTTGCACCATATAAGTAATTTCTGAGATTATCAAGGGCCCATACAATGGCTAACATCTCTTTCTCGTTCGTAGCGTAGTTTTCCTAGGTTTTGTTGAGCGATCGAGAAATATATGCTATGGGTTTGTCTTTGCCAATTTCACCTTGTGATAAAACGGCACCCACCGCTGTGTTAGAGGCAGCCGTCATCAAATTAAACGGTTTCTCAAAATCTGGGAAAGACAAAAGTTCGGCTGTAGTTAACATATATTTAAGTCTATTAAATGAGTTTAGAGACTCATCATTTAAAGTAATTGGCACTTTCTTAGACTGACTGGCTTTTATCTGGGCATGTTCTCCTCTTGTAAGTTTTGTAAGGGGTTTTGCCACCTTTGCATAGTCGCGAATACATCTCCTATAGTAGGAAGTCATTCCCAGAAAACTTTTCAACTCTTTCAAGTTCGTAGGCGGTAACAGGTTTTCAATAAACTTGACCTTAGAAGGATCCGGTTTGATACCTTCAGACCCAACGATATAGCCAAGAAATTCCACCTCAGTTTTCATAAAATGCGTTTTATCAAGATTTACTTTTAAATTAGCTTCACGAAGCCTCACAAAAATATTATCCATGTTCCTCAAATGATTCTCTATATTCTCACCAATTACGATTATGTCGTCTATGTAGACAAAACAAATTTTTCCTATGTACTCGCGTAGGATGTCATCTATCATTCTCTGAAATATTGGCGGCGCATTTTTTAAGCCAAAAGGCAATCTCAAGTATTCAAATTTACCGTTTGCTGTTGAAAAAGCAGTTTTTGGGATATCCTTGGGTTTCATAGCTATTTTATGAAAGCCTGATGTATGATCTATTGTTGTGAAATACCTTGCATTACCTAAACTAGCTAAAGTGGATTTAATGTCTGGAATTGGGTAGGTATCGGGAATGGTCACAGCATTTAGACGTTTGATAGTCCCCTACCATTTGATATTGCTTCTCACCATTGGGTTTTGGCTTTTTAGGAACGACCCAAATAGGTGAATTGTGTGGACTTTTGGAGGGTCTTATTACTCCCTCTGAAAGTAGTTCCTTTACCTGTCTCTCTACCTCTTCCCTCATACAGGCTGGGTACGCATAGCTCTTCGTATATATTGGTTCTTCCGTACTTATCCTGATTTCTGCCTGAACGATTGTTGATGCAAGTTCGCTACCATCGAGTGGTCCAAAAAGTGGTTTGTATTTATTAATAAGACCGTCTATTCTTGTCCTAACCTCTGGTACATATTCCTCGCCTAATATGTAATTTGACTTAGTTGTTACCTTTTCCTTTAATGGAATTTTAAAACAATTTTTCAAAACTAAAACATTTTCCTTTCTATCAACTAAAGCACCTAGCTCTTTAACCGTGTCATCCCCAATTATCCCATCAAATGCTTTCAATGCTGGCAAAACATAAAAGTGAATAGGTTCATTTATCCCTAAAAATTTAAAAAATGGTCCAATTACTTTCCTATCTATAGTCACATCTCCTCCTACTGAACGCACCTTTATTGGTTTTTCTAAAATAATGCTACCGTATGATAATCGTGGGCTGCAAAAGTTCTTGTTAGAGCCCGTGTCGATCAAAAAACATAAAATATCGCCACTAACGGAAGGGTATTCTATATAGGGCAAACTTGAGGGCCTTCCTCCATAAAATTTACTTCCCCTACAGTTTCTTCCTGACGAGAGTCTTCCTCCAGCCCATTCTCAGCTAGGTGGTCCTCATCAGAAAAAGTTTCTATGTGATAGAGTTTAGGCTGTTTATTGCCTGTATTTCTTTCGAATGCACCTCTTTTTTCTGCTGTCCTAGGGTTGTTGAGGTAGTTTACCCGTCGAGATTGTATTGTCCTATCGACTTCCATTGGTTCACGTTTTATGGCTGGATATCGTGGGGGTAACGCTGGCTTATTATAATTGTTATACCCGTTTACTCGAAAGTTAGAATAGTTATTGTTATGTTGCCAATTTCTAGGCCTAAAGTTTTGGTTCAGCCAACCCGATCGCATAGGAAATGACTTTGGTGGCCGTGAAGGTCCGGGACGATAAGTTGTTTTTATGGGGATCGAATCGTGTAGCTTCCGTTTTGTATAAATTATGTTATTTCGCATCGTTAAATTATGTAATTCTAAGCATGCGGAGTACGCTTCAGGGAGCGTTCCTGGTCGCTGTGTAATAATCATACGGAGGAGATCCTGTTTTAGTCCGCGTTTGAAAATGTCCAATTCTCTTTTCCTGTAAGTTTCTACTAGGGCTTTGATGGTTTCCTTGCTGTAGGATTCTGTCTTTAGTTTGTTGATAATAAGCGAAAGTTGGTGATTAATAGTGGAATAAAACTCGTCTATTGTTGAAGATCCTTGAGAAAGCTGATTGAGTTGATGCTCTAGGGTTTGGATGTCCCGTTTATCAGCGTAGTCAAGTGAAATTATCCTTTTAATTTCAGCCCAATCACTCTCGAATACATTATAGAACACAAGAGCTGTGTCTGCAGCGCCAATAATTTTTTGGCGAACGCTCTGTATTATTGCACGATAAATCGGCTTATCCCTGACAACTTCAAAGTCCCTCAGTATGGTTTCCACGGAATGAACCCAGGATACATACTGAGTTGCATTACCCTCAAAAGTTCTTAATTCTTTTATTCTGTCAGGAAGGCGGCTTATATCTTTTAACTCCGTTTCAGTTCGTGGCCGTTGAAGAGATCCTTAGTCCGTTACCACCGGGACTGCCGTTGTAGCCCGCCCATTTTCAAGACGCTCTATCCTACCTAAAACCTGTCCTAGTGCGTTGTTACTAAGACTCGCTTCTATTGTTCCTATCCGGCTTTCAACTGACTTGATCTGTTCCATAAACCGATTCATGGCTCCAGTCATAGTCGTAATTGTTGATTTTAATTCTTCCATTATTTTTATTTTATGCTGACAAGGAGGAAAGAAATTTCACCTACCTGGAATATCCGGAACACTCTAATGAAAAAGATCCTTCGTCATTGCACAATTTCACTTCACTTCTCTTTCATATTCTTCCTTTTTTATATTTTCTCTTTGATTTATGTTTTTATTTTAAACTTTCAAAGAGATATTTTGAATGCAATACTTTTCTTTTTTTTTATTTTAATTTTCTATTCTCTTTTTTCATTTTTATTTCAGAGATCAATTTCGAAAGGATATTTTCAATTTAATAATAATATATTCTTTTCTACCTTAATTTTCGTTTTTCTTTTTTATTTTATTCCAAATTTTTTATTTTCATTCAATTTTGTATTTTACTTCAATTTTCAATTCTCTTCTTTCATTTTATATTAGAGATCACTTTCGAAAGGATATTTTCAATTAAATAATAATATTTTCTCTTCTTTATTTTTTTTTAATTTAATTTTTCTTCTTCAATTATCAATTTCATATTCTCATTCCTTTTTTTATTTAAGTTTTCCTTTAAAATTTCAAAAAAATGTTTTTGCCCTGATGGCACTTGAGGGAAATTCTTCCTTATAAAATTTTACAAATTAATATTTCTTTTCTTATTATATCTATATTTTTCTGTTATTATGTCGAGCTATGGTACGCGCCGCGATCGTTTAAAATCCTTTTGTCCTCACGGAAGCTCCGTATGATTCCGGTTTGGAGATCCACTTTTATAATTGTGGACACCTACTATGGTACGGTTTACTTCACTTTCACCTCGGTAACCTTCTGTGATGCTTTTTTGGGTTTCTAATTTCCAGGAATACCGTATTAGCGAAGGAGGAGCTATATATATTGTTTTATAGTTATTTTAATATTATATGTCCTACAAGGCCCTTTAGGACAATAGTTATTAATTTATATTTTCTCCGAAACACAGCACTTTTAAGCTGGGTCCCTGCTCGGGCGCCAGTTAAAGGATTTTAGACGATGTTCTACATAAAAAAATAATTTTTAAACGCTTTCCACTGCGCTTTTTAATTAAAACACATTTCTCCTGGTGGTATACGTTTCTTGTTCTATTCCACTAAAGTTTAAAGTTGAGAAAAATATAGTAGTGTTAATTCTTTATGATTTTTTTGTTTGTTAACAAATTAAAAAAGAATCATCATTCGAATTAATCCTCAAATATTTATATTTCTTGTTTTACTTAACACGCGCGAACTTATTGTCTACGTTTTATTCAAAGCGTGAGATTCAATAAGTCAGCAGAATTTTTTGATTTTAAATTTAGTTTCTTTTACATTTTTTTTGTTTGTTACCGTTTAGTTCCAGACAGAATGAAATTGGATATTTGTCTTTTATTCTGCTAGAGCTGAACGTGTATCGCCAAATCATAATCCATACCGACGACAGGCGATTTCAGATAATCCTATGGCGACAAAATATCACTGAGCCTATAAGTTATTTCAAGCTAAATACAGTTACCTATGGAACCAGGCCAGCCCCGTACCTTGCCATTAAATGTTTAAAAGAAATAAGCAAAACTGTCAAGAGTCAATTCGAATTAGCTGCTACGTTTTTGGATAAAAACTTTTATGTTGATGATGGATTGGGGGGAGCCGACAGTCTGACTACAGCACTAGAAACTCAACGCCAACTGCAACACGTCATGGCAATGTACGGCTTTAACTTAAGAAAGTGGTGCGCTAATCATCCTCAGCTCCTTCACAATATCCCAGGTCATGATCAAGAATTTAATTTAGATCTCTCAACCGACGATAGCGACTATACAAAAACATTAGGGTTAGCATGGTTACCTAAAAATGATTTGCTAAAGATTAAAGTAAGCCTTCAACCAATAAAGGCTGTAACTAAACGCAGTGTAACTTCAGATCTGGCTCGGATATTTGACCCACTCGGGCTCCTATCCCCAGTAGTAGTCAAGGCAAAAATGTTCATCCAAGAACTATGGATGCTGAATCTATCATGGGACGAAGCTGTTCCTTTAGAATTTGACACTCGCTGGCGGCGGTTCCGAAATAGTCTAAGTGAGCTTGAAAACTTTCAAGTCCATCGCCATATCTACAAAGGAGAGACTCCTTCCAGTACCCAGCTACATGTCTTTACCGATGCTTCAGAGAAGGCATATGGAGCAGCAATATACGTCCGAACTTCTCTTTCAAATAAAATTCTCAGTGTATACTTACTTTGTGCGAAAACTCGCATAGCACCACTTAAAAAACAAACGTTACCTAGGCTGGAGTTGTGTGCTGCTCAGTTGGGAGCTAATCTAGCTGCAAAAGTCAAAAGCAGTTTGGATATGGCCTCTACACCAACATTTTTCTGGTCTGATTCAAAGATTGTGCTGACATGGATAAATTCAAGATCTTCTTCATTTCACACCTTTGTAGCAAATAGAATCGCTGCTATTCATGAATCTACTCTCCCCGAACAATGGCGACATGTAAGCTCACAAGACAATCCAGCAGACATTATATCCCGAGGATTGGACCCACCACAGCTACAGCAAACGCCACATTGGCTCTATGGGCCCTTCTTTCTCCATGGAAATGAAAACCATTGGCCAGCTACATTTACTTTGAGCTCCGAAGCAACAATTATCGAACGAAAACAGAATCCTCACAACTTACTTGCATCTTTCCAAGATGAGAATCCGCTACACAGTATAAATCACCGAAATTCGTTTAAAACCCTTCAGCGAATTATAGGATATGTTTTCAGATTCATAAAAAACGCTAGAACTCCCAAAGCAGACCGACAAACTCGACGAGCTCTGACTCCCCTTGAGCTCCATGATTCACTTCTTATCATCGTTAGAGCGACTCAAAGGTTTGCATTTCCTGAAGACATCAAGCAGTTACAAAGACAGAAGGGACTTAAAGGATCAAGTCCGATCAAAAGTCTGTCACCATTTTTCGATGAAAATTGCATCTTAAGAGTTGGAGGCAGGCTCGAAGAGTCAACTTTGCCATTCGATACAAAACATCCAATGCTCCTACCGTATAATGACATAGTCAGCAGACTAATTTATGAGTCAATACACAAGGAAAATAAACATTGCGGAGCCCAAGCCCTCATTGCAGCCGTCCGGCAACGGTTTTGGACCATCAAAGGCAAACACTTAGCACGAGAAACCATTCATAAATGTGTTTCCTGTGCAAGATCAAGGCCAAAACTGCTTCAGCAGATTATGGGAAATCTACCGGCAACAAGGGTAACCCCAGCAAGACCATTCATAAATTCCGGAGTTGACTATTGTGGTCCTATATGGGTTCACTTCAAAACCCGAGGGAAACGACCACAAAAAGCATATATTGCAGTATTTTGCTGTTTCACCACGAAAGCAGTACATCTAGAACTCGTCACAAACCTTACAACAGAGGCGTTTATCGGAGCACTAAAACGATTCATCAGTCGCAGGGGGCACTGTCAGAATCTGTACTGCGACAACGCAACCAATTTTGTCGGAGCTCGAAACCTGCTAGCGGAATTATCAACAGCCCTCTTTACTACAACAGCTCAAGAAACAATCCAACGGGAATGTGCGAGTAAAAACATTACTTTCCATTTCATCCCTCCACGAGCACCGCATTTCGGAGGATTATGGGAGGCAGCAGTTAAGTCAGCCAAAAAACTATTAGTCAAAGAGCTGGCAACTGCGTCCTTAACGTATGAAGAAATGGAGACTGTGGTCATAGAGGTCGAGGCTATTCTTAATTCCAGACCTCTTACAGCACTATCAAATGACCCTAATGATGCAGCTGCTTTAACTCCTGGCCATTTCTTGATTGGAGAACCTCTCACGGCACAAGTCGATGCAACTGCACAATCGACATCGGCATCACTCGCCAACCGTTGGGAGCTGGTATCAAAAATCAAGCATCAATTCTGGAAACGATGGTCCCACGAGTACCTCACTGAACTCCAGCAGCGCAACAAATGGCAATCCAGGTCTCAAGGCTTACAAGTGGGTACTATAGTTATAATCAAAGATAGCACTCCTGTCATGACGTGGCGACTCGGGAAAGTGATCGAAACATTCCCTGGGCCCGATGGAATCGTCAGAACGGCAACGGTTAAAACATCTACTGGTATCATTAAACGGGCAATTCATTTACTTGCTCCACTTCCTCTGGACATACCCCCAACCACTACTGGCAGTGAACGTGCAGAAAACAGTCCTCTTCTCAAAGGAAACCATCAATCCACCAACCCAAGTAAAAACACTAGCTCTGGACTCAAAAGAAACCAATCCTCCACTGACAAAACTGCCACACCATCCCCAAAACGGTTCAACTTAGATACAACAAGCCTGCTATTTATTCTCGCTCTATTCTTTCCACTAGCGACATGCCAACAAAGTCTTTACACAAAAATCAGTAGCACTCCTGGGCTGCACTTTGAACAGATTGGTCAAGTTAAACCAATTATCTCAGACTGGAAACTCCTAGTATATTTTGAACTTGCACCATTCCTCAATGAATTACAACTTCTAACAAACGGAACCAATACTTTAATGAACTCTTGCAACAATTCAGACCTCAAGCATCAATGTATCGGCCTTGCGACACACTTTAACAACATTAAAGGCAAAGTAGTGGCCAGTTTCGAAAACCTCATAAGAAGAAAGAAGCGAGGAGCAATTGATTTCGTTGGAAATGTAGCAAACTCATTATTTGGAGTTCTTGATTCACAGTATGCCGAAAAAATGACCAGCACTATCAACAGTATAAAAACCAACGAAGACCACTTGTCGCAGCTCTTACGAAATCAAACATCATTTCTTGACTCTACACTTAATATTATGAAGCAAACTGAAGCTCATACTCAAGCTATCCTTGAAAAATTCAATTTTAGACTGAAAAGGCTAGAGAACTTCACAGTCAATGATACCCATCAATCACAACTCATTCTGTCGCTTAGCATTCAGTTAATTGTTATGCAGACAATGTGCAAACAATGCTAAAGGCCATAATGAATCTACTAACCGATACATATCATGGTAGAATAAGTCCCTCTGTATTGACGCCACAACAATTCGCTACAGAAGTTGACAACATCAAGGCAAATCTTCCATCGGATTTAGCACTACCAGTCACGGATATACTTCATCTATACGGGATAGTGACAGCCCATGCAGCCGTCTCAAATCAGCACATTATTTGCACCTTGGTCATCCCAGTAGCACATACAGAGGAATTCGACTTGTTCTATATTACTCCAGTTCCACAGCTAGTAAATGGTTCGTTGGTTGCCATCATGCCAACAACCAAAATGATGGCTCTTAACGCTCACCGAGACGAATATTTCCCGATTGATGATACCAAGCTTCATGATTGCAACATACTTGAGCATGATATTTTCTTATGCCCGAATATCCAAGCTACACATTCCAAAAATTCACCAATGTGTCGCTGTGAAATACATTTATTCAATAATGAATCAGATTCAAGCTGTAATCCAGAGCTAATAGCCAATGATAATGTATGGTACCAGCTCCATAAAAAGAACCAATGGATATTCGCAACTAAAAATCCGCTCAAATTAAGTACTGTATGCAATGGCGAAAGCAATTATCAAGTTCTGCAAGGTACTGGATTGCTTACCTTAGCAGCAGGATGTACAATGAAAAACGAGGTAATAACCATATATGGCCACCAAACCATCACCTCGACTCTGCATCAATCCTACACAAGCACCGGCATTTCATTTCCACATTTACAACAGAAAGTTATCAATTTAACTCGAGCATCGCCAAGCCTAGAGAGCATTGAGAACATAACCAGGCTGCAAGAGGAAGTAAGGGAACAGATGCGCAATATACCTACCCCAACTATCAACCATGGCGTGCACAGTCTTGCAGTGAGCTATGGAGGACTAGCTCTCATATTGACTTTAATTATCGTCATTTCACTAAAACAAATACGCAAAAGAAAAATTAAAGGCCCACCTACAATACCAACTCCACAGCCACGGCCAAGATCGAATTGGGATATTGCTGTAGAACCATAAGCTTAGATATCTCACACACATATATGATAACAAGCCGCATTTCGTTCATTTCTTAATACCACTGTATTATGTTGCACCCCCTGGGGGCCGCAGTATGTTAATTCTTTATGATTTTTTTGTTTGTTAACAAATTAAAAAAGAATCATCATTCGAATTAATCCTCAAATATTTATATTTCTTGTTTTACTTAACACGCGCGAACTTATTGTCTACGTTTTATTCAAAGCGTGAGATTCAATAAGTCAGCAGAATTTTTTGATTTTAAATTTAGTTTCTTTTACATTTTTTTTGTTTGTTACCGTTTAGTTCCAGACAGAATGAAATTGGATATTTGTCTTTTATTCTGCTAGAGCTGAACGTGTGAAAAAAAAATTTATTACAACGGCAGCATATGAATGAACGATTTCCGGCTACCAGCAAATATTTCTTTCTTTTATTTTTTTTTTGTTTTATTTTGTCTACATTGCACTTTATTTATTTATTTGATAATTTGCAATTTAATTTTATTATATTTTTTGTTTATGTTTTTCTTTAGTTTTAGTATAAATAATTTTGAATTTTAATAAAAATCATCATAACTGATCAATCAATCAACCTGCGTTTTTCATTAATTCACTACAAGTTATTCTGGTGTACCACTCGGATAACTTTCATTTCTACAAAGTTACTATATAATAGTTTGGTGAACTACCAACCTATTAGTCCTTTTTTTGTTATTCACTTATTTATTCCGTTAAGCAAGGCAAACGAGCCTAAGCATTAACAAGTAGTTTCATAAATATTTCGTAACAACCCTAATATTAAACGCTAGAGCTGTGACCAGTTGCAACGACTAAAGACTATAATCCTGCCAATATTATAAAAAAGACCGCAGGCCATTATCGATGATAGCTTGCGAGTAGTAACCATTTATTTTTGATAAAAAACAAAAGAAAAACACCTTTTTCTGATATTAAAAAAACAGTTGAGTTTGACAGCGTGCCACGCCCACAATTATTAATAGTTTA
The DNA here is from genome assembly GCA_947311025.1 of Lypha dubia. Classification (NCBI taxonomy): domain Eukaryota; kingdom Metazoa; phylum Arthropoda; class Insecta; order Diptera; family Tachinidae; genus Lypha; species Lypha dubia. The sequence continues at coordinate 45,050,545 of OX371263.1, read as the reverse complement.
ACCTAATTTTTTGACTACCTTAATCTGTATATATTAGCTACAAAAAGTCGTAAAAATTTTAAAAATCGGTGACAAAAAAAATTAGACTTTTGGCCAATGAAAAACAATTTTCAGCCACTGTGCGCTGTACACCGTAGCCAAGACTGCTTGTTTTCAGTCAACTTCCTTGGCTCGTTCAAGTCACGGTTCACGTTGCACCAACATGCGCAAGAATGCAGACGCTGATCATGCAAAATTATTTTCCCATCGTTTCAGCAAAAAGGGAATTTCGTAATTGGATCGGAAGCGCGTGTTAAAATAAAAATAATAAAAGTGCTTAATTTGGAAATTATTTTTTGGCGAAGGTGTCGCCACCGTTGTTAACTTTCACTACGGAACAACAATTTCTCAAACCATAGAAATGAAAATTACAACTCTAATAGATTAATTAATAGCTTCAATAATAGATACCAAAACATCAGAAGAAATAACACGAGAAACTTCAACACCGGTCAACACAACACCAACAGAAACAACAACAGACAAATACAAACTATCCAAAATGCGGGAAACGTAACAGGCCCGGAATACATAAACATTCCGGACGGCCAAAATTAAAAATATGCAAAGTTTCCGAAAATAAAACAAATTTCATAACCACAAAATACAAAAATAAACCACTAACATTTCTTGTCGACACAGGTGCGGACATATCACTATGTCGCATGTTTATTGAATTAGAAGGTGAACAATATAATCCAGAAGAAAAATGTAAACTTACTGGAATAACTACATTAAAAATCAATGCCTTAAAAATTCCGAAAAATGCAAACATTCTTTATAGTTAGTAAAATCAAATTTTCCAACAGAAACAGACGGCGTAATAGGTAGAGACTTTTTAAGGAAATATCTCTGTAAAATAGATTATAAAACATTTACAATATCTTTATTCGTAAATAACACTGCCATAACTCTTCTAATGCATACAAAATCATTTACGTCATTACAAATAAGAATACCTCCAAGAACGGAAATAATACAAGCAATAAAACTAAACTTAACAGAAGATTGCGTAATTTTTAATAATGAAATAAAAAAAGGTGTATTTTTAAGTAATTCAATAGCTCCAAAAAGCGGAATGACATATTTGAAAATTTTAAACACAACGAACGAAGAAATTACTCTATAGGGCATTAAACTCCAAAGTGAACCACTGAAAAACTATGACATATTAAATTACAAAAATATAAACAACGACGAACGATTTAATAAAATACTGAATGAATTGCAATTAGACCATAATGACGAATATGCAAAAACAGAATTACAACAAATAATAAAGAAATATAAAAACGTTTTTCACATAGAAAACGAAAAATTAAGCGTCAACAATTCTTACCAACAGAAAATCTCAACTTCGGACAATAACCCTGTTTACATAAATATTATAGGTTACCACACTCACATACTGACATAATAAATGAACAAGTACAGAAAATGCTTGATGACGAATAATAGAACCCTCAGTTAGCCCATATAATGCTCCACTCCTTCTGCTACCAAAGAAAAACATAGATGACAAAAATAAATGGAGACTTGTTGTAGATTTTAGAAAAATTAATGATAAAATTATCAATGATAAATTTCCTCTAACTAGATTAGAGGATATTTTAGACAAATTAGGTAGAGCAAAATGGTTTTCTACACTCGATATGACTAGCTCTTTTCATCAAATTGACTTGGATAAAGATTCTATACTATTAACAGATTTTTCCACACCTCACGAACATTTTCAATTTAAAAGACTTCCATTCGGATTAAAAATTTCTTCTAACAGTTTTCAAAGAATGCTTACAATAGCACTATCCGGACTGGAATCCGAAGCATTTATCTATGTAGATGACATAATCGTATACGGATGTAGTTTAAATCACCACAACATAAATTTAGTAAGAGTTCTAGATAGATTACTACAATACAATCTAAAATTATATCCAAAGAAATGTTGTTTTTTAAGACCAGAGGTAGTTTATTTGGGACATTTAATAACAAAGAACGCTGTAAAGACAGACCCATCTAAATACGAGGTAATAAAAAACTACCCAAAACCAAGAAACGCAGACGAAGTAATACTATTTGTTGCATTTTGCAATTATTACAGACAATTCATACTCAATTTTGCCGACATCGCTAAAGACCTAAACGCACTATTAAAAAAATCAGCAAAATTTATATGGACAGAAAAGTGCCAAAACGCTTTTGAGGATTTTAAAGAAAAACTGATTAATCCACCAGTTTTACAATATACAAATTTTGATAAACCTTTTATTCTAACAACAGACGCATCAAATTGCGCACTAGGAGCAGTCTTATCTCAATATGAAATAGAAAAAGATCTAACAATTTCATACGCAAGTAAATCATTATAAAAACATGACATTAACAAACCCGTAATTGAGAAAAAACTTTTAGCAATCCATTGGAGTATAAACTTTTTCAACCTTACCTATATGGCAGAAAATTTATAGACCATTAATTTCATTATTTTTACACAAAAATCCATCATAAAAAATGGCACGAATAATACTAGATTTAAGCGACTATGATTTCACAATTGTATATAAGAAAGGAAAATGAATACAAATGCCGATGCACTTTCTAGAATAGAACTACATTCAGACATACTTAAACAAATGATACCGCAAGAGAACGACGAAAAAACAAAAAAGGTTTTAGTAGCAACAAGGGCCATAACAAATAAAGAAAATAAAAAGACAAATAAAGAATATAATGAAGCAAATAATAAAGAATATAACTAGGCAAATAATAGAGAAGATAATTGTGAAAATAAAACGTACGTAAAAGAAAAAAAAAAAGAAAAATGTAATTCTCAGAAGTTTGATCAACTTCAAATATGGGAATGCACCTCCATAAATGATATAGAAAATATGAAGAAATTGAAATATAATGAAATTGAGAATATAAAAGAGCGAAGATAAAAATAAGTAATAAAAGTCCTCAATTAAAAATATTAATATACAATGCCGCTTAAGGAATAACAGATGATATTTTAAAATATATACTAATTGAAAAATTCCACAATGCCACAATTATTAAACTAAAACAGCGATAGATTTGGAAAAACATTAAAAAGATGGTTAAGAAATTTATATCATATTGCGACAGTTGTAACAAACATAAACAAACAAAACACATAAAAGAACCACTTACACAAACAGACACACCAAGCAATAGTTTTGAAGTCATTTCAATAGACACTGTAGGTCCTCTTCAGATATCAAACGATTACCGCTATATTTTGACAATGCAAAGCGAACTAACAAAATTTGTAGTTTCCTATCCAATGCCAACAAAAGATGCACTTGTAACAGCAAAAACACTGGTGGAACAATTTATTTTGAAGTATGGTCAATTTCAAGTACTTAAATCCGACAGAGGGAGAGAATTTACAAATGAACTTATGAAAAACATATGGTCATTATTACAAATCAGACAAACAATTTCCACACCATACTACCATAGTTTAATAGAAAGGAACCACAGGGTTCTCAATGAGTTCTTATTGACAACTGCAAATCACTATGAATGGGAAAAATGGATTCCATATTTCACTTTTGCCTATAATACGGCATCCATGTAGACACAGGCTACACGCCTTTTGAATTTATTTACGAAAGTTACCATGTTTACCCTCGGACAACACAGAAAACAACCAAAAATTCTACAATTACGACGTCTATGCACAAGAGGTCAGAGTTAGGCTACAATATGCTCTAAATAAGTCAAAAGAATTATTAATAAAAGCAAAAGACAAAAGAATTATGAATGATAAATATCAAAACAAACTAAATTTAAATATAAGAGATTTAGTATTAGTTAAAATAGAAAATAAAAGAAAACACCAAAGTCCATACAAAGGACCATTTTAAATAATAAGTAGGGATGGTGTAAACACCACGATAGACTACAACGGGATAGAAAAAAACATACCATAATAATAATTTAAAACCATTTAATACATTATAATGTATAATATAATATATTTATAGCATAAAAAACTTATTATATAAATATAACACATTTAAAACAATTTAAATCATTATAGAATAATATTCTTATTATAATTGCTTATATAAGTATACACATTTAAAACCACTTAGAACATTATAGAATAAAAATCTTATTATAATTGATATAAATACACATACGTAAGAATAAGACATATACTGTGTAACGAAACAAGCGATAATGTCACACTTGTTGAAGTGTGATTTGGAACAAATATTGAATTACAGAAATTACTGTATGCAAGTTGATGACACATGAAAATTTAATTCAATTTAATTTTATTTCATTTTTCCTTATTAATAAATTGAGTGATTTACAAATCACTCAATTCTAGATTATCATATAGATTCTCATAAGTAGTATTTAAGCTAGAATATATTGTAAATAAAATCAGACTTTAACTATCAACATAATTCGGCACTTGCTTGCCTTTGTTTTTATGTTATGAACGCCTAATTACTAGCTGCGACTCTTCCAGCTGTTTAAAATAAATCAAGGGCTATAGCGAAACAAAATTTAAACATCCTTTCACTCTCCACATGGCGATCCTGCCATAACATTCAATAGACATTATTACACTACATGGCGAACCTACCAAACTTATTACACCACAAATTGTATATTTCTGAAATATTAATAAATAAATTTTAATAAAAAACAAAGGAAAAAAACACCTTTTATAAATTTAGACAAGGCATTTCAATTTTCTGAAATAATAATACGCTTACCAACTGTTAATAATAATCCTCACAAAAACACAATGTGAAAATAAGGCCAAGTTCCTATCCAAAATATTTCGGCCGTAAAAAGTACTGAGATCAAAATAAGTACTAAGTTCTTGCTAGGTACAATTCCATCTCATTCTATAAGCTTGGCTAAATTTTTCCAAGAATTCTTTCCCATATTATAAAGGCAAAAAAAATTTGCCATGTGTACCGAGTTTCAGCTTTCTGGCTATACTGGAAGTGCCCAATAATATTGATGATTTAGTGTGTGAGTGAGTCAGTGAGTGAATATGTACTAAAATATGGACTTTTCACACCTTAATATCACGGGAAGCTTTTACGGTAGAACAAATTTAACCTGTGAGGTCACCTCTGTGTTTTAAGTTTCATTATATTATGATCAAGAGGAGCAAAGTTATGAGGGGGTTAAAAACAGCTCGAATGGTTTCGTGTAAATATACACACTGTGTGGCCGAACTTGGCCTGGCGCACTACCGTGCGCCTAGATTAGGGCTGCCATACGTCCTGGTTTTCCAGGATTTAGACAAATTGTCCTGGTGTCCTGGTCCACTCTTAAATTGTCCTGGTTTTTTTGGTACATTCAAATACAATAAAGTTAAACGAGAGCTACTCTGATTCAATTTTTCTTTCAACTAAAGGGCCAAATAAACTACACAAGCGGTTTGACAAACAGGCAAAATTTTACGTGTGTTTGTTGTTTTTGAACAGTTTGAAACTACTATACTCAATTTAGATACACATTTATATCTAATATCTAAAGATGTTTTTAAATAAATTTTTTATTTTTGTTTATTGTTTTGTATGAATTTAAATGATATTTTTATTTTTGTTTATTATTTTGTATCCATAGTAATTGTTGGACTTAAATCTGAAATATATGGTTGATACATGTATCAAAATAAAAATTTGTTTGAGGTAATTTTTAAGTAATTATTTTTTGGAGTATATGTATGTATAAGGTTCTCATGTACGTTCGTTTGTGGTTTGTTTGAGTGTCCTGGTTGACGGTCTTATACTTCTGGCAGGCCTAGCCTACTTATATGTATGTAAATCAATTGAAGTTAGAGCAAAACAAAATGAATGAATTAATAAAATAACGCTTAATGAAAAATGTAAGAGTTGTAATCATTTAGATATTTGTTTAAGAAATGAAATAGTAGATTTAAGTAATGATACCTATATATGTATGTAAGTAACATTTTAAAAAGCCGCGCACCGAACTGCATCAGTTACACACTAATAACACTAATCACATAGATACCATAGAGAAAGGATACAAAATAAAATATACTGTAAACTCCACTCTTACTCTCGTAATAGTAATCATCATTATAGTCATCGTAAAGAACATTTGGAAACCAAAAAAGGAAGAACAAATTCATCTAATAACCCGTTCAGCGTGACGCGAAATTAAGTAATTTCCGGATTTCGACCGAAATCAAGTTGAAATTATGTTATTTCGCATGCGTTTTGACAATTCCCAAATTAAGTAATTTTACTTAATTTCGCCGAAATCAACTTGAAATTACAATAATCAACCCTGTTTTTGTGATAAAATTCCTTTTTGTTTCAACCGTGCTCTAATGTACAACCGTGTTTACCGAGAAAAAAGTGACGTTTGTTTAAAAAATATATTGAATTAAATATTTAAAACTGGAATTTTTAATTAGTTGTTTGTTTTTTGAAATTTAATAGTGTATACATATGTATCTATTATAATGGCAATTTCGCGACACGCTGAACGGGCTATAACAGATTCAGCAATAGAAGGATTAAACCAATTATTCAATAAACCAAAGACATCATACGAGGACGTTTGAGTTTTTCCCCGTTTAAACTATCAAATCACACGCGCACAATATTTTCCCACACACAGCAAGGAATTCTGCTGACAAGGCACACGCCCACAACATTTCCTTATAAAATAACGAACAACAAAAATTCTCCTGACGGGTTATGGCCATAATTAAATTACATTCAAATAAGTACTTCACAATTATTGTCAAACAGGTAATATTAAGAATGAGCAGAAGCACAAAAAAATATTTTTTTTTAAAAATAAAACATAAAAATAATTATTAATATTTGTACAGGCTTAAGTTCGTAAATGTTTATAATCAGAAAAATATTAAGTAGACATTGTTAACATATTTCGAGCAACAAAGGAAAAATTTAATATTTATACATCCCTTTTGTAATAATAATTACCACTTCTCAACCTGCTCGTCCCTGTCGGAAAATACATACATACTTAACAATGTCCACAGAGAGAAAAAATGCTTGGAGATGGACATATGTAAACCACGAGTTAAATCTCCCAACACTCTTTACCAAGCTGTTATTTTTGATGATAGCAATAATAAAAAGGTCGAACTGATGATGAGGAAGAGAAGTCTGAAAACGAAAGCTCAAAGAGATATAAGGAATCGGTGTCACTGACGTCGGTCAACACAAAACTGCACTCAGTGCAATCTGATGTTACTGAATTGAAGTCAAATTTGAAAGAGATAAAGAGAACTGTACAACAACTTGCTGATAGTCTAGAAGCCTCAAACATGCAAATAAAAGATGAGATAAAAAATTCCTTATCAACAATAACGACAGCCCTAACCACGCTTGTGGGACAAGTAAAAGAGCTGCATGAAAAAGATAAACAGAGAGAAACTCAAATAAATACAATGGAAACACGTATTAATAAACTGGAGCAACAAATGATCAACGACAACGTAGAAATTAAGAACGTCCTAAATCAACAAATCTCTCCTTTTGATGTGATTAAAGGCCTATTTAGCCGACGGTTGAAATCGTAGATGTAAGCTAAATGTTGATGTAATGTAAGAGCCAACATAGGCTGACTTCCAAAACGTCAATTGCTTTGTGTTTGAACAAAGCATCATATTTCATAACGCCGCAGTACAATAATTGTACAATGTATACCATTTCAAAACACCGCCGCCAAGTATTTTTAACGCAATAAGAAAGAAAACACGGCATCGGTTTTATAGTTGTTGCATTGCTTCGGAACTTTGCATATGTATGTGATTTAAATACAGTAGCAATACTGTATACAAACTTTGTATACGAACGTTTTGGAAGTCAGCCATTTTTGTAGTTAAAGAATGCTTAAAAACGTGTCACGTGACACATGAATGTGCAGACATGCATATGGATGTACATACATACATACATACATAAAAAGAACAAAAATTCTTATTAAAAATATTAAATCATATTTTTCTTCTTCGAAATCTTGTGCCCCGGAGAATTCTTATTGTTCATTTTCCTTCACCAGTAGTATTAATTTCTTGTCATCCATTGCAACTTTTTATCACTTTGAAAATTATAAATAAAATACAAAACAGCTGTTCCAAACGTTGATGGAAGTTCCAAATGTTTACAATATTTGTGATTGTTCGCAAATAGTACGATATTATTTAAAAGGTATCATATTATTACACATTTTATTGTAATGAATTTGATAATTGGTTAAATCATAGTGTAACATTCATATCTATGTATGTAAGTATGTACATCATAGTTTTGATTATTAGTGTTACTTATTATTTAAAAGATTTTTTTTTGTATACTTGAATGTATGTATGTGTGCACATATGTATGTATGTACATAAGTACACTATACATGAAATTACAAAGTAAGCATATCAATTTATGTATGTATGTACATACATACAATTTTAAAAATTTTGATTTTGTTTTAAATGTAATTTGTACGAAAGAAAAATTCGTTCGACATCATGTGCAAGGCAGTTATTATATACAAGATTTTTTTTTGTTACTTGAATGTATGTATGTACATATGTATGCACATAAATTGATATGCTCACTTTGTAATTTCATATATATTGTACCTATGTACATACATATGTGCATACATACATACATTCAAGTATACAAAAAAAATCTTTGAAATAATAAGTAACACTAATAATCAAAACTATGATGTACATACTTACATACATAGATATGAATGTTAAACTATAATTTAAACAATTATCAAATTCATTACAATAAAATATATAAGCACAAACGATCGGTACAGTCTCTTGCTAGATATTGAAAAAAAATATTTAGAAAACTTTCTTTACTCAATAAAGCATGCATGTGTACATATTTAACAACAAAAAACAAAACAAAAAAAGTACCAACAAAGGACTTCTGTGCCCCATTGCAATTCAAAATACAACCATCCCATCACTATCTACAATTGTCACGTAACCTCGTAATGAAATTCTTTTTTCTGCAGGTTGGTACGTTACGGCAACATTTCATTTCAGTCAAGTATGTAAGTATTTTCATAGCTTTTGCATGTAACAGAAGCAATCAGCTGACACATCAGCATTTACATTTCTAGAGTTACGGTCGGCTAAAGCAGCCTTAAGAGAATTGCTACGTCTGTAAGTATTGGTATGGAAGAAAATGATATAAAAAGAGCTTACCGCCTAAAAAAATAACAAAATAATCGTTGAATTCTCAACCTCATCCAAGAAGGCTGAGCTTATGAGTAAAATCAACAGGCACAGAGTAGAAAGCAATGTTCTGAACTACAATGAAACAAACCAAAACAACACAACAAATAGCTACATTTACATAAATGACGAATTAACTTTTAATAACCGTCGCCTCCTGTGGTCAGCCAAAACAATGGCTAAAGAAGCAAACTGGAAGTTTGTATGGGTGTGAAATGGTAACATCTTTGTGTAATTAACAATGCTTCCGATATTGAAAATATTATGTCAATTACAATTTAAAAACCAACAAATAAAAATCAACAAAAACGGTTAATTTTTTCACACAAAATGATTAACAACATTCAAAAAGAAACTTTAAATAATTTTAATGAAATAAATAAACACTTTTTATTTATGTATATGAACATTCGATCACTAAGACTCAATTTCACATCCTTTCTTGTTTCGATAAACAGCATAATAAGCCAAATAAAATTCATTATTTCAGTGGAAACAAACATTAACAATGATGAAAATAATTTTTTTAATATAAAAGGCTTTAATTCAATATTTCTCAATAGAGAAGGTAAAGGTGGAGGCATCCCTTTTTATATTGCAGAAAATATAAATTTCAACCGCGTATTAAATAACACAACCTCATTTGGAATGATCCAAGTAAATGTTGATTTAAAATGCAATCAAACACTCTCTCTACTTGCAATATATTTAAATGTCCCAATGTTTGTAAACGAGCTTGATACAATAAAAAGCAGGAAATTTTAGTTGTGGGAGATGTTAACATTGATATCTTCAAAAATAACAATACAACAACAACATCCGTAAACATGATAATGAGTAATGGTATGCCATGTTTGATAACTGAGAGTACTCCTGAAGACTTAAAAATGAAAACGTCATCATGTATCGATCATTTTATATTAAAAACAAATAAAACAACAACAAATGCATATGCAGCAATAATAACACTCCCATTTTTTTGCTCAATTTACGATCAAATAAATAGTCCGGGGAGAGAAAGCACAAATCTAAAAACACAGGGATTGCATTATAGCAATTACAAAATCAACAAACAAATTCAAGACACAAATTGGAACATAATGAGTAATCAAACAGCAAACTGTAATAATCTTTATAATAAAATTCATGAAAGATTTAATGACATATATAGCAAATCAGTTAAAAATCAAAAAATTGCCAAAAAAAGATCAACAAACCCATGGATAAGTGAAGAAATAATCAAACACTGTGGCATAAAATTTTCAAAAAATGTCGAAACAATCGCAATAACATGTATTATGAAAAAGAATTCAAAAAATTTAGAAACTTTGTAAACAAAAAAATTATGTATGAAAAAAATAATTATTTTAAAAACAACTTTATTGAAAACTGATATAACATGCGGGCAACGTGGCAAATAATAAATGAAATATATACTAATGTGTTATTTGGCCAAATTTTAATAAATATTTTATGTTTGAATTTTATCAAATCAGCTAATTAGGCCTATATTATTTAATGTAAATAAAAAACTTTTCTTTACATGTTTTCCAACGTTTCGTCAATTATTTGTTGACTTCATCAGGGTTACGTCTATTTAATTAAAAAATTATAATACATTAATAAAACATAAATACACCAAACATTTTTCCTTTTTAAACTTACAAATTTAACAGTAATTTTCACATTAAATTAAATATAAATAAATTTTACAAAAAACAAAGAACATTTAACACAAAAAAATATATTAAAACCACAGCTTAAAAATTAATATCACAATTAGAAGCTATATTGCAACTCTAGCTTGTATTTATATTGTCAGTATCCTCCTTTTTGTTCATTGTTCTTTCTATTTTTTGTTGTATACGTAAGCTTTCTATTGTGTACCTTTTTCTTTCTCCACCCTCTATGTCTAAAATTTTAACGTCATCAAAGTTGATTTTATGTCCAGATAACAAAATATGTGCTGCCAACCCTGTTGATTCTCTAAGTTTTGTTATGTCGTTTTTATGTTCAATCATTCTTGTTTGCAAAGATCGTTTTGTCGTAGCTATACATATATATTTGATTGCATTTCTGTTCGTCATTTCCCATACATTCACGTTCGTACACAACATTGCATTGTTGTTGTTTTTCTATCGGTGTTTTTACATTTGAAAAAATTGTACTGAGTGTGGAGTTAGGAGTATAAGCAAAACATATGTTTTGTGATTCTATTGTTGCTTTTATATTTTTGTTGTCCGTTAAACCAGGAATAAATCGTACACTGAAAAATTTTTTTTCCTTTTTATCAGTATTTTGTGTAGTGATATTATTTTTTAATTTTAGCTGTGTTTGTTCAATTAATGAATAAATGAGTTTAATTGGAAAACTATTGTTAATTCATAAAAGTTTTATATTTTTAATATTTTTGGCATGAAATTGTTGGTCACTAATATTTAAAACTCTAAAAATAAAATTTTTTGCCGTATTAATAATTTGGTGTTTAGGCTGTGTAGCATTGAAGTTCATTAGTCTTCCTGATGATGATTCCTTAGTATACCAATCAAATGTGATCCTGTTATTGTCCCTGTGTATCTTAGTATCTAGATAGGCAATCTGCTTATTTTCTTCTAATTCTGCGGTAAATTGAATTTTGTTGTGGTAAGTATTTAAAACATTCAGTATTTCATCTTTATCTTTAATTTTGATTATCGCTAATATGTCGTCTACATATTTAACTAGGTACTTAAAATGGATGTTCTTCTTTAGTTTATTTATCGCTTCATCAAGTAGGCTATCAAGTATTATATCGGCTATTGTAGGAGAAAGAGGGTTGCATTCCAAATATCTGGCTATAAATTTTCTTATCAAACACAAAATAGTTATTATCGGTTAGACAAAAATTAAGTATTTTTAGAAACTTCGAGCTTCATAAGAAAATTTTGAATTTAGAAATATCACAAACTAATACAAATATTAAATTACTAAAACGCAAAATTCACCATATTAACATTGGTATTAAAAATATGTTAGATGAGAATGACTATAAAAGCTTTATTCACAAACAGAAAGACAGGATAAAACAAATAACAAAAAATACAAAAGAGCAAAAAATTTTATTTTTAGAGTATTAAATATTAGTGACCAACAATTTCATGCCAAAAATATTAAAAATATAAAACTTTTATTAATTAACAATAGTTTTCCAATTAAACTCATTTATTCATTAATTGAACAAACACAGCTAAAATTAAAAAATAATATCACTACACAAAATACTGATAAAAAGAAAAAAAATTTTTCAGTGTACGATTTATTCCTGTAGCTCGTTTCTGTATTTCTCGCATCGTAAAGTTATCCGCATGAAACGAGTGAATTGCAACAAAAACAGTGTAAATTGAAACAAAATATGGTTTTTCTGACACAAGTGTTTCTGTATACATATGTACTTTGCGAGAATTATCTGTCATTTTAATAATTTTCCAGCAATTATTGGAAGTATGTGAGAAAAAGTGTTTCTGTAACAACATTTTGCGGAAAGTTTCTCACAAGAAGTGTCAAAATAACTCACATTTCAAATTGGTGCGAGAAAATCAAAATTTAAATAAATATAAATATATGTAAAGTAAACCTTCTAATATATAAAATTCTCGTGTCACGATGTTTGTTATCGAACTCCTCCGAAACGGCTGGACCGATTTTAATGAAATTTTTTATGCATATGGTCGCGGCTATGGGAAATGAAACCAAGCAGAAAAAATTTTTTTCCTGAAGTAAGTGTTCACATGGTTATCAAATGGAAGAATAGAATATGACGTGTTGGAAAAAACGAATGTCAAACAAAAATAAACGCCGATAGCTTGACAATTGACAATTTTTTAACTTTCGCTCCAACAGTCGAAAATGGCAAAAACTTTTCCGTGTTCAAAAAAGGTTAATATTATTGATTAATTGATATGTTATTGTGTTATTTAAATTCAATTCGGTAAAATGCAATGTCGTTTACTGCATAAGCACAGTAATTAATATAAAATAGCTTTATAGCAGTTGGTTGATCTGTTTGAAAAAATCCTTATTTAGGCGTCACGTTATAAGATCAAAAAATATAGAAGTTTTTTTTTCAAGTTTCTCAAGAATCTTATCAATTATATTTGCATATTTTTTTTGAGTGCTTTTGGTCTATTGCTAGGCTACATTAATAAAATTTAATAAAAAATTATATTTTTGTGAAAATAAGGATGATCAAACATGCGTCACGTTATAAGACATTCACCGTACTTTTTCTAATTTCGTTTTCTCTTACAAGAAACAAAACGCAAAAGCCGAAGTCAATAAAAAGTACTTTTTAAAATTGAAAACGACTGATAAATACGAAAATGTAAAAAAAAAGCAAGCAGCTGCTCAGAAGGAATATAGAATGCGAAAGAAACAAAAAGAAAGAAGAACGTGAAAACATCATCAAAAGTCGTCGTGAAGCTGACCGCGCTCGAGCCAAAGCATACAGAGATCGTGTTAAAATGAAAAAAAAAAATGTCAAGGCGCAGCCGATTATAATTGCAAAACAACGAGCTTGAACGAAATTGTTTCAAAGTCTTACAGTTGCCCGCAAACCATTGGAAAAGCTGTTAGAAAAGTTTCCAAGGCACTCCCTAACACTCCTAAGCGAAAGCAGGCAGTTTTGTTACAAATGTTTTCGAACCTGGATGATGCTGAAAAAAAGGGATTAGTCAATATTTTAACATCACCTCCACAAACAAAGGTGTGTTCAAATGAATTAATTGTTGAAATCAACGGCGCTGTCCGAGACTTTTTCGAAAGAGATGATATTTCAAGAGTTTCACCCAAAGCGCGTGATGTTCGATTCCTTACTGATCCGGCAACTGGAAGTCAAGTAATTGTACCGAAGAGGCACATGGTCTTGGCATTGCGAGAAGCGTTTTCCGTTTTTGTCGAAGAGAGAAAAAATGCAAACAAAGGTATCTAAAACCATTTAAAAATTATGCATTAATATAAAAATCGTTGCTCTTTTATCTTTTACTTTCAGGTATCTGCAGTCTTGCTCACTTCAAAAAACTACGGCCAGAGAACATTTGGCCAATAAACGATCTCCCTCATAATGTCTGCTTGTGCTCATATCATTCAAATTACATTGAAGCTGTCGATGATCTGCATAAAGTCGTACCAAGTGTACCAAATTATGATAATGGGTTCGTGCGTCAATTCCTCTGTGCTGAACCGACGATCGATTGCTGGTTTTCAAAATGTGGTTCATGTCCTGCTATTTCAATTGAAAAACTTAATTCGCTGCTCGGAGAAACCTCACTTACTAAAAATGTATCATGGAAAATTTGGAAAAAGAACCTTGATAATAAGCGAGTGGAGCTTCACGATGAAAAAGGAACCTTATCGGATCTTAATGTCCACATAATTGCTTTGATACCACATTTTTTCAAACATTGTTACGTGAAGCGCGAACAAGCGGATACTTTTAATATCGACTGTCAACGAGCTAAAAGTGACCAATTCTGCGTTGAGGGCCTGTTACAAATAGACTTTGCGGAAAATTTTGTGTGCGAAAGCCAGGATGAAGTTCAGAGCGCACATTGGAATCAGAGACAGCTCACTCTATTTACCTCGGCTTTCACGTTCAACGAAATTTTCGAGTCAAAAGTGTTGGTTTCAAATAACTTGATGCACACCAAGGAAACAATTGTGCCCTATATGTATAAATTAATATCAGCCTTTCCGAGCACACTGAAAGTATTGAAAATTTGGAGCGACGGTCCCTCGTCGCAGTTTAAAAATAAATTTATTGCTGCTGTAATCCCGGTTTTAGAAGCAATTTTTCACTTAAAAATTTATTGGAATTATTTTGCAGCATGCCATGGAAAAGGCTGTGTTGACGGTATTGGAGCCATCGCAAAAACCGTGGTTAGAAAGCACGTAAGGTCTCGCGACTGCACCGTCAATAGTGCCTGTGATTTCGCAAACGCATTTAAACGGACGCAATCCAAAATTGCAGTCGAGGAAATGACTGACAGCGAAATTGTTAATATCAATTTAAAATTAAAAGCAACCTCTGTATTTTCGAACGCCAGGGATGTTCGCCATATTTCATCTGCCCATCACATTCATTTTATTGATGGCGGAATCAAAACCTTCGAAACGTCGAAGCTTGCATACAACTAAAAGTCGTATCAAATTCCAATATTTTGTTTTCGTACAAAAATAAGAACATGTCTATGTAATTTTATTTCTTTAAGAAGTTATAGCTGAGTTTATTTATGTTTTCTAGCTGGGTAATGTCTGATTTACGTTTTGTTTTTTTTTTATTGAAATATGTTTAAACAAATTTTCTAGTCTGGGTTTTCTCTAAAATTTCCAAGCTATGGAAGTTGCATCTGAAATGTGTGCAAATTAAAAATAAAGATAAAAAACACAAAGCTGAATATTCTGTTTTTATTTTTATTATAACAGGTCAACTGGAACTGTTGAAAAAATACCTTTAAAAATAAAATTAAATTAAAAATTAGGTACCTCTTAAAAAATACCTTTCTTCCAGGAGTTGTTTTTGCGTCAAACAACGTGCACATACCGAATTTTATTGCAATTGGCTAAGAAATATACATAGCTTCCTTACATAGTGCCGAGCACACCCGAAGGCAAAAGCTGAAGGGGTGGATCGACCAAGCTCGTTTACAATACTTGCATACTTCGTGTCAAAACTTGTATTTTGGTTTTTAAATCATCCAATTCGGTTAAGAATTACTCAAGTTATAATAGGTACAATTTAGGATACATGGTATATGATACAGGGTTCCGAAACATGCAAGGAACGAAATTTGTTTTGTTAGGCTTAATTATGTGCAAACAAATAAAAGATAAATTACTTTTGCACGTATTTGTGAAATTTTAATACAAAATTCGCATCGTCACGTTATAAGATTTTTTTGCGTCACGTTATAAGATCAGGTTTTTAGATCATAATTTTATGAAATCAATGCTTTCTTATAGTAATGAAAGCATTATGTGTTAGCTGTAACCTTTATGTAAATTTTGTAGAAAAACGAAAAAAAGTTGAAGTAACATGTTCGCAGATTTCTTGAAATATGTACAACAACCTCCAAACAAACTTCCAAATTTCGTCACGTTATAAGACGACTTTAAATTGGAATAATTCAAAAACCCCAAAAGATATCAACAAACTTTATTTGGACAAAATATAGCCGTAAGTCAACCCATTCCACTCATAAAAAAAAAAAAAAATTGCTTTGTGCAATATTTTTCAAGTTTTGATTAAAAAAGTCGTACGATCGTCACGTTATAAGACGGTAGCCGTGCCCATATTTGGTAGGTATGCGAATAGGTTCTAAGGTATATTTTAAATAGCTAGTGGCACGATGAGGTGAGGGAGGGGAGGGAGGGGGCAATTTCTGTATTTACTAAACTATTAACCGAACAGATGGGTTATGTCCGCCTCATAATTATTTTTGTTGTTGAATGACAGATGGCTCTATGTCCGCCTCATGCAGGAGAATCATCCTTGTTCGTATTTCAAACAGAACAAAATTATTGTTTGGTATTTTTTCATCGGCGGTCATCGTCACACACTTAACACATTCGCTATTTTTTATATATCACCCAAAATATGCACTAGAAATATTTTGTATGGCAAAACAACCTTTGCCGGGTCATCTAGTATAATATATGTAAATATTTTTTAATTCGTATGTATGTATAAATGTGGAACAGAAATCAACAGATAATGTACATATGTATGTATGTATGTACTTAATATGTACATATATATACATATTATGTATGTAGCAAAAATTTTAAATAAACACAAGAATATGTTTTTAAATAATTTTTTTAGTTTGAATGAAAACTAGCACTGCAAATAAATTATAAAGAACAATTGTTGTTTTGTAATTTAAAATTTTTCAGCCTTTCATTGTTTTGCTTTTGTTATAATTAATTTCCCTCGTTGACGTTTCTTTTACATTTGACACTTAATTATTGGAAACATTCCAGTAAGAACAAAATCAGCGCAGCCTGTTTTCACATGCATATACAGAAACACTTTTTTCTCACAAATCGAGAAACGATGGAATTTTTTGTTTCACACTTCATGTGAGAAATTTTACGATGCGAGAAATACAGAAACGAGGTACTGGTTTAACGGACAACAAAAATATAAAAGCAACAATAAAATCACAAAACATATGTTTTGCTTATACTCCTAACTCCACACTCAGTACAATTTTTTCAAATGTAAAAACACCGATAGAAAAACAACAACAATGCAATGTTGTGTACGAACTTGAATGTATGGGAAATGACGAACAGAAATGCAATCAAAAATATATAGGTACGACAAAACGATCATTGCAAACAAGAATGATTGAACATAAAAGCGACATAACAAAACTTAGAGAATCAACAGGGTTGGCAACACATATTTTGTCATCTGGACATAAAATCAACTTTGATGACGTTAAAATTTTAGACATAGAGGGTGGAGAAAGAAAAAGGTACACAATAGAAAGCTTACGTATACAACAAAAAATAGAAAGAACAATGAACAAAAAGGAGGATACTGACAATATAAATACAAGCTATAGAGTTGCAATATAGCTTCTAACTGTGATATTAATTTTTAAGCTGTGGTTTTATAGTAACGTTAAAAAAATATTACACGCCTGTAAAATAAAAACATTTGAAAGCTGTGGCAGATCATTACCAAACACGATATACGTGGAATACACAAATGAGAGCGAAATTTACGGTACGGCCCAGGAATAGATAAAATCCGGCCAAAAGATTTGACCCATCTAACACCTATCTTGACCAAACCTATAAATCGAAGTATTGAAAATGCTACAGTACCTGGCATGCTGGAAACATCAATAGTGAGACCAATTTTCAAAAACGGAAAACAATCTGATACAAACAACTATAGACCAATCGCCATTCTTACTGTAATAGATAAGGTTCTTGAGGAGATAATTGTTAGAAGAGTCACAAGCTTTTTAAAAAAATATAAGATACTTAATATAAATCAATACGGGTTCCAAAAAGGGAAAAATATCAACCAGCTGCTAGGAAATTTTTCAAACGACATAGGGTGGTGTTGGCTGAAGTGGTTAGCGCGTTGACTACTAAGCAAACAATGACGTGGGGCCTGGGTTCAAACCCTGGCCAGAGCAAGTCAATCAACATCATTAATTTCTGTAATGTACATTAGTGAGACATTGTATTAATTGTTGTCGGACTATTTAGGTGATGAAGGCATAGCACTGGTCACTAAAAAACTGTTCCGACAGCGATTGATGATGTTCTAAGCTAATGTACACAACATCGCCCTCCTTCGTCGGTTAGCAGAAACATCGGCGAAGTAAAACAATTAATAAAATGCCTGCCAATACAGCTTAACAAAGTTAATGCGTCTACCTAACACCGGAGACGCGTCAACACTGCTATAAAAATTAACATAACGCGCAAAGCAGAGTTGTAAAAGAGTTAAGCCTTCTATATTTTCAACATCTATATTCTCTACTCTATCCCTCTCTCTGAGTTCCGGCACAATGCACCGCATACGTAGGGGTCATCCCCTGGGTGCTGGTCCTAATTAAAAAAAAAAAAAAAAAAAAAAAAAAAAAACGAATCCTTAAGTAATAACAAGCATGTTCTAGCACTGTTCATAGACTTTAGTAAAGCCTTCGACACCCTTTCCCACGAAAATATTATCTATGTCCTAGAAAGAAATGGCATAAGAGGGACGATATTGGACTGGTTCAAAAGCTATTTGGAATAAAGATCATATCGGGTGAAAATAGGTGACAAGTTTAGTACCGAAATACAGTACGAATGCGGAGTGCCACAAGGCTCTAAGCTAGGCCCACTTTTATATATTATTTACGCAAATGACATGCTAAAATGCTTTACAAACTGTAAAACATATGCATATGCAGATGACACTGCCATTATTGTTGCAAATAAAAACATTTTGAATGCAACAGAAATAATGCAAAAACAACTAGATGCAGCAACAAAATGGTGTCATGACAACGGCCTTATAATTAATGCTAACAAAACAAAAGTTATGCACATAAAACCACGTCATCTACCAAGCGCGCGAATAAACATAATACATCACAATAATCACTGTTTACATCGTAAAGTATCCTCCAACAATAGAAACTTTATTGAGACATGCTCAACAATAATAGAGGAAGTTGAAACATATAAGTATCTTGGAGTATATGATGACAGCAGCTTCAAATGGAAAACACACATTGAAAATTTGCAAAAAAAAACTTAGACAAACATCTTACATTTAAGCAACTGTGCATCATACAATGTTCTAAGGCAGGCATATTTTTCTTTAACTGAGTCATATATTCGGCACGGTATAGCAGCTTGGGGAGGAGTGAAATATAGCACAACACTACAAAAAACTCAAAACCGAATATTCAAAATTTTATGGAAAAAATTCCAAGTAACATGTCGGACAACCAACAGAAATGCTTATACAGGTCAACAGACCAACGACACAATGATACAACTTCTCAACACGGATAGTAATACAACAATTTGAACAACAACAATAGTATCAGCAACTACAGAAACCCTTCGAATAACAACATCACCAACAACGATAAAATCTACAATACTACAAGTAACATCATTTTAATTACCAACAACAGCAACAGTGTCAGAAATACAAACAATATCAACACAAGTTTCACCAACAACAATGTAAGCAGCTACAATATGAATGTCAGCAACAACAGCACTAACACCAACAATAGTCAAACAGTCAACCACACCAACTACGATAACATGACTGTTAGCAACGTCAATACAATCGACAACAATCAAAACAATTTTACCAACATCAGCAATATTAACAACAACTTCAGTTATATGAACAGCAGCAACAACATGATTAACAACAACAATATAATTCACCAGAACAGAATTAGCAATGATGGCACTAACAATCTTGCTAAAACTTTACAGGTGCTAAACGTAAAAAACATCTACTACACAACGATCGCGAAAGAATTTTTACAAGACAGCAGATTCTTGCAGCCAATCAACCACACTTACAACACAAGAAGGCGTGCAGAGGGCAGAATTAAAGTAAACAGCTTTGCAAATGAATATGGCAGAAGAACACTACCTGCCCACAACACTAAATAGACTACCTACCAGTATAATCAACACAGCTAATTTAAAAAAAAGAACACAGTTAATCAAACAACACTTAATAAGCTTGCAATAAATTAATCTAGAAATATTCAAAATTATGCGGTGTTAAAAAATTTTTCTGAAAAATGAATTTTTCTTCTAAAAGTACCATAAACATGTATATACATATATATATAGTTTTTTCTTTTTTATATCCCTTTTTCTAAATACATTTTTTTCTTTTCTTTATCACTTTTATTAATAAGTTGTTAAATAACAATTTAATTTTTGGTCTTAATTAGTAAATATTCTTAAATGCTAATTTTATGTAATATGAATTTTTGAAAAATATTTCTTATGTCAATAAGTAAATACTATTTTAGTGATACACGTGCAACACAATGCATATCAGCTAGAGTTGTCCACCGATTAAGAATAATTCGATTAATCGATCAAACAGAACGAAACTCTTGTTCGAATAATTTTAAAATGCCGATTTTCGAATAACGAATAAATCGATTAATTAATGTCAATTAATCGAACAAATTTTTTTCAGTTTGAAATGCATACGTAAAAAATGTTTAAATTTGTTATTTTGGAGGTTTGTAGTTGTTGTCGAACTGCGGATACCTAGTAGTCGTGCTATGTTTTGAATGAAACGTTAAACAGTTTTCAAGAATGGGTTTTTTTTCACTCTCAGGTGAATAAGTTAGAAATACACTAAAAGCCAAAAACAAAGCAATTGCTTTATATAAATCTTATCATGTAAGTCCAAATGTTGTTATTGTATTCTATTTTTTTAAATTATATAATTATCTTTCAAAATGAGCTTGGTTTAGAAGAATTTTACCAAGAACAAAAAAGAAAAAATCAAAGTCACATGTAACATGTGTCCTAAAGTATACAAAATTGTTGGATCAACAACAAAAAAATTAATAGTTCTTTTGCAACAGATTTACTAAAACGTATTAAAATAAGATTAAATAAGAGACGTATAAAACTTTAAAATACGTTAATAATATTTTTAAATTCTGGAAATTTTCCGAGCAATGAAAGTTTTTAAAATAGGAATTTTTGAAAAATTTAAACTAAAGAATATGAAACTGAATTATACTCAAGATTATTTTATATTGAAAGTAACCACAATACTTCAGATAAAAGTAATGTTATTAAATATAATTAATTAATTAATTAATTAATTATAATTAATTAATTAATTAATTAATTATAATTAATTAATTAATTAATAATTAAATATATTAAATAATTCTATTGTTCTATTTCTTGTACATATAAAATTCAGAAAATACAAATGAATTTAGCGATATATTAGACGATATGGTATATTTGAAAAAATCTAAAAAAAGAAAAAAAAATTTGATATGTAAACTATTTTATGCTCTTCTCACTAAATCATCCACCTCGACAATTAGCAAGAGTTTTTTTCAAAATCTAATTTAATAAAAACAAAAACCAAAAATCGTTTGAAAGCAAAAAAATTGTTTTTAAAAGATTATTTCTTAAGAACAACTAGGGTTCCCACCTTTTTTCTTTGCAATTAAAGTACATTGGTTGTTAAAGGTTAGGAAAAAAAGTACACAGTATAAAAATAAAGTACAACTTATTTTTCTTTATTGTTATATTTGAAAACGTATTTTTTATTGCTTTTCGCAAGTTTTATCAAATAATTATCATATTTAAATTAAAGTAAATAATTAATTCATTTTTTATCAGATTCAGAGACGCTTTGTTTCTTTCGTCTCGCCATTTGCTCTTGATTACAGAAAAAACTCTGTGAATGCTGACGTGGCGGGAAAAGAAATTAAAAATGAAATTACTTTATACAAATTTGATAAATTATCATCAGTCTTATTAAATAATAGCTGCCATTTACTTGCTGTAGATAATTCCGCAAAACCTTCAGAACTGTATATCTGATCATAAATTTTATTTAATGACGCAATTTCTTCATAAAGAACATCCATATTTATATTAAGTTTTTGCAGATTTAAATTTTCGTTTTTGCTAACAATATTATCAAATTAAACTTTGCTCTTTAAATTTTTATTGTTAGTTGTAAATAACCAATTTGTATTTTTAAAATCAAACCATTTATTCAGGTACTCTAAGGCTTTATCGATAAATAATAAAAAAAATTCATGTGAATTTCCCTGGTCAGTTCCGGTGCAGACAAAAGGTTAATTTTTTTGCTTGTTTCATATCCAAATTGCCATGACATAGTCTAGAAAAAATCACCACTGTAAAAAAACGTCAACAAATGAATAATATAACCCGAAACTATTTTGAATTGTAGATAAATCAAATCATGCGAAATAAAGTATTTTGGTGTACTTTATTGTTTCTATAAAGTATAGAGTACAATTAATCAAAAAACCGTACAATACTTTATTATAAAGTACGGGTGGCAAGCCTAAGAAGAACCTAAATCATCTGATATATTTTATAAAACATGTATATTTGAAGTACTAAAATCAACATAGTACATCAGTTCAAAGTAATCTCAGTTATTACATTTTTAAGTTTCTTTTATGTATTATTAATTTTGTTTTGTTTTTTTTTTTTTTTTTGTTAATAAAAATATTATCTATTTTATATTTAATTTATTTTGGTTATATATGCATTTTTGTGTTAATAGCAAACATTTACTTATCAATAAATAATTTTTAAGCATTTTTTTATTCGTTATTCTCATCGATTAATCGAATAATTTTTTTAGCTTTAATCGTTTGATCGAACGAACAAAAACCATTATTTGAATTATTCGAACAAATTTGAAAGGCGAATAATTGACAACTTTAATATCAGCACCTCTGCAGACAAGCTTTAACGCTTTGCGGAAACCACTGTAACATGAATTGTTAAACGTAAATAAAGAATTAAAAAAAAAAAATCAGGAGACCCTGTACAAATATTAACAATAAACAGTTCGTAGTAATTTAAAAAAAAATTACAATTAATATACATATAAAAATAATTAATTTATATGGTACGCTATGCATTTAATTCAAGTTTTTTTAATTCCTTTTATTAAATTTGGGTACAAATTAAAACTCTATGAGTTTTTTTATTTAAAAAAAAATATTTTTTTGGGAGCTATGCTCCTTTATTACTTGAATGCCAAAATAGAACTAACTTAAAATTAACAATAATGTTCATTATATTAAAATTATTATTTTTCCATCACCAAACATCACCTGATTTATTTCCTGGAATTTCGGGTAGCTGGATCGGTTGCTTTGCAACTAACGGATGTTCCCACAACACGCTTAAATTTAATAGACATGAAGTCAGCAGAAATGTTTATTTTGTATTTCCGTTGCTGTTAACAAATGCAACGTTAACTCCTCCCCTCTTAAGAACAATTGCACCCAATTGTTTTATTAGAAATACGGGATGCTATTTATTCGGGAATTTGATGACGTCATATCGTTTGTAGGTTGGATATTTGTTAGGATAATTCCTGGGTCATGTGTTGAACATGTAGTTTCTGTCTTTAAATGGACCACATTTACCCTTTGCGACATTTTGTATAGATGAAGAATCAAGGAGGCAATAACAAAAATAATTAGTAAATAAACCATAGTTGAAACTCCATTCATAATAGTTCCCACTCTTATTGTTGCAATGCTGCGAGTATTGTTGAGGTGTAATTCATTCAGGCTTTCGAGAGTCAGGATATTTTCTAAATTTTTCTCTGATGGTGTAGGTTGCAATACAGCAGGAATAGTTTCTATTCGTGGTGCCTCCAGGTTACGATATATTTTCTCTTCTGCCTTTATTGTAGTGTTTGTGAATTTGATCAAGAAAGTTCCGGACAAATTATGTTTAACTTCATCGATGAATATTGTACCGTTGTAATCGTTTAGCAGGATCACTCCAGGAAGTATATTTTCAACTGATGGGATATGTTGGCTGTTGGTATAAGTGCAATATGATGATAAACTGCTTATGATGTTCGTTATACATGTATTATTGCTTAAATTTATTAATTGATCGTTCTTACAAATATTGACAAAATTATATTTTAGACAATTATTTTTTAATCCATAAATTTCTCTTGAATTCTTTACAATTTTATTAAAAGACAATTTTATAATTTTTCCATTTTTCTTAACAGGATATAATAATAAATTTTCATATATTTCTTCATTTGTCAATGGAATTTTTATAACATATAATATAATTGAATTTTTATACATTACATTTACTTTGGCGTATTCCATCGCCTCTTCATTTGATGCAAATGGCATCTTTTCTTTATTTAGTTTTTCTAATGCTAATTTAATTTCCAACTTATCTAAAATTATGGAGTTTATTACTCCACTTTTAGCCCATTGAATGGCAAAGTGTACATTTATTAATTGCTCTTTTATGAGTCTTATTCGACTTTGCAAAATTAAAGCTATGTTGTTATTCAAATAATCATTCTTGCCTATGGCATTTGTTATCTCATTAATTATTTTTGTTACATTATTTAATCTGCCATTTATCATTTCATTAATAATAACTTGTTTATTATTGTTTTCATTTAATTCATTTATGTTAAATTTTAATATTTCAAAGTCATCGTGGTCTGGAGTGCCAGCGATGTACTTCCATGCAGTGCCAATTATATTAAATGATCTTTTATGTCATAAATAACTAATCTTTTCATTTTTATTTTTAGCATTATTATTTTCAGTATTATTATTTTTAATGTTATTACTATTACTATAATTTTCATTATTATCATTTTTGTGTGGAACAATACTTTGGATTAAGTCCAAAGCTTGCGTTATTTCATCAATCAAGATGGGATAAAAAGGATTGGTTTTAAGGATATTCCGTTCAACAAATTTTCGAGTGTCTTCTACGAAAGCGTCATATTGCCTCATGTCAATTGGGTGGATAATTCTAAACGTTCCGTCTTGTACTTTACTTTTTCCGTCATTAATGATTACTACATGAGCGGACGTGTAATTGTTTTGACTGTAGAATTTCCGTTACTAGCTACTACTTCCTTTTTGTATCTTGCAGTAAGTTTATTACCGTGGCGTTTATTAATTCTGACATACATATATAACATCTCCATCTGAGTATGTTTTCAGTGGTTCTTTCTTTTTGTTATGGTAACTGAGATCTGATATTTGTTTTTCCTGTATTCTACGCATAATTTCATTGCGAGCATTTTCGAGTTGCTCTGGGTCGCTACTGACATTTCTGCCAAATAAAACTTCGACAGGTTTCTTATTAGTCGTGGAGTGAACTGACAAATTATATTCCTTAACTGACCTCTCTAGTAATCCCTCAAAGGTACTGTGAGCTCTCTCAGTCTTGAGACATCGCATGATCTCTTGAAGTGTCGAGTGGAAACGTTCCACTTGTCCGTTCGAGCAACTTGTGTACGGTGGTGTGCGGTAAATGTTAATGCCTAATTCATTTTCTATCATATGGTTAATGGAAATTGAGTTAAAAGATTTTTCGTTATCAAAAATTATAGTTTCAGGAATAAGGAAAAATATTATGTCCCTCAAAGGTTGTCTAATATTATCTGCGGCTCTGGATTTAATTACTTTTGCTACCGCAAACTTGGAAAATTTATCTATGGCTGTCAAAACCAAATGCTTATCTGTTATAAAGATATCGAGGTGGACAATTTGTCCAGGAAATTGTGGAATGGGGGTTGGCTGAATCTCTGGTTTGGCAGGATGGCGATCATATTTATTTTCTTTACAGACCAAACAATTCTTTATTATACTACTAATTTTATTGTTCATGGACGGAAAATAATATTTCTCGATAATTTGAATTTTATTTTCACGGGCATTTCGGTGTGCTCGATTGTGTATACGCAAAATTAAATTTTCCTGCTCTTGTTCACTAATGACGTCTTCGACTTGTAGTTGTGTAAATCTTACCTTGTACCCGCTAAAAAGGAAAGGATATATCTCTTGGATTTTTCCCTTAATGCGCTCATCCGTTTTAATGCAGTTAACGACAGATGGATTCAAGTAGCGTTTTAAAATTCTCAATAGATTTTCTAAGTCATAAAATTGTTCGGTAAGTATATGTCTATGGTATGTGGGAAAAACTATTTTAAATTGATATGACTGACTTTGACCCTGATTAAGAAAAATTTGATTTTTGAACACATTAATAGGTACTTCTACAGAATAAATTAAATTATGGGAAGAACTTTCATCGCTGTGTTCACTTGAAGTAAGCGTATTTATTTCGGGTGGAATTCTTGACAAGGCATCGGCTACGACGTTTGCTTTTCCTGGTTTATAATGCAGTTGATAGTTATATTCTTCTAAAATTGCCTTCCATCTTTTCATCTTACTGTTGTTATTCTTGTTGCTTAACACATAAGTAAGAGGTTGATGGTCGGTATAAATATTCACTTTAGTAGTACCATATAGATAATTTCTTAAGCTATTCAATGCCCATATAATCGCTAACATTTCTTTCTCGTTAGCGGCATAATTTTCTTCGGTCTTGCTCAGAGTTCTAGATATGAAAATAATCGGTTTTTCGTCCTGGGAAAGTACTGCACCCAAGGCAAAATTCGATGCGTCAGTAGTTAATGCGAACTCTTTATTAAAATCAGGATATGCCAGCATGACATCTCTGGAAACGAGATTTGTTTTTATTTTATTGAAAGCCGAAATAGCTTCTGAATTTAAATTAATTTTAATTTTTGAGGATTGGTTCTTGGACGCACGTCCTTCCTCCCCTCTTAAAAGGGACGTCAGGGGTTTTGCGAGTTTCGCATAATCCTGCACGAAACGACGATAATACCCTGACAGGCCTAGAAATGATCTTAACTCTCTTAGCGTTTTGGGTGGCGGAATTTTAGCAATAGCTTCTGTTGTTTTTGGATTCGCTGCAATTCCTTCAGAAGAAATAATAAAACCTAGAAACTCAACTGATTTTTTAAAAAAATTACATTTGTCCAACTGGACTTTCATGTTTTCACTTTCAAGAATTTTGAAAACTTTTTCTAAATCACGGATGTGATCGTCCTCATTTCGGCTGAAAACAATTATATCATCGATACAAACGAAACAGCACACTCCGATACATTCGCGTAATATGTCATCAAGCGCTCTTTGAAAAATAGAAGGGGCATTTTTCAAGCCAAAAGGTAATCTTGTGTACTCATATTTTCCATTGTTAATGGAAAAAGCTGTTTTTTCTATATCAGATTCTTTTAGCGGGATCTGATGAAATCCGCTCTTTAAATCGAGTACTGAAAAAAAATTATTATTCCCCAGTTGCGCAAGAACGTCATTGATATCCGGAATTGGATATCTGTCTGCTATGGTGACCGCGTTGAGTTTTCTATAGTCCGTTACGACTCTATATTGTTTATTTCCGGCTTAATCCGGTTTTTTTGGAACAATCCATACCGGAGAGTTGTAAGGAGAACGTGATGGCCTTATGATGCCATCATTAAGCATTGTTTGGACTTGTTTTTCCACCTCAGCTTTTAAAGCCATGGGGTAGGGATAATATCGAGTATATACTGGCGTATCACTCTTTGTTCGAATTTCCCCTATAACCTTTGTGGTATAAGTCAGTTTCATATTCGGTTCGACAAATAAATTCGGTATTTTCCTTGTCAACTCGCTAACAATTTTATTCTGCCTATCCGTCATGCGCTCGTTCCTTATTTTAATCATATTAATTGATTCTGACTTCCTTTGATGAATTTTGATTTTCGTTCCATTTTCAAGCAACATGTAACTATCCCTGGTGTGAATAACTGCTCCTAATTGTTTCAAACTATCGTTACCTAAAATCCCATGAAAAGATCTTAAGCTAGGAAGGATGTAAAACTTGAATTCTTTGTTCCCAATGTTGAAAAGATTAATAAACGTGTGACTGCTAATTTCAATGTCACGGCTACTGATCTTGTAAAGAAATTTTCTTGATTCGGTATAACGGTTTTCGAAAGAGATGGTTGTATATAATTTTTTGTAGACCCTGTGTCTATTAGAATATTGAGAATTTTTCCAGTTTCCGTTTTACATCGTACATATGGTAACGATGAATCCGTTAACCTAAAAAATGTAAATCGCTAATATCGACTGGTTGCTCTTCTTGGTTAACGAAAGCAACTGTCTCTTCTGGAGTTTGTTGTAAATGGTCCAAATTTCCATTTTCGGGGTTTGTATAAGGTCCATTTTCTTCCGGAGGATGTTCCTGATACCATGCTCCATCTGGTACGTGATTAAAAGTGTCTAAATGGAAATTCCTTTGTACCTTATTTGCAGGGGCATTGAATGGTGCCTGTGGAGGTCTTTTCCCAAAAAGGTCGTTCTGTCTCGGTCGATTCATGTAATTTACTCTCCTTGAACGAAAGCTTTGGTCAACATCCATAGGCTCGGGCCTTGGCTGTGGCTTAGGTATGAAATGCCTTGGTGGAGCATAGTTATGATGGTCGTATTGGTTATATTGATTGGGCCTGGGGATGGCACCCTGATTGTGATAATATGTCATTCTCTGTGGGGATTGCCGTCCTTGAAAGTTTGCAGTTGGTTTTCTTGGTCGCAGTGGTGGGGGTATATGCGCTAACTCAGGAATAAATATAGCTTGGTTCCGTGAAGGAGTAGGCATGAATTTCCTATTATGCGCATAACTGGTTCTAAAACTTTGGTTTTCCAGTTTTAGGCATAAGTGCAATGCTTTTGGCAGGTCTGTTGGCTCTTTCATGGCCAAAAGTCTAGGCAGATCTCCTTTCAACCCTCTTATGAAGGTATCAAGTGCTTTATCCCTATATGTCTGGGTCAAGAGATTCAATGACTCCTGTCCTATGTCCATAGAGCTAATTTTGTTTAATATTAGGGACAAGTGATTATAGACTTTCTGGTAAAATCCTGAATAGTTTCTGATCCTTGAACGAGTGAAGCTAACATCTCTCTTATCAGCATAGTGCAAAGTCAGACAGCGGGCTTTGCTTTCCCAGTTCAAGGGCGTATTGTATGATTCAAGTATTGCATCTGCGTTGCCGACAATTTTGTTTCGTACTACACTAAGAATTCCAAGGTATTTGGGTGTCCCTCTTAAATGCTTATAAATGTCTAAAATTCGTTCGACAGATTTTCTCCACGAACTCCAAATCTCTCATATTGAATGCGACTTGGTTTTCCTGCGGAGGCGCAGCTGGTAGCACCGATGGTCTAATCAAGTTATTAGGGTTCGACATTTTTTTTTTTATGCGATTAAAAATTATATTAATTTATACTGGCACGAACTTCCCTATAAGAATATGCCTACAGTTATTCGTGTCCTGTCCAGTCAGACCGCAAAAATTTGTTAACGTGAATGAATTGTCAAATTATTAAATTATTTTGCAAATAAAATAATTTTAAGAGATTTCTTACAGCACTATATTTCATTGCAACTTTTTCCTTTTTTATGAGAAGCACATTTATTTCTAATCTTTGTGTTTTTTTTTTTTTATGTTGGGTTAGTGGACTTTAAGCAACAAACAAGGTAAAAAATTTAATTATTGACGAAAGGAAATTTAAAATATTGAAATTGTTACTTTATTACAGGATTTGAAAAGCTTTGATAATTTCCCTTTTTAAGTTTTTAATAATTATATATATATATCTATTTTTAATAATATATTTTTAATAATGAAGGAAATATATATATATATGTATATATAACTTAAATGACTAATTTCTTACATTACTATGATGTTCCTCATGTTGGTGGCTGACATCCGTTTGTTGAAAGATGATGTAAGTAGTGGAGATTAATCCTTGAAGAATCAGAAAGGTTTCAGCAGCTCTTTTTATGTGAAGCAATCTTTTTCTTATCTTTTACACCAAAAGATTAATTTTCATTTTTTGCTCCAAAAGATTGTTTTTCAGTTTTTGCACAAAGAATTTATTTAATTTTTAGTTCATTCGAAAGGTTTTTTTTTTGTTTTTGTTATCGCTTTACCAAAGTTTTTACTTATAACTTTTAGTTCTTACACAAACGGAAAAAATTGCTTCGTCTTTAGGTGAGCTATTTATTACCGTTTTTAATTCAATAAAATTTTTTTATGTCCTATTTTATACAAGTTTTTATAATTGTTTCTTATGGTCACTATTTAAATTAATTAATACCTGCACCTTCTGCTTGAGGGCAAGATTCCACTTTTAAGTCTATGACTTTTTATTTTAAAAGGTATTAGAAACTTTGGCTGTTCTTTTAGTTTACTTCTATTATATTTCACATTTGGAAGCTTATATATTCCATTATTTAACTTTATTCTCCTTCTTTTTATTAGTTTGTCTTGTGAATATTTTAATTTTAGGATTTTTAAATTTTCACTTATTATTAAACTTTTATCACTATGGTGTCCAGTGAAGCGGCTGGTGTGCAACACCGTCCCTTTTTCCACACAGGATACTTGGGGGCCTCGTTCTTCACAACTACAGCGGGAGTTCCGACCGCGAGGACACTTGGGCGACCGAAAAGGATAATTTGACACACTACTTATACGTGCGGCTACTTGACGCATTCATATGTGCCTTTAACGTTCGCGTTATCCTTCGGGTCCCTGTTCGGGCGCCAATTAAAACTCTATGAGTTTTTTTATTTTAAAAAAAAATTTTTTTGGGAGCTATGCTCCTTTATTACTTGAATGCCAAAATAGAACTAACTTAAAATTAACAATAATGTTCATTATATTAAAATTATTATTTTTCCATCACCAAACATCACCTGATTTATTTCCTGGAATTTCGGGTAACTGGATCGGTTGTCTTGCAACTAACGGATGTTCCCACAACACGCTTAAATTTAATAGACATGAAGTCAGCAGAAATGTTTATTTTGTATTTCCGTTGCTGTTAACAAATGCAACGTTAACTTACACAATTTGTGAAGAGTCTTAAATTTTCCCACCTCTGATTGGTCATTACTAATTAAGAAAAGTAAACAGATTGATGTTTATTCGTCTGTTGAGTTGTTTGTACAAGTTTTTAAAAACTATTTTGCATTTGCTTTGTAATTCTCCGCTAATTAATAATAAATTTTACCCACTGAGGCTCAACAAGCTCATTTTGCTGATGAGTATTAATTTTTTATAGCAATGTTACGTCTTTCTTCAAAGAATTCTCTCTTTTTCTAGATAATGATGGTGTTATGCGTCTTAATAGAAGAGCTGTTCAGTTTCGTTTACGATTAGGCATCAATTTGATTACATTTTGAAAACAATTGTACTGATTATATAATTCTCTTTTAAACAATTTATGATAACTAATTACTATTACTAATAGTCGAAAAGTAATCCGGATTACTACAAATTGCGATAAAATAATCAAGAAGAACCAAAAGTAATCAAAAATAATCCGAATACTTTCAAAGATTACTTTGATTATTTTCAAACATTTTGAAATTTACATTACTTTATTTTGAAAAAGTTCTCAAGAAATTAATGTATAAAACTACAGGTTTTTCGTTTAAGAAATTATTAACATATTCAGTTATATAACAATAACAATAATTTAAATCTAAAAAACCAAATATAAAGAAAAACATAAAGAAAATAATACAGAAAAACAAATACGTTCAACGTTTCTTTTACTTACAATTGGCTTTCATTAAAACTAATTTTCCAAAGGAAAAATCAGACAATGGGCCGCGTGAATAAAAAGGTAGTTTATACTACATAGTACTAAGTACTAGCACTAGCTTTAACTTTTCAGTACTAGCTGTGTTGAAAAGTATAATCTACAAAAAGTGTGAATAAATCTTTACTAGTACTACACAGTGTAGCCAGGTTAATATTGTCTAACGTCCCCAAATTAAAGAGTGTTGTCCCCAAAAATTCCCATTTTAAAACTGGAAATCCCCAATAAATATATTTACATATATTAAGCATCATAAAAAACAAATTTTTTATTAATTTTATTACATACATTTATTTAAGCTAATGCATTCGTATGTGGTCAATGGAACTTTTGCATCCATAGAATATTTTAAAATTCCATACACGAAATCAAATTTATTCTCTTTTCTATGCTTTCGAGTTGTAAATTTATAAATAACTCAAAATTTTCACTCTCAGTGAATATTTTCAGCATTTCTTTTGCTAGTACAGTTACATAATCTAAAAAAATTTGTTTGAACTCCTTCTACTTCTTATGCCTTTGAACATTCTATGCCAACATCAATTTCAGCAACATCCAAATTACTTTCCTTATCGTGAATTAGTACATCCATTTTGGCAAACCAGCTAAAATCCCCAATTTGGGGAAAAATCCCCAAACCAGTGTGTACTACATAGCTAGTACTGAAAAGTGATAGCTAGTACTGGAAAAATAAACAAATGCGGCTGAAAAAAAGAGTTGCCTCTGTTTAAAAAAAAACATTTTTCTTATAAGTTCTAAGCAAAACTTGTGGTAAAACATTTTGGCAACAGTGATAGCTAGTACTGGAAAAATAAACAAATGCGGCTGAAAAAAAGAGTTGCCTCTGTTTAAAAAAAAAACATTTTTCTTATAAGTTCTAAGCAAAACTTGTGGTAAAACATTTTGGCAACACTCGAAGTATGTTTTGATTATTTATTATCACGATGGGCGACAAAAATAGCGCGAAATTTTTTGATATGCTCCAAAAGCATAAAATTATATTTAAAAATTCTCAAGTGCTGTCAGTGAGAGTAGCAAAAAATAATGCCCTGTTTTTTTGTATTTAGAAATTTGGCCAGGAAATTACAATTGGTCAATTGAAAAAACAAATTCAAAACATGAGGAATGATCATAATTCATTAATGCAGTCATCATATTTAAATAAAAAAAAACGACAATGCACTTTATGACGAATAAACCAACAATAAACTTATTTCCAGCACCTCAATGACATGCTTAAAAAAATTCAAGTTAAAACTAGTAATTTTAAGTACTTACTAGTTTTTAATCACACATATTTTCAGCAAACGCTGGAAAAACTAGCTTGTGCTAGACTGCAAAAAGTACTAGCTTTAACTTAAATTTTTATTCACCTAAAATCTAGTTTAAACTTAAAATTTCCTAGTATTAGCTTTAGCTACCTTTTTATTCACGCGGCCCAATGATTGCCGCCTTAGACTGTTAACGATCCCGTTAAAAGCAAACAGTCGGTCAACTGGAGCTGAAGATGTTAAGGGCGTGTTAAAAAAAAATAAAAGCCTCCTTAAAAAAGTCGTATTTTTGTCAAATCTCACTTGCTGACATAGCTGCAAGATTTTGTGAGGTAATATCGTCATATTTTTGCGCAAAAATCGTCATTATCGTCAATATAGCTTATTGAAATCGTCATAAAAACGTCAAATGAAAAAACCCGTTTTTTTTTACCAACAAAACATATTTTATCACAGGCGAAATATAACAAAACTCTTAAATCAACAAATCTTATTAATAAAACAGCGTTCATATGAATACAGAGATCAGATACTTCAATTAGAATTCGCATGTATTTTAATACTTTGAAATGTATATGAATCAGTGAGCTGTAGCAAGTGTTTAATTTTCGGGTATACTTAATTATGCAATTTGATTTTTATGATCTAATCATTTTTTTTCAAAAGCGAAAACACTTGTTTACGCAACCGTTCGTTTTATGCTAACATGAATGTTCTGACTGTGTCGTTTCCCATCAAATGATCGAAATGAATTAGACTTGTTAATGAATTTTCTGCTTGTGCATAAAATGCGAACGAGTATAAAACTGAATAATACTTGTGTGTGTTGTTCTTAATATTCAACGTAAGGGAACAAGTAGGATCGATCATGCTTGTTGCAGCTCACTGATATGTATATATACGGTGTCCTATTTTGTCCTTTCTTCTTGTTGGCTACTGTTCTTCTTTAGTTTCCAAAATTAAAAGTCAAATAAAAATTGTAACGTTACTGACTGACTGATTCATCATCGCACAGCCTAAACGCCTGAAGGCAAAAACTTGAAATTTGGACCAGGGCTTGGTCTCTCCCCAAATCGATCCACTAAGACGGGATTTTTGGAAATTCGAATGTTTAGGGGGTAAAAAAGTGCAAAAACGGTAACCTTATATCTCTAAAACTAAAAGAGATACAAAAAAAATTTAATGCTTATCGTTGTTCTTTAGAAAAATAAGCGGACAGGTAGGTGTCTGGTAATTTTTTGGAAATTCAGACCTTTAACGGAGTAAAACCTGCATTTTGTAGTTTTTTAGAAATAAGGGTTATATCACATTTAAACTTATCTAAAAAATCCAAATACAAATTTAGTACTTTTTTCGAAATTCGGACGTTTAAGGGGTAAAACGCGTAACTATTTTTGGTACTTTTTTTATAAAACATTTTTTTTATTTATTGACATAAACGTATTAAATTATGGGCTCCCACTACAATAATGAAATTTTTCATGCTTCAATGGGGAGAAAAATAGTACCAAAAATGGGAAATACGGGAAATTTAATCTCTTACTTTAGCTTTTTGGTTCTACAACTGGCAATTTTTTTAATTATCATTAATATTGGACCTAGAAACATAAACTTCAACATGCAATGTCCTGAGTGGATAAGAACCTATGAGGGTACTTTTTGCTCTTCAAATGATACTTTTTGAATTTCCGTTCGTTTAAATACTAGAAACATAAAATTAAACATGCAAAGTCCTGAGTGAATGAGAATTTGTTAGAGGGATCTTTTTGGTACTCTTTCGTTCTTTAACTGGTACTTTTTCATTTTCTTTAATATTAGACCTATTAACATAAAATTAAACATGCAAGGTCCTGAGTGAATGAGAATTTGTTAGAGAGATCTTTTTGGTACTTTTTCGTTCTTTAACTGGTACTTTTCTCATTTTCGTTAATATTGGACCTATGAACATAAAACTAAACATGCATGGTCCTGAGTGAATGAGAATTTGTTAGAGGGATCTTTTTGGTACTTTTCCGTTCTTTAACTGGTACTTTTCTCATTTTCGTTAATATTGTACCTATGAACATAGAATTTCCTGAGCGGAAGCGGAATCAAAGACAAGGACCGTTTTTGTTTTTCAACACGTACTTTTTAATCTTTGTAAGTATTGGACCTACAAACAACATAAGCTTTGGCGTAAAAATATGTCCACGAAAGAAAGGGATACGCTAACGAAGTAGCGGGTTAAATGCTAGTACAACATAAATTTATAACCACCCAAGGCAGGAATTGCCTGGCAACACTGAAAAGTGTATGTTCAATGTATCAAATTTTTTGTCGGCTTTCAAATGTACTGTAGTGTAGTATATTTTGGTGCTCATATAAAACCAATGTCCGTTCGTTTTTGATTAACAATACTGTTTGTTGTAATAGGTCAGTAATTAAGTTTGCATGACTCAAAAACAAATAAATGATCAAAATTCAACGCAGTTTAATTTGTTTAACAATTCAATGAACTTTGAATTATTTGAATATGAATATCGGACACTTGAGAAACCAATACACACACAAACCAATGTATTTTTATTAAATATGTTGTTCTTCTCTGGTTACAAAATACTTTGATTCTTCTTGTCTTCTACTGAATCACAATAAATAACAAAATTAAAATAACAAATAAAATATGAAACCGAGTAGTGACCCAAATAGAAATTGTGATGAAAATGCAAATTTGCAAACTCTTTAAAAAAATGTTGTAATTAATAAAGAAACTTTGATTGTAAATAGTATTTAAGCGAAAGAAATTTTTAATAAAGAAGGAGACTATCATGAACACTCAAACTAAAATCTTGTGTTTAAATTTTCAACAACATTTCATGGCGATCCTTGCCCCTTTGTATGAACAAAGGCATTAAAAAGGAAAATATAGCATTAACTGCTTATCCTTTTTGCCTTATCTTACAAAGGATAGGGGACATAGAAATCGACATACAAAGCTTATGCTCAGTCGAATTCTATGAAGGACAAATACTGAAAAATTGAAAATTATCCTTTTTTTTATGGAGCATTCCTGGGAAGAGGTCCTCCACGACTTAAAAGAAGCTGAGAAACGCTGGGCAAAGCTACTAACCGAAGGTGCCAGCGCAACCGAGAAACCAGAAATTTTGAACCAAGGACCAAAGCCAAAGAGGTTAAAAACAACAGAAGCCCCTGCAAAATTCCCAATATTCCCATTGCCGAACTGCCATAAATCAAGAGGAGGCAAATTGAATAGATTAAAGAAAGATTTGAAATTGTATATAGAGATTTCGAAATATGACCAAACGAAGAAAGAGGAGTTAGCTTGAAAAATACAACACTTAAAAACAGAAATAAAAAAATTTTAAGAAAAATAATAAGACAAAAAAAAAATTTAATTCTTGTAATATATATATCTAGTTTTATCCTTTTTTTAAATACACAGATGGTAGGACCCATTTGGAGTAATAAAATTGACAAAACAAAAATGGGAAAACCACAAAGCAAGGTGGAAATACAGGAAAATATTGTAAATAATGGAAATGGTGAAAATAACAAATTCATACTACCAGAGTACATTGTAACTTTAAATATTGTAACCATAGTATTATACATAGCGTACAAAATCAATCAGTATTTCAAAAATTATGTAATTAAACATAGAAATGGAACTAGCAATAACAGATGTATAACAAAAAAAAAAAAAAAAAACAAAAAAAAAAAAAAAAAAAACTTTTAAACTAAATGGAAGACCATATTTCAGAGTTAAAAGATATTCTAAAAAACTTAAGGAAAAGTCCAGCAAGGAAGTATACAGGAAAAACTATCCAAAACAAATTGGCGACAGTAGAAAATATAAAGAAGGATTTTTTATCAAAAATAATAGAGGAAACAGACGAAGAAAAAATAACGGCCTTAAAAATAGAATTTAATAGTATTTGCACACAAATTAAGAAATATTTAATAGAAATTCCAAAGGAACAAGAAGAAAAAATTAATAAAATGGCATCTTTTAGCTTAGAAACAACATCAAAAGCACTTCCTTTGTTCAACGGTAATTATTTAGAATTAGAAAGCTTTTTGATAACAGCGGAGTTAATAAACAAAACTCTATCGAATGAAGCGAAAACAGATTTTATACAATACGTGTACCATGCTAAACTTACTTCCAATATTAGGACAGCATTAGGTACATATACAAAGCCACAAGACTTTGAAACTTTAAAGAAATTACTACAAGATAGGTATAAAAACAGAGAAACAGTTCGTGAATTACAGAATAAACTAAATACATTGTTCCAAGGAAAAATGTCAATAGAATTGTATAGGGAGAAAATACTTAACATTACAGATAAATTAAATAAATTAGGAATAGAGCAATTAGGAAATGAAGTTACTGAAGCTGAGAAGAATATTATAATTCGATTGAATAATAAACTAGCTCTAGACACATTTAAGAAAGGTTTAAATGAATATTTCAAATCAACCATATATGCTGCTCGACCCACTAACTTACAAGAAGCATCGGATCTTGCTTTAGAGTTGTAAAATGAACACAAATCAACTCAGGAAGTAACAACACCAATGCAGACGCATTATCAAGAATAAATATAAACTCAGACACATTAAAAACCATGATTCCTGACAAAATTGATGAAACTATTAAAAAATCCCTGGTGATAACTAGAAGTATGAAAAATAAAGTGATACAAAACGAGGAAAATAAAGGCGAACAAGAAGAGGAAAATAAAGAGATACAAAATGAGGAAAAGAAGAAAAATAAATGTAGTGGATCCAAAGAAAATGGTAATACAGACCCTAAAGAGCCTGATCAACTCAAAGTTTGGGAATGTACATCCATAAATAATATAAAGCATGCAAGAAAATTGAAATTTATTTTAGAAAAATCGAGAAAGAAAATGAAAATTGAGAATGATCATATTCTAAATGAAATGGCCATCAGATGTAGCGACAATCCTTGTTATCTAGATAATGTATTGGAGAAACTACCTTCTGTTTTAGACGGATCAAATTATATTAAGTACGCACTAGAAAAAAGTGACGAAATATTTAAAAGGATATCCATAGAAAAATTTAAAGAGAAAATAAATGAATGTAAGGAAAACGACGTCATAATAATGTTATATAGTAATCCTCAAAGAATAATAGATAGTAAAAGAAAACATGAACTAATTGAGTTATATCACAATACACCATGCGGAGGACATTTCGGAGTAAGAAAAACTTTGATTGAATTGAAACAAAAATATATATGGAAGAATATGTATAAAATGGTAAAGCAATATATTTTAAAATGTGATCTATGCCAAAGAAACAAACGAACAAGACATACAAAAGAACCATTATGTGTCACGGACACACCTAATAACAGTTTTGAAACTGTAGTTATCGACACAGTAGGACCTTTAAGACCTTCAGAAAACTATAGATACATACTAACAATGCAATGCGAGCTGACTAAATACGTAATAGCAGCTCCGATGGAAAGTAAGGAATCAAGGTCGATAGCAAAATGTTTGATTGAAAATTTAATATTAAAATATGGTATACATATTTAAAATTTTGAAATCTGACAGAGGAACAGAATTTGTAAATGAACTGATGAGAGTAAGTAAAATTTAAAGAGAGAATATATTACACACATATTGTTAAAATATTGTAACATAAATTTGTTCTAAATTAAAATTTTGCAATCTTGCCAAATAATCAAAATTGCAAAGTTTTAATTGAAAGATTGGGGGTGTAGTGTAGTATATTTTGGTGCTCATAAAAAACCAATGTCCGCTCGTTTTTGATTAACAATACTGTTTGTTGTAATAGGTCAGTAATTAAGTTTGCATGACTCAAAAACAAATAAATGATCAAAATTCAACGCAGTTTAATTTGTTTAACAATTCAATGAACTTTGAATTATTTGAATATGAATATCGGACACTTGAGAAACCAATACACACACAAACCAATGTATTTTTATTAAATGTGTTGTTCTTCTCTGGTTACAAAATACTTTGATTCTTCTTGTCTTCTATTGAATCACAATAAATAACAAAATTAAAATAACAAATAAAATATGAAACCGAGTAGTGACCCAAATAGAAATTGTGATGAAAATGCAAATTTGGGTATTCAACTCTTTAAAAAAATTTTGTAATTAATAAAGAAACTTTGATTGTAAACAGTATTTAAGCGAAAGAAATTTTTAATAAAGAAGGAGACTATCATGAACACTCAAACTAAAATCTTGTGTTTCAATTTTCAACAACATTTCAGTACTGTGCAGAATTTAAATTGTTTTTATCAAATAACATTGATATAATAAAAAAATACATTCTTCAGAAAAATATCAATAACATATAATCCTTAAACTATTGTTTTTAGTTATTTTTATTTATTGAATTTTGTTATTTTTGTATTATTGGCTAAATTTAATTTCTTTGTTAATTTTGAGTAATTAATTAATCTTTTGTTTTAACGTCGTGTGAACTTCTAGGCATATTTAATTTCTGTTTTAAACATTAAAATAAGTACATACATATGTACATATCTACTTGTAATAGTCACTAATATTACATTGTTTGAATTATATTTTTATTTTATTGATATAAAATATATCTATGTAATTAAGTTAATACATTTTAATTTAATTTTGAGCGTCCTTTTTTTTTTTTGTCGAAAAATATGGTAAAACTATGATTTTTGTAATAAATTTAGTCTAAACCGGAAACAAAACACTAGAATCTCTAATTTGCATCTCTGATATTTTTTTTCCAAAAATCCAATAGTTATATGTTTTTATCAGGACAATAATTTTAATTGTCTGAACTCTATTTCTAGCTCTTGTCTTTCACTTTCTTCACCAAAATAGGAAAATTCTTTTCTAATTTCAGAAAACAAATTTTTTTCTACATTAATAATATTAAATGGATTAATTTGGCTAATAGCTTTATACTTATTTTCAAAATCAAATCATGATAATATCTGATCTCAAAGCTCTATATAAAA
This sequence comes from Lypha dubia, assembly GCA_947311025.1. Classification (NCBI taxonomy): domain Eukaryota; kingdom Metazoa; phylum Arthropoda; class Insecta; order Diptera; family Tachinidae; genus Lypha; species Lypha dubia. Next base: position 45,010,136 of record OX371263.1, on the reverse strand, counting down.
ATTATCACAATTATTACTACTAAAATATTTCTCTTTTGCATTTATTTGTGGTTCTTCCAATACGTCTCTGGCAAATATTCCTAAATAAATGTCTTCAAAATTTAAAAAATTGTTTTTGTGTTAATAGTCAATTAATAAAAGTTTTGAGTTTTAAACAAAGTAGTTCTTAAAAAGTTTCTTATTGCAATTTTCAGCATTTCAAGGTTGCTTTAATAGTACAAATAACAGTTGCAAACTTGAATTATTTAAAATCGTCAAAATTAGGGTATAAATCGTCCCATCGTTGCTATATCAATTTTACCAGGGTTTACTAAAACTAATATATTTAGTAAAAATTCACCTCATATTCCATAATTTTATGTGAAAACTAGAAAAATATTTACCTGTTAACAAATAAATTTCCAGTTTTCTAAAGAAAATTTTGTACTTGACAACTAGTAAAATTCTTTACTAGCACACAAAATGAAAATAAATTCTCTGTAATATATTGTTCAGCAACAATTTCTTGTCAATGAAAACTAGCCATCCACTCAAAAATGCAAAAACGCACATATACAAAATATTCTTTTCATACAATATGCCGCTATCAATATTACCAAAAAATGAAATATGTGCCAATCCAACCAAACACAATTTCGACTAGTTGACAAACATGCCGATCTTACAATGACTAGTATTTAAAAATTGTTCTCCTTGAATCAACAACCAGCAACCCAAAAAATTTTTCAAAATATGCGTTGATAATAGCAGATTTCAAGAATTTTAAACAAACAACATTTGCTTTATGACTGCTTACCTGTTGTGAGCAGTTGTAATTCGCATTTTGATGTGTATATTAGTGATGTTACGAATACTCGTATTCGTATTCGACTATTCGCCTGTTTTAAGATATTCGTATTCGTATTCGCCAAATTCAAGCGAATATTTTTCGAATAATTTTCCCATACATTTTCCAAAAAAAAATCATACAAAAGTTTAAAAAAAGTACATAAAATGTAAAAAAATATATTAATTTTTATTAAAAAAACCCATTGTATTTCACGCAAAGTAATAACCTTCTTAAAAAACAAACAAAAATATATATGTATTTTGCAACTAGTATTCAAAAATTAAAGTTTTATATCATGTTAAATTAGCAATCAAACCTCAGTAGAGGAATGTTGAATTTCAAAAATAGAAGTTTTGAAGCCTTTTCTTCATCAAGCCTATTACGATGCGGTGTATAAATAAGCCCCGCACCACTAAACATTCGCTCGCTTGGAACACTCGTTGGTGGTGTAACTAAAAATTGCCTGACTGTAAAGGAGCTCGTATTTTTCCTTATTTACTTTCCACCATATTATTTCCACCGAATTATTAATTAAAAACCCAAACAGAGTAAGAAAAACGAAATCTGAAAGTATGTAAGTAAAATAATTAAAAAATGTTCTGTAGAGGTTTTCAAATTCGGCATCTTAATGCAATAATAATGTTAAATCACTAATTTTTTTTTTCATTTATAGTTACTAACGCATTGGATTTTTTCCAATTAAATTGGAAATATAAACCTCAAAAGAAATATTCGTATTCGTATTCGTATTCGGCGAATACTGTTTTAAATATTCGTATTCGTATTCGCGAATACTAAAAATTGATATTCGTAACATCACTAGTGTATATTGAAATTAGTGTACGAGATTTAATGTGTGTATGGATGTATGTACATTAATAATATTAAATGGATTAATTTGGCTAATAGCTTTATATTTATTTTCAAAATCAAATCATTATAATATCCGATCTCAAAGCTCTATATAAAAATTAGCACAATTATTACTCTTAACATATTTTTCTTTTGCACTTATTTGTGGTTCTTCCAATACGTCTCTGGCAAATATTCCTAAATAAATGTCTTCAAAATTTAAAAAATTTTTTTTTGCGTTAATAATCAATTAATAAAAGTTTTCAGTTTTAAACAAACTAGTTTTTAAAAAGTTTCTCATTACAATTTTACTCAGTTCAAGGTTGCTTCAATAGTACAAATAAAAGTTGCAAACTTGAATTATTTAAAATCCTCAAAATTAGGGTATAAATCGTTAAATATGGCAGCTATGGTTGCTGATGAAGACAATAAAAAATATGAATTAAACATAAACATGAATTCTACACAAAACACAATTACTCGTGAGCGATTATTCTCTCCGTACATGTTAAATAGTGATCAAGAAGCAACAACAATTGCACCCATTAGGAAACTTGTCAGCTTAGCTGTACAATCAAACAAACAATAAATAACAAGGTGACCAACGTGCACAAAATTGTAAATGCAGTGAGTGAAAATAGTGATAATAAAAATCAAATAAGTATGGATAGATACATAACCGTTAAAAAGGGGAAAATTTTCAAATCAGCTCAAATAGCGTCAACGGTGAAAGTTCCCAGAGATGGGAAAAATATTAAAAATTCCGAAAATCGTTTCGCGATTCTAAATGAACAAGGTGATGACGACACAATTACAACAAGGTCGGGTAAAACTCCGCCGATATATATAAGAGAGCAAATTAAATTTTTTTTTTTTTTGTAAAAAGCCTTATCTCGTTAATTGGAGAAAAGGAGTTCTATGTAACTTTAATTAAGCGCGGGAATATCAACGAAACAAAAATCCGTGTAGTGCAAGAAAGTAGGTACCGAAAAAAAAATTAAAATTTGTATACATACAACTTAAAGAGTGCTAAAGGTCTAACCGTCGTAATAAAAGGCAAAGAATCTAGCATGGATCCAGAATACGTAAAGTCTGGTCTTGAAAATAGTGGCTTCAAGGTGAAAAATGTTTCAAACACTAAAAACAGAGAACGTATGCCACAACGTATACTTAGAGTCTAGCTACAGCCAGGTGATATAAAAAAAAAAAAAAAAAAATGAATCACATCCAATTTATAATTTAAATTATTTATTGAACAAAAGAATTACAGTCGAGTAGCCACATAAAAGAGCTGGACCTATCCAATGCCTGGACTGTCAAGAATTTGGACACACCAAAACTTATTGCAAGTTGCCTACCGTCAGCGTTGTTTGTGGTGAGTTACAAAGTACCGCTGACTGTTACAAATTGAAAGGTGATCCCAAGGCAATAAAACTATAGAGGCTGGCCCCTTTACTCGTTTTTTAAACGTTCGTCGAACAAAAAAGAGAATAATTAACCCAGTTGCGCCTATCACACTTTTAAGCTACCCACAGTTACCTCAACAGTCTACCAGTCAGCAACAATATTCAAACTTATTAAAATCTAACACGACTATTGCTCAGCAACAACCTAATAGTCAATTATCATACGCTAACACTTTAAATAGTAACCAGAATTTAGCGCAAAAATGGTACCAGCAAACAAAGCTCCAGTGTCTAATTTTTGTCGTATTGAAACCTTAATATGGAGCTTAGTACAAACAGTAAATACTTATACTCTCAACATATCCTGTATAATGCAGGAAATGTTGAAAATACAGGTTACCTCGTTGCAGGGTGTACTAAACAAACCATGAACTTAAAAATCTGTTTTTGGAACGCAAAAATGAAATATAATATTTCCTTCTGGATAAACAAATCGATGTTATGCTTATCTCGGAAACTCACTTGACGTCTCAAAGCTATTTCAGAAGTAGTGGATATATTTTTTACGACACAAAGGATCCTCGAGGTAAAGCTAGTGTTGGCTCGGGAATTCTAAAAAAAACGCGAATAAAACACTACCTGTTAAAAGACCTTTGTGAAGAATTTTTCCACGCAATGAACATCTCTATTAAAAATTATTATCAAACATTTAACATCATCTGTGTATTTCCCCCAAGAATTTCAATTACCTTAAGTCAATATATGGCTTTTTACAAATGACTGGGCCCCCGTTTTCTAGCATCTAAACACACTTTTTGGGGTTCACGTCTAATCTCTCCTAAGGGTCGTGTTTTGTTTGAAACAATTTCTAGAATGGGTTTGAATGTAGTTTCAAGTGGTCAGCCAACATACTGGCCAACAGACCGACAAACTATTTCTGATGTTATTGACTTTGGTATAGTGAAAGGTGTGCCCAACGAATTGATTGAAGTTCTTCAGACCACTCGCCTACAATTGCCACTATTTACTCTCATAAATTTGCATCACCTACATATGATTTACCGATGACATCTACACGTATTAACTGGCTGATGTACAAAAAATATTTAAATGCTCATTGCACGGAAAATATGCCATTAAGAACACCTACTGACATAGAAAATTCTATTAGGTTGTTTGCTAAGCAAGCTGCTCTTAATGCTTCTTCAATTCAACCAAATCTACAAGAGAGATTTAACAATATTTTTTTGTGCAGATATAGAAAGGCTATTGACTGAAAAAAAAGAGCTCGACGAGAATGGAAAAGTTACAGACCCGTCAGTTAAAAATTAAGGCTGAAGGAATGTACAAAACAGCTAAGAAAATATTTACAAACACAAAAAACAGCTTCCCTGCAAAAATTTCTTCAAGAAGTCGATGCAACGCCACGAACAGATTATACGCCAAGACATGCATTCATAAGGCTTAAAAACCCGGTGATATGCAAACCTCCATTACGAGCTTTGCATGGTGACTGAGCAAGATTTAACATTGTGAAGATTTAAAAGGCTATTAGTAACCTTAACACCAAAAAGAGCCTCAGGTGTGAACAAAATAACCAACAAAATGCTTCAAGATTGCCTTCTATTGCAAAAAGAGTAATACTATTCATTTTTAATGGTATTTTGCGGCTGCAATACTATCCAACTGAATGGAAGGTTTTGATGATTACTATGATACCAAAGCCCGGCAAGGATCATATAAAGGTAAAATCCTATCGGCCAATTAGTTTATTAACCAACATTTCAAAACTATTTGAAAAGCTGTATATCAGCAAGCTGATGCCTATAAAAACTAGTAATGGATGCATTTTAGATCATCAATTCGGTTTTCGTAGAAAACATAGCACTATTTTAATTTTTAGTTCGAGAAGGAAATTTTTAAGCAGTCGATCGAATCCGGAGTTCCGCAAGGCAGCATCTTCGGTCGCTTATCGTACTTATTATATGCCTCTAGGGGGTGGGACTTTTCGCAGAGGTGGAAAGTTTCTGATTTGGCACTCACTTGGGAGTGGCCAGGACGATTCCTTTGTTGAACTGTCGAAGCAGCTAACTACTTCCGGTCTTAGACCAAGTACCCACCGGGCAATGGCTTTGTAGCATCCGCTTTAAGGCTAGCCAGAATAAGAAGGCGCCACAACCATGTATCCTGAATGGTTGAAAGGACGTCTCAGGAAAGTAGGCGACAACCGCTGACACATGGTTGCATCGTTGCAGCCCTATCACCAATCTAGGGGACGAGGGTTAGCAGCCCACATTCCCGAATCACAAATTGCTAACGAATCGTTAATTAATCAGCCTCTAAATGGAAAACCGAAACCCTCGTTGACGACCTTTGCATATCGAACAAGGACTATGATTGGATACTGGAACGTAAGAACGCTAAGAGATACTGACAACATTAACTCAGGTATAAATGCCAAGTACATGCAAGTTGAACGTGCGCGATACGGCATTGCCATCTTAGGCTTGAGTGAGATCCGCTGTACAGGCTCTGGAGAATACTCGTCAACTACATCCCAGACTGTTATGATTTATTCCGGGAAGGAAACGGGCAGCAGCCACGAATCCGGAGTGGGCAAATTGATGACAATAAATGCGCATAAAAGCTTAGTTACCTGGAAACCAGTCTCGGGCAGACTTATTCTTCCTCGCTTTGCATCCAGAGTAAGAAAAATATCTTTGATACAACGCTATGCTCCCACAGAAAGCGCCACAGACGAGGTTAAAAACACGTTTTACAGCCAGCTAAATAAAACTTATGATGCCATTCCACGGGGTGATATTGTTATCGTTATGGGAGATTTAAATGCCAAGGTTGGTTCTGATAACGAATCACTGAAGCACGTAATGTTCAGGCATGGCTTTGGTACTCGAAACGACAACGGCGAACGCTTCATTGACTTTTGCAATGCTAGAAAACTTGTGATCGGAGGCACCCTTTTTGAACACAAAGATTGTCATAAGGTAACTTGGATGTCACACGATAGGGCGCTTAAAAAACATCAATGTCCGAAACAATTTTAGCGATCAGCTACGCAATGCTGTGACACAAAACAATGATGCACTTCTGTATGCGTCTATCAACTCTAAATGGGACCACGTTAAAAACACCATCAGATCCTGCGCAGATCACACCATCGGCCCAGCTCCCAAAGGAAGACAAGTGTGGATGTCGGAGAACACTTGGAACTCAATCTCTGAACGTAAAGCTTTAAAAGAGAAAATGAATTCTTCCGTGGACTTTGATGAAAAAAGTAGTTTAAAAGCCAAATATCGTAAACATCACCAGACGGTACAGCGAGCAGTTCGACGAGATAAAATAAAGCACATAGACAGCCTAGCAGAAGCGGCCGAAAATGCAGCAAACTCTGGCGATACGCGAACTGTTTTTGAGATTACGAAAAAACTTGCAGAGCAAAGAGTGCGTACCAAACACCCAGTACGTGACATGAGAGGAAATCTGCTCATCACTGACCAGGAACAACTCCAAAGATGGAAAGAACATTTTTGTACGGTATTAAACAACATGATTGATCCTGCAGCTTAACCACCTATTTCCACAAGTTGTATTACAGCAACAAACCCTAGGATTCGAATCTCGCCCCCAAGCCTTGCAGAAACCATAGCAGCTATAAAACAGCTTCCAAATGGCAAAGCTGCGGGTACCGATGGTATCCCAGCTGAAATATATAAATGCAATCCAAACCTTACGGCTGAACTACTACACCCCTTATATGTGAATCGTGGGAAATTGAGTCCTTTCCAGACGAATGGAAGGATGGTATAATAGTCAAGATTGCAAAGAAAGGAGATCTGAAGAACTGCAGCAATTGGCGAGGCATATGTGTGTTACCAACCATAGCAAAGATAGTTGCAAAAATAATCCTTAATCGCGTTAAAGAGCACCTAGAAAATACCATCAGCTCTTGCCAAGCCGGCTTTCGCAGTGGATATTTCTGTGCGGATCATATCAACACCTTACGAATAATCACAGAGCAGTATGTGGAATTAAACTCCAAGCCCCATCTTTTTTTTCTTGATTTTGAAAAAGCTTTCGATAGTATTAACCGGGAGTTCATATGGTTAGCTTTGCAAAGAAGAGGTATACCGGAAAAGCTTATATCGCTGATCAAGGAAAGTTATAACCAAGCCAGATGTTTCGTTCTTCACAAAGGGAACCTATCTGACCCATTTATGGTGCAAAGTGGAGTTCGCCAGGGATGTATATTGTCTCCTTTGTTATTCATTGTCGTGATAGAAGATGTTCTAAGTTCCATAGAAAATAGCAGCCATGGTATCCAGTGGCAAATCAACAACAAATACCTTAACTACTTGCCATACGCAGATGACATATGCTTAATCTCGCACAGACTTTGTGATCTAAAACAGACAACATTAAATTTGCAAGAAAAACTCCGCTATACAGGTCTTAAAATAAATACCGGAAAAACAAAGGCACTGAGTGTAGGAGTTGACTCACCATCACCACTAAATATAGGCGACGAAATTTACGACTACAACTCCAACTTTTGCTACCTGGGTTGTGACGAAAATGGAGGTGCCGACTTAGATGTAGAGAGTAGAATAAACAAGGCAAGCTCATCCTTTGGCATATTAGCCCCAATATGGCAAAATAGCAAAATAAGTCTTCGCTCTAAGCTTAGAATTTTCGAAGCAAATGTCAAATCGGTACTTCTCTACGGATACACAATCTGGAAAGTTACGAATGTCATTACCCACCGCCTACAAACATTTTTCAGCCGCTGTCGCAGAAGAATTCTTCGCATTTTCTGGCCTCGGACAGTCCCTAATGCCGACCTCTTAGTGCAGTCAAGACAGATTCGGATAGAAATTGAAATACGGAAGCGCAAGTGGCAATGGATTGGTCATACACTACGACGAAACGACGACAACGTGGCCAAACAGGCACTTCGATGGAACCCATTTCAACAATCTGGCCGGCAACCTGGCAGACCACGTACAACGTGGCGACGTTCCACCGAAACTGAAATGAACAGCCTTGGCCTATCTTGGAACGAGTTAAGATCAACGGCACAAAATCGGGTCCGCTGGCGATCAGCTGTTATTGGCGCCCTATGCTCCAATGGGAGTTAGAGGAACATATATATATATATATATATATATATTTATATATTATATCTTTATATATATAATTCTTCTGAAAGTGTGTTAGTAACTGAACTCCTCCTTAACGGCTGGGCCGATTTCGATGAAATTTTTTGTGTGGATTTGAGTTGGTCCCTGGATGGTTTAGATTTACAATTTGGTCCAATTGGTCAAAGGGGCGTGGTACCTCCCATACAAACGACATATTAAAAATCTATTATTTCTGCTCCTGATAACGGTATTTGAACAAAATTTGGTACGTCGGATTGGTGTGCATTTTTTAAGTGCTACTGAAAATATGGGCGGAATTGGACAAAGGGGCGTGGTATCTCTCATACAAACCACAAATTAAAAATCTATTATTTCTGCTCCTGATAACGGTATTTGAACAAAATTTGGTATGTCGGTTTGGTGTGCATTTCTTATGTGCTGCTGCAAATATGGGCGGGATTGGACAAAGGGGCGTGGTACCTCTCATACAAACCACAAATTAAAAATCTATTATTTCTGCTCCTGATAATGGTATTTGAACAAAATTTGGTATGTCGGTTTGGTGTGCATTTCTTAAGTGCTGCTGCAAATATAGGCGGGATGGGACAAAGGGGCGTGGTACCTCTCATACAAACCACAAATTAAAAATCTATTATTTCTGCTCCTGATAATGGTATTTGAACAAAATTTGGTATGTCGGTTTGGTGTGCATTTCTTATGTGCTGCTGCAAATATGGGCGGGATTGGACAAAGGGGCGTGGTACCTCTCATACAAACCACAAATTAAAAATCTATTATTTCTGCTCCTGAAAACGGTATTTGAACAAAATTTGGTACGTCGGTTTGGTGTGCACTTTTTTAGTGCTGCTGCAAATATGGGCGGGATTGGACAAAGAGGAGTGGCACCACCCATATAACCCAAAAATTTAAATCGCCATATTTTGGGCATTTTTTGACCTATGTCGATGATATTTGGTACATTGGTATTGGCATAAATTGGAATACGTACCGGGAGAAAAGTGGATGGGACCACGCTCCTTTTTAGGAAAATTAAAAATCGTAATATAGGCTTAACTACTGGACCGATCGTCACAATAGCATATATATAAATACTTTTCATTTTATTTTATAGCGAGGGGGTAGCGAAGTACACCGGGATCAGCTAGTATTTATATATATTATTGTAATTTCACATTAATTTTGGCTAAGTTTCTACACAAGTTTTTTTTATTATGTTTATTCAGATGACGACTCGTTTTTATTCTTTTCTTTATTTTGTGTTACAGTGTTACTCTGTTTCTTACATACTAATATATATATATATGTATATATATATATACATCTCCCTTCTTTGAATACTAACCAATAGTAAGATTATATTAAATAAATATAAAATTCATTTACGTAGCCAACGAGCATTTCTTCTAAATACCGAGCCATCCTCCATTTATATCCAATATGACCTTGGAGCATCATGAGGTTCCAGTATTTCTGCCTTTATCGATTGTGGTTGTACCATACTTTCTCCCCTTTTCCAAATGGTTGCTTCGCAATTGCACCGTGATCATAGTATTTCTTAGAGTATCGATTCTTTACATCAATATTCTTATTTATGTTCGGCACGACACTTGGCTTATATAAAGAATTTTTCGCTGGCACCAATGTTCGTGTTTTTCGGCTCATCAAAATTTCTGCTAGTGATGCGCTTACTTCTTTTAACGGGGTATATCTGTATTCAAGCAAAGCGACCCACAGTTCCTCTTGATTTTCATGAGACATTTTTATTAGATTTTTTGATCCCCACGTACCTTTCTGCACATCGATTAGACTGGACATACCCTGGACTCGTTGTTACCAGATTTATATCATTTTTTCTGCAAAAACTTTTAAAATCTATTGAATTTAATGGCATGTTATCGGAGACAATTTCCGTCGGTATTCCATGTTGCACTTGTTTTTCAACTCTCGTAGTGAACAGACGCGTTTTTATAATCGTCGCAACTGAATATAAAAATAAATAAAATTTTTTTTTTTTTTTATATGTATATTATTTATTGAATCTTCAATAATAGATTGAAATATCAATAAGTTTTTCAAATCTTAAATCTAAAAAAAAAAAATAATAAATATAAGTTTAGCCAATGCTAAACATAATTTTTAGTTACAACGGGTGATTTTTGTTGTTTTACATCTCTCGTGTACGGCTGATAGAAAGAGTGTCCCTCCTCCTAAGCCGGGTGTGGCCTCTATACTCTAGAATATTGCGCGCAAGTGGGTTTGGGTGCAACTCAATTTTTTTAATGTATTTTTTCGCGTGTTTCGAAAATACTGTCTTTACCAACGAAACGTCTAGATCTTTATGAATTCTATGGTTTCTGACATACCAGGGGGCTGCAGTTATTGTACGTAGAATTTTATTTTGTCGCCTCTGAATTTTTTCTACATTCGATGCTGAGGCAGTGCCCCATAGCTGGATTCCATAGCACCATATTGGTTTCAGGATCGCGTTGTATAGTAGAAGTTTACAGTCTAAACTCAGTATTGAATTTCTACCCATAAGCCAATTCATTTGGGCTGCTTTTAATTTCATTTGCATCAACTTTGCGTCTATATGCGATTTCCATGTTAAACGGCGGTCAAGGTGAACGCCTAGATATTTGACTACAGTATGTTGCGGAATAGTCTCGGTGTTGATTTGTATAGGCGGGCATGTTTCCCTTCGCAACGTAAAAGTGACGTGTACACATTTCTGCTCGTTAACTTTTATACGCCATTGTTTGAGCCATTTTTCCAATTTGGATATATACCCTTGTAAGTTGATGGAGGCTTCTACTGGATTTTTATGGACGCTTAAAAAATCTGTATCATCGGCAAATGTTGATGTATGAATGTTATTGCTTAACGGTAAGTCAGAGGCATAAATTAAATAAAGTAAGGGACCGAAGATGCTGCCTTGGGGAACTCCGGCTTCGATCGACTGCGAAGGGCTTAAAAAATTGCCTTCCCTAACAACAAATTTTCGTTCCTCTAGATAGCTTTTTAAAAGCTTGACGATGTTTGCGGGGAGATTTCGTGTTAATTTGTGGATAAGACCTTCGTGCCATACTTTATCGAAAGCTTGAGAAACATCTATAAAGAGCGCAGAGCAATATTTCTTTTTTTCAAAGGTGTCTCTAACTACGTTCACAAGTCTGTGAGTTTGTTCAATTGTGCTATGTTGTCTGCGAAAACCGAATTGATGATCTGGAATGCATCCACTTCTAGTCAGTATAGGCATCAGCTTGCTCATATACAGCTTTTCAAATAGTTTTGAAATGTTGGGCAATAATCTAATAGGCCGATAGGATCCTTGCCGGGCTTTGGTATCATAATAATCATCGAAACCTTCCATTCTGCAGGATAGTATTGCAGCCGTAGAATACTATTAAAAATGAAGAGTATAACTCTTTTTGCAATATAAGGCAGTTGTTGAAGCATGTTGTTGCTTATTTTGTCGACACCTGGGGCTTTTCTGGTGTTAAGACTAGTAATAGTATTTTAAATCTCAGTCATGTTAAATCTCATCGGTATTTCTGGTAAAGAGACGACTGGTGGCAGTTCAACAATATCAGCAGAAATATTCGGGGTAAATACTTTTTCTAGGTGCTTAACAAATAGATCACCTTTTTCAGCATCAGTTCTTGCCCAGTCACCATTAGAGGCTCGTAATGGAGGTTTGCAAATAACTGGCCTTTTAAGTCCTCTGGCTGCACGCCACAGCGAATAATCTGTTGATGGTGTTGCATCGAGTTCTAGCAGAAATTTTTGCAGCGAAGCTGTTTTTTGTGATTGTAAAACTTTTCTTAGCTGTTAAGCCGTAATTTTAGCTGAGGCGATCTGTAACGTTGCCATTCTCGTCGAGCTCTCCGTTTTTCAGTCAATAGCCTTTCTATGTCTGCACAAAAAATATTGTTAAATCTCGCTTGTTGATTTGGTTGAATTGAAGAAGCATTAAGAGCAGCTTGTTTAGCATGTGCTTCAAACAACCTAATATAGTTTTCTATGTCAGCAGGTGTTCTCAATGGCATATTTTCCGTGCAATGAGCACTCAAATATTTTTTGTATTTCAGCCAGTTAATACGTGCAGGTGTCAGCGGTAAATCACATGTAGGTGTTGCAGTTGTGTGTGAGTAAATAGTGATAATAGTAGGCGAGTGATCTGAAGACAAATCCAAAGACGCTTCTACTTCAATCATTTCGCTTGGCACGCCTTTCATAATCCCAAAGTCGATAACATCAGGAATTTTTTGACGATCCGTTGGCCAATATGTTGGCTGACCACTTGAAACTACATTCAAGCCCATTTTTGAAATTGTGTCAAACAAAACACGACCCTTAGGACTGATTAAACGTGAGCCCCAAAATGTGTGTTTAGCATTGTAGTCACCAGCTGCTAGAAAACGGGACCCCAGTGTTGTATAAAATGCGGTATATTGACTCTCTGAAATTGAAAACCTGGGAGGAGAGTAAACAGATGATATCACAAGCTTTTGATAAAAATTTTCAATGCAGATGTTCGTTCCTTGAAGATATTCTTCACGAAGGTCATTTAGTAGGTAGTGTTTTATTCGAGTTTTTATTAGGATTCCAGAGCCACCACAAGCTCTACCTTGAGGATCCTTGGTGTCGTAGAAATAATATCCACTAATTCGAAAATAGCTTCGGGACGTCAAGTCAGTTTCTGAGATTAGCATAACATCGATTTGTTTATCCAGAAGAAAATATTCAATTTCATTTTTATGTTGGCAGATGCCGTTTGCGTTCCAAAAACAGATTCTTAAGTTCATGGTTTTTTCAATACAGCCTGCAACAAGGTAGACTGCATTTTCAACATTTCCTGCATCATACAGGACATGTTGAGAGTAAATGTATTTACTGTTTGTATTAGGATCTCTATCGAGGCTTCAATACGACTAAAATTATGCCCTGATTCTTCATTTACTGGTACAGTTTTTTGCGCCGGAATCTGGTTACTCTTTAAAATATTAGCGTATGAAGATTGACTATTAGGTTTTTGTTGAGTAAGAGTCGTGTTAGACTTTAAAACATTTGAGTATTGATTATGGCTAGACGACGGTTGAGGTAACTGTGGGTAGTTTAAATGAGTGTTGGGCTGAGCGGGAGTAGCATTTATTTTTCTGTTCGACGAATTTTTAAAAAGAGAATAAAGAGGGCAGCCCCTATAGGTGGCAGTGTTGTTTCCACCGCAATTACTACATTTTTTTGCTTTGGTATCACCTTTTATTTTGTCACAGTTAGCGGTACTGTGAAACTCGCCACATACAACGCAAACGGTAGGCAACTTGCAATAAGTTTTGGTATGGCCAAATTCTTGACAGTTCATGCATTGGATAGGTCCAGTTTTTTTATGTGGCATCTCAACGGTAACTCTTCGATGCAACAAGTATTTTAAGCTATAGATTGGGTGCGATTCATTTTTTTTAATTTTCAAGTCGCCTGGCTGTAGCTCGACTCTAAAAATAGGTTGGGGGATTTTTTCCCTGTTCTTAATGTTTGAAACATTTTTGACTTTGAAGCCACTATTTTCAAGGCCAGACTTTACCTCTTCCGGATCCACGCTTGAATCTATTCCTTTTATAACTACTGTTAGGCCTTTAGCACTCTTCAGTTGATATGTATAAAAGTTTTTGTTTTTAGTCTCAAAATCTGAGACAATTTTTCTATAATTATTTTCTTGTGTTATCTGAATTTTAGTTTTGTTGATTTTGCCGCGCTTAATTGGAGTTACATAGAACTCATTTTCTCCAATTAATGAGATAAGGCTTTTTACCAAAAGGTTAGAGTTCTGTTCTCTTAAATATATCGGCGGTGGTTTAGTGGACCTTGTTGTACTTGTGTCCTCATCGACTTGTTCATTCAAAATCGCAAAACGATTTTCAGAATGTTTAATATTATTTTTCCCATCTTTGGGCATTTTTGCCGTTGACGCTATTTCAGCTGATTTGGGACTTCTTCCCCTTTGTAGCACGGTTATGTATCACTATTTTCACTCACTGCATTTACAATTTTGTGCACGTTGGTCACCTGGGTATTTATTGTTTGTTTGTTTGATTGTACAGCTAAGCTGACAAGTTTGATAATAGGTGCAATTGTTGTTGCTTCTTGATCGATATTTAACATGTTCAAAGATAATGATCGCGCACGAGTATTTGTGTTTTGTGTAGTATTCAGTAAAAAATAAAATAAAAAAAATATTTTCAAGTCACAAAAAATATAAAAAAAAACAAAACATTTATTGAACAGTTATTTTACTGGTTTTATTTTATTTTTTGCTTGTGTGCAATATACATAAATATTTGCATACACAAACTAATATAAGTGAAAATAAAAAAAGAGAACTCTGATGAGTTCATCTTCTGACAAAAACAACAATAATCCTACAAGCAGTAGGAATGTACAATATATAACTTTAGTTGCTGATGACGACAATAAAAAAAAATTAATTAAACAAAAACCTGAATTTAACAGTAAACACAAATACTCGTGCGCGATCATTATCTCTGAACATGTTAAATAGTGATCAAGAAGCAACAACAATTGCACCCATCAGCAAACTTGTCAGCTTAGCTGTACAAACAAACAAAACTTAAGTAACAAGGTGACCAACGTGCACAAAATGGTAGATGCGGTGAGTACAATAAATGTTAATAAAATTCAAACAGGAATGGACAGATACATAACCGTGTTAAAAAGGGGAAGAAGTCCAAAATCAGCTCAAATTGCTTCAACATCGAAAGTTCCCAGAGATGGAAAAAACAATATAATAAATTCCGAAAATCGTTTCGCGATTTTATCTGAACAAGGCGATGAAGACACAACTACAACAAGTTCGAGTAGGCCCCCACCCATATATTTAAGAGAGCAGAATTCCAGTTTGCTGGTTAAAAGTCTTATCTCATTAATTGGAGAAAATGAGTTTTATGTAACTCCAATTAAGCGCGGAAACAGCAATGAAACAAAAATTCAGGTAGCTCATGAAAATAATTACCGAAAAATTGTTTAAGATTTCGAATCCAAAAATAAAAATTTCTACACGTACCAATTAAAGAGTGCTAAAGGTCTAACAGTCGTAATAAAAGGAATAGACTCTAGCGTGGATCCAGAAGAGGTCAAGTCTGGCCATAAAAATAATGGCTACAAGGTGAAAAATGTCTCAAACATTAAAAATAGAGAAAAAATCCCCCAACCAATATTTAGAGTCGAGTTACAGCCAGATGGCATAAAAATAAAAAAGAATGAAGCACATCCAATATATGACTTAAAGTACTTGTTGCATCGAAGAGTTACTGTTGAGCTTCCACATAAAAGAGCTGGACCTGTTCAATGACTGAACTGCCAAGAATTTGGGCACACGAAGACTTATTGCAAGTTGCCTACAGTCTGCGTTGTATGTGGTGAGTTACACAGTACTGCTAACTGTGATAAAATAAAAGGTGATACCAAGGCGAAAAAATGTGGCAAATGCGGCGGAAATGACACTACCAACTATAGAGGCTGCCCCCTTTACTCGTTTTTTAAGAACTCATCAACCAAAAAAAACAATGCTACTCCCGCTCAGCTAAAAACCCCTATTAACTATCCACAGTTACCTCAACTGTCCACCAGCCAAAATCAATTTTCAAACATTTTCAAGTCTAACGCGACTAGTGCTCAACAACAATCTAACAACAAATTTTCATACGCTAGTATTTTAAAAAGCAATCAGAGTACGGCGCAAGAAACCGTAAATGTAAATGAAGATTCGGGGTATAATTTTAGTCGTATTGAAGCCTCAATTGAGAGCTTAATACAAACTGTAAATACATTTACTCTCAACATGTCCTGTATGATGCAGGAAATGTTGAAAATGCAGTCTACCTTGTTGCAGGCTGTACTAAGCAAACCATGAACTTAAAAATCTGTTTTTGGAACGCAAACGGCATCTGCCAACATAAAAACGAAATAGAATATTTTCTTCAGGATAAACAAATCGATGTTATGCTTATCTCAGAAACTCATTTGACATCTCGAAGCTGTTTCAGAATTAGTGGATATAATTTTTACGACACCAAGGATCCCCGCGGCAGAGCTTGTGGTGGTTCGGGAATCCCAATAAAAACGCGAATAAAACACCACCTGTTGAATGATTTTTGTGAAGATTATCTTCAAGCAACGAACATCTGCATCGAAACTTACTATCAAAAACTTGTAATATCATCTGTCTATTCGCCCCCCAGATTCTCAATTACCGAGAGTCAATATACGGCTTTTTATAAATCACTGGGCCTCCGTTTTCTAGCAGCTGGCGACTACAATGCTAAACACACTTTTTGGGGTTCACGTTTAATCACACCTATGGGACGAATTTTATTCGACACAATATCTAAAATGGGTTTGAATGTAGTTTCAAGTGGACAGCCAACATATTGGCCAACAGATCGAAAAAAAATTCCTGATGTTATCGACTTTGGAATTGTTAAAGGTGTGCCCAGCGAGACGGTTGACGTTGAAGCATCTTTGGACTTATCTTCAGACCACTCCACCTACAATTGTCACTATTTACTCACACACAACATGTGATTTAGCGACGACATCTGCACGTATTAACTGGTTGAAATACAGAAAATATCTGAGTGCTCATTGCTCGGAAAAAATGCCGCTGAGAACACCTTCAGACATAGACGATTCTCTCAGGTTGTTTGAAGCGCATGTTAAGCTGCTTTTAATGCTACTTCAAATGAAATAAACCAACCAGTGAGATTTAACAATATTTTTTCTGTAGATATAGAAAGGCTATGGCAGCGCTACAAATCGCCCCAGCTAAAATTAAGGCTTAAGGAGTGTACCAAGAAGCTTAGGAAAGTTTTGCAAACTCAAAAAACAGCTTCCCTTCAAAAATTCCTTCAAGAGCTAGATGCAACACCACAAACAGATTATTCACTGTGGGGTGCAGCCAGAGGACTAAAAAGGCCGGTGATATGCAAACCCCCATTACGAGCCCCAAATGGTGACTGGGCAAAAACTGATGCTGAAAAAGGTGCACTTTTTGTTAAACACTTAGAAAAAGTTTTCACTCCGAATATTTCTGCTGATATTGTTGAACTGCCACCAGTCGCCCCTTTACCAGAAATACCGATGAGATTTAACCTGACGGAGATTGAAAATACTATTACTAGTCTTAACACCAGAAAAGCACCAGGTGTCGACAAAATAAGCTACAAAATGCTTCAAGAATTGCCTTATATTGCAAAAAGAATAATACTATTCATTTTTAACAGTATTCTACGCCTAGAACACTATCCTAAAGAATGGAAGGTTTCGCTAATTACTATGATACCAAAGCCCGGCAAGGATCATACAAAGGTTGAATCCTATCGGCCTATTAGTTTACTGTCTAACATTTCAAAACTATTTGAAAAGCTGTATATGAGCAAGCTGATACCTATAGTGACTAGTAATGGATGTATTCCATATCATCAATTCGGTTTTCGCAGTCAACATAGCACAATTGAACAAACTCACAGACTAGTAAATGTCGTTAGAGACACTTTTGAAAAAAAGAAATACTGCTCTGCGCTCTTTATTGATGTCTCACAAGCTTTCGATAAAGTATGGCACGAAGGTCTTTTCAATAAATTAACACAAAATCTACCAGCAAACATCGTAAAGCTTTTAAAAAGCTTTTTAATGGAACGTAAATTTGTAGTTAGGGAAGGCAATTTTTTAAGCCCTCCGCAGTCGATTGAAGCCGGAGTCCCTCGAGGCAGTATCTTCGGACCCTTACTTTATTTAATATATGCCTCTGACTTACCGTTAAGCAGTAACATTCATACATCAACATTTTCGGATGATACAGCCTTTCTAAGCGTTCACCAAAATCCTGTAGAAGCTTCCCGCAACTTACAAGAATATATATCCAAACTGGAAAAATGGCTCAAACAATGGCGTATAAAAGTTAACGAGCAGAAATGTGCACACGTCACTTTTACGTTGCGCAGGGAAACATGCCCGCATATAAAAATTAACACCGAGACTATACCACAACACACTGTAGTCAAATATCTAGGTGTTCATCTTGATCGTCGTTTAACATGGAAATCGCATATAGACGCAAAGTTGACACAAATGAAATTAAAAGCAGCTCAAATGAATTGTCTTATTGGAAGAAATTCTATATTAAGTCTTGACTGTAAACTTTTGTTATACAACGCGATCCTGAAACCAATATGGTCCTATGGAATCCAGTTATGGGGCACTGCCTCAGCATCGAATGTCGAAAGAATTCAAAGGCGACAGAATAAAATCCTATTTACAATAACAGCAGCCCCCTGGTATGTCAGAAACCATCGAATTCATAAAGACCTAGACGTTCCGTTGGTGAAGACAGTATTTTCAAAACACGCGAATAAATATATAAAAAAACTTGAGTTGCACCCAAATCCACTTGCGCGCAATATTCTTCATTATAGAGGCCACACCCGGCTGAAAAGAAGGGATACTCTTTTTCTCAGCCGTTCACGAGAGATGTAAAACAACAAAAATTAACCGTTGAAATTAAAAATTTTGTTAAGCATTGGCTAAACTTATATTTAATATTTTTTAGATTTAAGATTTGAAAAACTTATTGATAATTCAATTTAAATAATTAAAGATTCAATAAATAATAAAATTATCAAAAAAAAAAAAAAATTCCATGTTGCGAAAAAAAAATTTTTAGTTTATCTATACATTCATTTGCTGTTTTTGATTTCATTGGAATGATATCTAAATATCGAGAATAATAGTCGGCAACAATGAGAAATGCAATCGTATCATACCCGCAGATGTCAATTCTAAACTTGTTGCAAAGCAATGTTGGAACAATATGGTGCATAAGTGGCTCCTTTATATTCGAGGTACGGTTTTTTTGACAAACTAAGCATTTTGCAATCATATTTTCTATTGATTCGACAATTTTTGGCCAATAAACTAAACTAAGAGCTCTGTTTTTTGTTTTTTCTACTCCCAAATGCGAAGCGTGTAATTGGGAAAAAACTTCTTCATGTAAACCAACTGGTACAATTACTCTGTCGTTTAGAAATATAATATAATTTTCAATGAAGAAATCGTTTCGCTGTTTTCAATAGAATTTAATATCTTCACTTAAATGTAGCTTATTTTGTGGCCATCTATTCAATCAAACGTTTCTCAACTCTCATAAACACTTATTATGTTTTAACTCTCTTCTAAAGTGTTCTAACCGATTATTTGTAATATTAATAGAGTGTAGAAATTCATTTAAATCTTTAATTTCTAAGATAGATGATCCTTTATTATAATACCGATATAGATAGTCTGCAATGTATAAGTATTTTCAAGGAATATGTATTAAATTTATATTATATTTTATTAAACTCAATTTCATGCGTTGGAATCTTGCTGATGGGATTGTGCAGAAATATTTTCTCATTATTTCTACAAGCGACTTGTGATCTAGGCGCACGGTAGTGCGCCAGGCCAAGTTCGGCCACACAGTGTGTATATTTCCACGAAACCTGTCGAGCTTACAGGTTGCCTAGAAATGAGATGGAATTGTTCTTATCAAGAACTTGGTCCATATTTTGATCTCAGTACTTTTTACGGCCGAAATTTTTTGGATAGGAACTTGGCCTTATTTTATCATTTATGTTTTTGTGCGGATCGGTTTTTCCGGTAATTTTTCTGAAATATATGTAATAATGGAATTTTCGACATGCAAGCACGACAGCCAGTAGCTCTTTCTCGATTCGAGCGTAACTAATTTCCGCATCAGTAAGACTTTTAGACGCAAAGGCAATAGGCTTACCATTCTGTGTCAAACAACAGCCAATTCCAAATTTAGATGCATCAGTTTTTACAGTTATATCTCGATTTTCATCAAAATAACGTAGTGTAGGAGCATTGGCAATTAATTGTTTAATCGACTCTAAGTAATCATCGTGCACAGACTGCCACCGGTAAACAACACTTTTCTTCAACAACTCTCTAAGTGGCCGCGAAATTTCAGCTAGATTTGGAATATATTCCCGTATATAATTTATCACACCAAGTAATTTTTGTAAATCCGTTTTATCCTTAGCCTTACCTATTTGCAATATGGCTTAAACTACCAAAAAGAGAAATAATTTTTCCCAAATACTTTACTTCATTCACCCCAAACTGTATTTTGTTAATATTGAATTTAATGTTTAAATCTCTCGCTCTACCTACTACAGCCTGTAAAATCCGGTCATGTTCTTGAGTTGCCAAAAGCCTTCTTTTAATTCCAGCGCCGTAAAATAACGTTTATGAGCTAGTTTTGCAGATATTGACTAGAACGACGGGAAAATGATTTTCCCATAATTTATCATTATTAACGTCTTGCGGATCGATGCATAGGCGAAGTTGCCCAGTTTTCTTTTCGACAAAACTAAGTTTGATTCTCTTTCGACGGGAACATCTACAAGCTCTATTTATTTTTTTTTTTTTTGATAATTTTATTATTTATTGAATCTTTAATTATAAATTAAATTATCAATAAGTTTTTCAAATCTTAAATCTAAAAAATATTAAATGTAACTTTAGCCAATGCATAACAAAATTTTTAATTTCAACGGTTAATTTTTGTTGTTTTACATCTCTCGTGAACGGCTGAGAAAAAGAGTATCCCTTATTTTCAGCCGGGTGTGGCCTCTATAATGAAGAATATTGCGCGCAAGTGGATTTGGGTGCAACTCAAGTTTTTTTATATATTTTTTCGCGTGTTTTGAATATACTGTCTTCACCAACGGAACGTCTAGGTCTTTATGAATTCGATGGTTTCTGCTGTTATTGTAAGTAGAATTTTATTCTGTCGCCTTTGAATTCTTTCGACATTCGATGCTGAGGCAGTGCCCCATAACTGGATTCCATAGGACCATATTGGTTTCAGGATCGCGTTGTATAGTAGAAGTTTACAGTCTAGGCTCAGTATAGAATTTCTTCCCATAAGCCAATTAATTTGGGCAGTTTTTAATTTCATTTGCATCAACTTTGCGTCTATATGCGATTTCCATGTTAAACGGCGATCAAGGTGAACGCCTAGATATTTGACTACAGTATGTTGCGGAATAGTCTCGGTGTTGATTTGTATAGGCGGGCATGTTTCCCTTCGCAACGTAAAAGTGACGTGTACACATTTCTGTTCGTTAACTTTTATGCGCCATTGTTTAAGCCATTTTTCCAATTTGGATATATACCCTTGTAAGTTGATGGAAACTTCTACTGGATTTTCATGGACGCTTAAAAAAGCTGTATCATCAGCAAATGTTGATGTATGAATGTTATAACTTAACGGTAAGTCAGAGGCATAAATTAAATAAAGTAAGGGACCGAAGATGCTGCCTTGGGGAACTCCGGCTTCGATTGACTACGGAGGGCTTAAAAAATTGCCTTCCCTAACTACAAATTTTCGTTCCTCTAAATAGCTTTTTAAAAGCTTGACGATGTTTGCGGGGAGATTGCGTGTTAATTTGTGGATAAGACCTTCGTGCCATACTTTATCGAAAGCTTGAGAAACGTCTATAAAGAGCGCAGAGCAAAATTTCTTTTTTTCAAAGGTGTCTCTAACTACGTTAAAAAGTCTGTGAGTTTGTTCAATAGTGCTATGTTGTCTGCGAAAACCGAATTGATGATCTGGAATGCATCCACTTCTAGTCACTATAGGCATCAGCTTGCTCATCTACAGCTTTTCAAATAGTTTTGAAATGTTGGGCAATATACTAATAGGCCGTTAGGATTCAACCTTCGTATGATGCTTGCCGGGCTTTGGTATCATAATAATCATCGAAACCTTCCATTCTGCAGGATAGTATTGCAGCCGTAGAATACTATTAAAAATAAAGAGTATAACTCTTTTTGCAATATAAGGCAGTTGTTGAAGCATTTTATTGCTTATTTTGTCGACACCTGGGGCTTTTCTGGTGTTAAGACTAGTAATAGTATTTTCAATCTCTGTCATGTTAAATCTCATCGGTATTTCTGGTAAAGAGACGACTGGTGGCAGTTCAACAATATCAGTAGAAATATTCGGTGTAAATACTTTTTCTAGGTGCAAATAGATCACCTTTTTCAGCATCAGTTCAGTTAGAGGCTCGTAATGGTGGTTTGCAAATCACTGGCCATTTAAGTCCTCTGGCTGCACGCCACAGCGAATAATCTGTTGACGGTGTTGCATCGAGTTCTTGCAGAAATTTTTGCAGCGAAGTGTGATTGTAAAACTTTTCTTAGCTGCTTGGTACACTCCTTAAGCCTTAATTTTAGCTGAGGCGATCTGTAACGTTGCCATTCTCGTCGAGCTCTCCATTTTTCAGTCAATAGCCTTTCTATATCTGCACAAAAGATATTGTTAAATTTCGCTTGTTGATTTGGTTGAATTGAAGAAGCATTAAGAGCAGCTTGTTTAGCATGTGCTTCAAACAACCTAATAGAATTTTCTATGTCAGCAGGTGTTCTCAATGGCATATTTTCCGTGCAATGAGCACTCAAATATTTTTTGTATTTCAGCCAGTTAATACGTGCAGGTGTCAGCGGTAAATCTTATATTGGTGTTGTAGTTGTGTGTGAGTAAATAGTGATAATAGTAGGCAAGTGATCTGAAGATAAATCCAGAGATGCTTCTACTTCAATTATTTCGCTGGGCACGCCTTTCATAATCCCAAAGTCGATAACATCAGGAATTTTTTGACGATCCGTTGGCCAATATGTTGGCTGACCACTTGAAACTACATTCAAACCCATTTTTGAAATTGTGTCAAACAAAACACGACCCTTGGGACTTATTAAACGTGAGCCCCAAAAAGTGTGTTTAGCATTGTAGTCGCCAGCTGCTAGAAAACGGGACACCAGTGTTGTATAAAATGCGGTATATTGACTCTCTGAAATTGAAAACCTGGGAGGAGAGTAAACTGATGATATCACAAGCTTTTGATAAAAATTTTCAATGCAGAAGTTCGTTGCTTGAAGATTAACTTCACGAAGGTCGTTTAGTAGGTAGTGTTTTATTCGAGTTTTTATTAGGATTCCAGAGCCACCACAAGCTCTACCTTGAGGATCCTTGGTGTCGTAGAAATTATATCCACTAATTCGAAAATAGCTTCGGGACGTCAAGTGAGTTTCTGAGATAAGCATAACATCGATTTGTTTATCCAGAAGAAAATATTTAATTTCATTTTTATGTTGGCAAATGCCGTTTGCGTTCCAAAAACAGATTCTTAAGTTCATGGTTTGTTCAATACAGCCTGCAACAAGGTAGACTATATTTTCAACATTTCCTGCATCATACAGGACATGTTGAGAGTGAATGTATTTACTGTTTGTATAAGGATCTCTATTGAGGCTTCAATACGACTAAAATTATCGGGTCTGTTCTAGAATCCGAATTCACTTTCGAGTGAATTACTTTAGCATTTTTGGTGTTCTGCAATTCACATCCACATGTTTTTATTAATAAAAATATGTGGATCTGAATTGCAGAACACCAAAAATGCTAAAGTAATCCACTTTCGAGTGAATTCGGATTCTAGAACAGACCCGTATGCCCTGATTCTTTATTAACTGGTACAGTTTTTTGCGCCGGAATCTGGTTACTCTTTAAAATATTAGCGTATGAAAATTGACTATTAGGTTTTTGTTGAGTAAGAGTTGTGTTAGACTTTAAAAAATTTGAGTATTGATTATGGCTAGACGACGGTTGAGGTAACTGTGGGTAGTTTAAAGGAGTGTTGGGCTGAGCGGGAGTAGCATTTGTTTTTCTGTTCGACGAATTTTTAAAAAGAGAATAAAGAGGGCAGCCCCTATAGTTGGCAGTGTGGTTTCCGCCGCAATTACTACGTTTTTTTGCTTTGGTATCACCTTTTATTTTGTCACAGTTAGCGGTACTGTATAACTCGCCACATACAACGCAAACGGGAGGCAACTTGCAAAAAGTTTTGGTATGGCCAAATTCTTGACAGTTCATGCATTGGATAGGTCCAGTTTTTTTATGTGGCATCTCAACGGTAACTCTTCGATGCAACAAGTATTTTAAGCTATAGATTGGGTGCGATTCATTTTTTTTAATTTTCAAGTCGCCTGGCTGTAGCTCGACTCTAAAAATAGGTTGGGGGATTTTTTTTCCCTGTTTTTAATGTTTGAAACATTTTTCACTTTGAAGCCACTATCTTCAAGGCTAGACTTTACCTCTTCCGGATCCACGCTTGAATCTATTCCCTTTATAACTACTGTTAGGCCTTTAGCACTCTTCAGTTTATATGTATAAAAGTTTTTGTTTTTAGTCTCAAAATCTGAGACAATTTTCCTGTAATTATTTTCTCGTGTTACCTGAATTTTAGTTTCGTTGATTTTGCCACGCTTAATTGGAGTTACATAGAACTCATTTTCTCCAATTAATGAGATAAGGCTTTTTACCAAAAAGTTGGAGTTCTGTTCTCTTAAATATATCGGCGGTGGTTTACTGGACCATGTTGTACTTGTATCTTCATCGACTTGTTCATTCAAAATCGCAAAACGATTTTCAGAATGTTTAATATTATTTCTCCCATCTTTGGGCATTTTCGCCGTTGACGCTATTTCAGCTGATTTGGGACTTATTCCCCTTTTTAGCACGGTTATGTATCTGTCCTACAAGCTCTATAATGTCGCTATCCACCATTTGCTTTAATTCCTCTTTTACCCGTGCATTTAATGACAATGGTATACGTCTAGCCGCTTTAAAAACTGGAATAGAATCCTTTCTGAATTTAATATCTAAATTACTGACAAAGCAACCTAGACCTTCCAATATGTCGCAATTTTTTTCAATAAAAATTTTTTTGACAAATTATTAAATGTGTATATACGTTCCATTAAATTGAGCTTCCTACATGCTCCCAAACATTGTTATTTTGTTATGAGTCGTTTTCCCCCCAACCAACAAAAATATCAGCAGCAGCGAAATGTAAAGGTTTTATGTTGTTAACTTTCTAATTCCCTATAACCCCTGTATTTATTTTATACAGCTGAGGGGGGCACAGCTCATTTGGTAGGCGTTCAAAGGAACTGCCAAAAGATTGAAACTTTAAAAAGAAAACAAGGCTGAATAGCCGATTTATCATTCAAATTAAAAGTCTGTTTTGTTATGATTTTGTTTGGTCTTATATACTACTTATGAAAATAAATCTTAACCTTTCTAACTTATTCTAAACATACAATTTTATCATTCTTCTCTTTCAGTACCATGAAGGATCATATTCACATTTCTGTTTGACCAATCATGTACTTTGTATTTACAATTTCACTCAAACAGAAATGTGTCACTCAAATAGTTCCTCATAAGCAATTTGCATTGCACCATGCATAGAACAAAAGAAATGTTATTGATACTTAATTATTGTTTTCGTTGTGTTCACTATACAAGCATAATAGACTTGTGTGATACACTACACCCTCACCCTTAAGAGAAAAATTAGGGAGGAATTTTTCTAACCAACTTCATAATCACTAAATACAAAAATAAACAATTAACATTCCTCATAGACACAGGAGCCGACATATCACTTTGTCGCATGCGAAAAGAATTTGAAGGTGAACAATTTGAACCAGAAAATAAATGCAAATTGACAGGAATCACGACAGAAGAAATTAATTCTCTAGGCACAATAGATCTAGAAATAACATTGATTGACGAAAAATGTAGTCACTCTTTCCAATTAGTAAAATCAGATTTCCCAATAGAAACGGACGGCATAATAGGTAGAGACTTCTTAAAGAAATATCTATGCAAAATAGATTATGAAACATTTACAATATCTTTATTCATAAATAATATTACGATAACTCTACCAATGCATACAAAAGCATTTACGTCACTACAAATAAAAATACCACCCAGAACAGAAATTATTCAAGCCATAAAATTAGAGCTAAAAGAAGATTGCGTCATATTTAATAAACAATTACAAGAGGGAATATTTTTAAGTAATTCAATAGCACCCAAAAGCGGCATGACACACATAAAAATTTTAAATACAACAAACGATTTCAGAAACATACGCTGCATACACATACTGACGTTGTTATGAGTCATTTTCCCCCAACCAACAAAAACATCAGCAGCAGCAAAAACATGCGCTGCATACATACTGCTGACATTGCAATATCGTGAGAACCGCAATCGGCTGGAAGTTCCACGCTTATATGCTGATGTTGCATATAATTGCTAAAATCGCACACTCAGCAATATTGCGGGAACAACCACGCTGGCGGCAGCGAACATCAACGGTCATCGATTGGTATAAAAGGCAGGTTGATATTGACAATAGAGATAGTTCGGGAATCATTATTAAACGTTGAACAACTAACAACAAACCTGATCAAAGACCAGCCTAACAAGCGGCTCCCTGAGACGGTTATAAAATAATTAAATTAGACTAAGTAATAAAAATGAAAATGTAAATAAACTTAAAGTAATAACTAAAATCATCCTAGTCTCATGTGTTTTAATTCCGAAAATAACCTACAAAGTAAAACTGTAACATTTAGGCGCAGCCAGTAGCCGTGTTAATAAGTACGTCAAATAATTTAATTTTCCTTGTGTTGATCTTGCTGGAGAAAAAACTGTCCGGTGTAGAAAAAAACAACAATGCAATAACGCCTAAATTTTAGTAACCTTTGTATTTTTGAATCCTACATTGGATGGTGTAGAACTGCGCAATTGCCGACAATTTAATAACGCCTGAATTCTAGCAACCTTTGGGTTGTCGTTTTATTGTGCAGGACTAAGCAGTCAAGCAGGCCAATAAAAAAAAGGGAAATTTTATTTGATTGTGAAAATTTGGCGCGGTTACGAACGTACAAGTCGCAATAAAAACGTAACATTTCGGGTTAAAAACAGCCTAAACCACAGCCCACTAGTAAGATAAGCAATTAAATACAAAACAAAAAAAAAAAAAAATAAACAAACAAAACATTTATTCTCTTTATACGCTCAGAGTATTTGTATTTACTCATTCTTATTCCCTATAAGTAGAGTAAAGTAAACATATTTTTTGCCAATATTCTGTAAGTATTTTGCAAGGTTCTTATTTTACCATGTGGGTATTTTAAGCATTTTCTTGGTTTTTATTTTTAGCATTAATTTAGCAGTAAATTTTATGGAATATACATACCTATCTAAGTATATACAACTATTGATATGTTGATAATTTGATCTTAACATCAAATTAAATAAAAGCGAAATTTCATACAAACCAAATAAAACTTACAAAAATACTTAAGTATTTTAGTAAATAGTTTAAGTAGTGCTTGTCTTTACTTAATGTACTTGGTTCTTATTATGCTTAGTTCTTACATGCTTTAATACTTGCTGTATTTATTTCGTACAGAAACAGTATTTATTGTGTTTGTTTCTTATAATAGAGAACAAAAGAAGGTATAGTAAAGAGGGGGTATAATAAAACTAATACACGAAAAAAGAGAATGTATTTAAGTATTTGTTTTTTGTACTTTTGCAAAAGCCTAGTACATATGTACATAACGCATGATTACAAGTTTTTAACAACGTTAAAGTTAAGTATTCTAATTTACATTCTGTGATCAGTTTTAAGGACAAGCCAGAATAGAGAAGTCTTTATTTAATCAAAAAATAATATTTAATTGTGTTGTGTAGAATTTATTTAATGCTGGATATAAAATATGTAAGAATATATATGTATGTATGTAAATATGTATTAATGTGCAAAGGTGCAAGTGAAAAATTGTGAAAAGTTCTGTGGTTATCTTGAAACAAAACGTACATAAGCGAATATATACATACATGCTTATACATATATGCATAAATACATACATACATATGTTTATGTGTATGCCTAAAGAACTTTGTGTTAAAATTGTGAAATCAGGCCAACCACAGTAATTATTCATGCAAAATTAAAGAATGTAAGCTTAAATATACCAAATATCGCTCCGCTATTCAATGGAAGCTAATACACAACAGCTGTTATTTACCCTATCCGGAGTAAGCACTTCATCAACTAGCAACACTCAACCTGCATCCATCCTTCAACATCAGCATAACAATCAATCCGCAAGTAATAATGAATATCGAACTCAAGAAAATACCTTTTCATCTCTTTTGAAAAGTATTGACAGTGACAACTTCTCATATGTTATGCCATTAATAGAAGGTAAATTAGTATCTTTATACATACTTACTTTTATGTGTCATAAAAAATGCAAAAGGTTAGAACACCATTTTTAGCAGGTAAAAACTTATAAAATGGAATTCATGCTACATTATAAAAATACCTAAAAACTTTTCTTCGAACCTTTTGCATTTTACATAGATATTGATGTTTTACGGTTTTAACGCCAAGTATTAATAATTTTTATTTTAATTATACAGAGCAGAAAATCACACAAAGTCAGTTTAAAATGTTTAACAGATACTATTTAGAAAAGTTATTTGAAATTGGTAGTTATAATCAGGTCAGGGAACTGGGAAGAGAAGTGCAGTTCATTGAAAAATTTGGTATTTGGAAATCTTCATGCGACTCTAACAACAAAAAAAGGCAGTGATAAAAACGCTTACACCCCTTTAACGCTCGCCAATCAAGAAGTCAACAACAATTATATAACTTATTTTTATTTATTACATTTAGACACAATAAACAAATTCTTTTTATTTTTAGACACTAAACGACGTATTCAAAGACAATCTAATTTATAATGAACTCAGATCCTATTATACAGAGTTCGGATTTGCGCACTCCTTTTGCTCTTTACGCTTTGCGCATTTCTTAAAAGCGTATTAAAAATGCGCACAAGCGCAAGGAGCGGAGCGAAAAAAAAGGAGCAATTGGTATGCGCAGCGCAAGCGCATTCGATTTATTAGCGCCGCTCTTTGCGCAATGCGCATTTAAATTCTTTGTCTAGCGCTTTGCGCTGCGCATTGCGCATGCTCTTTTTTATGATAACAGTGGTTCGTTTGAGTTTATTCATTGCTGCCACGAAAAAAAAGTCTTTGCAGCCAAAATCTTTAAAAAATGTAACTAAATAGGAATAAAAGTAACCAGAATATTTTTTTAATGTTTATTAAAATGGTGTGTTTTATTTTTGAGTAAAATATCAATCATATTTGGCCTTTAAGGATTTATAAAAATGATCTGATTGCATGATTCAATGACTATAAGGTAGTCTTAGAAGCCCTGCTGACAATTCTTGCAAACCACTTGTTTTTAATTTCAGGTGTCGAATTTTTATTTGTATTTATTTATTAAATTTAAATTAAAAAATTTTTATTTAAAAAGAAAATTTCTTAAAATGAATACGAAATAAATATGAGTTTGTATTTGAGCAAAATAGATGTGATATGTACAAAAGATTAGAGCTATTGGAAATTAACCTTTTTTAAAGCTCCCAAAAATCAAATCAAACTAAAATCGTGGAAAGAAGTCTTCACAAAAAATTTCATATGTGAAGCGCAAAATAGAAAGGGACCTAAGGCTAAAAACCGGTTTAGTTCAGGAGAGCCATTTTAAAGATTTAAATACGTGTATTTAATACGTGACTTCACTTTCATAAAACGCGCATATCTATGGGAGGGAACACTTTTGGGGAATGGGATCGGTCTCATTCGATGCTCAGATGTTGTCCACATAAAAAAAAAAGTGAAAATTGATTTTTTAACCTTAGGTCCCTTTCTCTATGCGCTGTCACATATGCAAATTTTTTTTTAGAAATTTCATTTTAAATAAGAAATATCCACAACAAATACATTTAGGTATGTTTTGTATGTAACTCTTCTCATGTACGTTTATAACAAAAAGGCGACGAAAATTCTAAAAATAGACGCACTTGAATATTTTCTGAGTAATTTTTTTAATATTTTATTGTATGTACATATGTATGTTCCTAGAAGACAAGCCCGAAAACACTGTAGTGAACCTGATGATGACATTTACATCATCTGTAGGTATGAATGAATGTACATTCACAAAAAATATTTGGCCTGCTTACCTTTTCTGTGGTTTCGCAAGCAAATATTTTTATGACTTTTTTAAATTTTTGAGCAGTTTGGGTTTTTCCAACATTTTATGTGTATGTTTCTTACAAGTAACGAAATTTGTATAAAACCCATCATTAACAAGATTTTTTGAAATCCATGAAAAGATTTTTTTTAAATAACTTTGAGAGACATACAATGTGAGTATGTATAATTGTATAAGGGGCAGATTTTTTAACCTAAAACGTTTTTTTCGTTTTGAAATTGTATGGAAGCCACATTAACCTAACAATGTTTGCGGGTAGATTTTGTGTTAATTTATGTATAAGACCTCCGTGCCACACTTTATCGAAAACTTGAGAAACATCTATAAAGAGCGCAGAGCAATATTTCTTTTTTTCAAAGGTGTCTCTAACTACGTTAAAAATTCTGTGAGTTTGTTCAATAGTGTTATGTTGTCTGCGAAAACCGAATTGATGATCTGGAATACATCCACTTCTAGTCACTATAGGCATCAGCTTGCTCATCTACAGCTTTTCAAATAGTTTTGAAATGTTGGGCAATAAACTAATAGGCCGATAGGATTCAACCTTCGTATGATGCTTGCCGGGCTTTGGTATCATAATAATCATCGAAACCGTCCATTCTGCAGGATAGTATTGCAGCCGTAGAATACTATTAAAAATAAAGAGTATTATTCTTTTTGCAATATAAGGCAATTCTTGAAGCATTTTGTAGCTTATTTTGTCGACACCTGGTGCTTTTCTGGTGTTAAGACTAGTAATAGTATTTTCAATCTCCGTCAGGTTAAATCTCATCGGTATTTCTGGTAAAGGGGCGACTGGTGGCAGTTCAACAATATCAGCAGAAATATTCGGAGTGAAAACTTTTTCTAAGTGTTTAACAAAAAGTGCACCTTTTTCAGCATCAGTTTTTGCCCAGTCACCATTTGGGGCTCGTAATGGGGGTTTGCATGTCACTGGCCTTTTTAGTCCTCTGGCTGCACGCCACAATGAATAATCTGTTTGTGGTGTTGCATCTAGCTCTTGAAGGAATTTTTGAAGGGAAGCTGTTTTTTGAGTTTGCAAAACTTTCTAAGCTGCTTGGTACACTCCTTAAGCCTTAATTTTAGCTGGGGCGATCGGTAGCGCTGCCATTCTCGTCGAGCTCTCCGTTTTTCAGTCAATAGCCTTTCTATATCTACAGAAAAAATATTGTTAAATCTCACTGGTTGGTTTATTTCATTTGAAGTAGCATTAAAAGCAGCTTGTTTAACATGCGCTTCAAACAACCTGGGAGAATCGTCTATGTCTGAAGGTGTTCTCAGCGGCATTTTTTCCGAGCAATGAGCACTCAGATATTTTCTGTATTTCAGCCAGTTAATACGTGCAGATGTCGTCGCTAAATCACATGTTGTGTGTGAGTAAATAGTGATATTTGTAGGCGAGTGGTCTGAAGATAAGTCCAAAGATGCTTCAACGTCAACCGTCTCGCTGGGCACACCTTCCACAATTCCAAAGTCGATAACATCAGGAATTTTTTGTCGATCTGTTGGCCAATATGTTGGCTGACCACTTGAAACTATATTCAAACCCATTTTAGATATTGTGTCCAACAAAACTCGTCCCTTAGGAGTGATTAAACGTGAACCCCAGAAAGTGTGTTTAGCATTGTAGTCGCCAGCCGCTAGAAAACGGGACCCCAGTGTTGAATAAAATGCGGTATATTGACTCTCTGAAATTGAAAACCTGGGAGGAGAATAAACAGATGATATCACAAGTTTTTGATAGTAAGTTTCGACGCAGATGTTCGTTGCTTGAAGATAATCTTCACAAAAATCATTCAACAGGTGGTGTTTTATTCGCGTTTTTATTAGGATTCCCGAACCAGCACAAGCTCTGCCACGGGGATCCTTGGTGTCGTAAAAATTATATCCACTAATTCTGAAACGTCGAAAAAATGTATCGACAAATGTTTATACACCCGGAAGACAGGAAATTTCAAACTGTTATTTGGAGAGAGAATCCAACTGCAGCAATCAAGTATTATCAATTGAACACAATAACCTACGGTATACGAGCTGCACCGTACCTCGCAACTAAATGTCTACAGAAAATTGCAAATAAGAATACAGGACGGTACCCTCTTGGAGCCAAGTTTCTACTCAATAATTTTTACGTCGATGACGGAATGGGAGGAGATTATAGTTTGAGCACAACAATCGCAATTCAGCAAGAATTAAAGCACATATTGAACCAGCATGGTCTAAATTTACAAAAGTGGAGTGCAAATCATCAACAACTACTTCAAAACGTCTCAACAAGAGAAGAAGTAAACATTGATTTTAACAACGAAAACCATCAAACAGTCAAAACTCTGGGATTGACATGGATACCAAAGGTTGATGAGTTCTGTGTAAAGGTACGTTTGGGGGATACAAGTCGTGTTACTAAACGAACAGTAGTCTCATATTTGGCTCGACTATTCGACCCGCTGGGAATTGTGTCTCCAATCGTAGTGACAGTAAAGATGTTCATTCAGGAATTGTGGCAGTTGAAGCTTGTATGGGATGAAGCCTTGCCAGCAGAGCTACATACTAGATGGATGAATTTTCGGAACGACTTAAAACACATAGACAACCTGAAGTTTTCGAGACATATTTTTCAAGGCCAGGTTGCATCAGGAATACAAATTCATGCATTTGTTGATGCCTCGGAGAGGGCATATGGGGCAGCAATATACATAAGGTCAGTTATAAAAAATGGTCAAAAAATAGTAAGACTACTATGCGCAAAATCACGAGTAGCACCTTTAAAAAAACAAAGTCTTCCCCGTCTGGAGCTCTGCGCAGCACACTTGGGTGCTCAAATAACTGCCAGGGTTAAAAGAGATTTAAAACTTGATGATACTCCTACTTTCCTTTGGACAGACTCAATGATTGTTTTGGCCTGGATCAATTCACAGTCATCATCATATCAAACGTTTGTAGCCAATCGAATATCCGCAATTCAGGAGTTGACAATGCCCGAACAATGGCGACATGTAAGTTCAAAGGAAAATCCTGCGGACATCATATCCCGAGGACTAACTCCGAAAGCATTACCAGCATGCAATCTATGGTTTTATTAGCCTATCTTCCTACATGGGCATGAAGCAGCTTGGCCACAGAAATACTCAAGGGCCACAGAAGTACTTGAAAACAACATGGAGCGAAAGAAAACAGCTGCCGTTCTTGCAATTGAAAATGCAACAACAATTATCTACAACATCAACCACAAAGGATCTTTTCGAACATTACAAAGAATTGTAGCATACATCCTACGATTTATCAACAACACAAGAAAAATAAATGAGAAACGTTCGGAAATCTCTTTAACAGTAATGGAACTAGAACAAGCTCTGGTAGTTATCGTACGAGCAATGCAGTCAGATTTTGAAGACGACATAAAACATCTAAAAAGAAATAATGAAGTAAATAAGTCAAGTCCATTCAACAACCTTAGCCCATTCTTGGATTCGAACGGTATAATTAGAGTAGGAGGACGATTAAGCACATCTTTGCTTTCATATGATGCCAAACATCCAATGCTGCTTCCCTACAATGACCCAATTTCAAAATTACTCATGCAAATGGTGCATGATCAAAATAGACTCTGCGGTCTCCAAGCACTCCTTTCACATATGAGACAGAGGTATTGGCCAATCAAGGGAAAGGCAGCAGCCAGATCTATTGTACAACATTGTGCTCAATGCGCCAAGGCCGCGCCAAGATTACTCAATCAGATCATGGGCAATTTACCAGCTGCGCGTGTCACACCAGCTCGACCATTCATCAACTCTGGGGTTGACTTTTGTGGACCGTTTTGGGTTCATTACAAGGTGAGAAGGAAGAAGCCTCAAAAGCTGTACATCGCAGTGTTTTGCTGCTTTGCTACTAAGGCAGTACACTTGGAGCTAGTTAGTGATCTTACCACCGAAGCCTTTATAGGATCATTAAAAAGATTTATAAGTAGGCGAGGTCAGTGCCGGAATCTCTATTGTGACAATGCTACCAATTTTGTAGGGGCAAAAAATCAGTTAACAGAACTATCAGAAACTATCCATTCTGGCTCAGCTCAAGACATAATTAACAGAGAATGTACATCGAGAGGAATAACATTTCATTTTATACCCCCAAGAGCACCACATTTTGGTGGCTTATGGGAAGCCGCTGTAAAGTCAGCAAAACATATTCTTGTCCGAAGTGCCACAACAGCATCGCTCACTTATGAAGAGCTGGACACAGTAGTAATTGAAATTGAAGGAATTCTCAATTCAAGGCCAATCAGCCCGTTGTCAGAAAACCCGAATGATTTAGCAGCGTTAACTCCGGGACATTTCTTGATTGGGGAACCCCTAAATGCTCAAGTTGACGCAAATTACACACAAGAACGAGGTAACTTACTGACCAGGTGGAAATTAGTAACTCATCTAAAAAACGAGTTTTGGAGGCGATGGTCACGGGAATATTTAAATGAACTACAATATCGACACAAATGGAAAACTCAAGCAATCAATATTAAACCCGGGAACATGGTAATAATCAAAGAAGACAACACAGCTCCGCTACAGTGGCCCTTGGGCAGAGTCATAAAGGTACATCAAGGAGATGACGATCTCGTCCGAGTAGCCGACGTTAAAACCTCAACCGGCCTACAGAAGGCCAATTACACGTTTAGCCCCGTTACCAATATATAGTAAAAACGTTAACGACAATCTGCACAAGATCAAGTAATTGAATCAAACATCCACCAAAACAATAATGAATCTGAAAGTCCCACGAAAAGGAGACGCACGTCCAATCATCATTTCAACCTTGCTACGATGATAATGACTCTTATGCTGTTACCACTGGTACTAGGAACAAATATCTACAATAAAGAATTTGGAACACAGCCTGGCATTTACTATGAGGGAATTGGAACAACTTATAAACTTGTCAAACCGCTTTTACATGAAATGCATAAAAGCGAGTACATCTCACAAATACAGAACTTAACAGCATTACAAACTTCATTAGCAGAACAAAAGATATTCCAGCTTCCAAACCAAATTGATGCACACAACTACCACCACATAACGATCGGCTATTCCACATTAATCATTACCGGATGCATCGTGGTCTATTTAATCATCAAAGGGAAATGTAACTTCAAACCAACACCAACTCCAGCTGCTCGCAACCTGCAAACAACATCGGATTTCACAGTGCATATTTAAACAAGAAGATTTTTTTACCCGGCACTTCAACTCAGAATATCATAAACTGCCACCACCAGCATCTTAAACACAGGCTTTTGAGCTGCGCTCAACGTGGGGAGGATGTACATAATTGTATTATTTTTGTTTGTTGTACAATTTTGTAAATTTATTAATTTTTAGTTTTAATCCTTTTCATAAAGTTGAGCAATTCTTTTTGTAGATCATGCATTTTTTTATTTTTTATTTGTCATGTTCATAAAATTGTAATACAATACTTAGAATGCAATTTTATTAGTTTCGTTTATTATATATTTGTTTGTAATTGACGATTGTTTATTATGCAGTTTTTATTTTTTTGTACTGTTTATGTAGTGCGTTCACCTATGTATATCCGCAAAATTGCATTCTAGGTATTTTTTGGTTGTCTCATGTTCATGGCCACACAGCCAATGAACTTAAATTTAAATATGCCAAGTATGTAAAATTAATAAGAATGAATATTGTATAAAAGAAGTAAAATTTAAATAAAGATCGCCTTTTTTATGTTTGAACATTGAAGAGTGTGCCTCAATCATTTCTTTTGGAAAACAACTCGGTTTCAAGTGCCGCTTGTTGTTTTAATAGTTTTAACCTTAATCCAGTTTATGTGCTGTGATTAAAATCTATAACAAATTAAAAAAAGAGTTAATCTACATTTTGGAAAACAACTCGGTTTCAAGTGCGCTTGTTGTTTTAGCAATTTTAAGTTTAATCTAGTTTATGTGCTGTGATTAAAATCTAGAACAAATTAACAAACGAGTTAATTTACATAAATAAAACCAGACTATTTATTTAATTTATGTCTAAACATGTATATGTTTTGTTAAAAAAAATATATTTATTATCATTTTTAGAAAAAAAAGAATTGTAGTTATTTATAAAGTCATTTAGGAAAAAATGATATGGAATTTCACAATGGAAGATAAACATCTGGTTATATCGAAAAAGTCTTAAAAAAGAAAGACATGGGTATGCTTGCTTTTACTTATGTATGTATGTCGTAGTGTGTGGGTGCATCAGCGATATATATTTTGAAGGATATAAAATGTAGTAATTTATAAGGTCATAAATATAAAATTTTCATATCCCTTTTTTCATAAACGAAAAATAAGTAATGAAAAATGTTTATACCTGGGATAATTAATTACCTGTAGATGTATATATCTATATATATAAAACCGAATGTGTGTCTATTTATTTGTTTATTTTGTTCCTTATAGGAGGCCAAACCCTTCGACCGATCTTCCTGAATTTTCACAGTATTTAACTGTAACTCTCGGATGAATTGTATGCTACTTTTTTTTCAACCACACCCACTTTTACGCCCACTTTTTTAAATTATGTTACTCCTACCACGTAGTTTTTAACAGATTTTATAATGTAAAGTGAGCATAACTTCGCCATTTGTGGATCAGTTTTCAAAATTCTTTCAGCATATGGAAAAAGTGCATTAAATTTTTTTGTTTTTGAAATTTTTTGTGCGGATATAGAAAGGCTATTGACTGAAAAACGGAAAGCTCGACGAGAATGGCAACGTTACAGATCGCCTCAGCTAAAATTAAGGCTTAAGGAGTAAACCAAACAGCTAAGAAAAGTTTTGCAAACACAAAAAACAGCTTCGCTGCAAAAATTTCTGCAAGAACTCGATGCAACACAATCAACAGATTATTCGCTGTGGCGTGCAGCCAGAGGACTTAAAAGGCCAGTGGTATGCAAACCTCCATTACGGGCCTCTAATCCCTTTTTGTACTTGGAATTACTCTGAGAATTTTTAAAAAAGCAAATGTTTTTTAATTTAAATGTACTTAGTGCAAAAGCCTAATATGTATAGTACACACAAAATTTCGAAAGAGATAGCCAAACTCTAAGCAATAAAATTTTGTATCCCTTTCATTTAATTATGTTAATATTGTTGCGAACCGCCGCGTTGTGCAAAACTAAATGTTGTATACAATTGTTTGTATGTACAAATTTACATACATACATACAAGTAAATACAGTTATTTTTCGTTGAATTCAAGTAGACACATGTGTGGTATTTCAAAGAGAATAATTCAAATAAAGCGTTTGGTTATAACACAATAAAACTTAGTATACATACTCAGTTGTACTTTTTGTCAGTAAAAACAAATGAAACAAAGGGTAAATCTTTGATTTTTACTAAAGTTGTAGGTTCTTCTTTTGATAGTTTAATTAATCTGAATAAAGAACTATTCCTTAATTTTTTCTGTTCTCGTGGTTTTATATTTTTGCAAGTTAATATGAACGAATTAAAAGAAAAATTCAATATTTTTTAAGGATATTATTCCGTTCATTTTTTTAACATTTAAAATTAAATGAACTTTTCGTTAAAATTAAATAAAACATACTTTGTTCAAATTTACATGCAGTTTATATTACAATTTCAGTTAATTTTACGTACAAAATATTTGATTATACCTATAATACAAACAACGGAAAATTTTGAAAGCAACCGAAAATCCATATTTATCTGCACTTAGTTTTTTTAATGACTGTTAGAATCATTTAAAAATTGAATTGCTTAGAATTTTAAGTGTTTTTTCATTTAAAAATTACTGAACGGAACATTCTTGATTAAAATACATTCCGTTACTGTCATAATATTGTGAGTGTATGGCTATGTTCTTTTTGTTCCATTTTCGAATTACTTTAAATTCTTAAGCAACTTCTTCTAATTTCTTCGATCTAAATTTATTTTCAGCCTGATTTTTGCGAGTTAGGGCCAAATTTACAGTAATTTGTTAGCTATTAGTAAACTAAAATGGTAACTATTGTTTAACTTATACTTCATATTCACAGTGTATTATTTAACCAACTCTCTTAATATGAACAAAAAATTGTAACCATATCAAACTATTAACTTCCAGTACTGCCAATTCTGTTGAAGCATATGGTTTTTGTTTACATTTGATATATTAGTTCTTAAAAAATGGCGTATACATTCAAGAACTTGCCACGCCACCTACTGGCTAAGACGGAATATATCCATAAAATCTTTTTAGATTACGTTGACGACGCTCAGCAACAATATTCCGCGTATTATCAGTATCAGTGTCACTTTCAATATCGGACTCCGCGTTTTCAATTTCACATGTCATATCTAAAATTTATCACAAAACAATAATACTAATAATAAATTCCAACGAATCAGCTGTTGTCTAACTATTAGTTAACTAATGACGTTTGATGGTTTAACTAATTTTAAACTAGAAGCTGTGAATCAAATATTATTAGTTAAACTATTGCTATTAGCTAACTAATGACTGTGAATTTGGGCCTTAGAGATTCACTTTATGTTTTTTATAAAAAATAACAATATCAAATTTATTTTTAAACCAATATGTATTTCGCTACCAAACAATGGGTAGCTTCTTGAGAGTTATATATAATAATATTCAATGAAGTACGTTAATATTTATATGAAAAAAAAAGAAAAAAAAGTACGTTCATATAAATTTTAACGTACTTCATTGAATATTATTCACCCCTATCGCGAATATTATGGGAGTAAGTTGTTTGAGAGAAAAATTGTATTCCCATCCCCAACAAATTGCTATCGCGAATATTTTGGGAGTTTAAGTCTCTATTGTGAATTACTTGGGAATAAAAGTATTTATTTTGAATTGTTTGTTTTGATTTAACAAATATTTTTTGCGGGATTTATTTTGTGGTGTATGAATAAAAGAAATTAAAGTTAATAAGGTAAAAATTATGAATACCGTTTATTTGTGTTTTCTGTTGTTGGAAAAGGAAAATCAATCCGTAGAACGACTGCAGCGAAGACAAATACGTGATGAATCTGATCCGCTTTGTTTTGTTGCGGTTTTTTTTTTTGTTTTCCGTCAGTTTTTTTCTTATGTTCCGTTTTTGGTCGATTCACACCTATGCATGAAAAATTTAAGTTACGCTTATTAAACTAATAATTAACACCATTTACAAAAGCTTAACTCGTTTCAAAATTTACCCACGTCCTCTTTTTATCCTTTTGGAAACCTTTGCCATGGTCTTGATTCGCACACATTGCTTCAACCAGACAATTAATTTGTTCTTTATTAACACTCCTGTGTTAATAAATAAGAGAAAAAACTGATTACATGAAGTTCTGGATTAAAAAACATATTGCTACTTACATGTTCACATCTTGTTCCCACTTTCAATTGTTGTGAATTATTTTAGTCAAATTATTCGCGGGAGTAAACATTTGCGATGCCATATTTGTAAGGTATGGGAATACATTCCCAAAAAAATATCATGGGAATCATTCACGATAGTAAAACAAAAAATTTGGGAGTTCTTTTATGGGAATGTTTATTCGCGATAGGGGTGATTATATATAACCCTGAAGAAGCTACCCATTGTTTGGTAGCGAAATATTGGTTTAAAAATAAATTTGTTATTGTTAGTTTTTATAAAAAACAAAAAGGGGATCTTTTACTCGCAAAAATCAGACTGAAAATAAATTCTTAAGCTACGTACACATTTACCAAATATTTGATTAATGTGATCTTAGCTTTACTCTTATTAATTAATCTTATTATAATTTTTCAATTAGTTATAATTACAAAATATTTACATGATAATAAAGAATGATATAAAAACACATTTTGTAGGAAGTGGCAGAATTGCGTCGCCAGGTGGCGCTTGAAAATTTACAAAATCAACGCATGGATAATTATGATCCAGATGTACCTGTGGAATTTGAATGCTGTTTTTGCACATCAAAGGTATATTATGACATGACATTACATACGCACTAAAAATTAAGTAATATTACTTTCTAATATAAAATATGTTTTTTTTTTTTAATAAATAGGAAGTAAGAATATATTTGCACAAGTTGTTTCAGTAAGGTAGAACCCAATCTGATAACAATTTTTATTTCATTTTTTTACTTCTATTAATTGGTGTGGGTTGTTAGAAAAATGCAACTATTCTTTCAACCCAAATTAAATATATATTAATAAATATGTATATGGAATTGCATTCCAGTTTTATTTCCATTAATAAAATTTTAAAAGCTGTTTATTCTGTGAACTTCCAAAACAAAAGGGCTGTTATCGAAAGTAAACAAAAAGTATATATTCTGTAAGCTGTTCTTAGTGAAGGTCTATTTATTGTGAAAGCCGAAGTAATTAAAGAAATTGAAAAATTAAACAATATTAAAGAAAATAATATTGTCGAAAAGTGGCACCGTAGATACGGACATATAAACGTTATATGTTACGCGTTGCTTAGATTTTTAAAGACACATGTGTATGTCCCAAATGCTTCTTTATCAAAATCCCTATTAAAATTGTAGTTAGGGTATATGAACGGTAGAGAGATCCCAGCTAGCTATATGGAATTTGGTTGTGAAGTTCTGACCCAATTTTAACGCGTATACATATAAATATACTTCATATACATTTCAATACAACCCGAAGTATAAAAAAAATTATTAAGCAAGATGTTAGCTTCGAAAGTGGGTGCACTTTTCCCTCCCTGATATCATAAAATTATACGCCAATGACATTCTCTACACCCTATAATGTTTAACGAATGTCCCTATATGAAATGCCTAACTAGACGAACATTTATCTATCTACAGATGAAATCATTTGTCATTCCCTTATTTTTGTTTAGCAATTCATATATATTTTAAATTTCATTTCGAACAGAAAATATTTAATGTTAAATTTATATTATTGCTAAAACTAT
Organism: Lypha dubia; assembly: GCA_947311025.1. NCBI lineage: Eukaryota > Metazoa > Arthropoda > Insecta > Diptera > Tachinidae > Lypha > Lypha dubia. Next base: position 44,968,838 of record OX371263.1, on the reverse strand, counting down.
ATACATATGTAAATCAAGAAAATTATTTGCATATGATTTTAAATAGATTGAACGAATTCATTCTTTGAAACGAATGATTTTTTTCTTTGTAAACAAAAGGAAAAAAAATACTGAGCTTTAATTTATATTATACTTTTACTGGCGGGGATAAAATGCATTGATGACACTATTTTGAGTGTGCAAAAAAAATTGGATAAATTTAAGAGTAATTATTTTGTTTTTTACTTACAAATCGATATGTGACTGTTGTTGTTCATTAGTAGAGATGTTTTAATACACCGCGTTCCATTGATGGGCCCAGCAGAGAACAAACGGGAATGAACTAAATTGAAAAGCTTATATTGGTTATATTAAAGTAATTACTCCGAATTTTAGATACATTAAAAATATTAGATTAAAAAAAAAAATCAATGCGTTCGGAAAAAAAATGTAGGGTTAGCCGTACAAAAAAAATATTTTTTTCTTTTTAATGGTGATTTAGTACAGATGATTAGGAATTTTAGATTTTAAGGCATTGAATTAAAGTATTAGTACAATACCGGTTTTAAATATAAAAAAAAATGTTTTTTTTTCCTTTTGCGAAACTTTTTTTTTTTTATGTTATAAATCGAAATATGATATTTAATTATAACCTCCTTTGATTTGATACTTATTTAACAAAGATTTTCGGGGTTAATTTACTAGCTTTGAAAATGTTAAGTATTTTAATTAATCGAGGACTTAAAATTAATGGAATTATGTAGTTTATGTGTTTGCAAAGTTGGATTAACGAAAAAGTACAATCATTTAACTTGGTTTAGTGAATAATAATAATAATTTTAAATTTGATGAATGTAGGTATTGTGTGAGTTAATACAAAATAAAAAAAATTTTACATGATCTTGTTGATTTTTGTTGTTGTTGAAGGACTAAGGATCAGCTACTTGCGGCTGTCTCTTTGTATTCTATATTCTTCGTTAATATACGTGGGCAAAGAAATGAGGCTGACGTCTTCATGTGAATTTAGCTGAGGACTCTCGCTAATTTGTCCTTTAGGGAAGCTTCCTCTTTAATAATTTTAGAAACTGGTATTTGCAGGATATTTGCCACACGGTAAAGAATTATTGGCCCGTTGGATGAACGTTCCCAAATTATAATACGACGTACACACGTGATCCGAGCCAATTCCTTGGGTTTTTTCTTCGAACCTTTATGACAATCCCCACTTATTAAATTTTTTATTAAGTTTAAGCACATGAAATTTAACTTTTTCTTTTTCAGTTATTAAACTGTACTTCTTTTTTTTTATATTATTTATGTGCTTTTCTTATTATATTATCATCCGAAGACAACTAAATGAGATCAATTGTAAACCGCAATTAATTTTTTAAAGAATTTGAAGCCAACATGCTACCTAAATAAACGGTATCAAAGTATATAGTGTGATAAACGGGATCTCTTCCAGATTTATTATCTCTTTTTTGCTTGTGATCGTATTGATTGAAATATACGTAATATATTACGATCAAAGAGTGTTCTATATTATTTATTTCATGCTACACAAATATCATAAAGTCAAGATATAGGGGTTTCAGAACCGTGTCAGATTTATTTTACTGAAAATCGTAACAAACCTGCTTTGTTCATAGATTTTATATCGAATGACAAACAGGAAAGGATTTTCGAATCTTGGTCTCAAAGTAATTAAAAAGGATTTGTTATGTCAATTTGCTACGTGTGGCTCGACCCACGACAAGCCGGGTAAATATCATGACTTAAGGTCAGATGTGTGATATCGACCGACATATTCGCCCTTAAGGTTTTCAATGTCGTAAATGTTGCTGCCAATTCGTTATTTTATTCTGCACTTAATGAATTTTGGAAATAACTTTTTATTTACAGCCTTCGACACCTTACTTAAGGTATGATTTTTTCTATATATTATTTGGCCTTTATTGAATCGAATTGATCTGGCTCTCAAGTTATATGTTTTTTTGGCTTTTTCGTGAGCGACACTTAGGTTTTCTCGGATATTACTCCTAACTTTTTGCATTTTCACTGTATTTTCCACGACACAACAATCTTCACCAGTAAGGCATCCTAACTTATCTAATACTTTATAGGCCGAACCTTGCTGCACCATATTTTGTCCAAATGTGGCGTAATATGGTGAGCATTTTATGGATGAGTGGTAATCACTTCGAAGGATGGATAAAATTTGTGGAATAACTTTATCCCAATCTCTATGATCTTTGTGGTCTTCTAAAAAGTACCTAATTTTCGTAATAACCTCCCTATTTGCCCTTTCTGAGGCATTAGAATGGGGTGCATAAAATCCTGTTTTAATATGCTCTACGTCATACAGCTTAAAAAATTCGCGCATTTCTTTAGACACGAACTGTTTTCCATTATCGCTGTGTATGTATCTTGGTACACCAAACGTGGGAAAAATATAACTTTGAAAATACGAAATAACGCTAGCAGAGGTCGCAGCCTTGAGTGGTTTTAGGAAAATAAATTTCGTTAGGTGATCCAAACATATAAAAATCATTGAATTTTTTGCTGCTGTGTATGGATAGGGCCCGCAATAAAGCCTTTCGAATGGACGACTAGTCAAGAACTGTTTACCCATCAAAGGTTTAGACATTTGATTCGAGGATTTCATTGTTTTGCATTTCTCACAATTTTGTACATATAACTTGACGTCTCTTACCATTGTTGGCCAAAAATATTTTTGCCGTATCCTATAAAGAGTTTTCGTAAAACCTCCATGACAAGAAGCAACGGAGTTGTGGGCTGCAATAATAACATTTTTCGACAACGATTTAGGGATCCACAACCGCCACAAGCTACCTTCCTCTTCGCTACCAAGCCTAAATTGTACCCGCTTATAAATGAGATTATCGTTGGATATAAAAACATCGGGAAGGGACTCTTTCTGTTTTAAAATATTTTCTCTCAGATTTCTATATTCATCATTCTCGAAGTCAGGAGCCGAAAAGTCAATATCAAAATATAAATTAAAAGGAGCAATTTCATCCAAATCCATTCGCGAAAGACAGTCGGGGACGATGTTTAAAGATCCTTTACAATGCTTTATTTTGAAGTCATATCGCTGTAACTTTAAACTCCATCTGGCCAATCGCCCACTTAGATCCTTTTGGGACATTAGCCATTTCAAAGAGGAATGGTCTGTTATAATACGAAAGGGCAGTCCCTCAATGTAAGGTCTGAATCTGGTTACACATACCACTGCTGCCATACACTCCAACTCTGTCACTGTATAGTTTCGCTGAGATTTATTTAACTTTTGCGAAACAAAAGCTATTGGGTGTTCTTTTCCGAGGTCATCAAATTGATATAAGACCCCACCAACTCCTATGCTTGACGCGTCACACTGTATTATAAATTCTCGGTCAAATTTTGGCTGAACTAAAACAGGGGCTGAACACAAAGCGTCCTTTAACTTTTTAAATGCCAATTGTGCTGTATCTGTTAGACAGAAGGGTTTAGAGCTTTTTTTGAGGCAATCTGTTAGGGGTCCCGCCATATCGGCAAAATTACTAATAAAGTTTCTATACCAATTTGCCATGCCAACAAATCTCCGCACCTGCTTCCGAGATTTTGGTATAGGGAAGTTTTCGATGGACGACACCTGGATCTACTTTCAAGATTCCATTTCCGACTATGTAACCCAAATAACGGATTTCTGTCTGACAAAATTTACTTTTGCTAACATTGATTGTCAGTTTTGCCCTTTTCAGACAGTTGGCCACTTCCTTTAAAAGTTCTATGTGAGACTCAAAGTCTGTACTGCAAACGAGTAAATCGTCCAAATAAATAAAAATGTTTTCCCTCAGCCTAGACGGTATAACCTTATCCATAAGTCTGCTCATGGTCTGAGGACCATTACAGAGGCCAAACGGCATGTATTTATATTGGTACAAGGGTTTACCAGGGATAACAAAAGCCGTCTTTTCTTTTGAGCTTTCTGTCAGTATAATTTGGAGAAATGCGCCCTTAAGATCAAGTCCTGTTATGAAGAAAGTATCTTTCAGCCTGCTGAGTAAGCCATTTATGTGTGGTAGCGGATATGAGTCCTTTTTCGTCACAGCATTGAGTTTGCGACAATCAATACAAAGACGAACCTTTCCAGGCTTCCGGACCAATACTACGGGCGAACACCAGGGGGAATTAGACTCTTCAATTACACCTAAGCGCAAAAGTCTTTCTACTTCCTGGTAAGCTTCCTCTTGGCGAGGAGGAGATAAAGGATAATGTTTAGATTTTATAGGCACGGCATCGCCAGTGTCTATGTCGTGTTCAACGAGATCAGTACAACCTAGACCGAGTTTTTCGAAGGAAGGGAACTCGACAATGGTTTTCTTTAAAATAAGATTTTGTTCAGGTGTAAGGTCATGAAATTTTGAACAATCGCCATTTTCTGAAAATGTTGTTTCAATGGATGCTGCTGTGGGAATTATTTCAGGGGCAAGCGCAAAATCGCGCCAAAAATCTATTCCAAAATAAGCTTTTTGGCTGAGAGATGGAACTAAATAAAATACTAGATTTTTCGTTACACCCTTAAAATTTATTGGTAGTACACAATAGCCTACCACCTTTTGCTTAGGACACGACGGCGTTAAAACTCCCTTTTGTCCACATTTAAAACAAAATGGTGTGGTGATCTCCTTACCACAATAAATGTAGGAATGTCCGTAAGAGAGACAGTTCCAACATTTGATCTTAGAATAATCTAAAGTTGGAATATTATCCTTCTGAATCTTAAATGCTTCAATTTGGGGATCAATTGTATCATGAATTTTGCAATCATAATCAGGTGAGTTAATTTCATTGACATTTCGTGTTTGGCCTGCCACCGGTATAAACGATCTATTATCGTGCAAAACTTTCTCGGCCTTACGAGCAAGGTCTCTAAAATCACTCAACGATTGAGAATCTGAGCTAAATAGTAAAACCCGTAGTTGCGGATGTATATTTCTTTTAATTATATCAAGTAAATTATGGTCAGACAACGGGTTTTGCAACCTTAAATTCATCGATAAAATAGCACTATGGAAATCATCATAAGATTCTTTATGATGCTGTTTACGCAAGGATATTTTTAAGATAATATCGTGTTCTGACTCTGGGTAACCAAATTCTTTGTTTAATGCGTATTTTAAAATGGGATATGTTACTACACGGTGTTGTTTCAAAAATAACCAGTACCACTGTTCAGCCTTTCCCTCAAGGAGCACGTGGAAATTGGATAATAAATGCTCTACCGAGCATCTTGTGCGAGAGGTAAGTGTTTCTACTTTAAACAGAAAATCTGACTGGTTCCGTCATATACGATTTTCCAATTTTCAAGTTTAATGGTTGAATTATCATGGGAAAATAGCCTATTTGCATCAGAAAGACGATTAGAACTACTTGTATTTGCATTTTCTGCATTTGAGTGCATCCCCGGACCTCTTTGAGGATGATAATTACTTCCATTGCCTATTTGAGATATACTTTGTTTTAAGGTAGAAATTTCCTTTCTAAACTCCTCTCTCGTACTTCTCATAGTCTGTTCGATCAGAGAAGTAAGTAAGTCAAAATCAAAGGGGGCAGCAGAGTTAAAATCATTACCATTGCCGGATGCCATATTTGGGTTATCAAATATTTCGATATTCGATATGCCACTAGCTCCGTGCTGTTCCAAAGGACCCGGATTTAATTGTAAAGAAATTAGATTATTATCTATTATATCTTCTTTGCGACTGTCTGAAGTAGCTAGTAAGGATGTGGATGATTGTGCAGTCAGTACTTGGCTAGTTGTACTTTTACTGAGAGGTGAATGAGCAACACGTGCATTTGAAAATCTGGGTAGATCTTGCAGTTCTACAGATATATTGTTTCTTAAAGCATCCGAGCTTCTATTATGACTACGAGTTTGAGGCTTTCCACTCTGAGCGCCACGGTTTTTTGTAGTCATATTGATAATAAAACACTAGCAAGAAAAATAGGGTAAAATAACTAACTAACTTAATCGTTTATATAAAAATGTAAATTAAATAAAGTAAGGGGACAAATGTTATATTTTCTTTAATAATAAACTTCTGGCAATTTCCTGTTTAGTTTTCTTAGGGAATGACAAATTATCACAAAATATATTTAGCAAATGATATTCTAGAGCATTTCAGTTTCTCAACTTACTTTCCTCTATATAATTGAATGCCAGTCTACAACATTACACAAAATAAGTACATTGCTATTTTTGTTTTTCTTAATGGACTTGAAAAGCACTACAATAGTATATTTACAAAAACTTTCTGCAGCGAATTCTGAAAATTAAATTTCAAAACAAGGACTCTAAAGTCAAATGTAAAAATGTACTCTCATGATCATGATAGTTATTGCATACAATGTTTACGTTTGTATCGCGACTAGAATTACATTGTCTAAAACAAATTCAATAAAGCTAGGACTTATACAATAAATCTTGTATTAGGTGTTACAGCAGAAAAAAAAATTGAACCATGAGAATTAGAGAGCACTGCAAAGGAAATAGTGAATAAATTTAAATGGTTATGCTGGCCTTACTAAGGCACCACGTTGGGCGCCATATATGTTACGCGTTGCTTAGATTTTTAAAGACACATGTGTATGTCCCAAATGCTTCTTTATCAAAATCCCTATTAAAATTGTAGTTAGGGTATATGAACGGTAGAGAGATCCCAGCTAGCTATATGGAATTTGGTTGTGAAGTTCTGACCCAATTTTAACGCGTATACATATAAATATACTTCATATACATTTCAATACAACCCGAAGTATAAAAAAAATTATTAAGCAAGATGTTAGCTTCGAAAGTGGGTGCACTTTTCCCTCCCTGATATCATAAAATTATACGCCAATGACATTCTCTACACCCTATAATGTTTAACGAATGTCCCTATATGAAATGCCTAACTAGACGAACATTTATCTATCTACAGATGAAATCATTTGTCATTCCCTTATTTTTGTTTAGCAATTCATATATATTTTAAATTTCATTTCGAACAGAAAATATTTAATGTTAAATTTATATTATTGCTAAAACTATATACATATGTAAATCAAGAAAATTATTTGCATATGATTTTAAATAGATTGAACGAATTCATTCTTTGAAACGAATGATTTTTTTCTTTGTAAACAAAAGGAAAAAAAATACTGAGCTTTAATTTATATTATACTTTTACTGGCGGGGATAAAATGCATTGATGACACTATTTTGAGTGTGCAAAAAAAATTGGATAAATTTAAGAGTAATTATTTTGTTTTTTACTTACAAATCGATATGTGACTGTTGTTGTTCATTAGTAGAGATGTTTTAATACACCGCGTTCCATTGATGGGCCCAGCAGAGAACAAACGGGAATGAACTAAATTGAAAAGCTTATATTGGTTATATTAAAGTAATTACTCCGAATTTTAGATACATTAAAAATATTAGATTAAAAAAAAAAATCAATGCGTTCGGAAAAAAAATGTAGGGTTAGCCGTACAAAAAAAATATTTTTTTCTTTTTAATGGTGATTTAGTACAGATGATTAGGAATTTTAGATTTTAAGGCATTGAATTAAAGTATTAGTACAATACCGGTTTTAAATATAAAAAAAAATGTTTTTTTTTCCTTTTGCGAAACTTTTTTTTTTTTATGTTATAAATCGAAATATGATATTTAATTATAACCTCCTTTGATTTGATACTTATTTAACAAAGATTTTCGGGGTTAATTTACTAGCTTTGAAAATGTTAAGTATTTTAATTAATCGAGGACTTAAAATTAATGGAATTATGTAGTTTATGTGTTTGCAAAGTTGGATTAACGAAAAAGTACAATCATTTAACTTGGTTTAGTGAATAATAATAATAATTTTAAATTTGATGAATGTAGGTATTGTGTGAGTTAATACAAAATAAAAAAAATTTTACATGATCTTGTTGATTTTTGTTGTTGTTGAAGGACTAAGGATCAGCTACTTGCGGCTGTCTCTTTGTATTCTATATTCTTCGTTAATATACGTGGGCAAAGAAATGAGGCTGACGTCTTCATGTGAATTTAGCTGAGGACTCTCGCTAATTTGTCCTTTAGGGAAGCTTCCTCTTTAATAATTTTAGAAACTGGTATTTGCAGGATATTTGCCACACGGTAAAGAATTATTGGCCCGTTGGATGAACGTTCCCAAATTATAATACGACGTACACACGTGATCCGAGCCAATTCCTTGGGTTTTTTCTTCGAACCTTTATGACAATCCCCACTTATTAAATTTTTTATTAAGTTTAAGCACATGAAATTTAACTTTTTCTTTTTCAGTTATTAAACTGTACTTCTTTTTTTTTATATTATTTATGTGCTTTTCTTATTATATTATCATCCGAAGACAACTAAATGAGATCAATTGTAAACCGCAATTAATTTTTTAAAGAATTTGAAGCCAACATGCTACCTAAATAAACGGTATCAAAGTATATAGTGTGATAAACGGGATCTCTTCCAGATTTATTATCTCTTTTTTGCTTGTGATCGTATTGATTGAAATATACGTAATATATTACGATCAAAGAGTGTTCTATATTATTTATTTCATGCTACACAAATATCATAAAGTCAAGATATAGGGGTTTCAGAACCGTGTCAGATTTATTTTACTGAAAATCGTAACAAACCTGCTTTGTTCATAGATTTTATATCGAATGACAAACAGGAAAGGATTTTCGAATCTTGGTCTCAAAGTAATTAAAAAGGATTTGTTATGTCAATTTGCTACGTGTGGCTCGACCCACGACAAGCCGGGTAAATATCATGACTTAAGGTCAGATGTGTGATATCGACCGACATATTCGCCCTTAAGGTTTTCAATGTCGTAAATGTTGCTGCCAATTCGTTATTTTATTCTGCACTTAATGAATTTTGGAAATAACTTTTTATTTACAGCCTTCGACACCTTACTTAAGGTATGATTTTTTCTATATATTATTTGGCCTTTATTGAATCGAATTGATCTGGCTCTCAAGTTATATGTTTTTTTGGCTTTTTCGTGAGCGACACTTAGGTTTTCTCGGATATTACTCCTAACTTTTTGCATTTTCACTGTATTTTCCACGACACAACAATCTTCACCAGTAAGGCATCCTAACTTATCTAATACTTTATAGGCCGAACCTTGCTGCACCATATTTTGTCCAAATGTGGCGTAATATGGTGAGCATTTTATGGATGAGTGGTAATCACTTCGAAGGATGGATAAAATTTGTGGAATAACTTTATCCCAATCTCTATGATCTTTGTGGTCTTCTAAAAAGTACCTAATTTTCGTAATAACCTCCCTATTTGCCCTTTCTGAGGCATTAGAATGGGGTGCATAAAATCCTGTTTTAATATGCTCTACGTCATACAGCTTAAAAAATTCGCGCATTTCTTTAGACACGAACTGTTTTCCATTATCGCTGTGTATGTATCTTGGTACACCAAACGTGGGAAAAATATAACTTTGAAAATACGAAATAACGCTAGCAGAGGTCGCAGCCTTGAGTGGTTTTAGGAAAATAAATTTCGTTAGGTGATCCAAACATATAAAAATCATTGAATTTTTTGCTGCTGTGTATGGATAGGGCCCGCAATAAAGCCTTTCGAATGGACGACTAGTCAAGAACTGTTTACCCATCAAAGGTTTAGACATTTGATTCGAGGATTTCATTGTTTTGCATTTCTCACAATTTTGTACATATAACTTGACGTCTCTTACCATTGTTGGCCAAAAATATTTTTGCCGTATCCTATAAAGAGTTTTCGTAAAACCTCCATGACAAGAAGCAACGGAGTTGTGGGCTGCAATAATAACATTTTTCGACAACGATTTAGGGATCCACAACCGCCACAAGCTACCTTCCTCTTCGCTACCAAGCCTAAATTGTACCCGCTTATAAATGAGATTATCGTTGGATATAAAAACATCGGGAAGGGACTCTTTCTGTTTTAAAATATTTTCTCTCAGATTTCTATATTCATCATTCTCGAAGTCAGGAGCCGAAAAGTCAATATCAAAATATAAATTAAAAGGAGCAATTTCATCCAAATCCATTCGCGAAAGACAGTCGGGGACGATGTTTAAAGATCCTTTACAATGCTTTATTTTGAAGTCATATCGCTGTAACTTTAAACTCCATCTGGCCAATCGCCCACTTAGATCCTTTTGGGACATTAGCCATTTCAAAGAGGAATGGTCTGTTATAATACGAAAGGGCAGTCCCTCAATGTAAGGTCTGAATCTGGTTACACATACCACTGCTGCCATACACTCCAACTCTGTCACTGTATAGTTTCGCTGAGATTTATTTAACTTTTGCGAAACAAAAGCTATTGGGTGTTCTTTTCCGAGGTCATCAAATTGATATAAGACCCCACCAACTCCTATGCTTGACGCGTCACACTGTATTATAAATTCTCGGTCAAATTTTGGCTGAACTAAAACAGGGGCTGAACACAAAGCGTCCTTTAACTTTTTAAATGCCAATTGTGCTGTATCTGTTAGACAGAAGGGTTTAGAGCTTTTTTTGAGGCAATCTGTTAGGGGTCCCGCCATATCGGCAAAATTACTAATAAAGTTTCTATACCAATTTGCCATGCCAACAAATCTCCGCACCTGCTTCCGAGATTTTGGTATAGGGAAGTTTTCGATGGACGACACCTGGATCTACTTTCAAGATTCCATTTCCGACTATGTAACCCAAATAACGGATTTCTGTCTGACAAAATTTACTTTTGCTAACATTGATTGTCAGTTTTGCCCTTTTCAGACAGTTGGCCACTTCCTTTAAAAGTTCTATGTGAGACTCAAAGTCTGTACTGCAAACGAGTAAATCGTCCAAATAAATAAAAATGTTTTCCCTCAGCCTAGACGGTATAACCTTATCCATAAGTCTGCTCATGGTCTGAGGACCATTACAGAGGCCAAACGGCATGTATTTATATTGGTACAAGGGTTTACCAGGGATAACAAAAGCCGTCTTTTCTTTTGAGCTTTCTGTCAGTATAATTTGGAGAAATGCGCCCTTAAGATCAAGTCCTGTTATGAAGAAAGTATCTTTCAGCCTGCTGAGTAAGCCATTTATGTGTGGTAGCGGATATGAGTCCTTTTTCGTCACAGCATTGAGTTTGCGACAATCAATACAAAGACGAACCTTTCCAGGCTTCCGGACCAATACTACGGGCGAACACCAGGGGGAATTAGACTCTTCAATTACACCTAAGCGCAAAAGTCTTTCTACTTCCTGGTAAGCTTCCTCTTGGCGAGGAGGAGATAAAGGATAATGTTTAGATTTTATAGGCACGGCATCGCCAGTGTCTATGTCGTGTTCAACGAGATCAGTACAACCTAGACCGAGTTTTTCGAAGGAAGGGAACTCGACAATGGTTTTCTTTAAAATAAGATTTTGTTCAGGTGTAAGGTCATGAAATTTTGAACAATCGCCATTTTCTGAAAATGTTGTTTCAATGGATGCTGCTGTGGGAATTATTTCAGGGGCAAGCGCAAAATCGCGCCAAAAATCTATTCCAAAATAAGCTTTTTGGCTGAGAGATGGAACTAAATAAAATACTAGATTTTTCGTTACACCCTTAAAATTTATTGGTAGTACACAATAGCCTACCACCTTTTGCTTAGGACACGACGGCGTTAAAACTCCCTTTTGTCCACATTTAAAACAAAATGGTGTGGTGATCTCCTTACCACAATAAATGTAGGAATGTCCGTAAGAGAGACAGTTCCAACATTTGATCTTAGAATAATCTAAAGTTGGAATATTATCCTTCTGAATCTTAAATGCTTCAATTTGGGGATCAATTGTATCATGAATTTTGCAATCATAATCAGGTGAGTTAATTTCATTGACATTTCGTGTTTGGCCTGCCACCGGTATAAACGATCTATTATCGTGCAAAACTTTCTCGGCCTTACGAGCAAGGTCTCTAAAATCACTCAACGATTGAGAATCTGAGCTAAATAGTAAAACCCGTAGTTGCGGATGTATATTTCTTTTAATTATATCAAGTAAATTATGGTCAGACAACGGGTTTTGCAACCTTAAATTCATCGATAAAATAGCACTATGGAAATCATCATAAGATTCTTTATGATGCTGTTTACGCAAGGATATTTTTAAGATAATATCGTGTTCTGACTCTGGGTAACCAAATTCTTTGTTTAATGCGTATTTTAAAATGGGATATGTTACTACACGGTGTTGTTTCAAAAATAACCAGTACCACTGTTCAGCCTTTCCCTCAAGGAGCACGTGGAAATTGGATAATAAATGCTCTACCGAGCATCTTGTGCGAGAGGTAAGTGTTTCTACTTTAAACAGAAAATCTGACTGGTTCCGTCATATACGATTTTCCAATTTTCAAGTTTAATGGTTGAATTATCATGGGAAAATAGCCTATTTGCATCAGAAAGACGATTAGAACTACTTGTATTTGCATTTTCTGCATTTGAGTGCATCCCCGGACCTCTTTGAGGATGATAATTACTTCCATTGCCTATTTGAGATATACTTTGTTTTAAGGTAGAAATTTCCTTTCTAAACTCCTCTCTCGTACTTCTCATAGTCTGTTCGATCAGAGAAGTAAGTAAGTCAAAATCAAAGGGGGCAGCAGAGTTAAAATCATTACCATTGCCGGATGCCATATTTGGGTTATCAAATATTTCGATATTCGATATGCCACTAGCTCCGTGCTGTTCCAAAGGACCCGGATTTAATTGTAAAGAAATTAGATTATTATCTATTATATCTTCTTTGCGACTGTCTGAAGTAGCTAGTAAGGATGTGGATGATTGTGCAGTCAGTACTTGGCTAGTTGTACTTTTACTGAGAGGTGAATGAGCAACACGTGCATTTGAAAATCTGGGTAGATCTTGCAGTTCTACAGATATATTGTTTCTTAAAGCATCCGAGCTTCTATTATGACTACGAGTTTGAGGCTTTCCACTCTGAGCGCCACGGTTTTTTGTAGTCATATTGATAATAAAACACTAGCAAGAAAAATAGGGTAAAATAACTAACTAACTTAATCGTTTATATAAAAATGTAAATTAAATAAAGTAAGGGGACAAATGTTATATTTTCTTTAATAATAAACTTCTGGCAATTTCCTGTTTAGTTTTCTTAGGGAATGACAAATTATCACAAAATATATTTAGCAAATGATATTCTAGAGCATTTCAGTTTCTCAACTTACTTTCCTTTATAATTGAATGCCAGTCTACAACATTACACAAAATAAGTACATTGCTATTTTTGTTTTTCTTAATGGACTTGAAAAGCACTACAATAGTATATTTACAAAAACTTTCTGCAGCGAATTCTGAAAATTAAATTTCAAAACAAGGACTCTAAAGTCAAATGTAAAAATGTACTCTCATGATCATGATAGTTATTGCATACAATGTTTACGTTTGTATCGCGACTAGAATTACATTGTCTAAAACAAATTCAATAAAGCTAGGACTTATACAATAAATCTTGTATTAGGTGTTACAGCAGAAAAAAAAATTGAACCATGAGAATTAGAGAGCACTGCAAAGGAAATAGTGAATAAATTTAAATGGTTATGCTGGCCTTACTAAGGCACCACGTTGGGCGCCATATATGTTACGCGTTGCTTAGATTTTTAAAGACACATGTGTATGTCCCAAATGCTTCTTTATCAAAATCCCTATTAAAATTGTAGTTAGGGTATATGAACGGTAGAGAGATCCCAGCTAGCTATATGGAATTTGGTTGTGAAGTTCTGACCCAATTTTAACGCGTATACATATAAATATACTTCATATACATTTCAATACAACCCGAAGTATAAAAAAAATTATTAAGCAAGATGTTAGCTTCGAAAGTGGGTGCACTTTTCCCTCCCTGATATCATAAAATTATACGCCAATGACATTCTCTACACCCTATAATGTTTAACGAATGTCCCTATATGAAATGCCTAACTAGACGAACATTTATCTATCTACAGATGAAATCATTTGTCATTCCCTTATTTTTGTTTAGCAATTCATATATATTTTAAATTTCATTTCGAACAGAAAATATTTAATGTTAAATTTATATTATTGCTAAAACTATATACATATGTAAATCAAGAAAATTATTTGCATATGATTTTAAATAGATTGAACGAATTCATTCTTTGAAACGAATGATTTTTTTCTTTGTAAACAAAAGGAAAAAAAATACTGAGCTTTAATTTATATTATACTTTTACTGGCGGGGATAAAATGCATTGATGACACTATTTTGAGTGTGCAAAAAAAATTGGATAAATTTAAGAATAATTATTTTGTTTTTTACTTACAAATCGATATGTGACTGTTGTTGTTCATTAGTAGAGATGTTTTAATACACCGCGTTCCATTGATGGGCCCAGCAGAGAACAAACGGGAATGAACTAAATTGAAAAGCTTATATTGGTTATATTAAAGTAATTACTCCGAATTTTAGATACATTAAAAATATTAGATTAAAAAAAAAAATCAATGCGTTCGGAAAAAAAATGTAGGGTTAGCCGTACAAAAAAAATATTTTTTTCTTTTTAATGGTGATTTAGTACAGATGATTAGGAATTTTAGATTTTAAGGCATTGAATTAAAGTATTAGTACAATACCGGTTTTAAATATAAAAAAAAATGTTTTTTTTTCCTTTTGCGAAACTTTTTTTTTTTTATGTTATAAATCGAAATATGATATTTAATTATAACCTCCTTTGATTTGATACTTATTTAACAAAGATTTTCGGGGTTAATTTACTAGCTTTGAAAATGTTAAGTATTTTAATTAATCGAGGACTTAAAATTAATGGAATTATGTAGTTTATGTGTTTGCAAAGTTGGATTAACGAAAAAGTACAATCATTTAACTTGGTTTAGTGAATAATAATAATAATTTTAAATTTGATGAATGTAGGTATTGTGTGAGTTAATACAAAATAAAAAAAATTTTACATGATCTTGTTGATTTTTGTTGTTGTTGAAGGACTAAGGATCAGCTACTTGCGGCTGTCTCTTTGTATTCTATATTCTTCGTTAATATACGTGGGCAAAGAAATGAGGCTGACGTCTTCATGTGAATTTAGCTGAGGACTCTCGCTAATTTGTCCTTTAGGGAAGCTTCCTCTTTAATAATTTTAGAAACTGGTATTTGCAGGATATTTGCCACACGGTAAAGAATTATTGGCCCGTTGGATGAACGTTCCCAAATTATAATACGACGTACACACGTGATCCGAGCCAATTCCTTGGGTTTTTTCTTCGAACCTTTATGACAATCCCCACTTATTAAATTTTTTATTAAGTTTAAGCACATGAAATTTAACTTTTTCTTTTTCAGTTATTAAACTGTACTTCTTTTTTTTTATATTATTTATGTGCTTTTCTTATTATATTATCATCCGAAGACAACTAAATGAGATCAATTGTAAACCGCAATTAATTTTTGAAAGAATTTGAAGCCAACATGCTACCTAAATAAACGGTATCAAAGTATATAGTGTGATAAACGGGATCTCTTCCAGATTTATTATCTCTTTTTTGCTTGTGATCGTATTGATTGAAATATACGTAATATATTACGATCAAAGAGTGTTCTATATTATTTATTTCATGCTACACAAATATCATAAAGTCAAGATATAGGGGTTTCAGAACCGTGTCAGATTTATTTTACTGAAAATCGTAACAACGTGAACGATTTAAATAAATTAATTACAAAGAACATGGTAAAAGGTTCAAATTTAAAAGGTATAAATAAAATAGAATGTGTAACCTGTGCTTTGAACAAAATTTCTGTTAAGCCATTTAAGAATAATCCTAATGTTCAAACAACACACTTTTTGGAAATTTTGCATACAGGTTTGTGCGGTACAATTGAAGTAAAATCTGTTGGTGGTTCGTCATATTTCATGACCATTATTGACGATTACTTTCGTTATGTTTCATAATTTTGCTGCGATTGCGGAGAAGTGTACTGGCCGCCACATCAAAATTGTCAGAAGTGACAATGGTAAGGAGTTTGTTAATTCTAAGTTTTAAGAATTTTTTAACAAAAAGGGGATAATTCATCAAACAACTGAGAGCTATACACCACAGCAAAATGGTATTGCTGAAAGGTCAAATGGAGCCATTTTCGAGATGGCACGTTGTCTATTTATTACAACAATTAAAATTACCACATAGTTTATGGGCCGAAGCTGTTAACACGGCAGTGTACATAAGAAATGGGTCACCAACTAGTATTATTGGTGATACAACGCCTTATGAAAGATAAGCATATAAACAATTATCAGTTAGTCACTTAAAAACATTTGGATGTGATGCAATCGTATTGAACAAAGGCGTTAAGCCTAAAGGCAACAAGCTTTTACCAAAAGGTTCCAAAATGAAGTTCGCTGGATACGATTCGCGAAACAAAGGCTACCGTTTTTATAATCCCAACACAAGACAAATTATCGTTGCACGTGACGTTATCTTTTTTGAAGACTTGTTCGAAGAAATGGCCGAAGCAAGTGAAAAAGACAAATTTTATTTTAACATTTTTAACCCTAGAATATCATACTTATTTTTATATCGCAAACGTCATACTTCTTCGAATCGACTACGGCTATATTCAAAAGGATGCAAAGGATGATCTAAATACTGAAAATTTTCAATGCTTAGCTTATTCAATTGTTTCTTATGTATTTTATTGAAATAAAACGAATAAATGTTGTTTTTAAATAAAATTTAATCTTAAAAAAGAGTTTCATAGCCTTATTAATAAAATATAACAAAAACAAAACAATCAAAAAGGATAACATAAAATTCATCTAACATTTTTTTATCTTAAAATTAACATATTGAATTAAAAAAATTATAAATTTATAAGTTTCAGTCTTTATTTCATACATGAGGCGCAGAGTTCTATTTTGTGCTCCCCTCAGGCTTTTTTTACATTTGAGCATAATGACTTTGTCATACGTCGTTTAAATGAAGGGTAAAATGCACATTTTGCACAACAATTCATCAGCAGACAGATGCTGATCCTTTTTGATACAAGTCAAAACTAATAAACCTATGAGGGCAGATATTTCATGTAATGAAGTTTCTTTCCTTTGCGGCTCATCTGTAGTAACAAGTTAGTTCGATTTTCGACTTGCTATCTCAACATTTGTCCATTGAACTATTTCAGTGATAATATCATTTGTTATAAACTTATGAAAGCATTGCAGAGGGTCAGTAATTATATTACACTCCCTCGTCTATCCTCTTATTTGGTGAACGATATTGAGTCCATAATGGTGAGATTTAGCTTTCCTGGTCGACCACTTGTGCTTATCTTTTCCAATATTGATTTTGTGAACGGTATTATACTGGACATACACATTAAAAAATTTAAAGGACCATCGTCTTCATCTGAATCCACCGATTCTTCTGATGAACTTCCTTCTTCTACTTCTAAGCCATCATCTGACATGTTGCTATACTCTAAGTTATATAAATTTTGTTCGCCATCGTCGTCTAGTTAGATTTCGTCGCCTTCATCAGTTAAACCAGTTGTCATTGTAATAGTAGCAATTAAATACGAAGCCAAAAAATAAAAAAATATTAAAAAACTAACGCTATTAAAGCAAATTCTAATAGTGTTTTCTTTTCTACAAAAAATGCTACATCTCCATGCAGAAAATGTACTTTGGTGTTCGTTTCTTAAAAATGTTTTGCTGTCGAAAAGGGCAGAGTGTTTGATTCTAAAAAAATTGCCCTCACTAAGGGTGGAAGGCATTGCACTTTTTGCCTCGTAAAAATCGACAGTGTTGATAGTGCCCTGTAAAACTTAGCTGTCAGCTGTTGAAAACAGGGCGTTCCACTTTTTCATAAGTTGTGTTCAGTTCTAGTGAAATAATAAGCTGCATTATTACAAGGTTGGCAAGACATTTTATATATGTACCTTTCAATAAGGTGCCATTTTGTGTGTAGAAAAGAAAACACCATAAGTTTCTAGAAATAACACAAATATCATATATCGTCATTTCGACGACGCATTTAAAAAAAATAACCTTACCTATTGCGCAGTTAGCGATACATGCGCACACACGAAGAGCATAACAACGACTGAAGCTGTACAAAAACTCAATAAAAAAAGAAGAGAGGTGTCTAAGGACACCTGGTTAGAGCTATGCTCAGTAGGTATGTACATATGTATGTATATACCTACATAAAATAAATTTCATGAGTTAAATAACAATGCAAAAAATTTATTTTTATTCTTAAAACTATTTCTTAATATATTTTTGAAAATACAAATGTCAACTTATTAAACGATTAAAGTAGGGTGACAGCCAAAGTATATACTTATGTACATATTAGTGATGTTACAAATATCAATTTTTAGTATTCGCGAATACGAATACGAATATTTGAAACAATATTCGCCGAATACGAATATTAGTTTTAAGGTTTAGAGCCACATAATATATCAAATTTAATTCGAAAAAATCCCTTCCTTTGCGTCACAAAAAATAAATTGAAAAAAAAAACTGTCACACTACTTTAGGTATATATCATTATTATGATATTGAGATGGCGAATTTGAAAACCACTACTGAACATTTCTAAATTATTTTACCTACATACATACTTTGAGATTTTGTTTTTCTTACTCTGCTTGCACTTTTATTTAGTAATTCAGTGTTGTTTGCGAGAATATATTTTCGCAGATTTATCGTTCATGAGCCTTGCATATGGCCTTATGCATTTAATTGTATGTTATTGATTTAAATTAATTAATAAAAACAAATTGTATATAAATAGAAAATTTTGTTTGTTTCTGGGTTAACTTTTGTAATTTTTATTCTACACTTTCATTCCATTATCTTCTAAAATCCCCAAATTTGTTTTTTGAAAACAAACTCAAATATACAAAGAATGTTGACTTTGTTACAAATTTATATTCTTTACTAAAATAATACTTTTTAGTCATTAGAAAATTCCTATCAATTAGGGTTAACTCAATACATACAATTTACATATACCCAAATACTTAGGACTTCGAAATCTTCAAAACAAAAACATTTTAATATAGAATTTTAAAAGATGGATTGAGTATCCGATTAAATATATGTTTTTTTTATATAAGAAATATTTACATATATGCCAAAAAAAGAGAATTACGCGGTTAATGTTTGTTTGTAAACTTTATTTTGTTATGCAATAGCATTAAAAATATTTCCATATTTACTCGATGCAAATTTTTCAAGGGATATAGGTATGTAACATTTAGAGGCTAGCTGAAGCATTCATTAAAAATCAATATAAATTTGATTTGTTTTACAAAAAAAAATGTAATGGACATTCCGTTTTAAAACATGTACATATTTCATAATTATTTTACTTTTTATGAACATTGCAAAAGATGTATGTTTAACCCCAACTACAACTGGATATGGCCTTATAGATGGGAACAGTAGTATATAATTTGATTTCTTTATTTCTCACTTTCTTTACAAAACAAATTTGACAATCATCTGGATATTTACACAAACAAAATGCCTGTTGTTTTTGGTGTTGTATTTGTTTTATTCTGGCTCCTAGCCAGTGATGTTAACTAATTTTTCCCAATTTCCGTACAGCCTTAAAAAAATTAGCGTTTTTTGGGTAAAATTACCGAACGGGTAATGCGTTGTACAGAATTAGTAATATTTTACTATTAAAAAGGTTGTATTTTTTAATCAATATACATAAGAAATATAATTTAAAATTTAATGGAAGAACTTCAAAAGATAAATTAATGGCTGTAAAACAGCGACAGGCAAAAACAGGGCGCCGCGCCTTTTGGATTCTCTTTTCTTATGTACGTGTGTACACGCATTGTAGAGAAATAAACAACTTTAATCAGTCTAGCTTGAGCATTCAAACAGACAGGTTGTGTGTATCGCATTCTTTACCAATCTCAACGTTGCACAGTGTGAGGTTTTAACATTCTAGCTGATCAAAATTGCATATTTCTTTAACAAATAAAGGTACAGTCACGCAATTTGGTACAAGTAATATATGACTAACAACACAACTTCTGTAGAAAAATGGGCGGAATTGGACAATTGCCACGCCCACTTCCCATAATAGATAAAATGCAAACGGTCCAATTAACAAAAAAAAAAATGAATACTTTCAATAGAAAAAACATAACCATTAAAATAACTAACTAACTTAATCGTTTATATAAAAATGTAAATTAAATAAAGTAAGGGGACAAATGTTATATTTTCTTTAATAATAAACTTCTGGCAATTTCCTGTTTAGTTTTCTTAGGGAATGACAAATTATCACAAAATATATTTAGCAAATGATATTCTAGAGCATTTCAGTTTCTCAACTTACTTTCCTTTATAATTGAATGCCAGTCTACAACATTACACAAAATAAGTACATTGCTATTTTTGTTTTTCTTAATGGACTTGAAAAGCACTACAATAGTATATTTACAAAAACTTTCTGCAGCGAATTCTGAAAATTAAATTTCAAAACAAGGACTCTAAAGTCAAATGTAAAAATGTACTCTCATGATCATGATAGTTATTGCATACAATGTTTACGTTTGTATCGCGACTAGAATTACATTGTCTAAAACAAATTCAATAAAGCTAGGACTTATACAATAAATCTTGTATTAGGTGTTACAGCAGAAAAAAAAATTGAACCATGAGAATTAGAGAGCACTGCAAAGGAAATAGTGAATAAATTTAAATGGTTATGCTGGCCTTACTAAGGCCCCACGTTGGGCGCCATATATGTTACGCGTTGCTTAGATTTTTAAAGACACATGTGTATGTCCCAAATGCTTCTTTATCAAAATCCCTATTAAAATTGTAGTTAGGGTATATGAACGGTAGAGAGATCCCAGCTAGCTATATGGAATTTGGTTGTGAAGTTCTGACCCAATTTTAACGCGTATACATATAAATATACTTCATATACATTTCAATACAACCCGAAGTATAAAAAAAATTATTAAGCAAGATGTTAGCTTCGAAAGTGGGTGCACTTTTCCCTCCCTGATATCATAAAATTATACGCCAATGACATTCTCTACACCCTATAATGTTTAACGAATGTCCCTATATGAAATGCCTAACTAGACGAACATTTATCTATCTACAGATGAAATCATTTGTCATTCCCTTATTTTTGTTTAGCAATTCATATATATTTTAAATTTCATTTCGAACAGAAAATATTTAATGTTAAATTTATATTATTGCTAAAACTATATACATATGTAAATCAAGAAAATTATTTGCATATGATTTTAAATAGATTGAACGAATTCATTCTTTGAAACGAATGATTTTTTTCTTTGTAAACAAAAGGAAAAAAAATACTGAGCTTTAATTTATATTATACTTTTACTGGCGGGGATAAAATGCATTGATGACACTATTTTGAGTGTGCAAAAAAAATTGGATAAATTTAAGAGTAATTATTTTGTTTTTTACTTACAAATCGATATGTGACTGTTGTTGTTCATTAGTAGAGATGTTTTAATACACCGCGTTCCATTGATGGGCCCAGCAGAGAACAAACGGGAATGAACTAAATTGAAAAGCTTATATTGGTTATATTAAAGTAATTACTCCGAATTTTAGATACATTAAAAATATTAGATTAAAAAAAAAAATCAATGCGTTCGGAAAAAAAATGTAGGGTTAGCCGTACAAAAAAAATATTTTTTTCTTTTTAATGGTGATTTAGTACAGATGATTAGGAATTTTAGATTTTAAGGCATTGAATTAAAGTATTAGTACAATACCGGTTTTAAATATAAAAAAAAATGTTTTTTTTTCCTTTTGCGAAACTTTTTTTTTTTTATGTTATAAATCGAAATATGATATTTAATTATAACCTCCTTTGATTTGATACTTATTTAACAAAGATTTTCGGGGTTAATTTACTAGCTTTGAAAATGTTAAGTATTTTAATTAATCGAGGACTTAAAATTAATGGAATTATGTAGTTTATGTGTTTGCAAAGTTGGATTAACGAAAAAGTACAATCATTTAACTTGGTTTAGTGAATAATAATAATAATTTTAAATTTGATGAATGTAGGTATTGTGTGAGTTAATACAAAATAAAAAAAATTTTACATGATCTTGTTGATTTTTGTTGTTGTTGAAGGACTAAGGATCAGCTACTTGCGGCTGTCTCTTTGTATTCTATATTCTTCGTTAATATACGTGGGCAAAGAAATGAGGCTGACGTCTTCATGTGAATTTAGCTGAGGACTCTCGCTAATTTGTCCTTTAGGGAAGCTTCCTCTTTAATAATTTTAGAAACTGGTATTTGCAGGATATTTGCCACACGGTAAAGAATTATTGGCCCGTTGGATGAACGTTCCCAAATTATAATACGACGTACACACGTGATCCGAGCCAATTCCTTGGGTTTTTTCTTCGAACCTTTATGACAATCCCCACTTATTAAATTTTTTATTAAGTTTAAGCACATGAAATTTAACTTTTTCTTTTTCAGTTATTAAACTGTACTTCTTTTTTTTTATATTATTTATGTGCTTTTCTTATTATATTATCATCCGAAGACAACTAAATGAGATCAATTGTAAACCGCAATTAATTTTTTAAAGAATTTGAAGCCAACATGCTACCTAAATAAACGGTATCAAAGTATATAGTGTGATAAACGGGATCTCTTCCAGATTTATTATCTCTTTTTTGCTTGTGATCGTATTGATTGAAATATACGTAATATATTACGATCAAAGAGTGTTCTATATTATTTATTTCATGCTACACAAATATCATAAAGTCAAGATATAGGGGTTTCAGAACCGTGTCAGATTTATTTTACTGAAAATCGTAACAACGTGAACGATTTAAATAAATTAATTACAAAGAACATGGTAAAAGGTTCAAATTTAAAAGGTATAAATAAAATAGAATGTGTAACCTGTGCTTTGAACAAAATTTCTGTTAAGCCATTTAAGAATAATCCTAATGTTCAAACAACACACTTTTTGGAAATTTTGCATACAGGTTTGTGCGGTACAATTGAAGTAAAATCTGTTGGTGGTTCGTCATATTTCATGACCATTATTGACGATTACTTTCGTTATGTTTCATAATTTTGCTGCGATTGCGGAGAAGTGTACTGGCCGCCACATCAAAATTGTCAGAAGTGACAATGGTAAGGAGTTTGTTAATTCTAAGTTTTAAGAATTTTTTAACAAAAAGGGGATAATTCATCAAACAACTGAGAGCTATACACCACAGCAAAATGGTATTGCTGAAAGGTCAAATGGAGCCATTTTCGAGATGGCACGTTGTCTATTTATTACAACAATTAAAATTACCACATAGTTTATGGGCCGAAGCTGTTAACACGGCAGTGTACATAAGAAATGGGTCACCAACTAGTATTATTGGTGATACAACGCCTTATGAAAGATAAGCATATAAACAATTATCAGTTAGTCACTTAAAAACATTTGGATGTGATGCAATCGTATTGAACAAAGGCGTTAAGCCTAAAGGCAACAAGCTTTTACCAAAAGGTTCCAAAATGAAGTTCGCTGGATACGATTCGCGAAACAAAGGCTACCGTTTTTATAATCCCAACACAAGACAAATTATCGTTGCACGTGACGTTATCTTTTTTGAAGACTTGTTCGAAGAAATGGCCGAAGCAAGTGAAAAAGACAAATTTTATTTTAACATTTTTAACCCTAGAATATCATACTTATTTTTATATCGCAAACGTCATACTTCTTCGAATCGACTACGGCTATATTCAAAAGGATGCAAAGGATGATCTAAATACTGAAAATTTTCAATGCTTAGCTTATTCAATTGTTTCTTATGTATTTTATTGAAATAAAACGAATAAATGTTGTTTTTAAATAAAATTTAATCTTAAAAAAGAGTTTCATAGCCTTATTAATAAAATATAACAAAAACAAAACAATCAAAAAGGATAACATAAAATTCATCTAACATTTTTTTATCTTAAAATTAACATATTGAATTAAAAAAATTATAAATTTATAAGTTTCAGTCTTTATTTCATACATGAGGCGCAGAGTTCTATTTTGTGCTCCCCTCAGGCTTTTTTTACATTTGAGCATAATGACTTTGTCATACGTCGTTTAAATGAAGGGTAAAATGCACATTTTGCACAACAATTCATCAGCAGACAGATGCTGATCCTTTTTGATACAAGTCAAAACTAATAAACCTATGAGGGCAGATATTAAATGTAATGAAGTTTCTTTCCTTTGCGGCTCATCTGTAGTAACAAGTTAGTTCGATTTTCGACTTGCTATCTCAACATTTGTCCATTGAACTATTTCAGTGATAATATCATTTGTTATAAACTTATGAAAGCATTGCAGAGGGTCAGTAATTATATTACACTCCCTCATCTATCCTCTTATTTGGTGAACGATATTGAGTCCATAATGGTGAGATTTAGCTTTCCTGGTCGACCACTTGTGCTTATCTTTTCCAATATTGATTTTGTGAACGGTATTATACTGGACATACACATTAAAAAATTTAAAGGACCATCGTCTTCATCTGAATCCACCGATTCTTCTGATGAACTTCCTTCTTCTACTTCTAAGCCATCATCTGACATGTTGCTATACTCTAAGTTATATAAATTTTGTTCGCCATCGTCGTCTAGTTAGATTTCGTCGCCTTCATCAGTTAAACCAGTTGTCATTGTAATAGTAGCAATTAAATACGAAGCCAAAAAATAAAAAAATATTAAAAAACTAACGCTATTAAAGCAAATTCTAATAGTGTTTTCTTTTCTACAAAAAATGCTACATCTCCATGCAGAAAATGTACTTTGGTGTTCGTTTCTTAAAAATGTTTTGCTGTCGAAAAGGGCAGAGTGTTTGATTCTAAAAAAATTGCCCTCACTAAGGGTGGAAGGCATTGCACTTTTTGCCTCGTAAAAATCGACAGTGTTGATAGTGCCCTGTAAAACTTAGCTGTCAGCTGTTGAAAACAGGGCGTTCCACTTTTTCATAAGTTGTGTTCAGTTCTAGTGAAATAATAAGCTGCATTATTACAAGGTTGGCAAGACATTTTATATATGTACCTTTCAATAAGGTGCCATTTTGTGTGTAGAAAAGAAAACACCATAAGTTTCTAGAAATAACACAAATATCATATATCGTCATTTCGACGACGCATTTAAAAAAAATAACCTTACCTATTGCGCAGTTAGCGATACATGCGCACACACGAAGAGCATAACAACGACTGAAGCTGTACAAAAACTCAATAAAAAAAGAAGAGAGGTGTCTAAGGACACCTGGTTAGAGCTATGCTCAGTAGGTATGTACATATGTATATACCTACATAAAATAAATTTCATGAGTTAAATAACAATGCAAAAAATTTATTTTTATTCTTAAAACTATTTCTTAATATATTTTTGAAAATACAAATGTCAACTTATTAAACGATTAAAGTAGGGTGACAGCCAAAGTATATACTTATGTACATATTAGTGATGTTACAAATATCAATTTTTAGTATTCGCGAATACGAATACGAATATTTGAAACAATATTCGCCGAATACGAATATTAGTTTTAAGGTTTAGAGCCACATAATATATCAAATTTAATTCGAAAAAATCCCTTCCTTTGCGTCACAAAAAATAAATTGAAAAAAAAAACTGTCACACTACTTTAGGTATATATCATTATTATGATATTGAGATGGCGAATTTGAAAACCACTACTGAACATTTCTAAATTATTTTACCTACATACATACTTTGAGATTTTGTTTTTCTTACTCTGCTTGCACTTTTATTTAGTAATTCAGTGTTGTTTGCGAGAATATATTTTCGCAGATTTATCGTTCATGAGCCTTGCATATGGCCTTATGCATTTAATTGTATGTTATTGATTTAAATTAATTAATAAAAACAAATTGTATATAAATAGAAAATTTTGTTTGTTTCTGGGTTAACTTTTGTAATTTTTATTCTACACTTTCATTCCATTATCTTCTAAAATCCCCAAATTTGTTTTTTGAAAACAAACTCAAATATACAAAGAATGTTGACTTTGTTACAAATTTATATTCTTTACTAAAATAATACTTTTTAGTCATTAGAAAATTCCTATCAATTAGGGTTAACTCAATACATACAATTTACATATACCCAAATACTTAGGACTTCGAAATCTTCAAAACAAAAACATTTTAATATAGAATTTTAAAAGATGGATTGAGTATCCGATTAAATATATGTTTTTTTTATATAAGAAATATTTACATATATGCCAAAAAAAGAGAATTACGCGGTTAATGTTTGTTTGTAAACTTTATTTTGTTATGCAATAGCATTAAAAATATTTCCATATTTACTCGATGCAAATTTTTCAAGGGATATAGGTATGTAACATTTAGAGGCTAGCTGAAGCATTCATTAAAAATCAATATAAATTTGATTTGTTTTACAAAAAAAAATGTAATGGACATTCCGTTTTAAAACATGTACATATTTCATAATTATTTTACTTTTTATGAACATTGCAAAAGATGTATGTTTAACCCCAACTACAACTGGATATGGCCTTATAGATGGGAACAGTAGTATATAATTTGATTTCTTTATTTCTCACTTTCTTTACAAAACAAATTTGACAATCATCTGGATATTTACACAAACAAAATGCCTGTTGTTTTTGGTGTTGTATTTGTTTTATTCTGGCTCCTAGCCAGTGATGTTAACTAATTTTTCCCAATTTCCGTACAGCCTTAAAAAAATTAGCGTTTTTTGGGTAAAATTACCGAACGGGTAATGCGTTGTACAGAATTAGTAATATTTTACTATTAAAAAGGTTGTATTTTTTAATCAATATACATAAGAAATATAATTTAAAATTTAATGGAAGAACTTCAAAAGATAAATTAATGGCTGTAAAACAGCGACAGGCAAAAACAGGGCGCCGCGCCTTTTGGATTCTCTTTTCTTATGTACGTGTGTACACGCATTGTAGAGAAATAAACAACTTTAATCAGTCTAGCTTGAGCATTCAAACAGACAGGTTGTGTGCATCGCATTCTTTACCAATCTCAACGTTGCACAGTGTGAGGTTTTAACATTCTAGCTGATCAAAATTGCATATTTCTTTAACAAATAAAGGTACAGTCACGCAATTTGGTACAAGTAATATATGACTAACAACACAACTTCTGTAGAAAAATGGGCGGAATTGGACAATTGCCACGCCCACTTCCCATAATAGATAAAATGCAAACGGTCCAATTAACAAAAAAAAAAATGAATACTTTCAATAGAAAAAACATAACCATTAAAAAAATACCAATGTTACTAACGTCCTTGTGCATTTGAAGTTACGATATGTGTACCTTAAAAAATAAAAAAGTTATTTTTTTAAAAAAGATTTTTTTTTTATTTTCAATTCAATTCAAAAAAATACAGTACAAAGTTTATTAAAAATAAAAAATATAAATAAATTATTATAAGAATAAGAAAAGTACATATATATGTATATGTTTCATATCATTCTTCTGCAATATAAACATCCGGGTCTTGCAGCAATTCCAAAATTGTGGGTGTTAAAATTCCTTTTTTAGTTTTTGGGGGTTTTCGCAAACTACAGATGAATGGATCCGACGATAATAAGAGCCTGTTAATCAAATCCGTATTTGTGTCCTCTCTGGATGTTTTGCGTGTAAAGTTTTCACGGTAATTTCTGAAATCCTTATTTCGTGCCTCTTGGGCTTCTTCCGAAAGCTGGCCAATAGGTAAAATACAACTGTCTATTATTATTTTACCATGGAAAAGTATTTTGTGTACCGTCACTGGCATATAGTACCATGGGTATTTTTCCAAATATAGATTTCTTGTTTCAATTGTATAATTTTCAAAAGCAACAGAGTTTATTTTATAGCCACATCCCAGGCACTCAAGAATAACATGAAAACGTTCTACCAGCTCCAAATCAATACCAGTAATATTTGACGACTTCTCGGCATCTCGAAAAAAACGTCTGGCAGTGTTGCCATCGTTTGAATTGCCAGAATGGTGTTTTGGCATATCCACCAACAATCCTGTTTCATTTTTGAATCGGTTTTGTATATATTTCTTTCTTTCTAATAATTTTGCTTTGTTATCAGCTCCTCGTATTTGCCATTTTTTTATATCTAATCTGTACGCAATATGTAACAAACACTCCATAAAGCGAATCCATGCATGAAGAGGGGATAGGCCCATTGGCA
The DNA here is from genome assembly GCA_947311025.1 of Lypha dubia. NCBI lineage: Eukaryota > Metazoa > Arthropoda > Insecta > Diptera > Tachinidae > Lypha > Lypha dubia. The sequence continues at coordinate 44,940,500 of OX371263.1, read as the reverse complement.
GCATGTTTTTGTCAACTGTTTTATTTAAAATCGCAATTGGATTATTCATAGCTAATGGTGTAGCCCCACATAAATAGCAAGCTTGGGATGATGAATAATTTGAAAGAGCACTGCACACTTTTCCATCAATCATACACAAAACTAGCTTGGCTGTGACTTTAAATTTTTTATGCTCAACAGTAACTATAGTTGGCAAAAGAGACAAAATTTGATTTTCTATTTGTTTAACTTCATTCAAAATAAGGTCTTTTGTCTCTTTTGCAAATACGAATTTTATAGGCCGACAATATCTAGTTGACGATGGTGCAGGATTTTTCCAAATTATTGTTTTTTGGTTGTAACCAATATTTTCCAAAGACATTTCAAGTGGGACCATATATATGCTAAACAAACTCTCGTCAGACATATTTTCTTGAGAAAATGATTGCTTGTAACGATTATGGTCAGCACCGTCCCCAACCAACCCCATTTGATCTTAAAAGTCACCTCATTAAAATCATCTTCTATAAAAAAAAATGTATCCTTCAAGGCCAAACAAAGTCTTAAGTCTGTATGGTCAATAAGTGATTGGAGGCTGATATTCGCGAATGATTCTGTTACAGTTATTCCATTTGGATAACATGCACACTTGGAAATTTTTATAGAATCATAACAGGGAAACATTTCAGAGTTAATAGACGATGTATGTTGTCTCAACAATTGGTAGCCATGTGTAGATAAACCGATATCTATTATCATTGCTAATGCTTGATCAGCAGAAAGGCTCATGGGCTTATGTGAAACAATTCTACTTTTTTGTAAAAGTGTTCCCCTATTTGGAGAAGCAGTTATAAGCTCACGAACAATTGAGGCCGATGTTCGTTTGCCATCTAAGTGCATTTTCATTTCGGCTGCCATAAATAACTGATTATGATCAACCGTATTCAAAAGTTCTCTTGCTTTCCTTTTTCTTGTTTTTTCTGAGCACTCATGGAATTTTTTCTCTGGCCTTCCACTAGTAGAAACCGAAGAAGAAATGGTTTTATCACAAATAAATTGTGATAAATCAATTTCTAGAGTCAACCAACCAGTATTTGTTTTCAAAAATCGAAGTTTTGTTCTTTTCGATATCTGCCATTTTGAGTTTATTTGTGCGCAAATTTTTTGAGAAAAAAGTTTTATTTCTTGCAAATTAAGAGTTTGTTTTGAACCAGTACTAATATTTCCTGAAATAAATTCAAATACACGCAGACATTTTTGATTTTTTTCTGCAAGCAGCCAAACATCAAAAATTTGTTGGCGCGAAATACAAGAATTCATGATCAGTTTTTGGATCGGGAATAGTGGGGGAGCAAGTTGGGGCAAATTTTTTTGGTTGATTCAGAAAGAAGACAAAATAGGTAATCTGATGCAAATAATGCGACTACTTGTGCTTGCTTGTGTATATATTTTTATGTCCAATGAAAAAAAAAAAAAATTCAAAATAACTTCTAAAAAGAGATATATTTAAAAACCTTCAAACTTTTATTCTGATCACGTGTTTTACAATTGATTAATTCTGTTAATAAAAAATATACAAAACTACAAAATAAAAAAAATTTCATGAAGATATTGCATTTTATAAAAAAGTTACAACCATTCAAAGTTGGGCTACGCGCCTTAACTTGCTTATGTCTAGCAATAGTCTGCAATTACAGTGAAGTTTAAGGTGCTGTTACTTCATAACGCTGTTAATTTTTTTAATTCCAAATGCAATTATATGTAGTTGGGATTGTTATCAATCAATTCTAGTAAAAATTCTTTAAAAAAAACATACAAAAAATTGGATTTTGATAAGCTAAAATGTTAAAACCTTACACTGTGCGTTGCCAGAAAAAAAATTTTTCCCAACTTTTTTTGTAGGTAAAATAAGAAAAGATGTGTGATGAACAACATGCAATGAACTTTTTATTTTCTTTAAATTATTTTGGCAAACCAGAATGTTTAGTTTGCCAACATGCGTTATCACGTGATGCAAGAGAAGCCCTCCTTATTAATCTTAAGAAAACTTTTTATAAAAAAATGATTGCTGATTCTAGAACATCAAACTCTGAATAAACTGCAGAGTTTTGTGTAAAAAGAAAGACATCTTTTGTTGTAGCGATGTCTCTCGCTAAACGTTGCCGTCCTTTTGAAGATGGCGAGTTTTTTAAAGAGCTTAGTAATGATGTCCTTTGAATTTTCTATGATTTAACGCATTATGGCCTACTCGTATTTTATTAACAATTTGAACAAGAATTTTCATTGTATTCATTACATATAAATTTTTTGTAAACAATGCCTGTTGATGTATAATACAATGAAAAACATTAATATTCAAATTAGTTTTAAGTAAATGCCCCACAAAACCATATTTTCTACCCATCATTACATTGGCACCATCGGTGCATACATAACTAAACTTATTCTTATCAGCTAAAGAAAGAACATTTTCATTAACGATATCAAAAATAAGTTTTCCTTTTACACTGCCGTGTAAGCCATGCAGAGAAAACATTTCTTCATGAACTTCAAAACTTTCATCTACAGTTCTAATACAAATAATAAGCTGGAATATATCGTTTATATCGGTGGTTTCATCCAAACATATTGAGAAAAATTTGCAATTTAGCAATCTTTTCTTAATATTTGAAAAAATAAATGCACTGATTTGCTCAGTGCGACGAGCAATTGTACGAGAAGACAGTGGAATATCCCTTATGATTTTCAGTACCAAAACATTTAAGGAAATCATTGCTCTTTCAAAAATTCGCATAAACGACGGCAAGGTTTAGCGAGAGACGTAGCAACAACAAAAAAATAACAAAAATAAAAATCTAAGAACTTTGCACTAACGAAATGTTTATAGACATTCTTAATCCAGAAAACACCAAACTTACCCACATTTTTATATGGGCATCAAACATTACCAGTGGCAGCACCGTTTTATTGTGAGAGGGAGAATAAATATAACTCACACAGTAGCAAAATGTAATAATATAGGTTGCCTATCGCTGCTGTAAAATCTAAATTAAAAGACAAAGAAGAAACTAAGAAAGTAATTGTAAATGACTTGCTTGGTAAGGAGGCCCTGTCATTGCTTAATTATGCAAAAACTTTGAAAATTTTTCGTCAAAAAGAGTGAGACATCTCGACCTCGTTCATTATGAGATGAGGATGATGTAGATAAGCTTTTGCTTGAAGCTAGTTCTAGTAAACCAAAAATTCGTAGATCAGTCAATAGCGCACAAATCTGTGATCAAGTATTGTGCAGCGAAGAGTAAGTATAACCTAATTTCTGAATTATAAATTTTATTTTTTCTACTCTATATTTTATTATTCCACATTGTTTTTTCATTTATTATTATTGCAATATGAATCAAAATCAATATTTCAAAAATATTTTTTCTTTTGAAACATTTTTGTGTAATATAGATTATAATTACCTAAATATTTTTTCAATTAATGTAAAAAGCATTTCTTCGCTCAAGAAATTTAATAGAATTAGAACTTTTATAGCAAAGCTATCAAAATTACCTGATATTATTGCGATTCAGGAGACTTGGTTTGATGTGAATTGTTCGCAAATATGTGCATTACCATATTACAACTGTGTACACTGTTGCAGAAGTGATATATACGGAGGTACATCAATTTATATAAATAAAAAGTATCAGTATTCAGTAATTTGTTGTGAAAGTGATCGCTACGTAGAAATTGTTCAGCTAAGACTCAATAATTTTAATATAAAAGGGAAGCCATTTGAAATTATGTCATTTTATCGTTCTCAGAAATGTAATATAACCGATTTTCTGCAAATTTTAGAAAATAAAGTAAGTAATTTGGCAAATAATCCATCAGTTATTGTAGGTGATGCAAACATTGACTTACTGAATTCTGTACAGGCTAGCGATATCGTTAACTTATTCCAGTGCTATTGGATGAAAAGTTGGCACAATATGGTTACAAGACCAAGTAGTGGAACTTGTATTGACCATGTGTTCAGTGGGGTTCCGCACACGAGATTAATTCATCTGGCATAAAATGTATACGTGTACTCAGCTTTGTGTGTGTTAGTGTTTTTTGTATTCATTTGATGTTTGGCTTGTGTATTTATTATTTTTGTGCTGCTTGTGCGGGTATGAGGCTGGTTGAAAAATTGTTCCAACGAAAAACCGCTCTCTTCACCCCTCTCGCCTAAAAACTCTCATGTTATGCCAGCATAATTAGACTCGTGTGCGGAACACCAGTAACGTGGTTGAAATAGTTGTTAAAGATTCAGTAGAATGTGAATTAACTGAGTACAACCTTATTTGCTGTAAATTGAAAAGTGAAATAAATCTGAATATGAATATGTTTATTGAAAAAACAAAATATAAATAATTGCAATTATGAAAAAGTCAAACAATATTTGAATCGGAACATAGAACGTATTTATGAAGTTGATTTATCATCGGATGTAACTTCAAACTTAATTAACACTATAAATATGTTAGTGCTAGCACTTCTGTAGTAAGTAAAAAGAAGCCTATTAATCATGACCTAGCGCCGTGGATTTATGATAACTTATGGACTTTAATAAAAATTAAAAAGAAACTATTAAAATTAAGAAGAAGAAAAAATAATGATGCTGCAGTTGCTGATAGATTAAAGAGAATTAGCAAAGTAATAAGAAGAGCTACAAGGGAATCTGTGAACTTTTATTATGAAAATAATCTATAAAAATTTGGGAGTGATGTTAAGAGTTGTTGGAAATTTTTAAATAGTGCGATGGGTCGATCTCATGAAAAAGTAGTCAACATAGTTGATAGCGAAGCATTAAGTGTAGATGACAACCAATTAAAATCTACTCTTTTAAATGAGTATTTCATAAATGCTGTTGATAGGCTTAAACAAAGTATTACAATATATTCTAATGACACTTTCAATTCGTTGAGAACACTCAGTTATAGTAACAAACGTTTTTATTTTAGAGGTTTAACCATAAATGAGATGCGAAAGGTAATTATGGATTTGAAAATTTCTAAATGTCCAGGTCACGACAATATTGCTTCTTAGGTAATCATAAACTGTTGTGATATACTATTACCGCACCTATTAAACATAATGCTAAACATATAGAACACTATAGACCTATAGCTTTGTTATCTATTATAGATAAGATATATGAGAAAATAATTCATAGCCAGCTTCTGGAATATCTAGAGAAAGAGTCTGTGTTGTACACAAATCATTTTGGGTATGTCAAAGAAAGTGGAACGGACGAAACTGTGATAAATGTGTTGAATACAATATGTGATGGTTTGGATAGAGGTTTTAGTGGGGTGGCTGGTGCATTTTACGATTTTAGCAAGGCTTTTGATTTAGTGGATCATAAAATTCTTATTGATAAGTTTAAGTATTATGGTGTTTTTGGTGATGCGCTGGAACTTATTAGAAGCTTTTTGTCCAATAGAAAACAATACTCGTACGTTGAAATTGATGGTGGAAAAAGTTCAATTCTTCCTATAAGATACGGTGTTCCGCAAGGTAGTGTTCTTGGGCCCCTTCTTTTTATGATATATATAAACGATATTAACAACCTAGGGCTTTCTGGAAAAATTATAATGTTTGCGGATGATATTTCACTATTTTATCCTTATAAGTATAATATAGCCTTAAAAACGCATATGGAGAGAGATGCAGCCTTTATATTTGAATTCGCCCGAATAAACGGCCTGGTCTTAAATGCAGCTAAAGCATAATTAATACGTTTTAGACCGCACTCACATATTATAAATAATGATTTTAGTATTTATGTTGATGGAAATGTTATAGTAGAGGAAAATGAAGTCAAATATTTAGGCATAATTTTAAAAAGTAATTTATCATGGGACTCTCAAATTACATCGTTGAAAGCTAAGATTACATCTGCTGTCGGAGTTCTATAGAAGTTAAAAAGGAATTTAAATAACAAAACAAAAATGATGATTTATGATGCCTTAATACACAGTCGACTAGAATACCTTGCCATAGCTTATGCCTATAAGAAAACGAGGGAATTGAAATCTCTCCAGTCAGTGCAAAATAAAACTTTAAAATGTGTGTTCAATTTGAACATAAGATTCAGTACATTTTCTCTGTTAAAGGATTATTGTGAAACAACTCTTCCTATACACGGTTTGTATTTAAAGCAGTTATTATTTTATACTTATAAATCGGTTAACAACATTGGGAACAGAACCATAAAATTTAGTAGAAACCAGAACTTTTTCAACACGAGATATTCAAACAACCTCAGAATAGATAGGTGTAGATTGGAAACCACAAAAAAAAAGGTTAGAATATGCAGGCAGTTTAAACTTTCACAACTTGCCAAGTAACTTGAAAGTTTGCAATCGTTTATCAATATTCAAAACAAATATAAAAAACTATCTCGTCCAGAACTTAGAAATGCTTCTTTGAGAAAAAATATACACATATATATTTTATAGTAATGTAGTATTTTAAATTTTTTTTAACTAGAAATTATTATACATTTGTATAACATTAAAATATATTTACTAAATATAGTTTTGCCAACTTGTCTCTTCAAGCCATACGTGGCGCGAGGCACCTTATTTGTTAAAAAAGTATGTTATATAAATTTCAATAATAATAAAAAAAAAAAAAAAGTATATATGTATTTAAAGACAACAAAAACTTAAGAAACAATTAGCTATAACAAAATATTAGAATTAAAACTGAAACATTCAATCACAATTGCCTTAAAGGCTATGTACAGACATATGTGTATACATATATAGATGAGTATAAACATAAATTATTTTATATTTCAAGCTGAGATTAAAAGTGTTATTCATAGATTAATCAAAGATTTTATATATTTTCAGCCCACCCCGCGATGTCGATCGATTGATAATGCTGATATTGTAAACGAAATACAACCGGGTTGCGACCTTCTAATCATCAATTTATTATTATTTACATATTTTGCTTTTGCGGCAGTTAATAAATAATAAGTTAAATAAAACCGTTTATTAGAGAAATGCACGTTAATTTTTTTACATCTAGAAAACCACCGATCGATATCGTTCGACATCGCAGGCCAGCCCATTGTTTATAGTTTGTCACCCAAGCAAAAAACAATATTTCAGCTAATGCGAGTACCTGTATAAATATTCCATAGGAGAAATTTTTAGCATTTAGCCACAATTGGCATTGTAACAATGTTTTTATAAAATTACCGCACAAATATTGAAATTACCTGCCTACCTTTTGGAGGTCTAAATAACCGTACAATACGGTAATTACCATACAATTAACATCACTGCTCCCACCTGATAGTTAATTCGCCTTGGTCGTGTTATTCATGTTCAATATTGAGTTCGTTTTACAAAAACAAAATGCATGTTGTTATGAGAAGTAATATTATTTAGGCTCAAGTTCAGTTTTATTGAATTAATGAAAATTCAAAATTACTAAGAGTTTTTTATGTTAAAAAATATTATCATTTATATCCAATCAGTTTTTAGCAGAACGTATCAGTACTGATTTCAAGGCCGCTACGCCTCTCATCAGCGTTCAATTGTCCATCTTTACAATTTTCGTAAAGTGGATACTAATTGAGAAGAATATCAACTATTTAACCAGTTTTCAATAGAAATAGAATACGATAATTAATTTTTAATTAATTTTATATTCTACATATTGAAACAGTTCTGGTTAGAACGAAATTTCCTCATCACTGTTATGAGTCGTTTTCCCCCAACCAACAAAAATATCAGCAGCAGCGAAACATACGCTGCATGCACATACTGACGTTATCATGAGTTATTTTCCCTCAAACAACAAAAATACCAACGGCAGCAAAATACCGCTGCATGCATTACTGACGTTATTACCAGTAATTTTCCTACAGACATATGCTGACGTTGCAATACCGCTGCATACATATATATGCCAGTAATTTTCCTACAGATATATGGTGACATTGCAATATCGTGAGAACCGCAATCGGCTGGAAGTTCCACGGGTATGAATATGCTGAATTTGAATACTAACACACTTAGCAATATCGCGGAAATGACCACGCCGGCAGCACCGAACGTCAGCAGCATCGTTCAATCAGACAGCGAAATTGGGTATAAAAGCGGAGGGTGATTTGGTATGGAGGTTCTAGTCTGTAGAGTCTTGACAGAAAGCAGTTCGGGAATATTCCTTAACACGTAACAGGGAATATTCTTTAAACACGTAACAACTAACCAAAAAACCTGATCAAACACCAGCCTTAAAAAGCGGGTCCCTGTGAAGGCTAAGTAATGTTTTAAAATAGTCTGTGGTTAATAAATAAAAATAATAATAACTAAATAATAAAAATAATGTTTTAATTCAACCATAACATTTTGGCGCAGCCGGTAGCCGCGTTAATAATAACATCAAAGAAATATAATAATCCTTGTTTTGATCTTGCTCAAGAAAAAACTGTCCGGTGTAGCAAAACCAACAATACATAAAAGTCTAAATCCTAGCTACCTTGTATTTTTGCATCCTACATTCGACGGTGTAGAACTGCACAGGACAAAATGAATAAAGTCTAAATCCTATCTACCCTCATATTGTCATTGCAGGACTAATCGCTAAAGCGGATCAGGACAAAAAGGAGAATTACTTTGATCGTAAAAATTCTGCGCGGTTGCGAACAAACACATAAAATAAAATAAAAAAAAATAATATAAAGTGAAAATAAGCCTAAACCACAGACCACTATGAAGATAATAACCAGCGGAACATGGGTAAGTAGAAGACAGTTTTAATGGACAATCCACAGACGAAGACAGACGAATTGATACAACGGATCGACAAGTGTAATTATTCAGTGGACAGTCTACAAGTTCTTGCGTGGACAGAACTTAAGGGTTTAGAAGCAGACAAAAATTTCCTGGACAACCATAGGGAAACAATAAGATACCAAAGACTGACAAAAGAACTAGAAAAAACAAAAACATTTCCAAAGGGCCATTGCGAAAATCTAAGAGGACAAATAGAATATATAGACAATTTATTAGAGGACGTAGTAAAGGAAAATACGGAATTAGAGAAACAATTGAAAGGGAAAGGACTTAGTGAGGAAAATTTAAAAAAAACAATTGAAACAAAGCAGTTGATAGAGACGCAAGACGACACTATCCAAAGGCTACAAACAGCATTGGAAAACGCCAGAAGGGAGTTAGACATAATTTATAGAACGAGATCACCAAATCCTTCACTTCACGAAGAACTTAACGAAGCAGAACTACCGACGATTGTCATATCACACGATAAAGAAACACCTGCCTTGACGCTGTTGGAAAAAGTAAAAACCCTAATAAACAACGCAAGGAAAGCGGCTAGCAGGGGGTACTCCGCGGAAACAAAAGCCAGGAAATTAAAGGAGTTAAGCGAATACCCGCTGAGATTCGGTGAATTGGAAGAAACCGAAGGAGTTGACAGCAGAATAACGGAGGAATTTAATAGACTGATCCCAGTGGCCCAAGAAATTTTGGAAAGACGATCACCATCACCCCGGCAAAACCATACTATTGAGAGAGCAGAAATCGGAACGATCAGAATGACTTCGCTATCCGAGATTATTAAGATAGTTAACAACACAGTCCCATCATTCTTCGGGACCGATGGGCCTGACTTACCATCAGAAGTATTCAGGTACATACAAGGATGCAAAATGGTGGAAAGAGAGCTACTCACGGGAGCAAAAGATGGCTCAATCCAGGATGTGATACAGTGTCTGAAATTGAGACTCCTAGGGGGCGCCTACTCAAGAATTTCCCAGATGAATTTCAGTTCCGTCGACGTGTTATGTAATGCGCTGAAAAAATATTATCTAAAAAGCAAGAGCTTAGATAAAATAAGGGAACTAATATTGGGTTGCAAACAGAGCATCAGAGAGTCAGCATTCAAATTTGGAGAACGCCTTGATAACCTATTGAATGAGGCTAAAACAACTATAGAGAACGAATGGCCGGTGGGACCTGGCCGGGAAACCATGCTGAAAGACTTCAAACGGATAGCGCTAAGGAGCTTTATCAACGGTTTGAAGGACCATGCACTCAAGGCTCGATTTGTGGGACAGGAAGAGGAAGAGCTCACAAACTTAATAGAGGTAGTCGAAAATGCAGAGGAATTGTTTGGCGAACCAACGCACAGTATCAACGTAATAGATTCAGAAGTCCCCTGTAGTTTTTGCAACAGGATGGGGCATGAATGGAATAGCTGCAAAAGGCGGATAAACACACCATACTGTATGAGCTGTGGAAAATACGGCCATGAAATGGGGCCACTGTGCAGGAATATCGTGAGCTGTACGTTCTGTGGAAACAGCGGGCACGATGTGGAAAACTGCAGAAAGAGATTAGGCTCCTTATACTGCCGATTGTGTAGGATAAACGGTCACAAGGAAACCCCTTTCTGTGAGCTAAGAAGAAACCTACCCAACCAAAATCAATTGGATAGACGGACGACAGAAAGAAATAGGAGGACAACAAACACAGAATCCCGTGGAAGCCCACAAATAGCGACGGGTCATAACATAAACAGAAGGGCAAACAGAAACAATGGTACACGCCCAACCTGTTTTAAATGTCAGCAATAAGGACATTTTGCACGGGACTGCAGAAGTAATGTTAGACAGACTGAAGCAATAGGTGCAGGGATCTACCAACAGGCACGAAATAGCAACAACGGCAGGGACCTAGCTAACAATGCCGTAGAGGCTCATAGCAACACAAATCGGACAAATGCTCAGGGAAACGAAATTCGGCCCAGTTATCGCCAATAACTGGGGTCCCGCAAATTAACAGAAAATTAGATTGGCATAAAGAAGAGAACAAATACAAGTATAATAAAGAAACAGAAACAAAGAGTCGGGTAAATAAAGATGATACGGAGACTGATTCAGAAACAGAGCAGCCAACCAGGATAGTAACCGAGGCAGTTGTACACTGGGTAAATAAGGAGAACGGGCACACTATAGAAGAAAATACTGCGAAAGATAATAAATTAAACAAAAAAAAGGAGGAAAAAAGTGAAGAGATGGTACGAAATATAGAAGATAGTACTGAATCACCGGGCAATGTGGACACAGTTTTTATTACGCTACCCTGCCAAGGAGCTAGGGAGCGAAAATTGGTCTTACTTGTAGATACGGGAGCAGTTACTAAAGTGCCGGTTAATATCATTTCGAGAGATAAAACTGTGGTTGTACAAAAACAGAAGATTTCCCCTGGAGTTTATGTTGGAAATACTGTGGTCAACATTAAAAATGGAGGCACAGCAGTACCCATACTGAACGCAACCGAGAAAGATATCCGATGGAGGAAGGAAATCCAGTCGAGATTTTCAAATTTCAATCATTACACACAGTATGGAGGGACAGATCAAAGCACATTATCGTTGTCAAAAAAGGGAGAAAGAATAAGACGTCTTAAAAGCTACATTATGACGGAAATGAATTGGAAAAAGAGAAGAAGGAAAAACTCACCACAAAATCGACGCTAGAAGTAACGCTGATACCATGCCTATCATGGTCGTAAGGTCTTCAATGTCTGAAATAGAAAAAGAAATACATATTTATATAGGACTATAATAGGAAATAATGAAACTTAACATGCCGGAGGGAATTTTTTTTATCTCTTTGATTACGTAGGTCGACGACAAGGATCTGAAAGAAGCAAAATAATTAGTAAAAGGAAAAGGTTAAAAAAAGGATGAAACGCTACTGATCCGATATCACCTTCTAATCGACCAACGGATACTTTTCTAAAAATAAAATTAAGCAGACAGATTAGTTAGAAGCCGCAACAAGCAAAGAACACAAAAATTTTTTTTTAATTAAAAAGAAGGGGAGGAAATCTTAAGGGCATTGTAATTTAGAGGAACGCTTGAGAAAATTGCACTTGCTTTTCAAGCAAAATAATCTTGAAATAAAACTCCCTTAACTTTTGCACTTTAACTGAAAATACATAATTCGTTTTCAATTTTATATAAAGAACATCTCTCAAATCATTTAATGAAAAGAACACAAAAATATATTTTTATTTTGCAGACATTCAAATTACCTATAGTACTGCAATGTGAAAATGTAAAAGATATATAAGAAACAAAGGAAACAATTTTTCAGACCAGTTTCTTAAGATTTTACAAAGTACTTTTTGTGCAGTTGAATTATATAAAACTCCCTGAACTTTTGCACTTTAAAAATACATACTTCGTTTTCAATTTTATATTAAGAACATCTCTCAAATCGTTAATGAATGGAACACTAGGGTTTATGCAAAAAATGCATTTTTTAAATAAGCAAAGAAAACAAAAAATTTATTTTTATTACCTGTACTACTGCATTTTTTTTATTGAGCATTTTTTTTTGTTTGGCTTCTGGACAACCGGCTGCTGGTTTTGGTTGATTTGCAGCTGGTGAAGATTCCTTTTGGTGTGGAGGTGTTCTTCTCGTTTTCTGTTGAAACCATTGTGCGGAAGAAAAGTGTTGGCTTTACAAAATTTGTACACTTCACTTGCGTATAACTAACTCAATATTTTACTTTGTGGAAATCTATTTAGCCCTGTTTTTTTATCCAATTGCAAGGGATTTTGTTTTTTCTTCAATTTGTTGAAAACTTTTTTTCACTTCACGGAAATTTTTTTTTTGTTCACTTAATGAATTTGTTTTTTTTGTATAGAATTTTACAACTTTACAATTTTATAAATTGTGACCGCACCGTTTCATTTTGTTTTCAAGACTGCACGATGAGATTTTATTTTTAAAATTGTTCATTAGTGCAGTTTTAATGTTCTCCAAAATTATTGTATGAAATATACTAGAACTCAAATACAGGAACAAAAAGCGACCCAATTGGCATAGACATCTATTTGAGTAAAAAATTAAAACGATATAAAATATGTATAGTAAAATATACATACACATTTATAGCGATAATCGCTCAATTATTGAGCCCAATAGTTCTTACAAAGTTGTGATTGATTCATGGTGCAATGAATACAAAATTGTTATAGGTATTGCATAAAACTTGAAATGCAAAACTGTTCACAATTATGTTCAGTGACGAAAATTGTCAGCCATTTATGCATCAACAATGACAAAGGTTAACGAAATCAATTAAGTATAATTATAATTTGAAACAAAGAATTGAACTCAAATTAAAATCCAAAAATTTCCAACCGGGTTATTTGGTTCGTACTTGGTTATGAAACATGATTCCACAGCAAAATTTTGCCAGACAATTTCACGGCCAATGACAACTAAATCAAACTGCATAGTTTAATGTACGTATGTGCATATGTATATGTACGTATATGTGGGCATATGGATATGCAAACAGTAACAATAATAAAATACTTTTCGGATTTTTTTTCTGTTTGTTGTTGATTTGAAAATAATTATACGCGTATGCATAATTTTTCTTTCAGATCAACAGAAACAACAAAAGTTTAAATTTTTTTTTTTTCGCTAACAAAACACTAACAAATGCAACTGAACTCACTTTTTAATAAAAAAAAGTGCTTCAATCAGTTGAAATTTTGTAAAATGCAAAAATGAATTGGAAGTTTTTCCTACTCATTTTACAATTTTTCGAAGAAATTTTAATTATCAGTTTAAAAAATTTTTTATTTCCCTTGTTTTTTATGAAGTTAGAAATGTAAATAAAGCCAATGTTAAAAATTTTTTTCAAATATCAAACAAAGAATTTGTCATACATACATACAATTTAATATTAAGTAAAAACTAAGGTCATACTCATACACAATACAATTATAAAAAATTCATATAATTTTGAAAATAACTCGAATCGAAAAAGATTAAACTAACATTTTTACAATCTCTATATGTAGGCAGAAGATCTTATTTTTCTATTGATGAGTACTTACGTTATTAAGAAAAATATCTTACTCAATTTTTTTTAAGAGAAAAGTGCCACATAAAAATTAAAGTTAATAATTTCTTTAAATATCTGCAAATATTGTCCTGTTAATTAACAGTAAAGACTTGTATTAAGGCCGAAAATTTCTGATAGAGAAAAGAAAATATATATTTACAATCGTAAAAGTAGATTAAGAAAAATTGGATTTATATGAAATTTATGAAAAATTTTAAACAAAATACGATTTATTATTCATGCATAAATACAATTTAAAGTTGAAAAATATAAGAATTATATTTTTAAAACAACTCTTCTCAACTAGTAATAATTAATTGAAAGAAATATATACAAAAATAAAAAACCAACCAAATAATGATACAAACTTAACTTATAAAACTCAGAAATAAACAAACAAATAACATATATTTGAAAATTAAAATTTTTGATCAAAATAATTAGAATTAAAAAACGAAATAAGCAAATATATGTGTGGTGGATGGTAGCAGCGAATTAAAACACTTGTTGCTGATTCAGTGGTTATAGGCAAACTCTTGTTAATTTTGTTTCTCTTTGTTGGTTAATGTTGTATACTATGTATATATGTATTTGTTCCATGTTCATTTCGTTTCTTTTCTCAAATTCAGTTTTTTCTATTTTTTCGTGTTGTTTTATTTGTAGTTTGACTTTAAATTTTATCACCAATTTGTGTTCTTTTCTTGCTGTGTTTTTTCTATATTATTTTATTAAATGTACTTTTTTTTTGACCAATCAAAATTATTTTTTTTGTTACTTTCATTTTTCATTTTGTTACTTTTTCTTCTTTTCAGTTTCTTTCTTTTATTTCGTTTTTTCAATATTTTTCACTGTTGATTTTGTGTATATGTATGTATGCTTGTTGTTTCTTTTTGTGTTGTTAATTTAAAGTTGTTTTGTATTTTTTCCACTTTATAACTTATTCTTTGTAGTTTCCATTTCTGAGTTCTTTCGTTAAGTTTTTAATTTTGCATTTTTCAGTGTTCGTACATTCTCGAATTTTTCAAACTTGGATAACGGTGTATTATCGGTATATCTGTTTTTTTTTTCTATCTTTGTTTTTGATTTTGTTACGGGACTGTACTTTTTCAATTTCAACTTTTCTTACTTTTTATAACTGTATTTTTTCACTTTACATTTTCCGTTTTGTTAAACTTAGGCTTCAACTGCAAAACTTTTCAATATTAACTACAAATTTTCAAGCATTTAATTCCACTTTTTTTTTTTTTTTTTTAATATTTGTATGTTTTTTCAAATATTTTATTTACACTTTTTTTTCGGTTTACTTTTTTGTTTGTTTACTTTTCTATGGATTTTTATGGCTTGAGAGACGACACCTTTTGGTTTTTTAACGCATTCATTTTATTCTTTAACCTTCTTTTGTGCGCTGGCGTTGTTTATATATCTCACTTTTTTATAAAATTTTTTTTTTGCACGTTTATGTTTTTTTATTCCGGTGTTTAAAACAAACTGGTTTTTTTTTGTCAATTTGTTAAATTATTTGTTTGTTTGTTGTATTTTTTTTTTGCATTCGTAAAGAGTTTGTGCGTTATTTGGTTGAGGACTGCTTTCTTTCGACTGTCACGGTCGCCATGTGGTGAATGGTAGCAGCGAATTAAAACACTTGTTGCTGATTCAGTGGTTATAGGCAAACTCCTGAAGTTAATTTAAGTTTTCTTACTTCTACTTATTCTTAAAATGTGTTATACTTAAAGGTGTTACCATAGTGTTAATAAAAGAAGTAACAAGGTTGTATTGCTTAAGTGTACTAAATCATTTATGGCCAATGTTGCCATTACATATGTAATAATTTTTTTTTGAAATCATATAAATAAAATCCTGTAACTGGTTGAGTATAACAATCCAAAATATTCAATATAATAATAATAAGAAATAATAGTAATAAGAAAAAATTGTTAACAATATGTAAGAAAAGAAATTTTTATATAAGTATACGTAAGAAAAAATTGCTAGTTATAAGATTAAAAATATTAACCCGTGTTTAAAAATCAACCAATAATCATCATCCCGTTAACAATGAAGAATCCAACAATCATCAACAGCAGCCTATATCTGTCAACCTCACACAACCGCAAAACCTATATACGATACCACAACACATACATAGACGGAATGACCAGTTCCGTTGGAAAGGGGGAATCACTACAACGCCAATGACAACTACAAAGTCAATAACAACCGCAGTAGTTTCACCAGCAATATCATAGTTTTTCCTTGGTGACGCAGCAAACGTACCAAGCTGACAGACACTTAGCAGTCACCAACTAATGGTAAACTGCGAAGCTTCAGGCAATCGAGGCTCGGGAGATCATTACATATTACTCCGAGAGCTGCCAAAGCTGTATCGCCAAGGTAGTCGGATGCATACACACATATGTTTTGACTTGATTCCAGAAGGATGGCTACGAAACATCCTAAGACAGGATGTTTCTTGTCCGCAAGGAGGGAGGGATGTTATAAGTCGTTTTCCCCCAACCAACAAAAATATCAGAAGCAGCGAAAGATACGCTGCATACACATACTGACGTTGTCATGAGTTATTTTCCCTCAACCAACAAAAATACCAACCGCAGCAAAATACCGCTGCATGCATTACTGACGTTATTACCAGTAATTTTCCTACAGACATATGCTGGCGTTGCAATACCGCTGCATACATATATATGCCAGTAATTTTCCTACAGATATATGGTGACATTGCAATATCGTGAGAACCGCAATCGGCTGAAAGTTCCACGGGTATGAATATGCTGAATTTGCATACTAACACACTTAGCAATATCGCGGGAATGACCACGCCGGCGGCAGCGAACGTCAGCAGCATCGTTCAAGCAGACAGCGAAATTGGGTATAAAAGCGGAAGGTGATTTGGTATGGAGGTTCTAGTCTGTAGAGTCTTGACAGAAAGCAGTTCGGGAATAACTTTAACACGTAACAGGGAATATTCTTTAAACACGTAACAACTAACCAAAAAACCTGATCAAACACCAGCCTTAAAAACGGGTCCCTGTGAAGGTTAAGTAATGTTTTAAAATAGTCTGTGGTTAATAAATAAAAATAATAATAACTAAATAATAAAAATAATGTTTTAATTCAACCATAACATCACTGTTTGGAAATTACTAACAATCAACACAAACTCATAGTCCGTTATCATCAAAGTATTCTACTTTGTAAATTAACGTTTTTGTTGTTTTTACTCTATATTAGGGAAATTCACATATTACTGTGACCCTTGTTGTTTACTGTGACCTTGTTATTAATTTATTTTTATTTATATTATTACGATTAAACGTAATTATTATTCGAACTTATATTGATGTACCTATGAGAAGTAAAATTATTATTATATTGAACTTGAGCCAGTTTTATTGAATTAATGAAAACTCCAAATTACTAAGAGTTTTTTTATGTTGAAAATTATTATCATTTATATCCAATCAGCGTTCAATTGTCCATCTTTACAATTTTCGTAAAGTGGATACTAATTGGGCAGAATATCAACTATTTAACCAGTTTTCAACAGAAATAGAACACGAGAATTAATTTTTAATTCTACATATTGAAAAAATTCTGGTTAGTACGAAATTTTCTCATCACTGGGTGAAAATTACTAACAATCAACACAAACTCATAGTCCGTTATCATCAAAGTATTCTACTTCGTAATTTAACGTTTTTGTTGTTTTTCTCTAGGTTAGTTTAAAAAGGATAGTGTGAAATACACATCCACTCGGAGACCCAATTGGATCCATTGTGATTCCCTTCATTTATAATATATTGACTATTTAGTCTACTTACTGTCCAAGGTGAAAAAAAGAGCCGTTATCATCTATCATTCAGCCATTTAATTCCCATGATAAAGCCACTGATATCCTCAAGTTTGCACTTCGCGATATCACTAATGCCCTCATGTAAACGTCTGCTCAGCCTTCTTTGCCTATGGCGTTGCAGCCTTATGGCAATGACAGATGATATGCTCAATAGTTTCTGGCTACTCTTTATCCCCACACATCCTACAGAAATCCGGAGTGCCATTTTCCCATATGCTGGTCCTCGCTCTAACCGAGCAATGGCCAGTCAAGGCGCCTACTAAGACTCTCAAAACCTTTCTATTCATACCCAACAGTAGATCAGACTTACCTGAGTATAGTTCTGTCCATATGGATCTCGAGACTCTACAATCTTCTCTTTTCCTCCAGGAGTGGTTAGTTCTGTTAATTACCCATTTACTGAGTTCCCTATAGAGTGACCGATTGGAGGTTTAACCGACCTGTCAATAACTGCCACATCTAATGCTGACCCTATTCTTGCCAGCTCATCAGCGATTTCGTTTCCCTCAATATTGCAATGTCCTGGTACTCAACATAGCCTAACACTAAATTTGTCCGTAAGCAAGTTGAGAGATAGGCTAGACTTGCTGACCAGCTTCGATTTGACACTATGCCCCTTCAAAACTTTCAGCGCCGCCTGACTGTCAACGTAGAATGTTACCTCCACGCCTTCAGTTACGTGTGCTGTCATCGCTAGGATCTCAGCCTGAAATACACTACATTCGTTCGGTAGCCTAAAAGACCGTTCCGCCAGCACCAGTGCCTCTTTCCATTTCCGATACACCTGTAAAGACCGAGCAGCCTTCGAACAGTCTATCAGATTTGACCCGAAGATCCCTATCCGGAATGACTAGTGAAGGCGTTCTAATAAAATTAGTCTCAATAACCATGGAGTCCGTAAAACCAGGGGATATGGTCTCCCGTCTGCTAAAACTAATCTTTTTGAAGAGTGATGTATGACCTGTAAATCCTGGCCTTCCAAACCCGCTTCCATAAGCCTGAGCAAACTCCTTGCTGCCGTTCTCAACACACATTCTTCAATGGAAAGCAGGTGAAGGATGACGTTCAAGGCAGCCTGAGGGGTGCTCCTCTGGGCCCTACTAATACCCAGCGAAGCACACCTCTGGACCTAAGCAAGCAGCTTCCTATCGCTTTCTTTCTCCAACGCCTCCCACCATACGACACATCATACCGGATGTATAGATTCAATTTACCACCTTCGGTTGCATACCCCAGTTCCTCCCAATGGAATTCCTGCATGTATAATAGGCATTGAGCCCCTTCTTGAGCCTTTCTTGTATGTTTCTTTTTCAAGAAAGTTTGCTATCTAGGAAAACATCCAAGTATTTGGCCCCTTTTGCATGTTTTAACTCCACCCCGCGAATCATAGGTAGCAAAAAACTATCTATTTTTTATCTCCTGGTGAAGAGAACTAGCTCCGTTTTGACCGGATTGATCCCTAGTCCCTTACTACTAGCTCAGAAAGACAGTTCGTTAAGCGCTGCCTGAATGACCTCACAGATAGTGAAAAGAAATTTCCCTTTTAACAGTAATACCACATCGTCAGCGTAGGCGACTATCTTCCGACCGTTCCTTTCAAAATGCCTGAGAATAACGCTTACAGCTAAACAGTATCGTTCTGAGACAGTACGTGTTCTGAGACATTCTGCAGCATGGCGGAAAAAAAAAGCGTCAGGGCCTGGTGATTTATATGGCTCAAAGGTATTTATAGCCCACGCTGTTTTCTCTAATGTCACCATGTCGTCCATTATATCCCTTGATTGCGCTAACGATAAGGGTTTGAAAGTATCCCCCATCGTTGCCCCTCTTGCTACTTCCATACAGCCGGGAAAGTGAGTGTCCATAAGCACAGAAAGGGTCTCAGAGCTGGATTCCGTCCATGAGCCATTACATCTCTGAATATTTCCAGGTGACCTAGGGTCCTTAGACAGTACTCGTCGAAACCTTGATAGCTCATTTACAGAATTAATGGCCTCACAGTAATTCCTCCATGAGGCTCTTTTCGCCCTTTTAAGCTCCCCCTTGTACCCATTGTACAGCACTTATTACTGTCCCAATCCTCTACTCTGCCTGTGAGTTTTGTCCTATTGAACTGCTTTCTTACCGCAGATCGTAGATCTCTATGATCACTTATCTACCACGATGGCTGTGTCTTTTTCCTGCGAAAACTATTAGACTGGATAGCTCAAAATTTTCTCTAAATATGTTGGTGAAATAATCCACCTCCTCTTCCACCCCTCTTGTTGAATCAATCCCCAGAGGAGCGTCCCTAACTTTACTATGTACAGTGGCCCTGAAGGCGTCCCAGTTTGTCTTTCTCGGAATCCTATTGGGGTCACGCCTTGATCCTGCAAAGTTAAGACTGAAGGATAGCCTACTCGTACTGTGGTCTGAAAAAGAACAGTCCGTGTCAACCCTCGAGTTCTCTACAAGATTCCTATTCCTATTGGCTAGTTTTAAGTCTATAACCTCCGCCCTATTCCTGAACGTTGGCGTATTGTTCCTGTTACAGATAAAAATATTACAAGAAGTTATAAAATCAAATAGTAACTCACCCCTTTTGTTTATGTTGCTGCTTCCCCACTGACTTTGGTGTGCGTTTGCATCACACCCGAGTATCAATATGCTGCCACTCATCTTCGCGTACTCCGTCACCATTCTCTGGTGGATCCACAGCCTCATAGGGCAAGAAGACTGCAGCAAGCACAAATTTCTGCTTGCCCTGGCCACACCTGAAACGTACGTGAGGTCTCCTTGGCTGAAATAATTAAATAGTATTAGATTTAGTTCTTTCCTTGTTAAAATGCAAGTCCTAACCTTGTCCCCCGTGCCTGGGACATACAAGGAGTAGCCCGTGACTCCCAGTCCACAAACCATTTTTTTATTTATCCAGGGTTCCTGGTTGAGGTGTGCTGTCAACTATGATGCATGTTTATCTGCACCACTCGCAGCCTCCCTGGGATTATCAGATTTCGGAAATCTAAATCTGACATTCCCCAAGCCGAACCTATCAACACTCCCCAACACCCACAGTTGACTCCTCGTCAACGGCGAACCGAAGATCTTTTCTAGCATTTCCCTTACATTCCAGCGAGGCCAAAGGCTTCCAGTTGTTGGTCCTAAGGAGAACGTTCTGGTTTTCCAGTACTGACAGCATGGTCTCCATTGATCTTATTGGTGGTGGAAACCGTGCTGTCACCACTGCTCTACGTGGTAGTTTAGAGGCTAGAATTACCTCCAGTTTCGCTTCCGGCCGAAGGTCGCCATACCAGCCAACCACGGTTTTAAGAAAATTAATTGTTTTCCTATTACCGCAGTTCACAAGCTTGACCCCCTTTCGCCAGTCTGCGCCATGGAACCTTAATTCCTCCTCCTTTCCTACACCGACCTTACCGATTTCGTCTAAGAGCCTGCCTTCAACTAACTGCCACAGATCCGGGCACATCTTCAAATCCTCTTCGAAGTGGAGCACAGCTCCTCCCCAGATCGTGCTCTTTTTGATGCCTCTTTCCTGGCATAAGCAGTAGCACCACCTGAAGCGCTGCCCTTCACCTTCTGGGAGTCTAGAGGTACCCCGCCAGCCACGACAGTCGAAGTTTTGAGCGCCCTGGTGCACAAAGCCCCAGTCGTTACCCTAGAATCAACTCTATTTTTGAGATGGTTGTGCCTGCTGACATTGCGCTTACATCTATGCAACCCTCACCAAAGGAAATGGTCTCACCAGGAGAACACTGACAGGACCATAAATTCTTTCGAATTTGTTCATGTCCTGTTTGTGCTTCCTGATCTTATCTTATCCAGATAGTCAAGAGATCTCCTAGTGCCCCTCATGGCCGTCTCCTTCTTCGACAGATCCTCCTTGCCTACACCTGGCAAGGCGTTCTGCTGCTCCTTGTCCACATAATCACCCTCCCGTACAGACACAGATCCTGAGGTTTCAACCCCGTCGTCGGAGCCCAAAGTTAGATTCTTCAGAGCCTGAATAGCTCCTACGGATGAGTCACCTGACAGAGTCAAGAGACAGCCACCCTTTATTGCATTTCAAAGCTGGCTCTCCTTCGTGACCATATTGTCATGCAAAAGAGGCAGCAACGCGTCTTTTTGCGACGATTCGTCCGTTGTGTCCGCGTCGTCAACGTCATTAGAATTGTTATTTTTTTAAAGGTCTATTTTGTTCCCACGAGTATGCCAGTAAAAAGGAAGACCATTCACGCAGTGACGGAATGCGCGTGATTAGACAAATGTCTACAACCGGCTCATGCCATAGGCACCGGAGGGAGTAGCTATTTGGGACTAAGTTTTCTTTATACACTAAACCAGCCATTCAGGACCTCGGCACAGCTCTCTACCACCTTGACCTTAAAAAGTGTGTGAGTGAACTAGTACTTTACGCCTTGTGGCGTAACTATGTACTAAACACTATTGTAGTTGGACATTCTTTTGTATGCATGCCTTTAAAGTCACTGCCCTTGACTCAGAAACCACTGGCACAAGTCTCCTGATGCCTGAGGCAATGACAGTCACTACAGCGTGCACTTAAGCCACCATTCCACGACAAGATAGCTATCCAGGTGGTGGTGTTTTTTCTCTATATATTAGGGAAATTCACATAAAAAAACTCTTTCGACATAAAAAAACTGTTAGTAATTTTGAATTTTCTTTAATTCAATAAAACTGAAATTGAGCCTAAATAATTTTACTTCTCATATGTACATCAATATAAGTTCGAATAATAATTACGTGCATTCGTAATAATATAAATAAAATAAATATTTAATATATATGTAGGTTCCACTAATTCAAACACTTGCACTTTAGTATTTATAACTAATTATAAGGTTTTCATGTTTATTCATTAGTTCAGTGCTTATTCTCTATTTATTAAATAATAACATTTTTTATTACGAGTGGTTGCCGTTTCTATATTTTAGTTGTTCTTTTCTCTTCCAAAACTCAATAGCTACTGAATTCTTTTTTGATTTTACTTTTCCCTTCAACCTAACTTGCTACTGTCTTTTCTCTTTTTACTTCTTCTCTGTTGTTCGCTAAATACGTAAGTTGCAGGTATAGGTCGTCAGGAGTAGACACCCTACAATCGGCCCTCCTGACTGCAATACGGCTCGGATTGCCACCTTTTCATATACTCGGCGACGGTAGTCGTTCTATTAGGGCCCTCATGATAGCCAATCTTTACAACTTCATATTTCCCATGGGGTAGTGTACTGACCACCTTATAGGGTCCAAGAAATTTTCCCCTCAGCTTCAACCCGCTTTCAAATTGAGTGCGCTTGATGGCGACCAACTCATTTAACTTGTACTCTATCTCTGGTTTCCGTTTACTATTGTAAGTTTTGCTGTTTTCCCTCTGGATTCGCACAATGTTAGCTTTCGCCTCTTCACGTATCTCATTTCGATCCGCTTCGAGTTCATTGACTGCCTCATCCATTAGCATCTCTCTAACATCCGGATAATCAGGTAGCCTCATCTCGACGCCTGTTAGCAATCTGAATGGTGAAAAACGAGTACTTCTCGAAGTAGTTGAGTTTATGAGCATCTGTACACGCCTCACATGTTTATACCAACAGGAGGACTTATCACCACATAGCTTTGTCAGCATTGGTATGACGATTTTGTGGATACGCTCCACCTGGCCATTCCCACGTGGAACTCCAGTGGTTATCAGCAAGTGTTGGATATTTTCGCTCTCACAATAGTCTCTGAACGCCTGTGACGTGAACGCAGCTCCTCTATCAGAAACGATTCTAATCGGGTTACCGAAGACTGACGATTGACGTTCCAAACAGTCTACAACGGACTTCGCATCGGTGGACTTTGTTGGGTGGAGCCAAACAAATTTTGTGAAACCGTCCACTACTACGAACAAGTAATTATAAGACTTCTTGGTAACCTCCATCGGCCCAACATGATCAATATGGTAGGTCATAAGGGGCCTATCCTCCTTATTTATCGGATTCAGGTACCCTTCCTTCTTGCCGGTCTTAGCCTCGGTGATAATGCACTCGACACAATTCCTAACAATTTTTGGCACCTTCGCAGCCAGTTGTGGTATGTAGTACTGCTTCTCGATTATTTCTCTGGTTTTCGCTACGCTGAAATGACCCTGGTTGTGCGCCATCTTAATCACTTCGTCCTCCATCTGGACCGGTATCACGATAAGGTCCTTCGCTGGATCCTTAAACAACACCCCGTTTTGCATAAAGAAGTCACCATATTCTCCGTATTCTAGGACTGCTCTAATCGCCTTAGCGCATTCATCGCTTTCTTGGGCACTCCTTATTCGGTGAGTTAGGCTACTTTCCACTAGTAAGCACGCCATTCGGCTAAGAGCGTCCACATGCATCATGCGCTTGCCCGGTCTATGTTCTATTACGTAACGGTATTCCTGCAGGAACATAGCCCACCTGGAGATTCGATCTGGCAAGTCGGTTTTGTTCATCGTCATTCTGAATGCGTTGCAGTCCGTTACGATTTTAAACGGTATGCCGAGTAAATAGACTCTCCACTTCCTCAGTGCTTCCACTATTGCTAGAACCTCCAACTCATAAGAGTGGTAGTTCTCTTCATAAGGCTTCGTGCGGCGACTCATGTATTGCACTGGGTGTAATTGCAGGTTATCTAGGCTCTTTTGCAACAGAACTGCGCCATAGCCGAACTTACTGGCATCCGTATGCACCTCAGTAATTGCGTCCGGGTCGTATAACTTCAGTACAGGGGAGGTCATCAGTGCTTCCTTCAACTCCTGACAGGCAACTAAATATTCGTTCGTGACCTTAAATTCCGCGCTTTTCCGGAGCATATCGGTTAAGGGTTTGGCAATAATGGCGTAATTCTCGATGAATTTTCTGAAGTAAGACGTCAGACCCAAAAAACTCTGGATGCTTTTCCGGTCTGTGGGGACGGGAAAATTTTTCACGGCTCTTATCTTTGCTTCGCCCGGCTTTATCTGACCTTCCTGAACGATGTACCCCAAAAAGTTAACCGATCTCTGCAATATCTGGCACTTCTCCCATTTGATCTGCAATCCGCTGCACGCGGCTTTGTTCAACACTACCGTAAGTTTCTCTAGCCCGTCTTTCATATCCATGGAGGGAATAATGATGTCGTCCATATAAACTATCACTGTCTGATTTCGTATAAGATCTCTGAAAACTGCGGATATGAAACGTGTGAACACAGCAGGCGAGTTGCTAATGCCAAAGGGTACAAATAAAAATTCAAATTGGCCGTGTTGGGTCACAAATGCGGTGTACTTTCTAGAAGATTCTTCAACGGGAACATGGAAAAACCCATTTCGGAGATCCAGCGTTGTATAAAAACGCGCTCCCTGTAGTTTGTCCAATACTTCTTCCATTATTGGCATGGGGAAATTGTCCCTAACGATTTTTTGGTTTAGCTTCCGGTAGTCACAACATAGCCTCTTGGAGCCGTCCTTTTTCGACACCAGGACGATTGGCGACGCGTACTCTGATGTGCTGGGCTGTACTATCTTCTCAGTTAGCCAATCGTGAACTTGCTTATCGACTATGGCCTGTTCGGCAATTGGTATGCGTCGTGGCCGCTGGTAAACGGGTATGTCATCGGTTAAAACTATCTTCATTTTTACCGGACTTTCTGTTATTCGTCGTGGGGCATACTCGGCTATCGCTTTTTCTACTCGTTCTTGAGTAGGTCTATCCAAATGTTCCAACTTGATTCCCACCTCTTTTGTGGGCTCCTCCACGTTCAGGCAGATACTCTGGAACTCTTCAACCAGCTCGTCCCTTTCGCTCCATTTCTTAAAAACAACCTCACCCTCGGTAATGATTATCTGCGCCTTACGTAACAAACTATTGCCCAACATGATTGAATGAATAATATCTCGCTCATTAACAACGTAAAAGGTAACCTCAAAATCTATATCGTCTATTTTTACCACTTCGTCAAACCGACCAATCGTAACAATCTCGCTATCACCAATTCCGTATAGTTTAATCTTCTCTGTAACTAGACTGACTTCACCCAAAACAAACAACATGTCGAACCGCATGATGCAGATATCGCATCCCGTGTCAACCAACGCAGAGAATTGATGCCCGCGCATGATGACATCTTTGAAAATAAGCCCCGGCCCTTTACGTACAATATTCGCCTGATCGCTTTCCAGCTTGATTTTTCTCTCTGGTCTCTTAGCAGGACATTCGAACGCGCGATGGCCAAACCTCTGGCACTTGAAACACTTGAATTGCTTTTCAGGGCAATCCTTCGCGAAATGTGTTTTATCGCCACACTTGTAGCATCTTTTTTCTTTCTCATATAGCTCCGGCCTACGCCGATCCACTTTCTTTTCTACGACCACAGTCACCTTTCCCTGATATGATGACCTGGGATTGGGTCGCGTCTTCTCGTACACCCTTATCTGCTTCTTGAGGTCGCTTATACAATCCGCCTGGTAAAGAACTATTTTGTTGGACTTCGAGTCGGGAATACCTTCAATTAAGTATTCCATAATACTGCTATCGTCTAAATCAATTTGGCTGCCCAATTCCATAATGCTGTACAAATACTCAATAAGTGATTCGTTTCTATTTAATCGTCTACTACGAATCTGTCGTATGACTTCAGCTGCAGAAAACCGAGCGCCAAATTCATTCTTCAGGGCTTCTTTTAGCGAGCGCCAATCTCGTATGCCTCTCTGGCTTTTTACAAATATCCTGGCGGCGCCTGCTAACATTTGTTTTCCATAGACGAACATTTGGAGCGACGACCATTTTACAATCTCACCCATTTCCTCGAATTCGGTAAGCCACTGAGTAATGTCAGGTGCACTTGTGCCCGAAAACCGCGACAAACTGTCTTCCACATCTCTCAGGGTATATACACTTCTCGGTGTTAAAGGAGCTCTGGCATCCTCATATTCGCCAGCCTCAGAAACACCGCCTGCAGTAGTGTCATCTCCTGACTCGTTCGTGTCTATACCGTCCGCACAGTCAAACCCGAAATGTCTGAGAAGTCT
Source organism: Lypha dubia (assembly GCA_947311025.1). NCBI lineage: Eukaryota > Metazoa > Arthropoda > Insecta > Diptera > Tachinidae > Lypha > Lypha dubia. The sequence goes on along the minus strand of OX371263.1, from coordinate 44,913,670 downwards.
TTTCTGTAACTCTGTTTTCACTCCCTGTGTACCTAACCCTAACTCGGCCAACTTTGCCCTTAAGGCATTCATTGCCAATCCTTCAATCTCAGCACGATCCATTCTTGCGACCTAAAATCCGTTAGCACAAATATATAGAAATGGCACCCGCAGTGAATACAAAAATACTTAAGCTATGTGAAAGAATTTCAATTAAAATTATCAGTATTAAAAATATTTATCGACTTTAATTCCAATTTGAGGGTTTTCCATTTACTTCTTCTATCTATAACTTCTTCACAACTTGATTAATCTGTCTTTAATTCTTTCTTAATTCTTTAATTTATTTTTCTCTTTTTTTTTTCAGCTTTAAACTCCTTGCTACTTCACTCTGTTGCAAAATTAATTTATTTATTATTTAACTTCTTTACAAATTTTCTTCTTAAAATTCTTTACAATTTTCTTCATTAACTTCTTTACAATTTAAATTATTAGTTAAATCAAAATTTTCTTCTTTGACTTCTTTATAGGTTAAATGGTTTGCAACAACGAAATTTCTTCTTCAACTTCTTTACATCTTTAAATTATTTCCAACTTTAATTTTCTTCTTTATACTTGTTTGCAAAAATTAAAATTTTCTTCTTTAACTTCTTTACAATTTAAATTATTTGTTAAATCAAAATTTTCTTGTTTGACTTCTTTATAGGTTAAATGGTTTGCAACATCGAAATTTCTTCTTCAACTTCTTTACATCTTTAAATTATTTCCAACTTTAATTTTCTTCTTTATACTTTTAATTGTTTGCAAAAAATCAAAATTTTCTTCTTTAACTTCTTTACATCTTTAAATTATTTCCAATTTTAATTTATTTCTTTATAATTTTGATTGTTTGCAAAAAATCAAAATTTTCTCCTTCAACTTCTTTACAACTTCAATTTACTTTTGCTTTACAGCTTTAATTTGTTTACAAAATTTAATTTACTTCTTTTTCACCACTTATTTTAAAAATGATATTGCATTTAAAATGGTCTTTTCTCTTAACGTAAATAAAAAAAAAAAATACTTAGCCGGTTTTTCTGCTTGTACCCCACTGTAACCTCATAAACTTCCTTCCCTATTCAGCTTCTGTCGACACGTACGTCTTTTAATTTCGCTGCTACGACCTCCGTCAGCACCACCCATCTACTTCTTTACCCACAATGCAGGCCACTTGCAACACACACACCATCTGTAACTAAGCTTTTTTTTTTCGTGTGTTTCGATCTTTTTGCTCTCTACTTCTTCACCAGACAATCTGTACATATGCACAATACATGTACATACATCACTCGTAACTCACTAAGCTCTCCACTTTATGCTTAGTTATTTACTTGTTACTTGTGTCTATTTGTTTTCTTTTCAGTTATGTGGTTTGGGTTTTTTTTTTTTTTTTACGATTTTTTTTATATATACATATATAGGCAGATGATTTCTTATTTATTCGTTTTTGCTTCAGTTATTAAAAGTAATGTGTATGATCTTGAAATGCCCTTTACTTTTTTTCTTTCATTTTCAAGGGTTTTTTTTTCAGACTTTGTAACGGTAGTTATTTTTTTTCTTCACATACGAGTAACTTGCTGATCATGCAGACAAATTCTTACGACTTAAAATAATGGTTTTTGCAACATAGCACGCACATATACTTGTAGATTTTAATATTGTTCATTTAAGTTTTGTTGTCGTTCCAATTTTCCACAGACAGAAAACAAGAATAGTGAACAATCGTACGATATGGTGCCAATCAAGCAACCTGGTTAACTACTCGTAATATTTGCTCTGTTCACTTTCTCACACACACTGTCCCAATCCCGGACGAGCCCCCAAAATCTGTAGGTTCCACTAATTCAAACACTTGCACTTTAGTATTTATAACTAATTATAAGGTTTTCATGTTTATTCATTAGTTCAGTGCTTATTCTGTATTTATTAAATAATAACATTTTTTATTACGAGTGGTTGCCGTTTCTATATTTTAGTTGTTCTTTTCTCTTCCAAAACTCAATAGCTACTGAATTCTTTTTTGATTTTACTTTTCCCTTCAACCTAACTTGCTACTGTCTTTTCTCTTTTTACTTCTTCTCTGTTGTTCGCTAAATACGTAAGTTGCAGGTATAGGTCGTCAGGAGTAGACACCCTACATATATTTAATTGAAAAAACAAAAAATTATTTTCAATTAATTTTGTTGATCTAATATGTACTACATTTATCAAAGCATAATAGTTCAAACGCTTGACGTTTTGTTTGGTGGGTAGCTCTATCTCAGCAACACAAATGAAATCAAAAACGAAACACTAACATACATACATATGTTTTCAGATGAGTATATTTAATATTTTGTTTTTGTTATTGCAGTTGAATGTGAGGAACACTCCATACACATAAATATTTTCTCGTTTTGATTTTAAAAAACAACAACAAAGTCGCTTTTAAAGGACAAGCAAATGAAAATATAATATAATATAGAAAAATTTAACTGTAAAGGTGTCGATTAATTATGTTACGAAAAATAAAATTCAACCCCCATCGCGCCATAAAGAGCATAGCTCTAAAAAAAACAAGAAAATTATGGTGAAGAGCAGGTGATTCAATCAAGCACTGAATCAAATAGCAAAGAAACAGTAAAGAAAAGAAAGAGAGGAAGACCGAAATTAATAAGAACACAACAAAGAGGCAGACCTCGTAAATTTTATACAATTGAAAATGAACCCGAAATGTTAAACTCTTTAATTGAAAACCCTTATAGTATCGATGAAGCGCTTAAATCTGAAAATTCTGAAAAATGGAAAGAAGCCACGCAAAAATAGTTTAAGTCCTTAATAAAAAACAAAGCTTGGCAATTAGTATAAAAACCTAAAGATAAAATAGGATGTAAATGGGTTTTTGTTGTAAAACGTTCACCAGAGGCATAAGCTTCTCGTTAACCATATAGACATAGAAACAGATTATTTAAATGGAGATTTGTCAGATGACGTTTATATGGTACAGCCGAAACTATTTGAAGATAAAAACTATCCAAATAACGTTTGCGAACTCAATAAATCTCTCTACGGATTAAAACAGGCCGGCGGGAGTGGAATAAAAAGGTGAATGACTGAGATGGGTTTTGAGCGTTGTAAATCAGACACATGTGTGTATATAAAACATAACAAAAATGATTTGTGTTTAATCACTTTTTACGTTGATGACATGATGTTAGAATGTTCTACTGAACAAGAAATGCAAAATTCATAAATAAATTAAATCAAACAGCTGTTGATAAAGGAATAATCTCGTTCTATTTGGGTATGGAAATCAATCGTAATGGTCTTCGAGATGAACAGATCCATTGCGAGCTTCGAATGGTGACTGGGCAAGAACTGATGCTGAAAAAGTTACACTTTTTGGTACTGACTTAGAAAAAGTATTTACTCCACATACTTATTTATTTATTAATATCTACATACTATATTTTACAAAGTGAATTTGAAAAATATAATTTTACATTTGCTGATAATAAAGCTTTTGAAAGCGTTTATGAAAATACAGTGGAAGCTTCCCGCAAGTTGCAAGAGTACCCTGTCGGAATTTTAAGTAACTAAAATGTAACTCATCGTTAATCAGATACAAGTAACAGCTGACTCAAAAGCTTACTCAATGTCTGTGTTAGCCGCTATTCAGTTTTTCAACGTAATGTTATTACAATGAGTCAGTACTCACTCATACTGCATAAGTTTGCAATAACCACAAGCTAGCTCATTTTGAGTTAGCTTACGGCTGATTAAATTGAAGAACACTCAAGCGAGTTGAACAGTTATCGAGAAGAGGTTAATTGTAAATCTTTGCATCAGATTTGAGTTAAGTAAAAGCTAGTTCAACATTAATCGAGAACAAGCCAATTTTACGTAAAACTTCTGACTCACGTATGTATCATTTACAAGTAAGTTCAGAAGTCAGATGTAAATGAGTTATACAAGATTCAACAATATTTGAAGCTAGCAAACAAAAGTCCGACAAGGAAGCTTCACATATGTTGGATGTTTTGGTTTTTCTTTATCCAATCTACTTACGTAGTGAAAGATTACGTGATCCCATTAATAAGTAATTCAAAACCTGGTACAATTTAATTCAGGATAAAATATACAAGTTAATACATTGAGTGTTATAAGAAGATAATCAAGTGTAATAAAAAAGGAAATAGAAAATCTAAGGTTGCATAAAAAACTGTTATAAATACTACAATTCATAAGATAGTTGTTAACATTTGGGTTGAAAGAATAATTGCATTTTTCTAACAAACTCCCCGTCAAACCAAATGTTCAAAAAAAATGTACATTTTCAGTTTAAGTAACTTACAGCAATCTACATGATTTTTTTAGTCAAAACTTTTGTCAAAATATCCGCTGCATTATCAGTTGCTGTTATATACTTCACATTGATCTTACGGTTTTCGTATTTTTTCTATATGTAGTGATAGCGAATGTCAATATGCTTGCTCTTCTTTTGCACAGTAGGATTTTTTACCAAAAACATTGCACTTTGATTATGGCAAAAAACTTGAGTTGGAAAATTGCCGTCATCTACGAACCCCATTTTATTAAGTAAACAGCGGAGGAATGTCGTTTCTTTTACACCCTGGCGCAACGCTATGTACTCGGCTTCCATAGTACTTAGAGCCACCACGGATTGTTTCCGTGACTCCCATGCAATAGCACCATTTGTCATAAACATCACAAAGCCCGAGTAGGACTTTCTGTCGGAATAATCACATACCCAATCTGCATCTGTATAAATTTTAAAATCATTACAATTATTAGAATACGTGATTTTTGCTACTGGATATTTTTCAAATATCTTAAGACATATTTAGCTGCAGCGAAATGCTCTTTATGTGGATGGGTATAAAATTGCGAGAGTTTCGATACCACATGCATCAAATCAGGCCTCGATATGATTGCTAAGTACATTAGCGCTCCAATAAGACTTTGGTATGCTTTTGTTTCTAAATTTTCGCTTTTGTATCTGCATTTTTCGAAAAGATATACCACTTTGCCATGAAGAAGCCGCAGGCTTACAATTTGACTTACCCCATATATCAAGCTACTCTTCAGTGTATTGTTTTTGATATATCATCTCGAAGACCATTACGATTGATTTCCATACCCAAATAGAACGAGATTATTCCTTTATCAACAGCTGTTTGATTTAATTTATTTATGAATTTTGCATTTCTTGTTCAGTAGAACATTCTAACATCATGTCATTTTTGTTATGTTTTATATACACACATGTGTCTGATTTACAACGCTCAAAACCCATCTCAGTCATTCACCTTTTTATTCCACTCCCGCCGGCCTGTTTTAATCCGTAGAGAGATTTATTGAGTTCGCAAACGTTATTTGGATAGTTTTTATCTTCAAATAGTTTCGGCTGTACCATATAAACGTCATCTGACAAATCTCCATTTAAATAATCTGTTTCTATGTCTATATGGTTAACGAGAAGCTTATGCCTCTGGTGAACGTTTTACAACAAAAACCCATTTACATCCTATTTTATCTTTAGGTTTTTCTACTAATTGCCAAGCTTTGTTTTTTATTAAGGACTTAAACTATTTTTGCGTGGCTTCTTTTCATTTTTCAGAATTTTCAGATTTAAGCGCTTCATCGATACTATAAGGGTTTTCAATTAAAGAGTTAAACATTTCGGGTTCATTTTCAATTGTATAAAATTTACGAGGTCTGCCTCTTTGTTGTGTTCTTATTAATTTCGGTCTTCCTCTCTTTCTTTTCTTTACTGTTTCTTTGCTATTTGATTCAGTGCTTGATTGACTCACCTGCTCTTCACCATAATTTTCTTGTTTTTTTTAGAGCTATGCTCTTTATGGCGCGATGGGGGTTGAATTTTATTTTTCGTAACATAATTAATCGACACCTTTACAGTTAAATTTTTCTATATTATATTATATTTTCATTTGCTTGTCCTTTAAAAGCGACTTTGTTGTTGTTTTTTAAAATCAAAACGAGAAAATATTTTTGTGTATGGAGTGTTCCTCACATTCAACTGCAATAACAAAAACAAAATATTAAATATACTCATCTGAAAACATATGTATGTATGTTAGTGTTTCGTTTTTGATTTGATTTGTGTTGCTGAGATAGAGCTACCCACCAAACAAAACGTCAAGCGTTTGAACTATTATGCTTTGATGAATGTAGTACATATTAGATCAACAAAATTAATTATTCAATAAATTCATGATACAACTAAATTTGTCACGTGAAAAAGTGTAAAAAGCACTAAAACCGCCGAGTTAATAATTGATTTTAATGCATTTTTCACTTTTACCGTTTTTAGTAATAATAATTGACCGATGTTGCCAGAAGTGCCGATTTATTTGAATTAGCTGCTTTTATTTACCTAATATAACAAGTTGGGATTTTTAACGGATATATGTATGCAAAATTTTATAATTCTTGTAAGTTCTTAACTATGAAACTGATTTCTTCTTACAATTTAAATCACCAGTAAAAATGATTAATTGCAGCCAATTTTTAATCAAAGCTCAAAGTATAGTACGTATTGAAAATTAAGTGAAGTCTTTCATTATTTTTAATACCTATGTACAAATTTAATAAGAAGTGATCGCTCTAATTTAATTTGTAATATTGTGATATATAGGGGCTGTGCACATATTACGTAACGCTGTTTTCAGAGATTTTATACCCCCCGCCCCCTTCGTATTTAACTAATTTTTCAGTGCAAAATTTCCAATCCGTAAAAAATCTTAAACCACCCCCCCCGCCCAATGGAGCGTTACGTAATATGTGCACAGCCCCATATACCAAATTTGTTTAAAGCTTTTACAGAAAATAAGCTGTTCAACTTTTATAATATGTTATATAAGCAAAAATATAAAATATTTTCATATAAGAGTGATATGATTTCTTTAAAAAAACACACTTATTTTAAGGAAATTCAAAATTTTTTATTTAATGTGAAGTACAATCGATACAATTAAGTTCTAAATAAAATGTCATTCAAATGGACTTCACGACTTCTTCTGCAGGATCGAATTCGATGAACCCAATTTTCGAGCACTTTTTCCTCTAAATCAAGTCGTATGTCATGAATGCCACGTTCAATATTGATTTTTAAAGCTTGAAGAGAGTCTGGTTTATTTCCAAAGACCAATGACTTCATATAACCCCACAAGAAGAAGTCTAATGGTGGTAAATCACAGCTTCTTTGAGTCAATTCAATATCACAATTTCTTGATATAATCGAATCTCCAAACTTTTCACGTCTTGTTGGAACCACATGTTGTCAACATCAAATTCTTCCGATTTCGGCCATAAAAATTCGCCAGGTTGTGGTTTGAGACAGTCCCAATTGTTGAGAACGTCTTGGAATCGACAAATTGCAGTCTTCAGCAACACTTGCCTGAACGGCGATTCTTTGCCTTATTGGCACTTGAACATTTATTTTTTTTTTTTTTTATAATTTTATTATTTATTGAATCTTAAATTATAGATTAAATTATCAATAAGTTTTTCAAATCTTAAATCTAAAAAATATTAAATGTAAGTTTAGCCAATGCTAAACAAATTTTTTAATTTGAACGGTTAATTTTTGTTGTTTTACATCTCTCGTGAACGGCTGAGAAAAAGAGTATCCCTTCGTTTAAGCCGTAAGTGGATTTGGGTGCGACTCAAGTTTTTTTATATATTTTTTCGCGTGTTTTGAAAATACTGTCTTCACCAACGGAACGTCTAGATCTTTATGAACTCGATGGTTTCTGACATACCAGGGGGCTGCTGTTATTGTACGTAGGATTTTATTTTGTCGCCTTTGAATTCTTTCGACATTCGATGCTGAGGTAGTGCCCCATAACTGGATTCCATAGGACCATATTGGTTTCAGGATCGCGTTGTATAAGAGAAGTTTACAGTCAAGGCTTAGTATAGAGTTTCTTCCAATAAGCCAATTCATTTGGGCTGCTTTTAGTTTCATTTGTGTTAACTTTGCGTCTATATGCCATTTCCATGTTAAACGACGATCGAGATGAACGCCTAGATATTTGACTACAGTATGTTGTGGTATAGTCTCGGTGTTAATTTTTATAGGCGGGCATCTTTCCATGCGCAACGTAAAAGTGACGTGTGCACATTTCTGCTCGTTAACTTTTATAAGCCATTGGTTGAGCCATTTTTCCAGTTTGTATGTATATTCTTGTAAGTTGCTGGAAGCTTCTACAGGATTTTCGTGAACGCTTAGAAAGGCTGTATCATCCGCAAATGTTGATGTATGAATGTTACTGTTTAACGATAAGTCAGAGGCATATATTAAATAAAGTAAGGGACCGAAGATACTGCCTTGAGGGACTCCGGCTTCAATCGACTGCGGAGGGCTTAAAAAATTGCCTTCCCTAACTACAAATTTACGTTCCATTAAATAGCTTTTTAAAAGCTTTACGATGTTTGCTGGTAGATTTTGTGTTAATTTGTTGATAAAACCTTCGTACCATACTTTATCGAAAGCTTGTGAGACATCAATAAAGAGCGCAGAGCAATATTTCTTTTTTTCAAAAGTGTCTCTAACAACATTCACAAGTCTGTGAGTTTGTTCAATTGTGCTATGTTGTCTGCGAAAACCGAATTGATGATCTGATAAACATCCATTACTAGTCACCATAGGCATCAGGCTGCTCATATACAGCTTTTCAAATAGTTTTGAAATGTTAGACAGTAAACTAATAGGCCGATAGGATTCAACCTTTGTATGATCCTTGCCGGGCTTTGGTATCATAGTAATTAGCGAAACCTTCCATTCTTTAGGATAGTGTTCTAGGCGTAGAATACTGTTAAAAATGAATAGTATTATTCTTTTTGCAGTGTAAGGCAATTCTTGAAGCATTTTGTTGCTTATTTCGTCGACACCTGGGGCTTTTCTGGTGTTAAGACTAGTAATAGCCTTTTCAATCTACACAATGTTGAATTTAAGCGATATTTCTGGTAAAGAGACGACTGGTGGCAGTTCAACAATATCAGCAGAAATATTCGGAGTGAATACTTATTCTAAGTGTTTAACAAAAAGTGCACCTTTTTCAGCATCAGTTTTTGCCCAGTCAGCATTAGGGGCTCGTAATGGGGGTTTGCATATCACCGGCCTTTTAAGTCCTCTGACTGCACGCCACAGTGAATAATCTGTTTGTGGTGTTGCATCTAGCTCTTGAAGGAATTTTTGAAGGGAAGCTGTTTTTTGAGTTTGCAAAACTTTCCTAAGCTGCTTGGTACACTCCTTATGCCTTAATTTTAGTTTTTGATAGTAAGTTTCGATGCAGGTGTTCGTTGCTTGAAGATAATCTTCTCAAAAATCATTCAACAGGTGGTGTTTTTTTTCGCGTTTTTATTAGGATTCCCGAACCACCACAAGCTCTGCCACGAGGATCCTTGGTGTCGTAAAAATTATATCCACTAATTCTGAAACAGCTTCGAGATGTCAAATGAGTTTCTGAGATAAGCATAACATCGATTTGCTTATCCTGATGAAAATATTCTATTTCGTTTTTATGTTGGCAGATGCCGTTTGCGTTCCAAAAACAGATTTTTAAGTTCATGGTTTGCTTAGTACAGCCTGCAACAAGCTAGGTTGCATTTTCAACATCTCCTGCATCATACAGGACATGTTGAGAGTAAATGTATTTACTGTTTGTATTAAGCTCTCAATTGAGGCTTCAATACGACTAAAATTATACCCCGAATCTTCATTTACATTTACGGTTTTTTTGCGCCGTACTCTGATTGCTTTTTAAAATACTAGCGTATGAAAATTTGTTGTTAGCTTGTTGTTGAGCACTAGTCGCGTTAGACTTGAAAATGTTTGAATATTGATTTTGGCTGGTGGACGGTTGAGGTAACTGTGGATAGTTAATAGGGGTTTTTGGCTGAGCGGGAGTATCATTGGTTTTTTGGTTGATGAATTCCTAAAAAAAACGAGTAAAGGGGGCAGCCTCTATAGTTGGCAGTGTGATTTCCGCCGCAATTGCCACATTTTTTCGTCTTGGGATCACCTTTTATTTGATCACAGTTAGCAGTACTGTGTAACTAACCACATACAACGCAGACTGTAGGCATCTTGCAATAAGTTTTCGTGTGCCCAAATTCTTTGCAGTTCAGGCATTGGATGGGTCCAGCTCTTTTATGTGGCTGCTCAACGGTAACTCTCCGGTGCAACAGATACTTTAAATCATAAATTGGATGGGATTCATTTGTTTTTATCTTTATGTTACCTGGCTGTAACTCGACTCTAAATATTGGTTGGGGGATTTTTTCTCTATTTTTAATGTTTGAGACATTTTTCACCTTGTAGCCACTATTTTCAAGGCCAGACTTGACCTCTTCCGGATCCACGCTAGAGTCTATACTTTTTATTACGACTGTTAGACCTTTAGCACTCTTTAATTGGTACGTGTAGTAGTTTTTATTTTTAGGTTCTAAATATGAAACAATTTTTTGGTAATTATTTTCATGAGCTACCTGAATTTTTGTTTCATTGATGTTTCCGCGCTTAATTGGAGTTACATAAAACTCATTTTCTCCAATTAATGAGATAAGGCTTTTAACCAGCAAACTGAAATTCTGCTCTCTTAAATATATGGGTGGGGGCTTACTCGACTTGTTGTAGTTGTGTCTTCATCGCCTTGGTCAGATAAAATCGCGAAACGATTTTCGGATTTTATTATATTGTTTTTTCCATCTCTGGGAACTTTCGCTGTTGAAGCAATTTGAGCTGATGGCCGAAACATCAGTTCAAAATCATATCATCCCTATTGGAAAGCCTTATAGCTTTAATATATTTCCTACTTTCGATTATGCTTTTTCTACTCTTACTGAATTTGTACAAAAAATATTGATTTTGCAGAGAATATTTAGTTAGATATATATAACAAGACAAAAGTCCAAAACCCTTGAAAAACGAATTCCGAATCAAATTATTGGTTACAAAAGCTGATTTAAAATTTAAAAATAAGTCACACTGTCAGATGTGCTTACATCGATTTAAGCTTTAACTCGATTTTAAAAATATGCTTTGAAGATTGTTTAAAACGAAAGGCTGAATATGAATATATGTACATACATACATATTTGGTTATATTAAAAAGTCATCAAATTTTGTTGATTTTGCATTCACACAATTCTTCATGTATGTAAAAAAAGGACACTCAATATTAAATAAATATTATTGATATTTACTTAATTACATACATAGATATATTTTATATCAATAAAATAAAAATATAATTCAAACAATTTAATATTAGTGACTAGTGCAAGTAGTTAAATATGTATGTATGTACTTATTTTAATGTTTAAAATACGTCGTTAAAAAATTATTTAATTAATCAAAATGAACAAAGAAATTAAATTTAGCCAATAATACAAAAATAACAAAGTTCAATAAATAAAAATAACTAAAAACAATAGTTTATATATATTTAGTCCTTTAGAATTCCTAGTTGGAACATAGGGCCATTACAAATGATTTCCATTGAATTCTGTCTGTTGCCAATCTTTTAGCTTCGCTCCAACTCTTTCCAGCTGTGCGTAGTTCAGCTTCTACTTGCCGTCGCCATGTATTTGCTGGTCTGCTTTTCGCCTGCTGCCTTGAGGGTTGTATTCAATTGCTTTTCTGGTGACGTCATCATGTGGCTTTCTGAATGTATGACCCAGCCAATTCATCTTTCGCATTCGTATGTCAACTGTGACAGGGTTTTGTTGCGTTTTTTGCCATAGATCGTTGTTTGATATAGTGTCTGGCCAGAAGACATGTAATATTCTACGTAAACATCGGTTGACAAAGACTTGAAGAGAATACGAATCTCTTTCCGTGATATTCCATGTCTCGCTTCCATATAATAATACCGACTTTACATTTGAGTTGAATAATTTCAACTTCGTGCGAACCGTAATACGGGATGAACTCCAAACTTTGTTTAAAGCACCAAATGCTTGGTTTGATTTTGATATTCTGTATGCAATAAAAACAATAGTTTAAGGTTTATATATTATTTATTTATTTATGATATTTTTCTGAAGAATGTATTTTTTTATTATATTAATGTTATTTGATAAAAACAAATTAAATTATGCACAGTCCATTTGAAAGCCGACAGAAAATTTCACACATTGAACATACACTTTTCAGTGTTGCCTTGGGTGGTTATAAATTTATATTGTATTGAGTTTATAATTTCGGTATTTTGAGAAAATAAAACTTTAAATTTTGGAAACTAAAGAAGAACATTAGCCATCAAAAAGAAAGGACAAAAAAGGACAATTCAATTAAAAAAAGGACAATTTATTTTGTTTAAATTTAAAAAAAAATTTTAGAAAAGGATGGACGGTCACCGTATATAGGTATGAGCGCTTACATTAGAAGACCGTGCTGCCAGATGAAATTTTCCCAAAATCGTCGAAATCCTGATAATATATGTATTAAAGCATCATAATTTTATAATTGAAGAATCGGTATAATATCAGATGTATCAAAATCGATTTGCTTTATATATCTTTAATACATTGATGTTCAGCCCACACAACAATTGGTTGAAAAAAATTCATACACATTTGTTACGCTCTTTTAAAAACTCATTCATTCATCGTTGAGCAAGCGACGAAAACACATGCGTCGGAGTATCGTCATTTTTTTCAGGAATTTATTAAGCATTGTTGTTGGTTTTTGTTGAACAAAGCACAGTAAACACACACGATTCAATTACAATTGAACACACAAAAAACAAAGTAAAAAAAATAAAAGCTACATGTCTACGAAATGAGATGATAAATGATGCTTTTCGTAACATTCAATGCCTTTTATGCTACAAAGTATTTAAGGCTGGAAATGAAAACGTTTTGAAAACACCTTTTTATTAATATCATTATGAAATTTGTTTTAGGTGTTTGCCAATATGTTTGCTGGAAGTTAGGGTTGCGAGAGCGAGCGTTAATACATCTCATTTTTATTTTTGATCATCTATGCTTTAATAGCAAACAATCAAACAAAAACATAACATTTCATAGCCATTCATTCACTTTACATACAATTGCATGTACATACATTCATACAAAACATTTGTTTTAATATAGCTCATATTGTATTAATTAATTTTGTGAAAACTGTCAAGTATTTTCACCTAAATCGTCAAAAATATATATCAAGGCAAATTCATTACAGGTAGTCTCGACAGCTCAGGTCATTATTTTCGGCTTGTTTCGACCCTTGTATATGTGATCCAGTTACTTTGCTGACACATTGTTCGGTAAATTTTTTTACAAAGTAAGTGGAATTTTTATCAAAGCGAATTGAGACCAGTCTACCTGTTATGTATTAATTTGCCTTGGGTGTTGTTGATATACACATTTACTCTCAACATGTCCTGTATGATGCAGGAAATGTTGAAAATGCAGTCGCCCTTGTTGCAGGCTTTACTAAACAAACCATGAACTTGAAAATATATTTTTGGAACGCAAACGGCAGACAACATAAAAATGAAATATAATATTTTCTTCTGGATAAACAAATCGATGTTATGCTTATCTCAGAAATTCATTTGACCTCTCGAAGCTATTTTAGAATAAGTGGATATAATTTCTATGACACCAAGGATCCTCGAGGTAGAGCTTGTTGTGGCTCTGGAATCCTAATAAAAACTCGAATAAAACGCTACCTGCTAAATGACCTTCGTGAAGAATATCTTCAAGCAACAAATATCTGTTTTGAAAATTTTTATCAAAAGCTTGTGATATCATCTGTTTATTCTCCTCCCAGGTTTTCAATTTCAGAGAGTCAATATACCGCATTTTATACAACACTGGGGTCCCGTTTTCTAGCAGCTGGCGACTACAATGCTAAACACACATTTTGGGGTTCACGTTTAATCAGTCCTAAGGGTCGTGTTTTGTTTTACACAATTTCAAAAATGGGTTTGAATGTCGTTTCAAGTGGTCAGCCAACATATTGGCCAACGGATCGTCAAAAAATTCCTGATGTTATCGACTTTGGGATTATGAAAGGCGTGCCAAGCGAAATGATTGAAGTAGAAGCGTCTTTGGATTTGTCTTCAGATCACTCGCCTACTATTATCACTATTTACTCACACACAACTGCAACACCTACATATGATTTACCGCTGACACCTGCACGTATTAACTGGCTGAAATACAAAAAATATTTGAGTGCTCATTGCACGGAAAATATGCCATTGAGAACACCTGCTGACATAGAAAACTCTATTAGGTTGTTTGAAGCACATGCTAAACAAGCTGCTCTTAATGCTTCTTCAATTCAACCAAATCAACAAGCGAGATTTAACAATATTTTTTGTGCAGACATAGAAAGGCTATTGACTGAAAAACGGAGAGCTCGACGAGAATGGCAACGTTACAGATCGCCTCAGCTAAAATTACGGCTTAACAGCTAAGAAAAGTTTTACAATCACAAAAAACAGCTTCGCTGCAAAAATTTCTGCTAGAACTCGATGCAACACCATCAACAGATTATTCGCTGTGTCGTGCAGCCAGAGGACTTAAAAGGCCAGTGATATGCAAACCTCCATTACGAGCCTCTAATGGTGACTGGGCAAGAACTGATGCTGAAAAAGGTGCTCTTTTCGTTAAACACTTAGAAAAAATGTTTACTCCAAATATTTCTGTTAATATTGCTGAACTGCCACCAGTCGTCTCTTTACCAAAAACACCGCTAAAATTTAATATTGTGAGGATTCAAAATGCTATTGCTAGTCTTAACACCAAAAAATCCCCAGGTATCGACAAAATAAGCAACAAAATGCTTCAAGAATTGTCATATATTGCAAAAAGAATAATACTATTCATTTTTAATCGTATTTTACGGCTGTAATACTATTCAAAAGAATGGAAGGTTTCGATGATTATTATGATACCAAAGCCCGGCAAGGATCATACGAAGGTTGAATCCTATCGGCCTATAAGTTTATTGCCCAACATTTCAAAACTATTTGAAAAGCTGTACATGAGTAAGCTGATGCCTATAGTAAGTAGAAGTGGATGCATTTCAGATCATCAATTCGGTTTTCGCAGTCAACATAGCACTATTGAACAAACTCACAGACTTGTGAACGTAGTTAGAGGCACCTTTGAAAAAAAGAAATATTGTTCAGCGCTTTTTATTGATGTCGCACAGGCTTTTGATAAAGTATGGCACGTAGGTCTTGTCCACAAATTAACACAAAATCTACCCGCAAACATCGTCAGGCTCTTAAAAAGCTATCTAGAGGAATGAAAATTTGTAGTTAGGGAATGCAATTTTTCAAGCACCCCGCAGTCGATTGTAGCCGGAGTCGCTCTAGGCAGTATCTTCGGTCCTTTACTTTATTTAATATATGCCTCTGGCTTACCGTTAAGCAGTAACATTCACACGTCAACATTTGCTGATGATACGGCTTTTCTAAGCGTTCATGCAAATCCTGTAGAAGCTTCCCGGAATCTGCAAGGGTACATCTCAAAATTGGAAACATGGCTAAAACAATGGCGGATAAAAGTGAATGAGCAGAAATGTGTACACGTTACTTTTACTTTACGCAGGGAAACATGCCCGCCTATACAAATCAACACCGAGGCTATACCGCAACACACTGTAGTAAAATATCTAGGCGTTCATCTTGATCGTCGTTTAACATGGAAATCGCATATAGACGCAAAGTTGACACAAATGAAATTAAAAGCAGCCCAAACGAATTGGCTTATTGGAAGAAATTCTATATTAGGTCTTGACTGTAAACTTTTGTTATACAACGCGATCCTGAAACCAATATGGGCCTATGGAATCCAGTTATGGGGCACTGCCTCAGCATCAAGTGTAGAAAAAATTCAAAGGCGACAAAACAAAATTCTACGTACAATTACTGCAGCATCCTGGTATATCCGAAATCAGCGAATTCACAAAGATCTTGATGTTCCGTTGGTGAAGACAGTATTTTCAAAACACGCTAAAAAATATATTGAAAAACTAGTATTGCACCCAAATCCACTTGCGCGCAACATTCTAAATTATAGAGGCCACACCCGGTTGAGAAGGAGGGATACTCTTTCTCTCAGCCGTACACGAGAGATGTAAAACATCAAAAATCAACAGTTGGAATTAAAAATTTTGTTTAGCACTGGCTAAACATATATTAATGTTTTTTTAGATTTAAGATTTGAAAAACTTATTGATGTTTCAATATACATATAATTGAAGATTCAATAAATAATAAAACTACCACCAAAAAAAAAAAAAAAAAATTCCATATAGGGTGGCCTGACCTTGACGTAATCGATGAAGTAGTGTCAGATTATGTTGATGAAGACAACTTAAGCCCTTCAAATATTAGATTAAAAATAATGCAACAACTAAATTAAATATTTTTATTTTATTATAAACACATTAAATTAAATTATAAGGACATGAAATTAAAAATTATTCAAACATATGTACATAAATAAAAGATAAAATTTTTTTAAACCAATCCACTTTTTAATTCCTCGAGTTCGATTTTTTTCTGTTTGACTTCTAGTTCGGCTTTCGAATTTCTAAAAGAGCTTTTCTATGTGCATCTTTCTTTCTTAGTTCTACTTTGTACAAATGTAATTTTTCTTCCTTAATTTTAAAAGTTTTTCTGCTATAACGTTCTATTTCCGTTAATTTATTTTTAAGTTCTAAGCATAACTCTTTTTGAACTTTTACTTGTTCTTCTAATAGCGTTACTCTCTCTTGACTCCTAGTTTTCTTGTACGGAGTTGAAGTACGCGGTTGTTCGATTTCGTCAGGACTGGCATTAGTGTCTAAATTTGGTTCAGGATCTGGGGAAACAGCTCGTGGTGTTTTAATTCCAAATAGATCTTTATGCTCAATAACCGTACGCATATCTAATAAATTAACGGCAGCTTCCTCGACTGTTGATAACACAAATTTTTTGAAAGATCCGCCACCTGTAGCGTGACTTTCAGCTTTATTGTGAGCGAGCTTTTTTTTCAATTAAAATTTGAAATCGGCCCACACCTTCATGCAGCCTTCCCCAGAACAGGATGGAGGGCCAATGCAATTTAAATCTTCAGAAATTGTATTCCACTCTTCTTTTACATTTATTTTGTTTAAACTTCTGTGGAAGCCTTTTGCTAAGTAAGGTTTTTGCTCCATTAGCTCCACCAACTTCGCAAACTGTGCTGCAGATGTAATCTTTACGCTAAAATTTATGACAGCACATAAGAAAATCATATTTTAATGAAATAATTAATTTTTTTACACATTAACATTTTATTTCCTTCCATTTCAGTGATTTTTTAATTATGTCGTGATAAAAATTCTTAACGACAAATTTTTTCACTTTTGACAGACAAATACGCTAATTACGGTACCGTTTTAACGGCAGGTTTGTAATAGATTTACAAACAGTGTCGTATTTATTGGCGTTTTTTGCCAACCACGGTACCACATTGTAAAAACGCCTGACTTTCGTTATAAAAACGCCAAACACAATAAGGGTGATTGTTTATGGCTAGTAACTGTAGGTAGCTTAAAAGAGGTTTAGACTAAGCAGGATTATTATTTTTTCTGTTTGATTAACCCATAAACAATTGCCGTATTTATCCGCCTTGGGATCACCTTTTAATTTATCAATTTATAATTGCGGCTTCTTAGCACGGTTATGTATCTGCCCATACCTGTTATATTTTATAATCACTTCTTCTTTAACTCACTGTATCTACAGTTTTGTGCACTGTACAATTGTTGTTGTTTTATGATCACTATTTTCATTAAAGGAGAGCATGATCGCGTAAAAATGCAAAAAAATTAAGTTTGTGTTCAATTTATTTTATTTTTGTTGTCTTTATCAGTTAGGTAATCGTTATTAGTGCTTGTAAATTTATTGTTTTTGTTAGAAGGTGTGCTCATTTAGAGTTTTTTTTTATGTTCACTTATATATGAGTCTAGATATGAAAATATTTATGAATATTACACACAAGCAATAAACAAATGTTAAAAAAAGTAAAATAACTGTTTAATAATAGTTTTATTTTCGTATTTTTTTTTACTTTATTTTTTGATAATTTTTAATATTCAGTAGCGACGATTGTAAAGAACGCGTTTGTGTACTACTGGTGTTTAAACTGAATACCAATGAAAAACAATTCATTTACAATAGAAAAATACTAGAAGAAGGTGGGAAAACAAGTAGCACCATGAAACTGCCTCTAATAAAGTTATTTTAAAGACGAAATTCATACCGGAAGTGGTGATAAGCGCCGATCTTTTTTTATCCTGGCTACGTTCGTCGTAGTTCTGCAAATTATTGACTCCTTCAATGATCAAATGGCTTTATTTCCCCATTCATCTAAATAAAAGTACTTTTTTCATTATTTTCTTTTAAAATATTACATATCGATGGCCGCAGGTAGAAAGGCCCTATCTTGTGTTGTGCTCTTTATGGCGCGATGGGGGTTGAATTTTATTTTTCGTAACATATTTTATTTACAGTTATATTTTTCTTTTTGTTTTGATTTGCTTGTCCTTTAAAAGCGACTTTGTTGTTGTATTTTAAAATCAAGACAAGAAAATATGTTTGTATGTGTTCATATTGTATTATTTTTGTTTGTTGTTCAATTTTGTAAATTTATTAATTTTTAGTTTTCATTCTTTTCCATAAAGTTGAGCAATTCTTTTGTAGATCATGCATTTTTTTTATTATTTTTATTTGTCTTGTTCATAAAATTGTAATACAATACTTTTAATGCAATTTTATTAGTTTCGTTTATTATATATTTGTTTGTAATTGACGATTGTTTATTATGCAGTTTTTATTTTTTTTGTACTGTTTATGTAGTGCGTTCACCTATATCCACAAAATTGCATTCTAGGTATTTTTTGGTTGTCTCATGTTCATGGCCACGCAGCCAATGAACTTAAAATTAAAAATGCCAAGTATGTAAAATTAATAAGAATGAATATTGTATAAAAGAAGTAAAATTTAAATAAAGATCGCCTTTTTTATGTTTGAACATTGAAGAGTGTGCCTCAATCATTTCTTTTGGAAAACAACTCGGTTTCAAGTGCCGCTTGTTGTTTTAGCAATTTTAAGTTTAATCCAGTTTATGTGCTGTGATTAAAATCTAGAGCAAATTAACAAACGAGTTAATTTACATTTTGGTGACCCCGACGTGATTCTGTGACAAGGCACAGGATCCTCTTTCAAATTCGAATACAAGGACATTATCATTCCTTACCACAGGACATCAACAGTCCTAGAGCCAAATCAACTTTTTGCAAATTCTTCAGCCCGGCATCTGGACATCAGTCCGAAGGATACAACAGACCACATTTGGTGGGAATTCCCAGAAGCCAACTAATCGAGATCAGCAACTATGGCAACATTTGAAGAACTAATCATTAAACAAAAGGCCATCGGTGAAAGAATTGAGACGGTCATCCGAAATTACAAGAAGGACCCGTCATCAAGGAAAACAACTAGAATTTATTTTCAAGAGCGAGTGAAAAGGTTGGAGGACGAGTGGTCGGCATTTGAGGCTAACGACAACGAAATCCGTTTTTTTAAAGCTCCACCGTTATATCATGAGTATTTCGTCAATGAATACTACGAAGCTATTCGAAATATCGTTCAACAGTACAAGGAAGTACTACAACAAGCAATGTTGAAGATTACACAAACAGCAGGCAAACCGCTAGGACAAGAGGCTCATGCATCAGGTGCAGAATCAGCATCAACAGAAGCTAGTGGGATCCAAGCAAAGGTTTCTAGTGGAATAACAAAACTAATTCGTAGACAGGGTGCGATGATGGGAGCTCTCGAGCGCTTATTGACGGATGAGTTTACAGAAAAAGATGTCTCCACTGCCACTACATTGTGGCAAAATATTGAAGACGTATATTTACAGATTGTCGAATTGTGCGATGATCCAACAGACCATGCATATAATATGGAACGATTCATAGAACTGGAAACCAATCTAAGGAAAGCGGTGAGAAAGGTAACCAGCAGGTCCACAACACAACCATCAGAGTTCGTTCATCATCAGGCATAAACTATTCCAATGCCAAAAATCACTATACCCAAATTTGATGGAAATCATTTAAAATGGCAGGAGTTTCATGATTTGTTTTCATCACTGGTCGTCAATCAGCCGATCACAAGAGTACAAAAAATTTGGTACTTAAAGACGCACTTGGTAGGAGAGGCAGCAAACTTAATAAAACATTTTGCAGCAACGGTAGAAAATTTTGAAGCCGCATGGAAGATGGTCGTAGACCGCTACAACAACAAGCGGCTGCTAGTCAGCAGACTAGTTCATGAATTGGTCGATGATTCAGATGATAGACTGAATGACAACTTTAAAGAGCTTCATGACAAGACTCAAGAGTGCCTTTTAGCACTACACAACCTTCAAATTGATACAACATCTTGGGACCCGCTTCTGCTGCACTTATTACTGAAACGATTAGACCAAGTCACACGATTGCGCTTTGAACAATCGCTATCACAACCACGAGAGGTTCCAACAATTAAGGAATTTTTGAAGTTTTTGGAAAGACACTTTCAGTCGATGGAAGCAATGGGAGCCAAAAAGAAACGCCCAATTTCACAACCGAAAGTTTTCAGTTCCGTGGTAACTCCAGACCAAGCTTGTGTCATGTGCAAAAACGATAAACACCCATTATTTTCTTGCAAGATGTTCCTTCAATTATCACCGTCAGCTCGCATTCAATTGGTTCAAAAGAAAAAATATTGCTTTAATTGCTTAAAAACGGGCCATAACGTAAAGAATTGCATTTCTAGAAGCTGCATGAAGTGCAACAAAAGGCACAACACACTTCTTCACCTAGAAACCTCAGAACAAAACAGAAGCAACTTGGCTTCAAAAACAATTCGGGCATCTGAAGGAAGCCTAACTCTTGCAGCACAAGAAGCTGCATCATTAACCACAGCAAAGGGTTCCAGTTCAAGCAATTACATTCTTCTCAGCACAGCATTGATCATCGTTAAAGCAAGCGGAAAAGAAATACAATGCCGAGCAATTCTCGACTCAGGATCTCAACTAAATTTTGTCAGCGAACGATTAGTTAAGCGCTTAGGCCTTTCAACAAAGCCAGCTTCGATCTGTATAAGCGGCATTGGAGCAAACAACACTAAGGTTCGGCACAGAGTCAATATCGCATTACATTCGAGGCTCAAAAACTTCACTACGCAAATTGAAGCAGCTGTTCTTCCTCAAATAATCTTCTCACAGCCTTCACAAATAATTGACATTCATAATTGGCCAATTCCCAAAAATATCAAACTTGCAGACCTGGAGTTCAATCGCACTGATAAAATAAATGTGCTTCTAGGTGCAGAATTCTATCATCAATTATTGTCAATTGGACAAATAAAATTGCGTAATGAGTTGCCGACTTTGCAAAATAGGATGGGTCATTTCAGGAAGGGTTGGTGAAAGTCAGCTATCATCGGCAAACTGTGGGATCTGTACTGAAGAAGAAATCAATCTAGAAGAAAGCATTACTCAACTATGGGAACTAGAAAAGGTGGAAGCAGCAGACAAGACGCTTTCTCCTTCAGAAAAGCTTTGTGAAAATCATTTCGCAAATAATTATACAATTAATCAAAATGGAAGATTTGTTGTTAGACTACCATTTTGCAGTAATCCTGAGGAACTAGGGGAAACAAGGGTTAAAGGGTCGAAACAAGCCGAAAATAATGACCTGAGCTGTCGAGACTACCTGTAATGAATTTGCCTTGATATATATTTTTGACGATTTAGGTGAAAATACTTGACAGTTTTCACAAAATTTTTTTAAAATTTTGACGATTTTTGGAGAAAAAACCCTAACAGCCCTGGTGAACAGTGCTATGCCTTCATCACTTAAATACCCCGACAACAATTAATACAATATGAGCTATATTAAAACAAATGTTTTGTATGAATGTATGTACATGCAAATGTATGTAAAGTGAATGAATGGCTATGAAATGTTATGTTTTTGTTTAATTGTTTGCTATTAAAGCATAGATGATCAAAAATAAAAATGAGATGTATTAGCGCTCGCTCTCGCAACCCTAACTTCCAGCAAACATATTGGCAAACACCTAAAACAAATTTCATAATGATATGAATAAAAAGGTGTTTTCAAAACGTTTTCATTTCCAGCCTTAAATACTTTGTAGCATAAAAGGCATTGAATGTTACGAAAAGCATCATTTATCATCTCATTTCGTAGACATGTAGCTTTTATTTTTTTTACTTTGTTTTTTGTGCGTTCAATTGTAATTGAATCGTGTGTGTTTACTGTGCTTTGTTCAACAAAAACCAACAACAATGCTTAATAAATTCCTGAAAAAAATGACGATACTCCGACGCATGTGTTTTCGTCGCTTGCTCAACGATGAATGAATGAGTTTTTAAAAGAGCGTAACAAATGTGTATGAATTTTTTTCAACCAATTGTTGTATGGGCTGAACATCAATGTATTAAAGATATATAAAGCAAATCGATTTTGATACATCTGATATTATACCGATTCTTCAATTATAAAATTATGATGCTTTAATACATATATTATCAGGATTTCGACGATTTTGGGAAAATTTCATCTGGCAGCACGGTCTTCTAATGTAAGCGCTCATACCTATATACGGTGACCGTCCATCCTTTTCTAAAATTTTTTTTTAAATTTAAACAAAATAAATTGTCCTTTTTTTAATTGAATTGTCCTTTTTTGTCCTTTCTTTTTGATGGCTAATGTTCTTCTTTAGTTTCCAAAATTTAAAGTTTTATTTTCTCAAAATACCGAAATTATAAACTCAATACAATATAAATTTATAACCACCCAAGGCAACACTGAAAAGTGTATGTTCAATGTGTGAAATTTTCTGTCGGCTTTCAAATGGACTGTGCATAATTTAATTTGTTTTTATCAAATAACATTAATATAATAAAAAAATACATTCTTCAGAAAAATATCATAAATAAATAAATAATATATAAACCTTAAACTATTGTTTTTAGTTATTTTTATTTATTGAACTTTGTTATTTTTGTATTATTGGCTAAATTTAATTTCTTTGTTCATTTTGATTAATTAAATAATTTTTTAACGACGTATTTTAAACATTAAAATAAGTACATACATACATATTTAACTACTTGCACTAGTCACTAATATTAAATTGTTTGAATTATATTTTTATTTTATTGATATAAAATATATCTATGTATGTAATTAAGTAAATATCAATAATATTTATTTAATATTGAGTGTCCTTTTTTTTGTTGAAAAGTATGGTCAACGTATACATACATACATGAAGAATTGTGTGAATGCAAAATCAACAAAATTTGATGACTTTTTAATATAACCAAATATGTATGTATGTACATATATTCATATTCAGCCTTTCGTTTTAAACAATCTTCAAAGCATATTTTTAAAATCGAGTTAAAGCTTAAATCGATGGAAGCACATCTGACAGTGTGACTTATTTTTAAATTTTAAATCAGCTTTTGTAACCAATAATTTGATTCGGAATTCGTTTTTCAAGGGTTTTGGACTTTTGTCTTGTTATATATATCTAACTAAATATTCTCTGCAAAATCAATATTTTTTGTACAAATTCAGTAAGAGTAGAAAAAGCATAATCGAAAGTAGGAAATATATTAAAGCTATAAGGCTTTCCAATAGGGATGATATGATTTTGAACTGATGTTTCGGCCATCAGCTCAAATTGCTTCAACAGCGAAAGTTCCCAGAGATGGAAAAAACAATATAATAAAATCCGAAAATCGTTTCGCGATTTTATCTGACCAAGGCGATGAAGACACAACTACAACAAGTCGAGTAAGCCCCCACCCATATATTTAAGAGAGCAGAATTTCAGTTTGCTGGTTAAAAGTCTTATCTCATTAATTGGAGAAAATGAGTTTTATGTAACTCCAATTAAGCGCGGAAACATCAATGAAACAAAAATTCAGGTAGCTCATGAAAATAATTACCAAAAAATTGTTTCATATTTAGAACCTAAAAATAAAAACTTCTACACGTACCAATTAAAGAGTGCTAAAGGTCTAACAGTCGTAATAAAAGGTATAGACTCTAGCGTGGATCCGGAAGAGGTCAAGTCTGGCCTTGAAAATAGTGGCTACAAGGTGAAAAATGTCTCAAACATTAAAAATAGAGAAAAAATCCCCCAACCAATATTTAGAGTCGAGTTACAGCCAGGTAACATAAAGATAAAAACAAATGAATCCCATCCAATTTATGATTTAAAGTATCTGTTGCACCGGAGAGTTACCGTTGAGCAGCCACATAAAAGAGCTGGACCCATCCAATGCCTGAACTGCAAAGAATTTGGGCACACGAAAACTTATTGCAAGATGCCTACAGTCTGCGTTGTATGTGGTTAGTTACACAGTACTGCTAACTGTGATCAAATAAAAGGTGATCCCAAGACGAAAAAATGTGGCAATTGCGGCGGAAATCACACTGCCAACTATAGAGGCTGCCCCCTTTACTCGTTTTTTTTAGGAATTCATCAACCAAAAAACCAATGATACTCCCGCTCAGCCTAAAACCCCTATTAACTATCCACAATTACCTCAACCGTCCACCAGCCAAAATCAATATTCAAACATTTTCAAGTCTAACGCGACTAGTGCTCAACAACAAGCTAACAACAAATTTTCATACGCTAGTATTTTAAAAAGCAATCAGAGTACGGCGCAAAAAAACCGTAAATGTAAATGAAGATTCGGGGTATAATTTTAGTCGTATTGAAGCCTCAATTGAGAGCTTAATACAAACAGTAAATACATTTACTCTCAACATGTCCTGTATGATGCAGGAGATGTTGAAAATGCAACCTAGCTTGTTGCAGGCTGTACTAAGCAAACCATGAACTTAAAAATCTGTTTTTGGAACGCAAACGGCATCTGCCAACATAAAAACGAAATAGAATATTTTCATCAGGATAAGCAAATCGATGTTATGCTTATCTCAGAAACTCATTTGACATCTCGAAGCTGTTTCAGAATTAGTGGATATAATTTTTACGACACCAAGGATCCTCGTGGCAGAGCTTGTGGTGGTTCGGGAATCCTAATAAAAACGCGAAAAAAACACCACCTGTTGAATGATTTTTGAGAAGATTATCTTCAAGCAACGAACACCTGCATCGAAACTTACTATCAAAAACTAAAATTAAGGCATAAGGAGTGTACCAAGCAGCTTGGGAAAGTTTTGCAAACTCAAAAAACAGCTTCCCTTCAAAAATTCCTTCAAGAGCTAGATGCAACACCACAAACAGATTATTCACTGTGGCGTGCAGTCAGAGGACTTAAAAGGCCGGTGATATGCAAACCCCCATTACGAGCCCCTAATGCTGACTGGGCAAAAACTGATACTGAAAAAGGTGCACTTTTTGTTAAACACTTAGAATAAGTATTCACTCCGAATATTTCTGCTGATATTGTTGAACTGCCACCAGTCGTCTCTTTACCAGAAATATCGCTTAAATTCAAAATTGTGTAGATTGAAAAGGCTATTACTAGTCTTAACACCAGAAAAGCCCCAGGTGTCGACAAAATAAGCAACAAAATGCTTCAAGAATTGCCTTACACTGCAAAAAGAATAATACTATTCATTTTTAACAGTATTCTACGCCTAGAACACTATCCTAAAGAATGGAAGGTTTCGCTAATTACTATGATACCAAAGCCCGGCAAGGATCATACAAAGGTTGAATCCTATCGGCCTATTAGTTTACTGTCTAACATTTCAAAACTATTTGAAAAGCTGTATATGAGCAACCTGATGCCTATGGTGACTAGTAATGGATGTTTTTCAGATCATCAATTCGGTTTTCGCAGACAACATAGCACAATTGAACAAACTCACAGACTTGTGAATGTTGTTAGAGACACTTTTGAAAAAAAGAAATACTGCTCTGCACTCTTTATTGATGTCTCACAAGCTTTCGATAAAGTATGGCACGAAGGTTTTATCAACAAATTAACACAAAATCTACCAGCAAACATCGTAAAGCTTTTAAAAAGCTATTTAATGGAACGTAAATTTGTAGTTAGGGAAGGCAATTTTTTAAGCCCTCCGCAGTCGATTGAAGCCGGAGTCCCTCAAGGCAGTATCTTCGGTCCCTTACTTTATTTAATATATGCCTCTGACTTATC
Organism: Lypha dubia; assembly: GCA_947311025.1. Lineage (NCBI taxonomy): Eukaryota > Metazoa > Arthropoda > Insecta > Diptera > Tachinidae > Lypha > Lypha dubia. Next base: position 44,887,405 of record OX371263.1, on the reverse strand, counting down.
GTTAAACAGTAACATTCATACATCAACATTTGCGGATGATACAGCCTTTCTAAGCGTTCACGAAAATCCTGTAGAAGCTTCCAGCAACTTACAAGAATATACATACAAACTGGAAAAATGGCTCAACCAATGGCATATAAAAGTTAACGAGCAGAAATGTGCACACGTCACTTTTACGTTGCGCATGGAAACATGCCCGCCTATAAAAATTAACACCGAGACTATACCACAACACACTGTAGTCAAATATCTAGGCGTTCATCTCGATCGTCGTTTAACATGGAAATGGCATATAGACGCAAAGTTAACACAAATGAAACTAAAAGCAGCCCAAATGAATTGGCTTATTGGAAGAAACTCTATACTAAGCCTTGACTGTAAACTTCTCTTATACAACGCGATCCTGAAACCAATATGGTCCTATGGAATCCAGTTATGGGGCACTTACTCAGCATCCCCCTGGTATGTCAGAAACCATCGAGTTCATAAAGATCTATACGTTCCGTTGGTGAAGACAGTATTTTCAAAACACGCGAAAAAATATATAAAAAAACTTTAGTCGCACCCAAATCCACTTACGCGCAATATTCTTCATTATAGAGGCCACATCCGGCTTAAACGAAGGGATACTCTTTTTCTCAGCCGTTCACGAGAAATGTAAAACAACAAAAATTAACCGTTCAAATTAAAAAATTTGTTTAGCATTGGCTAAACTTACATTTAATATTTTTTAGATTTAAGATTTGAAAAACTTATTGATAATTTAATCTATAATTTAAGATTCAATAAATAATAAAATTATAAAAAAAAAAAAAAATAAATGTTCAAGTGCCAATAAGGAAAAGAATCGCTCGAAGTAATGTAAATATTGCTGCCGTTCAGGCAAGTGTTGCTGAAGACTGCAATTTGTCGATTCCAAGACGTTCTCAACAAATGGGACTGTCTCAAACCACAACCTGGCGAATTTTTATGGCCGAAATCGGAAGAATTTGATGTTGACAACATTTGGTTCCAACAAGACGTGAAAAGTTTGGAGATTCGATTATATCAAGAAATTGTGATATTGAATTGACTCAAAGAAGCTGTGATTTACCACCATTAGACTTCTTCTTGTGGGGTTATATGAAGTCATTGGTCTTTGGAAATAAACCAGACTCTCTTCAAGCTTTAAAAATCAATATTGAACGTGGCATTCATGACATACGACTTGATTTAGAGGAAAAAGTGCTCGAAAATTGGGTTCATCGAATTCGATCCTGCAGAAGAAGTCGTGAAGTCCATTTGAATGACATTTTATTTAGAACTTAATTGAATCGATTGTACTTCACATTAAATAAAAAATTTTGAATTGCCTTAAAATAAGTGTGTTTTTTTTAAAGAAATCATATCACTCTTATATGAAAATATTTTATATTTTTGCTTATATAACATACTATTAAAGTTGAACAGCTTATTTTCTGTAAAAGCTTTAAACAAATTTGGTATATGGGGCTGTGCACATTTTACGTAACGCTCCATTGGGCGGGGGGGGTGGTTTAAGATTTTTTACGAATTGGAAATTTTGCACTGAAAAATTAGTTAAATACGAAGGGGGCGGGGGGTATAAAATCTCTGAAAACAGCGTTACGTAATATGTGCACAGCCCCTATATATCACAATATTACAAATTAAATTAGAGCGATCACTTCTTATTAAATTTGTACATAGGTATTAAAAATAATGAAAGACTTCACTTAATTTTCAATACGTACTATACTTTGAGCTTTGATTAAAAATTGGCTGCAATTAATCATTTTTACTGGTGATTTAAATTGTAAGAAGAAATCAGTTTCATAGTTAAGAACTTACAAGAATTATAAAATTTTGCATACATATATCCGTTAAAAATCCCAACTTGTTATATTAGGTAAATAAAAGCAGCTAATTCAAATAAATCGGCACTTCTGGCAACATCGGTCAATTATTATTACTAAAAACGGTAAAAGTGAAAAATGCATTAAAATCAATTATTAACTCGGCGGTTTTAGTGCTTTTTACACTTTTTCACGTGACAAATTTAGTTGTATCATGAATTTATTGAATTTAATAAATTGGCAACAGTGGAAATTGTTGTCAATTTAATTCCAATGGTTATGTTTTAAGAAGAAAAAACACGTTCGAGGAATGTGAAATGAAATATCTGAAAAGTAGAACTACAACTTCGGCCAGTGCTCTTTATTGGTTATTTGTTGCCGCAACAATAGTTTGTAGTATTTTTAAACAATTTAGCTAATAACAATTAAATGTTGCCTTTCTTCTTAGTCATCTATATCACATAAAATTTCCAATCATCTGTATTTTAATTTAAAAACAAACAAACAAATGTTTAAATTTTCAAGATTTTATTATTTATAGTATTTTCACACTGACATGGTGTAAATAAATGTTGATATCAACATACCATCAGTTGTTTATTTTTTTTTTGTGTTTTAATGTTACAGACAGGTTTTACTTTTATGTGTGACAACCTATTTGCATATTACCCCCTATATACGCATTTTTTTTAATTAGGAACAGCATTCAGGGGATAACCCCTACGTTTGCAAAGCATTGTGCCTGAACTAGGAAAATAGGTTTTGGGAAAGAGGATAAAGGGAGTAGTGTTTTTGGACATTCGAATTGAACCCTATTGGGTTCAATTGGCATATCGACAACAAAGGGATGTGCTCTCTACTACCCTACTGTCACAGATAAGCATCTTTGCCCTTTCCTGTACGCGATCGAGTAACTTCAAAATAGATTTTGAAGCACCGGCCAATACATGATAGTTGCATTCCATTTTCGGTCGGATAAAGGTGGTATAAATATTAAGGAGATCAGATGGAGTGAAGTATGTCCTACACCGTCTTAAAAAACCGAGGCACTTGAATGCTTCTTTTGAGACATGAAAAATGTGATCATTCCATCGAACATCACAATGAATTTTCATGCCAAGAACATCAAGAGCTTCTGATTCCTCAATATCTATACCATCCATGTTTACAGATGGAGCACCATGTCCGGTCATACGTCTGTGCGTGAGCATAGCGCATTGGGTCTTTCGTGCATTAAAATTGACCCTAACAGCATAACCCCAATTTGAAATTGTCAGGAAATCGCGATTTAGTGTATCATTCATATTTTGCCGCATTTCCCGGATCTCCGACGGATTTGGCCTTTTGCTGAATGAATATGAATGAACTAAGCTCCTGTCATCTGCAAAAGAGTAGATATGGTTGGAAGTTTGACGTAGAAGGTCATTAAGAAAAATAAGAAAGAGATCGTGAAAAAAAATAAGAAAGAACGGAGCCTTGTGGTACACCTGAATTTATCTTGAACTCGTTTGATGAGACCCCATCTACAACAACTCGTATAGTGCGATCTCTGAGAAAGCTCGATACAAATCGAGTGCAGCCATCGCCGACACCAAAAGCAATCAGTTTTGACAAAAGTGCTCCATGCCACACTCTATCAAATGCCTTGGAAATATCTAAAGCCACCACCTTACTTTCGCCAAAGTGATGTATGCTATTACACCACTTCTGCGAAAGGAAAGCTAGTAGGTCCCCCGTAGAGCGGCCCCTACGAAAACCATACTGCCGGTCGCTAAGTAAACTGTTGAGCTTCAAATACTTCACAAGATGGAAATTCAACATACTTTCCATTACTTTGGAGAGCGCAGAACAAATTGCAATTGTGCGGTAATTTTCAGGGTTATTGGCCTCCCCCTTTTTAAGGATCGGCGTTATAATGGCAACCTTCCAACACTTGGAAATTCACCAGCATGGTACAAAAAGCTGAAAGTGCACTGTTTCAAGACCAGTGCTGGAATACCATCCGGGCCAGGAGGCTTGTGTACGTGAAGCTTCGCTAAAACCTTTTTAACTGCACGCGCTAGAGAACGGGTAGTGGTTGACTACTTTCCGGCAAGTGAGAATTTTTTGCGAACAATTGAGCCTGAAGGTTAGCTTTATCAACCGGGTCAGTGAATACGTGGTCGTCCTTTAAAAGAGGTGGAATTGAGGAACTAGCATTATCCTTGACTCTTTAACGAATGACCAAAAGCTCTTGCTATCCCGTGGAGCATCAAGAACTTTAGTACGAAGGCGCTCTTGTTCAAAGCTTTTTCGCGCTTTAGTACTCTGGCACATGAAGATCTCGCTTTTTTGAGCAGCGAATTAGTATCGGAGTTTTTATTATTACGCCAGACACTAAATGCTTCCTCTCTGGATCGGATTGCATTTCTGCACGTCTGATTGAACCAAGGCGTAACTTTCGGTTTAATCGATATTTGCTTTGATGGAAGGAATGTTTTCATTCCCGGCAAAATTATATTTTACTACTACTACTATTTTCGCCATGGCATCGACGTTATTGTCTTGAAAGCTTAGCTTCCAGTTGAAATGCCGGAAAAGTTCGTTGAGCTCAGCCTTTTCGTACATATATTTTAAACGTCTCGTAGCTGAGGGAGACCATGCAAAGATTGGAGAACGAAAAGGTGGCGGAAATGGTACAACGATCCGAGTTACCAAGAGTTGCATTAAAACTCACTTTTCAGGGTGAGAGGTCAGACAAAGGTCGAGATTGTTGTTATGGTAACCTTCATCATATGAAATATGTGTTGGCTCATTCAATAGTTGCGCAAGGTCATTATGCGCGGCGAAAAGCTCAATATATTGGCCTTCTGCAGTTGTGTGGCTCGAATGGTGCAGCCAAGATAAGTTGTAAACATTGAAATCACCAGCAACGACAATTTCAAGGATCTTCGAAATTGAATCGGAAAGGAAATCAAAGTTGGATAAGTTTTAAGTCTTGCCGCGTTTGGACTTCTGTAAAGAAACCCGAAATGTAAATTTAAGTTTTTGTGAAAATTTAATGACGATCGGTCCAGTAGTTAAGAATATATTACGATTTTTAATTTTCCTAAAAAGGAGCGTAGTCCCACCCAATTTTCTCCTGGTACGTATTCCGAATTATGCCAATACCATATGTAAAAAATTTCATCAACGTAGGTAAATAAATGCCCAAAATATGGCGATTTAAATTTTTGGGTTATATGTGCGGTGCCACGCCTCTTTGTCCAATCAAAAATTCATATAGCCTATAATTCATCCGAGAGTTCCAGTTAAATACTGTGAAAATTTCAGGAAGATCGCTCCAAGGATTTGGCCTCCTATAAGAAACAAATAAACAAACACACATTCGGTTTTATATATGTACTAGCCTATCCCGGTGTGCTTCGCTACCCCCCTTCGTTATAAAATAAAATTAAAAGTATTTATATATCCTATTGTGAAAATTTAATGACGATCGGTCCAGTAGTTAAGACTTTATTACGATTTTTAACTTTCCTAAAAAGGGGCGTGGGGTCACCCACTTCTCTCCTGGTACGTATTCCAAATTATGCCAATACAATGTGTACCAAATATAATCGACGTAGGTCAAAAAATGCCCAAAATACCGCGATTTAAATTTTTTGGTTATATGGGCAGTGCCACGCCTCTTTGTCCAATCAACACTTCATATAGCCTATTATTCCTTCCAGAGTCACAGTAACATGCTGTGAAATTTTCAGGAAGATCGGTCCAACGGTTTGGCTTTCCTAAAAAAGTGGCGTGGTCCCACTTACTTTTCTCCTGGTACGTATTCCAAATTATGCCAATACCATATGTACCAAATATCATCGACGTAGGTAAAACAAGTAAGAGTGCTATATTCGGCTATGCCGAATCTTATATACCCTTCACCAATGCATATATATGTGATTCGCAGAATATAATAAGCCTGTATATCCTTTGTTATATAAATATAACATTTCAAACAATATAAAAAGTAAGTTAAAACTGCATACTTGGACACACTTTCATATTTTCTTCAGAGCTACATATATACTTATGTGACAGCGTTCTCCAATGGGCAGAATAGAATAGATAATTCCTCCCAATAAACAATAAAAAAATACTAATTGAAAAGATAAATACTTTTTTATGATTTTTTTTTTGGAAAATGTACCTACTCTGTGCAAATTATTCGAGAAATATTTGTAAATGAAATATGTATGTAGAAATATGTAGATATTATACATATTAGGTACATATGTATGTATGTATGTACTTATATTATCCAATCAGCCTAACAGAACGTATCAGTTTATCGATTTCGAGAAGGCTAAAACAATATTCATTGTTCTAACGTAGGGCTAGTTCAAATAGTAATTATGAAAGATATTTATTCTTCGTTATTGACCTATTACATGGGTACATACTTACATATGTATGTACATATCAAAAAACACCTCATAAAAGGAAAAGTTATTTTACTGGTGACAAAATACTTTTTAGCGACGGCTCATTTCAATTATGTATATATATATATGTATATGTATATATAACTTTTTGTATAAAATAACCTGTTTATTATTTTCAAATATAGTTCAAAGCCTATGTACATATGTACATATAGGCTGACTTCCAAAACGTCAATTGCTTTGTGTTTGAACAAAGCACCACATTTCATAACGCCGCAGTACAATAATTATACAATGTATACCATTTCAAAACGCCGCCGCCAAGTATTTTTAACGCATTCAGAAAGCAAACAAGGCATCGGTTTTATAGTTGTTGCATTGCTTCGGAACTTTGCATATGTATGTGATTTAAATACAGTAGCAATACTGTATACAAACTTTGTATACGAACGTTTTGGAAGTCAGCCATATTTCAATTTTTAAAATGAAAAACAAATTGACAACTATACAACATTTTAAAAGATAAATACAAAAGCATTTTTAACATACATATAAATACATCAGTGTATATTTGTAATCATCAGGGTGCGACATTTTTTTCCACAGAGTTTACTTGTCTGGTACGTATGTAGAGTGTTTGTGTGCATACATACATATTTACGTTTATAATGTGCTTTGGTGAAAAAAAAATTGAAATTTTTTATGTGTGTAGAATATTGCTTGGTATGTAAAAGCAAATAACGATTTGAGTCTGCTGATCTTTCAAAAGCAAATGCCTTGTATTTTTATACACACATGCTTAGATGTGTGACAAAAAGGGGTTTGTACGAAAAAATACGTTGAGTTATTATTAAGTTAATATACACAAAGAACTAACAAGCCTCAGTAGCACGATGGGTCGTGTGTTGAATTATTGTCTCTGACAAATATTCAATGCGCTTTACCCCGTATTCAATACTAATGAGGCAGCTAGTGTATTTATAAATTTATTTCTGCAATGAATATATATATATCTTCATTTATTTGTATATATATCCATTTCAGAATCGGTACTTTTATTTTTGCTGATTTTCAATACGAAGCATTCTTAGAAAAATCCCTACATTTTACTTTAAGAAACAATTATCTAGCTCTTCTAGTGTCTTCAGAAAATGGATTTCACGTACAGACAGACGGATAGACGGACAGGGCTCAGTTAACTTTTTTATCTATAAGGATCCAGAATATATATACTATATGGACCTCATATAAATATTGTGGAAATTACACACGTAATGACAAACCTATAAATACCCTTACCATTTTTGGTGAAGGGTATAAAAATGCCTAAAATATGGCGAAGTTATTTGATAATCAATTATTGTGGCGGGCCATTTGCAACAAACACACAAACAAACAAATAAATAAACAAACACACATTCGGTTTTATATATTAAGATATACATACATATGTACATACATATGTAGATGTACATATGTAGCTTTAAATTGGAATATAACATTTTTTTTTTGTTTTTGCACTGAAATATGTAACAGTTATGGAAAAATTAAAAATTGAAATGGTACTGTCCGTCAACAAAAAGAGTACTTTTTACAACATTGTGGTACTTTTTATGAAACATATATTTTTATTCAAAAATAAAATTAAAAATATCATACCCTTTAGAAGCAGACTTCATATTTTGGAAAGTTTTAAATCACTATTTTATTTAAATTTTAAATTCTAAGACAAAAAGTGCTTTATTTCTTAGTTATGTGCAAAATATATGTGACCTTCTTCGAGAAAAGGGACCTAGTGTGTAAAAATGAAGTTTTGAGAAAAAGCATTTAAAGTTTCATAACGCATTATCACTGTGAACACATCAAGTTCGTTTTGTACGTTTCTATGGGGTAAATAAATTTTTATTAGAAATCTAACTCATTTCATCTTATTCTACACCCTTTTAGGTAGCACATCCACTGTTAAGTCCAAACCCGTTTTTTTGACACACTAGGTCCCTTTTTACGGAGAAGGTCACATATATGTTTATTGACTAGTAATTTGTAAAGCATGTTATCGAAACCATGTACATAGTTAAAACACATTCGAATTGGTTGCTTGAATGTTCCAATTTACACGAGATTAATTGTGCTGGCATAACATGGCAGCTTGTAGGTATTTTCGGTGAAGAGAGTCGTTTTTGGTTGGCATAATTTTTCCACCAGGTTCAACCCCGCGTTAGCAGAACAAAACCAATACATGTACATAAAAATAAAACAAATGTGTGCAAAATACACTACTCGTATTACACACAAAGCTCTGTATATTTATACAATTTTATGCCAGATTAATTAGTCTCGTGTGTTTCCGAAAGAACAAAAGTTGTGCGAACTAAAAATTAATCTCGTGTAAATTTGACCAATAACATTAACAACTTATGCAAAAAACACATACTAAGAACAACATGAAGAACGAATTTGTGCATTCCTTATGTTCTTGTTTTGAAGCAAATGTTGTCATTGATTATAAAGCTACGTACAGACGATTGGCAGATCTTACAATATTGTAAGATAAGTCAATATGCTGACAACGTACTGACAATGAAAAATTGTTACCAAAAGGTAAATTGTCAGTTCAGACGATTGTAAGAAAACCTTACAATTTCATTGTAAGACAATTGTCAGATAATAAATTTATCTGCCAACAAAAATTGTCAGTTTACACGGTTGTCAGATTGTTGTGTGGAAAAATTGCCAGATGTGTTGTTAAACTTTGTCAGAACTGTCAAATCCAATAGTATTTATGGACAGCATTGCCAATAGAAAAATTATCTGACAATGGTGCCATTGTCAGATGCATTAATTTAAACACATCTGCCAATAAAAAAGAGCTTACAATGTCTGACAATTATCTGACTATGGCAAAGTAGAGTGTTCTCACGATTCTCAGATGTCTGACAATATTATTGTTTTACAATGAACTGACAATGCTTTTTCTTGCAACGTTGCAAGACAAAAATTGTAAGTTCAGACGGTTGGCTGACATTTGCTGACCATTTTTCTGACATTATTGTAAGATCTGCCAATCGTCTGTACATACATAGCTTAAGAATAACGCAGATTTCTAAACAGGGAACAAAGCTAAACAGAAAAATAGTACTAAATATGACGTGGGGGTACTGTGGTATTTTTGTTGTGAAAAAGTACTGAAAATAGTACAAAAGTATTGAATTTTCCATCACTGATATGTAATATATGTATTTTTTTTTATTTTTTTCCTTTAAAGTATGTACATATGTATGTATGTCAAGAATGATAAACTAAAGATTACGCCATCACTCACACAAAATTAAAACTTTCTGCGCATGTTGAATCAATGACGTCACGCAATTTGTGTTCCTATTGGCTAGCGATTTTCGACTGTCAAACTATTATATTTATATGTAAATATAACAGTGGGACAATTTAACTTTTGTTTCTACAAAATTTTTTATTAGCAAAAACTTTTTTTTCAATAATTTATTTATTGAAAACTCAATAAATAAAAATTATCCAACAATATTTTATTAATTGAAATATTATATGAAAATAAAAGAAAGTGAAAAAAGGTTTTTTATGTTATTATTTTATTTATTTTCCTTTTTCTTTTGTTAATATTTTGAGAAATTTCAGTATTTAATAATCTCATTCTAAAGTACATTCTACATCTAAAAAAAGTTTTTTCACTTCATCCTTTCCTTCAATGTCCTTTGCTTCCAATAAGTGTTTTTGGATATACCCGCTCGTAATCATCAATTGTTCTGCATTTAATTTCAAAAAAATGGCATCACACGATTTTAATGTTTTCATTAGTGCATCTGATGGCTTACTTAGCCCACCTTCACTTAGGTGGTTGACCCATGTATACGTCGAGTTCTGTAAAGGATTCATTGCAAGATTGGGGTTTTCGTTTTTTAACTTGTGACAAATATATCCGGCCAAATTCTCTAAACCGTCATACTGTAGGTTTTCTAATTCTATTTCATTATTTTCGTGTAATATGTCCTCTGGGGTATCAGTATTAATGTTTTTAAATATAGTACCTGTAGAAACCAGAAGGAAAATTAAACACCTTTATTTTAAATTGTATATCCAGATTTACCAGTTAAAGAATTATGTACTTCTAAATCGGGAGTATTGTCGACCTCCACATTTGCATTGGCAGCTAAAATGCCTTCGTTATAGCCCAGAATATATGACCGAAGTCTATATTTGAATTCTTGACGATCAGGATGATCGTGGAGCCCGCCTTTCGATCTAATTATACCAAAAAAATTTTCCAGGACATCCTGATTTAGGCGATATGTTAAAATAAATTCAATATTATTTTTTTTTTTCATTTCAATGTAGAGCATTTTTAAAGCGTTGTTTGATTGAATTATGCCTGTGAAATAATATGTTAGTCAAATAATTTTAAAAGTATAATTTTATATACTTTTTTGATATGGTAACAGTGTATTTTTCCCATTCACACGTATCTCTGAGATCATTTGCGACATATTATTTAAAATATCATTTTGTATTTCTGGTGCCAAGCCGTATGCGTGGGATCGTTCTCTTGAATCATGTCTTGGCACTCTTGAATTCATGACATCAAACCAGTTATTTGTCTAGGGAAGAAAAATCACAAAATCATTTATGGAATTATTTAAAAAGAATGTTATTACCAGTTTAAACAATTTATGACACTCGCTCCAATTTTGATTTTCCAAATATCCTAAACTGGCAGCTCGCGTAATAGATTGTGCAATTGTATGTGAGAAAAGTTTGGTAGCTAGTTTAACCTTCTGCCTTTCAACTCCAACCACATTTAAATTGTGTGCTGATATTTTATGTGTGATCTTTAAATCATTGGAGTGTAAAGACAGAAGATTTAAAATTATATCTTTTTTAACATCCTTGTTATCAATGATGAATCCACTATCAATAAAATGGTTTCTCAAAAGCTTGATTAGATGTGGAACATCATTGAACACAAATATTTTTGTGTCGCCGTATAGAAACCTAAAAATTTAAAAAATACAATAATAATCTGATAGATGAGTATTTGTATAAAACGTACCAAGGATTATTAAAATCTACTTCTAGTTCATTGAACAATTTTCTATTTCCACCACCTAAATCACAAACAATTGCCGCAATTGTGAAACCACACTGCTTCATTGTTTTCAATATATTAAATAAAATAGTTTTTGACATTTGGCAGTCGTAATCATAATATATTGGTTGCTTCCAATTTGCAATTAAACCTTTTTAATCGAATAGAAAAACGTTATATTAAAAAACTTTAAGTTGACATGAGTAACTGACCTCTCAGCAAAGCTACTTGGATGTAATTAGCTGGAGCTAGCATAGAGTCTGTTGGCTTGTCATAGCAGTACTTTTTTTCGCTTTCATTTCGTCAAAACTTAATACACATAGCTTTTCTTTTTCTGACATTTGGTTACCCGCAGACAATATTTTAACAACAGGCTCCAAAATACCCGTTGTCATATCCAATTTTTGCGACCATCTTTGCAACGTTCTCACCGAGGGAAGAGGAAAATGCTTTTTCCTTAACAACCTGTAAGCCTTGGCACTTGTGGAATACAAAGTAATGGATTGGGCAATATCTGCCTCTGTAAAATTTTGCCTTTTATTCCCATTTTTAAGTTTTCTTATTTGGCCTTTTGTAAATAAACATTTCAATGATTTCTCCAAATTTACGTTTGAAGAACGTAAGCTCTGAACTTGCCAAGTCAAATTTTTTATGGTGATGGCTGATTGACTTTGTGACATTTTCAGAATACCATTCTCCTGGCGCAATGCATCTCTAAAAATAATTTTAAATGAGCATTTGTAATTTTCTTCAAAAACTTACATACATTTTCATTTCTAAACTTTTTATGTACTGTTGTTAACTGTCTTCTTGAATTTCAGTCGTCATTGGAGAGCTTTTCTCGTCGGACTTTAGAATTTCAACGTTGTTTTCAATTTCAACTTCGTTTGCAGTTTCAACTTTGTGTGGAATTTCAGCATTGTTTGGAATTTCAGTTTCCTTTGCTGTATCGACCGTATCTATGGTCGGAACTGCTCCCGGTTTCAATTTTGGTGTACGCCGGTTGCTAAATCCTGTTCTTAACTATTAAGTAAAGGACTGCTAAATTTATATTGTGGAACTTACCCATTTCAAATTTCTTTCAAAATCTTCTTGGGTGAAATTTTTAACGACACGTTTCTGCTCTATGCTGGGATATGCTCAGCGGAGTCTAGGGTCGTTATAGAATCTGGGGGAATTATCAAAATAAAAATGCGACAGCGTGTTACTTAACTATAGTGGCATTTATTAGTACTTCTCTTTAACATGATTTATACTACGGTAGTTTACATTATTGTCTGTTGTCAACCGCAGTTTAGAACAGAGCTCGTTTAGTGGGCGACGCCACGACGTTCGACGGTGACAATCACGACCAAGAGTGTAAAGGTGATTCGACTCTTTACACCCGTAGCCGAGAGAGTTCGCAGGAGCAGCAATATGGTAGGCAGCGGCACGACGTTCGATGATTACACTCACGACCAATGGTGTAGAGGTAATTCGACGCTATACACCAGCAGTCGAGAGCGTTCGTAGGAGCAACAACAGTGGGCAGCGGCACGACGTTCGATGATCACGACCAATGGTGGGTGTAGAGGTAATTCGACACTATAAACCCACAGTCGAGCGCGTTCGCAGGAGCAACAACAGGCGACGAAATCTGTAACTAAGAAATCAAATACTGCTGGAGCGCAGGTGGTTCAACACTACTCTCCAGGAGTATTTCTTGGAGTTCCAACGGGCAGCCAAAGGCAGAAAATAAAAGTATTAGTTTGTAGGTAATTCGACTCTACTCACCAACCACTCGCATTGTCTGCCGACAACCAACTCAACATTTATTCTGCAATGTCTCGCCTTTTATACTGTTTTCGTTGTACACCAATAATACACACACAACCGAACGTATACATCTCATGCACATACATTGGTTTGCTCATCATCATTTATATGCTGCTGCTGTATTTTCCGCAAGTACAATAACCATGTACGTACTCATAGTATTCTTATATACTATGATTCCGACCACACAAATAAAATATTTTGTGGCTTTTGTTGTTCTTGTTGTTGCCCGAGTATTTTTTTTTTCTTTTTCCTCACAGCACACAAGTACAACCGTAGTACAAGAACTTAGCAACTGAAGCTAGTAGACATTCGTCTTGTTGTTGTTCTTGTTTTTTATTTTTTTTTCTTGCACAAGAAACTGGTTTGTATTACGATGTGATGGCACATGATGTGAGGAAATATTTAAATAGATACCGTACGAAATGAAATGCACGTAACTTAAATATATGTAAATGTAAATAAGTAGTCAGTATAATACTATTTAATAAATTCATCTATATATATAAAAATGAATCTTGGTTTGTTCGTTATCTTAAAACTTGAAAACGACTGGACCAAATTGGATACTTCCTTCTGCGGGTTTCTTCGTTATTGTTACGCGAAGGTTTAGGAAGAAAAAATATTTTGGTCGGTGGGCGGAGGGCGTGGCAAAATCAATCAGGAACACTGTTAGAATGAGAGTCATCAAACTTTGTGTGAGTTACTTTGTTAACAACAGGCATAATCAGGCAAAACTTGGAAGTAATAAAATTTTAATATTCTACCACATGATGGACAGATTTTGATAAAATTTTAATTGAATCTTCAGATTAGAGTATCGGGTGACATTGTTAAGTATAATTTTTCAAATTTCAAATGTGCGGTCACGGTTAATCTTTCATATTTGATAATTTGAGCTTTCCGATATTTGTGTCATTTTTTATTGACAACTCGAGTGATTTTTGCTATTTGCTGTACGAACTAATTTGTAAAAAGGGATATCAATAAAAAAAAAAAAAAAAAATTTGGAATAAATTTCATTCATTTAAAAACCTTAGAGAACCGAAGTTGTTTTTATTTTATTAATCAAGTTTTTGAAATTTCAATTGTATATTTTTCGTTCGTTTCATTTCTTTATTTAGACTATTTCAAAGGTAAGTTATTGATTACTAAAAAAAATTGTGTTCGATTTATACAAAGTGATGATCATTTACAGTTCCATATTTGTTACGATGCCAAGAAGAGTTCATGGTAACATTGGTCGGCTTTCTCAGACTGCAAGGCGACAACGAAATCACGTAGCACGTCGAACGGAAGAGGAACGTGGTATTGAGAGGGAATCAGCTCGAACAAGGATGATTGAAAATCGTGCGCGACAGTCAGAAGAGATCAACGGAGCTTATAATGAACAACAACGATTGAGAAGAAGAGAAGTTCGCGCTCGGCAAAGTGATGAAGCAAGATCACAACGTTTAACTATTGAACGACAACGTCTGCAACAACAAGTTATTCAGGTGAACATTGAACGTGCAGCTTTTCGATATGAGCCAAACATTCAATACAGTGCGCACGCATCAGTTCAATTCGGTCAGATGTCAGTCGTTTGTCTGCATTGTAATGCAGTTAAATTTGAGAAAGAACCGCCTGGATTATGTTGCGCGGGCGGCAAGGTGAAATTGCCAGAGTTGCTTCCACCACCAGAGCCTTTGCGCACGCTACTTTACGGTGAATCTCCAAATTCGAACCATTTCTTGCAAAACATCAAGATGTACAACGATTGCTTTCAAATGACGTCGTTTGGTGGTGAAATTGTAAATGAAGGAAATTACAATCCAACATTCAAGGTAGTTTAACCAACATCAGCGATGAATGCTAACAAACAAGCACTAACACAACAATATACACTACACTCCACACACAATACATCACGATATAACACAAACTAACACTTATCTTGCCAACAAAAGACAAAAATTACAAAGTTTGTATCTAATTACATATACAGATTCATGGACAAATTTTTCATCTTGCTGGATCACTGTTGCCGCATCATGATCAAGAACACAAATACCTCCAAATATACTTTCTTGGAGATTCAAATGATGAAGTAAATCGGCGTTGTGCTATCTTTAATACAACGAAAAGAGAAATAGTTCAGCAATTGCAGCAAATGTCACATGAACACAATGAGCTCATCAAATTGTTTAAGACTTCGTTGGAACAGATGCCATCCGATGATCACAGCATTGTCAGAAAAGCAGACAAACGACCAGCAGGAACTCATGAACGACAATACAATGCACCTACAGTTCGTGAAATATCAATTGTTGTTGTTGGTGAAAATTTGGAATCGCGTGATATAGTCATCAAACGCCGAACTGGAAACGCACTACAGCGAATAAGTGAGACACATCGATCGTATGACCCACTGCAATATCCGCTTATGTTCTGCCATGGTGAAGACGGATATCACATCAGATACAACATGATAAATCCGGCCAATGGTTAGTATAAAAAAAAAACACTTTTGATTGTCACTTCATAAATTGAAAATTTTTAGGGGTCGAGACAAATAAAAAGGTCAGTTCAATGAACTTTTATGCATATCGAATGATGATTCGCCAAAACGTCGACAACCACTTACTGAGATATCGACGATTGTTTCAACAATATGCAGTTGATATGTACGTTAAGGTTGAAACAGAACGACTCAATTATATTAGATTCAATCAGGCTAAGTTGCGATCTGAAGAATATATTCACTTGCGAGATGCGGTCAATAGCGATGCAGATATTACAGATGTTGGTCGACTCACAATTTTGCCATCGACATACATTGGCAGTCCGAGACACATGCACGAGTACTCCCAGGATGCGATGACTTATGTGCGCAATTATGGACGGCCGGATTTGTTTGTGACGTTCACTTGCAATCCAAAATGGCCAGAGATTACACAGTTGTTACATCCCGGTCAATCACCAAGCGATCGTCACGACGTAACAGCACGAGTGTTCAAACAAAAACTTAAATGTTTGATGGACTTTATTACGAAACAACGTGTATACGGTGCTGTTCGATGCTGGATGTATTCAGTTGAGTGGCAGAAAAGAGGTTTGCCGCACGCACACATTCTTCTTTGGATGCTGGAAAAAATTACACCAGACCAAATTGATGACATCATTTCCGCCGAAATTCCTGATCCTGAGATAGATCCAGAGTTGCACGAAGTGGTAAAGACCAATATGCTCCACGGACCATGCGGACAACACAATCCAACATCGGTTTGTATGTCCGATAATAAATGCACAAAACGCTATCCACGTGCCTTTATATCGGAAACTCAGACGGGAAACGATGGTTATCCACTCTATCGGCGTCGCTCACCAGATGACAATGGCAGAACATTCATCACTAAATTGAAGGGAGTGAATATTATGGTTGACAACACATGGATCGTGCCATATTTGCCAATATTATCTAAGGCATTTAAAACACATATAAATGTTGAGTATTGTAGTTCGGTAAAATCGATTAAGTATGTTTGCAAATACGTTACCAAAGGAAGCGATATGGCGGTTATTGGCGTTGAACGAGATGAAATCAGCAAGTTTCAAATGGGCCGATATGTAAACTGCAACGAAGCATTCTGGAGAATATTTTCATTTGCAATTCATGAACGTCATCCGACTGTTGTGCATCTGGCAGTTCATTTGGAGAATGGCCAAAAAGTGTATTTCAACGCAGAGAACGCAGCACAGCGAGTGGAGAGACCACCAGCAACAACATTAACGAGTTTCTTTTCAACTTGCGCCAGTGATCAGTTTTCTAGAACATTGCTTTACTCGGAGATGCCTCGATATTACACATGGAATGCATCGTCGAAGAAATGGTTACGCAGAAAGCAAGGCTAACAAGTAGATGGATATCAAGGTGTGTTTTCAACTGATGCATTGGGACGAATTTTTACAATCCATCCAAATAACGACGATTGCTTCTACCTTCGGTTACTTTTGGTTAATGTGCGCGGTTCAACTTCATTTGAGTCACTGCGGACTGTGGATGGTACGGTGTGTGCAACTTTTAGAGAAGCATGTCAGCAGTTACAATTACTTGAAAATGACAATCATTGGAATCAAACGCTAGACGATGCAATAGCTTCTTCGCCAGCCAATGCAGTCCGTACACTTTTCGCTATGATCATTTTGACATGTCAGCCTTCAAACACACGTCAGTTATGGAATACGTACAAAGATGACATCGCAGAAGACATTTTACATCGCCTTCGAATTGCGACAGGGAATTTCGATTTGCAAATGAACGATGACATCTACAATGAAGCGTTAGTGCTGATTGAAGATTTGTGTTTGCTTATGAGTGGCAAACTATTGATTCAAATTAATATGCCAGCGCCAAGTCGTCAAACTATAAATGTATTGAATCGTGAATTGGAACGCGAGCGTGCTTACAACACGACAACTTTGCAAGAACAAGTACAAATAAATGTTCCACTATTGAATGAACAGCAAAAGGGTGCGTATGATAAACTAATGAAGGCTGTTGATGATGGAAACGGTGGACTATTTTTCCTTGATGCGCCCGGCGGAACTGGGAAAACGTTCTTGATATCATTGATATTAGCAGCAATACGTGCTCAAAGTGGCATTGCGTTAGCTCTCGCTTCTACCGGAATTGCTGCAACACTGTTGGAAGGTGGAAGAACGGCACATTCAGCACTGAAGCTTCCGTTAAACCTGCAGATCAACGAAAATCCCGTTTGCAACATTTCAAAGCAATCAGCCATGGCAAAAGTGTTGAAAAATTGTAAACTGATAATATGGGATGAGTGCACGATGGCGCATAAACGATCATTAGAAGCACTCGATCGAACATTGAAAGATTTGCGCAACAATAATCGTCTCTTTGGTGGCGTGATGATACTGTTGGCGGGCGACTTTCGACAAACACTTCCCGTGATTCCGAAATCAACAGCGGCGGATGAATTGAATGCATGTCTGAAGTCATCGTATTTGTGGCGATACGTGAAAATCATTCAATTAAGTATGAATATGCGAGTGTTCCTGCAACAGGATAGAAACGCAGAAGTTTTCTCAAAAGAACTTCTGAGAATCGGAAATGGACAGATTCCAGTAGATACTTCAAGTGGTTTAATATCGATTCCACCTTCCATTTGCCAATTCACTTCAACTAAAGATGAACTAATCACTAATGTATATCCTAACATTGGTCAAAATTATCGTAACTACGATTGGTTGAGTGCACGCGCAATTTTAGCTGCGAAAAATATTGATGTTAATGACTTGAATTGGACGATTCAAAATCAAATTCCGGGAGAATTGCGTTCATACAAATCGATCGATCGCGTTGAAAATGAAGACGATGTCATCAATTATCCAGTGGAATTTCTAAACTCTTTGGATTTACCTGGCATGCCGCCTCATAATTTCCGTATTAAAGTTGGATCTGTTATCATTATGCTACGAAATCTTCATACCCCGAAACTGTGCAATGGAACCCGGCTGATTGTGACGAAGCTAATGAATAATGTGATAGTGGCAAGGATTTTGAAAGGGCCATTCAAGGGAGAAGAATGCCTAATACCGCGAATTCCCTTGAATTCAACCGATTTGCCGTTCCAGTTCAAACGTATTCAGTTCCCAGTGAAACTTGCATTTGCGATGACCATAAACAAGTCACAAGGGCAGACGCTGGAAGTGTGCGGCATAAATTTGGAAATGCCATGCTTTTCACATGGCCAGCTATATGTGGCGTGTTCCCGAGTGGGGAAAGCATCCTCACTCTTTATTTACGCTCCGGAGCAGAAAACAAAAAATGTTGTGTATCATGCAGCCTTAAATTGAAATAATTGTTATATTTTTTTAAAAAAAAGTTCAATAAAACGAGTACAATTCAATGTAATTAATACTTGATTTTATTTTTCATAAATATTTTACTATTTTGAGCAAAACGAAGTTTGCCGGGTCAGCTAGTATAAGTATATAAACAAGAAAAAACTCCAGTTATTTCAATTCTTACAATATAGGGAGAATACAATAAGATATAAAAAAATAAATTGTTATTCATGCAAAAATAAATCAAATTAACTTCCAATAATTTGAAGGGCAAAGGCAGCAATATATCTTGAAACATGCAAAGGAAAATGAGAAGTTATTGCTTGTGGTTTGATGAAAACGAGAGTGCGACTTTCATCGTCACACTGCCCTCTCCCCTTCCGGCTCATTTCTGGGAGCGTAGCCAAACGATTTTGGTCTCTCCACGAAAACGGTTATGCGGTACCGTTGATCTCTCCAATTCCTTGTAAAACGGCGTCGGTGTGCACCGTCGCTCTGTAGTAGGGCCAATTCTTGTTGTAGTTCGTCCGGGGCCTGATGTAGCAGAATGACACGATCTTTGCTTGGAAACGGTGGAGTCCTGGGTGAGGGGGGGGGGGGGGGGGGTCGAAGGACTATTGTTTCCCCGTTTGGGTGTAGTGTCGTTTGTGAGTGCTATTCTGCCGGGAGAGTTTGGTGGAGTGGCCATAGGTGAGGCGCACAAAGAGAGAATGCTGGTATCAGGTGACCAGGGTGTTTCCCCTATAATTCCTGGTGCAATCGCTATCGCGGTAATGTCTTGTGGTGTGGGCCGCGAGTCGATGGCGAGTGATGACGAACACATCGGGACAAATGAGGCCGTCGTATTGCATGTGGCCGTTGTGTCAGACTCAGCTATTGGGGCTTCCTGGGCATCTGGTTGCTCTGCCACTTTGGGGATTTCACTATACCATCCCCGGCCGGGTGCAATTGGAATGTTATCTTCTTGTTGGCGTGGTGGCGACTCCATCCAGTCTGCGAACTGATTATCTAAGCAGGTCTCTATGGCGGGCGGGACGGACGTACTTTTATGTGCTGGGTACTCGATGCTCGGAGTTGTGTCCGTCTCCGGAACGAGCAGACGGACCCGGCAAGTTCGTTCATAACAACGAAGACCCAGATGTTGGTATTGGCGGTCCTCGACTTGAATCGATCCCAAACCCTGTCTCTTTGGTGGGGTTGGGGGACGGAAATTTTCGTTCTCCCAATCCAGTGAAGAAGGTGACCGTGGCGGTAGAGGCGAGGGGGGTGTTGGTAAGCGTACATCTACGGTGGTGTCTTCGAATCCAAAGAAGGTTCGTGTTAACTCCAACAGAATCGGATCGTTCCACTCAATATCGCTGAGGTGGACTATTTCTGGTTCTGAGTCGTCCAGTACGATTACTGTCGGCGGCGGAGGTGGCTGAAATTTTCGCTCTTCTTCATGGATGGATTCTGTGGTTGGGCTATCCAGGTGTGGTGTCGTCGGAGCAGGAGGTGGAGGAGGCACCGTGACACGGAAATAAGTTGCTGTTTCTTGTTGTTTTGGTGGAAACCGTGGTGGTCTCGGACCGCGTTTGGTGGGTTCCCGTCGAGGCGCTGGTTTGTACCTGTTCCGATCTGGTTGGGCCCTCCCAGTGCTGGGGCTTGGGATGTCATCCTCTAAGAAAATGGTATGCCGCACCTTGGCTTTTTCTTGGTCCATCCGCTTTCGAAACTGGTGCTTCGATTTCTCAAATTTCTCGTCCTCGCTCTTCGGGTGGAGGTTTTTCTCATTTTTTCTTCTATTTCTTTGTGCCATTTTGCTAACAAGTTCACTGTTAGATCTAAAAGTAGAAAGACGAGACAATTTTGTTAGCGAACTTTCAAAATAGGGTTTGAGATGACTAAGATGCGCGGTGCGCACAGTACTACTATCTACTTGACAAATTTCTAAAATTACGGGGGACACAAATCCCTTGACGACATAAGGCCCCCCATATTTTGGAGCCAGTTTGGCCGCAAAGTTATCGACGGCTTTCGACAATGGGTATTG
Source organism: Lypha dubia (assembly GCA_947311025.1). Lineage (NCBI taxonomy): Eukaryota > Metazoa > Arthropoda > Insecta > Diptera > Tachinidae > Lypha > Lypha dubia. Next base: position 44,866,324 of record OX371263.1, on the reverse strand, counting down.
GCGAACCAAAACCATGTCCCCAATATTCGGTTTCCAACTACGCCGGCGGAGATTATAATGGTGTCGTTGTTTTTCAGATGCCTTCTCGAGGTTTTTCTTGACAATTTCGAAGACCCGTTTCATTTCGAGAGCACGGTCGTTGGAGTTGACATTTCGCGCTCCTGTTCCAATAGTGACCTCGTCATACAATGCCTTAGGTAGACGGGGGTCTCTCCCTTGCGTAAGATATGCTGGTGTAAACCCCGTTGACTCGGATGTGCTGGTGTTGATGGCAAGCATAATTTCCGGCAGCGCCTCGTCCCATGCAGAGTGTTTTTGACCAGTATTCTGTGCAATAATGGTTTTTATCGTCCGATTTGCTCGCTCGGTGGGGTTTTCCTGAGGGGTGTACGGGGCGGTGAACTGCTGGCGGACTCCAATCTCTCGTAGGTATTTGGCAAACCCGTGTGACGTGAATTGGGTGCCGTTGTTGGTGACAATCACTTTCGGGACACCATATCGCGCCGCAATGCGTTCGCGGAGTGCCTATACCGCCGTTTCGGCTGTAGCCCTTCTCAATGGTATCAGCTCGCACCACTTTGAAAATTTATCGAACAGTACCAGCATTACCGTGTGCCCGTGTCGCGTTTGCGGCAGCGGGCCGACAAAATCCGCACACAGAACAGACCATGGCTCGTCGGGAATTTGTGACAGCATTTCCCCAGCTGGGGCTTGTTGACTGCTCTTATATTTTTGACACACATCACATGTGTGAACGTATTGGCTGACATCTCGTGCCATTCCAGGCCAGTAATATCGGCTGGAAACCTTTTCTAGAGTCTTCTTAATGCCAAGGTGTCCTCCTGCTACTTTATCGTGGTTCTCACGCAGTACTTGCAACCTCAGGGGTGCAGCAACACACAATTTCCATGGTGTACTGTCCTCTCTGGCTGTAGACCAATTCGAATGGTGGTACAGTTGAGCACCCACAATGGAGTAGTCGGGGAATGTCTCAGGATGATCCCTGACGGCTTTCATGCGTTGCGTAAACCATTCATCATTAGTTGCAACTGGGCTCGCAACATACCTGACTGTCTCAACCGGTTGTCGCGAAAGCGCATCGGCCACCACGTTGTGCTTGCCTTTTCTATATTGAATGGTGAAATGGTACTGCTGCAGTTCCAAGGCCCACCTTGCCAGACGTCCAGTGGGATTATCGATGGAATTCAGCCATTTTAATGATAGGTGGTCGGTGACAATCGTAAACGTATATCCTTCGAGGTAGGGCCGCATTTTACGGACGCCCCATACGATGGCCAAACATTCCTTCTCCGTTGCTGAGTAATTTTTCTCTGCATTATTTAGATGGCGGCTGGCGTATGCGATGACGTGCTCTGCCCCTTCCAGTTCTTGCGTGAGGACCACACCTAGTCCATAGTCGCTAGCATCTGTTTGTAGGATAAAAGGTTGATCGAAGTCCGGACACGCTAACACGGGGGCTTTAGTTAGCCTAGCCTTGAGTTCTACGAAAGCCCTTTGCTGTTCGGCGCCCCATTTCCCATGGCGGCCTTTCTTGAGCAACTGCGTCAGTGGTTGAGTGATTTCTGCAAAGTTTTGCACGAATCGACGGTACCATGAAGTGATACCTAAGAATCGTCGCACCTCCTTTACATTGCTAGGTGGTTGCATTTCAGCAATGGCAGCAACCTTGGCGGGATCGGTTTTAATACCCTCCTGGGTGACTACATGGCCGAGATACTTCGTCTCAGCCTTGAAAAATTCGCACTTGTCGACGTTAATTATTAGGTTTGCGGCACGGAGTCTTCGAAAAACTTCGCGCAAATTCTTGATGTGTTCTTGAAATGTTTTCCCAATGACGATAATATCGTCGAGATACGCGAATGCATGCGGTTCCATGTCTGGTCCAATAACATTATCAAGCGCTCGCTGAAATGTAGCTGGGGCCGAATGGCATAACGCGCCATTGATACAGACCACGTCCGGTCACCGCAAAAGCAGTGTACTTTTTGCTTTCCGCTGCCATCGGAATTTGCCAGTACCCATCTTTCAGATCAAGGCTGCTGATGTATTTAGCATCCCGCAGCCTGTCCAAAATCGTGTTTATTCGAGGCAGTGGGTAGGCATCTGGCACGGATCGGGCATTAAGTTGACGGTAGTCCATGCAGGTTCGCCACGTTCCGTTTTTCTTTTTCACCAGCGTTATGGGGAAGCTGTACGGGCTGTGTGATGGTTCAATACACTGATTGACAATGAGCTTATTAACTTCTTCATCTATGATGGCCTGCATGGCGGGGTTTCGGGGGCTATACCTTATTTTAATGGGGCGGTCGTCTTTCATCACAATTTTGTGAATCGGCGCCGTTGAGAGGCCCTTCATGTCCCGAAACTTCTCTAGCTCCTTTTTCAGAAACTGGTCCGCTTGTGCTCGCCAGTCGTCTTTACTATTCACAGGAGGGACCTTAGTACTATTCTGAGTGATATTCAAGCTTACCTGGTGACTTGTATTGGTTATGTTAGCTGAATGTGCCGTCAGCCCCGCACAGGTCAATGTGGTATTAAAAAGCTGTAGGAAGTCCATTCCCAGGATGATGTCCTCTGTGGTGCCTTCATGACCAGCAAGACCGGATGGGCGGTGGTGTTGCCAAACGTGACTATGCATTTAACCGCGGATGAAATCAGTTTTTTAGTGCCATAAGCGAGTAGCACTTCCATATTCATGGGTGTTGGTTTTGTTGTTCTAGCCAACTGGTCCTGTAGTGCTGGTGAGATAAAACTTCTAGTGGCTCCCGTATCAATTATAGCGGGATACAGTTTTTCCTCCAGCAGTATACTGGCTTTCAATTTTTTCGCCTCCCAGCTCAGATGTGTTTGCAACGTCGGTTTGGTAGTGGTGTGACGTTTATGCCGTCGGCGTATGCGGCTGTTACCTGGGGTTGTGGTGCTATTCGTAACCATTCGGTGGTGTTTTCCACGTCCGGATTGAGGCGGGTGTGGGCCCTGTGGAATACTCTCCAGGTCTGTGGCCGTCTGTATCAGATCGTCGAGTGAGTTCACGTCTCGTCGCCGAATATACCATTGGTACTCTGGCAGGGAGTTGTAAAAGATTCGCTCGACCTTTTCTTCCGTACTAAGGCTGGTGGGTCGCATCAACGTTTGCAATGCCAACACATAATCCTTGAAGGGTTCTCGTGCCCGTTGAGTACGCTTTCTTATTTCGTCGTGCAATTTTCCAAAAAACCGTGGTGGCAAGAAAAACTCACACAGATCTCTTTTAAAATCTGACCACTTTCCCCAGGACTTGTTGTTATTACGGTACCAACAGAGAGCTCTGTCCCGTAAGAGTTCAAGGACCACCCTTAGGACGTCGTTCAGTTCCACGTCGTACAACCCAGCCAGCTCTTCGACTCGCTCGACAAATCCCAAAGGGTCTTTTCCACCATCGTACTTGAGCCCCCACTTGCGTATGATATCCATTGTGGCAACTCGGCTTTCTTGTGATGGCTCTGCTAATATATGCCTCATGTTTTTCGCAGTTTCACTTTTTCCTGGTGATGTTTGGGAACCGTTGGTGCTTGCGGTTGGTACTTTGAGACCTTCTGATGACTGCTGCTCGTATTCTGCCTGCATCTCTAGCAGTGCAGGTATTTGTGCCTCACTGCGTTCTGTGGTTACAAATTTGGTAAAACGTTTACGCTGTTCTTCTACCGTCCCCGTGGTTTCCAGCTCAAAACCGGCCAGGCAGTTGGTGAGTTCTTCCTTTCTCAGGGAGTATACCCACTTTGTTCTCAGCATTTCCCAACCAACCACAACGGAAGAATAAAAAAAACACCTTTTATTATTTTTATTTATTTTTTTGTTATTTTCCCCTTTCAGAAAAAAATTTTTTTTTTTTTTTTTTATTTGGACAAAATATGTCCCTGCTCGGGCGCCACTGTAACGACACGTTTCCGCTCTATGCTGGGATATGCTCAGCGGAGTCTAGGGTCGTTATAGAATCTGGGGGAATTATCTAAATAAAAATGCGACAGCGTGTTACTTAACTATAGTGGCATTTATTAGTACTTCTCTTTAACATGATTTATACTACGGTAGTTTACATTATTGTCTGTTGTCAAGCACAGTTTAGAACAGAGCTCGTTTAGTGGGCGACGCCACGACGTTCGACGGTGACAATCACGACCAAGAGTGTAAAGGTGATTCGACGCTATACACCCGTAGCCGAGAGAGTTCGCAGGAGCAGCAATATGGTAGGCAGCGGCACGACGTTCGATGATTACACTCACGACCAATGGTGTAGAGGTAATTCGACGCTATACACCAGCAGTCGAGAGCGTTCGTAGGAGCAACAACAGTAGGCAGCGGCACGACGTTCGATGATCACGACCAATGGTGGGTGTAGAGGTAATTCGACACTATACACCCACAGTCGAGCGCGTTCGCAGGAGCAACAACAGGCGACGAAATCTGTAACTTAGAAATCAAATACTGCTGGAGCGCAGGTGGTTCAACACTACTCTCCAGGAGTATTTCTTGGAGTTCCAACGGGCAGCCAAAGGCAGAAAATAAAAGTATTAGTTTGTAGGTAATTCCACTCTACTCACCAACCACTCGCATTGTCTGCCGACAACCAACTCAACATTTATTCTGCAATGTCTCGCCTTTTATACTGTTTTCGTTGTACACCATGTAGGGATGTGCATGTGTGTTTCCTTTTTATTGTTCTGACCGGCTGCCCCTATCCCTTTTGCTGTACACTTGTTACGTATGTATGTACATATATGTTCATACATATATATTTTTTTTTTGCTTGCTGTATTATTTCGTTTCAGTATGTGCATATACATACATACATACACTACACAATTTATTTCTGTTATTCTTAAAACAAACGGTATTGCATTCTTGTTAAGTTGTGTATACTAATAATATATTTGTCTCATTCTTTTGTTTACATTTATATTGCTGAATACAAATTTGTAATAATTCTAAGACGGTAGTTGTTAAGTAAAAAGTTGAAAGAAAAAAGGCAGAATAAAATAGATAATCAAAGTGTGCGGTTGCGTTTTATTTTTTTGACGGCCTACAATTTCAGAAGTGGGATTAGGCAAATTTCCTATAGACTTTTGGATAAAATTTATTTAAATAAAAAAAATAAACACGAGAAAAGTACCCAGTATCACAGAAGAAGTGAAAATTTTTTTTGTTTAGTCAAAAATAATTGAAAAGTGGTGATGGAGGCTATTGAAAATGATGAAGCCGCTGGTGTAATGGTCGTAGACCGTGTTTTTTTGGAAAATGATCGTGCAGAAGTTGAAGACGGGAGCAGTGATATGGACAACGGTGGTGCTATACGAAAGAAAACTGAGTGTTGCGATAACGATAGAGCAGAAAACGAGCGTGAGCAAAGAGGTACAGCAAAAGTTAGTGGGCGCCGCTTTGTGAATGATCTGTTGCAGAAAGAACTGGATCTAATCGTGAGAGAAAAGGAGCTGCTACGAAGAGAAAGTGAAGTGTTGCAGATGATAGCTGAGTCCGAAAAAAAAATGCAGGTAGCCGAAAAAATGATAGCTGGTAAAGAAAGGGCCGTAGATGGAAATGTAAAGGGTGAAGAAAAGTTTATGCAAGGTGGCAGTGCCAACACGTTAAGCGTGTCGTTCAGCGTTTTAAAAGAAATTGTTCCAGAATATGATGGCGGAGTATTTCCTGAGATGTGGGTAAGCCAGTTTAAAAATATAAGCAAAGCATACAATTTAGACGAGAGCACTACAAAAACCTTGCTTATGTGTAAGCTAAAGGGAAAGGCACAAACTTGGCTGCACTCGACACCCAATTTCGTCAATGATAGTGCCGAAGTTTTATTAGAACAAGTAAAACAGACCTTCGGCACAACTGAAAACAAATTAATAATGCGTCGAAATTTTGAAGCACGCAAGTGGAAGTACAATGAAAGTTTTGGCGACTATTACAACCATAAGCTAGCTCTTTCGAGCAAAATTGGTATTGAAGATGACGAACTCATTGACCATATAATAGAGGGTATCCCTGACAACCAGCTACGAGTACAAGCGAGTTTACAGTGCTACACAAATAAAACACAACTTTTGCAGTCTTTTTCAAGAATCAAACTGTCGCAGCCAAGACAATTTAGAAGAAAGGGTGATCAGCCAGAGGGAGAAAAGGAGAACAAGTACAGGTGTTTCAACTGCAACTCCATTGGACATTTCGCAGCAGATTGTCAAAAACCAAAGCGACAGATGGGGGCGTGCTACGGGTGCGGCAATATGGATCACCGGGTCGCAAATTGCCCTGAACGGAAGCAAGCAGTACAATTCGTAACTAATGATGAATATGTAAGGTATTTTAAATTTTCTTGTAGTTCTAGCTTTAATAATGTATTTTCTTTAGAATGCTTAATGGATTCGGGCAGCGTCGTCAGTTTTGTCAGAAAATCAAATATTTTTAAGTTTATAGATTTGAATGATCTTTTATGTTCGGACAATAAATTTTTTGGAATAAATGAATCTAAGTTGGAGGTTTATGGTAAATTCAAGTGTTTTGTTAATGTTGGGGATAGGATTGTCGATGTAGAAATGCTAGTCGTGTCCGATGAAACAACATCATATGAATGTGTGTTAGGGCAAGATTTCTTGAGGAGGGCTGGGTTCAGATTAATGGCTTGTCATGCGAAAGGTGAAATGTGCGGTGATGATAATTTTGAAAGGGCTATTTTGTCCATTGATGTGGGGGAACCCAATGAAGTAGAGTTGGTTGTGGGAGATTTTATTAGAAATAGTGATAGGGATAGATTGAATAACATGTATTGTGATTTTTACGTACGACCTGCACGTCAACCCAGACCTAGGGTGTATAATGAAATCAAATTGAGATTAAAAGAAGATAAATGTTTTAATTGCGGACCTAGGAGATTATCCTATGCTGAGAGAACAGAATTACGTAAACTGTTGGATGAATATTTGCAAAAAGGGTACATTAGGCCGAGCGAGTCGGAGTACGCTTCACCGATCGTGTTGGTGAGAAAGAAGACTGGGGATTTGAGGATGTGTGTGGATTACAGGACGTTGAACAAGTTGACCATAAAGGACAATTATCCTATACCCCTGATTGATGACTTACTAGACAGACTTTCTGGACGAAAATTTTTTTCGAAGCTAGATTTAAAAAATGGTTTTTTTCATGTTTTTGTTCATCCTGATTCGATTAAATATACATCGTTTGTGACCCCGTTGGGTCAATTTGAATTCTTGCGAATGCCATTTGGCCTGAAGAATGCGCCGTCGGTGTTTCAACGATTTATAAATAAGGTTTTTGCGGATTTGGTTAATGATGATAAAGTGATAATTTATTTGGATGATATTATGATTGCGACAGTGGGTATTGAGGAACATTTTGATATTTTAAGAGAGGTATTTGTTAGACTGGTCGATAATAATTTAGATTTGAGGGTTGACAAGTGCGCATTTTTTCAGACATCGGTTCAATATTTAGGCTATACTATTAATGGAGATGGGATAAAGGCTGACGATAAGGGACTAAAAGCCGTTAGGGATTTTCCGATACCTGACAAGAAACATGCGGTGCAGAGTTTTTTGGGGTTATGTTCATATTTCCGAAGATTCGTTAAGGACTTTTCGGTGTTAGCTAAACCTTTGCATGACCTAACTAGGAATGATAAGAAATTTGTTTTTGGTAAAAGGGAGCTGGATACTTTCGAGTTGCTCAAGAGCAAACTTATGGAATCGCCAGTGCTGGCACTGTATAATCCCAACGACGAAACAGAACTTCATTGTGACGCAAGCTCTGTTGGCTTTGGGGCGGTTTTGTTACAGAAAAAGGGGGATGGCAAAGTCCATCCTATATTCTACTTTTCAAAGAGAACAACCGATGCAGAGTCGAAGTATCACAGCTTTGAGCTTGAGACGTTGGCGATCATTTACGCTCTGAAGAGATTCAGAATATATTTAATGGGTAAAAAGTTTAAAATTGTTACAGACTGTAACTCGCTGACGATGACGTTGAACAAAAAGGATTTGAATCACAGAATAGCGAGATGGGCCCTAGAACTTCAGAATTTTGATTACGAATTGGAGCATAGACCAGGTAGCCGGATGCAGCATGTGGATGCGCTGAGCAGATGCAATAATATATTGGTAATCGGATCGAATACGTTCGAGGAAAATTTAATTATTTGCCAGAATAGGGACCAGAAGCTAGGGCAATTGAAGCATATGCTTGAGAAATCTGAGCACGGTTTTTATGAAATGCGGAATGGGGTATTGTATAGAAAGGATAATAACGGCGGTTTATTGTTTTACGTCCCTGAAGAAATGGAAAATCATATTTTATATAAGTATCATGACGAAATGGGTCATGTTGGGACTGATAAAATGATTGAGCTTATTTTAAAAAGTTATTGGTTTCCAAAAATAAGGGCGAAAGCTACTAGACATGTAGACAATTGTATCAATTGCATCGCGTATTCTTCTAAGCATGGCAGGCAAGAAGGATTTTTACATAGTATACCGAAACCTGAAACCCCTTTTGATGTCGTACATATTGATCACTATGGCCCGGTGGACAATGGTAGGACGATGAAATACATTCTAGTTATAATCGATGCTTGCACTAAATTTGTTAGACTCTATCAGTCGAGGACAACTAGTGCGAAGGAGGCGATAATGGCTTTGAGAGATTACTTCAGGTCTTACAGCCGACCTAGGTGTATAATTAGCGATCGCGGTTCTTGTTTCACCTCAAAGGATTTCGAAGATTTTTTAAACGACAGTAAGGTCAAACATGTCCTAGTTGCTACAGGCTCACCCCAAGCTAATGGACAAGTGGAAAGGGTTAACAGGTCGATAGGACCTATGCTAGCGAAATTAGTAGACCCGGGGAAAGGTATATTTTGGGATACGGTACTTGATAGTGTTGAATATACACTTAATAACACTATACATAGGTCAGTCGGACAGCACCCGAGTGTGATGTTGTTTGGAATAAGGCAACGTGGTAAAGTGGTAGATTTTTTGAGCGAATGTTTGGATGAGGTTAATAATGGTAAGGTACGGAAGGACCTTGATACGATAAGGACGGATGCGGCCGAAAGGCAAAGAAAAGTGCAGGCCTATAATGAGAGTTATTGCGACAAAAGAAGAAAGGGCCCGACAGTGTATAAAGACGGTGATTACGTAATGGTGAAGAACTTCGACTCGACGGCAGGTGTATCACGTAAATTGATCCCAAAGTATAAAGGTCCGTATAAGGTAGCAAAGGTCTTGAGAAATGATCGATTTTTGCTCGAGGACGTAGACGGGTTCCAACAGTCACGAACGCCCTATAAGGGGGTTTGGGCAGTTTCTAATATGCGCCCATTTTTTGGTGGACGCGCAGGCTCAGATGGCTGGCATGAGATCAGGTGATCTCATGGTCAGGATGGCCGAGTTGTAGGGATGTGCATGTGTGTTTCCTTTTTATTGTTCTGACCGGCTGCCCCTATCCCTTTTGCTGTACACTTGTTACGTATGTATGTACATATATGTTCATACATATATATTTTTTTTTTGCTTGCTGTATTATTTCGTTTCAGTATGTGCATATACATACATACATACACTACACAATTTATTTCTGTTATTCTTAAAACAAACGGTATTGCATTCTTGTTAAGTTGTGTATACTAATAATATATTTGTCTCATTCTTTTGTTTACATTTATATTGCTGAATACAAATTTGTAATAATTCTAAGACGGTAGTTGTTAAGTAAAAAGTTGAAAGAAAAAAGGCAGAATAAAATAGATAATCAAAGTGTGCGGTTGCGTTTTATTTTTTTGACGGCCTACAACCAATAATACACACACAACCGAACGTATACATCTCATGCACATACATTGGTTTGCTCATCATCATTTATATGCTGCTGCTGTATTTTCCGCAAGTACAATAACCATGTACGTACTCATAGTATTCTTATATACTATGATTCCGACCACACAAATAAAATATTTTGTGGCTTTGTTGTTGTTCTTGTTGTTGCCCGAGTATTTTTTTTTTTCTTTTTCCTCACAGCACACAAGTACAACCGTAGTACAAGAACTTAGCAACTGAAGCTAGTAGACATTCGTCTTGTTGTTGTTCTTGTTTGTTTTTTTTTTCTTGCACAAGAAACTGGTTTGTATTACGATGTGATGGCACATGATGTGAGGAAATATTTAAATAGATACCGTACGAAATGAAATGCACATAACTTATGTATATGTAAATGTAAATAAGTAGTCAGTATAATACTATTTAATAAATTCATATAAGTATATAAACAAGAAAAAACTCCAGTTATTTCAATTCTTACAATATAGTTAGAATACATTAAGATGCAAAGTAAAAATAAATAAAAAAAATAAATTGTTATTCATGCAAAAATAAATCAAATTAACTTCCAATAATTTGAAGGGCAAAGGCAGCAATATATCTTGAAACATGCAAAGGAAAATGAAAAGTTATTGCTTGTGGTGTGATGAAAACGAGAGTGCGACTTTCATCGTCACAAATGTAAGGAACAAATTTTCTCCTTTTCAACATTTATGGCTTTCCACCTGTTGCAAAAGTTTACCCAAGACTTCCTTTGAACTGAATTTTTTGGAAATTTATAAAATGATACATCTACATCATTTTAAAAATTATTAAAATTTCATTAAAAGTACGGGATAAATTATTTTTTTTTTAATTCCTCACTTGTTTTTTTACCACTATTTTGCTTGCACTTGCCCACTGCACACTTCATGTTGCTATTTTCCGGCAATATTTCTTTTGAGTTTTTCTTTGTTTTGTAGGTTTTTTAAGATACTTCACTAATTTATTTTATAATGTTAATTTTTTTAACGTTCTTTTTCACTAAATTTTTTACAAAATTCAATGTATATTTCAAGAATAAATAAATATTTTGTTTGAAAACTGTCAATGTAATTTATATTGCAGGGCTGCCAACTTTCACGTAATGCACACATTTTTCAGAAGAAATGTTAATTTTCACATATGAAAAATACTTGGAAACATTTCAAATAGCCCAACTACGTCATCTAACGGGAAATCATGCGCAAGGCGTAATCTTTAGTTTATCATTCTTGTATGTATGTACTATGTTTATGGCGTTTTTATATGTAACTATGTTGTGTTTTATTGTTTTGGTGTATTTATTTTTTGTTTATTAATTTTCCGTTTATTTTTGATTTATTAGTTTCACATAAAAAAAAGAAACGAAACGTTTGGCGACAATAACGAAAAAAAAATATTTAAGTGGACGATATGCGGATAACATGAACACACAGCAAAAGACAAAACAAATAAAACTATTTGCATATATGTATGTGACGCGAGTTAAGTATATAAAACCAAGCACTAACACTTACATTAGGAACGACCCTATAGACGAATTTATTGCAAATATAATTAAAGACAAAGTGTAATATTAAACCCATTTCCGATTTATTTAAAGAAATTATGATTAAATCCATAAATCGAAACTATTTTTTTGCCAATAGTTATTAACAATATAATTAATACAAAATAAATGTAAAATTTCTTAATTGATTTTCGGTCGCAATTCCAAGAATTGCAACCGTCCCAATTTAATATAAAAGAATTAACTTCATTAATAAATTAAAGCACTAAATGCAGAAATGTAACAAAGTATATTTTTCGGTCGCAATTCTGAGAATTGCAACCGTCCAAAATTTACTAACTTTTCACTAAGAAAGCAATTTGCAATAGATATTGTCAAATAAGCATTTCCGTTCCCAAACGAAAATGCAATATTCAATAAACTTATTAACAAATAATACAATAACTTGAATATGTAATAAAACCTTGTAATTAGGATAAGTCAGTCTTGTTTCTCCCATTCGGTCAAGAAGTTGCCAAGCTTCAAATTAAATTAAATAAATAAATAAAATTAATAAACAAAAAACAATTTAGTTTTTTTTTAATAAAAACCGCGACACGGTTACGAAATTGGCGCAGTCGGTAGGATCCAAAGTCAGTAGACAGGATCCAGTGATCGAACAAACGAATATCCTTAATAATAAAAATAAATGAATCTAGTGAATCCTAGAAGATTATAAAATAATAACACTAAATAAATTAATTCAGTGAACATTAAAAGTAGTGGTCACAATTAATTAGAACGCTTAATTCAGTGGACATTAAAAAACAGTGGACACAATCAACCAAATTAAAAATAATAAGAATATTAGTGCAGTGAACACTTAGCACAGTGGACACCATTAGTTGAAATTGAAAAATAAAAATCAGTGGACACAATTAAGATACAAAACTTAATTTAGTTGAAATTGAAAAATAAAAATTAGTGGACACCAATAAATAAAAGGCAAGCTGTATTCAAAAAGGCAACAAGCATACGACCAACAACGAAGAATGGAGGAACGGACTCACATCGCATCTGTGAACGTGGCCGAAGAATTGGCCATAAAAGACCAACAACTGGAGCAATTACGCCATGCGTATTTAAATTTGCAACAACAAAATGAACAGTTACAACAACAACGAAACCAACAGCAACAGCAAGAACAACCATTAAACCAATCCAACCTTATGAGGGACAACATTTTTAAGATGGTAAATCATCTGCCAACCTTTACTGGAACAGGGGAGGTGACTATAAATAGTTTCTTCAGCAGCATCGAGTATTTGCTTTCGACAATTTCGGACGAAAATCTTAAAAAAGAAGTGGTCCGAATAATATTCTATAAAGTCATCCAAGGACAAGCCAAGGACATCATCATCAATATACCTACACCAGACAATTGGAACGTAATAAAGGAGACACTAAAATTAAGGTACCGACGCAACGTGGAACCACACCATCTATATAAAATAATAGCCAACCTAAAGGTACACTCGGTAAGCGAACTTATAATAGAGTTACAAAACATTAAGTATAAATCAGACGAATTAATCATATATTACCAGGACGATCATTACATTGACTTATCGAACATAGATAGCCTTTTAGTCAATACCGTAAAGGAAATGACTCAAGGTGTATTGTTGGACAAAATTTATGAGGTGGACAATATTAATGACATACTTAGAATTTTGACGAGAAGAAGGTTCGAAGATGCCTGCATTAGGCAAGAATATAGGAAATTCAAAAATACTAAATACGATTCAAATATGAACCAAAGCTACAAGAATAAACATAATAATTATACGCAAGAACGTATAGAAAACTACAATCGTAATAATTATAATAACGTTAGGAAATATGATAATAATAATAATAGGAATAATAATGACAGGAATAATAACAATTGGAATAATTGGAACAAACAATTTAATAATTCAGGACGCTATAGAATTCCACAAACTAATAATAATAACAATTATAATAAAACGTCAGGAAATTTCCAAAGGTTTAATCAAGCAGGAAACTCTAGGCCATACGAAAGTCAAAACCGTTGGAATCAGGCCAGGCAAAGGCAAGATGAACCTATGGAAATAGATAATATTCAATTTAATAAGCAAGTGAATGAAGTAAATAATAATAATCAAGTAAATACTAATAATCAGAGAACCGCCCAGTTAGGAAACCCTAGAATTGACGTCAGCCAATATCGCTTGACGCAACCTACGCAAGAACAAAACGGATTCTTTGAAAGTAATAATCAAAGAGAAGAATATGATCAATTGGCAAGACACTCGGGACCAGACCCATGTTGTAGTAACATGGCTCAACCCCAACAAAGCCAGGATCAGTTTTTTTCAAAACGACCTCAGATTTTTTACCCATCATAAACATTAAAATAAGAGGAAAAATATATGACGCATTAATAGACACAGAGGCGAGTGTTAGTTTAATAGACAGTAACGTTAAAGATTTTAGAAAAAATTTATTAAAAGAACCAATAAAGTTTAGTACCATTAACAAAAAAGATTTTATTAGATATGAAGTCGTGACGGATGCACCCGACGAATTTAATATACCCCATTATGCGAAGGTTAGATGGAAAGTAGCTGAATTAATGGGACGAAGATATAAATTTATAATAGGAATCGACTTGTTAAATTGTTTTAAAACAATGGTAAATTTGGAGGACGGATATATCTCATTTAATGATAAAGTAACAAATTTTCTAATAAATCCATATAATAATTTAGAGATCTGTGCATTAGAAGCAATAGAATTTTCTAGAGAACTTCAAAACAGAATTCAGTTAGAACACCTGAATGAAGAAGAAAAAAGAGAAATTTTAAAAACATTAAATAGATTCCAGAAATTATTCTTCAAAGAAGGAGATAGATTAACTAGTACAATGAAAATACAGCATGAAATTAGGACAACAACCGAAGAACAAATAAATTCAAAACTATACAGATATCCACCACAACACGAGGCAGAATTGAGAAAACAAATAAGGGAAATGGAAGAACAGGGGATAATTAGGAAAAGTTCTTCACGTTATGCAAGCCCTTTGATAGTGGTGCCTAAAAAACTCGATAATTCAGGAGAAAAGAAATATAGACTCGTGGTGGACTACAGGAAACTAAATGAAATAACTATCGACGATAAATTTCCACTACCAAATATAGACTCCATTCTGGACAAACTAGGCAGGGCACAATACTTCACCACTCTGGATTTAGCGAAGGGTTATCACCAGATTTTGGTCAGGGAACAAGATAGAGAGAAGACCGCATTTGTGACACCACATGGATTGTATGAATTCGTAAGGATGCCCTTCGGTTTAAAAAATGCCCCAGCGACGTTCCAAAGGCTTATGAATGAGACCCTAAGAGAATTCATAAACAAAACCTGCGTAGTATACCTGGATGATATATTGATATTCAGCACCTCATTGAAAGAACATATAAGGGCGATCACGGAGATTTTTACGGCATTAGAAAAAGCTAATTTAAAAGTTCAAATGGACAAGTGCAATTTTTTAAAAAAAGAGACGGAATTTTTGGGACATATTTTGACAAAAGACGGACTAAAACCAAACCCTAACAAAATTAAAATAATTCAGGAAATCACGTTACCAAAAACAGAGAAACAAATTAAAAGTTTCCTTGGGCTCACCGGTTACTATAGGAAATTCATAAAAGATTACGCGAAGGTAGCCCAACCTATTACAAAATATCTAAAGAAAGGCATAAAAGTAAACATAAACTACCCAACATATATAGAAGCATTTGAAAAATTAAAATTATTGATTAGTAGTCATCCCATTTTGAGATATCCAGATTTTGGAAAAATGTTCACATTAACCACAGATGCCTCCAATTATGCGATTGGAGCCGTTCTATCACAAGAAGGACATCCGGTCTGTTTCATCTCAAGAACCTTAAATAATCATGAAAGAAATTACGCAGCAACGGACAAGGAATTCTTGGCAATATTATGGAGCGTTAATTACCTAAGACCTTATCTTTACGGGAGAAAATTTAAGATCTTAACGGATCACCAACCAATTAAGTTCTTACATGCAAAGTACAAAGGAAAGGACATGTCGCCAAGACATCAAAGATGGATTTTAAAATTGGGTGAATATTATTTTACGGTCGAGTATATTAAAGGAAAAGAGTCGCCGATTTTCTAAGTAGATTGGAACATGTTAATGAAAAAAATGTTCGGGAAAACTGGGATAATGAATCAGATTTTAAAATAATAGATAATATGGAGGACGAAAATGTCTCTATGGCAACAATCCATTCAGCAGATGAAAATTTGCACGATCATTTCTACATTAAGGAAGAAATAGTAAACAAGTATAAGACACAAATTATATTAACAAACAATAAAGTTGAAGAACTACAGGAATTACATGGAAAAAGGATAATATATATAGCGGAAAGTGATTTTGAAGTAATGGGACAAATATTTAGAAGGTATATCACTAAAGGTAAAATAGGAATATTTTCTGAACTTTCAGACAGAAGCTACAACATAGTTCAAGAAAAATTAATAGAAATGTTTTCCAACGACAAACAAATTAATTTCACTAAGTGTACTACAAGAGCTAGAGATATAGAAACAGAAGTAGAAGCAGTCAAGCAAATATCATTGTATCACGTTAGGGAAAGCATGCATTCAGGGATAGTCGAAACATATAACCAACTTAAAAATAAAATTTACTATCCAAAACTCATGGAGGTAATTCAATTGGTAATTAATCAATGCGAGATATGCCAGGAAATAAAGTACGATAGAAAACCAATAAAATCTAAATTTTTAGTCACAGAAACACCCTCAGAAAGGAATGAAATCGTTCATATAGACACGTATGTAATGAAAAGGAATTATTTTCTTACGGTAATAGACAAATTTTCTAAATTTGGGGCGGTATACCCGCTAAACGACAGAAACCACGTTACTCTTATCGAGCAACTAGAAGATCATTTTGCCAAAATAGGAAAACCAAAGAAAATAGTGGCAGACAATGAATTTAAAGCAATCCGAATAAAAGAATTTTTAGAAAAAGAAAACATTGAATTACATCTAACTAAACCCAATAGTCACACGGGTAATGCAGACATAGAGCGTTTGCATAACACAATAGCCGAAAAATTCAGGATATTATATAAATTAGAGAAAAATATTCCAATAAAACAATTGATTCAAAAGGCAATTAGAAGCTATAATGAGCGCTACCACTCCAGCATTAAATGCACACCTAGTGATGTACATTTGGGAAAGATTGAAAATGGTATAATAAAAAGGAATTTAGAGGAAAATAAAAGAAAAATAACTGAGAAATTAAACATATCTAGAGAAGATTACAGCGAAAGTAGGGAAGAAGGATTCATTAAGAACTACAAGGCAGTTAGGCATAAAGAACAACCAAAATATAAAAAATCCAAATTAGAGAGAGTGCATCACTGTAACATCAAACGACCTCTTAAATTTACAGTTATGGACAATACTGATGATACTCTTATGGACACAACCGATTGAAGGAATAATGAACACAAAACGAATTACAGAACAAAAAGGATTTGTAGACATTTATATCAAAAATCTGGAAATAGTCCAGGAGACGGACATAGTATTACATATCATAAATTTGCATGATATAGAAACCATTTTGGACAACATGACAGAAAACATAAAATTAATGAACATTGATAATAAAGAAATGCTTAATTTAGAACTAAGTGACGCTAAAAATAAATTATTGACATTATTGCCAAGACAAAATAGGCAAAGACGAGGACTAATCAATGGAATAGGAAACATACAAAAATGGTTATTTGGGACTATGGACGACGAAGACAGGCAAAACATACAAAAACATTTGTTCAATATTGATGAAATTGTTAACAACAATAATCAACAAATTATAATTAATGACTATTTTAATGTAACTATAAATCATTTAAAGATGGTAATTACAAATGACAGACAAAAAATTCAAGAAGAACTAAATTCTATAAATAAGTTTTTAAAAATAGAAAATAATAAAAGTAGATATTTAGAGCAACTAAGTAATATACAACTAATAAAGAGTAGAATAGAGCATTTGCAAGACAATGTAATTTCTGCAAAACATGGTTTGGTACATCCAAGTATTCTAACCAGTAACGAAATTAAAAAATACAATATCGATTATAGCAAGTTGAAATATATACAGTGTGGTACAACATTTGTTAATGGCTCATACTTAGTTTTAGGAGTAAAAATACCTAAAAATTTCATAATTGTTAAATTAAGAATTATTGTTCCACTACCCAATATTCACAATAACGAAATAGATGCTATTACAGAAAAAAGCTTCGAGTTTGAAAATAAAACATATAGATTTGAAGAAAATAAACATTTAAAAGACTTAAAATTAAGCAACCATTGTATAATAAAAAATAATTGTCAACTAGTAAGTAACAAAGATTTTGAAATTATACAATTGGATATAGATACAATTATAATTAAGAATGCAATGAACATCAGTGTTAATTATACTTGTAATTCCGAAAAAGTTATGTTAAACGGAAATTATTTAATAAATTTCAGTAATTGTTCAATAAGAATTAAAGACTATTATTTTTCAAATACTATCGAAAATATAAAAGAAAAACAAATTATCGAAAATCCAAATAGAGCTCAGAATTTTACACATAAATTATCTTTTCAAGAAATTGAATTACAACAAAAAAATTATGTAAAGAATATTAAAGCATTAAATTATCATACAAAATTAACATATGGATGTAACTTTTTTATAATAATTGTAGTACTTATTTTAATTGTGTTAATTTTAACTAAACATAAACAGATAAAAATAAAATTAAATAAAAGAATTCAGGAGAATTCTAATCTAAAGGAGGGAGAAGTTAAGTATATAAAACCAAGCACTAACACTTACATTAGGAACGACCCTATAGACGAATTTATTGCAAATATAATTAAAGACAAAGTGTAATATTAAACCCATTTCCGATTTATTTAAAGAAATTATGATTAAATCCATAAATCGAAACTATTTTTTTGCCAATAGTTATTAACAATATAATTAATACAAAATAAATGTAAAATTTCTTAATTGATTTTCGGTCGCAATTCCAAGAATTGCAACCGTCCCAATTTAATATAAAAGAATTAACTTCATTAATAAATTAAAGCACTAAATGCAGAAATGTAACAAAGTATATTTTTCGGTCGCAATTCTGAGAATTGCAACCGTCCAAAATTTACTAACTTTTCACTAAGAAAGCAATTTGCAATAGATATTGTCATATAAGCATTTCCGTTCCCAAACGAAAATGCAATATTCAATAAACTTATTAACAAATAATACAATAACTTGAATATGTAAGAAAACCTTGTAATTAGGATAAGTCAGTCTTGTTTCTCCCATTCGGTCAAGAAGTTGCCAAGCTTCAAATTAAATAAAATAAATAAATAAAATTAATAAACAAAAAACAATTTAGTTTTTTTTTAATAAAAACCGCGACACGGTTACGAAATTCGCGCAAAATAGAAAGGGACCTAAGGGTAAAACCGGTTTTGCTCAGGAGAGCCATTTTAAAGATTTAAATACGTGTATCTTTGGTGTACTATCAGTTTCATAAAACGCGCATATCTCTGGGAGGGAACACATTCGATGCTCAGATGTTGTCCACTTCAAAAAAAAAAGGTGAAAATTGATTTTTTACCCTTAGGTCCCTTTCTCTATGCGCTGTCACTTACATATGTACTTATCTCGTTGTTTATAACCAAATATTATTCAGAAATATTTACCCAATTCACAAGCCTAGTTGTATCGCTTATTGTTGTATATAAAAAGACAATTTCAAACATAATTTCTCAAAACAAAAACAATTTTAGAGCAATTTGTTTTTGTTGACAGAATTTTTGTTTGAAATTGTCTTTTCATATACAACAATAAGCGATACAACTAGGCTTGTGAATTGAGCAATTGTTATATTTTCGTGATGACACGCAGCAAAAATATATTCATCTGGGCTCGAATCATTACATCCATGAACGTACAGCTCGTCACGTAAAAATACACTTTTGAACGTGAACGTATCACAATTCACAATAATCGGGATTATGACACACGTATGCTTTTTACGAAATGTCATCCGTTAGTACATATACAAATTTTTGGAAACTAAGAGAAAATGTAAGTTATTTTTGATTTAAAAAAATATTATTTGTTCTAATGCATTGATTATTTAGGACTAACTACAACAAACTTAATCTTAAACAAAAGGAAGTAATGGCAGAGTTTATGAATGAGCATCCAAACTTAGCGATGGGATGATCTTACGAAGAGTTTGAATTCGGTTGGAGCGCCAGTTAAAGATGTAAAGTTGTGAAAAAATTTGTTTTTATTTGTTAAATTTTTACTTCCGTACTTCGGTTTTAAAAAATTATTTTCGTTAATTTTTTATTTTATTATTTTTAAAACTGACCAAACTGAAGCCAAAAAATGTCAAGAAAAATATCTATATGTATATACATATTAATATCGATGGTTTTTTATTACAGGCCTATGCTGACCAAAAATACCAGGCAAAAAAACTCTCATTCAATAAATTTTCCAAAAAAGACAGACCGGAGGAGGTCCTTATGACGAAAAGTTGCTGACGCCTAATGAGGAGCTTTTAATTGAGGCAGCCGGACTGGAAGCAGCTGTAGAAGGCAAATAAATAAATACCGACATTTGGTAATACCGAAACTCCATGCATTGAGCAACAGCCTGGAATTTCTAGCGACAGTAGTTTGGATGCAGTAAAACTGTAATAAGAAAATCTATTACAAAAACCAAATAGCGATCAAAAAATGTTGTTGTTAGAAAAAAATATTAAGGCGCAACCGACTTTCAAGGAAATGTGGATGCAAAATTGGAACATAACAGCTATATGGAGATAGCAGAAGTAAAACTAAAACAAAAAAGAAAACAACTTGAGCTCTAAAGCTAAGATCCCACTATCGGCGCAAACAGCACAATCTACGACAATTACTATCGTGCTATATCGGCACACATGTAAAAACATTGCACAATTAATTTTTGGGCGGTCCCATTATCGACAATTTTTTTCGGCTCATATCGGCCAAATCTCAATTGCGACACTAATCGGTAAAATGCGATCACACTATCGTGCTTATTGGGCAAATTAAATCATGTCTGTACGAGTATATATGTATGTGTTTGTTTATTAGCTTGTTGGCAGATACAGTTTAATTTTCCGCATTTATTACAATGAAACAGAGAAAACTGCTTTGGCCGTATATATTTTCTTCTTCTTAATATATAAAACCGAATGTGTGTTTGTTTATAGCCTTTTTCCACTAGCATACATTTTAGAGGAATGAATGGAAATGAAAATGTCAAATTGCATTTCCATTGGCAACATCTAACATCTACCATCTTCTCAGCTGTCAAAAATATAAAAATACTTACAGCATAATTTAGTGTGGAAAAAATTAAAATAAAATTAAAATGGATTTTGAAGAAGCATTAATAATTGGACTCCTTCATAATTTACAAGAACAAACGGAATTGTTAATGCAGTGTTCAGAAAAAAGCATTAACACGTACTTCTTATATGAATTCATTGGTTTTTTATTTATTTAAAGTTTTTATATGCATAGCAAAAAAAAGCGATTTCCTGAAAGACATGAGAGTTATTTCTTGTGCCTCTCAACTCTTCTATTTTGTCATCCCATAAGTCCAGCAACATGTTTTCCAAATCCTGGTTCCATACTATGCGACGAGCAGTGCTTTTCTTTACTAAAACCAAAAATAAATTATTATATTTAAATATGTACAACATATAAAATAAAGTTAAAAAAAGTAAAAACTTACGTGTGCCACTCATTTTGATATATTTTTCTTTATTTTTTCTTACACAATTATGTATACATACATATGTCATTCACAAAAAATTAAACTGTCAATATGTATGTATGTATCTGTCATTTTGCTAGAGATGACATTAAAATTATCGGAATATGTGGATTGGAACAAAATGATTTAGGAACATCTTTTAAAGATGTAGAAAGATGTTGACTTTTAGTACTGTGTATTTCTTATGGGAAGATGTTAACATCTTCTCAAATTGATGGTAGATGTTAGATGTTGCGTAGTTGAAAAAGGCTATTATTTGTTTGTTTGTTTGTTTGTGTGTTTGTTTGTTTGTTCCTTATAGGAGGCAAACCCTTAGACCGATCTTCCTGAAATTTTCACAGTATTTAACTGGAACTCTCGGATGAATTATAGACTACTTTTTTTCAACCACACCCACTTTTACGCCCGCTTCTTTATATTATGTTACTCCTACCACGTAGTTTTTAACAGTTTTTATATGTAATGTAAAGTAAGCATAACTTCGCCATTTGTGGATCAATTTTCAAAATTTTTTTGCATATGGAAAAGGTCCAGAATTTTTTTTGTTTTTAGAAATTGTTTGTTGGATCGAACGGTGGGGGGGGGGGGGGGGGTGGGCGTTAGGGCGTTGCAAATGGCCCGCCACAATAATTGATTATCAAATAACTTCGACATATTTTGGGCATTTTTTGACCTACGTCGAGGATATATGGTACATATGGTATTGGCATAATTTGGAATACGTACCAAACCCTTGCATCGATCGTCCTGAAATTTATACAGAATGTTACTGTGATTCTGGAAGGGATAATAGGCTATATGAAGTTTTGATTGGACAAAGAGGCGTGGCACCACCCATATAACCCAAAAATTTAAATCGCCATATTTTGGGCATTTTTTGACCTACGTCGATGATATTTGCTACATATGGTATTGGAGAAAAGTGGGTGAAACCACGCCCATTTTAGGAAAACCAAAAACTTAGACCGATCATCCTGAAATTTTCACAGCATGTTACTGTGAGTCTGGAAGGAATAATAGGCTATGAAGTTTTGATTGGACAAAGAGGCGTGGCACCGCCCATACAATCCAAAAATTTAAATCGCAATATTTAGGGCATTTTTTGACCTAAGTCGATGATATTTGGTACATACGGTATTGGCATTATTTGGAATACGTACCAGGAGAAAAGAAGTGGAACCACGCCCCTTTTTGGGAAAAACAAACCCTTGGACGGATCTTCCTGAAATTTTCACAGCATGTTACTGTGACTCTGGAAGGAATAATAGGAAATATGAAGTTTTTATTGGACAAAGAGTTGTGGCACCGCCCATACAACCCAAAAATTTAAATCGCAATATTTAGGGCATTTTTTGACCTACGTCGATGATATTTGGTACATATGGTATTGGAGAAAAGTGGGTGAAACCACGCTCCTTTTTAGGAAAACCAAAAACTTAGACCGATCTTCCTGAAATTTTCACAGCATGTTACTGTGAGTCTGGAAGGAATACTAGGCTATGAAGTTTTGATTTGACAAAGAGGCGTGGCACCGCCCATACAACCCAAAAATTTAAATCGCAATATTTAGGGCATTTTTTGACCTACGTCGATGATATATGGTACATATGGTATTGGCATAATTTGGAATACGTACCAAACCCTTGCATCGATCGTCCTGAAATTTTCACAGAATGTTACTGTGAGTCTGGAAGGAATAATAGGCTATGAAGTTTTGATTGGACAAAGAGGCGTGGCACCGCCCATACAACCCAAAAATTTAAATCGCAATATTTAGGGCATTTTTTGACCTACGTCGATGATATTTGGTAAATATGGTATTGGAGAAAAGTGGGTGAAACCACGCCCCTTTTTAGGAAAACCAAAAACTTAGACCGAACTTCCTGAAATTTTCACAGCATGTTACTGTGAGTCTGGAAGGAATAATAGGCTATGAAGTTTTGATTGGACAAAGAGGCGTGGCACCGCCCATACAACCCAAAAATTTAAATCGCAATATTTCGGGCATTTTTTGACCTACGTCGATGATATTTGGTACATATGGTATTGGCATTATTTGGAATACGTACCAGGAGAAAAGTAGGTGGAACCACGCCCCTTTTTGGGAAAAACAAACCCTTGGACCGATCTTCCTGAAATTTTCACAGCATGTTATTGTGACTTTGGAAGGAATAATAGGAAATATGAAGTTTTTATTGGACAAAGAGGTGTAACACCGCCCATGTAACCCAAAAATTTAAATCGCCATATTTTGAGCATTTTTTGACCTACGTCGATGATATTTGGTACATATGGTATTGGCATTATTTGGAATACGTACCAGGAGAAAAGTGGGTGGAACCACGCCCCTTTTTAGGAAAAGCAAAACCTTGGACAGATCTTCCTGTAATTTTCACAGCATGTTACTGTGACTGTGGAAGGAATACTAGGCAATATGAAGTTTTGATTGGACAAAGAGGCGTGGCACCGGCCATATAACCCAAATATTTAAATCGGTATACTTTGGGTATTTTTTGACCTACGTCGATGATATTTGGTACATATATATATATTGATTCCTATGGTTCCAAGTTGGAACAAAGGGCCGTATTTGGTACATATGGTATTGGCCTAATTTGGAATACGTACCGGGAGAAAAATGGGTGGGACCACGCCCCTTTTTAAGAAAATTAAAAATCGTAATATAGTCTTTTTAACTACTGGACCGATCGTCATTAAATTTTCACAACAGGATATATAAATACTTTTAATTTTATTTTATAACGAGGGGGTAGCGAACCACACCGGGATAGGCTAGTTGGGTATATAATTAATGTATTAATATATAATAATAGAAAATTAATGAATTTTAATTGAATTTATTTCACAGCACGTACTTTTTATTATTCTTAATTTGTAAACAGATGTTTTTAGGGATGGTAAAATATTTACAAATGCAATCTTTTAGGAAAATCGTCTTGGTTATTTTCAACAGTACAAATGTTATATATAATGTTTTAATATATATGAATAAAATATAACATTTTATTAGAGCAAATATTTAGGGATATATGTTTTTAAATATAATTACTTTTATGGGTTAGCTAATTTACATATATGCATTTCGTTGACAGTTAAATACCAACTCATCAGTTGATATTTACTAAAAACATAAATACTTGAGTATTTGCTCGAGTAAAAGGTTATATTTTATAAAAGGGAAGTTTTTTTTCATTTTGCCTTATAAAAACTTTAATTACCAACAAAAGGTTTTGTAACAGTACAAATTTTATAAGAAAATAATCAGATTTATATATATCGAATGAAAAAAAATATTTGTTTTGAAGGTTTTTAAAAGCTATTTTGCGTGAGCTTTAGTTATTCGCAAATTTATTTTTGCGACTTCATGTATGAGAAGATGAGTTTTTGAACTTTTTAAACATGAATGGTAAAGATCTACTGATGAGTTGGTATTTAGCTAACAACGAAATGGATATACATACATAGATTACCTAATCCATAACAATTTTTTAAAAATATATACTAACCCACACCAAATAAATAAAATTTATATGAATAAAGTATAATGAAAAATAAATTTTGGTACAACTAAGCTTGAAAAAATTTAGTTTTAGGACGTGGTGCAATTTCAAAATTCGGTTTTCCATCCCGTGTATCGGCACTTATTGTCGACTGTGATCGGCGCAGGAGTTGCCTATAAAAATCGGCGCATATTTTACTAATTGATTGGTCAACATTGTGCAATAGCGTGTTCATATTTTCGACGCATCAAGGTTGAATGTTATTGTCCATGGTTAGGTTAGGTTAGCAGGCTGCTGGTAAATGGATGATTAGATTCCAGCTCACTTGGGTCCTGATATGGTCCTATTGTGCTACCTGTAGTGAAGACGAGTGATGGAGGAAAGGAGATTAGAAGAGTCGGAAGAAGAGTAGATAAGGGAAGACCATAGAAGAGCAAGAGAAGAGTAGAAAGCAGAAACAGGTGGGAAAAACCAAAAGCAAGGAGTTGTCTTGCAGAACAGCCAGGATGTCGAGCTCCCTATTGGGCGAACCATCCACTGCTCCTGATGAAGGAGCTAAGACAACCGAGTTCCGTATTTGAGAGCTCGGAGAGGGTACTGAAGGATCTGCTGCCTAGAAAGCGGAGGCGGTGATCCTCCATAGCTGGGCAGAGGCATAGAAGGTGTGCGATGCTTTCTTCTTCTTCCTCGTCATTGCAGCTGGAGCAATACTCATTGTATGGTAGACCCATGCGTCTGGCATGGGTTCCGAAGGTGCAGTGTCCCGTGACCATGGCCACAAGATTGCGCAATTGCGGTTTTGGAAAGTTCAGCAGATTTTTGGTTCTGTTGATATCAATGCAAGGCCATAGGGTCCTTGCTGTGGTACAGGATGGTTCATTAAACCATCTTGTTTGTGCCTCTTGCATAAGGGCTTTCTCGATTCGCCTCCAGCAGGCCAAGAGCGGAAGACCACAGAAATTGTCAATTTCAGCGGCCTCCAACTCTGTACCTCTCCTGGCCAGATTGTCAGCGATGATATTGCCTGTGTTTTCTCCGTGTCCCCGCACCCAAATAAGGGTAACACTAGAACAATTAGCCACTGTATTAAGTGATTTCCTGCATTCCAGGGTAAGGAGGGATGTTGTGTACACACCCGAAATTGCTATTATTGCAGGTTTGCTGTCGGTTATAATATGAATAACTCTATTTGTTATCCTATAGTACCGTAGCCAGTTTGTTGCCTTTTTGATGGCGGATATTTCAGCTTGTAAAATACTACATTCGTCCGGGAGTCTGAAGGAAATCCTGATCCCGAATTCTTCAATGTAGACACCCCCGCCAACCCTGGAGCCCCGTTTGGAGCCATCCGTGAACACTCGTAGGGCCCCGTGCGGTGTAGGGGGGAGGACCTCCGATAGAGAGTAGTTAAATGCTCTATAAAAGGAAGGTCTTGGAATGCAATAGTCGATGAGATCAGGGATAGTTCCCATGGTCTCTACAATGCTGGCGTGACCCCATGGTCGATATTTCCATGCGTCAGTTGTACTAAGTCGCACCGCAGTGCGTAGAGCTAGCTTCCTAGCCAACAGATCGACTGGAAGCCAGCCCAGCATAGCAAAAAGGGCCTTTGTGGGCGTAGTTCTAAGGGCACCAGTTATCATGATTGCCATTAAGCGGAGAGTTCTCTCAATTCGCTGTCGGTTTGTTGCCAAGTCCAGTGCTTTCCACCAGATTGTTACACCATAGAAAAGAGTTGGTTTGATGACCGTTTCAAATATCCAATTAATCCCCTTGGGACTTATGCCCCAGGTAGGACCAATGGCTTTCTTGCAAACATATAATGCCGCTACGGCTTTTGTTGCACGAGCATGAAGATTGTCTCTCCATGTTAATTTATTATCAAGGATGATGCCTAAGAATTTGGCTTTATCCGATAGGGCTAGTGTAGAGCCATTTATTTTGGGTAGAGTGAAGGTGGGAATTTTGTATCTTCTAGTGAAGAGCACTAGTTCCGTTTTGGTTGGGTTGACGCTGAGGCCGTTCTGTGAACACCATTTGCAGACCTCGCTGAGTGCATCTTCCAGCATGTGCGTAATTGTGTCAAGATGGAAGCCCGAGATAGCCACTGCCACATCATCTGCATATGCAACAGTAATGACGCACATGGACTCCAGTTTTCTAAGCAGAACGATTATTGCCACATTCCATATTAGAGGGGATAAGACACCACCTTGTGGCGTACCTGGTAATGCGTGCTTCCCCCATAGTAGATGTGATGGCTCTGCGTTCAAGCACATTCTTGATGAATAGACATAGTGACTGGTCTATTCCTAGCTCTGTGAGAGCTTGTGTAATAGCATCCGAGTTGATATTGTTAAAGGCGCCCTCAATGTCCATTAAGGCCGCTAGAGTATAATTCTTATGCTCAAGTGACCCTTCAATGTGACCTACGAGCGAATGTAACGCCGTCTCAACCGATTTGCCTTTGGTGTAGGCGTGTTGATTGGCTGATAAAAGATTTCTGTCGATCGTTATAGTTTTAATATGAACGTCGATCAGTCTTTCTAAAGCCTCTAAAAGAAAAGATGTAAGGCTGATAGGTCTAAAGTCCTTTGCCTTCGAGTGCGATGCTTTTCTCCCTTTTGGGATGAAAATTACATCGCATTTGGTCCATTGTTGCGGAACATGGAACCAGTCAAGACATGCTCTGTATATTATGAGCAACCAGGGTGTAACAAGGTCTAAATTGTGTTGTAGATCTGCGGGAATGATTCCGTCCGGACCAGGTGATTTGTACGGTTGGAAACTTTTAATAGCCCAGTGAAGTCTGTCAGTAGTTATTGTCCATACTCAGCACAATTTCGGCGCAGATTATCGCAATTTGAAAAATTGCTTGCGCTCACACTATCGGTACATGCATTGTGACGAAAATCGGTACATTGCGCCGATAGTGGGATCTTAGCTTTAGGCTATTAATGCCTTGGATGTATATTTGTGCATTACATCTTAGTTTTAGCATGTTAAAAATTTTTTTTTTTTTATAAATAAGGTAAGAAGTATAGTTATTAACAGTAAATATATTTGGATTTCAAACAAATCGGAGCTATTATCTTCTACAACTAGTTCGTCAGCATTTATTTTTCAACTTTCAGCTGTTCTTTCTCCATTTTAATTTTACAATAATATTTTTATTTATATTATTTGTCTTAAAATTATTAAGAAGTAAAATGTAATTATTAATTTACTTTCATTATTTTATTCCAATTATTAAAATTTAATTCAATTTTACAATTCTTTTATCTTTAATTAAGTTCAATTTTTTTTATCCATTTAAAGTTATAAAATTTTTTGGAAAAATTTAAAAATAATTAATTGATTTTCGCAAATTTTATCAAATAATTATCATATTTAAATTAAAGTAAATAATTAATTCATTTTTTATCAGATTCAGAGACGCTTTGTGTATTTCGTCTCGCCATTTGCTCTTCATTACAGAAAAAACTCTCTCTGTGAATGCTGATGTGGCAGGAATAGAAATTAAATATTAATTTACTTTATACATAATTTTACTTAAAATTATTAAGATTATTATTCCAATTAT
The DNA here is from genome assembly GCA_947311025.1 of Lypha dubia. NCBI lineage: Eukaryota > Metazoa > Arthropoda > Insecta > Diptera > Tachinidae > Lypha > Lypha dubia. Next base: position 44,837,835 of record OX371263.1, on the reverse strand, counting down.
TAAAATTTAATTTAATTTTACAATTCTTTTATCTTTAATTAAGTTCAATTTTTTTTTATCCATTATAAAATTATAAAATTTTTTGGAAAAATTTAAAAATAATTAAAAATATTCTTGAAGTGTTACTTTTTGTCTTATTTTGTTAAGCTTTAATTTTTATTTAAGTAATATTTTAATTATATTTCTATTTTAAGTGCTTTTGTTGGCTTTTTTGTAAATAAAAATGTTTTTTTTTTTAAGATTTTAGCTACGAGCTATTTAGTAATCAAAAAAATGTTTTCCATGAGCGGTTAACGCCTACTGGCCCTAGTGTTCGACTTTAGCGCACCACTTTTAAAATAAATACACATATTGTTGTTATTGTATATTTTTTTTTTGTTTTGTTGTGTTGTTGTCTGGGCTGGTGGTCTTCCTTCTTTTATTTGTTGTGCCTCTTGGCCAGGCGGACCTTTATTTTCTTCAACAGTCCACTGTTGGGGTGCCTTTTGGCTAGGCAGACCCTCTCTGTAGTGTTGTTCTTGCTTTTCTGGGTGAAGTTTTAGTAGCACTCTATGCAGAAGACTGCCAGGATCACCATGTAAAAGTTAAAAAACGATTAAGCAATTTATTTTAGGTTTTGGTTTATTAGGTGCTCTCTAGGAGCACTCTTTGCTTAGTGCTAACTAGTAGCTCCTAAGCGTGATTTTTATTAATTGAATTTTAAACTAAATTACATTGGCTTATATACTAATTATGAGAATAATTCTTAGGGGTACCTTAACATAAGAGTAAAAGAATAGAAATATATATTATTGTTTGGTAAGCATATTTAGCTTCCCACGATTTAATGTATGGCATGTGTTCAACAGTTTTAAAGTTCAACGAGTGCATACTTAAAAGCAACAGATACTTTGTGAAGCTTATATTTACAATCAAACAAATGCAGTTAATAAATGTGATTCATTTAAGTGCATTGTGCTGCTGCACTTGATTAACCGTACAAGAGTCAAATTACCGTCACACAAAATATCTTGCTTGCAGTTTGTCAACGCTTGCATGTTGCGGAACTATTGAATCGCAATGCATACTACATACTGTTGGTCACATGCTAGAAACTAAAGTAATAATTACGATCCGTTCACAATCGTACACAGAAAATAAATATTTAATTTTTTTCAATTAACCCTTTAATTAAATATTAAATATGATTAAATATTTAATGTATTTAAATAATTTTTAATTTTAATAAATAATTTTACTTAATAAATGTATAAAAATTTAATTGATACTATTAGTTTGTTTACTGGTGCATATTTAATTAAATTTTTAATTGATATAACAAATTTTTTAATTGAAATCAATTTTTATTTTTTTCTGTTATGTGGTAATACCATTCATAAATTTTTATTTTTTTTTCTGTGTATGTGGTAATACCATTCAGTGCATAAGATTATCGTATGACGTAGTTTATTTTCGTACGATTACCAATACGTTCACGGATGTAGCGATTCAAGCCTTGGTTCGATTTGCTAGTTAGTTAAAAATACATATATTTTTTTATGCAGATGTCAAGGCATATCCAACAGGGATTAGCAAATCTATATGTATTTCTTTGATTGTTAAATTCCAACTCATCAGCAGATCTTTACCATTTATGTTTTAAAAGTTTCAAAGCTTCATCTATTTATACATAAACTCACAAACAGATTTGTGAATTACAAAGCATAAAAATAGTCCTGAATCAGATCGCTTTATATAAAATGTTCAAACTAACTGATACAGTTTTAAACCAAACTTAAATAATTGTTAAAGTTTGCAAAGCATTCGTAAGCGAGAACTTTATATCAACAAATTACATGTTGTTTTTGGGATTGATGTACTTGTCGTTGAACTGCGCATACCTGGTAGTTGTGCCATGGCAGAATTGCACGCCATGATGACTGTGTACCAGATTACCGAAAACACCTAAAGGGCTTCAGACACCATCAAAATGCTTGCTGTCAAGTTCGTGTACGTGTGCTTGACATCAAGTATACCCAATATCTAAGTTTTTGATTTTTCATCAAGCGTCGTCGGTGTCCCACATACAAACAAATTTTTCACTAATACTGTAACCATTTTGATCGTGTCTGAAACGCTTAAAAATAGTAAATAAATAATATGGTAGCATCACGCAGTTTATTTGCAAATAGTTTTCGTAACATTCTAAGTTACAATAAAAAAGTAATACAGCAAAGCTTTTCACACTTATTTGCAAATAAGAAGTGCGTATAAACGGAATATATGTATAAGTGTTAAGCAATCATACAATTAACATACATATCAACACAAAAATATCCCATCCCTGAACGAAAAGGGGAATTGAACGAAAAGACGCAATCGTTATTATTAGGTAAATATATCGACCGTGTTCTAGTCACAGAAAGAAAATACATAAAAAATCTCTTATAAAACAGTCATACAACAACCAAAACTACAATTATTTAATGATACATTTCTATGAATTCACAAAAATTAAAAAAAGGAAGATTAAATGCAAGAACAAAATACTCAACATTCTTATCTTTTTTCCTACATTTCTCCCATATCTTAGTATGTATAGATGTCTTGTTTTTATTTTTCTCATTACATCCAAATGTGTAAAACATACATATGTATATGTGTTATTTGTTTGTTTTTTGTTTGGCATTAACTTCCATGCATGAGTAATACATGTGAATTTAGTAGTAGGAACCTTAACGGTTGTAGCTCCCAAAATACTGAACCCCCAAAAACCAACAATACCTCCTTCACTTCTGTGAAAAAATGTCTTTAATTTGGTAAAAGTCTTGTAAAAATCGGTAGGCGCATGAAGGACAGTACAAAAAATCAATTGTTTATTAATTATATAGATTCCATCGATAATCGCAATAAATGTGTATGTCTGAACAGGGTATTATATGTATTAGCTGTACCTGTACTGTACCTTGTAGTACTGAAGTGGTTAGAGTGCCTATCTACTAAACTGAAGTTCTTTGGTTCTAGTCTCAAAAGACGTAAGTTTTTTAAAAATGTTTTCCCTAATTTCTGATTGTTAATGCCAAAACGCCATATCTCGCATTTCTCAATACATTCACTTTTCGGTGTCGATAATAATTACATATATGATAAATATTATTGTCCGAAATATTTTGTGAAAATTTATTTTTCCTTTACAAGTTTCTAATATCAAAACTTTGTACTTTGCACTTTTGATCACTTTGTCTTTTGATCACTTTATCCGCTTATTCGACGACATTGCAGAGTTTGAGGCAGATCTAAATAATAATCTGTACCCCTTGACTTCTTGTCATGCAGTCGATGTGCTGCGAGATGAATTAAGATCTGAGTGGACAAGAGTTAAGGCGCGCTATAAAAATTGTTGCCTGATGTGGATAAAACAACTCATGCAAAGGGCAAGGCCAAGGATATAGAGCCACTTAATGAATAATATAAGAGTACATTTAAGACCTATTGTAGGTGCCTAACCAAATTTGCCGAAACAGCAGATACATTTAGCAACTCTCCGAGTACTACGACTAGGGTTCCCCCTTTTTGTTTGCAATTAAATTACATTGGTTGTTAAAGGTTGGGAAAAAAGTACACAGTATAAAAATAGTGTACAATTTATTTTTCTTTATTATTATATTTGAAAACGTATTTTTTATTGATTTTCGCAAATTTTATCAAATAATTATCATATTTAAATTAAAGTAAATAATTAATTCATTTTTTATCAGATTCAGAGACGCTTTGTGTCTTTCGTCTCGCCATTTGCTCTTCATTACAGAAAAAACTCTCTCTGTGAATGCTGATGTGGCAGGAATAGAAATTAAATATTAATTTACTTTATACAAATTTGATAAATTATCATCAGTCTTATTAAAAAATAGCTGCCATTTACCTGCTGTAGATAATTCCGCAAAACCTTCAGATCTGTATATCTGCTCATAAATTTTGTTTAATGACGCAATTTCTCCATAAAGATCATCCATATTTATATTAAGTTTTTGCAGATTTAAATTTACGTTTATGCTAACAATATTATCAAATTCAGCTTTGCTCTTTAAATTTTTATTGCTAATTGTAAATAACCAGTTTGTATTTTTAAAATCAAACCATTGGTTAGGTACTCTAAAGCTTTATCGATAAATCATAAAAAATTCATGTGAATTTCCCTGGTCAGTTCCGGTGCAGACAAAAGGTTTATTTTTTTGCTTGTTTCATATCCAAATATTCAAATTGCCATGACATAGTATTAAGAAAGAATCGCCACTGTAAAAAACGTCAACAAATGACTCGAATCAATGACCCGAATCTATTTTAAATTGTTGATAAATCAAATCATGCGAAATAAAATATTTTGGTGTAATTTATTGTTTCTATAAAGTATAGAGTACAATTAATCAAAAAAACGTACAATACTTTATTATAAAGTACGGGTGGCAAGCCTAACCTACGTCGATGATATTTGGTACATATGGTATTGGCCTAATTTGGAATACGTACCGGGAGAAAAATGGGTGGGACCACGCCCCTTTTTAAGAAAATTAAAAATCGTAATATAGTCTTAACTACTGGACCGATCGTCATTAAATTTTCACAACAGGATATATAAATACTTTTAATTTTATTTTATAACGAGGGGGTAGCGAACCACACCGGGATAGGCTAGTTGTGTATATAATTAATGTATTAATATATAATAATAGAAAATTAATGAATTTTAATTGAATTTATTTCACAGCACGTACTTTTTATTATTCTTACTTTGTAAACAGATGTTTTTAGGGATGGTAAAATCGTTACAAATGCAATCTTTTAGCAAAATCGTCTTGGTTTTTTTTTCAACAGTACAAATGTTATATATAATTTTTTAATATATATGAATAAAATATAACATTTTATTAGAGCAAATATTTAGGGATATATGTTTTTAAATATAATTACTTTTATGGGTTAGCTAATTTACATATATGCATTTCGTTGACAGTTAAATACCAACTCATCAGTTGATATTTACTAAAAACATAAATACTTGAGTATTTGCTCGAGTAAAAGGTTATATTTTATAAAAGGGAAGTTTGTTTTTCATTTTGCCTTATAAAAACTTTTATTACCAACAAAAGGTTTTGTAACAGTACAAATTTTATAAGAAAATAATCAGATTTATATATATCGAATGAAAAAAAATATTTGTTTTGAAGGTTTTTAAAAGCTATTTTGCGTGAGCTTTAGTTATTCGCAACTTTATTTTTGCGACTTCATGTATGAGGAGATGAGTTTTTGAACTTTTTAAACATGAATGGTAAAGATCTACTGATGAGTTGGTATTTAGCTAACAACGAAATGGATATACATACATAGATTACCTAATCCATTACAATTTTTTAAAAATATATACTAACCCACACCAAATAAATAAAATTTATATGAATAAAGTATAATAAAAAATAAATTTTGGTACAACTAAGCTTAAAAAAATTTAGTTTTAGGACGTGGTGCAATTTCAAAATTCGGTTTTCCATCCCGTGTATCGGCACTTATTGTCAACTGTGATCGGCGCACGAGTTGCCGATAAAAATCGGCGCATATTTTACTAATTGATTGGTCAACATTGTGCAATAGCGTGTTCATATTTTCGACGCATCAAGGTTGAATGTTATTGTCCATGGTTAGGTTAGGTTAGCAGGCTGCTGGTAAATGGAAGATTAGATTCCAGCTCACTTGGGTCCTGATATGGTCCCATTGTGCTACCTGTAGTGAAGACGAGTGATGGAGGAAAGGAGATTAGAAGAGTCGGAAGAAGAGTAGATGAGGGAAGACCATAGAAGAGCAAGAGAAGAGTAGAAAGCAGAAACAGGTGGGAAAAACCCAAAGCAAGGAGTTGTCTTGCAGAACAGCCAGGATGTCGAGCCCCCTATTGGGCGAACCATCCACTGCTCCTGATGAAGGAGCTAAGACAACCGAGTTCCGTATTTGAGAGCTCGGAGAGGGTACTGAAGGATCTGCTGCCTAGAAAGCGGAGGCGGTGATCCGCCATAGCTGGGCAGAGGCATAGAAGGTGTGCGATGCTTTCTTCTTCTTCCTCGTCATTGCAGCTGGAGCAATACTCATTGTATGGTCGACCCATGCGTCTGGCATGGGTTCCGAAGGTGCAGTGTCCCGTGACCATGGCCACAAGATTGCGCAATTGCGGTTTTGGAAAGTTCAGCAGATTTTTGGTTCTGTTGATATCAATGCAAGGCCATAGGGTCCTTGCAGTGGTACAGGATGGTTCATTACACCATCTTGTTTGTGCCTCTTGTATAAGGGCTTTCTCGATTCGCCTCCAGCAGGCCAAGAGCGGAAGACCACAGAAATTGTCAATTTCAGCGGCCTCTAAATCTGTACCTCTCCTGGCCAGATTGTCAGCGATGAGATTGCCTGTGCAAGGGTAAGGAGGGATGTTGTGTACACACACGAAATTGCTATTATTGCAGGTTTGCTGTCGGTTATAATATGAATAACTCTATTTGTTATCCTATAGTACCGTAGCCAGTTTGTTGCCTTTTTGATGGCGGATATTTCAGCTTGTAAGATACTACATTCGTCCGGGAGTCTGAAGGAAATCCTGATCCCGAATTCTTCAATGTAGACACACCCGCCAACCCTGGAGCCCCGTTTGGAGCCATCCGTGAACACTCGTAGGGCCCCGTACGGTGTAGGGGGGAGGTTCTCCGATAGAGAGTAGTTAAATACTCTATAAAAGGAAGGTCTAGGAATGTAATAGACGATGAGATCAGGAATAGTTCCCATGGTCTCTACAATGATAGCGTGACCCCATGGTCGATATTTCCATGCGTCAGTTGTACTAAGTCGCACCGCAGTGCGTAGAGCTAGCTTCCTAGCCAACAGATCGACTGGAAGCCAGCCCAGCATAGCAAAAAGGGCCTTTGTGGGCGTAGTTCTAAGGGCAGCAGTTATCATGATTGCCATTAAGCGGAGAGTTCTCTCAATTCGCTGTCGGTTTGTTGCCAAGTCCAGTGCTTTCCACCAGATTGTTACACTATAGAAAAGAGTTGGTTTGATGACCGTTTCAAATATCCAATTAATCCCCTTGGGACTTATGCCCCAGGTAGGACCAATGGCTTTCTTGCAAACATTTAATGCCGCTACGGCTTTTCTTGCACGAGCATGAAGATTGTCTCTCCATGTTAATTTATTATCAAGGATAATGCCTAAGAATTTGGCTTTATCCGATAGGGCTAGTGTAGTGCCATTTATTATGGGTAGAGTGAAGGTGGGAATTTTGTATCTTCTAGTGAAGAGCACTAGTTCCGTTTTGGTTGGGTTGACGCTGAGGCCGTTCTGTGAACACCATTTGCAGACCTCGCTGAGTGCATCCTCCAGCCTGTGCGTAATTGTGTCAAGATGGAAGCCCGAGATAGTCACTGCCACATCATCTGCATATGCAACAGTATTGACGCACATGGACTCCAGTTTACTAAGCAGGACGTTTAATGCCACATTCCATAGCAGAGGGGATAGGACACCACCTTGTGGCGTACCCTTGCGGGCGTACCTGGTAATGCGTGCTTCCCCCATGGTAGATGTGATGGCTCTGCGTTCAAGCAAATTCTTGATGAATTGACATAGTGACTGGTCTATTCCTAGCTCTGTGAGAGCTTGGGTAATAGCATCCGAGTTGATATTGTTAAAGACGCCCTCAATGTCCATGAAGGCCGCTAGAGTATAATTCTTATGCTCAAGTGACCCTTCAATGTGACCTACGAGCGAATGTAACGCCGTCTCAACCGATTTGCCTTTGGTGTAGGCGTGTTGATTGGCTGATAAAAGATTTCTGTCGATTGTTATAGTTCTAATATGAACGTCGATCAGTCTTTCTAAAGTCTTTAAAAGAAAAGATGTAAGGCTGATAGGTCTAAAGTCCTTTGCCTTCGAGTGCGATGATATTCCCCGTTTTGGGATGAAAATTACATCGCATTTGGTCCATTGTTGCGGAACATGGAACCAGTCAAGACATGCTCTGTATATTATGAGCAGCCAGGGTGTAACAAGGTCTAAATTGTGTTGTAGATCTGCGGGAATGATTCCATCCGGACCAGGTGATTTGTACGGTTGGAAACTTTTAATAGCCCAGTGAAGTCTGTCAGTAGTTATTGTCCATACTCAGCACAATTTCGGCGCAGATTATCGCAATTTGAAAAATTGCTTGCGCTCACACTATCGGTACATGCATTGTGACGAAAATCAGTACATTGCGCCGATAGTGGGATCTTAGCTTTAGGCTATTAATGCCTTGGATGTATATTTGTGCATTACATCTTAGTTTTAGCATTTTAAAAATTTTTTTTTTTTTATAAATAAGGTAAGAAGTATAGTTATTAACAGTAAATATATTTGGATTTCAAACAAATCGGAGCTATTATCTTCTACAACTAGTTCGTCAGCTGTTCTTTCTCCATTTTAATTTTACAATAATAATTTTATTTATATTATTTGTCTTAAAATTATTAAGAAGTAAAATGTAATTATTAATTTACTTTCATTATTTTATTCCAATTATTAAAATTTAATTCAATTTTACAATTCTTTTATCTTTAATTAAGTTCAATTTTTTTTATCCCTTTAAAGTTATAAAATTTTTTGGAAAAATTTAAAAATAATTAATTGATTTTCGCAAATTTTATCAAATAATTATCATATTTAAATTAAAGTAAATAATTAATTCATTTTTTATCAGATTCAGAGACGCTTTGTGTATTTCGTCTCGCCATTTGCTCTTCATTACAGAAAAAACTCTCTCTGTGAATGCTGATGTGGCAGGAATAGAAATTAAATATTAATTTACTTTATACAAATTTGATAAATTATCATCAGTCTTATTAAATAATAGCTGCCATTTACCTGCTGTAGATAATTCCGCAAAACCTTCAGATCTGTATATCTGCTCATAAATTTTGTTTAATGACGCAATTTCTCCATAAAGATCATCCATATTTATATTAAGTTTTTGCAGATTTAAATTTACGTTTATGCTAACAATATTATCAAATTCAGCTTTGCTCTTTAAATTTTTATTGCTAATTGTAAATAACCAGTTTGTATTTTTAAAATCAAACCATTGGTTAGGTACTCTAAAGCTTTATCGATAAATCATAAAAAATTCATGTGAATTTCCCTGGCCAGTTCCGGTGCAGACAAAAGGTTTATTTTTTTGCTTGTTTCATATCCAAATATTCAAATTGCCATGACATAGTCTTAAGAAAGAATCGCCACTGTGAAAAAACGTCAACAAATGACTCGAATGAATGACCCGAATCTATTTTGAATTGTAGATAAATCAAATCATGCGAAATAAAATATTTTGGTGTAATTTATTGTTTCTATAAAGTATAAAGTACAATTAATCAAAAAAACGTACAATACTTTATTATAAAGTACGGGTGGCAAGCCTAACTACGACTCATTCCATTCGATCTTCGAAGTCACACAATCTTCACTTACCACCTATTCAGATAGAAACATTTCATGATGATTATGCCTCTTGGCGAACGTTTCGTGGTACTTTTAAGGCAGTCGTTTCCAATTCCAAGGCCAGTAATGTCGAAGAATTATTTTACTTGAAACAAAAGACCCAAGGTGAAGCTAGAAAAATTGTTCAAAAGAGTCCGCTTACCAGTCAAGGATTCGAATTAGCTTAGAATAATTTATGTTCACGTTTTGAGAATTGACGAGTTTTAGTAAATGGTCAGCTGAAGATCCTTTTCAGTCGACAGACGATTAGTACCGAATCAGGAATATCTCTAAAGCAATTTCAAAGGGATTTGAACTCCCATGTATCGGCATTAAAACTCCACGATGCGGATGTATCAAGTTGGGATCCAATATTCGTGTTCATATGCACAAACAGCCTTCCAGAGAATACACTTACGCAATGGGAACAGCAACTTAAAGACAAAACGGCTCTTCCAAAATGGCCAGAACTTGACGATTTTCTCACTAATTGAAAAAAGTGACGTGAAATCTAAAAGTCACTCTACGACAAGTGTCAACAGAAAAGTTAACAGTTTTCAAGCTAATATCTCTAGTCCAGAGTATCAGCTTTGTCCAAAGGAAAATCATACTATACGTAAATGTCCAAAGTTTTTAAAAATGAATTACCAACAAAGATTGCAAGAGATCAAAAAGGAATCTTTGTGTTTGAACTGTTTCTCCAAGACCAACAGTGTGAAAAATTGCACTAGCAAGCATAGCTGTTTTCAATGTCACAAGAGATATAATACACTTTTGCACAAGGAAATCGAAGAAACAGGTTGTCCTTTTCACAATTCATATCCACGTAGTATCTTAAACCCCAAGACAAATTCTTTTCCTCCTTCTACTTCAGGTAACATGCTGGTGAATATCGTGATGTTGCCGATTATATACAATCCTAATATAACAATAATCCTAATGTAATTGGCTTTTGCCTGAAATTTTTATTGTTGTTATGTTTTTTCAAATTTACATCATTTTAGTAATATAATTTACATGTCATCGAGAAATAATAATATAATATTCTTCTCGTGCGTTACTTCTTCTTATATAACAGTAAACATCAAGGAACACTTTAAACAATGATAATAATAGGATTCGTTCTAGAGATGGGATTGGTTTGATGGTAAAAATTGTGGCAACTCAAAGCAGAGATATTAAAATATGTCACATCAATGCCCAGAGCTTGAGACCTAAGATTGAAGAGTTTAGATTTATTTTTGAGAACACCGGCGTTGATTTTATATGTGTATCTGAGACTTGGTTTAAGCCTGAGTACACTGATTTATCGATTTCTTTGCAAGGTTACAATATCAGGAGGGTTGATAGAAATGGTTATGGAGGCGTGGCAATTTATGCAAAAAAAAGGAATTGTAATCAAAGTTCTCAGTAAATCTACAGACAATTTTATGGGTACTGCCGACAGTTCTTTTTTTATCATTTTATTATTTATTGAATCTTCAATTTAATTGAAACATCAATAAGTTGTTCAAATCTTAAATCTAAAAATGTTAAATATATGTTTAGCCAATGCTAAACAAAATTTTTAGTTTCAACGGTTGATGTTTGTTGTTTTACATCTCTCGTCTACGGCTGATAGAAAGAGTATCCCTCCTCCTAAGCCGGGTGTGGCCTCTATACTCTAGAATATTGCGCGCAAGTGGATTTGGGTGCAACTCTAGTTTTTTAATGTATTTTTTCTCGTGTTTAGAAAATACTGTCTTAACCAACGGAACATCGAGATCTTTGTGAATACGATGATTACGGATATTCCATGGGGCTGCTGTTTTAATACGCCTTTGAATTTTTTCTACATTCGATGCTGAGGCAGTGCCCCATAACTGGCCCATATTGGTTTTAGGATCGCATTGTATAATAGAAGTTTACAGTCTAGGCTTAGTATAGAGTTTCTTCCAATAAGCCAATTAATTTGGGCTGCTTTTAGTTTCATTTGGATCAGCTTTGCGTCTATGTGCGATTTCCATGTTAAACGAAGATCAAGATGAACGCCTAGATATTTGACTACAGTGTGTTGCGGTATAGTCTCGGTGTTGATTTGTATAGGCGGGCTTGTTTCCCTGCGTAACGTTAAAGTGACGTGTACACATTTCTGCTCATTAACTTTTATCCGCCACTGTTTTCCAGTTTTGATATGCAAATTCCGGGAAGCTTCGACAGGATTTTCATGAACGCTTCGAAAAGCTGTATCATCAGCAAATGTTGACGTGTGAATGTTAATGCTTAACGGTAAGTCAGAGGCATATATTAAATAAAGAAAGGGACCGAAGATGCTGCCTTGGGGAACTCCGGCTTTGATCGACTGCGGAGGGCTTAAAAAGTAGCTTTTTAAAAGCTTGACGATGATTGCGGTTAGAGTTCGTGTTAATTTGTGTATTAGACCCTCGTGCCATACTTTATCGAAAGCTTGAGAAACATCTATAAAGAGCGCAGAGGAAAATTTCTTTTTTTCAAAGGTGTCTCTAATTACGTTCACAAGTCTGTGAGTTTGTTCAATAGTGCTATGTTGACTGCGATAACCGAATTGATGATCTGGAATGCATCCACTTCTAGTCACTATAGGCATCAGCTTGCTCATGTACAGCTTTTCAAATAGTTTTAAATGTTGGACAATAAACTAATAGGCCGATAGGATTCAACCTTCGTATGATCCTTGGCGGGCTTTGGTATTATAATAATCATCGAAACCTTCTATTCTGCCGGATAGTATTGCAGCCGTAAAATACCATTAAAAATGAATAATATTATTCTTTTCCAATATATGGCAATTCTTAAAGCATTTTGTTGCTTATTTTGTTGACACTTGGGGCTGTTTTGGTGTTAAGACTAGCAATACCATTTTCAATCTCCACAATATAAAATTTTAGCGGTGTTTCTGGTAAAGAGACGACTGGTGGCAGTTCAGCAATATTGACAGAAATATTTGGAGTAAAAACTTTTTCTAAGCGTTTAACGAAAAGAGCACCTTTATCAGCATCAGTTCTTGCCCAGTTACCATTAGAGGCTAGTAATGGAGGTTTGCATATCACTGGCCTTTTAAGTCCTCTGGCTGAACGCCAAAGCGAATAATCTGTTGATAGTGTTGCATCGAGTTCTTGCAAAAATTTTTGCAGCGAAGCTGTTTTTTGTGTTTGCAAAACTTTTCTAAGCAGCTTGGTACACTCCTTAAGCTTTAATTTTAGCTGAGGCGATCTGTAACGTTGCCATTCTCCTCGAGCTCTCCCGTTTTCAGTCAATAGCCCTTCTTTATCTGCACAAAAAATATTGTTAAATCTCGCTTGTTGATTTGGTTGAATTATAGAAGCATTAAGAGCAGCTTGTTTAGCGTGTGCTTCAAACAACCTAATAGAATTTTCTATGTCAGTAGGTGTTCTCAATGGCATATTTTCCGTGCAATGAGCACTCAAATATTTTTTGTATTTCAGCCAGTTAATACGTGCAGATGTCAGCGGTAAATCACATGTTGGTGTTGCAGCTGTGTGGGAGTAAATAGTGATAATAGTTGGCGAGTGATCTGAAGATAAATCTGTTATCAGTCGTTTTCCCCCAACCAACAAAAATATCAGCAGCAGCGAAACATACGCTGCATACACATACTGACGTTGGCATGAGTTATTTTCCCTCAACCAGCAAAAATACCAACGGCAGCAAAATACCGCTGCATGCATTACTGACGTTATTACCAGAGAACCGCAATCAGCTGGAAGTTCCACGGGTATGAATATGCTGAATTTGCATACTAACACACTTAGCAATGACCACGCCGGCGGCAGCAAACGTCAGCAGCATCGTTCAATCAGACAGCGAAATTGGGTATAAAAGCGGAGGGTGATTTGGTATGGATGTTCTAGTCTAGTCTAGTCTGTAAAGTTCTAGTCTGTAGAATCTTGACAGAAAGCAATTCGGGAATATTCTTTAACACGTAACAACTAACCTGATCAAACACCAGCCTTAAAAAGCGGGTCCCTGTGAAGGCTTAATATATTTTATAAATCAAAACCTGATCAAACACCAGCCTTATAAAGCGGATCCCTGTGAAGGCTAAGTAATGTTTTAAAATAGTCTGTGGCTAATAAATAAAAATAATAATAACTAAATAATAAAAATAATGTTTTAATTCAAACATAAAATTTGGCGCAGACGGTAGCCGCGTAAATAATAACATCAAAGAAATATAATAATCCTTGTGTTGATCTTGCTCAAGAAAAAACTGTCGGGTGTAGCAAAACCAACAATACATAAAAGTCTAAATCCTAGCTACCTTGTATTGTTGCATCCTACAATCGACGGTGTAGAACTGCACAGGACAAATTGAATAAAGTCTAAATCCTAGCTACCCTCATATTGCCATTGGAGGACTAATCGCTAAAGCGGATCAGGACAAAAAGGAGAATTACTTTGATCGTAAAAATTCTGCGCGGTTGCGAACAAACACATAAAATCAAATAACAAAATAATTTAAAGTGAAAATAAGCCTAAGCCACAGACCACTATGAGGATAATAACCAGCGGAACATGGGTAAGTAGAAGACAGCTTTAATGGCCAATCCACAGACAAAGACAGACGAATTGATACAACGGATCGACAAGTGTAATTATTCAGTGGACAGTCTACAAGTTCTTGCGTGGACAGAACTTAAGGGTTTAGAAGCAGACAAAACATTCCTGGACAACCATAGGGAAACAATAAAATACCAAAGACTGACAAAATTAGAAGAAGTAAGCTATATCCTACAATTAATAAGCGAGTTAAGTAAAGATAGATCACAGGAGTTTATAAAGAAGATCGAAGAACTAGAAGAAACAAAAACATTTCTAAAGGGCCATTGCGAAAAGCTAAGAGGACAAATAGAATATACAGACAATTTATTAGAGGATGTAGTAAAGGAAAATACGGAATTAGAGAAACAGTTGAAAGGGAAAGGACTTAGTGAGGAAAACTTTAAAAAACATTTGAAACAACAGCAGTTGATAGAGACACAAGACGACACTATCCAAAGGCTACAAACAGCATTGGAAAACGCAAGAAGAGAGTTGGACACAATTTACAGAGCTAGTTCACCAACTCCTTCACTGCACGAAGAACTAAACGAAGCAGGACTACCAATAATAGTCATATCACACGATAAAGAAACACCTGCCTTGACGCTGTTGGAAAAAGTAAAAACCCTAATAAACAACGCAAGGAAAGCGGGTAGCAGGGGGTTCTCCGCGAAAACAAAAGCCAGGAAATTAAAGGAGTTAAGCGAATACACGCTAACATTCGGTGAATTAGAAGAAACCGAAGGAGTTGACAGCAGAATAACGGAGGAATTTAATAGACTGATCCCAGTGGCCCAACAAATTTTGGAAAGACGATCACCATCACCTCGGCAAAACCATACTATTGAGAGAGCAGAAATCGGAACGATCAGAATGACTTCGCTATCCGAGATTATTAAGATTGTAAACAACACAGTCCCATCATTCTTCGGGACCGATGGGCCTGACTTACCATCAGAAGTATTCAGGTACATACAAGGATGCAAGATGGTAGAAAGAGAAGTACTCACAGGTGCCAATAACGTTCTAACACAAGATGTAATACAATGCCTGAAACTGAGACTCCTAGGGGGCGCCTACTCAAGAATTTCCCAGATGAATTTCAGTTCCGTGGACGCGTTATGTAATGCGCTCAAGAAATATTATCTAAAAAGTGTAGTGTATGTATATCACTATGTGCTAAATTTTTGTACACTGCTGTTTGTCGTGCAGTTGTAATATGAACTATTTAATAAAGTAAACAAACATTCTTTTATTGGCCTTGAATGAATAAGCGTACTGTCAGCAAGTTTCACGGAGTTCATTAACGTATAGGGATTTTTAAACAAAATTGATTTCGTGGGATAGTGCTGACATAGATAATAATTTAGAATAAATTTTAGTATATAAGCTGAGACAAAATTCAATAAACTTTAGAATTAATTTGACAATCAAATTTTGAAGTCTATTATTATATTCTCAAAATGAAATCGGCACTTCTGGTGCTGAAGAAAAGCGGCTGCAGAGCTCAGTAAATACTTCAAACATTAAAAACACACACTCACCACATGGCGATCCTGCCAAACAAAATTTGCGTTTTTGTTAAATAAGATTTTTTAGAAAACAAAATTTTTTTTTTATCCTGCTAAAACAATATTTTATTGAAAAAATTTTTATCCTGCCAATCAATCTAAATGAGTCCTGGAGAATCCACACAAAAAAAAAATAAATTTTTGAGATCCTGTTTGTTTTCCTTTTTTTAAATAAATTTATTTTTCTAAATGACTCAAAAAGAAGTCAACGAAATTTTCGAACGCTGGCAAAAAGTTCTACAAGAGGAGTACGTTCCAGAAGGAAAGATTTTTTTTATCCTGCTAAAATAATGCTGCTGCTGTTATTCATTCAATAAGGAACCACTACAAGAAATAGACATACATAAAGGAAATAACAGAAATTTTGCAAATCATCGTTATAACAACATCGACAAAATTTAAAAAGGGTGAACATATTCTAAGCTATACCGTCGTCTGCTTCGTACAGTTGTTAAATATTAAATTTTATATTATTATAATATTAATAACTAATTAATAATTAATTATAAAAAAAGATCTTATAGAAAACAAACAAAATATGAAACCATACATATATACATACAAAGCTCTTAGAATCAATTTTATATACTTATATATAAATATAAATAGAGTCAAGAAAAGAACATGAATGAATGAAGATTAATTTTTAAAAAAACATCTAAAAAAGAAATTTTTTTTATATACATAAACTTTACTATATACTACCATTAAAACAACAGTTGCAAAAACGGAGAGTAATTAAATGATAACATTAATTTATAATTAACAATACGAAAAACAAAATACAAAAATTAGTTAATTATGAGGTAAACCAACTGCTAAAAAAAAAAAAAATAAAGTTATAGACAAAAAAAAAAAAAAAAAAGAAAAAGAAAAAGAAAAAAAAAAACTAAAAAAAAAGAAACACAACAAACATGTTTTAGGATAAAGAAACTCTAAAAATAATAAAAATAGGGGTTTAAAAAGTTATAAAACATTTTTTTAGAGTAACATTACTACTTTTTACAAACACGTCATAACTGGGAAGGAATAAATATTTCTGTAGACCAAAAAAAACGTGAAATATAACAAACGAAAAAGATTAGCAGAAGTTATATTGATTTTGTTGTCTTCGGTTTGATGGTATTTGCCAAAGTTATTAAGACTTGGCATAAGTTTTCACTTTTTGAAACGACGTATATAAGTTTATATATGAATTTTTTTATGATTAAAATAATTTCAAAATTACTTTTTAGCTAAAAATGTTCTTTAT
Source organism: Lypha dubia (assembly GCA_947311025.1). NCBI lineage: Eukaryota > Metazoa > Arthropoda > Insecta > Diptera > Tachinidae > Lypha > Lypha dubia. The sequence goes on along the minus strand of OX371263.1, from coordinate 44,820,915 downwards.
TTATTTTTTAATTACAAGGTAACTTTTAATGTTAAAGCAAAGAAAACAAATGTGTATGCATGTAAAACTATTAGATTTTAGAATACCGCAATGGATTACATTTAAAACCATTTAAATTAAATTTAACTACTACAGACATATTCATTATATAGTTAAAAAACCTACAGTTAGACATTTGCATATAAGTATATATAGTTAAAACGTTAATATATAAATTTAAATATGTATAACTAAATATAAAGAAAGTAACTTTCAATTGGACAGAAGATTGCCAAATAGCATTTGGGACACTAAGAGACAAATTAAAAAACCCGCCTATATTACGATATCCGAACTTTGACAAAACATTCATTTAGGCGACAGACGCTTCAAATGTAGCTCTGGGAGCAGTCCTTTCACAGGGTGAAATCGGAAACGATTTACCCATATCATATGCAAGTAGAACATTAAATAAACATGAGAAAAATAAATCAGTAATTGAAAAAGAGTTATTAGGTATTCATTGGGGAATACAATTTTTTAGACCATATCTATATGGTAGAAAATTTACCGTAGTCACAGACCATAGACCTCTTATTGCTTTGTTTACCCATAAAAACCCGTCTTCAAAATTAACCAGAATAAGACTTGAATTATCAGATTATGACTTTGATATAAAATATAAGAAGGGAGCGAATAATACAAACGCAGACGCTCTATCGCGTGTAGAAATAAACTCACAAATATTAAGAGACATAATTCCAATCTATATTGATGAAAGAGAAAAGAAAACCTTGGCAATAACAAGAAATATGTTTAACAACAAAATGAAAAATGAAATTAATACCGAAATGAAAAATAAATATGATGAAGATGAAAATAAAACGAACGACAGCATATCTCGAAAGGAGACTGATCACCTCCACATGTGGGAATGTACGTCAATAAATAATATTAAGGGTACCCAAAAGATTGAATTTATATATGATAATAAGCTGCAGCAAGAATTAAAAAATAAACTAAAAGAGAAGAATGATAAAATAACGCGCATAATATGCAATAAAAGCGAAAATCCTATGTTTTCAGGAACATTTATGGAGAAACTTTTATTGAGATTGAGGAAATTGAAATTTAAAAAGTACGTACTATATGATAATGATGAAATATTTAAATATATAACGGCCGAAGAATTGAAGGAAAAGTATAACAATATAAAGAAAAACGATATCGAAATAATTATATACAGAATGCCAAGAGAAATAAAAGATAATATAACACAATATAGATTGATAGAAGAATTTCATGACTCACCACATGGAGGACATTTTGGAATTAGGAAAACACTTTCCAAATTAAAACAAAGATATATATGGAAAAATATGAACAAAATGGTTAGAAAATACATAACAACATGTGATTCATGCCAAAAACATAAACAGATAAGAAATACAAAAGAACCCTTTACTATAACAGATACACCATCACACGGTTTCGATACTGTTGTAATGGACACAGTTGGACCATTAAGACCATCCGGACAATTTAGATACATACTTACAATGCAGTGCGAACTGACAAAATATGTTGTTGCTTGTCCGATTGAATCTAAAGATGCCAAAACAGTCGCGAAAGCTTTAATAGAACATATTGTATTAAAATACGGTTTATTTAACATTCTCAAAACAGATAGAGGAACTGAATTTACCAACGAAATAATGAGAGAGATTTGTGTATTATTAAAAATAAAACAAAATTTCTCAACACCTTACCATCATGAAACTTTAGGTACAATAGAACGAAATCATCGCGTTCTAAATGAATATTTTCTAAATTTTGTAGATGACAATAGTTGGCATGAGTGGATACCATATTATACTTTTGCTTTTAATACGACACCAAATGTCGATACAGACTATTCTCCGTTTGAACTAATTTTTGGTAGACTTCCTAGACTGCCAAACGACACTTTAAGTGATACTAGAAAGATTTATAATACTGACAACTATTTAAATGAACTAAAGATTAGACTTCACAACTCATTATAAAGAGCAAGAGAGATAATTCTCGAAGTAAAAAGAAAAAGAAAATTAGAATCTGAAAAGAAGCAAAATAGAATAGATCTTAGAATAGGAGATTTAGTTTTAGTTAAAGTTTTAAATAGAAAAAAGTATGAACCTCCATACAAAGGCCCATACAAAGTATTAGATATAGAAGATTTAAATATACTTATAGAAATTGATAATAAAACAAAATTAGTACATAAGAACAGTCTAAAAAAATATTTGAATTGACAAACAACAATATATATATAAGAACTTAAAATTTATTTTTGTAGACACATACATAAGTATAATTATATATACATAAGCAAAATATCAAAACATTTTTTACGTTTATAAAGTTTAATATTACATCAACAATTGTTAATTTCTTTCTATAAAATTACAATTTTTTTTAGATATAGTACATAACGTCTTGTTCAGCCAAAGTATTTGTTTTTCTTGTTTCATTTTTAATAATACCCAAAACCAATAAGGGTGAGGGTGTAGTGTATGTATATCACTATGTGCTAAATTTTTGTACACTGCTGTTTGTCGTGCAGTTGTAATATGAACTATTTAATAAAGTAAACAAACATTCTTTTATTGGCCTTGAATGAATAAGCGTACTGTCAGCAAGTTTCACGGAGTTCATTAACGTATAGGGATTTTTAAACAAAATTGATTTCGTGGGATAGTGCTGACATAGATAATAATTTAGAATAAATTTTAGTATATAAGCTGAGACAAAATTCAATAAACTTTAGAATTAATTTGACAATCAAATTTTGAAGTCTATTATTATATTCTCAAAATGAAATCGGCACTTCTGGTGCTGAAGAAAAGCGGCTGCAGAGCTCAGTAAATACTTCAAACATTAAAAACACACACTCACCACAAAAGCAAGAGCTTAGATAAAATAAGTGAACTAATATTGGGTTGCAAACAGAGCATCAGAGAGTCAGCATGCAAATTTGGAGAACGCCTGGATAACCTATTGAATGAGGCAAAAACAACTATAGAGAACGGATGGCCGGTGGGACCTGGCCGCCAAACCATGCTGAAGGACTTCAAACGGATAGCAGTGAGAAGTTTCATCAAGGGGTTGAAAGACCATGCTCTCAAAGCTCGATTTGTGGGACAGGAAGAGCTCACTAAGTTGATAGAGATAGTGGAAAATGCAGAGGAATTGTTTGGCGAACCAACGCACAGCATCAACGTAATAGATTCAGAAGTCCCCTGTAGTTTTTGTAACAAGATGGGACAGGAATGGAATACCTGCAAAAAGCGGCTAAACACACCATACTGTATGAGCTGTGGAAAATACGGCCATGAAATGGGGCCACTGTGCAGGAATATCGTGAGCTGTACGTTCTGTGGAAACAGCGGGCACGATGTGGAAAACTGCAGAAAGAGATTAGGCTCCTTATACTGCCGATTGTGTAGGATAAACGGTCACAAGGAAACCCCTTTCTGTGAGCCAAGAAGAAACATACCCAACCAAAATCAATTGGATAGAAGGACGGCAGAAAACAATAGGAGGATAACAAACACAAAATTCCGTGGAAGCCCACAAATAGCGACGGGACATAACATAAACAGAGGGGCAAACAGAAACAATGGTACACGCCCAACCTGTTTTAAATGTCAGCAACAAGGACACTTTGCACGGGACTGCAGAAGTAATGTTAGACAGACTGAAGCAATGGGTTCAGGGATCTACCAACAGGTGCAAAGTAGCAATAGTGGCAGGGACCTAGCTAACAGACCAGTAAAGGCCCACAGCAATACTAATCGGACAAATGCTCAGGGAAACGAAATTCGGCCCAGTTATCGCCAATAACTGGGGTCCCGCAAATTAACAGAAAATCAGATTGGCATAAAAAAGAGAACAACTACAATTATAATAAAGAAACAAAAAGAGAGAGTCGGGTAAATAAAGATGATATGGAGACTGACTCAGAAACAGAGCAGCCAACCAGGATAGTAACCGAGGCAGTTTTACACTCGGTAAAAAAGGAGAACGGGCACACTATAGAAGAAAATACTGCGAAAGATAATAAATCACACAAAAATGAAGAGAAACAAAGTAAAGAGATAATACCAAATATAAATAATAGTACTGAATCACCGGGCAATGTGGACACAGTTTTTATTACACTACCCTGCCAAGGAGCTAGGGAACGAAAATTGGTCTTACTTGTAGATACGGGAGTAGTTACTAAAGTGCCGGTTAATATCATTTCGAGAGATAAAACTGTGGTTGTACAAAAACAGGAAATTTCCCGTGGAGTTTATGTTGGAAATATTGTCGTCAACATTAAAAATGGAGGCACAGCAGTACCCATACTGAACGCAACCCAGAAAGATATCCCATGGAGGAAGGAAATCCAGTCGAGATTTTCAAATTTCAATCATTACACACAGTATGGAGGGACAGATCAAAGCACATTATCGTTGTCAAATAAGGGTGAAACAATAAGACGTCTAAAAAGCTACATTATGACGGAAATTAATTGGAAAAAGAGAAGAAGGAAAAATTCACCACAAAATCGACGCTAGAAGTAACGCTGATACCATGCCTATCATGGTCGTAAGTTCTTCAATGTCTGAAATATAAAAGAAATACATATTTATACAGGACTATAAATAAGAAACAATGGAACATACCTTAAAGGGACAATGAAAAATTTCGTCAAGATGGTTCCAACTTGCGGAACCGGGAACCCAGGTCGACGAGAAAGGAGCTGAAAGAAGCAAAATAGTTAGTAAAGGGTAAAAGGTTAAAACAAGGATGGAACGCTACTGACCCGGGATCACCTTCTAATCGGCCAACGAATACTTCTCTAGAAATAAAAATTAAGAATAATTTGACTAATCAATCAAACAGAGCAAAAATCTAAAAAAAAAAAGAGAAAACAAGGTCACATGTAAGTAAGTAAGTGTCCTAAAGTATACAAAATTGTTGGATAAACAACAAAAAAAAAATAATAAAATTAATAATTCTTTTGCAACAGATTTACGAAAACGTATTAAAATAAGAATAAATAAGATACGTATAAAATTTTTTTCAATAATATTTAAATTCTAGAAATTTTTCGAGCAATGAAAGTTTTTAAAAATATTCTTCAAAAATGAAACTAAAGAATATCCAAATGAATTTCACTCCAGATTATTTTGTGTTGAAAGCACGAATTACACTCACAGTCTTGCGGGACATGAAGAAGAATTGGAAACCGAATAAGCATATGAGAAAGAACATAGTGGTGCAAGGAAGGGCTTACCGAATTGTGGTAAACAGGAATGGAGAGGAAGTTCTAAGGGCGATATAATTCGAAATCACGTCCGATTACTATTTCAAAAACACGTCCGATCACTTATTTATATTTTATTTTTGTTTTCTTCTCCCCAAATAAAATCATTTTGTTGGACAATAACACTGAGGATTTTTATAGGAAAAAGCAGTTAATAAATTCAAGAAAAACTTTAAAAAGAAAAAGAACAATATTTTGAAATTAAAATATTTAAAAGCATAAATCAAAACGAAACACCAAATTTAAAGGAAACCGAGAGAAACCAAAAATTAAAAACAGCAACCACATAAACAGCATAATTAAAGCAAAAATTTAGTAGCAGAGCCTATAGTCAAATACACACTAGTTTTTAGCACGAAGTTCAACAGATTCTACACCAATTGAAACACCAATGAAACATATCGGAAAGATTAATTTCATAACAAATTTAAAAAAAGAAAGAAAAGACCGATATAATTTAGAGGAACGAGTTAATGCAGACATTCAAATTACCTGTATTACTGCGTTTTTTTTATTGGACATTTTTTTTGGCTTCTAGACGACCGTTGGTTGATTTGCAGCGGGTGAAAATTCCTTTTGGGTGGAAGTATTCTTATCATTTTCTGTTGAAACCATTATGCGGAAGAAAAATGTTGGCCTTACAAAAATTGTACACTTCACTTGCGTATAATTAACTCAATATTTTACTTTGTGGAAATCTATTTAGTCCTGTTTTTTAATCCAATTGCAAGGGATTTTGTTTTTTTTTTTTTTTTCTCTTTCAATTTATTGAAAACTTTTTGTCACTTCATGAAACAATTTTTTTTTCTCGGGTTTGTATTAAAATTAGTAATTAAAATTAGTAATTGAACTAAAATTACGAATTTAGTTAAAAAAAAGTATTCACATCTATGTAAATTTTTAATAAAATTAATGACTGCATAGCAGTAGAAACAGAAAGCAATTGCAAAAATTTTTAATGTTTGCACATGCTTGCGTCGGTAGATGTTTGAATAATAGAAACAAAATAATAATAATAAAAACAAAATAAAACCCTGCAGTTTTATGCACATTAATAGAAACATAAATAAAGCAATTACAAGCATTTTTAATGTTTGCACATGCTTACAACTGCAGGGTAAAAATGAATGAAAGATATCCAAACTGAGATGAAATACAGTTTTAATGTTCTCCAAAATTATTGTATGAAATATACTAGAACTCAAATACAGGAACAAAAAGCGACCCAATTGGCATAGACACCCAATTGTGTAAAAAATTAAAACGATATAAAATATGTATAGTAAAATATACATACACATTTATAGCAATAATCGCTCAATTATTGAGCCCAATAGTTCTTACAAAGTTGTGATTGATTCATGGCGCAATAAATACAAAATTGTTATACGTATTGCATAAAACTTGAAATGCAAAACTGTTCACAATTATGTTCAGTGACGAAAATTGTCGGCCATTTATGCATCAACAATGACAACGGTTAACGAAATCAATTAAGTTTAGGTTTAATTTATAAATTTGAAACAGAGAATTGAACTCAAATTAAATTCCAAAAATTTCCAACTGGGTTATTTACGTTTTTTTTTTTTTGCATGAGTACTTGGTTATGAAACATGATTCCACAGCAAAATTTTGCCAGACAATTTCACGGCCAATGACAACTAAATCAAACTGCATAGTTTAATGTACGTATGTGCATATGTATATGTATGTATATGTGGGCATATGGATATGCAAACAGTAACAATAATAAAAAACTTTTCGAATTTTTTTTCTGTTTGTTGTTGATTTGAAAATAATTATACGCGTATGTATAATTTTTCTTTCAGATCAACAGAAACAACAAAAGTATTAAATTTCGGTGTATGAGTTTTTTGGTTATGACCAATAATTAGTTTTAGTATTATTAGGGGTTTCCTACAGGCTGATTTTTTGATCAGTTATTGTTTTACGATTCTAATAAAACAATGTTGTTTGTAATTGTTGATGTTATATTACATTTGCTCGACGTTTCGTTGGCTTTTTTCCAACTTCTTCAGGAGCTTTCTTTATATTTGAAAATCTAATAAATTTAAATTAAATGATTTATTACAATATAAATATTTATGTCTATATTTTTATATATAAACTTACTATTTTAAAGCATTTGGTTTATAAAATTTAAAAGTGGACATCACGACATAAGTTAACTTTAAAAATTATTAAAATTAAAAAACCAGGACATCACAATATAATTACATATGTAGTTAGATAAATTTTTTTATAAATAAATATATATGTATGTAAATAAATATGGCACAACACAATTTATCACAGTATAGGTTTCAATTGTTTATCACAGATTAGTCAGATAATATTGCTATTGCATATTGTAATTTGGTGTTGTCTTTGTCTTCCTTTGTGTTCATTGCGTGTTTGATCCGTTCCTGTATTCGTAGACTCTCCAAAGTGTAACGTTTATTGTGTTTTATTTCTCTGTCTAAAATTTTTACATCTTTAAAACACATATTATGTTTGCTCTCTTTTATATGTTGAGATAGTGCCGTGCTTTCTTTTCCCTTTTCAACGTCTGTGGTGTGTTCCGCTATTCTTGTTTCTAGTCTTCTTTTTGTTGTCCCCACATATATTTTATCGCATTTTTCTACATCGTTGCCACCACATTTTATTTCGTACACAACACTGTCAATTTTCATCTTATTTATTTTTGTTTTTTTGCGCGTGAATAAACGCCTTATTGTATTGTTGGATTTGTGTGCTATTTTCGTTTTTTCCACTTTTATGATCTCTTTTAACAGTTTGTTTTCTGTTAATTTTGGTACATATGGTATACTATGAAAAATTATGTCGTCTTTCAGTAGTATTGTTTTTTTATTATTATTGTTTTTAATTGTTTTATGTATTAATTTATTTATGACATTAGTTGGATAACTGTTATTTTTTAATATTGATTTAATTTTTTCCATATTTTCTGCTTTATATTTATCATGGCTTAAGGTAAGTACTTTTTTTATTAGATTTGTTGCCGAATTTATTTTCATTCCTATAGGTTGTGTAGAAAAGTAATTTATTATTCGTCCTGCAGATGTAGTTTTTGTGTACCAATTTGTTATTAATTTTTCATTGTTTTTTATAATTTTCATATCCAGATATGGTAATTCCATGTTAATCTCTTTCTCCATTGTGAATTGTATCTTTTTGTGATACTTATTTAATAAATCCAAAATGATTTCTGCATCCTTATGTTTTATTACTGCAAACAGGTCGTCAACCTATTTGGATATGTGTTTTATTTGTACGTTATTTTCCCCTAATTCTTTAATTACTTTGTCTAAAAGATTGTCGAGCACTATATCTGCTATTGTCGGAGATAATGGGTCTCATGCATAAAACGTGAGCTTGAGCTCGGACTCGATTTTTTGAGTAAAAGGTGCTTGTCGTATGCATAATAAAATTTGATGTATTTGCTTTTACTCACTGCTCACGTTTGATCTCGTCTTGCTCAGTTGGAACTAAGTTAGATGAGCTTGTGCTCATTTTCATATGCATAAAAACAAGCTTTTGCTTTCTTTTGTGAGCTCTTGCTCAAATTTTGTTGAGCCTGCTTTATAGTTGACTCGCGTACACTAAAAAGGAATCATGGCTGAATAGTTTGTGCCACAAAGAAATACAAAATGTTATCAACAGCGTAAAACATTTTTAGCAAGTGAGGATAAAAAATTATACAGTCTTGTATTCTTAATTATTAATTTTTTTTTATATAATTAATAATAAAATGATAAATACATAGGTAAGATGATAGTAGCATCTGCTGGTTGGCTAATTATTTTTTTGAGGAGTCAGAAGAAACACGAGGTGGTGCCCTCAGCAACATTGATAAAATTCGATTGTATTTAAGATTTTGGGCAGATCCTGGATTCCAAAATGGTATAGCCACAGATATTGGAGTCCATCAATCAACTGTGTCGCGAACTATTGCGGAAGTTGCGAAACTTATATCTGCCAAAGCAAGCGAGTGGATAAAATTCCTGAAAGATGCAGATGAAATACAAGATGCTCAAATGAAATGGGAAGCAAATTATTGCTTTCCATTTGCAATTGGAGTGATTGATTGTACTCATATAAAAATTAAAAAACCTATTTTTTTAAAATAATTTTTTTATTGGCTGTTTTATTCATGTCTATTTTATTTTTTATGCGAAATTTCATGTTAGCTATTTTTTTTATTATATTTTTCCCCGTTAATTCAATGCCAAATTTTTGCTTAATTTCTGTTACACATGTTTCTATTGTTTTTTTTTTTTTATTTTTAATGCTTGGTAATTGACTCTTTTCTAGTAAATATTTATTTTGTTTTATTTTTTCTACTAAAAGTTTATAAATGTCGTCAGTTTCTATCTTATTATTATTATTTAATTCTACTTCTATAACAATTAGACGTTTGATCTCCCTTTGCTCAAGTAATTGCAATTGGTTTGAACTCATTTTTATGCATACGAAATTGAGCAAAAGCTGTTGCTTTTTGATTGAACTCGAATTACGAGCAATTGCTCACCTGCCTCAACTCAGCGCTTTTACTCGTTTTTATGCATGAGACCCATTATTATTCGAGTTCAATCAAAAAGCAACAGCTTTTGCTCAATTTCGTATGCATAAAAATGAGTTCAAACCAATTGCAATTACTTGAGCAAAGGGAGATCAAACGTCTAATTGTTATAGAAGTAGAATTAAATAATAATAATAAAATAGAAACTGACGACATTTATAAACTTTTAGTAGAAAAAATAAAACAAAATAAATATTTACTAGAAAAGAGTCAATTACCAAGCATTAAAAATAAAAAAAAAAACAATAGAAACATGTGTAACAGAAATTAAGCAAAAATTTGGCATTGAGTTAACGGGGAAAAATATAATAAAAAAAATAGCTAACATGAAATTTCGCATAAAAAATAAAATAGACATGAATAAAACAGCCAATAAAAAAATTATTTTAAAAAAATAGGTTTTTTAATTTTTATATGAGTACAATCAATCACTCCAATTGCAAATGGAAAGCAATAATTTGCTTCCCATTTCATTTGAGCATCTTGTATTTCATCTGCATCTTTCAGGAATTTTATCCACTCGCTTGCTTTGGCAGATATAAGTTTCGCAACTTCCGCAATAGTTCGCGACACAGTTGATTGATGGACTCCAATATCTGTGGCTATACCATTTTGGAATCCAGGATCTGCCCAAAATCTTAAATACAATCGAATTTTATCAATGTTGCTGAGGGCACCACCTCGTGTTTCTTCTGACTCCTCAAAAAAATAATTAGCCAACCAGCAGATGCTACTATCATCTTACCTATGTATTTATCATTTTATTATTAATTATATAAAAAAAAATTAATAATTAAGAATACAAGACTGTATAATTTTTTATCCTCACTTGCTAAAAATGTTTTACGCTGTTGATAACATTTTGTATTTCTTTGTGGCACAAACTATTCAGCCATGATTCCTTTTTAGTGTACGCGAGTCAACTATAAAGCAGGCTCAACAAAATTTGAGCAAGAGCTCACAAAAGAAAGCAAAAGCTTGTTTTTATGCATATGAAAATGAGCACAAGCTCATCTAACTTAGTTCCAACTGAGCAAGACGAGATCAAACGTGAGCAGTGAGTAAAAGCAAATACATCAAATTTTATTATGCATACGACAAGCACCTTTTACTCAAAAAATCGAGTCCGAGCTCAAGCTCACGTTTTATGCATGAGACCCAATGGATTACCCATGGGCATACCATATGTTTGATGATAAAATTTTCTGTCGTATGTAAAATAATTGTTGTCGTTTAAGCAAAATTGTAATATTTTTAAGAATTGTTGTCTGGGTATGTTTGTAAGTGTCCCATTTTGCAAGTATGTTTTTGATTGCTATATAGATCGGTATATTAGTGAACAGGGATATGACGTCGAAGGAGACTGTAATATCATCCCTTTCTATTTTTATATTTTCTAGTTTTTCTTTGAGTTCTATGGAGTTTTTTATATTACATGTTGGTGAAATTAAGTTTTTTAGAATTCGGCCTATAAATTTTGACAATTGGCAGCATGGTAGTTTGAGAGAAGATGATATTGGACGTAGTGGGATGTTTTCTTTGTGGATTTTTGGTAGTCCATATAGTTCCGGAGCTGCAGCAGCATAAGTTGTCATTATTGTTTTTTCGTATTTTGAAATATGTCCATTTTTCATTAGTTGCGCAATTATGTTGTTATTTTTACGCTGTAATTTTTCAGTGGGGTCTTCTCTTATTGATTTGTACGTATCTTTGTTATTTAAAAGTGTTGACATTTTATTAAAATAGTCATTTTTGTACATGATAACAGTTTTGTTACCTTTATCTGCCAAAGTTACTATAATCTTATCTTTACTTTTATATATTATATCTTTTGTTTCTTCATATAAATTTCTCTCTTTCATTGTTGTTCAGATTTCTTTTGTAATTTGAGATTCTATTTGCTATTTGAGATCTTGTTATTTCTTTCTTGGTGTCATCTTTTATATTTTGTACCCACTGTTCCAAATCTGCTATCAGTGGTATCGTCTTAAAATTATGTTTATTTACCGGTAACGCAAATTTACTTCCTAATGATAATAGCCATTTACATTCTCTACTAAATTCAACGTCTGTCATATTTATAAACCAGTCTTCTTTGTATACAAAATTCAGTTCTTCGAATTTTTTCTTCTTTAATTGGTTAATTTTTGATAAGTGTGTTTCATGTAGTTTTCTTTTAATATTATAGAATTTATTCCATTGCTCTTTCTTAAAAATCGACCATTCATTTTCTTCCAGTGTATTGCATAATTTTCTATTGATTTTGTATATTTCTTTTTTTATTAGTGTTGTTGTAATATATGTCTCTCTTATTTCAGTATTCAAAAGTTTCGTTTGTAAGTTCGTCTCTATTTCTTTTAATTTATTTAATCCTGTTTTTGTTGTGAACAATTTATTGAGTTGAGTAGTTGAATCCTTTATATGTTTTGGTTTTATACCAAATCGTCTACAGTTTTGTAAAAATTTCAATCTTTCGGTTTGATTTGCTAGTCTCTCAACTTCTCTGCTGTATTTTTTATCAGCGGCAATCGTTGCTGTGTTGTATTGTGCTCTAATATATTGAAAAAAGCTTGGCATTTTGATGCTTTTGTTCAAATTCATTTAATCTTTATATATTATTTTCTTTTTTAGTAAATTTTATTTACTTACGGCAGGCCTACCGGAACTATTCTGTGTATGAGTTTTTTGGTTATGACCAATAATATTTATTTACATACATATATATTTATTTATAAAAAAAATTTTCTAACTACATATGTAATTATATTGTGATGTCCTGGTTTTTTAATTTTAATAATTTTTAAAGTTAACTTATGTCGTGATGTCCACTTTTAAATTTTATAAACCAAATGCTTTAAAATAGTAAGTTTATATATAAAAATATACACATACATAAATATTTATATTGTAATAAATCATTTAATTTAAATTTATTAGATTTTCAAAAATAAAGAAAGCTCCTGAAGAAGTTGGAAAAAAGCCAACGAAACGTCGAGCAAATGTAATATAACATCAACAATTACAAACAACATTGTTTTATTAGAATCGTAAAACAATAACTGACCAAAAAATCAGCCTGTAGGAAACCCCTAATAATACTAAAAGTATTAAATTTCTTTCGCTAACAAAATACTAGCAAAGGCAACTGAACTCACTTTTTAATAAAAAAAAAGAGCTTTAATCAGTTGAAATTTTGTAAATTTTTTCCTACTCATTTTTGCAACGTTTTAAAATGTTTTTAAAAATTTTCAATTTCGTGTAAAAGTTAGTTCAAGGTTAAGATAAAAAATAAAGACAATGTTAAAAAGTCTTTTTTTAAAATATCAAACAAAGAATTTGTCATACATACATACAATTTAATATTAAGTAAAAATTAAGGTCATACTCATACACAATACACTTATAGAAAATTCATATAATTTTGGAAATAACTTGAATCGAAAAAGATTACACTAACATTTTTACAACCCTATCTGTAGGCAGAAGATCTTATTTTTCTATTAATTAGTATTTACGTTATTAAAAAAAATATCTTACTTAATTTTTTTAAGAGAAAACTGCCACATAAAAAATAAAGTTAATAATTTCTGTATGAAAAGTAATATTATCAGGCTCAAGTTCAGTTTTATTGAATTAATGAAAATTCAATATAACTAAGAGTTTTTTTGTGTTGGAAAGTATTATTATTTATATCCAATCAGTTTTTAGCAGAACGTATCAGTACTGATTTCAAGGCCGCTACACCTCTCATCAGCGTTCAATTGTCCATCTTTACAATTTTCGTAAAGTGGATACTAATTGAGAAGAATATCAACTATTTAACCAGTTTTTCAACAGAAATAGAATATGAGAATTAATTTTTAATTCAATTTTTATTCTACAATGAGACAGTGCTGGTTAGTACGAAATTCCCTCATTATTGTTTGGAAAGTACTAATAATCAACACAAACTCATAGTCCGTTATCATCAAAGTATTCTACTTTGTATTCTAACGTTTTTGTTTTTTTTTTACTTTATATTAGGGAAATTCACATATTACTGTGACCCTTTTATTAGGGTATTTATAGCTCGTGCCCAAGCGGAATTAATATTTTTATATTATTATTATTACGAATAAACGTAATTATTATTTGAACTTATATTGATTTACATATGAAAAGTAATATTATCAGGCTCAAGTTCAGTTTTATTGAATTAATGAAAATTCAAAATTACTAAGAGTTTTTTTGTGTTGGAAAATATTATTATTTATATCCAATCAGTTTTTAGCAGAACGTATCAGTACTGATTTCAAGACCGCTACACCTCTCATCAGCGTTCAATTGTCCATCTTTACAATTTTCGTAAAGTGGATACTAATTGAGAAGAATATCAACTATTTAACCAGTTTTTCAACAGAAATAGAATATGAGAATTAATTTTTAATTCAATTTTTATTCTACAATGAAACAGTGCTGGTTAGTACGAAATTCCCTCATTACTGTTTGGAACTAATAATCAACACAAGCTCATAGTCCGTTATCATCAAAGTATTCTACTTTGTATTTTAACGTTTTTGTTGTTTTTACTCTATATTAGGGAAATTCACATATTACTGTGACTCCTGCTAATGAGGGAATTTCGTACTAACCAGCACTGTTTCATTGTAGACTAAAAATTGAATTAAAAATTAATTCTCATATTCTATTTCTGTTGAAAACTGGTTAAATAGTAGATATTCTTCTCAATTAGTATCCACTTTACGAAAATTTTAAAGATGGACAATTGAACGCTGATGAGAGGTGTAGCGGCCTTGAAATCAGTACTGATACGTTCTGCTAAAAACTGATTGGATATAAATAATAATATTTTCCAACACAAAAAAACTCTTAGTAATTTTGAATTTTCATTAATTCAATAAAACTGAACTTGAGCCTGATAATATTACTTTTCATATGTAAATCAATATAAGTTCAAATAATAATTACGTTTATTCGTAATAATAATAATAATAATATAAAAAAAATGTTAATAATTTCTTTAAATATCCGTAAACATTGTCCTGTAAATTAACAGTAAAGACTTGTATTAAGGCCGAAAATTTTTAATAGAGAAAATAAAATACATATTTACAATCGTAAAAGTAGATTAAGAAAAATTGGATTTATATTAAATTTATGAAAAATGCTAAACAAATTACGATTTATTATTCAGGCAAACATACAATTTAATGTTGAAAATTATAAAAATTATATTTTTAAAACAACTCTTCTCAACTAGTAATAATTAATTGAAAGAAATATATACAAAAATAAAAAACCAACCAAATAATGATACAAACTTAACTTATAAAACTTAGAAATAAACAAACAAATAACAAATATTTGAAAATTAAAATTTTTGATCAAAATAATTAGAATTAAAAAACGAAATAAGCAAATATATGTAAAAATTTTTTTGGAAATCACATATGTAACTGGTTGAGTATAACAATTCAAAATAGTTTCTAAACTCCCATTCTTGTTAGTGATTCAATATAATAATAATAAGAAATAATAGTAATAAGAAATTTTAACAATATGTAAGAAAAGAAATGTTTATATAAGTATACGTAAGAAAAAATTGTTAGTTATGAGATTAAAAATATTAACCCGTGTTTTAAAATCAACCAATAATCATCATCCCGTTAACAATGAAGAATCCAACAATCATCAACAGCAGCCTATATCTATCAACTTCACACAAACGCAAAACCTATATACGATACCACAACACATACCTAGACGGAATGACCAGTTCCGTTGAAAAGAGGGGAACCACTACAACGCCAATGACAACTACAAAGTCAATAACAACAGTAGTAGTTCACCAGCAATATCATATTTTTTCCTTGGTGACGCAGCAAACGTACCAAGTCGACAGACATTTAGCAGTCACCAACTAATGGTAAACTGCGAACCTTCAGGCAATCGAGGCTCGGGAGATCATTACATATTACTTTGAGAGCTGCCAAAGCTGTATCGCCAAGGTAGTCGGATTCATACACACATCTATTTTGACTTGATTAAAGAAGGATGGCCACGAAACATCCTAAGACAGGATGTTTCTTGTCCGCAGGGGGGGAGGGATGTTATGAGTCGTTTTCCCCCAACCAACAAAAATATCAGCAGCAGCGAAACATACGCTGCATACACATACTGATGTTGTCATGAGTTATTTTCCCTCAACCAGCAAAAATACCAACGGCAGCAAAATACCGCTGCATTCATTACTGACGTTATTACCAGAGAACCGCAATCGGCTGGAAGTTCCACGGGTATTAATATGCTGAATTTGCATACTAACACACTTAGCAATGACCACGCCGGCGGCAGCAAACGTCAGCAGCATCGTTCAATCAGACAGCGAAATTGGGTATAAAAGCGGAGGGTGATTTGGTATGGATGTTCTAGTCTAGTCTAGTCTGTAAAGTTCTAGTCTGTAGAATCTTGACAGAAAGCAGTTCGGGAATATTCTTTAACACGTAACAACTAACCTGAACAAACACCAGCCTTAACAAGCGGGTCCCTGTGAAGGCTTAATATATTTTATAAATCAAAACCTGATCAAACACCAGCCTTATAAAGCGGGTCCCTGTGAAGGCTAAGTAATGTTTTAAAATAGTCTGTGGTTAATAAATAAAAATAATAATAACTAAATAATAAAAATAATGTTTTAATTCAAACATAACAAATCCAAAGATGCTTCAAATTAAATCATTTCGCTGGGCAGAACTTTCACAATTCCAAAGTCGATAATATCAAGAATTTTTTGTCGATCTGTTGGCCAATATGTCGGCTGACTACTTGAAACTACATTCAAACCCATTTTTGAAATTGTGTCAAACAAAACACGACCCTTAGGACTGATTAAACGTGAACCCCAAAATGTGTGTTTAGCATTGTAGTCGCCAGCTGCTAGAAAACGGGACCCTAGTGTTGTATAAAATGCAGTGTATTGACTCTCTGAAATTTAAAACCTGGGAGGAGAATAAACACATGATATCACAAGCTTTTGATAAAAATTTTCAATGCAGATGTTCGTTGCTTGAAGATATTCTTCACGAAGGTCATTTAGCAGGTAGTGTTTTATTCGAGTTTTTATTAGGATTCCAGAGCCACCACAAGCTCTACCTTGAGGATCCTTGCTGTCGTAGAAATTATATCCACTAATTCTAAAATAGCTTCGAGACGTCAAATGAGTTTCTGAGATAAGCATAACATCGATTTGTTTATCCAGAAGAAAATATTCTATTTCATTTTTATGTTGGCAGAAGCCTGCAACTAGGTAGACTGCATTTTCAACATTTCCTGCATCATAAAGGAAATGCTGAGAGTAAAAGTATTTACTGTTTGGATAAGGCTCTCTATTGAGGCTTCAATACGACTAAAATTAGGCCCTGATTCTTCATTTGCTGGTACAGCTTTTTGCGCCGGAGTCTGGTTACTCTTCAAAATATTAGCGTATGAAAATTGACTATAAGTTTTTGTTGAGTAAGAGTCGTGTTGGACTTTAAAACATTTGAGTATTGATTATGGCTAGACGACGGTTGAGGTAAATGTGGGTAGTTTAAAGGAGTGTTGGGCTGAGCGGGAGTAGCATTTGTTTTTCTGTTCGACGAATTTTTAAAACAAGAGTAAAGAGGGCAGCCCCTATAGTTAGCAGTGTGATTTCCACTGCAATTGCCACATTTTTTTGCCTTGGTATCAGCTTTTATTTTGTCACAGTTAGCGGTACTGTGTAACTCGCCACATACAACGCAAACGGTAGGCAACTTGCAATAAGTTTTGGTATGGCCAAATTCTTTACAGCTCTTGCATTGGATAGGTTCAGTTTTTTTATATGGCAGCTCAACGGTAACTCTTCGATGCAACAAGAATTTTATGCTATAGATTGGGTGCGATTCTTTTCTTTTAATTTTCAAGTCATCTGGCTGTAGCTCGACTCTGAATATAGGTTGGGGGATTTTTTCTCTATTTTTAACGCTAGAAACATTTTCAACTTTGATGCCACTATTTTCAAGGCCAGACTTTACCTCTTCTGGATCCACACTAGAGTCTATACCTTTATTACAATGGTTAGACCTTTAGCACTCTTTAATTGGTACGTATAAAAATTTATGTTTTTTGACTCAACTATTTTTCAAACTATTTTTCGGTAATTATTTTCTTGCACTACCTGGATGTTTGTTTCGTTAATATTTCCGTGGAGTTACATAGAACTCATTTTCTCCAATTAAGGAAATAAGGCTTCTTACCAAATAACTAGAGTTCTGCTCTCTCAAATATATCTGTGAAGGCTTACTCTACCTTGTTGTAGTTGTGTCTTCATTGTCTTGTTGAGATAAAATCGCGAAACGACTTTCGGAATTTTTAATTTTGTTTTTTCCATCTCTGGGAACTTTCGGTGTTGAAGCTATTTGAGCTGATTTTGGACTTCTTCCCCTTTTTAACACGGTTATGTGTCTGTCCATACCTGTTTCAATTTTATTATCATTTATTGTACTCACCGAATCTACCATTTTGTGCACGTTGGTCACCTTCTTACTTATTGATTGTTTGTTTTTTTGTACAGCTAAGCTGAAAAGTTTGCTGATGGGTGCAATTGTTGTTGCTACTTGATCACTATATAAAATGTTCAGAGATAATGATCGTACACGAGTATTTGTGTTTTCTGTTAAATTCAGGTTTGTGTTTGATTAATTTTTTTTATTGGCGTCATCAGCAACAAAAGTTAAATAAGAATTTCTACTGCTTGTAGGTTTATTGTTGTTTTTGTCAGAAGATGAACTCATTAGAGTTTGTGTATACAAATATTTATGTATATTGCACACAAGCAAAAAATAAAATAAAACCAGTAAAATAACTGTTTAAAAAATGTTTTGTTTTTTTTTATATTTTTTTGTCACTTGAAATTTTTTTTTTTTTTGATAATTTTTTTTATATTCAGTTGCGACGATTATAAAAAAGCGTCTGTACTCTACGAGAGTTGAAACTGAATCGATAAAGTGATCCAAGAATATGAAGATCTTGATCACATGTTTAAAGTTGAATTATCTTCTCAGCACTCTCATAAGCCAAATACTTATTATTTACCACACCATGCGGTCATCAAACCTGAGAGTGTTGCGTCAGCTCCACCATCGAATCGACAAAGTTTAAATTCCGTGCTTTACATAGGTCCAGTGGTTCAAAATGATTTTACTATACTAATTCTGAAGTGGCGTTTTTTTAAATGCGTTTCCAATGCCGACATTCAGAAGATGTATGACAGATTCTAATGAATCCAGAGCACACTCCGTATCAGAGAATATTATTCAGAAATGATCCAAATAGTTTCATTATACGAGTATGAGCTCAAAACATTCACTTTCGGAGTCATTTGTGCTCCATATCTTGCTATTCGTACATTACTACAGTAAGCAAATGATGTTCAATCAGTTTATACGGTTGCTAGTGAAATTCTTCGAAATTCTATATATACTCGTATAGACGATGTCTTAGCTGGGTCCTATACAAAACAGGATTGCATAAAGGCCAAGAATGATCTATTCCGAGCCTTAGAATCCGCTGGGTTTTTGCTTAGAAAATGGGCATCTAATGCTCTAGATGTCCTGGATGATATTCCACTAGACCACCTACTTCATGAGGACTTTTTGAAATTTGAAGATAGCAGCTCTGCAAAAATCCTGGATATCCGTTGGAATGCATGTTCTGGTGATTTTTACTGTGCAGCGAATCCATTCCCACAACATTCCGCGTACACCAAAAGAGAGGTTTTGTCCCAAATTGCAAAATTGTTCGATCTTGCTGGTTGGTTTGCACCTTGTGTAATACTGGCGAAAATTCTGATGCAAAAAATATGGGTATATGGTACTGGATGGGACGAACTTCTTAACGCAGACACTTTTCATGAATGGAAATCTTTTCAGTCCAATTATTCAAGCATTTCTGGCAGCTTTTAGTCGCTTCTTTTCACGAAGAGGATGCCCCTACATTTACATTTCGATAATGGAACTACCTTTGTTGGAGCTTCTAGGCACAACAAAACATTTCACGGCAATTTATTCCTGCCGGAGCCCCTCATATGGGGGGTTAATGGGAGGCTGGTGTAAAAAGCTTTAAGGCACATTTTCGAAAGATCGCTGGGTCTTACAAATACACATTTGAAGAGCTTTCCACATTAGCTTTCCAAAATCGAATCTTGTCTTAACTCTAGGCCTATCTCTCCTATGTCTTTCAATCCAACCTATCTTTGCGCTCTGACACCAGGACATTTCTTAATTGGTGCACCGATTCTCGCTCCAATCGATCCTCAAATCAACGACCTACCTACATATATCTATCGCAAACAGATAGCAACGCCTAAAAATAATACATCATAAATTTTGCGTGCGATGGAAAGGTGAATATTTAAAAGAAATGCACAAAAGGCTTAAATGGCAAAGTCCAGAGGCTAATATTTCCGAAAATGCACTGGTAGTGATCAAAGATGAAAATCTGCCGCCGAACTCCTGGCGTCTTGGCCGAGTCGTAAAGGTTTATTCGGGTTCTGATAATCGAGTTC
This sequence comes from Lypha dubia, assembly GCA_947311025.1. Lineage (NCBI taxonomy): Eukaryota > Metazoa > Arthropoda > Insecta > Diptera > Tachinidae > Lypha > Lypha dubia. Next base: position 44,800,395 of record OX371263.1, on the reverse strand, counting down.
GAGTCGCCGACGTTTTCAGTCAGCGTGGTTTAGTAAAAAGACCCATAGTCAAGTTAATTTTACTGCCTTCTTAAACATAATTGTACGTCTGAACACGATTCTCTTACATAACTTTTTTATTTTTCCAGCTCGTCATGCCAAAAATATCTGAAATGTCTGAGTCCCTTTCCAAATTACCTGAACGACGTAAAACGTATGCTTGCCGTATCTGTAAAAAGTATCATCCACTCCGAACTTGCCATAGATTCTTATCCACGAATATTTCTGAGCACATACGTGCCATCCATGAAAACAAATATTGTCCAAATTGCCTGGCACATGAACACTCGCACGGAATTTGTTTTTCTAAATACGAAAGCAAACATTGCCATGAATCTCATCATACTCTGCTATATGTCAACCAACGATTAGCATAGGATCTGTTAGAATTTAAAAAACGTTCAAAATTGCGTTCACGGCCAAAGTCTCCTAAGCCTAGTTCATCCAATTTTCTTTCTAAAGGCAAACCTACGTCGTCAACCTTGTCCAAGTCAACATCCTAGACAAAAATCATTCGTCAAAACACACTTATACTACTTCCTATAGTTCTTGCGAAAATAGGAAGAACGACTTCATATGCTCGTTGTTTGTTGTATTCTGGTTCGCCAGTTAGTAGAAATTCCAAAAAATAGGTTGAAAAACTGAACTTAACCGCATACACTCTCCACGATGAGACTATTTGCACAATAGTTCTAAAGTCAAGATTCGACAGCAGTTCTAAGATCGAGGGCACCTTTAGGGTTGACAATCTGGCAGATTCGAAATTCTACTAATCAAGCTCCATCGACATCATTATAGGTGTAGATCTGTATCCTAAGGTTATGTGCCAGGGAGTCGTTTTAAGAATAGGACTACCTACCGCTCAAAGTACAGTGTTTTGTTGGATAATTTATGGGCCATGTTCAATATAAATATGAGTAAATGCACTTTCTAAGATGGAGTCAGGAAAAATGAAAAAACGTACAATATTTGTACCACCATATTAACTCTTTCAACAACTTTGCCTATATCTATACACTTTCATTAAAAAAAAAAAAAAAAACTGTAATTACTACTAAAATATTTGAATTGTATCTTTGAATAAGTTTAAAATGAATTATAACTTTATATATTATAATATTATATAATATATAATATTATAATATTATGAAATATATATCTAGATATTGCTAACCCGCAACAAATAAATAAAATATAAAAAATGAATTATAACTTTAAATCTCAAATCTACTAATCCTTTTCCCTTTCTATTATTTTTACAGCAACCTTTTAGACATGATCCTTTTGTCATTGCATTGATCCTGCAAGGCGATTTGTCATTAAAACCTGTGTTGCACAAGAATTTCCCCCTTGGTTCTACTATATATTACGGCTGAATGTTGCTAGATTCATGCTTCCGCTTTTACACATAATGCCTAAACGAGAATGTCAAAAGGGTCAAAATGTCTAACAGGTTGTTTCCGTTTTGTTTTAAGATTCTTATCTTGATTGTTCTTTCATCAGCCACGTGAAAAGGTAACAAATAAATCCAACGAATAAAATTGTCCTATAAAACTAATTCCTTTGTGGCTTTCTTTTTTCCTCGTTCGAGTTACATTTCTTATTGGGGTTTTTTAACATCTTTCCCGAGCAAACATAACACAATGGCTATTTTATTTTGTTTGTTCCCGTCTTGGCTCAAGAATTTAATTTGGCTCCCCATTCCCATCCAGCATTCCATCCTACAGAATAAGAGATTAACACAGACAATACAAATACATATTAAAAATAACATTCCGGACGTTCCAGGGCTCTGATGACATCAAGAGCTTCTTTGTAGCAGATGAGCCGATTCAGAAGAAGGTAAAACAGGAAATGAAAAGTGTGTAAGCAAGATGGCGCACATGACGAAATTTTGAAATAGACACTGAACTTGTTTTTAGTAAATATTTTTTTAGTTGTTAGTAAAAATTTCGTGCTAAAAACGAAATTTGTATTTCCTACCACCAAAGCAATTTTTACTGAGTTTCTATAAAAAACGGCATTGACGCCATAGACACCCAATTTGAAGTCATATTATGTAAAAATTCCAAAATTTGAGTTATTTTTTAAGTGCATCCTTATCCTCATGGCTTTTTAGTTCCTCTGTGGCGAATATTTTTAGTTTTCTTGTTGTTTGTTTTCTTATGTTCGTCATACCAAATGAACTAATTTTGTATCTTTTTAAAGAAGCTATCCGAAAAACTGATCCAAATCTTTTTCACCTGCTAAAGTATACATTGATTTCTATATTATTCTGTGGTTTGACTATCAAACTTGATTGATAGTTTGGTCAGTAAAAAGTGATAATATATAATGTTTACGAACTTAAATATGCTGAATACTAATATAATTGATGAAAACAGTTATCATTATATATTTCTTTTACATAGGATTTCAAGGAATTTACAGATGCCGAAGGTACTATCTCACTTCCAACATCGGACTTCCATAAGCCGATTTGTTATCAAATGCGAAAAGCTGCAAATCGTGATCTACAGCAATCGCTTCCATATGACATGTTCGCAGCAGTATCAGCGGAACCACTGCCATCCCTCACTACTATACCGAGTGCAATTCAAGAGTCCAACAAACTGCAAAATCAAAAACAACAATTAATGAGAGGCATACTTTCGTCCATTACGGGTACCACACAAAGTGAATTGCAATATTCTAGCGGCATTGCAGCCATGGTTCGAGCTCCAATACCACACAATGCCACTGTCGCAGCGCCAATCTCACAATCCTCATCGACATCATCGTCCTACGGTACCACAAGGTCGACAATAGCGCTGCCAATAGATACACCTCTCAGATATCTACCATACATAACAAGCAGTACTATCGATTCGGCTGCCAATAACTTCAATCACAACTACAAAAACAACTTGAATACAACATCGCTGAGATTTTGCCACCCTATTCCAATGAGCACAAGCCAACAAGGTGTCATACTAAAACTGGGGAACAATTGCAGCAATAATTTGAACTTAAATAATAATAATGCGGATCTGGCCAGCGTAGATAGCTCGGATACGTACGCCAGTTGTCAAACCCACCCATTTTTATCACAAGGTGATCTAACATCTGACTTCAATGACGAGGTCTATCCCTTAGACATAGATATGGATAATTTGTACATAAACCCTTTAGAAAAAGATCCGGCTGGCAAGACAACTACAGGTTATATGATCGGCATGCCGGCCACACCCTCCTCAGTTCACATAAGTGCTCGTGTAAAGAAGAGCGCTTCTGGTGATACGGCTTTGAGGAACTTGGCAGCAGGTGGTGTAAGTCCCACATATGACGTTTTTTCGGGCTTATTCGATGACCACGATCGGGGTAGTCATATAAGTCTTAACGAAAATCCGGTGCCAAAACACCGAAAAACACGATTCCAGCAAAGCTTTAATATAGCATTACTACCTCACTCCTTTAGTGCCATTGGTCAGCTAGCCACGAAACCACAAACGCATTTTGAAGATTCAATACAATCACCCGAACATTTAGGAAGCGATACTGGTCCAGCTAGTAGTACGGGTAAAAAGAAACGTTCATCGTTTATGCCCGCTAAAAGCTTAACAACTGCCACAAAATTAATAAATCAGCACCTCTTTGGTAAACAAAATGTTGGGCCTAAAGGTAATTGAATATTTTTATTTGAACTCCGTTTGATCAGTTTGAAGTTAAGCTATGCCTGTATATGTGTGCTTCTTTTAAAAAAATAGTTCATTTTGGGTGTTCACACTGTAGTCATGTCAGGTCGTAATGTCTTATTATTTTATAATAGTTTAAAAAAATTTTTGTTATGCTTCAAGCAAAAAAGTCATGGAATAATAAGACTTTTTGAGGTATGTATGTTTATGGTTCGTCATAAAATAACAGCAGAAACCTTAGTCGAGCATCTGAAACTCTTCAGTCGAGCCGGCGATAATATTTACAAGGCGCTGCTACTTATAAATAACACAAGAATAAAAATATGTGTTGGTGTAAGTGATCTGCCTAACAGCTTGTGAATGTTTTTCCACTTGCCGCCGTCCAAAAAAATAGTTCAGCTAATGCTACCTGCAACAGCTGCTTTTGATATATTTATTTTAGCAAGTTCGTGTAGATAAAAAACAATTTAAAAATTTTAATTTATAAATGACATTTTAGAAGATTTACAGGAAATTTATTATATTCTTTATCAACAAGTCGGACATTTAAGCCAAAATTCAAACGTATGCGCACTAATCCGACTAAAAAATGTTTATCAGCGAGCACAATTATTACATAGCACACTAAATTATGACGGGGTGTTCACACTTGTCATATTTTGGTGTGCTATTACTTTATGACATATGACGACAGTGTGAATACCCCAATTGTAATTATATCTAAGCCAAGTCTAGAACGCACGAGATTTCGAACCAATTCAAGTTTTTATACCCTTCACCAAAAATGGTAAGGTTATTTTAGGTTTGTCACTACGTGTGTAACTTCAACAATATTTATATGAGGTCCATATAATATATATATTCTGAATCCTTATAGAAATCAATTTGCCGAAGACACTAGAAACGCTAGAAACTTGGGTCTTGGACTGAAATGTAAGGATTTGTCTTGAGATGATTCATATTAAAAATCAGCAAAAATAAAATATCGGTTCTGATACTGGATTTTATATACAAATAAATGCATATATATATATATATATATATATATATATATATATATATATATCTGCATTTATTTGTATATAAAATCCAGTATCAGAACCGATATTTTATTTTTGCTGATTTTTAATATGAATCATCTCAAGACAAATCCTTACATTTCAGTCCAGATTACTGAAATGTAAGGATTTGTCTTGAGATGATTCATATTAAAAATCAGCAAAAATAAAATATCGGTTCTGATACTGGATTTTATATACAAATAAATGCAGATATATATATATATATATATATATATATATATATATATATATGTGTGCATTGCGTTAAGTTTAGGAACAGTTTTTTTACCTTTTGTCAAATTCAGGAACATTTCGTAAGTTTCGGGACAGTCCTTAAACTTTTCATATATATTGCGTAAAATTTGGGTACATGTAAGTTTGGGCACATTTTTTTGGTATTTGGATTTCACCATTTATTAATCCGGAATGATCAATAGATCAATCAGATTGTATCGATATCAAAATATAAGCTATTTAAAGTGATTATTTCTCTTATATTTAATAAATATTTCTATTTTTGTGCTACCAGACTTCACCATAAAATTATCGTTTTTGGCGGCACCTATTTTATTATTAAACATCGCTGAAATTTTACGCTTAGAGAACTTCGTACTTTTTACTTTTGGCGCTAAATTTTTTTTCATAGTCAGGGTTGAATAAGCAGGGGTCAGATCTTTGTTCTATAAAATATTGATTTTGTAAGCTTAACCAGGGCATTTAAAACATAAAAATATACGCACTGATATGCATTAGCATACGAAACAAGCACTACAAACAAATTAATTATGAAGTACACATTTAAAAGATATTTTTCATTACATACAACAAAAAGTAAACATATTGAATCATGTTACAAAAAGCTTTAAAACTATGTTAGCTTATAATTAAGGCGAATTTATGACACGTGATCTCGACAGCTTAAGTGACTATTATCCCGCTGTTTTGCCATAGTATTTGCAATCCAACTAAGATTTCAAGTGTTTTGTTACCACATTGTCCAATATATGATATCAGCAGTATATATTTCTAAGCGCATTGAGGCTAGTTTACAAATACAAGGATAAAGGCGAATTCATAAAAGGTAGTCTTATAAGCATAGATGTCAAATAATGTACCAAACAATGTGCTGACAAAGCTTTTGATATCTTACAAAAATAATTACCTGAGCTGTCAACTCCACTAGTTATGAATTCGCCTTGGTTATGAGCTTCTGAAGTTTTAATTTGTTTATATTATATTGTATATTTCAGTACTTCTTTTTGACATACCAAGGAATAATTTATTAAGGAAATATGCCGTTGATGGCCTCATTAGCATACGTTACCATCAGCTGTGCAAACCTGAACTGCCGAAAAAATGTTTATGTTTAACAGTTAGGTTAGTTTCGTTCAATTATTTCTTTAAGAACGTTCTTAAATATGTTTTGACAGATGGAGTAAGTTGAAGTAGCGAATTTTATTGACAAAGTTATAGAACTGGCTGGTATTAATTCGTCTTTCTAAGTCGTAGAATATATAAAAATAAAAAAGAAAACTGAAGAAAAACACTGACAGAAACTTATAGTGTACAAGTTATGTTCGTCTGAAGTTTTCATACAATTCCGAATTACCAATAAATTTCTAAATGCTTTGGACCCAAGAAATATTAAAAACCAAACATGTTGTAATTCGAATTCAGTACCAGTTGACCTTATTAGCCTACGTCATCATCAGTTGTGCAAACCTGGCTGCCAAATATTTTTTACGTTTACAAGATATATTAGTTTTCTTATATTAGTTCTATAAGAACATTTTTGCATATGTTTCACATATGGAATAAGTTGTAGTGGCGAATTTTATTGATGTAGGCACTAAGGCGAATTAATTATGAGGTCTAAACTGTCAATAACTGGCTATGTTATATTTCTGTATATATTTCTATAAGAACACTGTTGCATTTACTTTGTCTGATGATGACAGTTTTAGCGGCAAATGTTATTGCTATAGGGATAAGACTACCTGGTATGAATTCGCCTTGGTAGTTATTATATTGACTGGTATTAATTCGGCGTTCAGTGTCGTAAGAAATATAAGTTACTAAACTAAAAATATTAGGAACTCATACGAGATATAGCCTTCTGAAGCTTTCATTTAATTACGAATTGCAATAAATTTCTGAATGCTTTGCATTCAAGAAAAATTAAAACCAAACATTGATGGCTTATTAGCCTGCGACATCATCAGCTGTGCAAACCGGAACTTTCAAAAGTTGTTTGTTTAAAAGCTAGGTTAGTTTTCAAGTTAAAATAACGGATTTTACTGATGTAGGTAACTATAAAATTCTGGCTATGATTAATTCTCTTGTAGAATATATAAAAATAGAAAGCAAATACTTTACAAAATATTGTGAGCGTCTGAAGTTTATATACAATTCAAAATTTTGCAAAAACTTTCGGGATACATTTGATCAAAGATAAATTAAAAACCAAACAATTTTATAAGGCGAATTAATAACATCGGGCCATAATCAGTTATGCAAACCTAAGCTTTTAAAAATTATGTGTAGAAGTGAGGTTAGTCTTCTTTAATTATTTCTATAAGAACATTGTCGCATATTTTTTGACAGATGGAGTAACTTGTAGCTGCAAAGTTGGTTGATGTAGGGATAAGTTGGCGCATATTACTTTGTATTGCAATGTCGTAGAAAATTTAGAAAAAAAAGTAACGGCCTGGCCCACGATATCGACCGATGTTGATCGCTGGATTTCTAGACTTAAAAAAACTAACTTCCGTTCCACTAATAACGGATTTTATTTAACTTATTATTTGTTTAGAGGCAGATGAGCTAAACAAATAAATAAAATGGGTGTTTAGAAGGTCGTAAATCAGTTGCTTTTCGTCTACAATTTCAGCATTATCGATAGATCGACATCGTGGGGCGGGCCGTAAGCAAAAGTAAGTAAGAACTCAAAAATCAACGGCGATTACATGTACATATGTATACCAGCCGTCCAATGCCATATAACAAAAACATTATGTATATGGAGTTTGACATTTAAGTTTTAAATTCACAAATTAGCTTCACCGTTGCATGCACCTTTAGTTTGCAGTTGCTATTTTTGGTACCGTTATTAATGAGGCGTGTGTTTTTGTGTAGCTGCCAGATCTGACGATATTATAAACCGTCTTGCCACTTGTAAAATTATTATTAACATATATTTTTAAATTGGCGTCAATTAATTTAATATATAAATATTTCACAACAACTATTCTTAGGAGCTATATTCCACGGTTTGAGTTTATTATTTGGCTTAATGCGAGTATACCAACACTGGAAAAATAACGAAAAACATTCACAGCTCTATTTAAATTAGATTTTCATAAAATTACAGTTTTCATGAGGTCAGAGTTGAAATTTTTTAAACGTTAGCATAAACATATGTATTTGCATCATTTTCGTATCATAGTGTAGCACCTACAACACGATTTTGAAACGATTTTCTAAAGTCAGTCAGATTTTTGCAAGATTTTCCTGTAAATGAATCGTGCGATCGACTAGGATAGTGTGTCACGGCCAAGGCAAATTCATTAGCAGGTATATGCACGACTACAACTTTTCAAAAATAAAACAAACAACAAGCATTTTGTTTGTGTAAACGGCGAATTCATTACCTACGCTGTCAAAATTTTGCATGCAAAAGAAATAACATAAAAATGGCACTGGAAAATATGTACCAAATTTGACAATGGATAAATGCTCCCGAATTCGCCACTGCATCCACCTGGTAATGAATTTGCCTTGTTATCTACTGTGAATTTGCCTTGATATATTATGCGTATAATCCAAGGCAAATTCACACAAGTTGGCTTAGAGCATGATAAAATAAGCACGGTATATGCACCACTACAACAATACAACTCTAAGAAAAACAACAGGCATTTTGCTTAAGTAAAAGTGAACTGAAACCCCATCTAACAATTTTCTCCATGCATAAAAAATGGTATTAATATGGCGCAGAAAAATATGTACCAAATTTGACATTTTGAGGAACGGAATAATTGGCCCGAATTCCCCACTGCATCTACCTGGTAATGACTTCGCCTTGACTTGGAGAACACAGGTGATTAATGGGAAGCTGTTTGCAGGCCAATTGGGCCAATTATACCTTTTATTAATATGTTGTTGCGCAAGGCGAATTCAGTATGAAGTGAATGCAGTTGCTACAAATTTTCCGCCGCTAGTTGCATACAATTTTTTATGCATGCAGAACTGGGGTGATGAATTCCGATTTTTGCACAAACAAAATGCTTGTTGTTTTTCTTAATGTTATGTTGTTGTAGCCGTGCATGTACCTTGTTTATTATATCATGGACTTGGGTATCATGCTATGTTAAACAAGGTAAATGCACCACCACAACAACACAAAACTAATAAAATCAACAGGTATTTTGTTTGTGTAAAAAGGGATTTCATCATATTTTTGTTCAAAATTTTCCATGCATAAAAAATTTAATAAAAAAGGCTGCGGAAAATTTACCATATTTGACAGTTCAGGTGATGGATCAATTCGCTCGTATTCGCTACAGCATTCATCTTGTAATTTATTCGCCTTATTGAGAGTCAATCAGGGAAAATTAATAACAGTTCGTGACTTACTCATAACCATAGAAAAGAGCTCTTCAAACAAAACTTATGAAAAACAATGAAGTTTGTTAGAGGTCACTTACCATAACGCCATATCCATAACCAATGAAACCAATTGAATTTAGGTTTTTCGCCATAACCATAAACAGCTGTTTGCTGATTATAGAAATTTGTTGGCTTTTATTTCGATTTTAATATGTTTTCATTTACACTATTGTATGGTCGTTCACAAACGGGATGAATTGTTATGGCGTTAAATGATAGCTTATTGGCAATAGAAATACATTTTGAAACAACAAATAAATAAAAAAAAATCTCTTATACACACAAAGCGGTGTGCACATATAAATAAATAGTTTTCTTTTATTAGTTCTATAAGAACATTATTGCATATATTTTCACATATTGAATAAGTTTTAGTGGCGAATTTTATTGATTTAGAAATTAAGGCGTATTAATTATGTGGACGTCATCATCAGCTGACGAATCCTAAACTGTCAAAAACTTGCTATGTTATCTCTCTGTATATATTTCTAAAAGCACATTGTTGCATTTAATATTTTGATGGTGATAGTTTTAGCGGCAACTGTTATTGCTATAAGGATAAGACTACCTTGTATGAATTCGCCTTGGTAGTTATTAAATTGACTGGTATTAATTCGGCGTTCAATGTCGTAAGAAATTTAATTTACTAAAGTAAAAATATTGGGAACTCATAGCTTACGAGATATAGCCTTCTGAAGCTTTCATTCATTTACGAATTGCAACAAATTTCTGAATGCTTTGCATTCAAGAAAAATTAAAAACTAAACGTGATGCAAGGGGAATTCAGCACCAGGTGGTCTTATTAGCCTACGTCATCATCAGTTGTGCAAACCTGGCTGCCAAATATTTTTTACGTTTACAAGTTATGTTAGTTTTCTTAAATTAGTTCTATAAGAACATTGTTGCATATGTTTTCACATATGGAATCAAGGCGAATTAATTATCAGGTGGATGCAGTGGCGAATTCGGGCGAAATTATCCATTACCAACACTGTCAAATTTAGTACATATTTTCCGGCGCCATTTTTATGTAACTTTTTATACATGGGGAATTTTGACAGCGTGGGTAATGAATTCGCCGTTTACACAAACAAAATGCCTGTTGTTTGTTTTGTTGGCGAATTGTTGTAGTCCTGCATGAATTTGCCTTGATATGGATTAAGTTGTAGTGGCGAATCGTATTGATGTAGGAAAGGCGAATTCATAACAGGTAAAGTTAATACTACAACAAGTACAACAAATGACATATCAGTCCCTATGCTTGCATGTACAAATTTTGACATGCCAGCCTTCATTATGCAAGAAAAAAGTAGATCAGCTGTGTTTTCAACTTTAGCTGTTAAGAATTTGCCTTGGATGTAGGCTTAATAGCCTATGTCATCATCAGCTGACCAATCCTCAACTGTCAAAAACTGCTTATGTTAAAAAGTTAGGTTATCTTTCTGTATATATTTCTATACGAATAATGTTGCATTTACTTTAACTAATGGTTATAGTTTTAGCCGCAAATTTTATTGCTATAGGGATAAGACTACCTGGTATGAATTCGCCTTGGCAGGTATTAAATTGACTGATATTAGTTCGGCGCTCTATATCGTAAGAAATTTTCAATGAAAATGACAACACTAAATAAAATATATAAGCAACTCATAGTTAACGAGATATAGCCTTCTGAAGCTTTCATTTTTTTACGAATTTCAATAAATTTCTGAATGCTTTGCATTTATGAAAAATTAAAAACCAAACATTGATGCCTTATTAGCCTACGACATCATCAGCTGTGAAAACCTGAACTGTCAAAAATTGTTTGCTTAAAAGCTTTTAAAGTTTTCATACAATTAAAAATTTTTCAAAAACTTTCGGGATGCATTTTATCAAAGACACATCAAAAACCCAACAATTTTGTAAGGCGAATTCATAACATGGGACTTAGTAGCCTACGCCATCATCAGTTGTGCAAACCTAAAATGAAAAAAATTATGTGTAGAAGTGTGGTTAATTTTCTTAATTATTTATATTAGAGCATTGTTACTTATGTTTTGACAGATGGAGTAACATGTAGTGGTGAAGTTGGTTGATGTAGGGATAAGATTGGCGCGTATAACTTTGCATTGCAATGTCGTAGAAAATTTAGAAAAAAATTAAATAGCAAAGCAAATAAGAAATCAAAACTTTCGAGTTATGATCTAGAAAAATTTGTACTAGGCAAACCAGACCCTACTCGTTGTGAAAAATATCTACATCTAATGTCAAATAATGTAGTATACAATATGTTAACAAAGCTTTTGACATCTTAAATTAATCACTAATAGTCGTCCAAATGAATTTTCTTTTCGAAATATCGGCACAAAAAATTACATTTTTCATGATATTTGTATTATACAATTGTAAGAAAATGTTGCCTTTTTTTTGCTGAATCCCGATTTTCGCAACCTGTCTGAAACAGGGATTCGACTACCGTAGAAGAAATCATAAACTTCAGGGCTGCTGAAAATATCTAACGCAGTCGCGAAATGCCATGCAAATTTTAGCAGAAGTCTGGCAATGTATTTATATGCACATATAGAGCTACGTTAAAGGACATGTTCCCAACTTGCTCGCAATGTATACAAAATGTCCTGCAACAAAACAAAATATAAAAAGTGTTAATTTTTAATAAAATAATTAAAAATTATTGCTAAATATTGATTTAAAACTTAAGGTAAATCAATAATTTTTACAAATACATAACAAAAACCATACATTTTTTATGTCCCTAAACTTGCCACAATGCACACATATATATATATATATATATATATATATATATATATATATATATATATATATATATATATGTGTGCAAATGCGATAGATCGAAAACATTTTTTTTAAACGTAGCATAGTTTAAAAACATTTGCATATTTTGAAAACAGTCTTCAAAATAATCACGTATAAATCGCATAGTTTGAAAACTTGTTAGTTTGAAAACATTTTATTTTACTTTTTGATTTTAATTTCAAATTATTCCTGTTTGTTATTAAATGCATATTTTCTTAGACATATAATAACAAAATCTATTTTAATGCATGCAAACTTAAATTTAAAATAAAATTTTTTAGTAAAACATTGCCATACTTTGTTTATAAATTAGTCGTTTGATCGCCATATGACGTTGATTGCGTCGGCGTTCAAAATAAACAGCAGAACGACTTGGATTTTTTTGCCGCCATATACATAGATATGCCAGCAATTTGATAGTTCAAGGCAAATTCATACCAGGCATGTGCACCACTACTACAATCCGCCAACAAAACAAACAACAGGCATTTTGTTTGTGCAAACGGCGAATTCATTACCTAAAGTAAAATTGTAAACAAAACAATTACAAGCACAAATTTTAGCTATTGGATCGATTACTATTGGATAATATATATAAAAAAAATTTATAATATATGTAAGTAAGTTGTGTGAAATATATAGAAAAAATTTATATATATGTACATATGTTTTAACATCGGAATCTTGCTAATAGCTACATAGTTTGCAGCTGCCCAGTGACGACGCTCAGTTTGATGGATCATGCAATTTGTTTGTGGGACATTAACGCTACACCCAAGGAACGATTCTAAAAAAAGATCATCAAATAAAGATGTAGTTGAAATACAAGAGGAAATCATATTGCCACCACATTCAATACAAAAAGCAAGAAATCAATTGCGATTAACTAACGAACAAACTGCAACAACTGGTGCTGACGAACAGAAAGAAAATAATGAATCCATTAAAATGGGAGATTCTGCTAATGAAAAAAGTTCTTTTAACTATACAATAAATGATAATTGCAATAAAATCACTGCCGAAAATTATTATGAAGAAGTGCTTGTGAAGAAATAAACAGTGTCTCAAAAAGAAAAATTAAGAAAAGTGTCTGCGATGCAAAATCAATCCCAAATGTACTCCACAATGTATATTGATGGCAAGGTTACTTACACACAATGTGGATGATGATATTACTGAGAAGCATAATAAATCTCAAGTGGAGTTGTCGAATATAGAAGAAGGTGTTACTAAAGTGCCTTCTTAAATACAAAACAAATTAAAAATCAGACTATCAATAGCCGATTTATTTATAAACCAATATTTTAGGCGGCCACATACATAAGTACATATGTACATATGTATGAATATGGGACCAAACCGCAACCACCGACTTTCCAAATCGGTACGTAAGTGGTGGAGCTACGAGATAAACAATATTTCGAGCAGATTTCTCCCCCAAACTAATAAGAATGGTACAAAACCTCAAGAAAAGTCCTTCAAATTTTTAAATCGTTCCATAAATTTAGAAGTTATATTCAAAACAAATATATCAATGGCGAGCACCTACATATAAATTATATTATATGTATATAAATTATATTATATATAAATAAAATACATTTTTTTATTTCTATAAATAAAGCACCAAACTATAAGAAACGAACATACATTTATATATCGCACTTGATCAACAAGAGGGTATTAACTCAAAATTTTAAAATTTTCAGTAGAGGCAAAAAACTTTTTTTTTTTGTAATATTACTCTTCTATCACAAATAGAGATACAACTGTATTTTTTGTGGTAAAAGAGTGGAGGAAACCGTGTAAAATTTTTACAGTGGGTAGATATGACCACTGTACATCAATTTCTTGCAAAAAATGAAATTTTAAAAATTTTGATCACGTTTCTTGTTGATCAAGTGCGATATGGTAATCAATATTTTGGAGAGCCACTAGCTACTTTATCAAACTATGCAATAATCAATATTTCGTGATTTTAATAATACAATAGATTTAAGAACCAAAAATTTTGTGCTATTAACCACATTAAAAAAATAGAAACGTCGATGAACAAAACTGATCTTTGCAATGTATCAATGAAATTATGTAGTGTCCAAACTTAATCGCTTCGGAACAATTTTTCCTAAACTAAAAGCACATACATATGTACATATGTATGTATTTACTTATTCATTTTACATAATTTGCCTGCAAATATCTAATTTCTTTTATATAAAACAAAGTTGACTAAAAATCCATATATGTACGCACATACAAAAGATAATTAAATGCACATACATTTCTGAAATTTTGGTAAATCGAGTATATCTCAGTAAAACTCAAACTGTTAGATGGTCCAAATATAGGGGTTTGTAGAGGACCACTTCGTCTACAAACCCCTATATTTGGAATATCTAACAGTTTGAGTTTTACTGAGATATACTCGATTTACCAAAATTTCTGAAATATGGATTCTCTAAGGGATGACCACATTTTTTTTGGAATGAGTCAACGTGGGCAGAAAAAAATCATTGAGTTTTGTGGTCGAAGTGGACCTCTACAAACCCCTATATTTGTAATATCTAACAGTTTGACTTTTACTGAGATATACTCGATTTACCAAAATTTCTGAAATATGGATTCTCTAAGGGATGACCACATTTTTTTTGGAATGAGTCAACTTGGGCGGAAAAAATTCATTGGGTTTTGTAGTCGAAGTGGTCCTCTACAAACCCCTATATTTGTAATATCTAACAGTTTGACTTTTACTAAAATATACTCGATTTACCAAAATTTCTGAAATATGGATTCTCTAAGGGATGACCACATTTTTTTTTTGGAAGGAGTCAACGTGAGCGGCAAAAAATCATTGAGTTTTGTGGTCGAAGTGGACCTCTACAAACCCCTTTATTTGGAATATGTAACAGTTTGACTTTTACTGAGATATACTCGATTTTCCAAAATTTCTGAAATATGGATTCTCTAAGGGATGACCACATTTTTTTTGGAATGAGTCAACTTGGGCGGAAAAAAATCATTGGGTTTTGTGGTCGAAATGGTCCTCTACAAACCCCTATATTTGGACCATCTGACAGTTTGAGTTTTACTGAGATATACTCGATTTACCAAAATTTCTGAAATATGGATTCTCTAAGGGATGACCACATTTTTTTTTGGAATGAGTCAACTTGGGCGGAAAAAATTCATTGGGTTTTGTAGTCGAAGTGGTCCTCTACAAACCTCTATATTTGTAATATCTAACAGTTTGACTTTTACTAAAATATACTCGATTTACCAAAATTTCTGAAATATGGATTCTCTAAGGGATGACCACATTTTTTTTTTGGAAGGAGTCAACGTGAGCGGCAAAAAATAATTGAGTTTTGTGGTCGAAGTGCTCCTCTACAAACCCCTATATTTGTAATATCTAACAGTTTGACTTTTACTGAGATATACTCGATTTTCCAAAATTTCTGAAATATGGATTCTCTAAGGGATGACCACATTTTTTTTGGAATGAGTCAACTTGGGCGGCAAAAAATCATTGGGTTTTGTGGTCGAAATGGTCCTCTACAAACCCCTATATTTGGACCATCTGACAGTTTGAGTTTTACTGAGATATACTCGATTTACCAAAATTTCAGAAATGTATGTGCATTTAATTATCTTTTGTATGTGCGTACATATATGGATTTTTAGTCAACTTTGTTTTATATAAAAGAAATTAGATATTTGCAGGCAAATTATGTAAAATGAATAAGTAAATACATACATATGTACCACTTCGACCACAAAACCCAATGATTTTTTTCCGCCCAAGTTGACTCATTCCAAAAAAAGATACGTTTTTAGTGTACTCGATATAATTTTTAATTTCTACAGAACAATGTTAACTTGCGAACAGAGCTCTGTTAAATGTTATGACGTAAGCTATTACGTAAAACTTATTTAACTCGGCATATTTATCTTCACACACATTTAAAAAAGAACGAATATTTTAACCTGGGTTATATGCTATACGTCAAGAACATTTAATCCAAATCCATAAATAATTTTAAAAGTTATAATGGAACAAACATTCATGCACCTAAACACACAAACTTTTACATTTATAATCAGCCTCGATTAGATTAACGACAAACACCAGTGTTTTCTTTAATCTAGTACTTGGCGTAGTCGAAAAACGCCAAACACAATAAGGCTGAATATTAGCAGGATTAGTCAAAAAGTTAAAAGTACTAAAGCTACCAACTGGTCGTTTTTTAGCCTTGGATTATATTTTAATCCGGGACACATCCTAACTCTATACCAAGTTTCTTCCAAAATCCATTAATAAATAAAGGAGAAAAAATACGGAAAGTAAAAAAATTACCAGAAGCAAAAATCATTATAGGTAAACATGTACCAGCTTTATTCCTATTTCGATTATCAGAAAGTATACAGCATGCTGATACTCGTATATAGAAACTTGAAAAACTGCTAACCCAACCACCTGCATTTCACAATGGGTCATATGCTATCCGTCATATTTAAATATCTTAAAAATTTCAGTAATCCTACAAATATTATACATACATAAACTTAAAAGTTTGTATGTTCACATGTTTTTTCCATTATAACTCGGATATCTTTTAATGGATTTGAATGAAATTTGGTTGACGGAGTTTCAAATTTCATTCAAATCCATTAAAAGATATCCGAGTTATAATGGAAAAAACATGTGAACATACAAACTTTTAAGTTTATGTATATATAATATTTGTAGGATTACTGAAATTTTTAAGATATTTAAAAATTTTTCTGGTCATTTAAAATTTTGATTTTAAATTAAATTTTATTATTATGCGATTTCTTTAAATTTTATACTTGAGTTTTTTATTTAATTTTAAAGCTTTTTTTAAAACTTAAATTTTAATTTCTCAAAAAGTTTAGAATTAGTAAAATAATTAATTAATTATCAAAAAATGTTACCGAATCCAAAACTTTAAATACATTTTCTACAAAATTAATTTATTTTGATTAAATTATTGGAAATTTAATTTTACACTACTCGCATCTAAATATTTAAAACAGCAATATCGCCAAAATATTACATTGATTCATCCACATCAGTACCTGAAATAAAAATTATGTTGTAATTACATATGTATTTGTATATGATATTAATATTAACTTACTTTTGTTATTTTTGTATCTTCTTTGGTTATCTATCCAGCTCTTAATTTGCTGGGGCGTCCTCTTATGAAGAACTGTTGTTTGGCGAATGGCATTCAAACATTCTTTCAGAGAAGGAAGATTTGGTAAGCTTCCTAAATCTCCAAATACTGAAGCAATCGCTTTTTTCTTAGCATTGCTCCATCTAATGCGCTTAGTTTTGCCGAATGGGGACGCTAAATAAAAATAAAAGTTATTAAATACAAAATTTTACATTTATTTGAGCATGTACTCAAGTATTTATGTTTTAAATTTTATTAATTTGTTGCGGGTTAGCAATGTCTAAATATACATACATATATTTCGTTGTTAGTTTAAAAATTTTTTTAAACATAAAGGGAAAAACATCTGCTGATGAGTTGGTATGGCTACCAACGAAATATATATTTAGATATTGTTATTAATTACAATAATTTATTATTTATAATATAATTTAAAATAATTTGGTTATGCTAAATTTAAGTGTATGAAAAGATACTCTAGAATATTTAGGATTCAAAATTGTGAACTTACTTATCGAGCGTTTGCTGCAATAAGATCATAACTCCAAAAAATATATTTGCACAAAATGGTAAAAGCAAATGTTACTTTTCTCTCAAATTCTTATATACATATGTAAGATGTATGGATGACTTCTTTATATTATAGATGTATGAGCCGTTTATTTTGAAAGTGGCATAAGTCACTTTGTTTTTAAGTCGAGATATTTAAGGGTTTGCGTTTTAACACGTTTAAAAATATGGATGCTAACTTTCGAGAAGATTTTCTTGTATTTGTTTTCTCATGATACTGATATTTTTTTCAGTATTTCTCCATATTTTTTAACGTATTTAAATGCAAACCCTTAAATATCTCGACTTAAAAACAATGTGACTTGTGCAACTTTCAAAATAAACGGCTTATATATAGATGAACGATGTGAATAATACTACACTATTAACTTAAAAATTAAAACTTTTTTAGGACTATTGCAGCAAAGACTAGTTATATAAATATGTATGATGAGTATAAGCTTTCATTATCCATGTTAATACTTACTGCTTCTACGTTTTCTGCTAGACGCAGAAGAATTTTTGGATGTTTCTAAGAAACTGTCATCTTGACTCTGATTGTCTGCCTCGTTGGATCGACATTCTACTTTTTCATTTTCTGTGATATCATATTCCACCTCTTGTTCATCTACTTCATTTCCTACCGCAACTGTCAAAAGTTTCGAAACACATGTAATTTCAGCGACAGGAATCGACATTCTATATATTCCTTTGTGAATGTCCTTGTGATGACCCATGAAATTAGCTAGTCTCTCCACCGAT
Source organism: Lypha dubia (assembly GCA_947311025.1). Lineage (NCBI taxonomy): Eukaryota > Metazoa > Arthropoda > Insecta > Diptera > Tachinidae > Lypha > Lypha dubia. Next base: position 44,781,624 of record OX371263.1, on the reverse strand, counting down.
GTCTCTCCAACATTAAGCATCGCCATGTATGTTGCTATATGTTTACGTAATGTCGTTCCTCTAAGACTTTCTGGGGTTTTCGCACCACACTCTTCCGAAAACATTTTTAGTAATGGACAGGCTCGGTAGTATGGTTTTGCTAAAGTGGAGTTAGTTGGCCTAGCAAAAACGTATTTGTTGGCTGTAGTTATCCCTGCTTCTACTCTAAATTTCATAACTAGATCAATTGCTTTTACACACATTGGGCACAATAAAACGCTAACGGTTCTACCGAGCTTACCGCGTAATGTAATTCGAACAAACTGCTTTGCAAAGTTTACGGATTTTATTGAATAGTTTTTTAATATATTTTTGTCAATACTATCGGTAATTATTTCCTTATTGTCGAAATTTTCTATGGTGAGGCGTTCAATTTCACCAGCTCTTTTCCTGTTAAATATCTGTACAAGGACGAGTGTAGCTTGAACCAAATTGGTCCAACTGTTGACACAAAATGTTTCGGAAAGCACTTCTATATCATGACAAATTTTTCCTTTTAAATGTGCATACAATTTCTTTATGTCATCTGTTAAGGGTAAATTGACTTTTTTAATTCTTTTTTTGTTGCTTTGGTCTTCAGCAGCTTTTTTGTTTATTTGCGTTGGGGTGTCTTCATCCCATAATAACAAAAAATTGTTCAGTTCCACTATGAGATCTTCACGACGTTCCTTTATAAACTCTGTCCTTTGTTTTTTCCCACATTTTTTAATTAATGATGTCATATTTTGTGCAACTGCGGGTGCATTAAAGCAGTCGTTCTCTTCATCCCAACTAGCAACAGCGCGAAGGGCTTTGACGCTCTTATCAAAGTGGTCCCTATTAAAAATTTCTTTTAGTTCCTTTATGTCTGAATCTAGTTTTTTCATCTCAATTATAAAACGACCTAGTAACCTCAAATTAGCCCGAATCATATCATGCTGGTGCAAGGGAGAATACTTTTCAGCCAACTTATTTCCGAATTTGATTGCTAGTTCATCGTATCGTATTGCCCTTGTAACGGCATCGTTCCTCATAACCGGAAAAATTTTAGTTCTTAGAACGGTACTTGCTGCCGAATGCATGTATTGTGTTAATCTTCGGCTTTCGATCATATTGGACTTTTTGGTCTTAGATTTCTTACAGTGCGGAATGTGAATACGAATAGTTCGTTTGGAAAAGAATCCTTTGCACTTCGTGCAACAAACGTAGTCATCTGCACTGTTCTTGAACTTGCTCTGTTGCCGCCGACTCACAATTAGCACCCCGGTGTTGTGGTTTGAAGATGTATTGTGTTCGAAATCCCCTTGTTTTCTTAAATTAGCTATAATTTGCAAACGATCCTTGCTTTTCTTAGGCAACGCTAAAGCTTTTTTAACTTCTAGCTCCTCCTTATGTTTTAAAAGCAAATGTCTTCCAATCGTACATTGTAATTTTTTACAAAAAATGCAAAAGTGTTTTTTTGCTTTAGTTTTAGAATACGGAATTATTATATCCTTTACATTCAAGGGCTCATCTATTAAATTTAAAGTTTCCTCTTTATCTACCGTATCTGTCGATTTCTCGTTTCCTATACACGTGCTGGCTGAAAGATCTGGAATATACTCTGAAAACGAACTTTTATCATCGTAACTTATATCATTAAAACTTCTACCGTTCAAACTATTTTCTGATAATGTCGTACTATTAACGTGTTTAGTAGTTGTTTTGTTGATAAACTTTGCTGTGTCTCCATTTCCCCAATTTATATTATCGTGTGAAGATTTTTCAGTGTGAAAATACTCAGCGTCATTTAAAATTTCACTAATATTGATATTTATTGTAGTAGAAATCGGTTGTGAACTATTTGCCGACGATAGATTGCTTTTATTAATTGAGTCGGGAGGCAATGTTTTTATTTGAGTATTACCGTAATTAGTCTTTTTACTTGAATATGTTTTAGTTGCCAAAATAATATCAGATGTAAAAGAACTATCGGATGTTATATTATTAGAGTCGGCTAGCAATGTTGATGTTTTAATATTATCGTAACTTGTATTGTTTTTTTGTGGAGACATTATATTTGGAGAAAAAGAGTCAGACATTAACGAAGTTTCGGAATCTGAATAAGGCACGATTCTTGGCTTTAGACTAGGAGGCAAATCTATTATATTTGCAATTTCTGAAGCTGAACTTCTGGTATCGAGCAAGGAACATATATCTACAATACTTTTAGGTTTAAAATTTTTTTCTGACAGTGCGGTGTTATGGGTAGTTGTTGTGTTGAGCAAAGACATATCATCACATACATCATTAGTATTATTTTTGAGTTGTGATATATTTCCCGATAGCGATGAGCATAGTCTAGCCTTATCGTTATGTATATTGGTGTCACTAGAACATGTTCCAATTTGTAAACTGGTATCGTGCATACAATTGTTATCAGAAATAAATATCGGCGATTCTTTAAACATAACATCAGCCGAATTAATATTATTAGGTTTCAACTTATTTTTTGGTAAATCTTTTTTGTTGACAGACAATATTATATTATTAGGTTCATTGTCTGCGTGAGAATAACGGTTTGAAGTGGAAGATGAATTGAAGTTTGAGGTATTTCTAATTTTGGACTTTGACGAACTGGGAAACTTTTCTTCTTTCTTCAATTTTTGGTCAAGCAGTTCTGATTTATCATCTAAAGGATAATATACATACATATAAATTTACATCGCAAATCAAACAAGTTTTATTGTTAAAAATGTGCAAATATTGAAATTCTTTTGCGACCTTTGAATTTTAGGTGAAAATATTTAATATACGATTGATTCGATTATGACACACAATGTTACTACGTTATTTGATTCGAAAAGAAAACTTTCCGAATTTGTACCCTATTTACATTGCAATTCGAAAGTATTTGCTTTCGATTCAAAATACAGAGTAATCCCCAAGTTTTAAAAAATATAAAACAAATATGTTGTTTAACTACTTAAGCTCTGCACAGACGGTTGTCGGATCCAACAATATCGTCAGTAAAATGTGTTGAAAATTTCTTACAACCGTCTGAACTAACAATTTTTGTCTGACAACATTGCCAGAAAAACCATTGTCATTGAATTGTTATACTACAAAATATCAAAAAATTTTCAGACATCTGACAATCGTGAGAACACAATTCGCTTTCATTGCCAGGTAATTGTCAGACAATTTTTCATTGTCAGATGTTCGAGTTTTGTGAATCTGACAAGTTTTTCATTGTCAGTAAGTAAACAAGCAAAAGCTTTTATTACAGTCGAATTCTGATAAGATTGCTTAACTGAAAATAAAAATTTTTATTTAGTTTTTTCTATCAATTTCAAAGCATTTACTATCGCTTAAAAAAATCCGCTTAAAAGTAACCCCGTTTAATTGAAACATATTTCGGTTAGAAATAAGATAAATTATATAAAACAAACACCACTTAAAAGAAAACATTATTAATTTAATGGCAACGAAATACTTTTTAGCGACTGCTCATTTCAATTAAATATAATTAACTATTTACTATTTTCAAATATAGTTACAAGCTTATATTTCAGTTTTTAAAATGAATCTGAAATGAAAAACATAAATTTTCGCTTAGCCGAATCCGACTGTATTCTCTTTCTCTTAAAAGTATTCTATACATTTCATGGTGTTTATGCTCTCTGAGAGAATCTGGCAATTATTGTTATATCTAACAACTATGTAAACAGACAATTTATTGACTTACAACGTTGCTAGATAAATTTAATGTCTGACAATAAATTAAAAGCTTTTCTGACAATTTTCTTACAACCGTGTGAACTGACAATAAAGCTTGTGCTGGCAATTTTGTATTGTCAGTACATTGCCAGCAAATTGTTAGATCTGACAATATTGTTAGATCTGACAACCGTCTGTACAGAGCTTTAGAGTGAGTTTTTAGGTGGTTGATCTGAGATTAAAACAACTTTAATCTGGATTAACTGTTTTTAGGATGTCAATTAACTACATTTATAAACGTAGTTTGAAACTACGTTTAAACTCTATCCTAAAAACTCACTCTTAATGTTAAATTTATAAAGTGATCCACTTACTGATCTTGACCCATTTAGCACTAACTCCTTATCAACAATTAAATAACAATTATTACTTCTTGATAAAAATTTACTGTTCAGTTGCTTATCCTGGCAGAAAGAACTGAAAAAAGATTTCTTGATATGTATTTGGTACATACCATATATATACATCTGTTAAACATAACGACTCCACTTAATTTTTGCATTCCGACTAATTCTATTGTTCCTTTAAAATCGGCTTTAAAATCAGTAATGTGTATTTAAGACAAAGAGTGTAAAACAGGAACAAATTTAGTTTAGCTACGTATCCCAAATAAAAAAATATTATTCCAAAATAAAAAAATAACGTATTATATATTCAAAGGTTGGATTTCTGTACATTGATATTCGCTTCTGTATTTGAGATGTAAAAAAATTAACGTATGTGAACAAACCAACAATGAATTCGCCGTGATATCGTATTATAATATTGAAAGGTTTGATTTCTTTACATGGATATTCGCTTCTGTATTTGAGATGTAAAAAAATTAACGTATGTGAACAAACCAACAACAAATTTGGAATATTTTATTTTTAATTCTTTTATAAAGCCTTATATACGTTGCTTTATTACTTTATAAAAGTTGCTGTATGCTGTAGGCAAAAACTGGAGCGGGGTTATAAATCAGATCAGTGGGAATAGTGTATGTGAAGCATACAAAAGTTGGTGCATTTCGGGAACAGTTTATTGCGAGCTTATTAACTTTCCTGATAAGATATTTCATATAAAATTCATATTCATAGATAATCCTACAGGAATACATACCTCCGAATAAAACAAGACTTACTACAGTAAGGAGAATTTAATTCTAAGAATCAGTTCAGAGTACAAAAATCCTCGGAATGCCAGTAAAGTAAAATAAAGCCAATTATATTTACGGTTTTTAAAATGTTTTAATTGTAAATACTACTTACAGATATACATACGTTCATATTTATGGAACTTGGAAAAACAAATTAATGTGCGGTTTCTATAATACAAACAAATAGTTTGAGTAGAAAATTTGTATGAAAACCACTCAAATTTTTGAGTGATTCCCATACAAAATTTTTACCCAAGTCATTTGTCTGCATTGTGGAAACGGCACTTAAGTATAAATTTGAAGATTTTTAGTAGAACAAAAATACAATTAAAAAGAGTTGAAGGAAAATACTACAGAAATTTAATTTTTTGGATTTTTGTTTATCAAATTTATTTTTGATATATAATAATTTATTTTTCAATATATATAAAATTTTCAATTAATTGTTCTTTTTCTTTTTTTATGCAACGTTTTAGTTGACTTCTGCTGCTCATTTTACCTTTCTAAAAAAAAAAAAACAATTAACATTCACTGACCACGAACTTCTAATTGTATGCCAACAAAGAATAATAACTCTTACACACATACATAAAATCTTTATTAGTTTTTGTTGATTTTCTTTGGAATACGGGCACAGTTTCTTTCCTGCCTAACCCACGATATCGAACGATGTCGATCGCTTGATTTCTAGACTTGAAAAATCAAGGTTGCGCTCCATTAATAACCGATTTTATTTAACTTATTAATTGTTTACTGGAAGAAAAGCTAAAACTATTCGTAAAAAAAAATTTAAGATTGAAGGCATTAACATTTATGAACGAGTGCGTGTACATGAGTGAGAGAGTCAAAAAGGCGAACTTTTGCATTACTTGTGGCCACTGTAGTAGTTAGTCGACTTTTCGTTAGCGAAATACCTAACGATTTGGAATCAATTTCTACTTTTAAAACTGCAGGGTAAGGACAATTTTACTACATTCACATTTACATATGTATGTAAATAAACAAGCACACATCTGCTGATTACAAGAAGATATAGCATTTAAATTCACATTTACGAATAATTTTCAAATTGTCGTAAATCGATCTTAGTTCTTTTGTAAAAAGTCTATGGATATACATACATGCATACATATCGATGGATTAGAAGAAAAAAAGTGTAACTCAAGTTGTTAATGCACTAGACAAAAAATAAATTGTAGAATAAGATGAGTTTCCTTTTTTATTAAAAATTTCATTAAAACCTTTTAGTAGACCACAAGTTTTTCTGATTTTATTGAGTTTTTCCTATCCATACATAGAAGTAAATTAACTCAATATAGGCATTTATTATATAAAGCCATCAATATTTTCCATTACATACATACATACATATGTACGTATGTATGTATGTATGCACATAAGTATGTTAATATACTCGTATAACCAGTTGATTTCTTTGAAAACGTAATTTTAGAAATGTTGCAAGATAAAACATTAACTTTCTGCAAAACTTACTTTTTGGAAAGGGACAATATCAATATCCCTTTGACAATTGTAACGTTATTGATATGTATGTATATACCTGTATAAAAGGAATCTCTGTAAACGCATTTTCCCAAAGCCTTCCACCTCAGGAAACCAAACCGGATGTAACGATAACACTGGAAAACACAACTATTGTTTCCTTTATTTTTTCCTGTTATTTGGTATTTCTATGGCCCTGACTATGAAAAAAATACTGCAAGATTACTAACAGCTTTACTTTTTAAAATATGCAGTTTTATTATTTTTACAAAATAATACAAAAATTTCTATCGAACACTATCATATTGCTCCTTTATTGCAACGTAGTCATATCTCAAAAAAATTTAGACGTGGCAAAATGCATTTAAAGTTTTCAAACCGTAAGCATTTATATGGACGGCTTGAGGATGTAAGTGGTTATAACTTCAGTTTAGATAGAGATATCTGTGGCAATAAAGAAAAAGCGCTTATGTCCTATTTTATAGTTACATAGAAAAGCAATTTAAAATGTTTACATAAGTGTTTTGATAAAAATGTAATCGCGTTGTACTAAAAGTTGATCATTAATTTTTCGATTCTTTTGATTTTTTAACACATGGTACTATCCACTATAACATACATATATGTACATGTGTATATTAAATTTGAAAACTATTATGTTATAAAATTAAATAAGATGTTATTCCATATGGGATAATTATTTAGAAAAAGAAAAGCAGCAAGTAATTGTTCAATCGTTCAATATATGTAAATAAAACTTTGCCCAGAGATACTTTTGAATATAGAGAATACTATAGGAATATTAACTCAAAATGAGCTTATCTCGACTTAAGCAATTTTTCATTTTTGCCACAGATATGTTTATGAAAAATTGTTTACAAATAAATAAGGTATTGAGAAACTATTTTTTGTCAATAACTGAAAAATTTAGTTTTGCAATAAAGGAGCGAAATGTTCTGCTATAAGATTTCCTTGAGTGAACGACTTTAGGTATACATACATACTTATATGCGATTTTTTATAACACTTGGAAAATATGACTGGCTAATTACCAATGGTCAGATATTAATAATCTTGGGATTTTGCCCAGAGTCCAAAGCCTTCGACTTTATAATATAAAACCAGATGGAAAATGATGATAATCAATGATCATACTGAGCTACGCTTATACTTTCCCTGAATTATATTCATGGGATTTTTTATAAAACTTGGAAAATGTGACTTGGGTAATTACCAATGGTCAGATATTAGTAAAATTGGGATTTTGCTCAGTGAAAAATGAAGATAATAAATGGGGCTGAAAACTTAATAACATAATTCAGGAAATGTAAACACAGTTTAATAGGCTCATCGATTACCTTTATTTTCCCTACATACATGTAGAATATTTCCAAAAAATAATTAAGTTTCCACACTCTTAGGAGTAAGATGTCCAAATTTTTTTTTATAAACATACAAATTTTCTTAACCCACAAATAGTTAACAAATATACATTTCAATATTTTTATGTATATATGCATATAAAAACGCCGTACTTTTCGAGTAAAAATCACAATTATTTTTTAAATGCATGTTTTTACTAAAGATCAAAAATAACTTAAGTATTTGCACGATTTTAACAAATAAAACTTATTTCATTAGTTATGAAAATTTGGAACATATCTAGTTTAGCGACGCAGCTACAAATGAAAAAAAAAAATACATAAGGCGATAGAAAATCAAAAAATAAGACGAAAATATCATGTGGAAACTTTCTCGGAAACGGATAGTTTTCGAGTTATTGGCTTCTAAAGTTTTTATATATATGTGCGATTTCCCTTTGCATTTCTCAACTTATAAGGCTAATTTTGGTATTATATGAAAGCTTTTGACTAGATCTAAATGAATTTGCAAATTTTCTATTAAAATTTTGAAATCTTTAGGTGTCAAAGCAATTTTTTAAATTTAATGCATAGCCGGCCTTTGGCCCTGCTTAATGATTTTCTCCACCATGGTATAGCCCGACATGGCGGTATATGAAATAGATTTTCTTATAATTTTAATGATTTTCTCCACCTTGTACACCCAAAAATTGATATAGAAAATATAACATTTATGGCAGCAGTTTGTTCGCTGGAAAAAGAGTGTGACAACAATTCAAACTAATTTATTATATATTAATATAACTACAATAAAAACAAATAAATTTTATTTTAAATATCACTGAAATCTTTTGTATTTTAACAAATCCATTAAAATCTAGTCAAAACAAACAAAACCAAAATTGGCCTTATACGTTGAAAAATGCAAAGGGAAATCGCACATACATATATGTATGTATATGAACACTTCAGAGGCCAATAACTCGTCTTATTTTTCGATTTTCTAACGTCCTATATAATTTTTTAATTTGGAGCTGCGTCGCTAAACTAGATTTAAGCCCAGAAATTATATTTTCAAAACAAATAAGACTTAGCGAATAACCCAGAACTAGTTTTGTTTATTAATTATGCGCTATTTTATATTGGAATAATCCAAGTAATGTATGTACATGGGATTCTAAATGTTGAATATTGGACTTACCATTTTGAGAAACGAGGAACGCAGCATATTTCCCTCCGCTATATTTAACAACACACTCCTTTTTTGAAACCATCTGTACGTTTCTCGTTTGTATAACAGACAACTTGCCGTTGTGAAATTTAACAAGTGAAAACATCTAAAACCAATTAAAGACATTTACATAAATAAAAATTTGTTAATTTGTATAGAAATTTATAGTTCAAATTAAGTTTAGCAAAGTCACTGCTAAAAAGTTAAAAGCACTGGACCCTCCGATACAAAATCAATTAAATTAAAAAAATGCCAGCGAGTCTTGTCTTAAGAGTAATTTCCAGTACAAAATTTTGATTATGTACATATGTATGTATATACACACATTCATACATGCAGGTATATACATAAGTATGTATATGGTATGATCTTCAAGGAGAGTGGTCAATTTTGGAATCAAGTATAAGCTTTTGATTCCGAATGGTGACTTCACTAAATTTAATTTGATCCCTTTTAATTAAACTTACCTTATTTCTTTGGATAATAGTAAAAACTTTTACTGTTCAGAACTACAGCATTAATATTAATTTTTCCAATTGAGCTATGCATATACATATGTACATATACTTATCTGGGATGTAAATATTTATTTACTATATGTAGATATATAATTATATTAATTAAAATTTTTATTATGCAAAATATCACTTTAAACTTTATTCTTGAGGAATTATAGGTAATTTCACAAAAGTATAGGAACCGTTATAATGCGGCGTGGGTTATGCTGCCACACTTTTTAGTACCGAAAAAATTTAACAATGTTGCATTTTAATTAAAGTTGCCACTATCAAAAGAAGTTCTTTTGCAATAAAAATCAAAAGAGTTTTGCTATTACACTATCGAACGCTGACGGCATACTTCAGTACACATAAATGTTGTTTGTATGTTGGTGTGCGACATACATCAGAGAATCAAAAATTTTTGAAAACCAACATATATACATGTCTGACGTACTCTACATACATGCTATTAGACAGTAAGTTTTGGTATGCCATCGTACATGTCTGCAGACAAGTATGCGTGTCTAATAGCCCTTTTACAGGAAATATAAATTAAAAATTATATGTTACTATAGAAAAAATTGTGCCACTGTATTAAAACTTAGGGGTTCGCCTTACAATATCTTGTTATTGAAATATGTGTGGAGTATTCAAGCGAATTCAAAACAATTTTCTTATGCGATCTAGTGCAAATTTATAGGTTTTCTCCAAAGCAAATCAGGAGCGCCTACCTGATAGTAATATGCTTTTCCGATGAAATTAGATAATAAACACCCTAGAAGACGTACTGAAAAAGTACGGCCTACTTTGGCCGCTTAAAGGGCTATTAGACACGCATACTTGTCTGCAGACATGTACGATGGCATACTTTGCGTTTTGCTATTACACTATCGAACGCTGACGGCATACTTCAGTATACATAATGTTGTGTGTATGTTGGTGTGCGACATACATCAGAAAATCAAAAATTTTTGAAAACCAACATATATGTCTGACGTACTCGACATACATGCTATTAGACAGTGAGTTTTGGTATGCCATCGTACATGTCTGCAGACAAGTATGCGTGTCTAATAGCCCTTTTATGTTTGATATCACAAGCATGGGTTTCAAAGGCGAATTGATGCGAATATACCTTATATACATAAATAGGCAAGTTCATTACAAGCAGCATGCATTTTGTTTGTATAAACGGTGAATTCATATCCTACGCTGTCAAAATTCTTCCTGCATAAAAAATTACATAAAAATGGCGACGGACGACGAATGGATAGGAGTATATCCAAAGTGATGAATTTGATATCTAAGGTGAGGTTTTTCATTCATAGCAGATAGTCTCAACAGCCAGGCAGCTAATTCTCGTAGCTAAAGCTAAATCTCGATCGCTAATAATTTTAGGGCGAACATTTTAGCGATTTTGCCAAAAAAGAATTCTGTAACTCATCTCGTGTGCGGAACGCCACTTGCCAATATGTAAAAGGGCTCTTAAGGTGCCCACACACGATTGATTTGTGCGTGTGATTTGTACGTGTTCGACGTCTTGTTACAAGTTAATGGGGCTGTGCGCGCACAAATCATAAGAAATTGAAAATTTTCAATTTCTTGTGATTTGTTGGATTGTTGGTGGACTTGTGCGCGAACATTTTAAAATTTTTCATTTTAGTGCACAACGAAACGTAAAAGAGACAACATGTGTGCATGTATGTATGTACTTATGTACTGCGGAGATGAGTAGCAAGCAAAAAATTTTTAGTTTATTCTGCATTTTTTATTTACTATTGTTTGTGGTCGAGTTGAATATGTTTAAAGATAGTTATTAATTAATTTTTAATTTATTTTGTACATTTAATGTGTACATATGTATGTATGTATTAAGATTTCAAAAGAAAAAAATGCCATTTGGCAAAACAAAATTTAAAAATATAAAGGGAGAAATGAAGAACAAAATAATTCGATCAAATTTTTTCTTCTTATATATATTTACATTTATTTATTTATTATACCATGACAAATTTATGTATATACTCGTATTTTCATACATTCATACATGTTTTTTAATAATATTAGTTTGCTTCTATGTATATACATATGTATGCATATGTATATAATTTGGTTTTGCCCATACAAATATATACATACATACATACATACATACATACATATGTATCCGCTTCACAATTCATGTTTTCTTCTTGACGTATAAGGTTATTGTGATTTGTTCGTCGTTTGGGGAGAAATGGTACGCAAACAAATCACACGCACAAATCACTCGTGTGTGGGCAGCTTTAGCTAAAATTTACTTTTTGCGCCGTAGCTAATTTCCTTTCATTAGACCATTCCTTTCTTTCTTATTTAAAAATATAATATTGAAAAGAGACAAATATATATGCGTGTATATTTGATATTTTATATCAGTGCTACCTTACATTATAATTTATACTCCGTAATAGTGATTGTGTTTTTGTTAAATAAATTTTTAAAATATTTATTTTATTTTTATTTTAGAAAGCTATTTTACAAAGTTCTAGTCCAAACTTATTGTTTTTTTGCAGCACCTGCATTTTGAAAATTGTAAAGCGCATAGTTTTTGCGTAGTATTTTCTCATGGAAGCATTATTTCCGAAAGTTATGGGAACTTTTATACGAGATGGCATCATTCTTAAGAATTAATTTCAGTAAACAATTGAAATTTTTTTACTGTGGCGTAGTTATTTGAAAGTATTTATTTGTACAAAAAATTTGATTATAATAAATTTAAAATTTGTGCGGAGTTTTCTTAAATTTTGTAATATTTGTTCACTGCTTGACATATATAGAAATTGTAAAAATCTTTTTTTCTTATTAAATAAATATTCTATATAAAATTTGTTATTTAAGTTTTATTTAAATTAAACTACTCATAACAGCTAAAAGACTTCAACCTTTCATTGGCAACCTCTTTATACTATTCCAAATACTAAATGAGCATTTATTTTTGCCCTTTTTTATCCTTTTTGTAGTTTTCTACATTCTAAAAAAAAGGTTAAACAACAATGATATAAATAAATGACATTTTAGCGCCTTCAAAATAACGTTGGTTAAATTTTAGCGTTTCTAATTAGAAAAGTTGCTTATAAGTATGTGCTTAGAGAATACAAATGTATAAAATTTTAGCGATGACAGAAAATTCCAAAATTGCGGCGAATTCAATTTTTATGACATTGCCTAATTTAGAAATACGTATTAAAGAATTTAATATGTAGCTAAAAATCTCTAAAAAGATTTTAGACATGTTTAGCGATGTAACTAACTTTAGCGAGTTACAGAATATAGCTGAAGGTTATTATTATCGCCGATTTACCTGTTGTGAATTTGCCTCGATTGTATTTTTCTGGCAAGAGAAATTCATAACAGGTAGACTCGGCTCAAATCGCTTTGAAAAATCTCCACTTACTTTGTCAAAAAATGTACCGAAAAATGTGTAAAAAAAGCATTTGACAAAGTTTCTGGCGCACAAATACAAGGGGCGAAAATAATCACCAAGGCTGTCGATACTACCTGTTACGAATTTGCTTTGGTTTCTGGCAATGAATTTGCCTTGATTCATAATAGTATTCAATTCGCCTTGGTTTCTGGCAGCTAACATAAGTCCAGAAACACAGTTGTATGATGGAAACAGCGTGACCGTCTTTGCCACTAAAGTCCAAAATTGCTACTTCTCTGATCTTATTTCTGCCACGTTTTGCAACAACAGATTGTCTCTTCTTGCCACTTTTTAGAAATATCGTAAAGCTTTCAAAAAATAGAACACTTTAATATGTATACCAAAATATGAAAATATTGATTATAAACATTCTTTATACATACTTTAATGATATAATTACCATTTTTACTAGCCATAAAAATGAAAAATGCAATTAATATTATTAGTTATTTATCAAAGTTTTACCAAAAAATTGTGTGTTGAAGATATATCAAGAATTTGTTATAAAAAAAACTCCAATGCACTGCGATATTTACATCCAACATTTGAAAGTCAAATGAGGACATAAAATCTTTCGAAATAGTTATCCCATACAATCACTGATGCAGAAGGTTTTGTTATTGAGTTCAAGTTATTCGAGAGTAAAATAAACGGCAAAAGCTAAGAAGACATCTTCACAGTTAAAATTTTGGAAAGTTGTTTCAACGAAAAAAGTTAGCTAAAACAAGTTTTACGACAGAAGACTTTGTAAAGATTTATATAAGAACATTTTCAAAATATTTAAAATTGAAAAATTTTACACAAACGTTATCAACAATTTCTTATTGAAAGTATTGAAATATCTAGTTTTGATATTAATTTCTATATACATATATTCATTAATTGTTATAAGGTTTTGTTATCTATAAAATTTAAAGAAAACCTTATGAAATATGTACCAACAATTAAACTTTTTACGAATTTTTTTCGATATACTTTAAATCTAGTAACTGTAAATAAAATTCATATTTCTTGAAATGAACGAAATAAAATTAAAATCATGATTTTAGCTTGAATATTTGTTATTTAAAAATGATTTTTTTCACTAAATACTCTTTTTGACACTTTTAGAAATTTCGCAACGGTCACGCAGTATAGATAAAACAAGGTACATTTACTTACAAGGTAGTATTGAAAGTACAATGATTTTTAGGAAAGCAAGCAAAAACACTTGTAACATGATAATTTGTTTTTGATATTTGCATTTGTTGTCATAGCAATACTACCTATAAGCAAATTTTCATTGAAACAGTAAACCCAACAATAGCGTTTAAAAAAGCGTTTATACATATATTTATTATCTTTCAATTACCAACATCATATAAAAACGATGTCCAATTATATATCAATAGCAGTTGATATTCTCTTCATATATTCATGGTAATATTCTTTTTAGTTAGCAGTATATGGCTTGAATGATGTTAACGCTAACATATAGTATTCAGAATAAATCAAATAAAAAGCTATCGAAAGATAATGGTGCATTTAGATAGTTTTAATTTAATCCTTTCCCTGCAAACAAATCGAAGATATCGCGTAGAGCAATAGTGTACTAACATACCGAAATTGTCATCAAAAGAAAATAATTATAAAAATGCTTTTATTTTCTTCGTTTTATAATTTTTGAGAAAATGAAGCAATATACATATGTTGACAAAAATAAAATTGAGTATAATTATGTGTACATATATATGTATATGTAGATACAAATTTTTCACAAAATTTATAAAACCGAAATCTCCATGAAAATCATTTTTATATATGAAACGAATATCGGTCGATAGTTTAATCGGTTAAAACAATTAGAGTTAAGGCGACTAGTTGGCCCATAAAAAAATGCGTTTTCCATTAATGAAAGTGTATACTTTCATCTCTATGGATGTGTGTACATGTAGAAAAATCTAAAATCATTTTATTATCTTCCTAATGATACTTTAAAAATATCTTCTTAGTGTTCTGTAATTGGTTATGTAGCGATGTTGCCAAATAATCATCTTTAAGAATCACATATCGTATTGCCTAGAGATACATTTCTTCCCGAAGGAAGTATTTTCCGTTACACGAAAAATATACATGTTTATGTGCCTATGTTTCAAACTATCAAACAAAAAACATAAATACTAATTATTTATTCACATAAGAAAACGAAATAAAAAATTCGCTATAAAATTTTTTCTGAAAATTTTTCTGCACAAATTCAAACTGATATATATTTTGTATTAGTTTAAAAAAATTTTACATTTTATTTATAAAATAAATTTAAGAAACGAATTCAAGCATTACTACATAATTTTAATTAAATATTTTTCAGTTTGATTATAAAATAACTTATTTGTTTTTTATTACGAAAATTTTTTTAATTTAAATATAATAAATAAACACAAAGCAAAATTTGGCAACTGAAATTGAAAACAAGTGGTTTACAACAATTGTCAGTTGGTCTTGAAAGATTACCTTATAGTAATTGTAGGTATAATGAGAAACAGCAAAATATGCAATAGTATTTTGTAATGAATGAGCCTCTTAAAATTAGTTAAGTTGTCGGGTTAAGTTCACATGTTAAGATAGATCGAAATGACATAAAAAATATTACAATTAATTATGAGAACAACCATTTGTGTTAGTTCAGAATTTGGGAAAATAGTGATACAGATCTGATAAGTCTTGTTTATTGAAGTATTAAAACCCACCTTGTAATGATACATAGTTATACCAGTTCGTGATAATATAATAAAATCTTTTATAATTAGAATAAAATATTAGTTGAATTAGTTATAATTTTTATAGTATTCATATGTTTAATAGAAAAATATATTTTCCTTCTATTTCAATTCATTTGGGCTGTTTTCAATGAAAAACATCATTAGCATCACCAACTAGTAACTACCTAAATCTCATTGCTAGAGTCTACATACTGACGGCGGCGGTAAAATTGAAGAAATAAATATAACATCTGGCCATACAGATTTTCATCAATATCTTGCATAATTTAAAAACATGCACTCGAACTACGCGCCTGGGAAAAAAATGTTTTCAAAATATGCGTATTAATATTTGATATTATAATTTTACGATTTCTCCCATTTCAGTAGGAACTGAAGAAAAATTTCGATAGTACATCTAAAAGTTTTTTTATTTTTAATGATATTCCGGTAAAAAAAGTAATGATTTTTACTGCATCCAAAATATGCACTCTACACATATATATATATATATATATATATATATATATATATATATATATATATATTGGAATTTTTTTATATAAATATACATATACACATAAATACAAGAACATTCAAACACAAGCAAAACAGCCAACACACATTACAATAAAAATAAAATCCAAAAAAAAAAAATTAACAAAAACAACTCAAAACATTTATTTCCCTATGTATGTATATGCACTGCATATATTTTGTAGTAACATAGGTATCCAGTTATTAATAAACATAATCCTTACATACAATAATACATGCATATGATATTATTAGTAAACAAATAAACATTGCATAAATTGTTAATATCCATACATATGTATACTTATACTTACATACATACATACATATGCATGTATGTACTCGTATGTATAAAATTTTTAAACGCAGACGGCATTTGCCAACATAAAAATGAAATAGAATATTTTCTTCTGGATAAACAAATCGATGTTATGCTTATCTCAGAAACTCATTTGACGTCTCGAAGCTCTTTTAAAATTAGTGGATATAATTTCTACGATACTAAGGATCCTAGAGGTAGAGCTTGTGGTGGCTCTGGAATCCTAATAAAAACTCGAATAAAACGCTACCTGCTAAATGACCTTCGTGAAGAATATCTTCAAGCAACAAATATCTGTATTGAAAATTTTTATCAAAAACTTGTGATATCATCTGTTTATTCTCCTCCCAGGTTTTCAATTTCAGAGAGTCAATATACCGCATTTTATACAACACTGGGGTCCCGTTTTCTAGCAGCTGGCGACTACAATGCTAAACACACTTTTTGGGGTTCACGTTTAATCAGTCCTAAGGGTCGTGTTTTGTTTGACACAATTTCAAAAATGGGTTTGAATGTAGTTTCAAGTGGTCAGCCAACATATTGGCCAACGGATCGACAAAAAAATTCCTGATGTTATCGACTTTGGAATCTCGTAAGGTGTGCCCAGCGAAATGATGGAAGTAGAAGCATCTTTGGATTTGTCTTCAGATCACTCGCCTACTATTATCACTATTTACCGCCGACATCTGCACGTGTATACAAAAATACTGAAATACAAAAAATATTTGAGTGCTCATTGCACGGAAAATATGCCATTGAGAACACCTACTGACATAAAAAATTCTATTAGGTTGTTTGAAGCACATGTTAAACAAGCTGCTCTTAATGCTTCTTCAATTCAACCAAATCAACAAGCGAGATTTAACAATATTTTTTGTGCAGATATAGAAAGGCTATTGACTGAACATGGAACATGGCATGGCTGGGAACAATTGCATTATAACACCTAGATGCGAAGTTTTGCGTTTTTTAAAATTAGGTACACAGATTCTTCTACAAAGATTGAATCAGATCTTTGTAGAAGCACAGGAAGTATGTGAGGGAGTTTTCATAGGAAAATGTATAGTAGAATCAAAATATCCCATATTAAGAGTGGTAAACGTAACGGACGAGTACAAATGTATTAATAATTGTAATATAAAATGGGAATCACTGTCAAACTTCAAGGTATACTCGATAATTAGAGTCTCACCAGAACACGAACGTACTGAAAAACTTAAAACCATGCTAAAATCTTGAACGTCACTCGAGGTGGAAGACGAACTGATATCCTTATGTGCTAGATACGCAGATTTTTTTGCGCTTAAGGAGGACAAAATGACTGTAAATAATTTCTATACACAGAAACTTAGATTGATCGACGTGTCACCAGTGTATGTAAAAAACTATCGCTTGCCTCATTCTCAAAAACAAGAAATGGACAGACAAGTTCAGGATCTATTACGAAATGATTTAATTGAACGTAGTCAGTCTAACTACAATAGTCCACTGATTCTAGTACCAAAAAAGAATTTGAACGCTCAAAAAGCGTACCGCATGTGCGTTGATTTTAGAGAGGTAAACAGGAAACTAATAGCCGACAAATTTCCGCTTCCTCGAATCGAATCGCGAATCTTGGCCGCGCTAAATAGACTTAATTTCTGGTTTTCACCTGATAGCCCTAGAAAAAGACTCAAGAGATATCACATCGTTTAGTACAAGCACTGGTTCTTTCAGGTGGAAAGACTGCCTTCCACCGAACCAAGCTTTCTTGTATGTTGACGATATTATTGTCATTGGTTGCAGTGTGTCTCATCACCTAAAAAACTTGGAAAATATTTTTAAAATTTTCAGGAAATGTAACTTAAAAATTAACACCCCTAAATGCAATTTTTTCAAACATGAGGTAACCTTTCTTGGACAAAAATACACATCACAAGGTCTTTTACCAGACAATTCAAAAATAAGAGCGATCGACAATTATCCGGTTCCCACGGATAAAGAAGCTGTTAGACGATTTGTAGCATTCGCTAACTATTACAGGCGATTCATCCCAAACTTTGCTATTATAACAGCCCCATTAAATAAACTTACAAGAAAGAAAACAAGTTTTATTTGGGATGACAAATGTCCAAACGCTCTTGAGAAATAAATATTATATTTGAAATCATCAAAATTGTTACAATATCCTGAGTTTTCCAAGAAATTTATAATAACTTTAGAAGCTTCCAAAACGGGATGTGGTGCAGTCCTGAGTTAAGATTTTGATGGCAATGACCTACCACTCCATTTTGCCTCAAAATCGTTTAACAAGGCAGAACAGAAAAAATCCACGATTGAACAAGAACTTTTGGCAATACACTTTGCTATAACTCAATTTAGACCATATGTTTACGGGACAGAATTTACTGTTAGGTCAGATCATAGAGCACTCGTGTACTTATTCAATATAAAGGACTCCTCATCAAAATTAACTAGGATTCGTCTTGAACTATCAGAAGACAATTTCTTTATAGAACACTTAAAGGGCAAGGACAACGTTGCCGCCGATGCATTGTCGCGAATCTCAGTAGAAGAATTAAAGAACGAAAATGTGGGAGTTTTCGCAGTGACAGCTCGCGGAATGTCATCGAAAACTCAACACGAACAGAGGAAACAGGACTCTACTACAGTTCGCATACCTATATATGACAAGTTTTCTCACGAATTTGACAAAAATATACCAAAAATAAGATCCGAATTTTTTTACGTAAATAATAAATTAATAAGATTGCGCATGAACACATATCGAAAATTAAAATCGTTGGACATTCTGATTGATAACGAAACATTGAATTTTGAGGCTTGAGAAAGAAGCCGTCAGTCAGCATATTCATAAAATAGAATTGCCGAAAGATGATATAATCTTTGAAATTTGTAATATGCAGAAATTGAAAGACCAAGGCATGCAAATATTGCAAAGATTAGAGATTGTATTAACACATCCTATCGAACAAATAATTGTTAAAATTGTTAAAACTGAGAAGGAAAAATTAATGACCATTTATCATAATGATCCACTCCAAGTAGGGCATTGTGGACGAAGGAAATTATATGCCAAATTAAGGACAAAGTATTTTTGGAAAAAACATGTCGAAAGGCATAGCATAGCGACTTTCGTGAGAAATTGTGAAAAATGTAATTTGAACAAGGTAAAACCAGGAAATAAGGAGCCACTATTTTTAACACCCACACCAATGCAGGCTTGTGTTGACATAGTCGTTTAAGACACAATTGGCCCTCTGACGGAATCGAAATTCGTAAACAAGTATTCTGTGACTCTCATGTGTGATTTGACGAAATATTTAGTCACGATACCTCTACCAGGCAAGTCCGCGAATACTGTTGCAATAGCAACTTTCGAAAAGTTTATATTAACATATGATTCAATGAATACCATTAAGTCCGATTTAGGAACGGAATTCAAAAACCAGGTCTTAGGGGAATTGTGTAAGTTATTAAAGATAGAGATAAATTACTCGACCGCATATCACAATGAAACACCAGGAACGGTAGAACGCAATCACAGGGTTTTCAATGAATATTTAAGGGCCTACATTGATTATAATATAGTTGAATGGGACACCTATTTGACGTACTTTACATTCTTTCACAACACAACATCTAATACAGTTTTCGACAACAAACTATCATCATACGAATTAGTTTTCGAGAAACTGCCTACGATGCCTACAAAGTTTTTGGGTAGGAAAATTGAATTGAGAATTACAGCAAGGAATTAAAGTATCGCTTACAAAGAACACATAAGTTGGCCAAGGAATTAATTGAAAAACATAAGCTGAGAAACAAAGAATTCTATGACAAACATGCAAAGCCATTAACATTAAAAATTGGTAACAACGTTTTAATTCAAAAACAACCATATGACAAATACAAAAGTATTTACGAAGGTCCTTTTACTGTTAGGAGTATTGATCATTGCAACGTAAAGGTGTATGATAACGTATCGAAGAAAGGAAGGATAGTTCATAGGAATAGAGTTCGGAAATCATAAAACTAGATATATCTAAAAATAAGCAAAACCAAAACAAAATTTTTTCTCGCAATCTTGATGTAGTCTGCTTAATATAAACAATCAAATATTAAAGAAAGATTATAAGAATAAAGGAAAATCTTTTTACATATCTAAGAAGTTTAAACTACACCTCAATATACATAGAAAGGAAAACAAAAAAAAAAAAAATTTTTTAACAAAACAAAATTTACTAATTTCAAGTAAAGTAAACAATTAATTCCCATATACATATAAGTACATATATATTATGTATAATGTAAATAAATTAAATGTTGAAAACTCATACACTTTAAATATAACATTTGACTACGAATATAACAAAAAGAAGTTTGAAATAATACATAATCTAAACTTTAAAATTAAATATAAAAATAAATAATTAATTAAAAGAAATAAAGAAAAAAATTTTTTTAATCCCAACAACACCTGATTGACAAACATCGTTATATACTTCGTATCAAAACTGTAATATAATGTAAAAAAAAAGCATGACAAAGACAAGCTAGGTGCCCCGTGTTTGGGTCTTCCTTTTTTTTTTTTTTTTAAAAAAAGGGGGATATGAAAAGTAATGTTATCAGGCTCAAGTTCAGTTTTATTGAATTAATGAAAATTCAAAATTACTAAGAGTTTTTTTGTGTTGGAAATCATTATTATTTATATCCAATCAGTTTTTAGCAAAACGTATCAGTACTGATTTCAAGGCCGCTACACCTCTCATCAGCGTTCAATTGTCCATCTTTACAATTTTCGTAAAGTGGATACTAATTGAGAAGAATATCAACTATTTAAACTGGTTAAACTGGTCAACAGAAATAGAATATGAGAATTAATTTTTAATTCAATTTTTATTCTACAATGAAACAGTGCTGGTTAGTACGAAATTCCCTCATTACTGTTTGGAACTAATAATCAACACAAACTCATAGTCCGTTATCATCAAAGTATTCTACTTTGTATTTTAACGTTTTTTGTTGTTTTTACTCTATATTTGGGAAATTCACATATTACTGTGACCCCTGTTATTAGGGTATTTATAGCTCGTGCCCAAGCGGAATAAATATTTTTATATTATTATTACGAATAAACGTAATTATTATTTGAACTTATATTGATTTACATATGAAAAGTAATATTATCAGGCTCAAGTTCAGTTTTATTGAATTAATGAAAATTCAAAATTACTAAGAGTTTTTTTGTGTTGAATGTTTTTTTTTTATGATAATTTTATTATTTATTGAATCTTCAATAATAAATTGAAACATCAATAAGTTATTCAAATCCTAATCTATCTGTTTAGCCAATGCTACACAAAATTTTTAATTTCGACGGTTGATTTACATCGTTGATCGTCAAACTAGCCCCTAGGGGCCGAGCACCAATCGTCATTTACACAAACTAAAATACGAAACATAATCAGTTGTATGATAGCAGTCAATGAATGAGGTTCTCTGTCGCTTTATTTTAGAATTTGCAACAACAAAACACAAGCAAAAGAGGGCAAGAAAATATTTTTTTTTTTTAGTCTCTTTATTTGTTATTCACAGTACACTCTGAGTATTTTAATTTTTCAGCATATGGAATGTAGAGTGGGAAGACGGTTTTTTATATATACATATATTTTTTAATGGAAAATTTTTTTAATTATGTAAATTCATTCTTTCGCCCATAAACGCGCTAAACCAATCCAGTGTGTATGCATACAAGCTTTTAGAATGATGTTAGGCTACAGTAAAAAAATAAATGTAACAATCAATTTCTACAAGTGTAAAATCACCAATCCATTGATATTTCCTTCATGTTCTATTTGTGATAATCGATAATTTACATCCCTCGTGTACGGCTGAGAGTAAGAGAATTCCTCCTTTTTAACCTGGTGTGGCCTCTATAATTTAGAATATTGCGCGCAAGTGGATTTGGGTGCAACTCAAGTTTTTCTATGTATTTTTTCGCATGTTTTGAAAATACTGTCTTCACCAACGGCACATTAAGATCGTTGTGAATTCGCTGATTTCGGATATACCAGAGGGCTGCTGTTATTGTGCGTAAAATTTGGTTTTGTCGCCTTTGAATTTTTTCTACGTTCGATGCTGAGGCAGTGCCCTATAACTGGATTCCATAGGACCATATTGGTTTCAGGATCGCGTTGTAAAATAGAAGTTTGCAGTCTAGGCTTAGTATAGAGTTCCTTCCAATAAGCCAATTCATTTGGGCTTCTTTTAATTTCATTTGTGTCAACTTCGCGTCTTTGTGCGATTTCCATGTTAAGCGGCGATCAAGGTGAACGCCTAGGTATTTGACTACAGTGTGTTGCGGTATAGTCTCGGTGTTTATTTGTATAGGCGGGCATGTTTCTCTGCGCAACGTAAAAGTGACGTGTACACATTTCTGCTCGTAGACTTTTATAAGCCATTGCTTTAGGCATTTTTCTAATTTTGATATGTATCTTTGTAAGTTGCGGGAAGCTACTACGGGATTTTCATGAACGCTTAGAGAAGCTGTATCATCAGCAAATGTTAATGTATGAATGTCTCTGCTTAACGGTAAGTCAGATGCATATATTAAGTACAGCAAAGGACCGAAGATGCTGCCTTAGGGAACTCCGGCTTTGATCAACTGCAGAGGGCTTAAAAGTTGCCTTCTCGAACTATAAATTTGCGTTCCTTTAAATAGCTTTTTAGAAGCCTGACGATATTTGCGGGAAGATTTTGCGTTAATTTATGTATGAGACCTTCGTGCTATACTTTGTCGAAGGCTTGAGAAACATCTGTAAAGAGCGCAGAGCAATATTTCTTTTATTCAAAAGTGTCTCTAACAACATTCACGAGCCTGTGAGTTTGTTCGATAGTGTTATGTTGCCTGAGAAAAGCGAATTGATGATCTGGAATACATCCATTACAAGTCACTATAGGCATCAGCTTGCTCATGTACAGGTTTTCAAACAGCTTTGAAATATTAGGCAATAAACTAATTGGCCGGTAGGATTCAACCTATGTATGATTTTTGCCAGGCTTTGGTATCATAGTAATTAGCGACACCTTCTATTCTTTTGGATAGTTTTCTAGGCGTAGAATACTGTTAAAAATGAATAGTATTATTCTTTTTGTAATGAAAGGTAGCTCTTGAAGCATTTTGTTGCGTATTTTGTCGACACCTGGGCCTTTTTTGGTGTTAAGACTAGTAATGGCCTTCTCAATATCCACAATGTTAAATTCCAGCGTTATTTCTGGCAAAGAGACGACTGGTGGCAGTTCAACAATATCAGCAGAAATATTTGGAGTAAATACTTTTTCCAAGTGTTTAAAAAAAATAGCACCTATTGCATCATCAGTTCTTGCCCAGTCACTATTCGCAGCTTGCAAGGGAGGTTTGCATATCACTGGCCTTTTAAGTTTGTTTGTGGTGTTGCATCAAGTTCTTGAAGAAATTTTTGCAGCGAAGCTGTTTTTTCTGTTTGTAAAAGTTTCCTGAGCTGTTTGGTGCGTTCATTTAGCCTTAACTTTAACTGGGGGGATCTGTACCCTTGCCATTCTCGTCGAGCTCTCCGTTTTTCAGTCAATAGCCTTTCTATATCTGCACAAAAAATATTGTTAAATCACCCCTATCGTGAATAAGAAGTGAAATTTTTGTTCACGTGAAATTTTAATTCCACTCGAAGGGAAAAATGGTATCGTGAGTCTCCCGTGAAAAATTATTCCCGCTATCAGTTGTTAGTGAATTTAAAAAAGGGAAGAAGATTAAAAAAATAAAAAATCATACAACTTTTTGTTCAAAAATATACACGGACACGGAAACCTTCAAAAATCAAAGTTAAATATTCAGTTTTGGAGCTTTAGTTTGGTTGCTCCGTTTGTTTATTGCATTCTAACTTTTATGTGGTAAAATAATTCGGCTAATTTTTGGAAAGCCAACAAAACGAAAAAATGCCAACAAATTAAAGTTTCACAAATCTGCAGGCAATCGACCTGTTTTTTTGCATTTTGTTGAGGAATACATCAGTTTGTGCCTTATTATCAGAACTTTTCATTAAAATAAACTTTTTAAGCTTTATTATTCGAATTATAAGAAGAAATACATATAATTTCTGTTCTATTCCCCATCAAAAATAATGTTAAAATATCAATGTGAGAAGTGAAAAAATTCCGAGGGAAATATTTATTCACGATAAGGGGAATTTTTTTCAGTGAACATTTTTCACGTTGTTATTCTGGACTGAATAAAATTTGTTCATGCGAGTTGTTCACGATTGCAAATACGTGAAGAGTGAAAAAATTTCACGTGGAAAATTATTCACGATAGGGGTGAATAATCTCTCTTGTTGATTTGGTTGAATTGAAGAAGCATTAAGAGCAGCTTCTTTAGCATGTGCTTCAAACAACCTAATAGAATTTTCTATGTCAGTAGAAGTTCTCAACCGCATATTTTCCGTGCAATGAGCACTGAAATATTTTTTGTATTTCAGCCAGTTAATACGTGCAGGTGTCAACGAAGAGGGAGATGTAATGGAAATATACACTCACCCATCGCTGATCATTAATTACCAACCTTGTAAAGAGACCTTATTTATAACAACTATGTAAATAGAAGATAAGTCTCTATTCTGAAGTGTGAGACAATAAAATTCATTCGTTAAGTTCCACTTTGATAACAGCGTGTTTCATTTATTATACTTTCAATTTAAAAGAAATTTGTTTATGTTTAAATATAAAAACAAACATTTTCTGGATTTAAAAATTCTGGACAAATTCTGGCATTTCTAATTGGACAGTAATTATTCAATTATTAAAATAAAAATGTTCTGCATATACATTGTGACTTATGTATATATGTATTTCATGTTAGGAGTCGATATCTCTTAATATATTCGAGATACATATCAATGAAATGGATAAAGGATTTAAAAAATAACGCACATTAATTAAATAGAAATTATTTGTAACACATTTTTCGTAAAAATGTTCCATGCCTCATACCATTAACCACATTTGATACAGGGCTGTTAGATGTGACGTTGTTACGTCATTTTGACGATTTTTTTTTGGCAAAATACTGCAAAATGACGAATAACGATTTTTTTTATAAAAGTTTTATGGCAATGACTAGAAAATAGTTTAAGCTAAAAGTTAAGAAATTTTAATATTCGCATATAGAAAGAGAAAATACAAATCTTGTTCATGATATATAACATTTACTATATGGCAATAAGTTTAATAACAACTAAACGTCACGGAAAAAGATGATCAAAAATATAAATTTAAATGATATAAATGAGTTGTATTTTTGTATTTTAAAATATATTCTTAACATTTTTATATTATTATTATTACGAATAAACGTAATTATTATTCGAACTTATATTGATGTACATATGCAAAGTAATGTTATCAGGCTCAAGATCAGTTTTATTGAATTAATGAAAATTCAAAATTACTCAGAGTTTTTTTATGTTGAAAAAATAATTCAATAAAACTGAACTTGAGCCTGATAATATTACTTTTCATATATATTCTTAACGATATAAATAAAACGTTTAAAAGTGAGGGTATTCAAATTTATAATATGCATAGTGATATGTCAAAACTTTTTAAAAAGCAAATTATTTAAAAGAAGATTATGTAAAACATAATCCGTTCAAGAAAATTAATTTTGTTGACACAAAAAATTTTTTAACTAGGAAGAAATTTACCTTGGTGTTTACGTTAAAGGAAAAATATCTCAACTTGTAATTAATGTTGAAGCTCATAATCAATTTGTTCATAATTGTGTAGCATTTTATGTTGAATTATGTATTCAAATAAATAGGATTTAATTTCGGAAATTCTGTTACAAAAATACTTCTTTACTTCCTTTGCTAAAAAATTTTCCTAATTTGGTATGTAAGGAGAGATACCAGTCAACAGAGAATGAAATAAGAAAAGTAAGGTTAATAAATTTTGACGAGAGAGTTTTTAATATCAATATCTTTTGGAAAAAAATGATATCAATGAAGTTGTCGAATAATAAACCTGCATTCCATAACTTATGTAATTTTATTAATTACTTAATGGTTTTACCAAATTCATCAGCTAACGTTGAACGAATTTTTAGTCAATTAAAAAATTAAAATCAGAAATTTAAGGGATTTTGTTTGCAAAGGATTATTTGAAATGAATTTTACAGAATATTTCAGTGCAAAAGTTTTTAAATAAAAAAAAAAACCGAGCAGATAGCTTGTACGAAACTTTGTTTATAAACACAAAAAAATTTTTTTCTTAAATAAAAAATTAAATTTGTCTCTAATTTGTAACATATAAAGCAAGGCGAATTCACTTAACAGGTGGTGGTAGCATAAGCACAGCTGAGCTAAATTTTTAATCCATAATGGAGTTCGAAATGTCATAATTTGTACAGGCAAGCATATAGGTAGGTATATATGTCAAATGTTGCTGTAATCTGATACTTGTTGTAAAATCAACAACACCCAAGGCAAATTAATAACAGGTAGACTGGTCTCAATTCGCTTTGATAACAATTCCACTTACTTTGTAAAAAAATGTACCGAACAATGTGTCAGCAAAGTAAATGGATCACATATACAAGGGTCGAAACAAGCCGAAAATAATGACCTGGATTTAAGTAAATGTACTTAACAGTTTTGACGAAATTTTTTTAAAATTTAGACGAGTTTTGGAGAAAAAAACCCTAACAGCCCTGGTGAATAGTGCTATGCTTTCATCACTTAAATACCCCGACAACAATTAATACAATTAATGATGAATAATGAATGTATATGAGCTATATTAAAACAAATGAATGACTATGAATTGTTATGTTTTTGTTTGATTTTTTGCTATTAAAGATATATAAAGCAAATCGATTTTGATACATCGGATATTATGCCGATTCTTCAATTATAAAATTATGATGCTTTAATGCATATATTATCAGGATTTCGACGATTTTGGGAAAATTTCATCTGGCAGCGCGGTCTTCTAGTGTAAGCTCTCATACATACATACGGTGACCGATCATCTGACCTTTTTTAAAAAGGACAGTCCTCTTTTTTGACACAACGTCCTTTTAAATATAAAACAAAATAAATTGTCCTTTTTTAATTGAATAGTCCTTTTTTGTCCTGTCTTTTTGATGGCTAATGTTCTTCTTTAGTTTCCAAAATTAAAAGTTTTATTTTCTCAAAATACCGAAATTAAACTCAATACAATATAAATTTATAATCACCCAAGACAGGAATTGCCTGGCAACACTGAAAAGTGTATGTTCAATGTCAAATTGACTTCGTATTTAAATACTCATTCAGCTAATTTTCATTTAAATTTATGTTGCATTTAAGTGCTACTTCTGTTTTTCAGTCGTATTTAATTGTTCTTATTTAATTGTATTGGGAACTTGGTAGCACAACGTAATATAAAAAATTTCCCACAAACTTCCCCTCAGAATAGCTGACTAGAAGAAATAAAGTAAAATCCAAAACATATACATATGTACATATGTATGTATATTTTTATTTTAGCTAAAATTAAGAATATTTAAGAACTGCTGAATTGTTTTAAGAGAATAAAAGCAAACTCCAGAACGATTTAAAGGATAATAACGGCAAAACAAGCGAAAGTTGGATGCAACTTGTCAGCAGCCACAAATTTTTTTATTAGCTTTGTTTTAAATAAGAAGAACAAGCTGTCAAAAACATATGGAAATTCGTAAAACTTATGTAGTATTTAAATGCACAATGTTGGCTATTTAATGTTGACTTAATTTTGCAGTGAAAAACTCAATTTTGTATATAAATAACATTTAAACTTAAATGACATATAAATCAGCACAGAATTATTGGCCCTTATAGCCTTTTTCCACTAGCATACATTTTAGAGGAATGAATGGAATATGTTGAAAATGTCAAATTGCATTTCCATTGGCAACATCTAACATCTACCATCTTCTCAGCTGTCAAAAATATAAAAATACTTACAGCATAATTTTTTGTGGAAAAAAAATATTAGGTTGGTTTTAGTACTGATGAATTCATGGTAGCTTGTCTCTGCTGCAATTGATGGGCCCAGCAACTGCTGCACTATGATCACCAGGTATTACAACAAAGAACTATAGGCATATATTGTTCAAAAAATATCAGGTTAAGCAATGAAAACAAATGGTTAGTACTAAATAGCAGTACATTTAAACATTATTAGTAGATTATATATAGGACGAATTCAAAAACGGTCAGAATCCTTAAAACTTTTTCATACACTCTTCAATATTTTAAATTAATGATATTTAGTTCCTTTTGGTTTAACCCGTTATAATTTATTTCCTACTTCAATTAATTTTTAGGTAACATGTTCACAATTTTCAAATTGAATTTTGGTATTTTATGGTTAAGATTTGTTTTGTTGTAATCTTCTATTTGGTTGCTATGATTTGGTTTGTTCTACTTTTGGTATTTCAATTTAATTGTATTTCATCGTCTAAAACTTTATTTCGTTAGATATATGTGCTTTATTGTTAGAAAATATAAATTTTATACATATATGTACATATATTTTCCATACTAATTTAGATTTTTGGAGAACTACCTCATAATACAGTTAATTGATATAAATTTAGTTTCATTTGCTGCTATTTGTTGCACATATTTTCATATTGAAGTTTTCATATCAAATAAAACCCAACCTAGCAATTATTAATTACAATATCGGGTATTTTAGTACATTTATGTGTATAGACAAGGAATAATTCTTGGATGAATTTGACTTATATGATGGTTTAACTTTTTATTAAATTAAATTTATAAGGGTTTATACCAAATTTAGTTTTGTTAGTCGAATACTTTTTACTTCTTTTTATTGCTTCGAATAACAAATAAAATTTACATAAAAAAACATGAAAAAAACCAAATTATTTTGGGCATTTAAATAACATAAGTGCGTTTTTACTTAGATGCAGTGATGCCAAGTGGAGGGATTTTTCCATTTTTGCAGGGATTTTTTATTGCACATGTAGGGAAAAAAAGGAAAGATTTCTTACTTTTGTTAAATAGAGCAGTAAAACGGCAAATGCCTACTGCAATGAAATTGAAAGTTTTGCAAAATATTTTAAATTTTATTTATCTGTTGCGGGTTTGCAATATCTAAATATATATTCCGTTGGTAGCCATACCAACTCATCAGTAGATGTTTTACCCTTTATGATTAAAAAATTTTTTTAATTAAACATCTACTGATGAGTTGGTATGGCTACCAACGAAATATATATTTAGATATTGCAAACCCGCAACAAATAAGTAAAATTTAAAACATAAATACTTGAGTACATGATCAAATAAATGTGGATTTTGTTTAGCAAAATCATTAGAAAATGCATATATAACAGATGGATAACCATCAGATTTAGCAACCAAATATTCAACACAAGTCGCTGTAAAAGCACTTACCAAAAACTGCAACAATGATAAAGTCAAGCTTATCATGGAAGCAGGCCACTTCAATAGCATGAATGATGCTATAAGAAAATTTGTCAATAGTTGTACCGAAGCCACAGGTCAACAGAATGCCATACTATATTATGCGCAAAAATACAGACTCAATATCAATTACCGTGGAATAAATAATATACCACGTAACAATAATAGTAATAACAACTATAACAATAATAATCAAAATTACAACAGAAACCGTCAAAGATACACCAATAACAATAATAATGACAATTACCGTCAAAGATACACCAATAACCGTAGGAACAACAACTACGTCAGAGCAAAAGAATCAAATCAAAATGGTTCGGAAAACTCCGAACTTCCCCTAAGATCAATTCAGTGAAAATCTCTCATCTAAACCTCAACTTAAGTTTCTTTATTAATATTCAAATAAACAATACTGACACTTCACTCACACTTTTCGTAGACACTGGTGCTGATATTTCACTAATGAAATCAAAATTTTTCAAATTAAACCAAATAAATCTTGATTCTCATTTGCGTCGAACGTGTTTTTTAAGAGCTCTGATATTTTTAACTATTTTAAAAGAAAAAAAAAAAGAAACTAAGTTCTGCCCAACAAAATATGAGTGAATCTCTTCAACAAAAATAATAATTTTAAATAATATTTGAATACTTTTGTTGATGGCCAATCTACAACAAAGGAAAAGTAATTGTAAGTGCTCGTATTGGAGCAATTACAATTTAGGGGTGATTGAGGAAATTGGAAAAAGAATTAGTTATCTTTTAGGTGCCAGTTCCTTTGAATAAAGCTCACCTGTTCGTAAAAGGGTTTCCAGGAAATAAGTAGGGTAAATTTTAGGTGGGGTGTCACAAAGCCATAGGACATAAAGCCATAATTTTGATATGGCCTTAAGTCTCATATCAATTTTAGTGGAATGGGACATAAAGCCATTATGGTTTTATGTCCCATTTGATGTTTTGTGTTACAAATGCCGTATTTCACTTAATGTGCCTATTTATCTATTTATTCTATATACCGCCGTGTCGGGATATACCATGGTGGAGAAAATCACTAAGACCGCCCGAAGGCCGGCTATACAAAAAAACTATTCTATATACCGCCGTTTCGGGATATACCATGGTGGAAAAAATTATTAAGCCCGGCCAAAGGCCGGCTATGTAAATAACCTAAAAAACTGCTTTGACACCTTTAGATTTCAAAATTTTTTGCATAACCTTCCTTCGGCCGGGCATAATGATTTTCTCCACCATGGTATATCCCGACACGGCGGTATATAGAATAGTTTTTCTGCATAGCAATGTCGGAATTTGATTGATTGCCAACAACATTTTGACAGACAAATTCATTTTTGACATAAAACAGAGCGACATGAAACAACAATGCTTTTTTTACATGAAATAGGGTGACATTCAATCATTATCAAAAATATGGCTTTATGTCTTATTTTCGGAAAAAAAATTATGGCGTTAAGTCCCATTCCATTGAGACTTAATGGCATATGGCCTTATGTCTCAATAGAATGGGACTTAATGCCATATGGCTTTATGTCCTATGGCTTTGTGACACCCCACCAATTTTAGGTTACAATTCAGTTCTCCTTCAAGTTTATTTCAACGGTAAGTAGTAAAATGTTGGTAAGTATTTAAGTTTAGATATGTCTAAATTCCACTTTAATTAATTCAGTGTAGGTAGATAATTAGGTTTAAATATTCACGTACTTAGGTATATAAGTAGTATAAGTTTACAGTGTTTAAGTTTAAATATTGGGATATAAGAATTTAAGTTCACTTAATTTTAGTTTAATGTATGTATGTAAGTATGTAATTCACTTCAACTTTAAGTAATTTTAAAGCAAGGTTTAGGAATTTAAATTTAGGTAGTTTTAAGTTTGTATTCCAATTTTGAATAAAGTTTAATTTTAGATTTAGATTTACTTTAAGGATTAATTATTTTAATGATGTTATAAGCTTGATATGCAGTTCGTAATTGGTTGATCGGAAATTTTTATTAGGCCGTGTATTCTCGCGATCGCCAGTTTAAGTAGTTTAATATTTTAGCGAAACCTTGAACTCAATTTTAAGTTGCCAGATCGCTTCATTTTAGAGTTTGTCCAAAGCGAATTTGGACAATATTTATGAAAAAATTAAAAAACAAAGATACAAAAAAAAATCAAAATCAATAATCAGCAATTAAAAGAAAATAAATATGT
Organism: Lypha dubia; assembly: GCA_947311025.1. Lineage (NCBI taxonomy): Eukaryota > Metazoa > Arthropoda > Insecta > Diptera > Tachinidae > Lypha > Lypha dubia. The sequence continues at coordinate 44,749,336 of OX371263.1, read as the reverse complement.
AAATGTAAAAGTGAGAAAACTAAACATTATGCAAATATAAAACTTAAACTCAATCAAACAACAACATAAATAAAAAAAAACCGGTTCTAAGCAAATACCTAAATAGAAACAAAGAAAAAGAATTCAGTTCCTTATTGCATTTTTTATTACACCAACAACGATAATATCATCCTACAATAATACAAAATAGAATGCTGCATAAATATATGTGTAGCTAAGAAGTTCACGTGTACTTTCAAAGAATGAACACTTACTCGAACTGAATTACAGAAACAATGTTCATATATTTGAGAACAGCAAAAACTTTTTGTCACTTCCCAATAAACATTATTGTTTGATATCAACTTGAGATGCATTTGATATCAAATACCATTCTCAAATCTCCAACGTTAAATGCACCTCAATAGTCCGATTATATGTAGTCTTCTCAACTTAAAAGGCTCATTTTTAATATGGTGATTTTCTTAGTTATCAAATTGAGAAATTTGTGATTCTAAACTTGATATCAAAGAAATTTCTCCAATTGGTTTCAAATGGATGGTAGGGAATTGCCATATTAAAGAAAGCCCATTTATGTAAATTTAGGATATAAACAATGTTTTTTACTTAGTTTTGTAACTTATTTATTATATAAAAAAAAACATAAAATAATGAGATCACAAAAAACAATTCATTTGAGTTATTTTTAAGTAATAATAAAAAAAAAACATCATAAAAAAGATCATAAAAACAATTGATAAAAAACAATTCATTAAAGTTATTTTTAATAATAAAAAAACATTAATTAATTTGGGAGATATTTTACTTTTTTCCATTTACATAATTTATCTTCTTATAAAGGAGGTTATTGGCGTGTTGGAAAAATGATATGAGAGTTCTTTCGAACTCACTCTCCGAAGATGCAGCTGCAAATTTTTGATTGTAAGCTTCTGGAAAGATTAATTAGATTTAGTTAATATTAATTTCAATCATAACATAAAAACATAATTACGTTTCAATGCCGCTGTGACAATAAGCTCGTACAGGTTGTTTTGTCTTAGTTCCTTGCCAGGAATATTTGATAGCTACCTCATCCGTTATCATTTTCCGCCAAGCTAAAAAATTTAAAAATTTTATGGAATTGCCACATAGGTACTAACGCCATAAGTTCGGAAACCTAGTAGATGAATTATTAAACTTTAGTATTAGGAATTTTGTTTATATTTTTCAAACTTACCAGGTCGTTAAACTTGTTTTCAGATGCTTGAATTTTATCTTCGAATAGGCTGAAGTCTGACACTAGCTGAAATGGTGTTTTTGGCAAAATTGGTATTCGCTTTAAGGTCGTCTTATTTCCCCCCGATGTTACCTCTTCCAGTACTCTTTTTAGTAATATCTGAGTGTTTTCATGTTCTAAAAATATTGGAAATGTGCATTGTGTTTTTGTTTTTAGAAATATGCTTAATGCGTTATACCTTTGAGCACATTTTTTTGGAAGTTGTCAATCTTTTGATTTAACTCAGTCTAAAATATTAAAAATAATTCAAAATTATAATTGACATTTAATATAATTATACTAATAAAAAAAATAAAATTACTTATGCTCACCTTTTTTGGTTACATACTCTTCGGTTATTGTTAAAAACGTACTGTTAAGATCCATCTACATGTGAATGAAGGGTATAAATAAAAATTGAATAGATTCGAAATTACTAAACATAATTATTTTTTGTGATATTAGTTCCACTAAATTTTGATACTGTGAACTCGAAAATTGCAAAGTGTCGCAAAATTTAATATTAAAATTGGATGATTTTATTGGAATAGTGAAAAAGTCCTTTAAATTCAAAACTTCCTTTCCTATAATTTCTATATCGCTTTCATTTTGAGAAATAGACATTACTTTAAATATTCTATTGCTTATACTATAAAAATTATCAGGTCTTTTTGTAGAAAAATAAAACAAATTGGTATAAATTGATTTAATTGTCCCATTATTAAGAACTTTTTTATTTTTATTGTCATTTGGAGGTTTGGGCAATCTTAAGCTATCCTCCACCAATCTGTTATATATCTGAACTGCAATTTGATGATTTTTTACATTTCCTTTTCAGTTTAGACAAATAGTTTTCAAATTTGAAAGCACTTATGGATTTTAGGCAACCATAATTAAATGCATCAGTTGCTAAGTGCGTGAGGCAGTGAAAATTAAAAGTTAAAAAAGTATCATCGTAGATGCGAGATACATTTTTAACAAACTCAGACAAAAGAACTTTTGCACATTCGTTATTTTCCATACAAGATTTTTCATCTAACAGAATTCTAACTCCCAAACTGAGCAATAAAAAATGATTATATCGTTCAGCATCTAAAACGTCAGCAAGGACGAAAATGCCTGTATATAAAAGAAACGATCTTAATTCCTTAGCCATCTACCTTTCAATTTCATTTAAGCTTCGAGGTTGTCTAGCAAATTCTTTTGGCACTTGGTTGCTCAAAAAAAGTAGTTTTGAATTTAATAATTTAATTTCTGACGGTTTTAAAGAAAAAATGCAATTTCTTTTTCTGATCCAACCAATGAGTAAAGTTTTCATAACGCCAAGGCACACTACATGCATATAATCATTAGGAAATGAATTCACGATATCTATAGGTAATTTTTCTATAGCCAGTGGCTCTAGCAGTTTGTGATGGTTGGCATCTATTCTTAAGCGAAAGTTGGAATCTGTTCTGAAATTATGTACCGCACTTCTTTTTTTTTTTTTTTTTTTTTTTTGATAATTTTATTATTTATTGAATCTTTAATTATAAATTAAATTATCAATAAGTTTTTCAAATCTTAAATCTAAAAAATATTAAATATAAGTTTTTTTAATTAATTTTTAATTTCAACGGTTAATTTTTGTTGTTTTACATCTCTCGTGAACGGCTGAGAAAAAGAGTATCCCTTCTTTTCAGCCGGGTGTGGCCTCTATAATGAAGAATATTGCGCGCAAGTGGATTTGGGTGCAACTCAAGTTTTTTTATATATTTTTTCGCGTGTTTTGAAATTACTGTCTTCACCAACGGAACGTCTAGGTCTTTATGAATTCGATGGTTTCTGACATACCAGGGGGCTGCTGTTATTGTACGTAGAATTTTATTATGTCGCCTTTGAATTCTTTCGACATTCGATGCTGAGGCAGTGCCCCATAAGTGGATTCCATAGGACCATATTGGTTTCAGGATCGCGTTGTATAAGAGAAGTTTACAGTCAAGGCTTAGTATAGAGTTTCTTCCAATAAGCCAATTCATTTGGGCTGCTTTTAGTTTCATTTGTGTTAACTTTGCGTCCATATGCCATTTCCATGTTAAACGACGATCAAGATGAACGCCTAGATATTTTACTACAGTGTGTTGCGGTATAGTCTCGGTGTTAATTTTTATAGGCCGGCATGTTTCCCTGCGCAACGTAAAAGTGACGTGTGCACATTTCTGCTCGTTAACTTTTATACGCCATTGTTTGAGCCATTTTTCCAGTTTGGATATATATTCTTGTAAGTTGCGGGAAGCTTCTACAGGATTTTCGTGAACGCTTAGAAAGACTGTATCATCCGCAAATGTTGATGTATGAATGTTACTGTTTAACGGTAAGTCAGAGGCATATATTAAATAAAGTAAGGGACCGAAGATACTGCCTTGAGGGACTCCGGCTTCAATCGACTGCGGAGGGCTTAAAAAATTGCCTTCCCTAACTACAAATTTACGTTCTATTAAATAGCTTTTTAAAAGCTTTACGATGTTTGTTGGTAGATTTTGTGTTAATTTGTTGAATAGACCTTCGTGCCATACTTTATCGAAAGCTTGTGAGGCATCAATAAAGAGCGCAGAGCAGTATTTCTTTTTTTCAAAAGTGTCTCTAACAACATTCACAAGTCTGTGAGTTTGTTCAATTGTGCTATGTTGACTGCGAAAACCGAATTGATGATCTGGAATGCATCCACATATGCTCACTATAGGCATCAGCTTGCTCATATACAGCTTTTCAAATAGTTTTGAAATGTTAGACAGTAAGCTAATAGGCCGATAGGATTCAACCTTTGTATGATCCTTGCCGGGCTTTGGTATCATAGTAATTAGCGAAACCTTCCATTCTTTGGGATAGTGTTCCAGGCGTAGAATACTGTTAAAAATGAATAGTATTATTCTTTTTGCCGTGTAAGGCAATTCTTGAAGCATTTTGTTGCTTATTTTGTCGACACCTGGGGCTTTTCTGGTGTTAAGACTAGTAATAGTATTTTCAATCTCCGTCATGTTAAATCTCATCGGTATTTCTGGTAAAGAGACGACTGGTGGCAGTTCAACAATATCAGCAGAAATATTCGGAGTGAAAACTTTTTCTAAGTGTTTAACAAAAAATGCACCTTTTTCAGCATCAGTTTTTGCCCAGTCACCATTAGGGGCTCGTAATGGGGGTTTGCATATCACCGGCCTTTTTAGTCCTCTGGCTGCACGCCCCAGTGAATAATCTGTTTGTGGTGTTGCATCTAGCTCTTGAAGGAATTTTTGAAGGGAAGCTGTTTTTTGAGTTTGCAAAACTTTCATAAGCTGCTTGGTACACTCCTTAAGCCTTAATTTTAGCTGGGGCGATCTGTAGCGCTGCCATTCTCGTCGAGCTCTCCGTTTTTCAGCCAATAGCCTTTCTATATATACAGAAAAAATATTGTTAAATCTCACTGGTTGGTTTATTTCATTTGAAGTAGCATTAAAAGCTGCTTGTTTAACATGCGCTTCAAACAACCTGAGAGAATCGTCTATGTCTGAAGGTGTTCTCAGCGGCATTTTTTCCGAGCAATGAGCACTCAGATATTTTCTGTATTTCAGCCAGTTAATACGTGCAGATGTCATCGATAAATCACATGTTGTGTGTGAGTAAATAGTGATAATAGTAGGCGAGTGATCTGAAGACAAATCCAAAGATGCTTCTACTTCAATCATTTCGCTGGGCACGCCTTTCATAATCCCAAAGTCGATAACATCAGGAATTTTTTGACGATCCGTTGGCCAATATGTTGGCTGACCACTTGAAACTACATTCAAACCCATTTTTGAAATTGTGTCAAACAAAACACGACCCTTTGGACTGATTAAACGTGAGCCCCAAAAAGTGTGTTTAGCATTGTAGTCGCCATCTGCTAGAAAACGGGACCCCACTGTTGTATAAAATGCGGTTTATTGACTCTCTGAAATTGAAAACCTGGGAGGAGCGTAAACAGATGATATCACAAGCTTTTGATAAAAATTTTCAATGCAGATGTTCGTTGCTTGAAGATATTCTTCACGAAGGTCGTTTAGTAGGTAGTGTTTTATTCGAGTTTTTATTAGGATTCCAGAGCCACCACAAGCTCTACCTTGAGGATCCTTGGTGTCGTAGAAATTATATCCACTAATTCGAAAATAGCTTCGGGACGTCAAGTGAGTTTCTGAGATAAGCATAACATCGATTTGTTTATCCAGAAGAAAATATTCACTTTCATTTTTATGTTGGCAGATGCCGTTTGCGTTACAAAAACAGATTCTTAAGTTCATGGTTTTTTCAATACAGCCTGCAACTAGGTAGACTGCATTTTCAACATTTCCTGCATCATAAAGGAAATGCTGAGAGTAAAAGTATTTACTGTTTGGATAAGGCTCTCTATTGAGGCTTCAATACGACTAAAATTATGCCCTGATTCTTCATTTACTGGTACAGTTTTTTGCGCCGGAATCTGGTTACTCTTTAAAATATTAGCATATGAAAATTGACTATTAGGTTTTTGTTGAGTATGAGTCGTGTTAGACTTTAAAACATTTGAGTATTGATTATGGCTAGACGACGATTGAGGTAACTGTGTGTAGTTTAAAGGAGTGTTGGGCTGGGCGGGAGTAGCATTTGTTTTTCTGTTCGACGAATTTTTAAAAAGAGAATAAAGAGGGCAGCCCCTATAGTTGGCAGTGTGGTTTCCGCCGCAATTACCACATTTTTTTGCTTTGGTATTTTTGTGTAACTCGCCACATACAACGCAAACGGTAGGCAACTTGCAATAAGTTTTGGTATGGCCAAATTCTTGACAGTTCATGCATTGGATAGGTCCAGTTTTTTTATGTGGCATCTCAACGGTAACTCTTCGATGCAACAAGTATTTTAAGCTATAGATTGGGTGCGATTCATTTTTTTTACTTTTCAAGTCGCCTGGCTGTAGCTCGACTCTAAAAATAGGTTGGGGGATTTTTTCCCTGTTTTTAATGTTTGAAACATTTTTGACTTTGAAGCCACTATTTTCAAGGCCAGACTTTACCTCTTCCGGATCCACGCTTGAATCTATTCCTTTTATAACTACTGTTAGGCCTTTAGCACTCTTCAGTTGATATGTGTAAAAGTTTTTGTTTTTAGTCTCAAAATCTGAGACAATTTTTCTATAATTATTTTCTTGTGTTACCTGAATTTTAGTTTCGTTGATTTTGCCGCGCTTAATTGGAGTTACATAGAACTCATTTTCTCCAATTAATGAGATAAGGCTTTTTACCAAAAGGTTGGAGTTCTGTTCTCTTAAATATATCGGCGGTGGTTTAGTGGATCTTGTTGTACTTGTGTCTTCATCGACTTGTTCATTCAAAATCGCAAAACGATTTTCAGAATGTTTAATATTATTTTTCCCATCTTTGGGCATTTTCGCCGTTGACGCTATTTCAGCTGATTTGGGACTTCTTCCCCTTTTTAGCACGGTTATGTATCTGTCCATACCAGTCTGGATTTTATTATCACTATTTTCACTCACTGCATTTACAATTTTGTGCACGTTGGTCAACTGGGTATTTATTGTTTGTTTGTTTGATTGCACAGCTAAGCTGACAAGTTTGCTAATAGGTGCAATTGTTGTTGCTTCTTGATCGATATTTAACATGTTCAAAGATAATGATCACGCACGAGTATTTGTGTTTTGTGTAGTATTCAGGTTTGTGTTTACTTCTTTTTTTTGTCGTCGTTAGCAACCAAAGTTAAATATTGTACATTCCTACTGCTTGTAGGTTTATTGTTGTTGTTAGAAGGTGAACTCATTTAGAGTTCTCCTTTTTGTATTTTCACTTATGTATATTAGTTTGTGTATGCAAATATTTATGTGTATTGCACACAAGCAAAAAATAAAATAAAACCAGTAAAATAACTGTTCAATAAATGTTTTGTTTTTTTTTTATATTTTTTGTGACTTGAAAATTTTTTTTCTTTTATATTTTTTTTATATTCAGTTGCGACGATTATAAAAACGCGTCTGTTCACTACGAGAGTTGAAACTGATCGACCGCACTTCTAAAAATCATTCTATGATTAACAGATTCTCCTTTCTGGGTACATTTGAGACAACTAAAGAACCCCGTATGCCCTTTGATACCAAGTATATGCGATCTTGCTGGTTCATCGCATATAAATGCGCGACAATTGACAGTAAACAATTTTTCCTCAAAAATTAAACCCACATCAATCAGTTCACATAAATCATTAACAAACCTTGTTAAATATGTATTTGGACACAATGATTTACTTTTACCACAATAAGCGCCTACAACCATAACGTCTGGCGTCCCATTGACATGTATTAAAATAGGCAAAGTTTGCAAATTGGAACTCTTTGCTAAAGGAAGGTCATCAATATTTATATTCAGGCTTAGTTCGCCAGAAAATGAAGAATTTTTTAGCAAAAAATCGGTCAATGTGTCTTTAACGCCGTAATGTACATATTCACCTAACCCCATTTTTTCAACTGGCGCACTTTTGGGAGTAGACTTTAAGGTCCTCACGTCTTTAGGATGTCCACAAATGTACTCAAAATTTTTAAAAGACTATTAGCAGCTGCGTTTGTAATATTAAATTGAACTGCCCATGACGCAAGCTCATCCCTCAATTCACCTAAATTTTCTACTATTTCCTCCTTTTCACTTTCGCTTTCCGATTCAGATGAATTGCCCTCACTTCTAAATTCTTCAAAAGACACGTTTCCACAAGCATTTGATGTCGAAGGTCCCATTGCCAAAGTTTCATCGGCAAATGAGCGCTCCGACAGCAAAGCCACCACCTGCCTCACATCACTTTTAACTTTCTTTGATCTATTCATTTTTATATTAATTATTTAAACTTTGCTTTAATTTAATTGTCTTTCCTTCACTTAAATGCACTTTTATTTATTTATATTTTTTAACACTTGCTTTTTTTCACTATTTTCACTTCTTTCACATTTGCATATTTGTAATAAATTAATAAATGCAGCTGCAACATGTGTTTTTTAAACGCTACCAGATCTGTAAGCGATTGCACAAAACAGCGCTGCCTTACGAGAATAAAAAAATTAGAAAAAAATCTCAAATTTATCACAAATCGTATTCAAGTTTAAAAAATGTTTGGTCTCAAGTGGAGAAGTGTTAGATATCCACTTGAGATTTAAAATTTTTCTCAAAGATTCGATAAGATATTAAATCTCAAATTGATGTCAAGTTGAAAACAAAAAAGGAGAAAAATGTTTCAACTTAAGTTGAGAATTACATTAGAAATCAACTTGAGAATTAAGCTTTTCTCTAACATTGGAGAAATAATTTTTCAATGCATATTGGGTTCTTGATGTTACTCGACCACAGATAACCAGAGATGACACGAGACGGAAGATTTTGCATAATTGTTTGTATACACTCATACAATCGCGGGTTTTAATTTTTTTCTTTGTGCTGTCTTTCTATCCAAATTAAAATTATAAATCGCAAAACTAATTAAATATCCATATATTTCTCTATTTCACATTAAAAATATTATTAATTAATTAATTTAAGTTGGTTTTCACTGATCGTTTGTATTTTATCACTATAATATCTGCAAAATATCAGAATTTATCAAGTATGTATGTATGCATGTGTGTATGTAAGTTAAAAACCACCACCATTTGGCAAATTTCCAGCATATATGTACGTATGTATATAAATTTAATATACTGAGTATATACGAACACATTAAATTGTTTTATCACTTTATTTTCGAATTATATGCCGTAAATACTTAATATTATTACATTTTATTAAATTTAAGCGTGCTTTCATGTAGCATTTTCCACTAAAAACTGAACTTTTTTTTTGCTTTTCGTTTTGTTTATCTTCATAACAAACACACTAATGCTGTCTCTTTTTCACGATGCCGGGTTATGATAAATAAAATATGATCGAAGTCCAATTTTTTTTTTGTCATCTCTGGGTATCTGTGTACTCGACTTAGTGTGTGTTAGCATAGTTGCCAGATGAAATGGGTACGAATTCGTTACTCGACTTAGTGTGTGTTAGCATAGTTGCCAGATGAAATGGGTACGAAATCGTCAAAACAGTTTTCCGAAGTCGTCAATAAATCGTCGAATATAAAAACAAAATTTTTTCAAACAAAACATTTATTTTATTTAACAAAACATAACATAACAAATAAAATTCAAGGGTTTTTATATAAAATTGAGTAAATTCTTATCAATAAAGAGATCAACTGTTGAAACAAGGTATAATCAGTTGTTTTGTGTATTTTTTAATACAATACCAACGTACCATATCCACAAATTATTAGCAAGTTTAAATTTTTAGAGAAATTAGTGATAAAATTTGCGTTTAAATTAAAAATGATGATATTATTATATATGTTGCAACACATTTGTAAAAATTAAAAAAAAAAATTAAACATATATGTATATTGGACTTGTACCGTTTTATTAAATCAGGTACTACTTTCATGTCAAAACAATTACAGTTGTTTAATTTTAAATGATTTTTGGTATATAAAATTTCCTCCAAAGAAGCTTTCTCTAACCGATTTCTAACTTTTGTCTTGTTGAAATTAAGTTGGCTAAACATTATTTATACATTTGCCGAAGAATGTGGTAAAACCAAATTTTTTTTTAATAAAATTAGTTAACTTGGGAAATAAAAGACTAGAGTTTTGTTTTCATCTCTGAAATCTTTTTCCAAAAATTTAAAAGTTTTATGTCCGTATCCGTGAAGAATTATTCTAAATTTAGTAATTTCAATTGTCTGAACTCAGATTCAATTTCCTGTCTTTCACGTTCTTTCACAAAGTGTGAAAATACTTTAAGAATATCATTAAATGAATTGTTATTTTTTTTATAAGATTGTAGGGATTAATTTGGCTTAATGCTTTGAATTTTTCTTCAAATTCAAATCTGAAAATTTTCAAAATCTCAAAACTTGGTCACACTTTCCATTTTCATAAATTTTAACATACATACATATGTACATAGGAACAATCTCACTTATTCAACTTCAAGTTTTTGGCGTGCTTTAAAATATTGACACAAATGTTTTTATGTAAATAACAGTTGATATATTATGAACATCAACAGGTTTAAGTATGTGTTCACAATATGCAAGTCTTATTTTTAAGCTTATTAGCTTTTAGGAGACAATGACAGGGGGAAAAGAAACGGATACACCCTCTCATGTATTCATGAAATTTGTTTTGTTGTCTTATTCGTAGTGTTAACTAGGTATACATACATACATACTTTCATACAAAATGAAGAACAGTTTAAGCAATAAGACGAGTGCTGTGTGAACGCCAATTAAAGTTCAAAGAAGAAATCGTGAAAAGTTTTGCAATAAGACTTGGATAGTGTGAACACAGACTAAGCAGCCTAATATACTAAAATTATCTCAACTCAAAAACATCTAAATATGATAAAACTATCTCTTTTACTCCTTACTTTTCTTACATATTGCGGCAAAAGCTGCCAAGTTCTTCAAAAAGTACAAGGTAATGTCAATGTTCTGCAGAACCTGCCAACTTATAATTGTTTAAAACTCGTCAAATTTAAGACACAAATCGTCACGTCGTCAAACTGCCTTTTTTTGCTTCTGAAATCATCAAAATGACGATAGATCGTCAAATCTGGCAAGCGTGTGTGTTAGTTCACTGCTTATGTGTTCTGCTATCATACTCGCAACATGTATGAACAGAACGATGTGAACATAATGCGACAGCCTAACTTCACTTGGCAAATACGTAAAAGCCTTTCGTCTTGGAATTCAATATCTGTTTAATTGTTGTTATTAAAAAAAATGCAAAAATTTTAAATGGAGTGTACAAAACATTTAACAAAAAACTGGAAAAAGTAAGGTACGGGAGATTTACGAAGGAATTTTAAATGAAAATGGAATGGAAGTAGAAAAGACTTTAAATTAAATAAGAAAAGCACTACAAATTTAGTAAAACATAAGTGTTATGTTTTAATTGCTTCTAAAAAGAATTATGGACCACCAATAAGTGTAGGCGAAATAACGAAAAAGAAAAGCGTGTGTATCATAACGGAATGGGTAGTAGAAAACTGTCGATCATTCAAAACTATCGAAGATTCAGGACTAAAAAATTTGCCTCCTTTTTGATTTCTGTTGGTGCGCAATATGGTGAACATGTGAAACTAGAATCTATATTGCCACACTCAACAACATCGACAAGAAATGTTGGTAATCTGTACGAAATGTATTTTGATAAAGTAAGGCTAGAAGTGAGTGGCATCAAGCTTAAAAGTTTTAGAGGCACAACAGCCATGTGGACGGATAATTATTTAAGATGACATCGATATCATTAAAAATGTTAAAGAAAAATCAACCCATTTTTTAAATGAACTGGTAATGAAGAATATAAATATAAAACACAAGATTGCACTTTTTCTTTTTCCACCCACAAATAAACTAAAGCAGTTTACAGAATTCGAAAAAAGTCAGTTAAAAGATGCATGTAAAAAGCTTTTGAAGAGCATAGTAGAAAATATGAATGGAGAAAGTTATGATATACCATCCACATCCAATATTTCATCCTTCAACGCAGAACTTTTAACAGACTTTATACCACAAACGTCAGCAATAAATCCTGAAGATAAAATAGAACAAGAAATTCGAATATATGAAAATATGGAAGTGAGATTTGAAGACAACTTCGATGTTTTAAAGTGGTGCAACTTTCAGAAAGCAGAGTTTCCTTCTCTCTTCATATTAAGTTGTAACATACTAACTATTCCTGCTTCGGAGCGAACTTTCTCAATGGCGAGAAATCTTATTTCAGAAAAAAGGTCTGCTATCGGTACAAACTCAGTTACAGTCAACAGGATAATATTTTTACATTCCAATATGTCAAAAACAAATATATACTCTGAAGTAGAAGCAATAAGTGGTTCATAATAAATATGACTTCACTATAAAACAAAAGCAGAATATGCGCTACTTATTCTTTATTTTTCTAATATAATAACCCATTTATATTTGCATTTTTAGAAAAGTTATCGGTATAAATAACTTGTTTATGGTGTATTTGGAAATTGGATATATTTAAGTGTATTTTTTAAAACCATACAAAATTTTCGGAAAAATAAATGTGTATTTTGTACTGAATTAATTTAATTTTGTTATTTTCTTAAAATAAGATATTTTGTACTGAATTAATTTAATTTTGTTATTTTCTTAAAATAAGATAGTTTGTACTGAATTAATTGAATTTTGTTATTTTCTTAAAATAAGATATTTTGTATTGAAGTAATTTAATTTTGAATAAATATTCCCATGTTTTTGTGACAGCCAATTAATTTTTTATTTTATTCAATTATTTTTTATGTAATCATCATTTCATCAAACATATCATTAATATACACACGTAATCGTTGTTTCTTTTTCATTTGGTATGAAAAATAATCAAGAATGCATACTGTACCACATGAAGTGAACATGTTCATATTTTTCGGTACTCATTTAATCGGCCCTTGCTACTGGTTAGCAGTGATGCCAACTCTTGCAACATCAAAAGCACTGTGAGCCCATGGTAATAGGGTAAAAAAGGGTGAAAATGAAAAAAAAAATTACGGGTAAAAAAGAACTAACCTAATTTTGTTTTGGGTCTGGTGGATCAAAAGACAGCCTTGGCTGTACTAAAAAACTTGAATTTGGATCTATTGGTTGTTCATGTTTCTTGTGCGACTCTGTCGAAGTAAATCGCTTTATCGTGAATTTATTTCACAATTACAACAAATGCAATACGCTTTTAGTTAATCTTTTGCTGGTCTAAGCCACCTTTTAAAAGCTGGATCATTCTCCAAAGATTTTCTATACATATATTTGTTTTTGTTAGACGATGACACATATAAAATCAATGAAGAACTTACTTATAATAACTATTCAGCTTTATAATAACCAAGGAATTTTCTTGCTTAAATTTGCACAGCAAACAAATCAGCGAATATGTATGTATATTAAAAGTAAAATCATTGCTAAACAATGTGCATTTCCATCTTTAACATTTTCCGTTGCTCCAACAACAGCATTTACAATACGTTCAATATTGCGTTGTTGCAAAATATCCTAGAAAGGAGGATACATACTTTCTTTAAATTTTACTAGGAATTTTTCGATACATACATATATTTTTGTTTTCTTACCTTTTCTGTAAAAATATCCTGTATTGAAGCAACATTCTTCTCCAATGCCTGATTTTTACGTATATATGGGCAGTATTCTCTTATGATCTAATTCCACTTTTCGATGCAGTTTAATTATCATAACTCCAACCTTAAACAAATGCATTTGCTAAGGGAGGGAATTGTTTCCTAGTACCCAAATAAAAGTAACATCCTGATTTTATACATACATATATCAACACCTTTTTGTTTTATGTATTGTAAAGAATTTTAACTTATATTTTTAATTTATGCAATTGTTTTTTTTAATCTAATTTTTGTTTTGTTTACACATCACATTTTGACAACAGCCAAGTTTTTACACAAACAAAATGCCTGTTGTTTTTGCGATATTGTATTTGTTTTAGCGACAAGACTACCTTATTTAATATACCTTGATATGTACCAAATATCATCGACGTAGGTCAAAAAATGCCCAAAATATGGCGATTTAAATTTTTGGGTTATATGGGCGGTGCCACGCCTCTTTGTCCAATCAAAACTTCATATAGCCTATAATTCATTCGAGAGTTCCAGTTAAATACTGTGAAAATTTCAGGAAGATCGGTCCAAGGGTTTGGCCCCCTATAAGGAACAAACAAACCCAGAAATCCCGGAAAATTTTTCCGGGAAAAGGTGGCAACACTGGACGAGAATTCCCAAAAATCCCCTCAAAATATACTGGAAATTTAAAAAATTTCCAAAGCGGCAACACTCTATAGTCATCATACATAGACTATACAAAAAAGAAGTTTTCACTTCAAAAAACAAAAGACTTAAGAAACAAACATAGTTCCAGGTTTTTTCGTTTCAAAACAAATGACAGATTTTTTCCAGGTTTTTTCGTTTCAAAAACAAAACAAACAATTAAAAATTTCTTGATTCGGTCGCCTCAAAGACCGCGATAGAAGCTATGCAATAGCTTAAAACGAAAAGATCTAAACCTAATAATAATAACCTAAACACTAGCCTTGTTTCTAATATGGCAGAAGCCAGTGTAAGTGCAACAACAATAGGAACTCCTACGAATAAACGTTTACAAAGTTTGTGTAATAGTGCGAACTTATCCAATATAGACTCCTCTTTCAAACTCTTAACAGTTATGGATAAACGCTTCGACAAACTCTCAGACCGAATTGAGAAACTATTGGAAGATAAACTCAGTCAATATAAAATTGAACTGTTAAATGAATTCGACAAGAGACTTAAATTGATAAAAGATGATATATATGCAGTTACAGAAAGAGTATCCCATTTCGAAACAGCTGCGGCTGAAGTAAGGAGTATGCAAGAAGAAATTTTATTATTAAAAACGAAAATTAAGCAGCAAGATAATAATACTGTAGCGCGTGATTTGCGTTTGAATGAAATCCCTTTCAATGAAAAAGAAAATCTTATGGACATTTTTTCTGCTATTTGTGACACCATAAAAACCACAGTCCCAGCTATAAAATCTATCTATCGCCTGCAAAACCTAAATAATAAAAAGAAAACATTTTCCAAGGATGCCGTTATTATTGTTAAAATGTGGTCTCCCTATGATAAAAACTACTTCTTGAAAACTCTGGCAAATTTTAGAGCTATCAATAAGGGGTTTTGCTTTCGCCTATGACATATTGGTCTTAATTCGGAAAATAGATTCTATGTTAGCGAAAATTTAACTAAAACTAATTTTAAAATATTTCGCAATGCTGTTCGACTCAAAAAGAAAAACCGCATTCATAGTGCTTTTATTATGCGTGGCTTCGTATGCATCAAAAAGACTGTCAATGATAGCATTATGCAGATTGATGACATCGAACAGCTATACAGGTTATTCCCTGATGATGAGAGACCGGATAATATTGAAAGGCATATTTTTTAACGCATTTTTTCGCATTTCGTACTATTGTAGCACCTATTCTGCTTTTATATTATTCATTTCATTTTATTTTATACATATTTTTTTTTCTCTTAATTTTAATAAAGTACTCATTTATAACCCAACCTATTAGTTTTTATGTAAAAAAACCTAAAATATTTTTTACAACCTCCTTTTACTCTAATAAGCTGTTTATTTTAAACTTTTTTACTATTGTTTGTTTGAACATAGCAAAACTGTTATTTCCCCGATGTATTATGAGTTTCCTTAATAGTAGATTTGGCGTCATTGAAAATCAATCTGCAGTGTTAAATATTTTGTGTAAACAGCACTCTGGTCTACATATTGTGCACTTTAATGCAAGAAGTTTAAACTGTCTAAAACTTGATTATGTTAGAAACATTTTTGAGAATTCTAAAGTTGACATAATCTGTGTGACTGAAACTTGGTTTAATAATGAAGTATCTGAAACTCACTATAACACAAATGGTTATAAATTGTTGCAAGTTAGTAGAATGAACAGAAAAGTTGGAGGTGTTGCTATATATTGTAAAAGCTATCTTGAGAGTAAACTTCTTAATGTATCCCAATATTGTATTTTCAATGGTTGAAATTTCTATCAATGTTAACAAGGTTCTTATTTCGTGCGTTTTTAAATTCTAGTAAATCGTTCAGTATGGAGCCATTTTTTAATGAGTTAAAAGAATATGCTATAAACTATGATTTTTATTTTATTTGTGGTGATTTTAATGTTAATTTTCTCACCAAAGATAAATTGAGTGAGGATTTATGTGATTTAGTTAGTTCTGTCGGATTAGAGATTGTGAATCAGCAACTGCCTACACGATTTTCTCCTAATAATGCCCCAAGTTTGCTAGATTTGTCTTTTGCTTTTATATGATCAAATTTCCTTTATCTCTGACCATGACCTACTATTCTGTACAGTTAATATGAATTTGAATAGAGTTGATGCATCCAATGTTATAACCTATAGGGACTATAATTCGATTGACTACCTATCTTTATATTCTGAACTCTCATTGGTTGATTGGACTAACTGATGGTACGAGCTCTCAGTTAATGGTAAACTGGATATTTTTGTAACAAAACTTAATAATGCTTTTGAAAGGCACGTTCCTTTGCGTAGTTTTCGTGTAAAGAACAATGCGTGTCCGTGGTATACTCAGGCACTGCATCAGTCTTCGTCATCGTAATCGAATGTATAATTTTTGTAAACGCAACCATACACCTCTTTCCAGAATTGCTTTCACTGGACCTAGAAATCGCGCCAATTTCTTAGTCAGGCAAGCAAAAAAGGTATATTTTGGACGGAAACTTAATGTATCCTTAACACCAAGAGTTATGGCAAAATTTCAAGAAGTTAAGATCTAGGCTTTGCGCTGGCCATTACATTGTTTGAAATTTTTGACTTGACAGCCAATCCTTAACGATCTTGGCCGTATGCTTGGGATCCCCATCTTGTTGAAAAACAACTTCTTCCTCCGGGTAAGCACTTTGGTCTACAAAATCACCTAAGATATGAAGATAATCTTCCTTTTTCATTATTTCCTCAATTTTTACTACTGGACCAAGGTGCCACAAAGAAAAACAGGCCCAAACCAGTAATCTTCCACCCCCATGTTTCGTGGTTTCTTTTACTTGGTGTTTTTAAGGGTTCCATAAGAAGGGTGCCAGTTGTACTCATACTAATAATCAACACAAACTCATAGTCCGTTATCTTCAAAGTATTCTACTATGTAATTTAACTTTTGGTAAATTCACATATTACTGTGACCCTTGTTATAATTTGAACTTATTATTTGTTATTATTTGAACTTACATATGAAGAGTAATTTTATCAGGCTCAAGTTCAGTTGAATTAATTTAAACTCAAATTACTAAGAGCTTTTTTTTATGTTGAAAAACATTAGCATATCCAATAAGTTTAGCAGAACGTATCAGTATACCGATTTCAAGGCCGCTACACCTCTCATCAGCGTTCAATTGTCCATCTTTAAAATTTTCGTAAAGTGGATACTAATTGTGAAGAATATCAATTATTTAACCAAGTTTTCAACAGAAATAGTATACGAGAATTAATAATAATTCATTTTTGTTCTATTTTTACGTATTGAAACAATTTTGGTTAGCACGAAAGTCCCCATCACTGGTTGAAAATTAATAATAATCAACACAAACTCATAGTCCGTTATCTTCAAAGTATTCTACTTTGCATATGAAAAGTAATATTATCAGGCTCTAAGTATATCAAGTATATGCATCTCGGCAACAACATTAAAAATAAAAAAACAACAGGCTTTTTGTTTGTGTAAAATAATTGTACAATTTTCAAAAATAGCTCTGTAGCAGAGCTGCAAAGGAATGATTCCTTTTTGAAAGAATCTAGGAATGAGAAACGCTTTTGAAATTTTTGTTAAAACATTCAAGAGTTTTTTAATAATGATCCTAATCCTAGTGAAAACAGTGAATTAAAAATCAATTTTCTTTAAAGCACCAATGAATTCACTCAAACTTTAATTTAATTAATCTCTTTAGTGATGTGAATGCATGCGCGAATTTTTAATTCATGAGGAAAGTGTTTCAATTCAATTCACATTTTGTGTAAAATTAATCAATTAAATTTTTTGTAAATCATTTTGAATTAAAAACCAAATTTTAATCATTCCTTTACATCTCTGCTCAATCGAACTTAAAGAAAATGAAAAATTTTTGACAAAAGGCAATGAAAATATGTATAAAAAAAACACGGCCAGCTGTGCTGCTGCATATACTTGTATAAATATACTTTGATCAGGCTCAAGTTCAGTTTTATTGAATTAATGAAAATTCAAATTACTAAGAGTTTTTTTATTTTGAAAAACATTAGTATATCCAATCAGTTTAGTAGAACGTATCAGTTTACCGATTTCAAGGACGCTACACCTCTCATATATCACCACAATGTTAAATTTCAGCTGTATTTCTGGCAGAGAGACGACTGGTTCAACAATATTAGCAGAAATATTTGGCGTAAATACTTTTTCAGTCACCATTCGAAGCTCGTAACGGAGGTTTGCATATCAATGGCCCTTTAAGTCCTCTGGCTGCACGCCACAGCGAATAATCTGTTTGTGGTATTGCATCGAGTTCTTGAAGAAAATTTTGAAGGGAAGATGTTTTCTGTGCTTGCAAGACTTTTCTAAGCTGCATGGTACACTCCTTAAGCCTTAATTTTAGCTGAGGCGATCTGTAGTGTTGCCATTCTCGTCGAGCTCTCCGTTTTTCAGTCAGCCTTTCTATATCTGCAGAAAAACTAGTGTTGAATTTAACATGTTGATTAGTTATATTTGAAGTAGCATTAAAAGCAGCTTGTTTAACGTGTGCATCAAACAACCTGAGAGAATCGTCTATGCCAGAATGTATCCTCAGCGGCATTCTTTCCGAGCAATGAGCATTCAGATATTTTTTGTATTTCAGCCAGTTAATACGTGCAGATGTCATCGGTAAATCATATGTTGGTGTTGCAGTTTTGGTAGAGTAAAGATTGACAATTGTATGCGAGTCTTCTAAAGATAAATCCAAAGATGCTTCAACTTCAATAATTTCGCTGGGCACAACTTTCGCTATTCTTAAGTCGATAACATCAGGAATTGCTTGTCGATCTGTTGGCCAATATTTTGGCTCACCACTTAAAACTACATTCGTTAGAGCTATGCTTATTAGGTATAGACATACTTACATGAAATAATGAATCAATTACTTCTCCAATATTTCTTTATTATGTGTTATGTAATAAAAGTTAAAAAAATTTGGCCAAATATAACAAAATTATACATGTTATATTGGTTCTTCAAATGTTACGAAAAATGTAAAATATGTAACCAAGCGGCACCACTGATTCGTACCCTCTTTCATTAGGTTGTCGATGACCAGCAAACAAATTGAATAAACAAACTTATGTGAATTATCATAGACTTTATTTTCCTTTAACAAAGTTCTATCAACAGTTTTTGAATCAAGGTACCATAAAATAGAAATAAAATAAAAATAAAATTTAAATATGTTCTACAAGGCAATTTTGTGTAAATAAACTAAGTTTACTTTGCATGTGTGAAGATTTAATATGACATTGTTTTAAGAAATTTAATCCATATTTTAAAAATTTTAGTGGTTTTATATAATGAAAAGTAATATTATCAGGCTCAAGTTCAGTTTTATTGAATTAATGAAAATTCAAAATTACTAAGAGTTTTTTTTTTATGTTGGAAAATATTATTATTTTTATCCAATAAGTTTTTAGCAGAACGTATCAGTACTGATTTCAAGCCCGCTACACCTCTCATCAGCGTTCAACTGTCCATCTTTAAAATTTTCGTAAAGTGGATACTAATTGAGAAGAATATCAACTATTTAACCAGTTTTCAAGAGAAATAGAATATGTGAATTAATTTTTAATTCATTTTTTTTATTCTACCTTGAAACAGTGCTGGTTAGTACGAAATTCCCTCATTACTGTTTGGAAAGTACTAATAATCAACACAAACTCATAGTCCGTTATCATCAAAGTATTCTACTTTGTATTCTAACGTTTTTGTTATTTTTACTCTATATTAGGGAAATTCACATACTACTGACACCCTTGTTATTAGGGTATTTATAGCTCGTGCCCAAGCGGAATTGATATTTTTATATTATTATTATTACGAATAAACGTAATTATTATTTGAACTTATATTGATGTATATATGAAAAGTAATATTATCAGGCTCAAGTTCAGTTTTATTGAATTAATGAAAATTCAAAATTACTAAGAGTTTCTTTTTATGTTGGAAAATATTATTATTTATATCCAATCATGTTTTAGCAGAACGTATCAGTACTGATTTCAAGGCCGCTACACCTCTCATCAGCGTTCAATTGTCCATCTTTAAAATTTTCGTAAAGTGGATACTAATTGAGAAGAATATCAACTATTTAACCAGTTTTCAAGAGAAATAGAATATGAGAATTAATTTTTAATTCATTTTTTATTCTACCTTGAAACAGTGCTGGATAGTACGAAATTCCCTCATTACTGTTTGGAAAGTACTAATAATCAACACAAACTCATAGTCCGTTATCATCAAAGTATTCTACTTTGTATTCTAACGTTTTTGTTATTTTTACTCTATATTAGGGAAATTCACATATTACTGACACCCTTGTTATTAGGGTATTTATAGCTCGTGCCCAAGCGGAATTGATATTTTTATATTATTATTATTACGAATAAACGTAATTATTATTTGAACTTATATTGATGTATATATGAAAAGTAATATTATCAGGCTCAAGTTCAGTTTTATTGAATTAATGAAAATTCAAAATTACTAAGAGTTTCTTTTTATGTTGGAAAATATTATTATTTATATCCAATCAGGTTTTAGCAGAACGTATCAGTACTGATTTCAAGGCCGCTACACCTCTCATCAGCGTTCCATTGTCCATCTTTAAAATTTTCGTAAAGTGGATACTAATTGAGAAGAATATCAACTATTTAACCAGTTTTCAAGAGAAATAGAATATGAGAATTAATTTTTAATTCATTTTTTATTCTACCTTGAAACAGTGCTGGATAGTACGAAATTCCCTCATTACTGTTTGGAAAGTACTAATAATCAACACAAACTCATAGTCCGTTATCATCAAAGTATTCTACTTTGTATTCTAATGTTTTTGTTATTTTTACTCTATATTAGGGAAATTCACATATTACTGTGACCCCTGTTATTAGGGTATTTATAGCTCGTGCCCAAGGGGAATCGATATTTTTATATTATTATTATTATTAGTTTTATATAATTTAATATTTACTTAATTGAAAAAACAAAAAGTTATTTTCAATTAATTTTATTGACCTAATATGTACTACATTCATCAAAGCATAATAGTTCAAACGCTTGACGTTTTGTTTGGTGGCTAGCTGTATCTCACCAACACAAAGCAAAACAAAAAGAAAAATATAACTGTAATAGTGTCGATTAATTATGTTACGAAAAATAAAATTCAACCCCCATTGCGCCATAAAGAGCATAGCTCTAATATCATCAGGAATTTTTTGTCGATCTGTTGGCCAATATGTTGGCTGAAAACTTGACACTACGTTCAAACCCATTTTGGACAATACATCAAACAAAACTCGTCCCTTAGGAGTGATTAAACGTGAACCCCAAAATGTGTGTTTAGCATAGTAGTCGCCAGCTGCTAGAAACCGGGAGCCCAGTGATTTATAAAAAGCCGTATATTGACTCTCGGTAATTGAAAATCTGGGGGGTGAATAGACAGATGATAATACAACTTTTGATAATAATTTTCAATACAGTTGTTCGTTCCTTGAAGATATTATTCACAAAGATCATTTAACAGGTAGTGTTTTATTCGCGTTTTTATTAGAATTCCTGAACTACCACAATCTCTACCTCGTGAATACTTTGTGTCGTAAAAAATTATATCCACTAATTCTGAAATAGCTTCGAGACATCAAATGAGTTTCTGAGATAAGCATAACATCGATTTGTTTATCCAGAAGAATATATTATATTTTCATTTTTATGTTGGCAGATGCCGTTTGCGTTCAAAAAAATGATTTTTCAGTTCATTGTTTGTTTAATATAGCATTAATATAACATTTCCTTCATCATACAGGACATTTTGAAAGTAAATCTATTTACTGTTTCTATTAAGCTCTCAATTGAGGCTTCAATACGACTAAAAAATACCCTGGTACTGATTTCAGCGCTGTATTCTGGTTACTTTTTAAAAAGTTAGGGTATGGAAAGTGACTGCTAGGTTGTTGCTGAGCAATAGTCGTGTTAGATTTCATTACGTTTGAATATTGCTTCTGACTGGTAGACTGTTGAGGTAACTGTAGGGAGCTGAAAAGTGTGGCGTTTTGTCTCGCTGATAATCTCACGCTTGAATGGAGTTACGTAGAACAGATTTTCTCCAATTAACGAGATGAGGCTTTTTACCAGAAAGCTGGTGTTCTGTTCTCTTAAATATATTGGTGGTGGTTTATTGGAACTTGTAGTAGTTGTGTTTTCATCACCTTGTTCATTTAAAATCGCAAAAGGTTTTTCGGAATTTTTAATATTTTTTCCATCTTTGGGAACTTTTGCTGTTGCCGCAATTTAAGCAGATCTGGGACTTCTTCCCCTTTTTAACACGGTTCTGTATCTATGCATACCTGTTTGAATTTTATTAACACTTATTTTACTCACTACATCAACAATTTTGTGCACGTTAGATACCTTGTTATTTATTGTGTAACGACACGTTTTCCGCTTTGAAGCTGGGGTAGGCTCAGCGTTGTCCAGGGTCGTTAACAGATTTGTTTATTTCCAGAAATAAGAGAAAACTCAGGAAAGTGTTTCTTGTACGTTATAATTCGTATCACTTTATTTCTCTTATTTTGAATTCGTATCTAACTTATACGGTTTGTTTGTTTATCTTATTGAGAATTATGTTGTCTCTTAAGAGTAAGAGAGCAGTGTCTAGATTTCTCTTGGTGTCGGACCAGCACACACACCACTAGCTATCTATGACACTATCAATGTGCCATTGTTGTCGGACCAACACACACAACAATAACACACCGTGTTCTCAGAGAGTTCCTTCCAGTCGTTTTGTACTGAAGTTGACTGCTTAGTGATGTCGGACCAGCACACACACCACTAGCTATCTATGACACTATCAATGTGCTATTGTTGTCGGACCAACACACACAACAATAACACACCGTGTTCTCAGAGAGTTAGTTACAGTCGTTTTGTACTGAAGTAGACTGTTTAGTGATGTCGGACCAGCACACGCACCACTATACAATCTCCTTCACTAAATTCGGTTGTACCCGGACCAGCACACACCACAACATAATTCAGTTCGCACAAATAAATGTTATAATTGCTCTTATTAAACAAGTTTAACAAGAGGTCATACCGCATTAGCAGCTGCCAACGAACTCCACTCGATCATTTGATTGATTTGATTTGATTTTATTGTATCCCATAAAATTTTTCAGTACAAGAAGTCTTAATACTAAGATCAACTTACTCCTCTACTCGATCAATTCATGTGTCGCCTTTTATAGCTAAATGCTGGCACACACAATATACACACACAACCGTACTCATACATTGTGCATACGTTGTGTGCGTGACCGACTGTTCGATGGCTGGGTTGTGCAGCGCTGTTTGTAAGGGTAAGTTACTATTTATATCATATGTACCATGCGATGGCAGTTTACTTGTTCGTTAACTTTAAATGATTAGTTTGAATTCATTTAAAATAGATAGTGAGGTTAATTCTAATGATTATATACGATTCTTATTTTATGGCTAGGTACAAAATTATATAGTTCACGAAAACAATATAAAATGACCATAAAATAAAATAAAGTAAAATAATAAAAATAGAAAATAAAATAATAATTCATAAACACAGGAAATTCATTTATACTTAAACTATGATGATCTCAGGTATGGTGTTGTTGCGGCAAAAACGACGCTTCGGACTTTTGTAGTCACACGGGCTCTTCTCTCGCGGGGTTTAGGATCCCAACTACAGAATCTGGCAACGCCCGTCTCTAAAAAGGGTAATCCGGAAACGCTGATGATTACTGCTGCGAAGTAACCTCTCCCGTGGAGGTCGAAATGGACGTGCCCTTCGCTCTTGCAGCGCTCGATGAAATCCTCAGGAAGTTGATCGTACGTGATATTGAGGGCTTCAGTCGGTAGGGGTGATGTTTTAGGTGGTGAGACTATTTCCGGCAGACATATACTGGCCTTCGATTTAGCTGATTCTGACGATTTGGTTGCTGCGCTAGAGCTTGACGAGGAAGATGACGAAGTTGTGGAGGCCGACGATGAAGAGGTTGTCGAGAGTTTATTGAGATTTTCTGCTTAGATCTACGAAGAAAGAAGAATTTGTTTATTAAATGGTTTTAGCTCGCTAATGTGCGCAGTGCGCAGATTGCTAGTTTCTACACTTCGAATTTCTAGTATTACTGGGGAGACGTATTTCTCTATCACCCATGGCCCCCCATATTTTGGTGCTAATTTGGCTGCAAAGTTATCTATAGCCTTAGACAAGCTTAACCAAAACATAGTCTCCAATCTTAGGTGCCCAGTTACGGCGGCGTAAATTGTAGTGATGGCGCTGTTTATTAGTTGCTTTTGATAGATTGTTTCGAACAATGTCGAAAATTTCTTTTAATTCTGTAGCTCGCTCTTCTGGCGATAGTTGCTGGGCCCCTGTTCCGGCTGTGACTTGATCATACAGCGCATTAAGTAGCCGTGGTTGCCTTCCTTGCGTAAGGTAGGCCGGAGTGTAGCCCGTGGATTCAGCCATGCTTGTGTTGATGGCGAGCATGATTTTCGGTAGGAGATCATCCCATGAAGTATGTTGTTTCCCGGCAAATTGTGCGATGATTGTTTTAATAGTGCGATTTGCCCTCTCCGTAGGATTCTCCTGAGGAGTGTAGGGGGCGGTAAACTATTGTGCGATACCTGCATCGTGTAGATATTTTTGGAAAACGCGCGACGTGAATTGAGTACCGTTGTCGGTGATGATCGATTTCGGCACACCATATCGGGCGAGGATCCTCTCACGAAAATCCTTCACGGCCCCTTCGGCTGTGGCTTTCCTCATGGGGATTAATTCACACCACTTCGAAAAATAGTCAAAGAATACTAACAATATAGTGTTCCCATGACGAGTACGGGGCAGGGGTCCGACGAAGTCAGCGCATACGAGTAACCATGGTTCATCGGGTACACGCGTAAGCATCTTACCTGCCGGTTGTTGTTGTGATACTTTGTATTGTTGACAACTGACACAGTTTCGCACATAACGGCTGACGTCACGGGCCATACCCGGCCAGTAGTACCCTTGTGCTATCTTGTGTAGTGTTTTCCTTATGCCTAGATGGCCTCCAGTAGGCTGATCGTGGTTTTCTTGGAGCACCTGTTGACGCCGCGGTGTAGCCACGCACAATTTCCAGGGGTAGCTATCATCATTATTCAACTCTCGGGCGAAATGTCGGTAGAGTTGATGGTTGATAATGATGTAGTCAGGAAATTCTGCAGGGCGTTGTTGCACCCCTTCACGGAGACTCTGAAACCATCGGCAGGCATTGTTATCTTTTGTATCGACACTGTTTACTTCAGCTTGTGGTTGACGAGAAAGTGCATCTGCAACCTTGTTGAGTTGGCCTTTGCGGTAAATAATCTCAAATTTAAATTGTTGGAGTTCTAATGCCCATCTTGCGAGACGACCCATCGGGTTGTCAATGGAATTCAGCCACTAGGGATGAGTGGTCGGTGATAACTTTGAAGTTGTAACCTTTCAGATATGGGTGCATTTTCCGAATGCCCCACACGATGGCAAGACACTCTTTTTCAGTGGCTGAGTAGTTTCTCTCGGCGTTGTTTAGATGGCGACTAGCGTAGGCGATTACATGTTCAGTCCCCTCTAATTCTTGAGTGAGGACCGCTCCTAGCCCGAAGTCACTAGCATCGGTTTGCAACACAAAGGGTTTGGTGAAGTCTGGACAGGCCAGTACTGGTGCTTCTGTCAATTTATTTCGGAGTGTTTCAAATGCTTTTTGTTGTTTATCTCCCCACTTCCAGTGCTTGCCCTTTTTTAATAAATCGGTGAGCGGTCTGGATATGTTGGAGAAATCGGGCACAAAACGACGATACCATGACGTAATGCCTAGAAAGCGTCTCACATCTTTTACGTTGGTAGGTGGGGTCATTTGTGCTACCGCTTGGATTTTTTCTGGATCGGTTTTTATCCCATCTTGCGTGACGAGGTGTCCCAGATATTTAATCTCAGTTTTGAAAAATTCACATTTTTCCACGTTGATTTTTAAATTTGCTGCTCGTAATCTTCTGAAAACCTCTCGTAGATTTTTACAGTGTTCGGCGAATGTGGTTCCAGTCACGATTATGTCGTCTAAATAGGCGAAGGCGTGAGGTTCCATATCTGGTCCGATGACTGTGTCTAAGGCCCGTTGGAAAGTAGCAGGCGCTGAATGTAGCCCAAAAGGCATTACGCGCCATTGGTACAGTCCACGGCCGCTTACGCCAAATGCCGTGTATTGCTTGCTTTTCTCTTCCATAAGCATTTGCCAGTAGCCATCCTTGAGATGCTGATAAATTTGGCATTACGTAAACGATTCAGGATGTTGTGGATTCTCGGGAGCGGATAGGCATCAGGTACAGAACGGGCGTTGAGTTTCCGAAAATCCATACAGGTGCGCCAGGTTCCATTTTTCTTCTTGACTAATGTTATGGGGAAGCTGTATGGGCTGTGTGACGGCTCTATGCATCCACGTTCGATTAGCTTGTTGACCTCAGCGTCAATGATGGCCTGCATGGCAGGATTGCGCTGGGCATACCTTAACTTGATCGGCCTGGTGTCTTTCATAACGATTGAGTGCGACGCCGCTGTAGAGAAACCTTGAATTTTCTCGAATTTGTGTAATTCGTTTGAGAGAAAATCGTCGATCTGTTGTTGTAGTGTAGTCTGGTTGTTACTCGTAGCAGTAGGTCTGATTTTTGCGTTTGCATCACCCTGACACCAGTTGACCGTTGCACAGGGTTTGGAGATGGCTGTTAAACCGGCACATGCTATGACGGTATCGAAGTTTTTCAGAAAATCTAGTCCCAACAAGATATATTCTGTTGTCCCGGGCAAGATAAGGAACTCGTGAAGAACGGTACGATTACCCAAAGTAACTGGACACTTTACTGCTCGTGATACTATTCTTTTTGAACCGTCGGCCAGAATGACATCTATGTCTACGGCCAGATATATTGGCTCCTTGACTAGTCGGATAAATGATGGTTTGATGAAACTTCGGGTAGCACACGTGTCAATAATGGCGGTGGCCAAGTTCTGATCAAGGCAAATGGTGGCTTTCAACTTGTCCTCTTCCCATCGGATGAAGGTCCCATTTTTCGGTGGTTGAGGTTCGTAATCAATATGCTGATTCGTCAGCGAGCGGTGGAGAACCATACGATGATGTTCATTTCGTTGTGGAGCAGAATTGGCAGGATTTGTGGGGATGCTTTCGAAATCTGTGGCCAGACGCATAAGCTCTTCTAATGTGTTAAAATCTATCCTTCGAATGTACCGTTGGTAGTCGGGTTGGGCATTGCGAAAGATTCGTTCGACCCGTTGTTCAACCGTGAGGTTTGTGGGACGCATTAAGTTTTGCAATGCCAAGACGTACTCTTTAAACGGCTCACGTGGCCGTTGGACTCGCTTTCTGATCTCATCCTACAGTTTTTCAAAGTAACGTGGTGGTAAGATAAAGTCACACAGATCGTGTTTGAACTTTTACCACTCTGTCCACTGCTTATTGTTGTTTCTATACCACAGAAGAGATTTATCTCGGAGAAACTCACTGATTACTTTTAACACATCACACAAATTTATTTGGTACGTACCTGCTAATTCCTCCACTCGCTCGACGAATTCTAAGGGATTCTTACCTCCATCATATTTTAAACCCCACCTTCTGATGGTGTCGATCACCATAATCCGGTGTTCTACGGTAGTCTTCTGGGGGGCGTCTTTTACGATAGCTTGTTGAGATGTGCCAGGAAGTTCGCGTTTAGTTGGTGAAGCCTGCAGATTGTCCATCGCACCCTCTAGTATTTGTAGCCTGTTAGATGAGGTGGAACTGCAATCATGTTTATTTTGTATGGCCAGCAGTATTGCTTGTTGAGCGTCCTCATGTTCAGCTGCAACAAACTTGGCGAAGCGTTTCTTTAGTTCTTCCACGGTGCCTGTAGTTTCTAGCTCAAACTGCGTCAGATATTGGACCAGCTCATCCTTTTTCAGGGAGTAGACCCACGTATTCTTCAACATGGTGATGATAAAAATTTTTCTGGTTGATGGGTTTTTTTTTCTTTCGAAGATTTTTCTTTTAAAAATCTTATATTGTCGTATATATTTATATATTTTTTGTAATATTCGTAGTTTTTTTTTAAATTGCGAATATATATGTATATATCTGTTGATTGTACTTTTGTACACGCAGGCAAGCGTTTTTTGTGTACCGTTGTAAATTCTTGTACAGTTGTCGTCAAAGTGCTTGTGGAATTTTTTTTCTTACATACAGTATTGATTATTGTACGTAAAGCAAGAAATTTTACCGGTAGGTAACAAGCAAAAGAAGTCAAGTTGGTTTATTTCAGTTTCTTTGACACAATATTTTGTTGTTGTTTGTCAAACTGCGTCGCTGACAAATATCAATTATGCATACATACAATATTTTTACTTTTGTTCGTGAATCAAAAGTGTACCGTTTGACAACAAAAAAAAAGAAGTTTTGCAAGTTTATTTTCAGTTTCTTTGTTGAAATATTTTGTTGTTTTGTTGTTGTTGGCGGCGTACAGTTGTCGCAGATTTTTTTTTCTTCACGCAATAATTGTTTTTGCTTATTTGTCACGAGGAATGTACAGTCTCGACAAAATTATATCTCTGCTTTTGGTATTTGTTTAAAACCAAAAATTTTCTGATTGTTGTGTTTGTTCTGGTTTTTTTTCTAAAATTTTAATTTAATAAAATTTTTTTTTTTTTTTGTTTTTTTATAAAATTTTAATTTAATAAAAATTTTTTTTTTCTACTTCACAATGCAAAGTCAGCAATGATTGGACAATGCACTGTCCCTGCTCGGGCGCCACTGTAATGACACGTTTTCCGCTTTGAAGCTGGGGTAGGCTCAGCGTTGTCCAGGGTCGTTAACAGATTTGTTTATTTCCAGAAATAAGAGAAAACTCAGGAAAGTGTTTCTTGTACGTTATAATTCGTATCACTTTATTTCTCTTATTTTGAATTCGTATCTAACTTATACGGTTTGTTTGTTTATCTTATTGAGAATTATGTTGTCTCTTAAGACTAAGAGAGCAGTGTCTAGATTTCTCTTGGTGTCG
The DNA here is from genome assembly GCA_947311025.1 of Lypha dubia. Classification (NCBI taxonomy): domain Eukaryota; kingdom Metazoa; phylum Arthropoda; class Insecta; order Diptera; family Tachinidae; genus Lypha; species Lypha dubia. The sequence goes on along the minus strand of OX371263.1, from coordinate 44,720,018 downwards.
GACCAGCACACACACCACTAGCTATCTATGACACTATCAATGTGCCATTGTTGTCGGCCCAACACACACAACAATAACACACCGTGTTCTCAGAGAGTTCGTTCCAGTCGTTTTGTACTGAAGTTGACTGTTTAGTGATGTCGGACCAGCACACACACCACTAGCTATCTATGACACTATCAATGTGCTATTGTTGTCGGACCAACACACACAACAATAACACACCGTGTTCTCAGAGAGTTAGTTACAGTCGTTTTGTACTGAAGTAGACTGTTTAGTGATGTCGGACCAGCACACACACCACTATACAATCTCCTTCACTAAATTCGGTTGTAGCCGGACCAGCACACACCACAACAGAATTCAGTTCGCACAAATAAATGTTATAATTGCTCTTATTAAACAAGTTTAACAAGAGGTCTTACCGCATTAGCAGCTGCCAACGAACTCCACTCGATCAATTCATGTGTCGCCTTTTATAGCTAAATGCTGGCACACACAACCGAACTCATACATTGTGCATACGTTGTGTGCGTGACCGGCTGTTCGATGGCTGGGTTGTGCAGCGCTGTTTGTAAGGGTAAGTTACTATTTATATCATATCTACCATGCGATGGCAGTTTACTTGTCCGTTAACTTTAAATGATTAGTTTGAATTCATTTAAAATAGATAGTGAGGTTAATTCTAATGATTATATACGATTCTTATTTTATGGTTAGGTACAAAATTATATAGTTCACGAAAACAATATAAAATGACCATAAAATAAAATAAAGTAAAATAATAAAAATAGAAAATAAAATAATAATTCATAAACACAGGAAATTCATTTATACTTAAACTATGATGATCTCAGGTATGGTGTTGTTGCGGGAAAAACGACGCTTCGGACTTTTGTAGTCACACGGGCTCTTCTCTCGCGGGGTTTAGGATCCCAACCAACGCCCGTCTCTAAAAAGGGTAATCCGGAAACGCTGATGATTACTGCTGCGAAGTAACCTCTCCCGTGGAGGTCGAAATGGACGTGCCCTTCGCTCTTGCAGCTCTCGATGAAATCCTCAGGAAGTTGATCGTACGTGATATTGAGGGCTTCAGTCGGTAGGGGTGATGTTTTAGGTGGTGAGACTATTTCCGGCAGACATATACTGGCCTTCGATTTAGCTGATTCTGACGATTTGGTTGCTGCGCTAGAGCTTGACGAGGAAGATGACGAAGTTGTGGAGGCCGACGATGAAGAGGTTGTCGAGAGTTTATTGAGATTTTCTGCTTAGATCTACGAAGAAAGAAGAATTTGTTTATTAAATGGTTTTAGCTCGCTAATGTGCGCAGTGCGCAGATTGCTAGTTTCTACACTTCGAATTTCTAGTATTACTGGGGAGACGTATTTCTCTATCACCCATGGCCCCCCATATTTTGGTGCTAATTTGGCTGCAAAGTTATCTATAGCCTTAGACAAGCTTAACCAAAACATAGTCTCCAATCTTAGGTGCCCAGTTACGGCGGCGTAAATTGTAGTGATGGCGCTGTTTATTAGTTGCTTTTGATAGATTGTTTCGAACAATGTCGAAAATTTCTTTTAATTCTGTAGCTCGCTCTTCTGGCGATAGTTGCTGGGCCCCTGTGCCGGCTGTGACTTGATCATACAGCGCATTAAGTAGCCGTGGTTGCCTTCCTTGCGTAAGGTAGGCCGGAGTGTAGCCCGTGGATTCAGCCATGCTTGTGTTGATGGCGAGCATGATTTTCGGTAGGATATCATCCCATGAAGTATGTTGTTTCCCGGCAAATTGTGCGATGATTGTTTTAATAGTGCGATTTGCCCTCTCCGTAGGATTCTCCTGAGGAGTGTAGGGGGCGGTAAACTATTGTGCGATACCTGCATCGTGTAGATATTTTTGGAAAACGCGCGACGTGAATTGAGTACCGTTGTCGGTGATGATCGATTTCGGCACACCATATCGGGCGAGGATCCACTCACGAAAATCCTTCACGGCCCCTTCGGCTGTGGCTTTCCTCATGGGGATTAATTCACACCACTTCGAAAAATAGTCAAAGAATACTAACAATATAGTGTGCCCATGACGAGTACGGGGCAGGGGTCCGACGAAGTCAGCGCATACGAGTGACCATGGTTCATCGGGTACACGCGTAAGCATCTTACCTGCCGGTTGTTGTTGTGATACTTTGTATTGTTGACAACTGACACAGTTTCGCACATAACGGCTGACGTCACGGGCCATACCCGGCCAGTAGTACCGTTGTGCTATCTTGTGTAGTGTTTTCCTTTTGCCTAGATGGCCTCCAGTAGGCTGATCGTGGTTTTCTTGGAGCACCTGTTGACGCCGCGGTGTAGCCACGCACAATTTCCAGGGGTAGCTATCATCATTATTCAACTCTCGGGCGAAATGTCGGTAGAGTTGATGGTTGATAATGATGTAGTCAGGAAATTCTGCAGGGCGTTGTTGCACCCCTTCACGGAGACTCTGAAACCATCGGCAAGCATTGTTATCTTTTGTATCGACACTGTTTACTTCAGCTTGTGGTTGACGAGAAAGTGCATCTGCAACCTTGTTGAGTTGGCCTTTGCGGTAAATAATCTCAAATTTAAATTGTTGGAGTTCTAATGCCCATCTTGCGAGACGACCCATCGGGTTGTCAATGGAATTCAGCCACTTTAGGGATAAGTGGTCGGTGATAACTTTGAAGTTGTACCCTTCCAGATATGGGTGCATTTTCCGAATGCCCCACACGATGGCAAGACACTCTTTTTCAGTGGCTGAGTAGTTTCTCTCGGCGTTGTTTAGATGGCGACTAGCGTAGGCGATTACATGTTCAGTCCCCTCTAATTCTTGAGTGAGGACCGCTCCTAGCCCGAAGTCACTAGCATCGGTTTGCAACACAAAGGGTTTGGTGAAGTCTGGACAGGCCAGTACTGGTGCTTCTGTCAATTTATTTCGGAGTGTTTCAAATGCTTTTTGTTGTTTATCTCCCCACTTCCAGTGCTTGCCCTTTTTTAATAAATCGGTGAGCGGTCTGGATATGTTGGAGAAATCGGGCACAAAACGACGATACCATGACGTAATGCCTAGAAAGCGTCTCACGTCTTTTACGTTGGTAGGTGGGGTCATTTGTGCTACCGCTTGGATTTTTTCTGGATCGGTTTTTATCCCATCTTGCGTGACGAGGTGTCCCAGATATTTAATCTCAGTTTTGAAAAATTCACATTTTTCCACGTTGATTTTTAAATTTGCTGCTCGTAATCTTCTGAAAACCTCTCGTAGATTTTTAGTGTTCGGCGAATGTGGTTCCAGTCACGATTATGTCGTCTAAATAGGCGAAGGCGTGAGGTTCGATATCTGGTCCGATGACTGTGTCTAAGGCCCGTTGGAAAGTAGCAGGCGCTGAATGTAGCCAAAAAGGCATTACGCGCCATTGGTACAGTCCACGGCCGCTTACGCCAAATGCCGTGTATTGCTTGCTTTTCTCTTCCATAAGGATTTGCCAGTAGCCATCCTTGAGATGCTGATAAATTTGACATTACGTAAACGATTCAGGATGTTGTCGATTCGCGGGAGCGGATAGGCATCAGGTACAGAACGGGTGTTGAGTTTCCGAAAATCCATACAGGTGCGCCAGGTTCCATTTTTCTTCTTGACTAATGTTATGGGGAAGCTGTATGGGCTGTGTGACGGCTCTATGCATCCACGTTCGATTAGCTTGTTGACCTCAGCGTCAATGATGGCCTGCATGGCAGGATTGCGCTGGGCATACCTTAACTTGATCGGCCTGGTGTCTTTCATAACGATTGAGTGCAACGCCGCTGTAGAGAAACCTTGAATTTTCTCGAATTTGTGTAATTCGTTTGAGAGAAAATCGTCGATCTGTTGTTGTAGTGTAGTCTGGTTATTACTCGTAGCAGTAGGTCTGATTTTTGCGTTTGCATCACCCTGACACCAGTTGACCGTTGCACAGGGTTTGGAGATGGCTGTTAAACCGGCACATGATATGACGGTATCGAAGTTTTTCAGAAAATCTAGTCCCAACAAGATATATTCTGTTGTCCCGGGCAAGATAAGGAACTCGTGAAGAACGGTACGATTACCCAAAGTAACAGGACACTTTACTGCTCGTGATACTATTCTTTTTGAGCCGTCGGCCAGAATGACATCTATGTCTACGGGCAGATATATTGGCTCCTTGACTAGTCGGATAAATGATGGTTTGATGAAACTTCGGGTAGCACCCGTGTCAATAATGGCGGTGGCCAAGTTCTGATCAAGGCAAATGGTGGCTTTCAACTTGTCCTCTTCCCATCGGATGGAGGTCCCATTTCTCGGTGGTTGAGGTTCGTAATCAATATGCTGATTCGTCAGCGAGCGGTGGAGAACCATACGATGATGTTCATTTCGTTGTGGAGCAGAATTGGCAGGATTTGTGGGGATGCTTTCGAAATCTGTGGCCAGACGTATAAGCTCTTCTAATGTGTTAAAATCTATCCTTCGAATGTACCGTTGGTAGTCGGGTTGGGCATTGCGAAAGATTCGTTCGACCCGTTGTTCAACCGTGAGGTTTGTGGGACGCATTAAGTTTTGCAATGCCAAGACGTACTCTTTAAACGGCTCACGTGGCCGTTGGACTCGCTTTCTGATCTCATCCTACAGTTTTTCAAAGTAACGTGGTGGTAAGATAAAGTCACACAGATCGTGTTTGAACTTTTACCACTCTGTCCACTGCTTATTGTTGTTTCTATACCACAGAAGAGATTTATCTCGGAGAAACTCACTGATTACTTTTAACACATCACACAAATTTATTTGGTACGTACCTGCTAATTCCTCCACTCGCTCGACGAATTCTAAGGGATTCTTACCTCCATCATATTTTAAACCCCACCTTCTGATGGTGTCGATCACCATAATCCGGTGTTCTACGGTAGTCTTCTGGGGGGCGTCTTTTACGATAGCTTGTTGAGATGTGCCAGGAAGTTCGCGTTTAGTTGGTGAAGCCTGCAGATTGTCCATCGCACCCTCTAGTATTTGTAGCCTGTTAGATGAGGTGGAACTGCAATCATGTTTATTTTGTATGGCCAGCAGTATTGCTTGTTGAGCGTCCTCATGTTCAGCTGCAACAAACTTGGCGAAGCGTTTCTTTAGTTCTTCCACGGTGCCTGTAGTTTCTAGCTCAAACTGCGTCAGATATTGGACCAGCTCATCCTTTTTCAGGGAGTAGACCCACATATTCTTCAACATGGTGATGATAAAAATTTTTCTGGTTGATGGGTTTTTTTTTTCTTTCGAAGATTTTTCTTTTAAAAATCTTATATTGTCGTATATATTTATATATATATATATATTTTTTGTAATATTCGTAGTTTTTTTTAAATTGCGAATATATATGTATATATCTGTTGATTGTACTTTTGTACACGCATGCAAGCGTTTTTTGTGTACCGTTGTAAATTCTTGTACAGTTGTCGTCAAAGTGCTTGTGGAATTTTTTTTCTTACATACAGTATTGATTATTGTACGTAAAGCAAGAAATTTTACCGGTTGGTAACAAGCAAAGGAAGTCAAGTTGGTTTATTTCAGTTTCTTTGACACAATATTTTGTTGTTGTTTGTCAAACTGCGTCGCTGACAAATATCAATTATGCATACATACAATATTTTTACTATTGTTCGTGAATCAAAAGTGTACCGTTTGACAACAAAAAAAAAAGAAGTTATGCAAGTTTATTTTCAGTTTCTTTGTTGAAATATTTTGTTGTTTTGTTGTTGTTGGCGGCGTACAGTTGTCGCAGATTTTTTTTTTCTTCACGCAATAATTGTTATTGCTTATTTGTCACGAGGAATGTATAGTCTCGACAAAATTATATCTCTGCTTTTGGTATTTGTTTAAAACCAAAAATTTTCTGATTGTTGTGTTTGTTTTGGTTTTTTTTTTTCTAAAATTTTAATTTAATAAAATTTTTTTTTTTTTTTTGTTTTTTTATAAAATTTTAATTTAATAAAAATTTTTTTTTTCTGCTTCACAATGCAAAGTCAGCAATGATTGGACAATGCACTGTCCCTGCTCGGGCGCCACTGTAACGACACGTTTTCCGCTTTGAAGCTGGGGTAGCCTCAGCGTTGTCCAGGGTCGTTAACAGATTTGTTTATTTCCAGAAATAAGAGAAAACTCAGGAAAGTGTTTCTTGTACGTTATAATTCGTATCACTTTATTTCTCTTATTTTGAATTCGTATCTAACTTATACGGTTTGTTTGTTTATCTTATTGAGAATTATGTTGTCTCTTAAGAGTAAGAGAGCAGTGTCTAGATTTCTCTTGGTGTCGGACCAGCACACACACCACTAGCTATCTATGACACTATCAATGTGCCATTGTTGTCGGACCAACACACACAACAATAACACACCGTGTTCTCAGAGAGTTCGTTCCAGTCGTTTTGTACTGAAGTTGACTGTTTAGTGATGTCGGACCAGCACACACACCACTAGCTATCTATGACACTATCAATGTGCTATTGTTGTCGGACCAACACACACAACAATAACACACCGTGTTCTCAGAGAGTTAGTTACAGTCGTTTTGTACTGAAGTAGACTGTTTAGTGATGTCGGACCAGCACACACACCACTATACAATCTCCTTCACTAAATTCGGTTGTAGCCGGACCAGCACACACCACAACAGAATTCAGTTCCCACAAATAAATGTTATAACACAGGGTAACCAGAGATGACAAAAAAAAAATTGGACTCCGATCATATTTTATTTATCATAACTCGGCATCGTGAAAAAGAGACAACATTAGTGTGTTTGTTATGAAGATAAACAAAACGAAAAGCAAAAAAAAAGTTCAGTTTTTAGTGGAAAATGCTACATGAAAGCACGCTTAAATTTAATAAAATGTAATAATATTAAGTATTTACGGGATATAATTCGAAAATAAAGTGATAAAACAATTTAGTGTGTGCTTATATATTCTGTATATTAAATTTATATACATACGTACATATATGCTGTAAATATGCCAAATGGTGGTGGTTTATTACTTACACACATACATACATACATACTTGATAAATTCTGATATTTTGCAGATATTATAGTGATAAAATACAAACGATCAGTGAAAACCAAATTAAATTAATTAATTAATAATATTTTTAATTTGAATTAGAGAAATATATGGATATTTAATTAGTTTTGCGATTTATAATTTTAATTTGGATAGAAAGACAGCACAAACAAGTATACAAACAAGTATGCAAAATCTTCCGTCTCGTGTCATCTCTGGTTACCCTGTGTGTTATAATTGCTCTTATTAAACAAGTTTAACAAGAGGTCTTACCGCATTAGCAGCTGCCAACGAACTCCACTCGATCAATTCATGTGTCGCCTTTTATAGCTAAATGCTGGCACACACAATATACACACACAACCGTACTCATACATTGTGCATACGGTGTGTGCGTGACCGGGTGTTCGATAGCTGGGTTGTGCAGCGCTGTTTGTAAGGGTAAGTTACAATTTATATTGTAACTGTAAATAAATTGAGAGCTCCTAGAGAGCACCAGAATAACTAAATTGTTTTAATCATATTACATGGCGATCCTGCCAGTCCTGGTGCTTTAAAATTAGCACGAAATGGGTCCTGACGGACAGCCAAGTCTCCGTCAGAAGAGTGTTTTATGCCTAAAAACACTGAGAAGGAAGCGCCTGGCCAAAAGGCGTCAATATAACAATAACTAATGGAACGCTAACCGAACTCAGCAACAGCAAGAAAATCAGCTGGGCCAAACAATACAACACAACAAAGATGAAATATAAAAATATTGAAGAATAGAACAACACTGCAATAGAACAATGAAGCTGAATCAGAACAAAGATGAAGTATAAAAATATTGAAGAAAAGAACAACTCTACAAAAATGTGGAAAACTGGAGCAGCTGATCAAGGATAAACTCAACAAAAATTAAGCTTTCCTTTTCTTATTTAAAGAAGTGCATAAATTGCTGTGCACTCACAGGTCGGTAGGCGTTAACCGCCGTTGACAAACTTTTTTTTTAATTACAAAATAGCTAGTAGCTGAACTCTTTTAAGAGCATTAAAGAAAAACAACGCCAAAAGTCATCCAGAACTTTAAAATAATATGTTACTCACATAAAAATTAAGCCCTAATAAAATAAGAAAAAAAAACTAACTAACTAACTAACTTTTATAACCTTTGTAATAAGTAAAAATAAAATTAAACTTAATCAAAAATAATTAAATTTAAAATTAAACTTAATCAAAAATAATTAAATTTAAAATTTAATTGACATTCCATTTTACTTTCCAATATTTTAATACAAATAATCCAATGTAAACGGTCACTTATACTGTCAAAATGCATAGAAATAAATTTAAAGTCAGAAAACCAGTTGACCTTAAATGTGAAGAAGATAAGGAACCAACTTTAGAACAACAAATTGAACAACAATTAGGAATCGAAAAAATACCCACAGCAGAAGACATTAAAGATGAATCCTTCGTAGAAAAAGAAACAGTAATGGCAATGAGGAAGATAGCAAAAGAAGACGACTTAAAGACATTGCAATATATAAAAGAAAATAATATAAATGAATTAAGACTATGCCCCTATACAAATGAACAATTTTTAGGAACTAACAACAATTAAAAAAAAAAAAGAATAATAAAGGAAGATTTTGACCGTTCTTATAGGTGCCTAAACATTGACAAACTTTTTTTAAATATGGATTACTAAATAATTCGTGGCCTCATAACATTAAAATAATTAAAATGTTAAGTAGGACAAAAATTAACACTTAAAGATGTTTAAATTTTTCAAAAAAATTTATAACTTTATAATGGATAAAAATAAAATTTAACTTAATTTACGATAATAAAATTGTAAAATTAAATTAAATTTTAATTAGAATAAAATAATTAAAGTAAATTAATAATTACATTTTACTTTTTAATAATTTTAAGACAAATAATATACGTAAAAATATTATTAAAATGGAAAAATAACAGTCAAAAGTAATAGCTCAGGTTTATTTGAAATATATTTACTGTTAATAACTATACTTCTTACTTTAAGTTATAAAAAAAAAAAAAACATTTTTTTTAAACATGCCAAAAATAAGATATAAGGCAAAAATATACAACCAAGGCATTAATCGCCTAATGCTAAAATCTTTAGAGTATCAAATAATAATATTAGAAATAAAATGTCACCATAAATAATCATACAACCCATTTTTGTGGCAGTGAAATATATGTGAATACAAATAAGCAGCATTAATAATAAAAAAAAACCCCAATATGACGTCAGAAGAAAACTATTTACTAAAGGGAATCTTGACTGAGGACAAGTTTTCCCTAGGCTTGAAAAAGTGGCCGGTAAATTATATATAATGTTCATTAATGGGAATATTGACTTAGGACAATTTTTCCCAAGGCTTGAGAAAGTGGCCGGTGAACAAATAGGCACCAAACGAGAAAATTTTAGAATTAATCTCAATTAAATAATTTATAAATAAAAGGGCATAAAAGTAGCGCTACTACTTAATGAGGTGACCTATATAAATGATAAGATTGCTAATGCAATTCTTGATCTAATGCTGGAATACCACGAAGATCCGATAGATGGAGGACATTGTGGAATATATCGAACAATAGAAAAATAAACAGGTATTACTAATGTAAAAATTTATTAGAAATATGCTAAAGCTTTTCTAATTGTTGTACACATTTAAAACTCTCAATATAACTTGGAGAAATCTATTGAGACACATTTCACTACTGCCATAAAGTTCAAAATTCTAAAAAGGGTTAAAGGTTGACAATATAAAATTATTACAACAATTTTTGGGTAATATTCATTTAAAACTGTTTATTCTTGCCTAAAAGTCTAATGAAGACATTCAATTTAGTCAAAGGTACAGAGTGAAAAGTTATTTGATTTTCAAACTAGTTTAATAACATAAAGTTTATGAATATATACATACATATATTTTTCTAATTAAAATTTTATTATTCAAGAAAAAGACCCAAAATAAAGAAAAAGTAAAACAAAATTGTAATTAAGATAAAAATATAATAGAAGAAAATTAATCAGAAAACCCTTATATTGGTTTTCATTTTATTGGTCCGTATAAAATAAAAAAAAAATAGATTTAAGAAATAATGTTACCATAGAAGATAAGAAAACAAATAAACAACAAATAGTTCATAAAAATAGACTTAAGATATATAATAATAACTAACATTTAATATTATTGTATGGCCATACGACTACTATAAAATTAGAATATAAGTACATCTAAATACTATAATTTTTTTTCTTTTCCTTAAAAACAAAATAAATATTATATTACACTTATACTTAGACTAATTAAAAACTAATTGTAAAAGAATGTCCATAAAACTAGCGTTGTATGAACATTCTTGTAAAGGATGGAGGTGTAGCATGTGACCAACAGTGTGTAGTATGCATTGCAATTAAATAGTAGTGCAACATGCAATCGTTGACAAACTGCAAGCATGATATTTTGTGTGACTGTAATTTGACACTTGTGCATTTAAACAAGTGCAGCTGCACAATGCACTTAAATGAATAACATTTATTAACTGCATTTGTTTAATTGTAAATATAAGAAACCCAAAGTATCTGTTGCTTTTAGGTATGCACTCGTTTAGACTTTAAAACTATTGAACACATGCCAAACGTAAATAGTGGGAAGCTAAATATGCTTACCCAACATTAATATATATTTGTATTCTTTTACTCTTATGTTAAGGTACCCCAAAGAATTATTCTCATAATTAGTATATAAGCCAATGTCAATTAGTTTAAGAAATCAACCATAAAAACTCAAGCTTAGGAGCTACTAGTTAGCTCTAAGCAAAATAATAAATATAAATAAATTGAGAGCTCCTAGAGAGCACCAGAATAACTAAATAGTTTTAATCATATTACAATATCATATCTACCATGCGATGGCAGTTTACTTGTCCGTTAACTTTAAATGATTAGTTTAAATTCATTGAAAATAGATAGTGAGGTTAATTCTAATGATTATATACGATTCTTATTTTATGGTTAGGTACAAAATTATATAGGTCACGAAAACAATATAAAATGACCATAAAATAAAATAAAGTAAAATAATAAAAATAGAAAATAAAATAATAATTCATAAACTCAGGAAATTCATTTGTAATAAAATAGTTTTTTATTTATTTTATTTTAGTCTTAGAGCTTGTATAGTTGGAGCTCCTAAGACTGTTGATTTATTAATTGTATTATAAACTAAATGACATTGGCTTAAATACTACTTATGAGAATAATTCTTAGGGGTACCTTAACATAAGAGTAAAAGAATAGAAATATATATTATTGTTGGGTAAGCATATTTAGCTTCCAACTATTTATGTATGGCATGTGTTTAAAGTCCAACGAGTGCATACTTAAAAGCAACAGATACTTTGTGTTGCTTATATTTACAATCAAAACAAATGCAGTTAATAAATGTGATTCATTTAAGTGCAAATAACCGACACACAAAATATCTTGCTTGCAGTTTGTCAATGCTAGCATGTTGCGGTACTATTGAATCGCAATGCATACTACACACTGTTGGCCACATGCTACACCTCCACCTTTTACAAGAATGTTCATATAACGTTAGTTTTATGGACATTCTTTTACAATTAGTTTTTAATTAGTCTAAGTATATGTGTAATATAATATTTATTTTGTTTTTAAAGAAAAGAAAAAAAATTATAATATTTGTATATGTACTTATATTCTAATTTTAAAGTAGTCTGGCCAAACAATACTATTAAATGTTAGTTATTATTATAGTCAATTTTTATGAACTATTTGTTGTTTATTTGTTCTGTTATCCACTATAGAGTAACATTATTTCTTAAATCTATTTTCTTAATTTTATACGGACCAATAAAACTAAAGCCAGTATAAAGGGTTTTCTGATTAATTTTCTTCTATTATATTTTTACCTTAAAACTTTGTTTTACTTTTTCTTTATTTTGGAGTTTTTTTTTTTTAATAATAAAATTTTTATTAGAAAAATATATGTATGTATATATTCATAAATTTTATGTTATTAAACTAGTTTGAAAATCAAATAACTTTTCACTCTGTACCTTTGACTAAATTAAACGTCTTCTTTAGACTTTTAGGCAAAAATAAAACAGTTTTAAATGATTCTTACTTAAAAATTATTTAGTGGACCAAAAATTATTTTTTCTGTTTTTATATTGTCAACCCTTAACCCTATTTTGAATTTTATGGCAGTAATAAAATGTGTCTCAATAGACTTTTCTAAGTTATTCTGACAGTTTTCAATGTGTACAATAATTTGAAAAGCTTTAACATTTTTCTAATCAATTTTGGTTTATTATTATTGATTTCTGGCATTTTTGACATAATATAACATATTTCGTTATGTCTTTTATCATATTTTTCCAATAGTAATACCTCTTTATATTTTCTATTGTTCGATATATTCCACAATGTCCTCCCTCTATTGGATCATCGTGGTATTTCAGCATTAGATCAAGAATTGCCTGAGCATTCTTATCATTTATATTGGTCACCTCATTAAGTAGAAGCGCGACTTTTATGCCCTTTTATTAATAAATTATTTAATTGAGATAAATTCTAAAATTTTCTCATTAGGTGCCATTTGTTCACCGGCCACTTTCTCAAGCCTTGGGAAAAATTGTCCTAGGTCAATATTCCCATTAATGAACATTATATATAATTTACCGGCCACTTTTTCAAGCCTAGGGAAAACTTGTCCTCAGTCAAGATATCCTTTAGTAAATAGTTTTCTTCTGACGTCATATTGGGCTTTTTATCATTATTTTAAATTTGATGCTGAATATTTTCGATATTACTTTGTTGTTTATATGCCATAGATTTTGTTGTGATTTTTAATACTGTATTAATTTTTTTTTCTTTTACTGCCACAAAAATGGGTTGTATGTTTATTTATGGTGACTTTTTATTTCTAATATTATTATTTGATTAACTACAGATTTTAGCATCAGGCTATTAATGCCTTCGCTGTATAATTGTGACTTATATCTTAATTTTGCCATATTTAATATATATAGGTCGTTTACACTAGTATTAAATTTTATCCAAATCATTTGCTCTACTAACATATTTCTTCCTTAGAGCTCTTTTATGCAACAGATATATCTTAAGTAATAGATTTATTGCTGATATTATCACCAATATCAGCATTAGTAGCCATAATGAATTTATTTCTGACTTATGGTCTATGATTTCCAAATTGGTAACCACGTTTGCACTGGGCTTTTCTAATTTTGATTCTGTTTTGCCCATCTTTTAATTTTCTAATATTATTTTTATGTATATTATTTTGTCTTAAAACATTAAAAAGTTAAATTAACTTTAATTATTTTATTCTAATTGTTAAAATTAAATTTTATTTTATTATCTTTAATCCATTATAAAGTTATAATTTTCTTGAAAAATTTAAAAATATTCTTTAAGTGTTACTTTTTGTCTTATTTAATTTTTATTTAAGTAACATTTTATTTATTTTAATATTATGAGGCTCTTTTAATTAAAGATTTTAGCCACGACTTATGTAGAAATCCACAATAATGAAAAAAAAATGTTTGCCACGAGCGGTTAACGCTTACTGGCCCTAGTGTGCGCCTTTAGCGCAATACTTTTAATATAAAGGTCATAAATATAAAAAAATATCTATCGTTTTTGTTATTATTGTTTTTTTTTTGTTGTATTGTTGTCTGTGGTGGCAGTCTTCCTTCTGTTATTTTTGGTGGTGGTATTTTAGTGGAAGATGTTGGCTAGCTCAAAGCCCCTTAGCTAGGCGGTCATCCTTCTTTGGTAGCCTCTTGGCCAGGCGGACCTTTATTTTCTCTGTTGGGGTGCCTTTTGGCTAGGCGAACCCTCTCCTTCTGCTCTTGTTTCTGGGTGCAAATCTAGTAGCACTCCAAGAAAACTGGAAGGCTGCTCTTGCTTCTTCAGGGTGCAGTTTAGTAGCACTCGCTGAAGAAGACTGGCAGGATCGCCATGTAATAAAATAGTTTTTTATTTATTTTATTTTAGTCTTAGAGCTTGTATAGTTGGAGCTCCAAAGACTGTTGATTTATTAATTGTATTATAAACTAAATGACATTGGCTTAAATACTACTTATGAGAATAATTCTTAGGGGTACCTTAACATAAGAGTAAAAGAATAGAAATATATATTATTGTTGGGTAAGCATATTTAGCTTCCAACTATTTATGTATGGCATGTGTTTAAAGTCCAACGAGTGCATACTTAAAAGCAACAGATACTTTGTGTTGCTTATATTTACAATCAAACAAATGCAGTTAATAAATGTGATTCATTTAAGTGCATTGTGCTGCTGCACTTGATTAACCGTACAAGTGTCAAATTACCGACACACAAAATATCTTGCTTGCAGTTTGTCAATGCTAGCATGTTGCGGTACTATTGAATCGCAATGCATACTACACACTGTTGGCCACATGCTACACATTTATACTTAAACTATGATGATCTCAGGTATGGTGTTGTTGCGGCAAAAACGACGCTTCGGACTTTTGTCGTCACAATTGTTTGTTTGTCTGAATGTACAGCGAAGCTGACAAGTTTGCTAATAGGTGCACTTGTTTTTGCTTCTTGATCACTATTTAGTTTTTTGCCAGAAGATGAATTCATTTAGAGTTCTCTTTTCTTTGTTCACTTATATGAGATTGTGTATGCAAATTTTTATGTATATTACACACAAACAAAAAATAAAACCAGTATAATAACTGTTTAAATCATGTTTTGTTTTTGTATTTTTTTGTGACTTTAAATTTTTGTATAACTTTTAACATTAACGCGTCTGCACACTGCGACAGTTGAAAAATTTTTTTTTAAAAATTTCATTCATAAAAAAAAGTTGATTGCGGGCAGATTATGTGTTAGTTTGTGGGTAAAAGGGCTATTAGACACGCATACTTGTCTACAGACATGTACGATGGCATACTTTTCATTTTGCTATTACACTATCGAACGCTGACGGCATCAGTACAAATAAATGTTGTGTGTATATCGGTGTGCGATAGACGTCAGAAAATCAAAAATTTTTGAAAACCAACATACATGTCTGACGTACTCGACATACATGCTATTAGACAGTGAAATTCGGTATGCCATCGTACATGTCTGCAGAGAAGTATGCGTGTTTAAAGCCCTTTAAGACCTTTGTGCCTTTGTTTATCAAAAGATTGTGAAACATTAATGAAGAGCATAGGTCAATATTCTGATATTAAAAATTATCTCTAACAACATTTACTAGTCTGTTGGTTTGATCGATAGTGCTATGTTGTCTCCGAAAACCGAATTGATGATCAAGAATGGATCTATTACTGCTCCGTGTTAGGGTCAGCTAGTTCTTAAGTAGTCTTTCAAAAAGCTTCGACGAATTAGCCAACAAGCTAATAGGCGGATAGAAATCAACCTTCGTATGATCCTTGGCGTGCTTTTGAATCATAGTAATTAGCGATCTTTTTCATTCCGTTGGGTAGTCTTTCAGGCGTAGGTTAGGTTATTAGCCGAAAGGAAATTAGACTCCAGCCCATTTAGGTCCTGCTGTGGTCCCATTGTGTTATCTGTAAAAAGAGGTGAACATAAAATGGGGAAGATTAGACGGAGAAGGGTCAGGAAAGGTTGATAAAGAGGATTCGATGCAACAGGGCCAAAGAAAATTATGGGTAGTCAGTGAAGGAAACCACCCAATGCTGCTTAGAAGGGTGTTTAAGTTTAAAAGTTCCTTTGTTGAAAGTTCGAAGATGTTACTGAAGGATCTTTTACCTAAAAGCAAAGGCGATGTTCCCCCAGAGCTGGGCATAGGCATAGAAGGTGCATGATATTTTCAGTTTATTTCTGGTCATTACAGCTGGATAATCAATTTGTGTTGACATCCAGGCGAGGTGATCTGATTTAAACTATCTACATAAGATCAAAATTAATACAATTCCAGCAGGCTAAGCTATCTACGTATCCACATAAGGGTAACACTTGAATGATTCGCCACAGTGCTTCATTCGTCCGCGTGGCTGAAGAAATCTTAATCCCGAATTCCTCAATGTGTACACTCTTGTGCTCTGTTTGGAGGCATCTGTGTAGGTCCCTGTGTCGACCATGAATATTATATCTCTATTTTAATTTACTACCGAGGATAACGCCCAGAAATTTGGCCTTGTCCGATAGAGCTGATGTAACGACATTCACTTTGGGTAACGTGAAGGTAGGAATTCGTAAATACTAGGAAAGAGTAATAATTCCGTTTTGGTTGGATTGACACTGAGGCCATTCTGAGAGCATGAATCAGTGACTTCGGTGAGTGTATAATCTCTAATCTGTGTGCTATTGTGTCAAGATGGAAGCCCGATATTAACACCGCCTTAACTCAACCACGTATGCAACTGTTTTAACATACATGCACTCCAGATTCTTTAGCAAAACATTGATTGTCAAATTCCATAAAAGAGATAGAAACCCACCTTGTGGCGCTCCTTTGCAGACATACCTGATGGTATTGAAAGCGATGACAAGGCTTCAGCTTGAACTCTCGTAGTGTACAGACGCGTTTTTATAATAGTAGCAACTGAATATTAAAAATTACTGAAAGTTAAAATCACAAAAAAAAAAAAACAAAACATTTACATATTAAACAGTTATTATACTGGATTTATTTTATTATTTTTGCTTGCGTGTAATATACATAAATATTTGCATACACAAACTCATATAAGTGAACAAAACAAAAAGAAAAACTATAAATGAGTTCATCTTCTGCCAACAACAACAACAACAATAAACCTACAAGCAGTAGAAATGGTTATTTAACTTTTGTTGCTGATGACGACAATAAAAAAAATGAATTAAACACAAACCTGAATTCTACACTAAACACAACTACTCGTACGCGATCATGCTCTCTGAACGTGTTACATAGTGATCAAGAAGCAACAACAATTGTACCCATTAGCAAACTTGTCAGCTTAGCTGTACAAACAAACACACAAACAAATAATAATAAGGTGACCAACGTGCACAAAATTGTAAATGCGGTGAATACAATAAGTGATAATAAGATTCAAACAGGTATAGACAGATACTAGAGTTGTCAATTATTCGCCTTTCAACTTTGTTCGAATAGTTCAAATAATAGTTTTTGTTCGTTCCATCAAACGATTAAAGCTAAATAATCATTCGATTAATCGATGAGAACAACGAATAAAAAAATGATTAAAAATTATTTATTGACGAAAAAATAAATGTATGTTATTAACACAAAACTGCATATATGTATAAACGAAAATCTTCAAAATCAGATAGTTAATATTTAAATTAACAAAAAAAAAAAATATATAAAACTATTAATATATAAAAAAACTTTAAAATGTAATAACTGAAATTACTTTTAACTGATTGATGTAGGTCGATTTTAATACTTGTAGAAAAATAATTCAAATACACATGTTTTATTCAGTCAAATAATATCAAATGATTTTTTTTTTTCTTTTGTTAAATCAGACAATATAGGTTGTTCTTAAAAAATAATGCACATACTCGTATTGAAAGTAATATATGAAAAGTAATCTTAAAGTTGACTCATTTTTTTTTTCTTTCAAACGATTTCTGTTTTTATTAAATTAGGTTTTGTGAAAACTCTTTCGAGGTAGAAGATATAGTGAGAAGATCATAAAATAGTTTACATAATATCTAATTTTGATATTCTTTTGTTAGATTTTTCCAAATATACCACATCGTCTAATATATCGCTGATTTTTTTTTTTATTTTCTGATTTTTAATACTTTTAATTGAATTATTGCGGTTACTTTCAACATAAAATATTTTTATGTTTATAAATATATATTTAAATAAGTAAACATATTAATTTAATTCAATTGTCTGTAAAAATATAATTTTAATTTTTAGCTTGGAGTTTTGAGTTATATAGATTATTATAAAAAATTTGTTAATAAAGAACAATAAAATTTATAAAAATAATATATAAAATATTGAGGCAACACTACTCCCGCTCAGCCTACAACCTCTTTTAACTACCAACAGTTACTACAACCGTCCACCAGCCAAAATCGATATTCAAACATATTCAAGTCTAGCGCAACTAGTGCTCAACAACAAGTTAACAACAAATTTTCATACGCTAGTATTTTAAAAAGCAACCAGAGAACGGCGCAAAAAACCGTAAATGTAAAAGAAGACTTGGGGTCTAATTTTAGTCGTATTGACGCCTCAATTGAGAGCATAATAAAAACAGTAAATACATTTACTCACAACATGTCTAGCGGTTACAGGCTGTTGCAGGCTGTATTAAACAAGCCATGAGCTTAAAAATCTGTTTTTGGAACGCAAACGGCATCTGCCAACATAAAATCGAAATGGAATACTTTCTTCTGGATAAACAAATCGATGTTATGTTTATCTCAGAAACTCATTTGACCTCCCGAGGCTATTTTAGAATTAGTGGATATAATTTATACGACACCAAAGATCCTCGATCGTCGTTTAACATGGAAATCGCATATAGACGCAAAGTTAACACAAATAAAACTAAAAGCAGCCCAAATGAATTGGCTTATTGGAAGAAAGTGTATACTAAGCCTAGACTGCAAACTTCTATTATACAACGCAATACTGAAACCAATATGATCCTATGGAATCCAGTTCAGCGAATTCACAAAGATGTTGATGTTCCGTTGGTGAAGACAGTATTTTCAAAACACACGAAAAAATATATAGAAAAACTTGAGTTGCACCCAAATCCACTTGCGCGCAATATTCTAAATTATAGAGGCCACACCAAGTTGAGAAGGAGGGATACTCTTACTATCAGCTGTACACGAGAGATGTAAATCAACAAAAATCAAACGTCGAAAATAAAAATTTTGTTTAGCATTGGCTAAACATATAGTTAGCATTTTCAATAAATAATAAAATTATCAAAAAAAAAAAAAAAATTTTAAAGCGATGACAACGCGTTGATTGATTTATTCCTTACTCTGGAAGAGCCCGGATAATTGCAACCGAGTTGATATTATAAGTGGCACCCTCAATGTCCATGAAGGCTGCCAGAGTGAAATTCTTGTGCTCGACCGACCTTTCAATGTGTCCTACAAGCGAGTGCAGTGCCGTTTCAACTGACCACCGTTTGCCTTAGCCGTGTTTACTGGCTGATATGAGATTGCTGTCAATTGTCATTGTTCTTGTACGAACCTCAATCAGTCTCTCTTGTGTCTTTGAAGGAAAGGAAGTTAGATTGATAGGACTAAATTCCTTTGCCTTGGAATGCGATGTCCAGGCAAGACATGCTCTGTATATATTGTGCAGCCATGGCGTTTGTTGTAGATCTGCGGGAATAATTCCATTTGGACCGTGTGTGTGTTTTACGGATAAAAACTTGTTATTGCCCAGTGAAGCTTGTCCGTAGTTATTAGAAGAGATGGGCGTGGTGTATTCGGAGGGCGTATGGGATGTTAGTGGAGTTTTAGAGGACAGTCGGACGTTTAAGAGGTTGGGCGATTTTGCACGCGTGTTGTTTTATAGGAGAAGGACTGGACGCTAGTGGAGGTGGCCTCCGCAGCTACCCGTGTTCGTGGGTACTGCCACTGCTTGCCTCCTACCGCCTTTGTTTGCCTATCCGCTCGCTGTTACTGCTGCATACGTTCCGTTGGCAAGGCTGGTCTGGTGTGCTTGCCTTTACTGATTGCTGGTGTGTTTGATGACTTGTTGCTGGTTGCTGTTGTGGGTGACCAGTCCCGGACCATTTGGGGTTCAACTGGTAGTAGCTTCGGCTACGAGGTCTGACCGGAGACTTTAAATCGGTACCACGGGTGTCAGGAGCCCCTGAGACTTGTCTCAGCCTGACTACGGTGGGGCCCCCTTGTGGGAGCGACGTGGTGGTTGTGGTTTAAACCCAAATCGCGGAGAGAGCGCATGCTCGGTGTGGAGTAGCATTGCAACCGGGTGCCGTGAACCAAAAATCGGCAGGAGTTTTAGATAGGCTCCGCTCCAAACCAAGGGGGAGGCCATGTCCAAATGCATGGTTTCGAATTGGTACTCATGCGTAGCAGTTTGTTGCGTGTGGGGGCGTTGGTGGACGCATTGTATTCACCCGGTGTTAAGAGCACTGTGGGTTTGTGCCGTTAGGCAGGTATCCACATTAATCTGTGACACATCTGTCCGTAGTTATCTCTATTACCGTCAGATACCGGGTAGACAAGGAAGCAGTTTGTGCTTTTATAAAGGTTGTACAGGACCTCTTGGGATCTCTAAGGAATTAATAGACCAGTTTCCATCCGATTTCTGGATATATCCAGGTAAAGACGGCTGCTTAGCTTGTATTTGCCGCAGTCTGTTAGTATCGGAAAGGAAATGGTTTTGATATATTAGGCAATAAGCTAATATACCTATATGATTCAACTTTTGTATGATCTTTTCCATGCATTGGTATCAAAGTAATTGGCGATATCTTTCCTTTTGTAGGATAGTGATCCAGTCGTAAAATACTATTATATATAAAGTGTATCCCTTTTGCAATATTTGGTAGTTCCAGAAGTATTTGGTTGCTTATTTTATCTATACCCAGTCCTTTTTTTTAGTTTAAGCCAGCAATAGCCATTTCAAACTCAACAAGATTGAATCTTTTCTAAATGTTTATAAAACAGCTTTTTTAGAATCAGTACTTGCCCAGTTACCATTCGAAGCTCGAAATAGAGGTTTATATATAACCGGCCTGTCACGTCTTTGGCTGATCGCCAAAGCGAAAAATATAATGGTAGGGAAGGGGTTTTTTGTTCTTCTAATATTTTTTAAGTTTTTTGGTACATTCCTTCAGCTATAAATTTAGCGTTGCCATTCTCGTAGAACTTTATTTTTTTTTTCAATAGCCTTTCTATGTTTACAGAAAAATTTTATGAAACCGCACTTGTAGGTTTGTAGTAGTAGCAGCTGGTGTTCTCCACGGTATATTTTCAGAGCAATCTAAAAATATGTGAGTAGCTTATTTTGCTTTCTTTAATGCATTTACGTACTTGGCTGTTGGTAATTCCAATAAGTAACACCGGCTTCTAATGCTGCGTCGGTACGCATAAGATCCACATTTTTTCCTCAAAATCTTCTGAAAAATACATTTTGATAGATATATCCATTTTTATAAATTAATTTATATAAATTTTCCAAAAATATTATCAACACACTTTGAATATACATTAGGGATGCAAATCGGGACTGGATTTGTTAATTTTTCGGGATCCCTTAATAAAATGAATATGGATTAGTTTACACACAACAAATATATAAAAAATTGCAAAAAATTTCTTGACAAGATTTATTCGAATAAAATATTATATATATTTCATAATTCATTTTATATAGCATTGTTAAATATAATTAAATATGATTTTTATATTATTCCAAATATAACAAAATTATAAAGTATTCACAAAAAGCAAAGTAACAAAATAAAATTATTTAAATAAAAGTATTTAACTGCCTATTTTTTTATAATTGCTAAACGCGTTTAAAAAGAAAAATAAAGTTAAATTTGTTTCTTTTAGTTTCATTGACAGTTTTAACAGGGTGAAAGAAAATTGTATAAAATATCAATATTGTGGCCACACGGTGACAATAGTGGAGTTCTATCATTAGTGCGTTTTCTTTTGCAATTATTTTCAATTGCATCAGATGTGTTATATAACCGTGAGCGTTCTTTTCGTACTATATTTGGTCTAGAAATTAGATATGTACGTGTCCAAAAAAATTAAAATATCCAGTTGAGAAACATTAATGCTATGTAGGCATACAAATCCAATGTCTGTTAAGGGTGTTATATGTTCATGAGTCCGTGCTATAAACGCAATTCAGAGCAATAAACAGCAAAACTGTGTATTTTGTTGCTGGATTAGGAAAAGGCTATTATATATTAATTTGACTCTCGCAAGTGCAATGACATCGACTATGAACTTGCTTCTGTGCTTATAGGGGAAAGTTATGATGACTAATAATATACATAAAGGTAGATATGAATAAAAATATATAAAAAAAAAAAAATTAGTAAACAATTTCGGGATTTAAGATCCCGGGATTCGGGATTAAGGAAATCCCGAATATCCCTGGATTTTCGGGATCGGGATTGGCATCCCTAATATACATACATATGCATAGTTGATTGTATCTAATAGTTGATTCAAGTTGTCATATTAAGGTTGACAAGAAGTTAACGAAGACAACGAAAATTAGTTGTAAATCATAATGCAATGAAATAGTTGAGTTGAGTTGTATCACTGACAACTCAACTTTTGGTGTTTTCTTTTCTACACCCAAAATGGCACCTTGTTGAAAGGTAGATGTATATTTGTATATCTTGCCAACCCTGTAGTAATGCAGCCTGTTATTTCACTAGAAAAAACCACAACTTATGAAAAAGTGGAACGCCCTGTTTTCAACAGCTGACAGCTTAGTTTTACAGGGCACTGTCAACACTGTCGATTTTTACGAGGCATAAAGTGCAATGACTTCCACCATTTGTGAGGATGATATTTTAGCATCAAACACACCGCCCTTTTAGAGAGCAAAACATTTTTAAGAAACAAACACCAAAGTACATTTTCTGCATGGAGATGTACCATTTTTTTGTAGAAAAGAAAACACCATTAGTTGAGTTGTGAATCATAATAGGGGCATGTATTTGGGTTTTTGTGTTGGCAGATGCCGTTTGCGTTCCAAAAACTGATTTTTAAGTTCATGTCTTGTTTATTACAGCCTGCAGACTGCATTTTCAACCTTTCCTGCATCATACAGAACATGTTGAGAGTAAAATTATTTACTCTTTGTATTAACCTCTCTATTGAGGCGTCAATACGACTAAAATAAGTCCCTGCAACTAAATTGACGAATAGGTTGTTGTCGTGTTATAATTCACAACGTTTGAATATTCACCCTTATCGTGTTTGGCGTAGGCGTATTTCGACTACGGGCGTATTTGTAGTCGAATTTAAAATTTCTTGGTACCGTGTAAAATTTTCGTCTACGACAATTTGGTAAAAGAATCAAAATGTAGTAGATTTCTCTATTTTATTGATTATGAAACAACCTGTTGTATAAACTGTCAAAAACAGGTGTCTGTAAATAAATAAAAAAACAAAAATTAAAATTTCTTGGCGCGATATTATTTATTTTTAAAAATAAATTAAGTAAAAATGTTGAGTGTGGCCTTTTATTCATCCTCTGAAGATGAAGATGCAACCAGCGTGCGGGAAATGAATGCTGTAAGGAAACAATTGAGGCAGCAAACAAATATATTTACCCTTGCTAACAAAAGTAAGCTATGAAATATATATATAATCTAAAATATATTGATAAATTTTGTTTTAGATTTATTGCATATTTTAGACTTAACAAAGATGCTTTTAAATATGTGTTGAAAAAAATCTCTCCGAAATTGAAAGATCCCAAAAGAACCACAGGTGTATCAAAGCTAAATAAGCTAACCGCAACAATGAGATTGTTAGCAGAGGGCAGTTACCAGAAAGGTGCTGGAAACGATTACAATGTGAACCTCTGTCAAACAACAGTAAGCGAATCATTTCGTGAGTGCATTGAAGCAATGTACACCGAACTTTGCCCAAGATGGATTTCGGTTGAGATGGACGAAGCAGAACAAAATGAGATTAAGAAAAACTTTTTCCGAAAAACAGGTTTTCCTGGTGTAATTGGTTGCGTTGACGGAACACCCGTTTCCATTATACCAACATCAGTTGAGGATCGTTTCAAATATCTTAATAGAAAGGGATTTTATTCCCTAAACATCATGTTGGTAAATATAAAAATATTTTTTAAATTAAATTTTTTAATGTTTTTTTTGTTAATTTTAGGTTTGTGATCACAAACTTCGCATAAGGTACATTCAGACGCATTCTCCGGGATCGCGTCACGATTCCCTTATATGGAATGTAAGTGACTTAAAGCATTATCTTAAGCAAAAATATGAAAATGGAGAAAGAAATACATGGCTATTAGGTAATTTAATTCTACATAATAATTTTTATTTTTACTTCGATACAAGAATTAATTAATTAATTTTTTTAATTTACAGGCGATGCAGGCTATCCGCTGGAACCCTACCTAATAACACCATTTCGGTCGACACAAGAGGGTACACCTGAAAGTCATTTCAATCACATTCATTCCCGAACCAGGAATGTAGTGGAGCGAACCATAGGGGTTTTAAAAAACCGATTTCGGTGTCTGCTGGGAGCCAGACAGCTACACTACAGCCCTGAGTTTGCTGGAAAAATTACAGCCGTTTGCGCTGCTACACAATACTTGTGTTCATTTCCATATAGGATGTTCAGTTTCAACTTTCATAGTGAACAGACGCGTTTTTATAATCGTCGCAACTGAATATTAAAAAATATATAAAAAAATAATTTTTCAAGTCACAAAAAATATAAAAAAAAACAAAACATTTATTGAACAGTTATTTTACTGGTTTTATTTTATTTTTTGCTTGTGTGCAATATATATAAATATTTGCATACACAAACTAATATAAGTGAAAATATAAAAAAGAGAACTCTGATGAGTTCATCTTCTGATAAAAACAACAATAATCCTACAAGCAGTAGGAATGTACAATATATAACTTTAGTTGCTGATGACGACAATAAAAAAATTGAACTAAACAAAAACCTGAATTTAACAGAAAACACAAATACTCGTGTGCGATCATTATCTCTGAACATGTTAAATAGTGATCAAGAAGCAACAACAATTGCACCTATCAGCAAACTTGTCAGCTTAGCTGTACAAACAAACAAACAAACAATAAGTAACAAGGTGACCAACGTGCACAAAATGGTAGATGCGGTGAGTACAATAAATGATAATAAAATTCAAACAGGAATGGCCAGATACATAACCGTGTTAAAAAGGGGAAGAAGTCCAAAATCAGCCCAAATAGCTTCAACAGCGAAAGTTCCCAGAGATGGAAAAAACAAAACAAAAAATTCCGAAAATCGTTTCGCGATTTTATCTGAACAAGACAATGAAGACACAACTACAACAAGGTCGAGTAAACCTCCACCGATATATTTAAGAGAGCAGAACTCTAGTTTGTTGGTAAAAAGCCTTATCTCCTTAATTGGAGAAAATGAGTTCTATGTAACTCCAATTTAGCGCGGAAATATTAACGAAACAAAAATCCAGGTAGTGCAAGAAAGTAATTACCGAAAAATAGTTTCTGACCTTGAGTCAAAAAACAAAAGTTTTTATACGTACCAATTAAAGAGTGCTAAAGGTCTAACCGTCGTAATAAAAGGTATAGACTCTAGTGTGGATCCAGAAGAGGTTAAGTCTGGCCTTGAAAATAATGGCTTCAAGGTTAAAAATGTTTCTAACATCAAAAATAGGGAAAAAATCCCCCAAACTATTTGTAGAGTCGAGCTACAGCCAGGTGACTTGAAAATTAAAAAAAATGAATCGCACCCAATCCATAATCTAAAGTACTTGTTACACAGAAGAGTTACAGTTGAGATGCCACATAAAAAAAATGGACCTATCCAATGCATGAACTGTCAAGAATTTGGCCATACCAAAACTTATTGCAAGTTGCCTACCGTTTGCGTTGTATGTGGTGAGTTGCACAGTACCGCTAACTGTGACAAAATAAAAGGTGATACCAAGGCAAAAAAATGCGGCAATTGCAGTGGAAATCACACTGCTAACTATAGAAGCTGCCCTCTTTACTCTTTTTTTAAAAATTCGTCGAACAGAAAAACAAATGCTACTCCCGATCAGCCCAACACCCCTTTAAACTACCCTCAGTTACCTCAACCGTCGTCTAGCCATAATCAATACTCAAATGTTTTAATGTCTAACACGACTCTTACTCAGCAAAAACCTAATAGTCAATTTTCATACGCTAATATTTTAAAGAGTAACCAGACTCCGGCGCAAAAAACTGTACCAGCTAATGAAGAATCAGGGCATAATTTTAGTCGTATTGAA
Organism: Lypha dubia; assembly: GCA_947311025.1. Lineage (NCBI taxonomy): Eukaryota > Metazoa > Arthropoda > Insecta > Diptera > Tachinidae > Lypha > Lypha dubia. The sequence continues at coordinate 44,693,888 of OX371263.1, read as the reverse complement.
GCCTCGATAGAGATCCTAATACAAACAGTAAATACATTTACTCTCAACATGTCCTGTATGATGCAGGAAATGTTGAAAATGCAGTCTACCTTGTTGCAGGCTGTATTGAAAAAACCATGAACTTAAGAATCTGTTATTGGAACGCAAACGGCATCTGCCAACATAAAAATGAAATAGAATATTTTCTTCTGGATAAACAAATCGACGTTATGCTTATCTCAGAAACTCATTTGACGTCTCGAAGCTATTTTAAAATTAGTGGATATAGTTTTTATGATACTAAGGATCCTCGAGGTAGAGCTTGTGGGGGCTCTGGAATCCTCATAAAAACTCGAATAAAACACTTCCTGCTAAATGACCTTCGTGAAGAATATCTTCAAGCAACAAATATCTGTATTGAAAATTTTTATCAAAAGCTTGTGATATCATCTGTTTATTCTTCTCCCAGGTTTTCAATTTCAGAGAGTCAATATACCGCATTTTATACAACACTGGAGTCCCGTTTTCTAGCAGCTGGCGACTACAATGCTAAACACACTTTTTGGGGTTCACGTTTAATCAGTCCTAAGGGTCGTGTTTTGTTTGACACAATTTCAAAAATGGGTTTGAATGTAGTTTCAACTGGTCAGCCAACATATTGGCCAACGGATCGACAAAAAATTCCTGATGTTATCGACTTTGGAATCTCGAAAGGTGTGCCCAGCGAAATGACGGAAGTAGAAGCATCTTTGGATTTGTCTTCAGATCACTCGCCTACTATTATCACTATTTACTCACACACAACCGCAAGACCAACATGTGATTTACCGCTGACATCTGCACGTATTAACTGGCTGAAATACAAAAAATATTTGAGTGCACATTGCTCGGAAAATATGCCATTGAGAACACTTACTGACATAGAAAATTCTATTAGGTTGTTTGAAGCACATGCCAAACAAGCTGCTCTTAATGCTTCTTCAAGTCAACCTAATCAACAAGCGAGATTTAACAATATTTTTTGTGCAGATATAGAAAGGCTATTGACTGAAAAACGGAGAGCTCGACGAGAATGGCAGTGATACAGATCGCCTCAGCTAAAATTAAGGCTTAAGGAGTGTACCAAGCAGTTTAGAAAAGTTTTGCAAACACAAAAAACAGCTTCGCTGCAAAAATTTCTGCAAGAACTCGATGCAACACCATCAACCTCCATTACGAGCTTCAAATGGTGACTGGGCAAGAACTGATGCTGAAAAAGGTGCTCTTTTTGTTAAACACTTAGAAAAGGTATTTACTCCAAATATTTCTGCTGATAATACTGAACTGCCGCCAGTCGTCGCTTTACCAGAAATTCCGCTAAGATTTAATACTGTGGATATTCAAAAGGCTATTACAAGTCTAAATTCAAAAAAAAGCCCCAGGTATTGATAGAATAAGCAACCAAATGCTGCAAAACGAATAATACTATTCATCTTTAATAGTATTTTACGACTGCAATACTATCCGGCAGAATGGAAGGTTTCGATGATTACTATGATACCAAAGCCCGGTAAGGATCATACAAAGGTTGAATCCTATCGGCCTATCAGTCTATTGTCCAATATGTCGAAACTTTTTGAAAAACTGTACATGAGCAAGCTGACTCCTATAGTAACTAGCAGTCCATGTATTCCAGATCATCAATTCGGTTTTCGCAGTCAGCATAACACTATTGAACAAACTCACAGACTTGTGAACGTAGTTAGAGGCACCTTTGAAAAAAAGAAATATTGTTCAGCGCTTTTTATTGATGTCGCACAGGCTTTTGATAAAGTATGGCACGAAGGTCTTGTCCACAAAATCTACCCGCAAACATCGTCATGCTCTTAAAAAGCTATCTAGAGGAACGAAAATTTGTAGTTAAGGAAGGCAATTTTTTAAGCCCCCCGCAGTCGATTGAAGCAGGAGTCCCTCAAGGCAGTATCTTCGGTCCTTTACTTTATTTAATATATGCCTCTGACTTACCGTTAAGCAGTATCATTCACACGTCAACATTTGCTGATGATACGGCTTTTCTAAGCGTTCATGAAAATCCTGTAGAAGCTTCCCGGAATCTACAAGTGTACATCTCAAAATTGGAAACATGGCTAAAACAATGGCGGATAAAAGTGAATGAGCAGAAATGTGTACACGTTACTTTTACTTTACGCAGGGAAAAATGTCAACGCAAAGTTGACACAAATGAAATTAAAAGCAGCCCAAATGAATTGGCTTATTGGAAGAAATTCTATATTAGGTCTTGACTGTAAACTTTTGTTATACAACGCGATCCTGAAACCAATATGGGCCTATGGAATCCAGTTATGGGGCACTGCCTCAGCATCAAGTGTAGAAAAAATTCAAAGGCGACAAAACAAAATTCTACGTACAATTACTGCAGCATCCTGGTATATCCGAAATCAGCGAATTCACAAAGATCTTGATGTTCCGTTGGTGAAGACAGTATTTTCAAAACACGCTAAAAAATATATTGAAAAACTAGTATTGCACCCAAATCCACTTGCGCGCAACATTCTAAATTATAGAGGCCACACCCGGTTGAGAAGGAGGGATACTCTTTCTCTCAGCCGTACACGAGAGATGTAAAACATCAAAAATCAACAGTTGGAATTAAAAATTTTGTTTAGCACTGGCTAAACATATATTAATGTTTTTTTAGATTTGAAAAACTTATTGATGTTTCAATATACATATAATTGAAGATTCAATAAATAATAAAACTACCACCAAAAAAAAAAAAAATTCCATATAGGGTGGCCTGACCTTGACGTAATCGATGAAGTAGTGTCAGATTATGTTGATGAAGACAACTTAAGCCCTTCAAATATTAGATTAAAAATAATGCAACAACTAAATTAAATATTTTTATTTTATTATAAACACATTAAATTAAATTATAAGGACATGAAATTAAAAATTATTCAAACATATGTACATAAATAAAAGATAAAATTTTTTTAAACCAATCCACTTTTTAATTCCTCGAGTTCGATTTTTTTCTGTTTGACTTCTAGTTCGGCTTTCGAATTTCTAAAAGAGCTTTTCTATGTGCATCTTTCTTTCTTAGTTCTGCTTTGTACAAATGTAATTTTTCTTCCTTAATTTTAAAAGTTTTTCTGCTATAACGTTCTATTTCCGTTAATTTATTTTTAAGTTCTAAGCATAACTCTTTTTGAACTTTTACTTGTTCTTCTAATAGCGTTACTCTCTCTTGACTCCTAGTTTTCTTGTACGGAGTTGAAGTACGCGGTTGTTCGATTTCGTCAGGACTGGCATTAGTGTCTAAATTTGGTTCAGGATCTGGGGAAACAGCTCGTGGTGTTTTAATTCCAAATAGATCTTTATGCTCAATAACCGTACGCATATCTAATAAATTAACGGCAGCTTCCTCGACTGTTGATAACACAAATTTTTTGAAAGATCCGCCACCTGTAGCGTGACTTTCAGCTTTATTGTGAGCGAGCTTTTTTTTCAATTAAAATTTGAAATCGGCCCACACCTTCATGCAGCCTTCCCCAGAACAGGATGGAGGGCCAATGCAATTTAAATCTTCAGAAATTGTATTCCACTCTTCTTTTACATTTATTTTGTTTAAACTTCTGTGGAAGCCTTTTGCTAAGTAAGGTTTTTGCTCCATTAGCTCCACCAACTTCGCAAACTGTGCTGCAGATGTAATCTTTACGCTAAAATTTATGACAGCACATAAGAAAATCATATTTTAATGAAATAATTAATTTTTTTACACATTAACATTTTATTTCCTTCCATTTCAGTGATTTTTTAATTATGTCGTGATAAAAATTCTTAACGACAAATTTTTTCACTTTTGACAGACAAATACGCTAATTACGGTACCGTTTTAACGGCAGGTTTGTAATAGATTTACAAACAGTGTCGTATTTATTGGCGTTTTTTGCCAACCACGGTACCACATTGTAAAAACGCCTGACTTTCGTTATAAAAACGCCAAACACAATAAGGGTGATTGTTTATGGCTAGTAACTGTAGGTAGCTTAAAAGAGGTTTAGACTAAGCAGGATTATTATTTTTTCTGTTTGATTAACCCATAAACAATTGCCGTATTTATCCGCCTTGGGATCACCTTTTAATTTATCAATTTATAATTGCGGCTTCTTAGCACGGTTATGTATCTGCCCATACCTGTTATATTTTATAATCACTTCTTCTTTAACTCACTGTATCTACAGTTTTGTGCACTGTACAATTGTTGTTGTTTTATGATCACTATTTTCATTAAAGGAGAGCATGATCGCGTAACAATGCAAAAAAATTAAGTTTGTGTTCAATTTATTTTATTTTATTTGTCTTTATCAGTTAGGTAATCATTATTAGTGCTTGTAAATTTATTGTTTTTGTTAGAAGGTGTGCTCATTTAGAGTTTTTTTTTTATGTTCACTTATATATGAGTCTAGATATGAAAATATTTATGAATATTACACACAAGCAATAAACAAATGTTAAAAAAAGTAAAATAACTGTTTAATAATAGTTTTATTTTCGTATTTTTTTTTTACTTTATTTTTTGATAATTTTTAATATTCAGTAGCGACGATTGTAAAGAACGCGTTTGTGTACTACTGGTGTTTAAACTGAATACCAATGAAAAACAATTCATTTACAATAGAAAAATACTAGAAGAAGGTGGAAAAACATTTGATATCGTACTGGTAAGCAAGTAGCACCATGAAACTGCCTCTAATAAAGTTATTTTAAAGACGAAATTCATACCGGAAGTGGTGATAAGCGCCGATCTTTTTTTATCCTGGCTACGTTCGTCGTAGTTCTGCAAATTATTGACTCCTTCAATGATCTTCAAGTACTTTTTTCATTATTTTCTTTTAAAATATTACATATCGATGGCCGCAGGTAGAAAGGCCCTATCTTGTGTTGTGCTCTTTATGGCGCGATGGGGGTTGAATTTTATTTTTCGTAACATATTTTATTTACAGTTATATTTTTCTTTTTGTTTTGATTTGCTTGTCCTTTAAAAGCGACTTTGTTGTTGTATTTTAAAATCAAGACAAGAAAATATGTTTGTATGTGTTCATATTGTATTATTTTTGTTTGTTGTTCAATTTTGTAAATTTATTAATTTTTAGTTTTCATTCTTTTCCATAAAGTTGAGCAATTCTTTTGTAGATCATGCATTTTTTTTATTATTTTTATTTGTCTTGTTCATAAAATTGTAATACAATACTTTTAATGCAATTTTATTAGTTTCGTTTATTATATATTTGTTTGTAATTGACGATTGTTTATTATGCAGTTTTTATTTTTTTTGTACTGTTTATGTAGTGCGTTCACCTATATCCACAAAATTGCATTCTAGGTATTTTTTGGTTGTCTCATGTTCATGGCCACGCAGCCAATGAACTTAAAATTAAAAATGCCAAGTATGTAAAATTAATAAGAATGAATATTGTATAAAAGAAGTAAAATTTAAATAAAGATCGCCTTTTTTATGTTTGAACATTGAAGAGTGTGCCTCAATCATTTCTTTTGGAAAACAACTCGGTTTCAAGTGCCGCTTGTTGTTTTAGCAATTTTAAGTTTAATCCAGTTTATGTGCTGTGATTAAAATCTAGAGCAAATTAACAAACGAGTTAATTTACATTTTGGTGACCCCGACGTGATTCTGTGACAAGGCACAGGATCCTCTTTCAAATTCGAATACAAGGACATTATCATTCCTTACCACAGGACATCAACAGTCCTAGAGCCAAATCAACTTTTTGCAAATTCTTCAGCCCGGCATCTGGACATCAGTCCGAAGGATACAACAGACCACATTTGGTGGGAATTCCCAGAAGCCAACTAATCGAGATCAGCAACTATGGCAACATTTGAAGAACTAATCATTAAACAAAAGGCCATCGGTGAAAGAATTGAGACGGTCATCCGAAATTACAAGAAGGACCCGTCATCAAGGAAAACAACTAGAATTTATTTTCAAGAGCGAGTGAAAAGGTTGGAGGACGAGTGGTCGGCATTTGAGGCTAACGACAACGAAATCCGTTTTTTTAAAGCTCCACCGTTATATCATGAGTATTTCGTCAATGAATACTACGAAGCTATTCGAAATATCGTTCAACAGTACAAGGAAGTACTACAACAAGCAATGTTGAAGATTACACAAACAGCAGGCAAACCGCTAGGACAAGAGGCTCATGCATCAGGTGCAGAATCAGCATCAACAGAAGCTAGTGGGATCCAAGCAAAGGTTTCTAGTGGAATAACAAAACTAATTCGTAGACAGGGTGCGATGATGGGAGCTCTCGAGCGCTTATTGACGGATGAGTTTACAGAAAAAGATGTCTCCACTGCCACTACATTGTGGCAAAATATTGAAGACGTATATTTACAGATTGTCGAATTGTGCGATGATCCAACAGACCATGCATATAATATGGAACGATTCATAGAACTGGAAACCAATCTAAGGAAAGCGGTGAGAAAGGTAACCAGCAGGTCCACAACACAACCATCAGAGTTCGTTCATCATCAGGCATAAACTATTCCAATGCCAAAAATCACTATACCCAAATTTGATGGAAATCATTTAAAATGGCAGGAGTTTCATGATTTGTTTTCATCACTGGTCGTCAATCAGCCGATCACAAGAGTACAAAAAATTTGGTACTTAAAGACGCACTTGGTAGGAGAGGCAGCAAACTTAATAAAACATTTTGCAGCAACGGTAGAAAATTTTGAAGCCGCATGGAAGATGGTCGTAGACCGCTACAACAACAAGCGGCTGCTAGTCAGCAGACTAGTTCATGAATTGGTCGATGATTCAGATGATAGACTGAAACTTTAAAGAGCTTCATGACAAGACTCAAGAGTGCCTTTTAGCACTACACAACCTTCATTTTGATACAACATCTTGGGACCCGCTTCTGCTGCACTTATTACTGAAACGATTAGACCAAGTCACACGATTGCGCTTTGAACAATCGCTATCACAACCACGAGAGGTTCCAACAATTAAGGAATTTTTGAAGTTTTTGGAAAGACACTTTCAGTCGATGGAAGCAATGGGAGCCAAAAAGAAACGCCCAATTTCACAACCGAAAGTTTTCAGTTCCGTGGTAACTCCAGACCAAGCTTGTGTCATGTGCAAAAACGATAAACACCCATTATTTTCTTGCAAGATGTTCCTTCAATTATCACCGTCAGCTCGCATTCAATTGGTTCAAAAGAAAAAATATTGCTTTAATTGCTTAAAAACGGGCCATAACGTAAAGAATTGCATTTCTAGAAGCTGCATGAAGTGCAACAAAAGGCACAACACACTTCTTCACCTAGAAACCTCAGAACAAAACAGAAGCAACTTGGCTTCAAAAACAATTCGGGCATCTGAAGGAAGCCTAACTCTTGCAGCACAAGAAGCTGCATCATTAACCACAGCAAAGGGTTCCAGTTCAAGCAATTACATTCTTCTCAGCACAGCATTGATCATCGTTAAAGCAAGCGGAAAAGAAATACAATGCCGAGCAATTCTCGACTCAGGATCTCAACTAAATTTTGTCAGCGAACGATTAGTTAAGCGCTTAGGCCTTTCAACAAAGCCAGCTTCGATCTGTATAAGCGGCATTGGAGCAAACAACACTAAGGTTCGGCACAGAGTCAATATCGCATTACATTCGAGGCTCAACAACTTCACTACGCAAATTGAAGCAGCTGTTCTTCCTCAAATAATCTCCTCACAGCCTTCACAAATAATTGACATTCATAATTGGCCAATTCCCAAAAATATCAAACTTGCAGACCTGGAGTTCAATCGCCCTGATAAAATAGATGTGCTTCTACGTGCAGAATTCTATCATCAATTATTGTCAATCGGACAAATAAAATTGCGTAATGAGTTGCCGACTTTGCAAAATACGGTATTAGGATGGGTCATTTCAGGAAGGGTTGGTGAAAGTCAGCTATCATCGGCAACCTGTGGGATCTGTACTGAAGAAGAAATCAATCTAGAAGAAAGCATTACTCAACTATGGGAACTAGAAAAGGTGGAAGCAGCAGACAAGACGCTTTCTCCTTCAGAAAAGCTTTGTGAAAATCATTTCGCAAATAATTATACAATTGATCAAAATGGAAGATTTGTTGTTAGACTACCATTTTGCAGTAATCCTGAGGAACTAGGGGAGTCTCAGGGTATAGCCTTCAACAGATTTCTTGCATTAGAGCGCCGACTTGCAAAAGCACCAGAAACTAAAAAGCAATACATACGATTCATGGAAGAGTATGAGTCACTAGGTCATATGACCAAAATAGATGTCAATTCCTTAGTTAAACCTAACTACTTCATTCCTCACCACTGCGTACTAAAGGCTGAAAGTTCGACAACAAAATTAAGAGTAGTATTTGATGCCTCGGCTAAGACCTCTACTGGGATATCATTGAACGACTTAATGTATACTGGTCCAACAATTCAAAGTGAACTCTTTTCCATCATACTCCGTTTTCGACTACCACGCTTTGTTTTCACCACGGACGTCGAAAAAAATTTTTTTTTTTTTTTTTTTGATAATTTTATTATTTATTGAATCTTTAATTATAAATTAAATTATCAATAAGTTTTTCAAATCTTAAATCTAAAAAATATTAAATATAAGTTTAGCCAATGCTAAACAAAATTTTTAATTTCAACGGTTAATTTTTGTTGTTTTACATCTCTCGTGAACGGCTGGTAGTAAGAGTATCCCTTCTTTTCAGCCGGGTAAGGCCTCTATAATGAAGAATATTGCGCGCAAGTGGATTTGGGTGCAACTCAAGTTTTTTTATATATTTTTTCGCGTGTTTTGAAAATACTGTCTTCACCAACGGAACGTCTAGGTCTTTATGAATTCGATGGTTTCTGACATACCAGGGGGCTGCTGTTATTTTACGTAGGATTTTATTCTGTCGCCTTTGAATTCTTTCGACATTCGATGCTGAGGCAGTGCCCCATAACTGGATTCCATAGGACCATATTGGTTTCAGGATCGCGTTGTATAAGAGAAGTTTACAGTCAAGGCTTAGTATAGAGTTGCTTCCAATAAGCCAATTCATTTGGGCTGCTTTTAGTTGCATTTGTGTTAACTTTGCGTCTATATGCCATTTCCATGTTAAACGACGATCAAGATGAACGCCTAGATATTTTACTACAGTGTGTTGCGGTATAGTCTCGGTGTTAATTTTTATAGGCGGGCATGTTTCCCTGCGCAACGTAAAAGTGACGTGTGCACATTTCTGCTCGTTAACTTTTATACGCCATTGTTTGAGCCAATTTTGCAATTTGGATATATACCCTTGTAAATTGCGGGAAGCTTCTACAGGATTTTCGTGAACGCTTAGAAAAGCTGTATCATCGGCAAATGTTGATGTATGAATGTTATTGCTTAACGGTAAGTCAGAGGCATATATTAAATAAAGTAATGGACCGAAGATACTGCCTTGGGGAACTCCGGCTTCGATCGACTGCGGTGGGCTTAAGAAATTGCCTTCCCTAACTACAAATTTTCGTTCACTTAGGTAGCTTATTAAAAGCCTAACAATGTTTGCGGGTAGATTTTGCGTTAATTTATGTATAAGACCTTCGTGTTATACTTTATCGAAAGCTTGAGAAACATCTATAAAGAGCGCAGAGCAATATTTCTTCTTTTCGAAAGTGTCTCTGATAACATTCACAAGTCTGTGAGTTTGTTCAATTGTGCTATGTTGTCTGCGAAAACCGAATTGATGATCTGGAATGCATCCGCTTCTAGTCACTATAGGCATCAGCTTGCTCATATACAGCTTTTCAAATAGTTTTGAAATGTTGGGCAATAAACTAATAGGCCGATAGGATTCAACCTTCGTATGATCCTTGCCGGGCTTTGGTATCATAGTAATCATCGAAACCTTCCATTCTGCAGGATAGTATTGCAGCCGTAGAATACTATTAAAAATGAATAGTATAATTCTTTTTGCAATATAAGGCAGTTGTTGAAGCATTTTGTTGCTTATTTTGTCGACACCTGGGGCTTTTTTGTCGTTAAGACTAGTGATGGCCTTTTCAATCTCCACAATGTTAAATCTTAACGGTATTTCTGGTAAAGGGACGACTGGTGGCAGTTTAACAATATCAGCAGAAATATTCGGAGTGAAAACTTTTTCTAAGTGTTTAACAAAGAGTGCACCTTTTTCAGCATCAGTTTTTGCCCAGTCACCATTTGGGGCTCGTAATGGGGGTTTGCATATCACCGGCCTTTTTAGTCCTCTGGCTGCACGCCACAGTGAATAATCTGTTTGTGGTGTTGCATCTAGCTCTTGAAGGAATTTTTGAAGGGAAGCTGTTTTTTGAGCTTGCAAAACTTTCCTAAGCTGCTTGGTACACTCCTTAAGCCTTAATTTTAGCTGGGGCGATCTGTAGCGCTGCCATTCTCGTCGAGCTCGCCGTTTTTCAGTCAACAGCCTTTCTATATCTACAGAAAAAATATTGTTAAATCTCACTGGTTGGTTTATTTCATTTGAAGTAGCATTAAAAGCAGCTTGTTTAACGTGCGCTTCAAATAACCTGAGGGAATCGTCTATGTCTGAAGGTGTTCTCAGCGGCATCTTTTCCGAGCAATGAGCACTCAGATATTTTCTGTATTTCAGCCAGTTAATACGTGCAGATGTCGTCGCTAAATCACATGTTGTGTGTGAGTAAATAGTGATATTTGTAGGCGAGTGGTCTGAAGATAAGTCCAAAGATGCTTCAACGTCAACCGTCTCGCTGGGCACACCTTTCACAATTCCAAAGTCGATAACATCAGGAATTTTTTGTCGATCTGTTGGCCAATATGTTGGCTGACCACTTGAAACTATATTCAAACCCATTTTAGATATTGTGTCCAACAAAACTCGTCCCTTAGGAGTGATTAAACGTGAACCCCAGAATGTGTGTTTAGCATTGTAGTCGCCAGCCGCTAGAAAACGGGACCCCAGTGTTGAATAAAATGCGGTATATTGACTCTCTGAAATTGAAAACCTGGGAGGAGAATAAACAGATGATATCACAAGTTTTTGATAGTAAGTTTCGATGCAGATGTTCGTTGCTTGAAGATAATCTTCACAAAAATCATTCAACAGGTGGTGTTTTATTCGCGTTTTTATTAGGATTCCCGAACCACCACAAGCTCTGCCACGGGGATCATTGGTGTCGTAAAAATTATATCCACTAATTCTGAAACGTCGAAAAAATGTATCGACAAATGTTTATACACCCGGAAGACAGGAAATTTCAAACTGTTATTTGGAGAGAGAATCCAACTGCAGCAATCAAGTATTATCAATTGAACACAATAACCTACGGTACACGAGCTGCACCGTACCTCGCAACTAAATGTCTACAGAAAATTGCAAATAAGAATATAGGACGGTACCCTCTTGGAGCCAAGTTTCTACTCAATAATTTTTACGTCGATGACGGAATGGGAGGAGATGATAGTTTGAGCACAACAATCGCAATTCAGCAAGAATTAAAGCACATATTGAACCAGCATGGTCTAAATTTACAAAAGTGGAGTGCAAATCATCAACAACTACTTCAAAACGTCTCAACAAGAGAAGAAGTAAACATTGATTTTAACCACGAAAACCATCAAACAGTCAAAACTCTGGGTTTGACATGGATACCAAAGGTTGATGAGTTCTGTGTAAAGGTACGTTTGGGGGATACAAGTCGTGTTACTAAACGAACAGTAGTCTCATATTTGGCTCGACTATTCGACCCGCTGGGAATTGTGTCTCCAATCGTAGTGACAGCAAAGATGTTCATTCAGGAATTGTGGCAGTTGAAGCTTGTATGGGATGAAGCCTTGCCAGCAGAGCTACATACTAGATGGATGAATTTTCGGAACGACTTAAAACACATAGACAACCTGAAGTTTTCGAGACATATTTTTCAAGCCCAGGTTGCATCAGGAATACAAATTCATGCATTTGTTGATGCCTCGGAGAGGGCATATGGGGCAGCAATATACATAAGGTCAGTTATAAAAAATGGTCAAAAAATAGTAAGACTACTATGCGCAAAATCACGAGTAGCACCTTTAAAAAAACAAAGTCTTCCCCGTCTGGAGCTCTGCGCAGCACACTTGGGTGCTCAAATAACTGCCAGGGTTAAAAGAGATTTAAAACTTGATGATACTCCTACTTTCCTTTGGACAGACTCAATGATTGTTTTGGCCTGGATCAATTCACAGTCATCATCATATCAAACGTTTGTAGCCAATCGAATATCCGCAATTCAGGAGTTGACAATGCCCGAACAATGGCGACATGTAAGTTCAAAGGAAAATCCTGCGGACATCATATCCCGAGGACTAACTCCGAAAGCATTACCAGCATGCAATCTATGGTTTTATGGGCCTATCTTCCTACATGGGCATGAAGCAGCTTGGCCACAGAAATACTCAAGGGCCACAGAAGTACTTGAAAACAACATGGAGCGAAAGAAAACAGCTGCCGTTCTTGCAATTGAAAATGCAACAACAATTATCTACAACATCAACCACAAAGGATCTTTTCGAACATTACAAAGAATTGTAGCATACATCCTACGATTTATCAACAACACAAGAAAAATAAATGAGAAACGTTCGGAAATCTCTTTAACAGTAATGGAACTAGAACAAGCTCTGGTACTTATCGTACGAGCAATGCAGACAGATTTTGAAGACGACATAAAACATCTAAAAAGAAATAATGAAGTATATAAGTCAAGTCCATTCAACAACCTTAGCCCATTCTTGGATTCGAACGGTATAATTAGAGTAGGAGAACGATTAAGCACATCTTTGCTTTCATATGATGCCAAACATCCAATGCTGCTTCCCTACAATGACCCAATTTCAAAATTACTCATGCAAATAGTGCATGATCAAAATAGACACTGCGGTCTCCAAGCACTCCTTTCACATATGAGACAGAGGTATTGGCCAATCAAGGGAAAGGCAGCAGCCAGATCTATTGTACAACATTGTGCTCAATGCGCCAAGGCCGCGCCAAGATTACTCAATCAGATCATGGGCAATTTACCAGCTGCGCGTGTCACACCAGTTCGACCATTCATCAACTCTGGGGTTGACTTTTGTGGACCGTTTTGGGTTCATTACAAGGTGAGAAGGAAGAAGCCTCAAAAGCTGTACATCGCAGTGTTTTGCTGCTTTGCTACTAAGGCAGTACACTTGGAGCTAGTTAGTGATCTTACCACCGAAGCCTTTATAGGATCATTAAAAAGATTTATAAGAAGGCGAGGTCAGTGCCGGAATCTCTATTGTGACAATGCTACCAATTTTGTAGGGGCAAAAAATCAGTTAACAGAACTATCAGAAACTATCCATTCTGGCTCAGCTCAAGACATAATTAACAGAGAATGTACATCGAGAGGAATAACATTTCATTTTATACCCCCAAGAGCACCACATTTCGGTGGCTTATGGGAAGCCGCTGTAAAGTCAGCAAAACATCTTCTTGTCCGAAGTGCCACAACAGCATCGCTCACTTATGAAGAGCTGGACACAGTAGTAATTGAAATTGAAGGAATTCTCAATTCAAGGCCAATCAGCCCGTTGTCAGAAAACCCGAATGATTTAGCAGCGTTAACTCCGGGACATTTCTTGATTGGGGAACCCCTAAATGCTCAAGTTGACGCAAATTACACACAAGAACGAGGTAACTTACTGACCAGGTGGAAATTAGTAACTCATCTAAAAAACGAGTTTTGGAGGCGATGGTCACGGGAATATTTAAATGAACTACAATATCGACACAAATGGAAAACTCAAGCAATCAATATTAAACCCGGGAACATGGTAATAATCAAAGAAGACAACACAGCTCCGCTACAGTGGCCCTTGGGCAGAGTCATAAAGGTACATCAAGGAGATGACGATCTCGTCCGAGTAGCCGACGTTAAAACCTCAACCGGCCTACAGAAGGCCAATTACACGTTTAGCCCCGTTACCAATATATAGTAAAAACGTTAACGACAATCTGCACAAGATCAAGTAATTGAATCAAACATCCACCAAAACAATAATGAATCTGAAAGTCCCACGAAAAGGAGACGCACGTCCAATCATCAATTTAACCTTGCTACGATGATAATGACTCTTATGCTGTTACCACTGGTACTAGGAACAAATATCTACAATAAAGAATTTGGAACACAGCCTGGCACTTACTATGAGGGAATTGGAACAACTTGGAAACTTGTCAAACCGCTTTTACATGAAATGCATAAAAGCGAGTACATCTCACAAATACAGAACTTAACAGCATTACAAACTTCATTAGCAGAACAAAAGATATTCCAGCTTCCAAACCAAATTTATGCACACAACTACCACCACATAACGATCGGCTATTCCACATTAATCATTACCGGATGCATCGTGGTCTATTTAATCATCAAAGGGAAATGTAACTTCAAACCAACTCCAGCTCCTCGCAACCTGCAAACAACATCGGATTTCACAGTACATATTTAAACAAGAAGATTTTTTTTTACCCGGCACTTCAACTCAGAATATCATAAACTGCCACCACCAGCATCTTAAATACAGGCTTTTGAGCTGCGCTCAACGGGGGGAAGATGTTCATAATTGTATTATTTTTGTTTGTTGTACAATTTTGTAAATTTATTAATTTTTAGTTTTCATTCTTTTCCATAAAGTTGAGCAATTCTTTTGTAGATCATGCATTTTTTTTTTTATTATTTTTATTTGTCTTGTTCATAAAATTGTAATACAATACTTAGAATGCAATTTTATTAGTTTCGTTTATTATATATTTGTTTGTAATTGACGATTGTTTATTATGCAGTTTTTATCTTTTTGTACTGTTTATGTAGTGCGTTCACCTATATCCACAAAATTGCATTCTAGGTATTTTTGGTTGTCTCATGTTCATGGCCACACAGCCAATGACCTTAAATTTAAAAATGCCAAGTATATAAAATTAATAAGAATGAATATTGTATAAAAGAAGTAAAATTTAAATAAAGATCGCCTTTTTTATGTTTGAACATTGAAGAGTGTGCCTCAATCATTTCTTTCGGAAAACAACTCGGTTTCAAGTGCCGCTTGTTGTTTTAGCAATTTTAAGTTTAATCCAGTTTATGTGCTGTGATTAAAATCTATAACAAATTAACAAAAGAGTTAATTTACATTTTGGAAAACAACTCGGTTATAAGTGCCGCTTGTTGTTTTAGCAATTTTAAGTTTAATCCAGTTTATGTGCTGTGATTAAAATCTAGAACAAATTAACAAACGAGTTAATTTACATTTTGGAAAACAACTCGGTTATAAGTGCCGCTTGTTGTTTTAGCAATTTTAAGTTTAATCCAGTTTATGTGCTGTGATTAAAATCTAGAACAAATTAACAAACGAGTTAATTTACAGTATGTATATGGAGTTTTACTCAGATTCAACTGCAATAACAAAATATTAAATATACTCATATGAATACATATAAATGTATGTTAGTGTTTCCTTTTTGTTTTGCTTAGTGTTGCAGATATAGAGCTACCCACCAAACAAAACGTCAAGCGTTTGAACTATTATGCTTTGATGAATCTAGTACATATTAGGTCAACAAAATGAATTGAAAATAATTTTTTTGTTTTTTCAATTAAGTATATATTAAATTATTTAAAAACAACTAAAATTTTTAAAATATGGATTAAATTTCGTAAAACAATGTCGCATTAAATTTTCACACA
Source organism: Lypha dubia (assembly GCA_947311025.1). Lineage (NCBI taxonomy): Eukaryota > Metazoa > Arthropoda > Insecta > Diptera > Tachinidae > Lypha > Lypha dubia. The sequence continues at coordinate 44,678,116 of OX371263.1, read as the reverse complement.
TGCAAACTAAATTTAGTTTATTTACACACAATTGACATGTAGAATTTATTTCAATTTATTTAAAAACTGTTGATATTAAAAGAAAATAAAGTCAATGGATATATACATATGTAAGTATGTTTATTCAATTTGTTTGCTGGTCTCATCGGTAACCAAATGAAAGATAGTACGAATCAGTGGTGCCGCTTGCAATTTCATAACTTGATAATATAACGAAAAAGTTAACAAGTTTAGTTCGATGTTAACATTATATACAAAACTTCTTTAAATAATTTTTGTTTATTATTTTGCAATATTTGCACATACAAGTTATAAAATTAAATAGGTATGTAGATTATTATTAATCTGAGTTTGTTTTTCTTTTTCAATACAATAGACAATAAAAATGTTGTATTGAAAAAAAAGTAGGGAAGCATAAGTCATGGTCAAACCTTTATATAAATTTTTTACTTGCGGATTACTATCATTTATTTGATCCTGTGGCACTGCTTTAGTTGCCTGACCCAATATATCGGCAACTTCGAGTAAGAGTCTGAACACAATGTAACGATATTTTATTGCGGTGCGGTTTTTCATACGATTTTGAAGTAAAAAACCGTAGTGCGGAACGGTATAAAATTAAAATCTATTTTATTTTCATTGCGGACTTTCTTATTCTCTCAATTTTTGATACTCTTTCTCTTTCTGATGTTGCCATAGTTTTTGAATAAAGTAAACAAAAAAAATGTTTTTGAAGTATGTTTGAATTAGAGTTGTGCGCGTGAGTAAAATTACGCTCACGAAACATAAATATTTTTCACGCACGCTCACGAACGCAATATGTTTAATCACGTACTTTTACGGACGACGGGAATAATTTTGCACGCACGCTCACGGTGAAATACAAATTTTGCAATAAAAGATTTAGCAGGTGCTAAAAAATTTTATTTTGTAAAAAAGCTCGCAAAATTAGCAATACAAAGGATAAACTTAATATAAAAAATCTAGCACTGTCTGCCAAGGCAGGTTATTTAAATTTATTAATTATATGTAAAGGAATTCAAAAGGAGTACTAGTCTTGTTAGGTTTAGGTTAAAGTAAGATTTCCAAAGGAGTATGTATGTATGTAGATACTACATACTACGGTTCAAGATAGTGTTTTATTGATATGTTCATACATACATTTTATAACACCAATGAGATAAAATATCACATTACATATTTTCATTATCTGGTTAAACATACAGAAAACAAAATGGACTTTCATATCTACATATGTATGTACGTACATGGATATGTATGTATGTAGAGAATGTCTGCATTTGTAACGGAAATTTTAACATATAGAACTGTTTTGAGTGCGTGAAAATTGTAATAAAAAATCACGCATGGTCACGCACGGTATTATATTTTTGAATCAGCATCACGCACACACGCGTGATTTTATCAATTTGTAATCACGAATAACGTGATTCACGCGTGAGTCACGAGTCACACGAAAAATTCACGACACTTGCACATCTCTAGTTTGAATGTATACACATATAAATTAATAAAAAATGTAAATTTATTGCCATCGCCGTCTTCCGTTGTATTATGTTTACTTCTCTCTCCCGCAACGAGAAATCGCACCGCACCGCAAACATTGTGTTTATACTCTAAATCTTTACAAAATGATTGTATACCAAAAACTTTAGCATCGGCAATTTGTATGTTTAAGCGTATTCTCAAGTTTTCAATGCACTTGAAAATTTTCACAACCACAATCAGATTAAAACATAAACAATTTTTGACAGTACCCAAGCCGTATCCAACAGGTGAGCTTACTAGCACAGCTGACTTATTGCAAGTTGTCTACAGTCTTTGTTGTATGTGGCGAGTTACACAGTACCGCTAACTGCGACAAAATTAAAGGTGATCCCAAGGCGAAAAAATGTGGCAATTGCGGCGGAAATCACACTTCCAACTATAGAGGCTGCCCCCTTTACTCGTTTTTTAAGAATTCATCAAACAAAAAAACTAATGCTACTCCCGCTCAGCCTAAAACCTCTTTTAACTACCCACAGTTACTTCAACCGTCCACCAGCCAAAATCGATATTCAAACATTTTCAAGTCTAACGCAACTATTGCTCAACAACAAGTTAACAACAAATTTGCATACGCTAGTATTTTAAAAAGCAACCAGAGTACGGCACAAAAAACCGTAAATGTAAAAGAAGACTTGGGGTCTAATTTTAGTCGTATTGACGCCTCAATTGAGAGCATAATAAAAACAGTAAATACATTTACTCACAACATGTCTAGCGGTTACAGGCTGTTGCAGGCTGTATTAAACAAGCCATGAGCTTAAAAATCTGTTTTTGGAACGCAAACGGCATCTGCCAACATAAAAACGAAATGCAATACTTTCTTCTGGATAAACAAATCGATGTTATTTTTATCTAAGAAACTCATTTGACCTCCCGAAGCTATTTTAGAATTAGTGGATATAATTTCTACGACACCAAAGATCCTCGATCGTCGTTTAACATGGAAATCGCATATAGACGCAAAGTGGTGGTGTTGGCTGAGGTGGTTAGCGCGTTGACTACTAAGCAAACAATGACTTGGGGCCTGGGTTCAAACCCTGGCCAGAGCAAGTCAATTAACATCATTAATTTTTCTAATGTACATTGGTGAGACATTGTTATTAATTGTTGTCGGACTATTTAAGTGATGAAGGCATAGCACTAAAAAAATAGTCACTAAAAAAAAACTGTTCCGACAGCGATTGATGCCGTTTCAAACTAATGTACACAACATCGCCCTCCTTCGTCGGTTAGCAGAAACATCGGCGAAGTAAAACAATTAATAAAATGCCTGCTAATACAGCTTAACAAAGTTAATGCGTCTACTTAACACCAGAGGCGCCTCAACACTGCTAAAAAAAAAATCAACATAACGCGCAAAGCAGATTTGTAAAAGAGTTAAGCCTTCTAAATTTTCAACCTCTATCTTCTCTACCCTATCCCTCTCCTAAAGTTCCGGCACAATGCATTGCATACGTAGGGGTCATTCCCTGAGTGCTGGTCCTAATTAAAAAAAAAAAAAAAAAAAAAAAACTAAAACTAAAACTAAAAGCAGCCCAAATGAATTGGCTTATTGGAAGAAATTGTATACTAAGCCTAGACTGCAAACTTCTATTATACAACGCAATACTGAAACCAATATGATCCTATGGAATCCAGTTATGGGGCACTGCCTCAGCATCGAATTTCGAAAAAATTCAAAGGCGACAAAAGAAAATTCTACATACAATAACAGCAGCCCCCTGGTATTATATCCGAAATCAGCGAATTCACAAAGATCTTGATGTTCCGTTGGTGAAGACAGTATTTTCAAAACACACGAAAAAATATATAGAAAAACTTGAGTTGCACCCAAATCCACTTGCGCGCAATATTCTAAATTATAGAGGCCACACCAAGTTGAGAAGGAGGGATACTCTTACTATCAGCTGTACACGAGAGATGTAAATCAACAAAAATCAAACGTCGAAAATAAAAATTTTGTTTAGCATTGGCTAAACATATAGTTAACATTTTCAATAAATAATAAAATTATCAAAAAAAATAAAAAATTTTAAAGCGATGACAACGCGTTGATTGATTTATTCCTAACTCTGGAAGAGCCCGGATAATTGCAACCGAGTTGATATTATAAGTGGCACCCTCAATGTCCATGAAGGCTGCCAGAGTGACATTCTTGTGCTAGACCGACCTTTCAATGTGTCCTACAAGCGAGTGCAGTGCCGTTTCAACTGACCTCCGTTTGCCTTAGCCGTGTTTACTGGCTGATATGAGATTGCTGTCAGTTGTCATTGTTCTTGTACGAACCTCAATCAGTCTCTCTTGTGTCTTTTAAGGAAAGGAAGTTAGATTGATAGGACTAAATTCCTTTTCCTTGGAGTGCGATGTCCAGGCAAGACATGCTCTGTATATATTGTGCAGCCATGGCGTTTGTTGTAGATCTGTGGGAATGATTCCATTTGGACCGTGTGTGTGTTGTACGGATAAAAACTTGTTATTGCCCAGTGAAGCTTGTCCGTAGTTATTAGAAGAGATGGGCGTGGTGTATTCGGAGGGCGTATGGGATGTTAGTGGAGTTTTAGAGGACAGTCGGGCGTTTAAGAGGTTGGGCGATTTTGCACGCGTGTTGTTTTATAGGAGAAGGACTGGACGCTAGTGGAGGTGGCCTCCGCAGCTACCCGTGTTCGTGGGTACTGCCACTGCTTGCCTCCTACCGCCTTTGTTTGCCTATCCGCTCGCTGTTACTGCTGCATACGTTCCGTTGGCAAGGCTGGTCTGGTGTGCTTGCCTTTACTGATTGCTGGTGTGTTTGATGACTTGTTGCTGGTTGCTGTTGTGGGTGACCAGTCCCGGACCATTTGGGGTTCAACTGGTAGTAGCTTCGGCTACGAGGTCTGACCGGAGACTTTAAATCGGTACCACGGGTGTCAGGAGCCCCTGAGACTTGTCTCAGCCTGACTACGGTGGGGCCCCCTTGTGGGAGCGACGTGGTGGTTGTGGTTTAAACCCAAATCGCGGAGAGAGCGCATGCTCGGTGTGGAGTAGCATTGCAACCGGGTGCCGTGAACCAAAAATCAGCAGGAGTTTTAGATAGGCTCCGCTCCAAACCAAGGGGGAGGCCATGTCCAAATGCATGGTTTCGAATTGGTACTCATGCGTAGCAGTTTGTTGCGTGTGGGGGCGTTGGTGGACGCATTGTATTCACCCGGTGTTAAGAGCACTGTGGGTTTGTGCCGTTAGGCAGGTATCCACATTAATCTGTGACACATCTGTCCGTAGTTATCTCTATTTCCGTCAGATACCGGGTAGACAAGGAAGCAGTTTGTGCTTTTATAAAGGTTGTACAGGACCTCTTGGGATCTCTAAGGAATTAATAGACCAGTTTCCATCTGATTTCTAGATATATCCAGGTAAAGACGCCTGCTTAGCTTGTATTTATTTGCCGAAGTCTGTTAGTATCGGAAAGGAAATGGTTTTGATATATTAGGCAATAAGCTAATATACCTATATGATTCAACTTTTGTATGATCTTTTCCATGCATTGGTATCAAAGTAATTGGCGATATCTTTCCTTTTGTAGGATAGTGATCCAGTCGTAAAATACTATTATATATAAAGTGTATCCCTTTTGCAATATTTGGTAGTTATAGAAGTATTTGGTTGCTTATTTTATCTATACCTTTTTTTTTTTAGTTTAAGCCAGCAATAGCCATTTCAAACTCAACAAGATTGAATCTTTTCTAAATGTTTATAAAACAGCTTTTTCAGAATCAGTACTTGCCCAGTTACCATTCGAAGCTCGAAATATAGGTTTATATATAACCGGCCTGTCACGTCTTTGGCTGATCGCCAAAGCGAAAAATATGATGGTAGGGAAGGGGTTTTTTGTTCTTCTAATATTTTTTAAGTTTTTTGGTACATTCCTTCAGCTATAAATTTAGCGTTGCCATTCTCGTAGAACTTTATTTTTTTTTTTCAATAGCCTTTCTATGTTTACAGAAAAATTTTATGAAACCGCACTTGTAGGTTTGTAGTAGTAGCAGCTGGTGTTCTCCGCGGTATATTTTCTGAGCAATCTAAAAATATGTGAGTAGCTTATTTTGCTTTCTTTAATGCATTTACGTACTTGGCTGTTGGTAATTCCAATAAGTAACACCGGCTTCTAATGCTGCGTCGGTACGCATAAGATCCACATTTTTTCCTCAAAATCTTCTGAAAAATACATTTTGATAGATATATCCATTTTTATAAATTAATTTATATAAATTTTCCAAAAATATTATCAACACACTTTGAATATACATTAGGGATGCAAATCGGGACTGGATTTGTTAATTTTTCGGGATCCCTTAATAAAATGAATATGGATTAGTTTACACACAACAAATATATAAAAAATTGCAAAAAATTTCTTGACAAGATTTATTCGAATAAAATATTATATATATTTCATAATTCATTTTATATAGCATTGTTAAATATAATTAAATATGATTTTTATATTATTCCAAATATAACAAAATTATAAAGTATTCACAAAAAGCAAAGTAACAAAATAAAATTATTTAAATAAAAGTATTTAACTGCCTATTTTTTTATAATTGCTAAACGCGTTTAAAAAGAAAAATAAAGTTAAATTTGTTTCTTTTAGTTTCATTGACAGTTTTAACAGGGTGAAAGAAAATTGTATAAAATATCAATATTGTGGCCACACGGTGACAATAGTGGAGTTCTATCATTAGTGCGTTTTCTTTTGCAATTATTTTCAATTGCATCAGATGTGTTATATAACCGTGAGCGTTCTTTTCGTACTATATTTGGTCTAGAAATTAGATATGTACGTGTCCAAAAAAATTAAAATATCCAGTTGAGAAACATTAATGCTATGTAGGCATACAAATCCAATGTCTGTTAAGGGTGTTATATGTTCATGAGTCCGTGCTATAAACGCAATTCAGAGCAATAAACAGCAAAACTGTGTATTTTGTTGCTGGATTAGGAAAAGGCTATTATATATTAATTTGACTCTCGCAAGTGCAATGACATCGACTATGAACTTGCTTCTGTGCTTATAGGGGAAAGTTATGATGACTAATAATATACATAAAGGTAGATATGAATAAAAATATATAAAAAAAAAAAATTAGTAAACAATTTCGGGATTGACTGATCCAGAAAATACAGTATTTAAGATCCCGGGATTCGGGATTAAGCAAATCCCGAATATCCCTGAATTTTCGGGATCGGGATTGGCATCCCTAATATACATACATATGCATGTATGTATCTAATAGTTGATTCAAGTTAAGGTTGACAATTACTTAACGAAGACAACAAAAATTAGTTGTAAATCATAATGCAATGAAATAGTTGAGTTGAGTTGTATCATTGACAACTCAACTTTTGGTGTTTTCTTTTCTATACCCAAAATAGCACCTTGTTGAAAGGTAGATGTATAAAATGTCTTGCCAACCCTGTAGTAATGCAGCATGTTATTTCACTAGAAAAAACCACAACTTATGAAAAGTGGAACGCCCTGTTTTTAACAGCTGACAGCTTAGTTTTACAGGGCACTATCAACACTGTCGATTTTTACGAGGCATAAAGTGCAATGCCTTCCACCATTTGTGAGGGTGATTTTTTTTAGCATCAAACACACCGACCTTTTAGAGAGCAAAACATTTTTAAGAAACAAGCACCAAAGTACATTTTCTGCATGTAGATGTACCATTTTTTTGTAGAAAAGAAAAGACCATTAATTGAGTTGTGAATCATATTAGGGGCATGTATTTCGTTTTTGTGTTGGCAGATGCCGTTTGCGTTCCAAAAACTGATTTTTAAGTTCATGTCTTGTTTATTACAGCCTGCAATAAGGTAGACTGCATTTTCAACCTTTCCTGCATCATAAAATTATTTACTCTTTGTATTAACATCTCTATTGAGGCTTCAATACGACTAAAATAAAACCCTGCAACTAAATTGACGAATAGGTTGTTGTTGTCGTGTTATAATTCACAACGTTTGAATATTGTTTATGGCTAGTAACTGCAGGTAGCTTAAAAGAGGTTTAGACTAAGCAGGATTATTATTTTTTCTGTTTGATTAACCCATAAACAATTGCCGTATTTATCCGCCTTGGGATCACCTTTTAATTTATCAATTTATAATTGCGGCTTCTTAGCACGGTTATGTATCTGCCCATACCTGTTATATTTTATAATCACTTCTTCTTTAACTCACTGTATCTACAGTTTTGTGCACTGTACAATTGTTGTTGTTTTATGATCACTATTTTCATTAAAGGAGAGCATGATCGCGTAAAAATGCAAAAAAATTAAGTTTGTGTTCAATTTATTTTATTTTTGTTGTCTTTATCAGTTAGGTAATCGTTATTAGTGCTTGTAAATTTATTGTTTTTGTTAGAAGGTGTGCTCATTTATAGTTTTTTTTTTTATGTTCACTTATATATGAGTCTAGATATGAAAATATTTATGAATATTACACACAAGCAATAAACAAATGTTAAAAAAAGTAAAATAACTGTTTAATAATAGTTTTATTTTCGTATTTTTTTTTACTTTATTTTTTGATAATTTTTAATATTCAGTAGCGACGATTGTAAAGAACGCGTTTGTGTACTACTGGTGTTTAAACAGAATACCAATGAAAAACAATTCATTTACAATAGAAAAATACTAGAAGAAGGTGGGAAAACATTTGAATATCGTACTGGTAAGCAAGTAGCACCATGAAACTGCCTCTAATAAAGTTATTTTAAAGACGAAATTCATACCGGAAGTGGTGATAAGCGCCGATCTTTTCTTATCCTGGCTACGTTCGTCGTAGTTCTGCAAATTATTGACTCCTTCAATGATCAAATGGCTTTATTTCCCCATTCATCTAAATAAAAGTAGTTTTTTCATTATTTTCTTTTAAAATATTACATATCGATGGCCGCAGGTAGAAAGGCCCTATCTTGCGTTGTGCTCTTTATGGCGCGATGGGGGTTGAATTTTATTTTTCGTAACATATTTTATTTACAGTTATTTTTTTCTTTTTGTTTTGATTTGCTTGTCCTTTAAAAGCGACTTTGTTGTTGTATTTTAAAATCAAGACGAGAAAATATGTTTGTATGTACATATATGGAGTGTTACTCACATTCAACTGCAATAACAAAAACAAAATATTAAATATACTCATATGAATACATATAAATGTATGTTACTGTTTCTATTTTGTTTTGCTTTGTGTTGCAGATATAGAGCTACCCACCAAACAAAATGTCAAGCGTTTGATCTATTATGCTTTGATGAATCTAGTACATATTAGGTCAACAAAATTAATTGAAAATAATTTTTTGTTTTTTCAATTAAGTATATATTAAATTATTTAAAAACAACTAAAATTTTTAAAATATGGATTAAATTTCTTAAAACAATGTCGCATTAAATTTTCACACATGCAAACTAAACTTAGTTTATTTACACACAATTGACATGTAGAATTTATTTCAATTTATTTAAAAACTGTTGATATTAAAAGAAAATTCATTCAGTTTCAACTCTCGCAGTGTACAGACGCGTTTTATAATCGTCGCAACTGAATATTAAAATTATCAAAATTTAAAGTCACAAAAAATACAAAAACAAAACATTTATTAAACAGTTATTATACTGGTTTTATTTTATTTATTTTTTTGCTTGTGTTTACATAAATATTTGCATACACAAACTCTTATAAGTGAAAAAAACCAAGAGAACTTTAAATGAGTTCATCTTCTGGCAACAACAACAACAACAATAAACCCACAAGCAGTAGAAATGCTTATTTAACTTTTGTTGCTGATGACTACAATAAAAAAATTTAATTAAGCACAAACCTGAATTCTACACAAACCACAACTATTCGTGCGCGATCATGCTCTCCGTACATGTTAAATAGTGATCAAGAAGCAACAACAATTGCACCTATTAGCAAATTTGTCAGCTTAGCTGTACAAGCAAACAAACAAACAATAAATACCCAGGTGACCAACGTGCACAAAATGAATAAAATTATGGATAAAGTAAGTGAAAATAGTGATAATAAAATTCAAACAGGTATGGATAGATACATAACTGTGTTAAAAAGGGGAAGAAGTCCCAAATCTGCTCAAATTGCGTCAACGGCAAAAGTTCCCAAAGATGGGAAAAATATAAAAAATTCCGAAAATCGTTTCGCGATTTTAACTGAACAAGGTGATGAAGACACAACTAATACAAGTTTGAGTAAACCACCACCGATTTATTTAAGAGAACAGAACTCCAGCTTTCTGGTAAAAAGCCTTATCTCGTTAATTGAAGAAAATGAGTTTTACGTAACTCCAATCAAGCGTGGGAAAATTAATGAAACAAAAATTCAGGTGTCTAAAGAAAATAATTACAGAAAAATAGTCTCAGATTTTGATACAAAAAATAAACTTTTTTATACATATCAGCTTAAGAGTGCTAAAGGTCTAACCGTTGTAATAAAAGGTATAGATTCTAGCGTGGATCCAGAAGAGGTCAAGTCTGGCTTTGAAAATAGTGGATTCAAGGTGAAAAATATTTCAAACATCAAAAATAGAGAAAAAATCCCCCAACCAATATTTAGAGTCGAGTTACAGCCAGGTGACATAAAGGTAAAAAAAAATGAATCGCATCCAATTTATGATTTAAAGTATCTGTTGCACCGGAGAGTTACCGTTGAGCAGCCACATAAAAGAGCTGGACCTATCCAATGCCTGAACTGCCAAGAATTTGGGCACACGAAAACTTATTGCAAGTTGCCTACAGTCTGCGTTGTATGTGGTGAGCTACACAGTACCGCTAACTGTGACAAAACAAAAGGTGATCCCAAGGCGAAAAAATGTGGCAATTGCGGCGGAAATCACACTGCCAACTATAGAGGCTGCCCTCTTTACTCGTTTTTTAAACGCTCCTCGCACAAAAAAGAAAATATTATCCCCGCTCAGCCTATCACACTTTTAAGCTACCCTCAGTTACCTCAACCGTCTACCAGTCAGCAACAATATTCGAACGTATTGAAATCAAACGCGACTATTGCTCAGCAACAACCTAATAATAAATTATCATACGCTAACATTTTAAAAAGTAACCACAATACAGCGCAAAAACCGGTACCAATAAACGAAGCTCCAGGGTCTAATTTTAGCCGTATTGAAGCCTCAATTGAGACCTTAATACAAACAGTAAATACTTTTACTCTCAACATGTCCTGTATGATGCAGGAAATGTTGAAAATGCAGTCTACTTTGTTGCAGGCTGTATTAAGCAAACCATGAACTTGAACGCAAATGGCATCTGCCAACATAAAAATGAAATAGAATATTTCCTTCTGGATAAACAAATCGATGTTATGCTTATCTCAGAAACTCATTTGACGTCTCGAAGTTATTTTAGAATTAGTGGATATAATTTCTACGACACCAAGGATCCTCGAGGTAGAGCTTGTGGTGGCTCGGGAATTCTAATAAAAACGCGAATAAAACACTACCTGTTAAATGAATTTTGTGAAGATTATCTTCAAGCAACAAACATCTGCATTGAAAATTTTTATCAAAAACTTGTGATATCATCTGTTTATTCTCCTCCCAGGTTTTCAATTTCAGAGAGTCAATATACCGCATTTTATACAACACTGGGGTCCCGTTTTCTAGCAGCTGGCGACTACAATGCTAAACACACATTTTGGGGTTCACGTTTAATCAGTCCCAAGGGTCGTGTTCTGTTTGACACAATTTCAAAAATGGGTTTGAATGTAGTTTCAAGTGGTCAGCCAACATATTGGCCAACGGATCGACAAAAAATTCCTGATATTATCGACTTTGGAGTTATGAAAGGTGTGCCCAGCGAAATGATTGAAGTTGAAGCATCATTGGATTTATCTTCAGATCACTCGCCTACTATTATCACTATTTACTCACACACAACTGCAACATCAACATGCGATTTACCGCTGACATCTGCACGTATTAACTGGCGGAAATACAAAAAATATTTGAGTGCTCATTGCACGGAAAATATGCTGTTGAGAACACCTACTGACATAGAAACTTCTATTAGGTTATTTGAAGCACATGTTAATCAAGCTGCTCTTAATGCTTCTTCAAATCTACCAAATCAACAAGTAAGATTCAACAACATTTCTTCAGTAGATATAGAAAGGCTTTTAACTGAAAAACGGAGAGCGCGACGAGAATGGCAACGTTACAGATCCCCCAGCTAAAGTTAAGGTTAAAGGAATGCACCAAACAGCTCAGAAAAGTTTTACAAACACAAAAAACCGCTTCGCTGCAAAAATTTCTTCAAGAACTCGATGCAACACCACAAACAGATTATTCGCTATGGCGTGCAGCCAGGGGACTTAAAAGGCCAGTGATTTGCAAACCTCCATTACGAGATTCGAATGGTGACTTGGCAAGAACTGATGCTGAAAAGGGTGCTCTTTTTGCTAAGCACTTAGAAAAAGTATTTACACCGAATATTTCTACTGATATTGTTGAACTGCCACCAGAAATACCGTTAAGATTTAACATTGTGGAGATTGAAAAGGCCATCACTAGTCTTAACACCAAAAAAGCCCCAGGTGTCGACAAAATAAGCAACAAAATGCTTCAACAACTGCCTTATATTGCAAAAAGGATTATACTATTCATTTTTAATAGTATTCTACGGCTGCAATACTATCCTGCAGAATGGAAGGTTTCGATGATTATTATGATACCAAAGCCCGGCAAGGATCATACGAAGGTTGAATCCTATCGGCCTATTAGTTTATTACCCAACATTTCAAAACTATTTGAAAAGCTGTATATGAGCAAGCTGATGCCTATAGTGACTAGAAGTGGATGCATTCTAGACCATCAATTCGGTTTTCGCAGACAACACAGCACAATTGAACAAACTCACAGACTTGTGAATGTTATCAGAGACACTTTCGAAAAGAAGAAATATTGCTCTGCGCTCTTTATAGATGTTTCTCAAGCTTTCGATAAAGTATGGCACGAAGGTCTTATACATAAATTAACGCAAAATCTACCCGCAAACATTGTTAGGCTTTTAATAAGCTACCTAAGTGAACGAAAATTTGTAGTTAGGGAAGGCAATTTCTTAAGCCCACCGCAGTCGATCGAAGCCGGAGCTCCCCAAGGCAGTATCTTCGGTCCATTACTTTATTTAATATATGCCTCTGACTTACCGTTAAGCAATAACATTCATACATCAACATTTGCCGATGATACAGCTTTTCTAAGCGTTCACGAAAATCCTGTAGAAGCTTCCCGCAATTTACAAGGGTATATATCCAAATTGCAAAATTGGCTCAAACAATGGCGTATTAAAGTTAACGAGCAGAAATGTGTGCACGTAACTTTTACGTTGCGCCAGGAAACATGCCCGCCTATAAAAATTAACACCGAGACCATACCGCAACACACTGTTGTCAAATATCTTGGCGTTCATCTTGATCGTCGTTTAACATGGAAATCGCATATAGACGCAAAGTTAATACAAATGAAATTAAAAGCAGCCCAAATGAATTGGCTTATTGGAAGAAATTCTATACTAAGCCTAGACTGTAAACTACTTTAATACAACGCGATCCTGAAACCAATATGGTTCTATGGAATCCATTTATGGGGCACTGCCTCAGCATCAAATGTCGAAAAAATTCAAAGGCGACAAAATAAAATCCTACGTACAATAACAGCAGCCCATTGGTATGTCAGAAATCATCGGATTCATAAAGATCTAGATGTTCCGTTGGTGAAGACAGTATTTTCAAAAAACGCTAAAATATATATAAAAAAACTTGAGGTGCACCCAAATGTACTTTCGCGCAATATTTTAAATTATAGAGGCCACACCCGGCTGAAAAGGAGGGATACTCTTTTTCTCAGCCGTACACGAGAGATGTAAAACAACATAAATTAACTGTTGAAATTAAAAATTTTGTTTAGCATTGGCTAAACTTATATTTAATATTTTTTAGATTTAAGATTTGAAAAACATATTGATAATTTAATTTATAATTGAAGATTCAATAAATAATAAAATTTATCAAAAAAAAAAAAATTAAAAGAAAATAAAGTCAATGGATATATACATATGTAAGTATGTTTATTCAATTTGTTTGCTGGCCTCATCGGTAACCAAATGAAAGAGAGTACGAATCAGTGGTGCCGCTTGCAATTTCATAACTTGATAATATAACGAAAAAGTTAACAAGTTTAGTTCGATGTTAACATTATATACAAAACTTCTTTAAATAATTTTTGTTTATTATTTTGCAATATTTGCACATACAACTTATAAAATTAAATAGGTATGTAGATTATTATTAATCTGAGTTTGTTTTTCTTTTTCAATACAATAGACAATAAAAATGTTGTACTGAAAAAAAGTAGGGAAGCATAAGTCATGGTCAAACCTTTATATAAATTTTTTAATTGCGGATTACTATCATTTATTTGATCCTGTGGCACTGCTTTAGTTGCATGACCCAATATATCGGCAGCTTCGAGTATATCTTTATAAAATGATTGTATACCAAAATCTTTAGCATCGGCAATTTTTATGTTTAAGCGTAATGTCAAGTTTTCACTGCACTTGAATATTTTCACAACCACAATCAGATTAAATCGTAAACAATTTTTGACAGTACCCAAGGCGTATCCAACAGGTGCGCTTACTAGCACAGCTGACTGAGCTCGCGTTATAGCAAATTTTCATACAAACTGATATAGTTTGAATAGAGTACATAAATAATGGAACTCACATGTAAGAAAATGCTTTAAATTTGTTTGTGGATTTTGATCCCAAGCGAGTACTTTACACTAACAAAATACATGTTGTTTTTTGGATTATTGTAGCTGTTGTCGAACTGCGCAAAAAAATTCATGCAACATATGCACGAAACCTTTCGTACATTTTACGAAATATTTCGTTGTTTTGCATTACGAAAGTTATTTGTAAAATTTACGAAAATAACGAAATTCCTGTTTATATTTTACGAAATAATTTTCATGTTGTACGAAAAAAAATTTTATATAACACGAAAAAAATTTGTAAAAATACAAAAAATATTTGTATATTTTACGAAATAATTTTATAAAATATACAACAAATTTTTATGTATTACGAAAAAGTTTTGTAAGAAGACAAAAAAAAATTTTATAAATTACGAAATAGATTATTATAAATACCAAATAAATGTGTAATTTTAGGAAATGATTTAGTATTTTAAGTTAACAATTATACTAACGGCCGGTTAAGAAAAACTTTTTGTTACAATATTTTTTGGTATAATTATTTGATTTTTTTTTTTTTTTAATAGTTTTATTTTTAGATTAAAAAGAAAAAAATTAATATTAACAATAAATCAAAAGTGTGCGGTGCATAAAGCTCAGTTGTTACATGCTTTATTCCATACAATGAAAAAAATCAGCAATTTCTCTTGAACCAAATTGTTTGACGTTGTCCGAGTGAATGCATATCGGAACGCCAAACGTTGGAAATAATTCATTTTGTAGGAAAAGAATAACATTGGAAGATGTTGCTGCTTTCATTGGCTTCAAAAATAAAAATTTCGTCATGTGATCTAGACAAATGAAAATCACTGAATTCTTTGCCTTCGTTAGGGGATACGGTCCGAGAAAGTCACAATAAATCCTCTCAAAAGGCCTATATATTAAAGTCTGGTCTCCCATTAAAGGCCTTGCAATTTTATTTGTTGACTTAATGCATTTACAAATTTCGCAATTACTAACAAAGGTTTTAACATCATGCACCATTGTAGGCCAAAAGTATTTTTGTCGAATCCTATTTAAAGTTTTCATTCCCGCTTCTAAATTGGACTCTTTTATAAACGAGGTTGTCACACATTTTAAGATCAGGCAAAGATTCCACATTGTCTCTAACATTTTTTCTGAGCTCATCGTATTCTTCACAATTGAAATCTGGAGACAAAAGATCTACTTCATAACACATTTTCGATAACGATATTTCTTCGACGTCTAACGAGATAAACAGTCGGGCACTACGTTAAGATTTCCCTTGCTATGTTCAATTTCAAAATCATATCGTTGTAATTGGAGGCTCCATCGAGCTAGGGGTCCGTTCAAGTCATTTTGTGACATAAGCCATTTTAATGAAGAGTGATCCGTTAAAATGCGAAAAGGCAGGCCTGGACGAAATTTCCTGACACAAGCTACAGCTGCCAGGCATTCTAACGCAGTGACAGTGTAGTTACTCTGTGCTTTGTTTAGCTTTTGGGAAAAGTACGATATTGGATGTTCTTTCCCCTGGTCATCGTGTTGGAATAAAACTCCACCCACGCCAACTTTAGATGCATCGCACTTAATAACAAACTCCTTTTTAAAGTTTGGTTGAGCAAGTATTGGAGCCGATGATAAGGCAAGTTTTAGTTTTTCAAAAGAAGATTTTGCAACTTCAGTGAACTGAGAGGGTTTTATTGATTTTTTTAGGCAATCGGTAAGGGGTCCGGCAAGATCAGAAAAGTTTTTGATAAAACCCCTATACCAATTTGTCATACCGATGAATCTACGCACTTGTTTTGGCGTCTTTGGATAAGGAAATTCACCAATTGATTTAACCTTTTCCGGGTCTACTTTAAGACATCCATTTCCTATAAAATACCCTAAATACCTAATCTCTTTCTGACAAAATTTGCTTTTTTCAATGTTTATAGTAAGCTTAGCGATCCTTAAGCAGCTGGCCACTTCAGATAAAAGTTTTATATGGGATTTAAAATCTGGACTACAAACAAGTAAGTCGTCTAAGTATATATAAACATTTTCCCTCATACGCGACGGTATGACCTTATCCATGAGGCGACTCATGGTCTGTGGTCCGTTACAAAGCCCGAACGGCATATACTTATAGTATAAGGGTTTCCCCGGAATCGCAAATGCTGTTTTCTCTTTGGACGATTCTGTAAGCTTAATTTGCAGAAATGCGTGCTTCAAATCAATTCCACTTATGAAGTGAGTATCTTTTAGCCTGCTCAATAAACCGTTTATATGCGGCAATGGATATGAATCCTTTTTTGCCACTGAATTCAATTTCCTGCAATCTATACATAATCTTACTTTGCCAGGTTTTCTGACCAATACAGCTGGAGAGCACCACGGCGAATTCGACTCTTCTATAACGCCCATACTCAGTAACCTATCGATCTCCCTATAAGCTTCTTCCTGTCTAGGTGGCGATAATAACTTTTGATTGGGCTGGAATCACCAGTCCCGATGTGATGCTCTAACAGATTTGTGCATCCTAGTCCAAGATTCATATGACGGAAATTCTTGAATTGTTTTGTCAAATAATATTTTTTTCTTCTGGAGAAAGATCGTGAAAATTGCTAGTGGACTCGCAAGACAATTCAGCAATATACGAAGACTTCAATGGAACTAATTCTGGAGCAAAGGCGACCTCACGCCAAAAATCAATTCCAAAATATGCTTCCTGACTCAGTGAAGGGACTAAATAAAAATTTATCATTCGGGTTACGCCCTTGAAAAATATAGGCAAGGTGCAAAACCCAATTATCTTTTGTTTTGAGCCACTTGCTGTTTTTATTGAGGAGTTTATATGCTTATACCCTTTACTTAATGTTTTTAATAATTCAATGCAATTTTTTCAAAGAACGGATACGTTTTCCCCAGAATCGAGCAGACCTATTAAACTTTGATCGCCTACTTTTACCTTTGCAAAAGGCCTATCGTCGGACCCATGAATAACAGTGGACTCTAAAACCTCTCGAAAATGTTTACGCATCTAAAATCGCTGTCTACATTTCATTTTTCTTAAACTTTGTTTTTTTGAATGTATTGGATTAAAATTAGAATTATTTGTAAATAAATAATTTTCATGTGGTTCTGTTTGTGTTGAAATGGTACAAAATTGGGTTTTTTAGTCTCATCAGGAAAATTGAGAGAACTATTACAAACCTTTGAGTCTAATTTGACTTCGGGGGCTTGTGGGATGGACGAGTGCCGCCGGTAGCCATTTCGCCCATCTTTTGTTTCCCTGTCTATGACCATTAGGGCATGTCGGAGTTAAGACGCCCTTATTTCCACATTTAAAACAAAATGACTGCTGAATGTCTTTTGAACAATAAATGTATGAATGTCCATACGAAGCGCAATTCCAGCATTGAATATTGGAATAATCAAAGTTTTGTCTTTTCGTTATATAAGCTAATACTTCAATTTGGGGATCTATGTTGTGTGCGTCATCCTCATCAGTCCGTGGAAGCTCAATTTCGGCAACATTTCGAGAAAACGCCGCTAGGCTTTGAAATTTAGTGTCACTAGTAACGTTTTCAGCTTTTCGAGCCATGTCACGAAATTCATTTACGTCCCTTGTAGCTGCACTAAACAGTAAAAACCGCAAGTTAGGACTTAGGTTTTTCTTTATTATATCTATAATATGATAATGGACTTTGCAGTCTAAGGTTTAAAGACATTAAGGTTGAATGGAAGTCATCATATGACTCATGGTCAGACTCGAGATGACCAAACTCTTTTGTAAGTGCTTGTCGCAATAATGGATATGTGACATATCTATTTTGTTTTGAGAAGAGCCAATACCAACTTTCTGCTTTTCCTTCTAACAAAACGTGGAAATTCGATATTAAGTGTTCTTCTGAGCACCTAGATCTGGTGGTTAAGGTTTCCACTTTAAAAAGAAAATCCGCAACGGATCCAAGGCCATTATAGGAGATTTTCCATTTTTCTAGCTTAACATTGTTGTCAGTTGAGATGTTTCCGCGGCTGTTAGACGAGTGATGGCTATCTGCATTCTGGTATAATACCTGAGGTCTATGTGAGAGATTATCTGGACCGATTTGAGAAATACTATTGCGCAAGGAGCTAAGCTCTCGTCGAAATTCTGCTCTAGTGTTACTCATAGACTGTTCCATTAGAGCAATTAATGAATCAAAAGTCGCGTTGTTGTTAGGGTTCACATTGGTATTTATGTTCAACGAGGCTATATTGTCTTGTCTAGCAGGTAGTTCATACTGTGAATTTGGTATGCGATTCGCACCACTTGCTGACATTCTTTCGCTCATTGGAACATATGTTTGCGCAGTGGCAGAAAGGTTTTGGTTATCTAATATTTGTATATCGCGAAAGAAAACAGAAGGTAAGTCATTTTAACTTTGATTTTCTTCCGACAATTTTGGTCCCGACGAAATTGTTGTAGACAAATTCAAACTAGTGGAGCTTTTATTTATTTCACTAGATTTTGCGGGGTCCATTTTTTTATTTACTGGGGAATGAAAAACTGCTGGTCGGGTCTTGTTAGGAATCGGATCTCGTAGTTCTATCGAAACGTTGTTTCGCGATGCTGAAGAACTTTTTACCCCTTTTCCTCGACTACTATAATTATTTAAGTTTCCTCGCGATGAATTTCTAGTGTTCCTCACGGAAATTCGAGTAAATGGAATACTTTATACACATATGTCAAAAAATGAATTTGCAAACCAAAAAAGAACCAAAAGTATAAGATAAAAAAAAAAAAATAAAATAGATATACGAGTACACTTATTTATATTTGAAATACGTGTGCTTATAAACAAAATCAAAGTTTATAAAATAAATAATTAATAAATACAGTGCTCCGATTAGTTCATGCTTTAATAAAAATAAAATTAGTGGATTTTGATATCAATGGGAAGGATATCTTCGACAAGACAGGCTGTTTAAGTAATACATCTTTGCTTTTAAATGTTGTTTCGCTGCAACTGTTAATATGCTACATATAAGAATAAAATTTTATGTAATATTCACCATGCAATAAACTAAAAGTTTGTTTTCAGTATTTGCACTCTTTGAAAAATAATTTTACTGAAATACCATAATTTCATATTGTTGCAAATTGTTTTAGAGTTAATAAACCTACACAAACAATGACTCACAAAGGAAATTAAGCATTTTGCTCATGAAAATTTTTAAAACATTGAAAGTTGGGAAAAAAAATTATTTATACGACTTTGAATTTATAGATTTCTTAAATTTTTTCTTTTTTTTTTCTACTATCACCTCTTCAAGGAGTACCTAACTTCTGAGAATTGCAAATAGATTCTCTGTTTTATAAACGTAAAAGAACTATGACTAATAACTACGGTGACCATAATTTTCGACAAAAAAAAAAGGACACTCAATATTAAATAAAAATTATTGGTATTAACTTAATTACATATGTAGATACATATATTTTATATCAATAAAATAAAAATATAATTCAAACAATGTAATATTAGTGACTAGTACAAGTAGTTACATATGTATGTACTTATATTAATGTTTAAAACAGAAATTAAATATGCCTAGAAGTTCACACGTCGTTAAAACAAAAAATTAATTAATTAATCAAAATTAACAAAGAAATTTAATTTAGCCAATAATACAAAAATAACAAAATGCAATAAATAAAAATAACTAAAAATAATAGTTTAAGGATTATAATTCTAATAGATAATTATCTATTATTGATATTTTTATGGAAAATGTATTTTTTTTTATTATATCAATGTTATTTGATAAAAACAATTTAAATTCTGCACACACCATTTGAAAGCCGACCAAAAATTTCACACATTAAACATACACTTTTCAGTGTTGCCAGGCAATTCCTGTTTTGGGTGGTTATAAATTTATATTGTATTGAGTTTAAAATTTCGTTATTTTGAGAAAATAAAACTTTTAATTTTGGAAACTAAAGAAGAACATTAGCCATCAAAAATAAAGGACAAAAAAGGACAATTCAATTAAAAAAAGGACAATTTATTTTGTTTAAATTTTAAAGGACGTTGTGTCAAAAAAGAGGACTGTCCTTTTAAAAAAAGGACGGATGGTCACCGTACTAATAACCAGAAATAAGCTTTTAAAGAAGAGAAAAAAAAATAATATGTATAATGCAGTGTCTTTAAAAAAAACCATTTGGGTTTAGCAATGACTTTCTTAAATGTATTTGCGTTGGGCGCCATATATGTTACGCGACCGCCAAAGTGCAACTGTGTGGCACAAGCCTGGCGTACAAAAAAATAAAAAAATTGGTGTAGATTAATTTTATTTTCCGAATAGGTCAAACGTTGTTAAGTGACATGATTGAGATTTTCCCGCTAGCACTTTGGTAGATTTTGTTCTTAACCCGTACGTATACCATGTCGCGTAAACACATAACACACTCTATTCATGCCTATAAAATACCGTAGAGTGTGCAAAAATTAATAATCATAAAGAAATCATAATGATATATAAGTGTGTATGTATGTTTTAGTATTGGAACAACAGATTCCATGGCAAGGTCATATGCCATCTAAGGTACTCATTGTCCACCCTTTTATAAAAACGCAATGACAGATAGATTACTCATAGTTTTGGTTTTGTTCCTTGCAAGAAAATATTTACCTTTACCTAAACAGACCTATACTTGCTTAGCTATCCTTCCCATTTGAACTAAAGATTTAGTGTTTCATTTTAAAAGTGAACAATAATTCATTGATATATTTTATTACAAGTAAACTTTCCCCTCAAAGGAACAAAACCAAGACTATGAGTAATCTATCTGTCATTGCGTTTTTATAAAAGGGTGGGAAATGAGTACCTTATATGGCATATGACCTTGCCATGGAATCTGTTGTTCCAATACTAAAACATACATACACACTTATATATCATTATGATTTCTTTATGATTATTAATTTTTGCACACTCTACGCTATTTTATAGGCATGAATAGAGTGTGTTATGTGTTTACGCGACATGGAATACGTACGGGTTAAGAACAAAGTCTACCAAAGAGCTAGCGGGAAAATCTCAATCATGTCACTTAACAACGTTTGACCTATTCGGAAAATAAAATTAATCTACACCAATTTTTATTATTTTTTTGTACGCCAGGCTTGTGCCACACAGTTGCACTTTGGTGGTCGAGCATATGATTTAAAGTCCTTGTGTTTGGCCTCATATCGAAAACACCAATAATATCTTAGCGGTCCAGATTCTAAAATTACTTGGTGATAGTGAAGCATGAAGTGATGTTTAGGCTTAAGGGAGTCTGAAAACATATTGACGTAGTCTATGTGATGACGTTCTATTAAACTTTTAAGATGATCTGCCAAATATCTTGGTATATCAAAAGATAATAGTATATCAATTATATCCTCAAATCGCAAAAAAAACTGCCATATTTCATCGTTTTCAGGTCAAAGATCACCTATTATTAAAGAAAATAGACTGACAAAACTCATCATTTCACGAGCACCCATTTTTAGGCGGAATTTTTTAAGATGATTCAAAGTAATTCTTGGAGATTTATTGCCCACCTCAATTTCGCGATAATCCAACAACTCTTTTCTGCTGTTAAGCACATTCAAAGTAAAATATTTTTTTTTATAAAATCATTGATAATATGACACATATTATAGTGGCACACCCTCGAACACATCGTGCATAATGTCAACCGAATAATTTGACGTAACATGGTACATATGAGCTTAGAGAGTTGAAAATGCAAATTTCTCTCACACCTGTTTTATCATCTTTAAGAGAAACGTCAAAGTTATAGTTATCAATGCATCGTAACTCTTCATCGCGAAGTGGCGATAGTTTTTGGCATATTTTCTTGTCGGTCTTACAAAATCGGCAATAACTTCTGTGATTAAAAGATGCGGCGAAACCAAAAAGTATATTTATAGCAAGATTATCTCCAATAATTAACCCCAATGCGAAGTAAATTTGCTTTACATCTTTAGAAGTTTGTATTGCTATGCCATTTCCCTCTAGAATCTTTAACTCTTCCACTAGTCTTTTAAGACATTTCTCATTTTTAAAGTTTTTATAATCCTCTTCTTTTATTACAGCTGCCAAGAATATGTCGCTATTTCTTATTGTTGGAAAAGTATAGTAAAAAAATGTAATAGGGCTGCAATGTGATCCCAAGGGATTATTTATTTCCACGTCGTCCATATAAAGAAAAATAGGAATTGTAGTTTCCTTAGAAAAATTGTCTTTAATTTTATTCTGCCAAAGAGTTCCGTTAGTAAAATTACTATTATTACGAATATGAGTTGAATTGAAAGATGCCAAGAAATTTTCCTCTTTTTCAAAAAAACGCCTGAACTTAAAAGCAATTGGAAGAAGAATTCCAGTAACTGTCTTTTCATCTACTCCATTATTTATGATAAATTCTTCATGTCTTGCCATTAAATCAGTATTTATCAGATACGAGTGCATCTTATATTCTGTCTCTAAACCAAAAAATGGGTCTTTTATTTTATTAACGAAGGCATCAAATTCCAACTTTAAATCTAAATTGTTACGAAGGTTATTTTTCAAAAAGAATGTGGTTAAATTTTCAATAATTGGATTTATACCATATTTCACTACTCCACTTTGAACATCCATTACGTCTTTTCGAACGAAATTATTTTTGTTATGCAGATTAAGCAAAAAATTGGCGTACAAAAAAATAAAAAAATTGGTGTAGATTAATTTTATTTTCCGAATAGGTCAAACGTTGTTAAGTGACATGATTGAGATTTTCCCGCTAGCACTTTGGTAGATTTTGTTCTTAACCCGTACGTATACCATGTCGCGTAAACACATAACACACTCTATTCATGCCTATAAAATACCGTAGAGTGTGCAAAAATTAATAATCATAAAGAAATCATAATGATATATAAGTGTGTATGTATGTTTTAGTATTGGAACAACAGATTCCATGGCAAGGTCATATGCCATCTAAGGTACTCATTGTCCACCCTTTTATAAAAACGCAATGACAGATAGATTACTCATAGTTTTGGTTTTGTTCCTTGCAAGAAAATATTTACCTTTACCTAAACAGACCTATACTTGCTTAGCTATCCTTCCCATTTGAATTAAAGATTTAGTGTTTCATTTTAAAAGTGAACAATAATTCATTGATATATTTTATTACAAGTAAACTTTCCCCTCAAAGGAACAAAACCAAGACTATGAGTAATCTATCTGTCATTGCGTTTTTATAAAAGGGTGGGAAATGAGTACCTTATATGGCATATGACCTTGCCATGGAATCTGTTGTTCCAATACTAAAACATACATACACACTTATATATCATTATGATTTCTTTATGATTATTAATTTTTGCACACTCTACGCTATTTTATAGGCATGAATAGAGTGTGTTATGTGTTTACGCGACATGGTATACGTACGGGTTAAGAACAAAGTCTACCAAAGAGCTAGCGGGAAAATCTCAATCATGTCACTTAACAACGTTTGACCTATTCGGAAAATAAAATTAATCTACACCAATTTTTATTATTTTTTTGTACGCCAGGCTTGTGCCACACAGTTGCACTTTGGTGGTCGCGTAACAAGAGTGTAATTCATTTAAATAACAATAAATTAAAAGTAAAAACATGTAATTCATGTACTTATTTATTTATATATGTATGTATTATGGATATATCTACATATGTATATCATAGTACAAATGTTACACATTGATTATTCAGGGTTATCATTTGAAGCTGCGTTTTTGCTTGGTTCTTCTTCTTTTTCTGAAAAGAAACGCATTCTATAATGGGCTTAAATGAATAATTTAAAATTTATTAAATTTACCTTTAATATTTCTAATCAACATTTTAACGCCTGTTGCAACAACAATATCATCATTTAAATTGTAAAACTGCAAGTTAATAAAATGCCAGATCGCCAAACATTCTTCCGGAAAATTAACTTTAAAGACTTTAAATGATTTCAAACATATATCAATTGCTTTTGCAAGTGTATCAAACTTGTGGCTTATACTATTAAAATGAAACAAAAATAATTCTGGCTTATAAATCGTTCCAATAACAGTTATTTTCGGTGACTGAATTATACTGTTTTGATTTTTTTCTTCTTCTTGATCGTAGATTTTAATAAACGAATTATTCGATTCATTTCTTGTATAAAATCTACTGTTTCCTTTACATAAAGATTCTTTTTTAATTCTTGATAGTGGCAAAATTGACTGCATAAGGAGGAGTAAAATAATTAAATTGGTATCTGCAAATAAATAGGAAGGAATTTTTAAGTAAACTATTCCAAAAATTTCCATCGTATACATACTTTTGTCACCAGTATTATTATTAATAAGCCAATCTGCAAGGGTCTTATATTCAAACTTTAATTTTGAAATGTATTGTGGCAGTACTTTTTTAATAAATAGTTTGGTAAATGGCTCAAAATTGTCTAATAACAAGTTATTTTCACCATAATTAAACTTGAAATCTTTGTCAATCTAAATAAATAAATATGAATATATAAACGTATGTAAGTATTTAAAAGTATAATTTTATGACACTTACTAATTTATAACCCAAAGGTTCCTTGTACATGGGCCATGTTTCTAATAAATTATTCATAGTACTTGAGCTAGTCAAATTATTTAAGCATTTAATTCTTATGTTTATACATTTTAACCAATGCTCTTGAATTTTTTCGAATGGTAAGTTTGTGAATTCATGTGTAAGGACTTTCTTCATCGGATTGTTGCATCTCAGGTGGACTCTCAACGACATTAACATTTTTTAACTTCCGTGTTAAGTTGCATTTCCAGTTTCTGTATTTTTGGTAAATTTTTTCTAAAGGTGCTGCGTTGGATCTGCTTTCGAAATAATATCCCTAAGGAGAGATAAAAAATTTAAACAGTGTATACTTGTACAAATGTATGTATGTGTCCGCCCACAAGAAATGTATATATTTTTCCAACTCGACTTTCGCTGCTATTCCTTGTAGGCACATCATACGAAGTGGTTAATATTGCTTACCATTTTTTCAGTAGGAAATACATTTTCTATTTCTTTCGCTAAACTTTCAGAATGTTTTGCTGTTAGTAAATGATTATTGTCAATACAGTAATGTAAAATAGCTTCACAAAGAAGTTTTCTGGTGTTTTCGTTTAGTTTTTTTTCTTTTTCAAATGAATTCTTAACAGTAATTCCTTAAGGATTAGAGTTAAGAATTAACTTTAGGTTAATTAAATAATAAAAAATTCTTCAGAGTTATTATACAAATAACTGGCAAAACCAAGCTGGAATTTTATTGCAAGTGAGACACAAAAATTTTTTCTATTAAAATTATTTCGAGCATATGATTTAAAGTCCTTGTGTTTGGCCTCATATCGAAAACACCAATAATATCTTAGCGGTCCAGATTCTAAAATTACTTGGTGATAGTGAAGCATGAAGTGATGTTTAGGCTTAAGGGAGTCTGAAAACATATTGACGTAGTCTATGTGATGACGTTCTATTAAACTTTTAAGATGATCTGCCAAATATCTTGGTATATCAAAAGATAATAGTATATCAATTATATCCTCAAATCGCAAAAAAAACTGCCATATTTCATCGTTTTCAGGTCCAAGATCACCTATTATTAAAGAAAATAGACTGACAAAACTCATCATTTCACGAGCACCCATTTTTAGGCGGAATTTTTTAAGATGATTCAAAGTAATTCTTGGAGATTTATTGCCCACCTCAATTTCGCGATAATCCAACAACTCTTTTCTGCTGTTAAGCACATTCAAAGTAAAATATTTTTTTTTATAAAATCATTGATAATATGACACATATTATAGTGGCACACCCTCGAACACATCGTGCATAATGTCAACCGAATAATTTGACGTAACATGGTACATATGAGCTTAGAGAGTTGAAAATGCAAATTTCTCTCACACCTGTTTTATCATCTTTAAGAGAAACGTCAAAGTTATAGTTATCAATGCATCGTAACTCTTCATCGCGAAGTGGCGATAGTTTTTGGCATATTTTCTTGTCGGTCTTACAAAATCGGCAATAACTTCTGTGATTAAAAGATGCGGCGAAACCAAAAAGTATATTTATAGCAAGATTATCTCCAATAATTAACCCCAATGCGAAGTAAATTTGCTTTACATCTTTAGAAGTTTGTATTGCTATGCCATTTCCCTCTAGAATCTTTAACTCTTCCACTAGTCTTTTAAGACATTTCTCATTTTTAAAGTTTTTATAATCCTCTTCTTTTATTACAGCTGCCAAGAATATGTCGCTATTTCTTATTGTTGGAAAAGTATAGTAAAAAAATGTAATAGGGCTGCAATGTGATCCCAAGGGATTATTTATTTCCACGTCGTCCATATAAAGAAAAATAGGAATTGTAGTTTCCTTAGAAAAATTGTCTTTAATTTTATTCTGCCAAAGAGTTCCGTTAGTAAAATTACTATTATTACGAATATGAGTTGAATTGAAAGATGCCAAGAAATTTTCCTCTTTTTCAAAAAAACGCCTGAACTTAAAAGCAATTGGAAGAAGAATTCCAGTAACTGTCTTTTCATCTACTCCATTATTTATGATAAATTCTTCATGTCTTGCCATTAAATCAGTATTTATCAGATACGAGTGCATCTTATATTCTGTCTCTAAACCAAAAAATGGGTCTTTTATTTTATTAACGAAGGCATCAAATTCCAACTTTAAATCTAAATTGTTACGAAGGTTATTTTTCAAAAAGAATGTGGTTAAATTTTCAATAATTGGATTTATACCATATTTCACTACTCCACTTTGAACATCCATTACGTCTTTTCGAACGAAATTATTTTTGTTATGCAGATTAAGCAAAAAATTTAGAGCAGGGTTTAGTTCTGCTTCCTGTTGTACAATTTCTTTCTCATCAAAATTTGCCTGCCTCGAATTTGACAATTGAACTTCTAGAGAAATATCTTCAGTTTTACGCCTTTTGCTACTGGAACAAGGTTTATTATATTCTTTGTGCACATGACCACTAAAATGGCTGGTAAAAGACCGCAAACTCACGAAGCTAACTTTGCAATCTTCAAATGTGCAAATAAATTTGTCAATTTCTTCATGCGCATATCCCCACAAAAAATGTTTAGAGACACTTTTTTGTCAGGCAAATCGACACCACATTTAAAACACTTCATCACTATTGAAACTCTTATTTTTTAGTCTATACAAAGTTTGGAGGTTTTATATTAAAATTAAATATTTACCTTTTATGCTGTTTCAAACGCGAACTAAAATTTTTTAAATATTTTCTTTAAATTTCAATTTGTCAAATACATACACAATATGAGGGCGAAGCCGATTATAAATAATTGATGCCGGCGACTATGCAAACACATACAGGTTACTATACATACTTTTGGTCAATTCTTATTATACTATGTTCACACTTATGTGTTTAACGTCTCATTCGTGTTTAAGAGCTTAAACACTTCGATTTTGATATGTTTTACCATACATTGACTTGTTTTGTTAAACATCTCAAATGACAAGTTTTAGATTTAAACATCTCGCTAAACACGCAAAAGGCAGGGTTACAAATATATTTGGAGTATGTTCAGTGGGTTTTTTGACAACTCTGTAATGTTTGTATTGCTATTAAATGGCGCCACGTCAAAAATTTTTCACCAACTCTGTCATTTTTCCATGCTGTTATATGACGTCACATCAAAAAAATAAAAATTCCATATGCATATAACATATATTTCACCTTTTAATAGGCTAGCAAATAATAAATAATAGTTTTTTACTGATATTTCTTTCCAGTTGTAATATAATATTAGTTTCTCAAACTCGCAATATTACAAAAACACAATAATCAGCTGACGAAACGTTAATCTTAAACATCTCAAATGTAATGTGAACGGTTGTGTTTAGATTCTAAAACATTTGCCTTAAACACGTTTAAAAACACAAGTGTGAACTTAGTATTAATATGCACAAGTTTCATATATCTTACGAAAAACCTAGATAAAAGTTATATTTTTGGAATATGAAGATTGGAGAGCCTAATATAATATAATAAAATCATTTTTGTAATACATAATATCGTACATAAAATATTACGAAAATTTTTCGTAACTTTCGTAAAATTGCAGACTAAATTTATTTCGTAAAATATACGAAAGTTTCTTATATGTATATTACGAAAAATTTTACTACGAAAGATTTTTTCGTAAAATGTTGCATGGATTTTTTTTGGGTATAGTTAAGTAGACATTTGTATTATGCGCAGCTAATCAAGGCAAATGGTAATAAGGTCACCCATGATCCAATAATAATGTCTGCTTAAGTCTACAACAATAATACAATAGAAAAAAAAACAACATTCATTTTGTTTGTGTAAAACGATCTCAATATTGTCAAAAAAAGCTGTCTACAAAACAAAAAATGTGGTTTGTATGTTTTTTAATAACACGACCAAGGCGAATTAACTATCAGGTGGGAGCAGTGATGTTAATCGTACGGTAATTACCGTATTGTAGGGTAATTTAGACCTCCAAAAGGTAGGCAGGTAATTTTATAAAGCTTTAATTTCTAATAAAATCATAAAACCCACGGTTTTCCTAAAACATTGTAACAATGCCAATTGTGGCTAAATGCTAAAACTTTCTCCTATAGAATATTTATACAGGTACTCGCAATAGCTAAAATGTTGTTGCTTGGGTGACAAACTAGAAACAATGGGCTGGCCTGCGATGTCGAACGATATCGATCGGTGGTTTTGTAGATGTAAAAAAATTAACTTGCATTTCTCTAATAACCGCTTTTATTTAACTTATTATTTATTAACTGCCACAAATATAAATATGTAAATAATAATAAATTGATGATTAGATGGTCGCAAATCGGTTGTATTTCCTTTACAATATCAGCATTATCGATCGATCGACATCGCGGGGTGGGCCGAAAATATATAAAATCTTTGATTAATATATGAAGAACACTTTTAATCTCAGCTTTAAATGTAAAATAATTTATATACTCATCTATGTATGTATACACATATATCTGTTTATAGCCTTTACGGCAATTGTGATTGAATGTTTAAGTTTTAATTCTACTATTTTATTAAAGCTAATTGTTTCTTAAGTTTTTGTTTTCTTTTAAATACATACATATATACTTATGTGTATTGATTAAAAAATATAACCTATTTATAGTAAAATATTACCATTTCTGTACAACGGTAATTTTACCCCAAAAAAAATCGGTAATTTATTTTAAGGCTGTACGGAAATTGGGAAAAATTAGGTAACATCACTGGGTTGGAGCCAGAAAAGAAAGTGAGAAATAAAGAAATCAAATTATATACTACTGTTCCCATCTATAAGGCCATATCCAAGAACTGGGGATATTTTTTTGTAGTTGGGATTAAGCACAACTTTTGCAATGTTCATAAAAAGTAAAATAATTATGAAATATGTACATGTTTTAAAACGGAATGTCCATTACAATTTTTTTTGTAAAACAAATCAAATTTATATTGATTTTTAATGAATGCTTCAGCTAGCCTCTAAATGTTACATACCTATATCCCTTGAAAAATTTCCATCGAGTAAATATGGAAATATTTTTAATGCTATTGCATAACAAAATAAAATTTACAAACAATCTTTAACCGCGTAATTCTCTTTTTTTGGCATATAAATATTTCTTATATAAAAAATACATATATTTAATCGGATACTCAATCCATCTTTTAAAATTCTATATTAAAATGTTTTTGTTTTGAAGATTTCGAAGTCCTAAGTATTTGGGTATATGTAAATTGTATGTATTGAGTTAAGCCTAATTGATTGGTATTTTCTAATGACTAAAAATCATTATTTTAGTAAACAATATAAATTTCTAACAAAGTCAATATTCTTCGTATATTTGAATTTGTTTTCAAAAAACAAATTTGGGATTTTAGAAGATAATGGAATGAAAGTGTAGAATAAAAATTACAAAAGGTAACCCAGAAACAAACTAAATTTTCTGTTTATATAAAACTTGTTTTTATTAATTAATTTAAATCAACTACATACAATTAAATGCATGAGGCCATATGCCAGGCTCATGAACGATAAATCTGCGAAAATATATTCTCGAAAACAACACTGAATTACTAAATAAAAGCACAAGCAAGAAAAACGAAATCTCAAAGTATGTAAGTATGTAGGTAAAATAATTTAATAATTCGCCAACTCATTGTCATAATAATGATATACACCTACGGTGACCATATTTTTCGACAAAAAAAGGACACTCAAAATTATATAAAAATTATTGGTATTAACTTAATTACATTGATATATTTTATATCAATAAAATAAAAATATAATTCAAACAATGTAATATTAGTGACTAGTACAATTAGATACATATGTATGTACTTATTTTAATGTTTAAAACAGAAATTAAAAATGCCTAGAAGTTCACACGACGTTAAAACAAAAAATTAATTAATAAATCAAAATTAACACAGAAATTAAATTTAGCCAATAATACAAAAATAACAAAATTCAATAAATAAAAATAAATATAAACAATAGTTTAAGGATTATATGTACTATATTATTGATATTTTTCTGAAAAATGTATTTTTTTTATTATATCAATGTTATTTGATAAAAACAATTTAAATTGCACAGTCCATTTTAAAGCCGACAGAAAATTTCACACATTGAACATACAAAAGAAAGGACAATTCAATTAAAAAAAGGACAATTTAATTTGTTTAAATTTAAAAGGACGTTGTCAAAAAAGAGGATTGTCCTTTTTAAAAAAGGACGGATGGTCACCGTATATATATCAAAAGTAGTCTGACTGTTTTTTTCAATTTATTGTTAGTGAGGGAGGGATTTTTTCGACTTAAATTTGATATATTATGTGACTTTAAACCTTAAAATAATATTCGTATTCGGCGAATATTGTTTCAAATATTCGTATTCGTATTCGCGAATACTAAATATTGATATTCGTAACATCACTAATATGTGCATAAGTATATACTTTGGCAGTCACCCTACTTTAATCGTTTAATAAGTTGACATTTGTATTTTTAAAAATATATTAAGAAAAAGTTTTAAAAATAAAAATAATTTTATTGCATTATTATTTAACTCATGAAATTTATTTTATGTAGGTATATGCATATGTACATACCAAATGAGCATAGCTCTAACCGGGTGTCCTAAGACACCTCTCTTCTTTTTTACAAAATTGAGTTTTTTAGTGAATGGAATACATTTCGCTCAAATAAACCTCGTCACAAAAATTTATTGCAAGCAATGTAGAATCATAGTTATGTTGAGATCGATACAGTTTCTATTATATTTTTACTTTCTCCTATAAAGTTAAAATTATTCGAGTTACGGCCTTTCTAATTGAGACTGGAATCGAAATGTTATATTCTGTTATGTGGTAGTCATAGCTCCTAATCTGCACATTGCATTATTCGTGGACAAATAATTTTATTTTACGTTTTTTAATATTTGTTCCCTCTGCTATAGTTTATATATATGTAGATATATATTTTGTTTATTATATAAACATAACTATTGTTCTTTGTCTGCTTAAATGTTTTAGTTAAATTTGAAAGTAAACATTCCTCATCAATAGACTCTCTAGACGCATCGCCAAATTTGGATCATCATCGACGCTCTAAGTCCATATTGAAAACTAAATCGGGCATTTTACGTGTATTGGCAGATCCTGAAAATGAACGGCTTTTAGCAGACAATATGTCTGGTTCCGGAATATCAGATAATGGCACTGTTATGGTATGTATTCTTTCATTATATAAATTTTATAATATTACCAATCTTGAACTTTATTTCCACTTAGGGCGAATCTTGCAGCGATTACTCGCCAAATAAATTACCACATTCTGTGTTAGCTAAATCAATATCCCCACCACCTCTTAGACATCGAAACCTAATACATCAATGGTCGGGACCTGCTAACCTACAGTCTAAGCCTACCAAATTTCAAACACCACGCTACCCAGAAGAACAAGCCTTACGACACGCCAAACCACGATCCACCGCATATCATATATCTGGTGATATCAACAGCTACGATCCTACGAATAGAGACAGCAGTTTGGGTAAGTAGTTCGATGCTCATTAATGTAAGTAATCACATTGATTTTAATGCACTTAAATTTTAATTCCACTTAAACAATTTTTTTTTTCAATAATTTCTGTAATATGGCACGAATGGCGTTATTGTTACAAAAAACAATTTAACACATATAGAGAAATTAAAAAAATAATCATTCTTTATTATTAAAAATAAACAAAAAATTTATTGAAACAATATACATATGTATGAACTTATGAACAATTATATCGCGTTTGATGATGGGTGCCGGTAGAGTCCTAATCGTTGACTGACTGCACTGCTCAGATCTCCATTATTCTATTAACACATCAACTCTTGAAGACATCGCCATTTCTATGCAGGTTGTTTTGGAGTTGCCAAATATGCCAGCTCGACCATTCCTGCATTCAAATCGTACGCCATTTCAGATTCGCCATTTAATTCAGGATATATTTTGAAACAGGATTTTAATTTGTCTGAAGCGTGAATCGCTCTGTACTTAATCTTATACATATCTCTTCTATTAGAAATCGATCATTACCGATAAAAGGTCATCTATACCAGTGGAACCAGGTTCGAGTTCAACAACTAAATCATTGGCGTCAAATATGGCTTTCCATGTGTTGCGCCCTTTATTAATGTAGCTTAGTGCGATTTAACGTTTTCTCAGTTTTGGAGTCATCTAAGATAACCTGAGCAGCGATCACAATATGGTGGCGGTAATTTAAGAATTCTCGATTCATTAGAATGCATTAAATTATACGAGTACATACATATGTAGCAATATTGTGGATCATCAGCTGTTGTTCAGATATAACTTAAAATCGTGGAATTTGCCCTCCGGTGGCACGAGGGGTACGGTAAGGCTTGCCACCCGTACTTTATAATAATGTATTGTACGTTTTTTTGATTAATTGTACTCTATACTTTATAGAAACAATAAAGTACACCAAAATACTTTATTTCGCATGATCTGATTTATCTACAATTCAAAATAGATTCGGGTTATATTAGTCATTTGTTGACGTTTTTTTACAGTGGCGATTCTTTCTTAAGACTATGTCATGGCAATTTGGATATTTGGATATGAAACAAGCAAAAAAAATTAACCTTTTGTCTGCACTGGAACTGACCAGGGAAATTCACATGAATTTTTTATTATTTATCGATAAAGCCGTAGAGTACCTGAATAAATGGTTTGATTTTAAAAATACAAACTGGTTATTTACAATTAGCAATAAAAATTTAAAGAGCAATGTTGAATTTGATAATATTGTTAGCATAAACGAAAATTTAAATCTGCAAAAACTTAATATAAATATGGATGATCTTTATGGAGAAATTGCGTCATTAAACAAAATTTATGATCAGATATACAGTTCTGAAAGTTTTGCGGAATTATCTACAGGAAGTAAATGGCAGCTATTATTTAATAAGACTGATGATAATTGATCAAATTTGTATAAAGTAATTTCATTTTTAATTTCTAGGGTTTTTTCTGTAATGAAGAGCAAATGGCGAGACGAAAGAAACAAAGCGTCTCTAAATCTGATAAAAAATGAATTAATTATTTACTTTAATTTAAATATGATAATTATTTGATAAAACTTGCGAAAAGCAATAAAAAATACGTTTTCAAATATAAAAATAAATTGTACTTTATTTTTATACTGTGTATTTTTTTTCCTAACCTTTAACAACCAATGTACTTTAATTGCAAAAAAAAAAGGTGGGAAAGGTGGGTGCTTGACGAAGTTTGCTGTCTTCACAATATTTTTCATATGCCTTAGATGTAAAGGCTGTGCCTTTATCAAATACAATTTTGCTCGAAAGTTTAAAGTAAGCTGACAATTCGAAAAGATTTTTTTTTACTACTAAAATTTTTGAAAACGCGTCAAAAATTGCAGGGATATTTTGATAAAGTACGAACGGACCTAGATGATCGATATGAACTAAATAGAAATGTATAGACATTGGAGACGGAAAATGAATGCGGCCTTCTGGTTTTCCTGTGTGCTTTTGATTATAAAAGAATATTTTAATATTTTTTCAACCAAAATAATTTGTGAATAACGTTTTTTCAACTGTGTGGTGTTCTTTATAATCATAGAAGAGCTTCGCGATTAGGCTTTTGCAAAAGTACAAAAAGCAAATACTTAAATATATTCTCTTTTTTTCGTGTATTTGTTTTATTATACCTTATCTTTACTATACCTTCTTCTGTTCTCTATTATAAGAAACATCTATACATACTTCTATACTAATATTATAAAGAGGAAAGATTCGATTTTTTGTTTGTTTGTTTGTTTGAAATGAATAGGCTCCAAAACGGCTGGGCCGATTTTGATGAAATTTTCAGGGAATCTTCAGAATATTCAGGCAGGTGACATAGGCTATATGAAGTTTTGATTTGAAAAAGAGGCGTGGCACCGCCCATATAACCCAAAAATTTAAATCGCCATATTTTGAAAATTTTTTGACCTACGTCGATGATAGTTGGTACATATGGTATTGGCATAATTTGGAATACGTACCAGGAGAAAAGTGGGTGAGACCACGCCGCTTTTTAGGAAAACCAAACCCGTAGACCGCTCTTCCTGAAATTTTCACAGCATGTTACTGTGACTCTGGAAGGAATAATAATTTATACGAAGTTTTGATTGCACAGAGGCGTGGCACCCCCATATAACCCAAAAATTTAAATGGCCATTTTTTGGGCATTTTTTGACCTACGTTGATGATATTTGGTACATATGGTATTGGCATAATTTGGAATACGTACCAGGAGAAAAGTGGGTGGGACCACACCCCTTTTAAGAAAAATTAAAAATCGTAATATAGTCTTAACTACTGGACCGATCGTCATTAAATTTTCACAATAGGTATTTTATTTTACAACGAGGGCGTAGCGAAGCACACCGGGTATATCTAGTACACAATAAATACTGTTTCTGTACAAAATAAATATAGCAGGTATTAAAGCATGTAAGAACTAAGCATAATAAGAAACAAGCACATTAAGTAAGACAATCAGTACTTAAACTATTTTCTAAAATACTTAAGTATTTTTTAAGTTTTATTTTGTTTGTATGAAATTTCGCTTTTATTTAATTTGATGTTAAGATCAAATTATCAACATATCAATAGTTGTATTTACCTAAATAGCTATGTACATATGTATATTCCATAAAACTAATTGCTAAATTAATGCTAAAAATAAAACTATAAAATATTCTTGAACTGCCACCAGTCGTCTCTTTACCAGAAATACCACTATGATTTAGCATTGTGTAGATTGAAAAGGCCATTACTAGTCTTAACACCAAAAAAGCCCCATGAGTCGACAAAATGAGCAACAAAATGCTTCAAGAGTTGCCTTTCATTGCAAAAAGAATAATTCTATTCATTTTTAACAGTATTCTACGCCTAGAACACTATCCAAAAAAGTGGAACGTTTCGATGATTACTATGATACCAAAGCCCGGCAAGGATCATACGAAGGTTGAATTGTATAGGCCTATTAGTTTATTGCCCAATATTTCAAAACTATTTGAAAAGCTTTATATGAGCAAGCTGATGCCTATAGTGACTAGAAGTGGATGCATTCCAGATCATCAATTCGGTTTTCGCAGACAACATAGCACAATTGAGCAAACTCACAGACTTGTGAATGTTGTCAGAGATGTCTCTCAAGCTTTCGATAAAGTATGGCACGAAGGTCTTATACACAAATTAACGCAAAATCTTCCCGCAAACATCGTCAGACTTTTAAAAAACTATTTAAAGGAACGTAAATTTGTGGTTCGAGAAGGCAATTTTTTAAGCCCTCCGCAGTCGATCAAAGTCGGAGCTCCCCAAGGCAGTATCTTTGGTCCCTTGCTGTACTTAATATATGCCTCTGACTTACCGTTAAGCAGTAACATTCACACGTCAACATTTGCTGATGATACAGCTTTTCTAAGCGTTCACGAAAGCCCTGTACTAGCTTCCCGCAACTTACAAGGATATATATCCAAATTGGAAAAATGGCTCAAACAATCGCGTATAAAAGTTAACGAGCAGAAATGTGTACACGTCACTTTTACGTTGCGCAGGGAAACATGCCCGCCTATAAAAATTAACACCGAGACTATACCGCAACACACTGTAGTAAAATATCTAGGCGTTCATCTAGATCGTCGCTTAACATGGAAATCGCATATAGACGCAAAGTTAACACAAATAAAACTAAAAGCAGCCCAAATGAATTGGCTTATTGGAAGAAATTTTATACTAAGCCTAGACTGCAAACTTCTATTATACAACGCGATCCTGAAACCAATATGGTCCTATGGAATCCAGTTATGGGGCTTTGCCTCAGCATCAAATGTCGAAAAAATTCAAAGGCGACAGAATAAAATTCTACGTACAATAACAGCAGCCCCCTGGTATATCAGAATCCAGCGAATTCACAAAGATCTTGATGTTCCGTTGGTGAAGACAGTATTTTCAAAACACTCTAAAAAATATATAAAAAAACTTGATTTGCACCCAAATGTACTTGGCGCAAAATTCTACATTATAGGGGCCACACCCGGCTGAAAAGGAGGGATACTCTTTTCCTCAGCCGAACACGATGGATGTAAAACTACAAAAATTAACCGCTGAAACTAATAAATTTTGTTTAGCATTGGATAAACATATATTAAACTTTATTTTTATTTTTAAGATTTGAACAACTTATTGATGTTTCAATTTATAATTGAAGATTCAATAAATAATATAATTATCAAAAAAAAAATAAAAACAAGAAAATGCTTAAAATACCCAAATGGTAAAATAAGAACCTTGCAAAATACTTACAGAATACTAGCAAAAAAATGTTTACTTTACTCTACTTTTAGTGAATAATAATGAGTAAATACAAATACTCTGAGCGTATAAAGATAATAAATGTTTTGTTTTTTTTTTTTTTTTGAAGTGAAAACTTCGACTGGCGCGGTACGAAGGTTTGGGATGAGACAAAACCTCAGAACTCGCGGCACCGTCACGCTTTTTGACACTTGTAGCATCTCTGTTTGTGCAAATGCCTACTGTAGTGTATCACACAAGTCTATTATGCTTGTATAGTGAACACAACGAAAACAATAATTAAGTATCAATAACATTTCTTTTGTTCTATGCATGGTGCAATGCAAATTGCTTATGAGGAACTATTTGAGTGACACATTTCTGTTTGAGTGAAATTGTAAATACAAAGTACATGATTGGTCAAACAGAAATGTGAATATGATCCTTCATGGTACTGAAAGAGAAGAATGATAAAATTGTATGTTTAGAATAAGTTAGAAAGGTTAAGATTTATTTTCATAAGTAGTATATAAGACCAAACAAAATCATAATAAAACAGACTTTTAATTTGACTGATAAATCGGCTATTCAGCCTTGTTTTCTTTTTAAAGTTTCAATCTTTTGGCAGTTCCTTTGAACGCCTACCAAATGAGCTGTGCCCCCCCTCAGCTGTATAAAATAAATACAGGGGTTATAGGGAATTAGAAAGTTAACAACATAAAACCTTTACATGGCGATCCTGCAGACCGATCCTGACTACATCCGATGTCTGAAGCGCTAGAAGCTGAAGTACAGGATATTATTTCCCGCTGGGAGAAATACCTAGAGGAAGACAAAATTGAAGAATACGAACCTGCCAACACTTGTGAATCAGCGCCTAAGTACACACCACTTCCACGTTCCGCAGGTCCCAAAGCAATCACTATCGAGGAGTATAGGAGAAGAAATCGAATAGTGAAAGCCGACATAGTGAGCACCCCAATTATTACAAAAAAGAAAAGGGCTGGTAAGAAGTTCCAGAAGCGGAAAGAATTAGCCTTACTTTATAAGGAATTCAATCTTTCAACAACATTGGAGTCCAAGGCTGCCATCAAGGACAAAATTAAATATCTAAGGAATATACAATAGTCAAGGTGTATACATATTTTCTAAATATTTAACACAACAATGTTAAAATTTTTGCTATAAAAAATAAATATATATATAAAAAAAAAAAAAAAAAAAATTTACAACATAAACATTTAAAATAAATTTATATAACATCTAAAGAAAAGAAAATTTTCGTAAAAGAAACAAAAAAATATAGGCATTGTTCAAAATGGGTAAACCACAAAGTAAAGTGGAAATCCAAGAGAATATTTTGTCAAATGGTACAACAAATAATAAGGAGAATACAATTACTTTAGAACACATAATTTTTTTTGGAATAGTAGTAATTATTATATACACTGCACACAAGATAAATAAATATTTTAAAGACTATGTCATTAAACATACAAACAGACATAACAACGCAATTACTAATGTATAGAAACTAAAATAAAAAAAATTTTTTTTTTTCACTATTGATAAAATAAGAACATGGTAGGTCCAATTTGGGGAAACCCTATTAAGGATACAAAACAAAACAAACAAATTACAAACAATAATTCAAATGAAACTAATGAACCTTTTCTATCTAATATTTTATTACTTTTGCTTGTAATACTATTTTTAATGTATACAATAACTAAAATTTTTAAATATTTTAAAAATTACATAATTAAGCGTAAGAATTTTAATAGTATTAATACAACACAAGTCTAAAACATTTAGAAACAAAAAAAAATTTTATAATATATATTGAAACTATTAATAAAACATTTTAAATGGAGAGCAATATTTCGGACTTAAGAGAGGTATTAAATATTTTAAAGAAAAGTCCAGGAAGGACATATACAGAGAAGACAATTCAAAACAAGTTAGAAACAATAGAGAATATAAGAAAAGAATTTCTTTCAAATACACTCGAAGAAGAGGATGAAGAAAAATTAACTTCTATAAAACTAGAATTTAATAGTATATATACAAGAATTAAAGAAATTTTATTGGAAAATCCAAAAGAATTAGAGACACAAAATACAACAATGGCACCATTCAGCTTAGAAACAACTTCAAAAGCACTACCATTATTCAGTGGCAACTATCTTGAATTAGAAAGTTTTATAATAACCGCAGAACTAATCAACAATCATAACTTTAACCAAAACAATTATACTAACAAATACACTAGGAGCAACAACAATAATAATTTCTCTAGGAGTAACAACTTCAACAACAATCACCAAAATAGCATACCTAACAGCCACATAAACAATAATTTCAATAGAACTAACTACAACAATAATAGTTTCACTAACAATAGGAATAACAACAATAATCAAAATAACAATTACAGAAGAAACTTTAATAACAACAACAGACATATACACACCATACAAGATTCGGGAAACATAACAGGCTCGGAATACATGGATATTCCAGACAGCCAAAATTAAAAGTATGCAAAATATCAGAAAATAACACCAACTTCATAATCACTAAATACAAAAATAAACAATTAACATTCCTCATAGACACAGGAGCCGACATATCACTTTGTCGCATGCGAAAAGAATTTGAAGGTGAACAATTTGAACCAGAAAATAAATGCAAATTGACAGGAATCACGACAGAAGAAATTAATTCTC
Organism: Lypha dubia; assembly: GCA_947311025.1. NCBI lineage: Eukaryota > Metazoa > Arthropoda > Insecta > Diptera > Tachinidae > Lypha > Lypha dubia. The sequence continues at coordinate 44,638,027 of OX371263.1, read as the reverse complement.
TAGGCACAATAGATCTAGAAATAACATTGATTGACGAAAAATATAGTCACTCTTTCCAATTAGTAAAATCAGATTTCCCAATAGAAACGGACGGCATAATAGGTAGAGACTTCTTAAAGAAATATCTATGCAAAATAGATTATGAAACATTTACAATATCTTTATTCATAAATAATATTACGATAACTCTACCAATGCATACAAAAGCATTTACGTCACTACAAATAAAAATACCACCCAGAACAGAAATTATTCAAGCCATAAAATTAGAGCTAAAAGAAGATTGCGTCATATTTAATAAACAATTACAAGAGGGAATATTTTTAAGTAATTCAATAGCACCCAAAAGCGGCATGACACACATAAAAATTTTAAATACAACAAACGATTTCATAACACTAAAAGGCATTCAACTCCAGACTGAACCACTTAAAAACTATGAGATATTAAGTTACAATAATATAAACGACAACGAACGTTTTGAAAGAATAGTGAATGAACTGCAATTAGAACACAATGACGAATTTGCAAAAGAACAATTAATAAGAATATTTAAACACTATCAAAATGTTTTTCATTTAGAAGACGAAAAATTAACCGTCAACAATTTTTACAAACAAACAATCACGACCTCAGACAACACACCAAACAACAGTTTTGAAGTGATTTCAATCGACACCGTTGGTCCTCTTCGTATTTCAAACGGCTACCGCTACATTCTAACAATGCAATGCGAACTGACAAAATTTGTCGTTGCACACCCAATGCCGACAAAAGATGCACTTGTAACAGCAAAAACATTGGTTGAACAGTTTATTTTGAAATATGGTCAATTTAAGATACTTAAATCCGACAGAGGTACAGAATTTACAAATGAACTTATGAAAAACATATGTTCATTACTACAAATCAAGCAAATATTTTCAACACCATACCATCATGAAACATTAGGCTCAATAGAAAGAAACCATAGGGTTCTTAATGAGTTCTTGTTGACAACCGCAAATGATTATGAATGGGATAAGTGGATTCCATATTTCACTTTTGCTTACAATACGGCACCACACATAGATACGGGCTACTCGCCTTTCGAATTAGTTTATGGGAAATTACCAAGCCTACCATCTGACACCATAAATAATAAAATGACCACATACAATTATGATGACTATGTGCAAGAGCTACGAGTCACATTACAATTTGCGTTAAATAAGGCAAAGGAATTACTAGTAAAAACAAAAGAAAAAAGAACAATTAATGATAAAAATAAAAATGAACTTAATCTTAATGTAGGAGATTTAGTATTAGTTAAAGTAGAAGATAGAAAAAAACACCAAAGTCCATATAAAGGTCCATTTAAAATAGTAAGTAGGGATGGTGTGAACACCACGATAGATTACAAAGGAATAAAGAAAACATACCACAACAACAATTTAAAACCATTTAAGACATTATAGAATAAAATACTAACATATATACGTAAAAATAAGATATACACATATGTAAATATTCAAACTAATTATGTATATAAGTAAATCATAAGAATTGTTGTAACAGTACTATGAAGTTGATTAGAAAAATTCCTCCCTAATTTTTCTCTTAAGGGTGAGGGTGTAGTGTATCACACAAGTCTATTATGCTTGTATAGTGAACACAAGGAAAACAATAATTAAGTATCAATAACATTTCTTTTGTTCTATGCATGGTGCAATGCAAATTGCTTATGAGGAACTATTTGAGTGACACATTTCTGTTTGAGTGAAATTGTAAATACAAAGTACATGATTGGTCAAACAGAAATGTGAATATGATCCTTCATGGTACTGAAAGAGAAGAATGATAAAATTGTATGTTTAGAATAAGTTAGAAAGGTTAAGATTTATTTTCATAAGTAGTATATAAGACCAAACAAAATCATAATAAAACAGACTTTCAATTTGAATGATAAATCGGCTATTCAGCCTTGTTTTCTTTTTAAAGTTTCAATCTTTTGGCAGTTCCTTTGAACGCCTACCAAATGAGCTGTGCCCCCCTCAGCTGTATAAAATAAATACAGGGGTTATAGGGAATTAGAAAGTTAACAACATAAAACCTTTACACTACCAAACAAACTACAGGTGTAGTAACGCCCAGACATTTGATGTTTAACAGACAACTACATACCAGATATGGTAACACTAACAGGAATGCGCAGTTCGACAACAAGTACAACAATCCAAAAGCAACATATATTTTGTTGGGTTGGTATAAAGCACTCGCTTCATATCAAAATGCACAAACAAATTTAAAACATTTTCTTATGCATACCAAACTGCAACCGTTATTTATGTCAACTTTTAAAACTGTTTCAGTTTGTATGATAATTTGCTATGAAGCGAGCTCAGTCAGCTGTGCTACTAATCTCAACTGTTGCGTACGCCTTGATAAGTGGTTAAATTTGTTGCATGTATTTATATAATTGTTTATATATACGCATAATTTATTTTTGGCAATAGCACGTGTATTGTTGTAATCACAAAACGTTTTCACTTCTGTCGGCACTCCCGGAGTGCTACCCGTAGTTTTTTGTTTCTTTTGTATTTACTTGCTTTGATCCCCTTTTGTACTTAGAATTACTCTGAGAATTTTTAAAAAAGCAAATGTTTTTGAATTTAAATGTACTAAGTGCAAAAGCTTATTAGCGATCTTCAATCTCACAGCGGCTGTTATTAAAAATTTTCGTTTATTATGTGGCAGTTTCGGTGGAAACCGCACTGCTAACTATAGGGGCTGACCTGTTTACTCTTTGTTTAAGCGTTCTTCGCCCAATAAAAAAAACTCCTGCTCAACCTTACTTATTTAAAAAGTAATCAGAATACAACACGAAAAACGATACCAAAAAACGAAGTATCTGGCGCTAATCTTGGCCTTTACCTTTACTGTCAAAATATCCTGTATGGTGCAAGAAATATTGAAATGTAGTCTACCTTGTTGCAGGCTGTATTAAACAAGCCACGAAATAAAAGATTTGTTTTTGGAACGCAAACGGCATCAGCCAACATAAAACTCTATGACGTCTTGAAGCTTTTATTGCACTATATTTCTACGATACCAAGGACCCTGCAGCTAGAACTTGTGGTGACTCCGGAATTCTAATAAAAAAAGCGAATATAACACGACATAATAAATGATTTTTTGTGAAGAATATCTTCAAGCAACTAATATCTGTATTGAAAGTCATTATCAAAAACTTGTTATCTCAACCGTTCATTTGTCTCCCAGGGCTGCGATTTCCAAGCGTCTATATACCGCTTTTATAAATCACTAGGGTACTGTTTTTTAGCAGCTGACATATAAAATGGTAAGCACACGTTCTAGTGCTTACGTTTAATCACTTCTAAGAATCGTATTTTATTTGACAAACTTTCTAAAATGGGTTTGAATGCACTTTTGATTGAACAGCCAACTTTATGCAAACAGGTCGATAAAAAAATCCTAATGTGATAGACTTTGGAATAGTAAAAGGTGTGCCCAGCGAAATGATTGAAATTGAAGCATCTTTGGCTTTATTTTTAGACCACTGCACTATTATTGTCACTATATACGCACATAAATATTTGTCACCCACATGTTATTTCCCGATGACTTAAACCTCCGTTACGAGCTTCGACTGGTGATGGCAAGAAGTTTTTTTTTACATTTTATCATTTATTGAATCTTCAAATCTTAAATCTAAAAAAATTTAATTTTTTGTTTAGCCAATGCTAAACAAAATTTTTAATTTCAACGGTTAATTTTTGTTGATTTACATCTCTCGTGTACGGTTGAGAGAAAGAGTATCCCTCCTCCTCAGCGCGCAAGTGGATTTGGGTGCAACTCAAGTTTTTTTATATATTTTTTCGCTTGTTTTTAACATACAAACTTCACCAACGGAACGTCTAGATCTTTATGAATTCGATGATTTCTGACATACCAGGGGGCTGCTGTAATTGCACGGAGGATTTTATTGAATTTTTTCTACACTCGATGCTGAGGCAGTGCCCCATAACTTACAGTCTTGTAATATATTAAACACAACTTCACAGATTGAATGGTATGTTAAGAGTGTTTTTGTTTAATTCATTTTACTTACTCGCTAATTCCATACTTAGTTGCTTAAATAGTAGTAAGTTAGTTGAAGAGGTAGTAGGCCGACAGTGCTGCCACTACACCTCCCTTCTTTTAAAGAAAAATATAAACTAATTATAACTTATAATAGAGAAATATTTATATTTGTTTTTGTTTTAAAAATATTTATATTATTAAAAATGTTGATATGTTAGTTTTTGCGCATGCTCTTTTTTATGATAACAGTGGTTCGTTTGAGTTTATTCATTGCTGCCACGAAAAAAAAGTCTTTGCAGCCAAAATCTTTAAAAAATGTAACTAAATAGGAATAAAAGTAACCAGAATATTTTTTTAATGTTTATTAAAATGGTGTGTTTTATTTTTGAGTAAAATATCAATCATATTTGGCCTTTAAGGATTTATAAAAATGATCTGATTGCATGATTCAATGACTATAAGGTAGTCTTAGAAGCCCAGCTGACAATTCTTGCAAACCACTTGTTTTTAATTTCAGGTGTCGAATTTTTATTTGTATTTATTTATTAAATTTAAATTAAAAAATTTTTATTTAAAAAGAAAATTTCTTAAAATGAATACGAAATAAATATGAGTTTGTATTTGAGCAAAATAGATGTGATATGTACAAAAGATTAGAGCTATTGGAAATGAACCTTTTTTAAAGCTCCCAAAAATCAAATCAAACTAAAATCGTGGAAAGAAGTCTTCACAAAAAATTTCATATGTGAAGCGCAAAATAGAAAGGGACCTAAGGCTAAAAACCGGTTTAGTTCAGGAGAGCCATTTTAAAGATTTAAATACGTGTATTTAATACGTGACTTCACTTTCATAAAACGCGCATATCTATGGGAGGGAACACTTTTGGGGAATGGGATCGGTCTCATTCGATGCTCAGATGTTGTCCACATAAAAAAAAAAGTGAAAATTGATTTTTTAACCTTAGGTCCCTTTCTCTATGCGCTGTCACATATGCAAATTTTTTTTTTTAGAAATTTCATTTTAAATAAGAAATATCCACAACAAATACATTTAGGTATGTTTTGTATGTAACTCTTCTCATGTACGTTTATAACAAGAAGGCGACGAAAATTCTAAAAATAGACGCACTTGAATATTTTCTGAGTAATTTTTTTAATATTTTATTGTATGTACATATGTATGTTCCTAGAAGACAAGCCCGAAAACCCTGTAGTGAACCTGATGATGACATTTACATCATCTGTAGGTATGAATGAATGTACATTCACAAAAAATATTTAAAAATATTTGGCCTGCTTGCTCTTTCTGTGGTTTCACAAGCAAATATTTTTATGACTTTTTTCCATTTTTGAGCAGTTTGGGTTTTTCCAACATTTTATGTGTATGTTTCTTACAAGTAACGAAATGTGTATAAAACCCATCATTAACAAGATTTTTTGAAATCCAAGAAAAGATTTTTTTTAAATAACTTTGAGAGACATACAATGTGAGTATGTATAATTGTATAAGGGGCAGATTTTTTAACCTAAAACGTTTTTTTCGTTTTGAAATTGTATGGAAAAATTTTGTTTTGAAATGACTTTTTGTTATTTTTCATACAAATTTAAAACGTTTAGAAACGATTTTTTTTTACAAAATCTGCCTATAAGTAAAAAACCAATTATCAAGGTATTTATAAACATGTATAGATATGTATATATTGTCCTTGATAATGTGGTGTTGTATTTTGTAAAGATGATTATTCTTGATGTAAAAATCTATTATTTCCTTTACTAACATTTTTTACCACTGTAAATGCGCTATGCGCATTTCTTGCTCTTTTGGCTCTTTTTGCGCAAAAAAATGCGCAGAGCAAGCGCAATAATAAATTGGCTCCACTCTTTGCGTAAAGAGCGAAAAAGAGCAAAAAGAGCGGCGCTGCGCTGCGTTTTTTCGTACTCTGGTTCTTTTTATGTTCTTTTTTTTCTACAGTTATTTTTAACTGGTATTTCTCTTATGAGTTTTTAGTTTTTCAAATTTTATTTTTTCGTGACTGTACTTACTAATTTCTTGTTTTTCTCATTTTACTTTCATTTTTGTTCTTGTGATGTTTTTCCTTTTTAAATTTATCATTTTCAAGTCTTCCTATTTTAGTGTTTGTTATGAGCTCTTCTTTATTATTTTATTTGATGCTTATTGTTTCGTTTTCATTTACATAGTTTTATTTTAACTTCAGTTTTATTTGTTACTAAGTGTAATTTTTCTTGTATTTTTTATAGTATTTTAATGGTATTTTTAACTGTTTGTTTTATTTTTTTTCAATTTTCAGGTTTTATAATGTTCAGTTATTTAAGTGTAGCACAAATTTTCTGGAACTGTACCATGTCTCAGCTTAATGGCGTGGTGATGATTTTGCTTGTTTTATTTTTATTGAAATTGAATTTCTTAAATTATTTTATTGTATTGTTTGTGTAAAATTTTATGTGTGTTTTGTTTCCTTCTTTTGCTTCTTTAGCAACTTTTCCATAATAAATTTTTTCTCAATTTTAGTTCTAATATGTAAGTTTTTTTTCCATACATATTTATATATTTGTCAACCACGTTGTTATGTATTTTAGTTTTTTTTTTTTGTTTATTAAATGTGTAGCAAATATTTTATTTAATAAAATTTCCGTCTGCAAATTTCGTTTGGTTGGTGTGTGCAAAGTTTGGTCTTTTAATATATGTATGTATGTTTGTACCTTTTATATTTAATAGTTTTTTTTTTTCTTTAGTTAGTGATTATTTTTGTTTTTATAAAATTGATTTTTATTTTTTGTTAGTTTTTCTAAGAAAGTTTAATTTTCCTTTTTTTCCACTTCTCAATTTTTAATTTTCCTTTTTTTTCACTTCTCCATTTTTTCTTTTTTGGTGTTCATTTTTTTTTTATTTTAGTTCATTTGTTTTTTTGTTAATTAAAATTTTTTTTTATTTAATTTGCCGTCGCAAATTCAGCTGTCACGGTCGCCATGTAATATATTAAACACAACTTCACAGATTGAATGGTATGTTAAGAGTGTTTTTATTTAATTCATTTTACTTACTCGCTAATTGCATACTTAGTTGCTTAAATAGTAGTAAGTAAGTTGAAAGAGGTAGTAGGCCGACAGTGCTGCCACTACAGTCTAGGCTTAGTATAGAATTTCTTCCAATAAACCAATTCATTTGGAATGCTTTTAATTTCATTTGCGTCAACTTTGGGTCAATATGCGATTTTCACCTCAAACGACGATCAAGATGAACGCCTAGATATTTTACTACAGTGTGTTGCGGTATAGTCTCGGTGTCGATTTGTATAGCGGGCATGTTTCCCTGCGCAATGTAAAAGTGACGTGTACACATTTCTGCTCGTTGACTTTTATACGTCATTATTTTACCCATGTTTCCAGTTTAGATACGTACGCTTGCGAATTCCGGGAAGCTTCTACAGAATTTTCATGAATGTTTAGAAACGCTGTATTATCCTCAAATGTTGACGTGTGAATGTTACTGCTTAACGGTAAGTCAGAGGCATATATTAAAAAAAGTAAAGGACCGAAGATGCTGCTATTGTGTACTCCGGCTTCGATCGACTGCGGTGGACTTAAAAAGTTGGCTTCTCGAACTATAAATTTTCGTTCCATTAAAAAGCTTTTTAAAAGCTCGACGATGTTTGCGGGTAGATTTTGTGGTTATTTGTGTCTTAGACCTTCGTTCCATACTTTATCGACAGCTTGAGAAACATCTATAAAAAGCGCAGAGCAATATTTCTTTTTTTTCAAAAGAGTTTCTAGCAACATTCACATTTCTGTTGTCTGCGAAAACCGAATTGATGATCTGGAATGCATCAGCTTGCTCATATACAGCTTTTCAAATTGTTTTGAAATATTGAGTAATAAAATAATAAGCCTATACAATTCAACTTTCGTATGAACCTTGTCGGGCTTTGGTATCATAGTAATCTTCGAAACCTTCCATTTTGCTTGATAGTGTTCTAGGCGTAGAATACCATTAAAAATGAATAGTATTATTCTTTTTGCTATGTAAAGCAATTCTTGAAGCATTTTGTTGCTTATTTTGTCGACACCTGGGGCTTTTCTGGTGTTAAGACTAGTAATGGCATTTTCAATCTCCGCAATGTTAAATCTCAGCGGTATTTCTGGTAAAGAGACGACTGGTGGCAGTTCAACAATATCAGCAGAAATATTCGGAGTGAATACTTATTCTAAGTGTTTAACAAAAAGTGCACCTTTTTCAGCATCAGTTTTTGCCCAGTCAGCATTAGGGGCTCGTAATGGGGGTTTGCATATCACCGGCCTTTTAAGTCCTCTGACTGCACGCCACAGTGAATAATCTGTTTGTGGTGTTGCATCTACTTCTTGAAGAAATTTTTGAAGGGAAGCTCTTTTATGTGTTTGTAAAACTTTTCTAAGTTGCCTTCCTTAAGCCTTAATTTTAGCTGAGACAATCTGTAACGTCTGGTAACTTTTTAAAATATTAGCATATGAAAATTTACTATAAGGTTGTTGTTGGGCAATAGTCGTGTTAGACTTCAAAACATTTGAATATTGATTCTGGCTGGTAGACGGTTGAGGTAACTGTGGGTAGTTAAAGGGGTTTTAGGCTGAGCGGGAGTAATTTTATTTTTTTTGTTTGACGAACTCTTAAAAATCTAATATAGAGTGTCTCTGTAGTTAGCAGTGTGGTTTCGGCCGCAATTGTCACATTTTTTTTTATTTTCAAGTCACCTGGCTGTAGCTCGACTCTAAAACTAGTTTGGGGGATTTTTTAACTATTTTTAATGTTTGAAATATATTTTATTTTAAAGCCACTATTTTCAAGGCCTGACTTAACCTCTTCAGGATCAACACTAGAATCTATACCTTTTATAATGACTGTTAGGCCTTTAGCACTCTTTGGATGGTATGTGTAAAATTGTTTATTTTTTGACTCGAAATCAAAAACTATTTTTCGGTAATGATTTTCTTGAGTTACCTGAATTTTTGTTTCGTTAATTTTGCCACGCTTAATTGGAGTTACATAGAACTCATTTTCTCCAATTAATGAGATAAGGCTTTTAACTAATAAATTGGAATGCTGTTCTCTTAAATATATGGGTGGTGGTTTACTCGACTTTGTTTTTGTTGTGTCTTCCTTGCCTTGTTCAGTTAAAATCGCGAAACGATTTTCGGAATTTTTAATATTGTTTCCATTTCTAGGAACTTTTGCCGTTGACGCTATTTGAGCAGATTTGGGACTTCTTCGCCTTCTCAGCACGGTTATGTATCTATCCATACCTATTTGAATTTTATTATCACTATTTTCACTTACTGCATCTATAATTTTGTGCACGTTGGTTACCTGGTTATTTATTGTTTGTTTGATTGTACAGCTTAGCTGACAAGTTTGCTAATAGGTGCAATTGTTGTTGCTTCTTGATCACTATTTTACATGTGCGGAGAGAATGATCGCGCACGAGTAGTTGTGTTTTGTGTAGAATTCAGGTTTGTGTTTAATTCATTTTTTTGATTGTCGTCATCGTCAACCAAAGTTAAATAAACTTTCCTACTGCTTGTAGGTTTATTGTTGTTTTTGTCAGAAGATGAACTCATTTAGAGTTCTTTTTATTTTGTTTTCACTTATATGAGTTTGTGTATGCAAATATTTATGTATTTACACATAAAAAAATAATAAAATAAAACCAATAAAATAACTGTTTAAAAAATGTTTTGTCTTTGTATGTTTTTTGTGACTTGAAATTTTTTATAATTTGTAATATTCAGTTGCGAAAACGCGTCTGTATACTACGAGAGTTGAAACTAAACGAAAAAGGCAATCTGATTGTTAAACATTTATAAAAGGTATTTACCCTAAATATATCTGCTGATATTGTGGCTGTCAAGAAGTCTACCTGAGATTCAATATTATTGAGATGGAAAAGGCTGCTGCTGGCTTAACCTTCGCTTTCATGAAGAATTTTTTTACGTCAACACATAGTATCTACCCGGGTAGATATAAAAATATTTCCCTAATTTTGTATGGGGAAAAATACAAAAAAATGTCAAACAAGGCAAAAATAAATATAGTGAAAGTGCAGTAGTGAAAGCAATTAGGTCCTTAAAAAAATACAGGGCGAAATGTAACGATGAACAATTTTTTCACTTTACTCCCATTGCTCCAAGGGCTACTAACTTGGAAAATAACTATCGTCGGCACTTAAAAAAAAAAACAAGCGGTATATGCCTGAAGAATTCAAAGCTTCAAAGAAGCGTGAGGTATATTCGAGTGAATTTGGATTTAGTCCGAATGCAACGATGTGCTCCTACGTCCCAGCAAAGGGAAGAGCTGTAGTGCTGCTATCTTCCATGCATCGAGATTCAGCTGTGTCCAATATAAAACAAAAGCCAGAAATGATTTTGTTTTATAATAAAACCAAGGACGGTGTGGACGCATTGGATAAAATGGTGTCCCAATATACCACAAAAAGGGCAACGATTCGTTGGCCTCTAGCGATGTTTTGAAACATGTTGGATAACTCGGCCCTGGCAGCAATACAATATACATCACCAACAGCCCACATAGTGCGGTAAAGAAATCTTGACGTAAACATTTTATGCAGAGCTTGGGTGAAGAGCTTTGTGTTTCGCAAATTAGGATCCGAGCCCAAAGACCAATGGTAGTCAATAAGTTTGCCATCAAGACAGAAGTTGAATGTATTTTAGATATATTTTTGAACCTTTTTGAGTGGAAAAATATTTATTTGTTTTTATTATTACAAGCGAGTCAGTCTCTGTACCGAACTACGAAGATGAAGAGGTTGACGCTGATGATGTCCCGCAACGAGATGCAAGTGGGCGCATCAAACAAAAAGGTGGGTGCTACATGTGCTACCGATGTTTTAAAAGGAAGAGAGCTACACCGCAAGCATGTGTCAAATGCAAGAAGCCCGTATGCACAGAACATAGCTTCGCCCAGACAAAGTGTGAAGATTGTCATATGGGCCCATCTTAATCTTCTCACAATTTGCGTAAATAAATATTACATACATGTAAAGCTAGTGTCAGGTGTACAGATGTCAAACGTTAAGTTGTCAAGGTTGTCAAATGTAAAGCTAGTTAAGTTGCAAGAGAGTCGGCAGTAAGTCGTATGCAGTCAGTTGAATCGGTCGGTCGTAAGGCTGTTGTCCGTCGATGTACTAAGTTGTACCTACATTTTTTTCTAATATTAATCCCTTTTAAACTATATTCGTGTATTCTCAAAATTTAAACTACAATTAAAACTGAATTTTTATTAAAACCAAAACACTCTGTTCTCATTTTTACATTTGGGGGCTCAACCTAAAAAAAAAAAAGAAACTGAATTGAGTGTTGGTTACATACATACTCGTACATACATAAAAAGAGGAAAAAACCCGTTTGCTAAAACCACAAAAAATACACAAGAATAAGTATTTTTTTTTTTGTGCATGATCCGTTGTAAATGAGAGTCAAAGTTAAAAATCACAAACCTGTAAATATAAGAAATTATAACACACGAGCGAGAGCACAACTTCTACAACGAATAGAAGTTGAAAAAAGTGATAAAGTTAATACAACAAACACAGAATATTTTAACATGGCAAATAAAGGTGAAAAAAGCTCAAATGGTGAGAGTACTGAGTTAAGTGATTTGATAAAGCTTTTAACATTGAAAATGAAACAAGAAGAGGAAGATAAAAACAAAACAAATATTTCTATTGAATTTTTTGGAAAAATTGTTCCTGAATTTGATGGCAATACAATTGCAGTGAAACAGTGGTTTCACAATTTCGATAAAAACGCCGAAGCATACGAATTAAGCGAAAAACAAATATATGTTCACGCAAGAAATAAAATGACAGGGGCTGCAAAATTATTTTTAGAAGCTGTGAGTGTGTCTGATTATGCTGTTTTGAAGGAGTTGTTGATAGATGAGTTCCATAGAACTTTGAGCAGTGCAGAAATACATAAACAATTATCTTTCATGAGTATGTTTTACACATGAGAAAACTTGGTGCAGCTGGAAATATAGAAGATGATTCGATAATAAGATATATTGTGGAAGGCTTACGTATAAGGACTGAACTTAAATATCCTTTTTACAGCGCCAAAACATTCAAAGAGCTGCGTGAACAATATTCAATTTATGAGCGTATAAAACACAACGAACAAAACAAAAACAAACCAGAATTTAAGCAGTATTACAACAACAAAAAAGAACATTGTTTTAATTGTGGATCAGCTGACAACAAAAGAAGAGACTGTAGAGAACAAACAAAATGTTTTTCATGTAATAAAACTGGTCATATGGCAAAAAATTGTATGTTAAAAAATCAAAAAACAAAGATTAATGAAATTGTAAATGTGGTGATTGATAAAAAACGATTTAAACCCATAATTTTTGAAAATAAAAAGATTGACTGTTTAATTGATACGGGATCAGATGTAACTAGGCTTGCCAGATCCAATTTGCCAAAAAGCTTGACATTGACCAAAAAAAAACTTGATTTTGAAAAAAAAACTTGACAAATAAATACACTCATACTATTGGTTTTTATTTAATTTTTTATTATTTTTTTTTCTAAAAATTATTAGAATAAAAACAAAAATATCATAAAAAGTAAATATAACAGAAACAATGTAAAAGAAACAAAAAACAATATAACAATAAAAATTCAGTCTTTACATATTTTAAAGAAAATTTTTACATTTATTTGAGCATGTACTCAAGTATTTATGTTTTATATTTTATTTATTTGTTGCGGGTTAGCAATATCTAGATATATATTTCGTTGGTAGCTATACCAATTCATCAGTAGATGTTTTACCCTTTATGTTTAAAAAAATTTCAAAGCTCATCTATTTATACAAAAACTCACAAATATATTTTTGTGAATTACAAAGCATAAAAATAGCCTTTAAAAAATTTCTCAAACACACACAACAATAATTTTCCATTATGAATGTGTTTACTTTTCTACACCTATACAATTAGACAACCGCTGGTTGCCATTAAAAGTATTTTATAAGGCAAAAATGAAAAGCAAATCTCCCCGTTACAAAATTTTTACATTTATTTGAGCATGTACTCAAGTATTTATGTTTTATATTTTATTTATTTGTTGCGGGTTAGCAATATCTAGATATATATTTCGTTGGTAGCTATACCAATTCATCAGTAGATGTTTTACCCTTTATGTTTAAAAAAATTTCAAAGCTCATCTATTTATACAAAAACTCACAAATATATTTTTGTGAATTACAAAGCATAAAAATAGCCTTTAAAAAATTTCTCAAACACACACAACAATAATTTTCAATTATGAATGTGTTTACTTTTCTACACCTATACAATTAGACAACCGCTGGTTGCCATTAAAAGTATTTTATAAGGCAAAAATGAAAAGCAAATCTCCCCGTTACAAAATTTTTACATTTATTTGAGCATGTACTCAAGTATTTATGTTTTATATTTTATTTATTTGTTGCGGGTTAGCAATATCTAGATATATATTTCGTTGGTAGCTATACCAATTCATCAGTAGATGTTTTACCCTTTATGTTTAAAAAAATTTCAAAGCTCATCTATTTATACAAAAACTCACAAATATATTTTTGTGAATTACAAAGCATAAAAATAGCCTTTAAAAAATTTTTTTTCTCAAACACACACAACAATAATTTTCCATTATGAATGTGTTTACTTTTCTACACCTATACAATTAGACAACCGCTGGTTGCCATTAAAAGTATTTTATAAGGCAAAAATGAAAAGCAAATCTCCCCGTTACAAAATTTTTACATTTATTTGAGCATGTACTCAAGTATTTATGTTTTATATTTTATTTATTTGTTGCGGGTTAGCAATATCTAGATATATATTTCGTTGGTAGCTATACCAATTCATCAGTAGATGTTTTACCCTTTATGTTTAAAAAAATTTCAAAGCTCATCTATTTATACAAAAACTCACAAATATATTTTTGTGAATTACAAAGCATAAAAATAGCCTTTAAAAAATTTCTCAAACACACACAACAATAATTTTCCATTATGAATGTGTTTACTTTTCTACACCTATACAATTAGACAACCGCTGGTTGCCATTAAAAGTATTTTATAAGGCAAAAATGAAAAGCAAATCTCCCCGTTACAAAATTTTTACATTTATTTGAGCATGTACTCAAGTATTTATGTTTTATATTTTATTTATTTGTTGCGGGTTAGCAATATCTAGATATATATTTCGTTGGTAGCTATACCAATTCATCAGTAGATGTTTTACCCTTTATGTTTAAAAAAATTTCAAAGCTCATCTATTTATACAAAAACTCACAAATATATTTTTGTGAATTACAAAGCATAAAAATAGCCTTTAAAAAATTTCTCAAACACACACAACAATAATTTTCCATTATGAATGTGTTTACTTTTCTTATCATAATGGAAAATGGAAAATTATTGTTGTGTGTGTTTGAGAAATTTTTTAAAGGCTATTTTTATGCTTTGTAATTCACAAAAATATATTTGTGAGTTTTTGTATAAATAGATGAGCTTTGAAATTTTTTAAACATAAAGGGTAAAACATCTACTGATGAATTGGTATAGCTACCAACGAAATATATATCTAGATATTGCTAACCCGCAACAAATAAATAAAATATAAAACATAAATACTTGAGTACATGCTCAAATAAATGTAAAAATTTTGTAACGGGGAGATTTGCTTTTCATTTTTGCCTTATAAAATACTTTTAATGGCAACCAGCGGTTGTCTAATTGTATAGGTGTAGAAAAGTAAACACATTCATAATGGAAAATTATTGTTGTGTGTGTTTGAGAAATTTTTTAAAGGCTATTTTTATGCTTTGTAATTCACAAAAATATATTTGTGAGTTTTTGTATAAATAGATGAGCTTTGAAATTTTTTTAAACATAAAGGGTAAAACATCTACTGATGAATTGGTATAGCTACCAACGAAATATATATCTAGATATTGCTAACCCGCAACAAATAAATAAAATATAAAACATATTTTAAAGAAAACTTAGGCGTTATTTAAAAAAAAATATATATGTAGGTTCTATTTATTTTGCCACATATATTTCGTATTCTTAGATACAGAATTACTCTACCATCTGAGTAATGGGGTAAATATCAATGTTGGCACTTTTATTATAATTGTACATACCTAAAGAGAACTATATTTTTTAAATTATAATTGCACAGAAAAATATATGCATCATATTAGTCCTTAAATGTATTGATATTAAAAATATGCTCTTTCGATGTGTTTTATAGAAATTTAAACTTACTTTTTTTAAGTATTATTACATATGTAGCTAGAATAAATTTGAGAAAAAAAATTACTTACAAAAAACATTGACAAATCACTTTTTCACTTGACAATTGACGCGCATTAAAAAACTTGACAATCAGGCCTGTCTGGCAACCCTAGATGTAACCCTTATGAAAGAAAGTGTGTATGAACAAAATTATAAGAACTGTGAATTAAATAAAGTACATCTGTATTATTCGGTCTTGGTAACGTTTCAACTGAACCGCTTGGGTATATAAACGGTACGGTGTATGTCGACACGGTAGAAACAAAACACAGTTTTCTCGTTGTGCCGGATAATATATTAAACTAGCTGATCCCGGTGTACTTCGCTACCCCCCTCGTTATAAAATAAAATTAAAAGTATTTATATATCCTATTGTGAAAATTTAATGACCATCGGTCCAATAGTTAAGACTATATTAAGATTTTTTATTTTCCTATAAAGGGGCGTGGTCCCACTCACTTTTCTCCTAGTACGTATTCCTAATTATGTCAATACTATATGTACCAAATATCATCGGCGTAGGTCAAAAAATGCCCAAAATATGGCGATTTCAATTTTTGGGTTATATGGGAGCTGCCACGCCCACTTGTCCGATAACGCCCATTTTTGTCCTGATTACTCACATTAGTAACATATGAAGTATTGCAATGTTTCAAAACTCTTGCTATCACAATAGTCAAGATATATGATGTTATTCAATTTATGTGGGAGGGGCTACGCCCACTTGAAATATTAAAAGCCTAAAACCATCCTCTATAAATTCCCTTTTGAATGACACCAGTTTGGGTCAAATCGGTTGGATAGTTTCCGAGTCTATCGCGAACATGGGTACAAACATTTTTTGTATTTTATATATATGATTATAATGCACTTCTTGGTTACGATTTTATAAACAAATTTAAATTTTCGTCGGACGGTAATGGCTATAAATTCGAATATCAAATCGATTTACAAAACGGTAATGATTTTTCGGTTTACAACTTAACATCTGCTGAATTAGAGGTTATACCAAAATATAAGGAGGAGGTTGCTGAGTTAGTATCCAGTTATAAGCCGTCATCAGTTCCAGAAAATTGACCAGTTGTAATGAAAATTATTCCAGACGGAGAACTTAAACCATTTCGCCACTCTCCATCAAGGTTACCTGTTAATGAGCAAGAAGCAGTACGACAGCAAGTAGGAAAATGGTTGGCCGATGGTACGATTAGAACATCAACATCTTCAGTGGCAAGTAGAGTTGTGGTTGTGAAAAAGAAAGGTGGGGACTATAGAGTCTGTGTAGATTTTCGCCAACTAAATAATATGGTGTTAAAAGACTTTTTTCCAGTGCCGTTGATAGATGAAGTGTTAGAGAAGCTACAAAACTCAAGATTTTTGACTGTAATGGATCTTGAAAATGGATTTTTTCACGTGCCGATAGAAGATTCAAGCAAACATTTTACTGCGTTTGTAACGAAAGAAGGGCTGTTTGAATTTAACAAAGCACCCTTTGGATTTTGTAATTCGCCAGCGAATTTTATTAGATATGTAACTTACATTTTTCAACCACTTATTAACAACAACATAATAGAGCTGTATATGGATGATATCGTTATATTTGCTGAAACACCACAAAGTTACCTTAGTAAACTTAAAATAGTTTTGGATACTGCTGCGCGTTTTAATTTAAAAATTAAATGGTCTAAATGTTTATTTCTTCAGTCGAAGATAGATTTTCTTGGTTATGTAATACAAAACGGAATGATTTGGCCTGGTAAAGATAAAACAAAGACAATTGAAGAATGTTAAGGATATTCAATCGTTTTTAGGTATAACTGGTTATTTTCGAAGATTTATCGAAGGTTATGCCCACATTGCTCAACCGTTAATGAATTTACTTAAGAAAGATGTAAAGTTTATAATTGGTGAAGCGGAGTTGAAGGCGATTCATTCGTTGAAGATGGCTCTTGTAAAGGAACCAGTTCTTAAGATTTATAGCAGAACAGCAGTGACAGAGTTACATACAGACGCTTCAAAATATGGTTTTGGTGCCGCACTTTTACAAATGTATGAAAATAAGTTACATCCAGTTTTCTTTTGAAGTAAAAAAACGTCACAGCAAGGACAAAATCAACACAGTTACATATTAGAAGTTAAAGCTGCGTACCTTGCGTTTAAAAAGTTTCGGCATTATTTTCTTGGGATTCATTTTAAGTTGGTGACTGATTGCGCTGCATTTAAACAAACAACCTCAAAAAAAGATGTTCCAAGGGATGTTGCACAGTGGATAATGTACATACAAGATTTTACGTACACTATTGAACATCGAGCTGGAAGTCGTTTAAAACATGTTGATGGTCTTAGTCGTTACCCTGTAGATGTTATGGTTATTTGCTCAGATATATCAGCTAGGATTGGTAAACTTCAACAAGAAGATGAGGTCGTAAATGCGATTTCTGTAATTCTCGCTTCTGGTCCATATTGTGATTTTAAAATAAAAGGCGGTTTGATCTATAAATGCATTGCTGGTAATGATTTACTTTTAGTTCCAAAGTCTATGGAGGCTGAGGTGATTAAAAATGGTCACGAACAAGGGCACTTTTCAGTGCAAAAAACTATGCATCGTATACAACAACATTTTTTTATACCTCATTTGGAGAAAAAAGTAAGTCAGGTTATATCTAATTGTATTATATGTATAATACACAACAAAAAACTTGGAAAGCGTGAAGGATTTTTAAACTGTATAGATAAAGGAGAAGTACCATTACACACTCTTCATGTGGACCATTTAGGTCCAATGGACGCAACGTCAAAACTATACAAACATATTTTTGCTGCTGTAGATGCATTTTCTAAATTTGTATGGCTGTTTCCAACGAAGTCTACTGGTGCTGAGGAAGTGGTTAGAAATCTTAAAATTTGGTCAGATGTTTTTGGATACCCACTTAGAATAATAAGCGGTAAAGGATCTGCATTTACCTCTAATGTTTTTGCTTAATTTTGTAAAGAAAACAACATTGAACATGTTTTGACTACTACTGGTGTTGCTCGTGGTAATGGCCAAATAGAACGAGTTAACCGTTTAATAATATCTATAATCGCAAAGCTGTCAACAGATGACACATCAAAGTGGTATAAATACGTTGGTCAGGTGCAGAAAACTATAAATTAATGTGTTCATAGTACAACAAAGTCGTCTCCTTTTGAAATAATGTTTGGTGTTAAGATGAACTCAGATGTCAGCGATAAGATTTTAGATATGCTTCAAGAAGAACTTATTACCGGTTTTCAAAAAGAAAGAGAGAACCTGCGTGCAGAGGTCAAACAACAAATTATTAAAGCTTAACAACAATACAAAATTAATTACGATAAAAAATGTAAACAACAAAGTGACTATCAAATTAATGATTTGGTAGCTATAAAACGTACTCAATTTGTAGCTGGGAAAAAACTTGCCAGTGAATTTTTGGGAACATATACACTTTTTTGAATAATTTTTAATTTCAATAAATCAAAGTCCATTTATTTACATAATGTATTGTTTTTCAAAAAGTTTCAGATAATTTCTTTGACATTATATTAGGAAAAGTAAGAAATGTTCATACATATTGCGATATACCAACCCGGGTAGATAATATTAACTTACGTAGAAAAAAAGACAAAATTAAAAAAAAGTAAGAAGTTCTGCAGTAAAATCATTTGTGTTTGCATTTTCTGCTTTAAGTGTAAATTTTGATAACTGACTCGGCGGCACTTTCAGATTTGATGATTATATGCAAACGAAAGTCGCTTTCTCTACCCGGGTAGGGATTATGAAAGCGAAGGTTAAACTCGAAAAAAAGTCCCAGGTATCGATAGAATAAAAAACAAAATGCTACAAGAACTAAAAGGGCTATTAGACACGCATACTTGTCTGCAGACATGTACGATGGCATATCAAAACTCACTGTCTAATAGCATGTATGTCGAGTACGTCAGACATGTATGTTGGTTTTCAAACATATTTGATTTTCTGATGTCTCTCGCACACCAACATACACACAACATATATGTTTACTGAAGTATGCCGTCAGCGTTCGATAGTGTAATAGCAAAACGCAAAGTATGCCGTCGTACATGTCTGCAGACAAGTATGCGTGTCTAACATATACATATGTATATGTTTCAAAAAAGCCATACCAAAGTATATGTATACCAAGTAGATGAAACTAAACAGCTGATTCATTTTTTTCTCGCTTATTTTTAATGTATGATTGTCAAAAGCTGTTTACGATTTTCGTACGCCATTTTGGTTTGTTTTGTTTTGTTATACATAATTCTACAAATTGTTTTTGTTTTCTTCATGTTGTTCTCATCTCTTTTTGACATTCATCCAATATTTTTACACAAACAAAATACATGGTGCATCTACTTGGTATAAATTTACTTTGAGCCATACTATTGTAAATTGGATTGGATATTGACGTGACTGTCGGTAATACAGTGCGACGGTATTACAGCACTCAGGGTTGGAGCTTCATTACATTGTGCTATTTTACACTGGATTAATTATGCTGGCACAACATGACAGTTTTGGCGAGAGGGGTGAAGAGAGCGGTTTCTCGTTGGCACAATTTTTCAACCAGCCTCAAACCCGCATAAGCAGCACAAAACTAATACATACACACTTGCGAATACACAGGTTCTGTGTTTTCTTTTTTATAGACCATATTTAGTCGTTGGTTAGCTATCGTCGAGTGAACATGAATTCCAAAGAATAAGGGGGTTGGTCGCGCCAACAAACTTTATGCATTTATTTTTCAATAAACCAGGATGAAACATTCTCAATTCATTTTTATATTTTTGTATAGGTATTTTATTTTATTTATAAGCAGAAAATAATTTTTTTTTTTGTAAATAAGGCGGTTTATGTTTATTAATTGTTAATTGATTAAATTTCTCAATAAATCTTTTAAAAAACATAAAATTTTTTAACGATTAGTTATAAAAATTCTCAGAATTTACTTAAAAAACTACAAAAGTTCCAAGAGAATCAATAAGTACATACACAATTAAATTAAAAACTTTGAAAACTGTTGGCTAAAGTTTCTTTATTATGTGAAGTAATTTAAAAATTTTTTATATTGATGTTTAAAATTTTCCATCACTGCAAAAATATTCAGTAAATTCGCTTCTTATACTTGAAATTCCTCCTAAAATAATTGCCAATTCATCATCACTTATTATTCTCGCAATATTTCTGCCAACTATGTTCCGTAATGTGCACAACGAAAGACAAACGTCAAATGAATAAAGAAACACTAACACACATAAAGCTGAGTACACGTATACATTATATGCCAGATGAATTAGTCTAGTGTAATTTGGAAAGAACAAAAATTGTGCGGCTTAAAAATTGTTCCAGTGTAAATATGCTCATTGAAAAACAATATTTTTATCTTTCGTAAGAAATAAATTTTTTTTTAATAAAAATTATCCTATGTTACTTCTAATAGCTCCAAGAATATGTGTACAAAGTTTCATGATGATCGGTTTAGTAGTTTTTGTGTGAAACATTAACTTTGTTAACCTTTATAAGCAGGCATTTTGCTAATTGTTTTACTTCGCCGATATTTCTGCTAACATACGAAGGGGCAATGTTGTTTATACCTAATCCATATCCTTATCCTTATAAGTTGCTAGTTTATATTCTGTTACAGAGTTTATTTTTATTTGTTCTCCATAATATATATTTATATGCTTGACCGCTTCCTTCCAGTTTCATTTGGCGGTACATTCCATAATGATGATATCAAAAAGATCTCTTTGGAGTTTAGGTCATATGAACATGGCATCGTTTAAACTTCTGCCATTTGCTGTTTTAGCAGAAGCGGAAAACACTACACGCAATTTTGTTATTAAGCTGATCTCTCTCTCTTAAAACAAGTTGACGTGGTAAATAATAGTTGTTACTGTAAGTTTCCCTTACTTTATTCATATAACCGAGATTTAAATACTCATTGATAAATTTTTTGTCGTTTTAGGTTTTATTCTACCATTTTTATCTAGTATATTTATTTTTTCGTCGTATTCCTCGCAGAAGAGTGTGATGACATCTACCACATTTTTTACAATTATCTGTATTATTTGTAAATTTGTATCTAATTTATGACGGTTTGTTTATGTGTGTGCAATAGTAGTATTTGCAGGAAATCTCAAAATAAAAGCACAAAGTTAATTTCTTTCCGTAAATCCCGGTTAGAGCTATGCTCATTAGGTATGTATGTACATATATACCTAAATAAAATAAATTTCATGAGCTAAATAACAATGATAGGTACCTATTATAAACCTTCAATAATTTTGAAGCATCGAAATATCAAATTTAACTTCAAATATCTTTGCAAATTTGCCACATAGGAATGCATGATGTACATACATACATACTACTTTAAAAGAAACCTTAAAGTCTTTGATGGAAAATGTCACGAAACTATTTAAGCTACGCAAAATTTGGAACAAAATTAACAAGAAAACTAATCAAAATAAATAAATGTAAAAATACATGTGAGTGATGTACATTCAATCAAAACAAATGGAAAGAGGCTCTTTATTCGAGTACCATTTTTATACATGATAAAACAAGTAGCATGAATTCGTTTGTATTCTTTTTTACGTTTTTGTGTTTTACTTTATCTACAACTTGTACGATGTACCTATATATGTTGAATAGTATTTTATAAAGAAAGTTCAAAAAAAATTAGTTCATATGAAAACAATAAAAATCTATTCCCATATGTCAATATTCGGATGAAATCATATTCTCCTTATTACTGCACTAACTACAAAACATGGCGGTGCTGCCAGTATCAAACTCTAAAAATTGTTCAGACCATCCGACCAGATCGGAAATATTGCATGAAGCTTTATTTTAAAAGGTAGACTTGTTATCGTAATAAATAATTTCGTTTTATTATTAACATTCTTTCATTATTAACAGCCCAATACCATTGTTGCACGATAATGTCGTTGAATTTACCAAATTGGGCTACAAAATACATGACCGTGTCATAAGGCCATCTTTAGTTTGTGTTTAAAAATCCTAATAGCTTAATATTGTTTTTTTTTTAAATTGCGAAAAATTTTCCCCAAATTAATTACTTATTTAAATGAAAATAGAAGCATATTTTATACTTTAGTAAACGAAACAAAACGTTTTATGACAATTTTATTGTCTATTGTATTAAAAAAGAAAAACAAACTCATATTAATAATAATCTACATATTTGCTGAATTCACAAAACCACTTGTATCATTGTATCGAGTGTATTATAGTAAGGTGACCAACTATTTTTTATTCAAAAAAAGTACACTTTGCAAGTATTTCATAGGTGAAAAAAAAGATGAAAAAACGATAAAAACTTTATTTTCTTTTAAAAACATATTTTTCTTCGGAGTGGATTTTTTTTGTTAAATGAGGATGTTCGTCTAATAATGTAGCCACATCCGAACAACTTTCATTTTGCATATTAAATTTGACTGTTAAGACGGCAGATAATGTTTTTACAGAAAGTTGCGACTTCTCACTGTTCCCATCTTTTGTCAAGTTCTATATTCTCACCGTTCCATTTCTTCAATTTTTCTTCATTGTCAAAAAAAGCTGTCTACAAAACAAATAAAATGTGGTTTGTACATATGTATGTATTTATTGGTTATGCAAAAACAAAAAGCATAACGTAAACAAAAATATTCAAGATGCCGGCCAAAAATGTAAGCAACTTTTGACAAGATTGCGCAGTTTACCATTTTTTGCAGATTATTTAACGGTCAAAACACAACCCTACAAAAACCATATTCCTTCTAGGGCAGACCTGATTATTAGACCATGGTTTTCTCTAACTTCAAATTAATTAAACAGAAAGGGAATTCCCATAAAACTTTTCCGTACATACTACGCATACGTCAAGGCTGTCAGGCATGCCGTAGCAGTGATGCCAACTCTGAAAACATCAAAAGTAATGTGCATGATGTAATAAACAAGATGGCAGCGCTACGAAAGCTCACTATTTTTGGCTCTACTTATTAGGTCGCTTCAAATGTCAAAGAGCTGTTTTTCTGGTTATATTTTTGACAGCTTAAGTTAGCTAGCCGTTACTTTTTCTCGTGCTGCCAAGTTCTTGTTTTCTCCTGCTGCCACCTTGTTTATTACATCATGCCACTGTGAGCCCATGGAAATAAGGTAAAAACGGGTAAAAATGAAAAAATGTTTTAGAAAAACAAATGAGTATAAAATTATACAAATGAGTACTTTCAGAGTACAGTATTTGAAAAGAGTACGGTTTGCGAAAAAAGAGTACAAAACTCAGTAAATGAGTATAGTTGGTCACCTTAATTATAGTATCATATACAATAGTGTAAAATTTGTTGTTGGTAATTTTCATATAAAAAGGAAATACACCATTACACTTTTATTTCATATGTTTTGCAAAAATCGTATTTCATACAATACTCAGAGAGTATAAGTATATACTCTCAGAGAGTATTTGTATGGCGCTTGTTCTTCTTTTGTCCATCAATACAAGATTCAAGCCGAAACAATATACACTAGCAGCTTTATGTATAATGAAAAATTGGCATGAAGTTAGCATAGAGTTGAATTATAATACTCTGTATAGCAAACGGCTAAACTCTTGTTAGTCAGTTGCCAAATATATGCCAACTTGTGAAAAACAGCTGTTCAGTGTCAAAATTTTTTCATAAACAAAAGAAAAAGTAAAATTTTTGTATGCGAAAATAAAAAAAATGGAAACTTTAGACTTTTTGGATAGTTTGGACAATTTTTCACCTCGTCGTCGGTCAAGAAAAGTGTATAAAACGAGAAGAAATCCATTTTTGGAGTACAGCGAGGAAGAGTTTCGTGTTAAGTACAGATTCTCCAAAAAAATAGCAAAAAATTGATAGAACTTGTTGAAGCTGATCTTACAGGTAAAGGTACAAGGAAAGGCGGAAGCATTCCTCCGCATATACAAGTTCTGGCGGCTTTAAGGTGTTGGGGTCGCAATAGTGTGCAAGATGACTGC
The DNA here is from genome assembly GCA_947311025.1 of Lypha dubia. Lineage (NCBI taxonomy): Eukaryota > Metazoa > Arthropoda > Insecta > Diptera > Tachinidae > Lypha > Lypha dubia. The sequence continues at coordinate 44,613,543 of OX371263.1, read as the reverse complement.
GCTGAGTACCATGGATTCACCCAGTCCACAATGAGCAGAATATGTGCAAAGGTTGCCCAGGCGTTTGCAAAAAAGGGAAAGGATATGATTAAAATGCCAACATTAGCAGAGGAGCAGATCAGGGAAATGGAGAAATTTAGAACATTTTCTGGATTCAAAAATGTTATAGGGGCCATCGACTGCACGCATATTCGTATGAAAGCTGTAGGTGGCGACGATGCCCAATTATATATAAATCGAAAGGGTTATTTCTCTCTGAACGTACAGGTATTTATATAAATTTGGTGACAAAACGAATTATATCAATTCATTTATAAATACGTATATTTATATCTAGGTTGTTTGTGGCGCTTCATTAAAAATAAACGATATTGTTGCCTGCTGGAGGGGAAGCACACACGACTCCAGAATTTTTAATGAAAGCAAAATAAAAGAGCGATTTGAAGAAGGTGCGCTTATGGGCCGATTAATTGGAGATGGTGGTTACAAATGCACTAACTATTTATTTACACCTGTGCAGAATCCAAAAGATAGGAAGGAAGAAAATTACAACAAAGTGCATATAGCAACGAGAAATGTCATTGAAAGACTTTTCGGTGTTTGGAAAAGCAGATTTCGAATCCTTTTGGATAAAATGCGAATTTCGAGAAGCAACGGAAAAATACTTATTGTGGCTCTTGCAGTTCTACATAACTTGTCGATTATGTATAATGAGGAGATCTTTGGTAGGGCTATAATTATTAAAAATTAAAAAATATGAAAAATGTTTTTTTTTTGTAGACGAAAATGATGTCCAAAACAACATTTCACCCATTGAAATTTACCAGAATGGCAGTGAAGATGAAAATATGTCTCGCAGTATTTATATTCAACAAAATTTCTGATAAATTCTTCTGAAGCTATGTAAGTTTAGCCGTCTTAAAGTTTTTAAATAAACACTTTATTGTTTTTTCAAAGTTTATTAACAAAATTAATTAATATAAAAACTAAAACAAATAACAATTAACTTCAATTCATAACAAAAATAATAATAAAAAAAGATTTATGAAAAAAAAAACCATTCACTGTTTCATTAAAATATGTACAATGAATATAGAAACTAAAACCAAATAACAATTCACTTGAATAATATAACTAAAAAGAGATCTATAAAAAACAATTCATAAAAAAACTTTGGGATCTAAAAGGAGATTAATAAAAAACATTTTTAAAAATACTTTACGCTGTAAAGAGATCATACAGGCATGTGATGGAAATCGAAAACGAAGCAATTTTGAAACTTCTTTTTGATACACTTTAAATCCAACTTTTACAATTTTTGTTACAAAATCAGTAGTTTTAATACAGTAATATTAACATAATACATATTATAAAATGATCAAAATTGGATTTAAAGTGTATCAAAAAGAACTTTCAAAATTGTTTCGTTTTCGATTTCCATCACATACCTGTATAAAAACAATTCATACAAATATTACAGGCACATCATATTTAATTTTAAATTTAAAAGAGAAATGAAGAAGTGCTTTTTGCTATTTAAATTTTAAATAGCAAAAACTACTTCTTCATTTCTCTTCAAACTTTCAATTTCTAATTTAATTTTTTCAACCTTAAGGGCATGCTCCTCCTCCGAGTATTTAATTTCTAATTCTTTCTACTTAATGCTTAGATCCAACAGCTTTATTCTTTTTGAATTTTCACTTTCGAATTCATTTTCACAGTTCATGCTTCTTCTTTTCCTTTTTAAGTTAATGGTAACTTTTTTTCCTTTATTGGAGTATCACCTTCTGTATCACACATTTCATCATTCGTTTTTATTAAAACGTCTTGAATACTCAAATCAATTTCTTGTGTGGATGTTTCGTTCACTTGCGAATTGCTGTCATATACATTAAAGTCTATTTCGAAATGCTTGGGTAGTCTTAAAACCAGCTCCTCTTCCACGCTACTTAAAGGCTTAGGAGCAGGGCCTCCACCTGTTTGCTTTGTTTGCCTGATAAAAGCAGAATTATTTGTCTTTGCAAAAGACTTTGTTTTGCGCCACTGGTTTTGGATTTGATCCAGCGTTCTGCTGTGCGCAGAAACTTGGTTAAATAGTTGATGAATGCTACTCCATGCCTCTTTCTTCTTTTTATTTGTATTCGTGTCGATTCGTGCATCCTCAATAATTTCCAACTTGTCCAAAGCAAGTTTAGACAACAAATCCTAAAATGTTTGTTGGTTATTACGGAATAATACCATAAAAATACACTTTATTACTTACCTTTTCATCCTGTTGCCAATTCGCTGATCTTTTTGGCTTTTCCATGGTTGAAAATTTATTTATAATTATAACTTACTTAAATTTAATGCACTTTTGTGAATTTAATTACATTTTATGAAATTTATTTTGTTATGTAGGGAAAAAAGAAATGTCAAAATCAAGGATGATTTAAGCAATTTTAGTTGTATATTTTGAGCAACATCACTGTGATGCCACACTGCATTATTAATTTTCAGAGTTGATCTATTAAAAGATAGCAGCCGTTAAAAGTTCATTATACATGAACATTCTGCCAAGAAGCTGCTAAGGCTAACCGATATTCTAGTTGGCAGCTCGTTGTACGTAGTGTATAAACTGTGGCTAATAAATCATTATACATAAGGCTGTAGGTGTTCACAAACATATAAACAAACTTGTATTTCATACAAGATATACGATACAAATTGTTGTGAATTATTTTATAAGTTGTATGTGTAAATATTGCAAAATATTAAACAAAAATGTTTTAAAGAAGTTTTGTTTGAAATGTAAAAATCGAACTAATCTTGTTAACTTTTTCGTTATATTATCAACAAGTCTAGTGATGAAATTGCTTGATAAAAAATAACTTCTTTTTATAATTAAATTTCAAGAATTTAATTTGTTATGAATGAAAAAGAAAGAACATTTCCACAATTTAAAAATATCAAAATTTTGTTATTATTCTTTTGGAAAGCGAATAAGTTTATAAAATAAAGGGCCAGTTAAAGCTTAGTTTTAGAAAATTATTAATTACAAATATATTTTATTTTACTTTGCCATAAAAAATTCTTAAACACATTATTCTTATTTTAATGTACAACTCAACAAGTCGAGTACTGCATGAACGCACGTTAAGCAATCCGATTGGAGTGTAAGGGATTTCCATCCCTGATAAACACAACACTTCTTAAATACTTTATTATACAACTATTTTATCTGATATGTTAAGATGATAAAATATAGATAAGTTGAGATGACTGAATAAAGGCAGAGACAGTCTGCAATGAACAAGAAAACGTGTTGGTTAATTTGGGATAAAGAGAAATCATTACATGGCGACCGAGACAATATGAATCATATACAGTCTCTAAAGTTTGAAAATAAATTGTGTGCATTTGTAAAACATAAAATTCAAGTGCAATTTTTGAAAAAGGCCGTTGATATTTTATGCCAATGACGTCAAACTTTCATGTACACATGTTTTGCATACTATTTTAAAAAAAAAAAAAAGAACAATCAGTCAATGATATTCGTAGATAATCAAAAGGATTTAGAATCTGCCACTGAAAAATTATCAGAAATTTAGCTGATATTAAACAAAAAAAGTCCAAGATAAATACTGATATTGTGAGAAAAGGTGTAAAGTTCTTTTAGATCATGTGCACGAGGGATATGAAAAAGATTGGTGGGAATATTTAGAATGACGAGATGTTATTCCATCAACAGCTCGTAAGTGATGTGGTAATAAATTAAAAAGAAATTCATTATATGTAATTATAAACAAAAAGAAAATTAATTTAAAAGAAAACCAACCACATATTTTACTATAAAAAAACAAAACAAACAACAATAAAAAAAAACCCATAAAAAGTCTAAAAAAAAAGTAATCATATAACAAAACTGTACAAAAATAAGTGGAAAAAACTGGAAAATTGGTACAGTTGTGTCAAAAAAAAAAAAAAACCATTTGAAAAAAGTTTAAAAAATAAAACAGAACAGTCTCAACACTTGGTAACAAAAATAAAAAAAATGAATCTAAAATTATAAACCGAAAAGAAACTCAATAAGAAAAGAATAAAAACGAAGAAAAAAGCAGCTGAAAAGAAAATTGAAAAAAAAAACAAAATGGAAATGAAACACATAAATCTTGAATCTTCACTACCAAAACCACAAAGTGAAAACACAAATAACAAAAACTACAAAAATACAAATATATATGTATGTAAATGAAATGGAAATTAAATGAAACAGACACACAAAAAGAAAAAAAAAGCATATATAACAACATCTAAACATACATACATATATACAAAATCAACAGTGGTAATGAAAAATATAGAATAAATAAAATAAAAACGTTGAACAAAAATACTACATGGCATTACATTAATTACATAAATTAACCAAACAACAACAAATTAAGAAATAAAAACAAAATACGAAAAATCAACAAATTTATACAAGCAGATCCAAAACGAAGAAACTAAACTCAACAAAAAAATGATAACAACAAATATCATTAACAAACAACAATTCAAGGCAAAATAAATACTTACAAGAACAACAGAAAATTTTACAACTAATTCAAAAACAACAACAGCTCAGTTTCTACAAAAACGACAAAAGGTGCAGCAACAGAACAAGCAAAAGCAGGCATAAAAACATAACATACAGCAGCAGAAAATAAATCAACATGATGACAGAAGCGAAAAAGAAAAGGTAAAATGCATGTGCAACAGGCTGGACGGAAATTTATCATACACAAATTTTTATTAACATTTTGTAATAATTTAAATATAGGTATTTGTAAGAGCATATGTTTGTAAATTTTTTTTTATAAAATAATTTGACAATTATATAACTACATAGAATCAATAAATAAATATTATTGGAAAAACGTAAAATATATAAAAAAAATTTCACTTACATAGTTACAAACTAAATTTAAGTTACTCTACTTAAATGTATGTATACCTAACACTACGAAGCTTATATATATATATATATATTTATGTAATTAAAATTATTCTAAAGTTATTTAACGTGAATGCATAACACAATCATACCAATAAACTTAAAATTAAATTACATAAGTACATACATATACATATAAATGAACAATATACCCTACAGCAAACATAAAATAAATAAAATATTTTATTGAAATAAATAATTAAAAATTGAAAAAATATAAATACTTTATTAAAACACATGCTATTAGTTTTGCAAAACATAAGTATGTCAGAATTTGATAAAGAAGTATTTAACGATCTGATTTCCGATTTCTATAAAGTAAAAAAACGTATTTTGCAAAATAGGCCTCTTTCTACTAAACAATCTAAAATTAACGAATATATTGAACTGCTCATTGATAGTTACAATAAAATTTTACACTACACTAGTTTACATAAAGCTGAACTATCAGCTCCTACAAAGACTGAGACATACAATAAAATAACACGTTGTAGAGAAATTTTAATTCGATGTTTTGGAAAATTAAATTGTAGAACAATAGTCCCTCATAACATATATTCGCTCGAACCAGTTACAAGAGAAATAGTTTCGGAGTCTGAGTTGGAAGACAACGAAGAAGGTCAGGAAAGTGACAGCGGGAAAGACGAAATAAAACAAAATTTTGTAAACAATATTCAAGGTGTGGACAAGGTAGATACAATCATGGCAACAATAGATCAAAAGAAATGCTTTATTACTATGTGTTCTAACATAATTAGGGAAAATTATGACGGGAATCCACTCGCACTAGAATCATTTTTGGATAAAGTTAATTTAATTGAAGAATTAACAGATGAAAATTTAAACGCTACTTTTATATCATTCATAAAAGCAAAGTTAGAAGGCAAAGCGCGTGAAGCCCTACCAGAAAATGTTAGTACGATTGAGGAAATAAAAAATGCATTGAAACAAAAGCTAAAACCGGATAATTCAAAAATTGTAGCAGGTAAAATTGCTGCTTTACAGATAAGAAATAATAACTATTCAGAGTTTTCGAAAACAGTAGAAGATTTAGCAGATGCTCTTAAAAGATCTTTAGTCATAGAAGGGATAACTAAGGCCAAAGCACATGAAATGGCCACTGAGCAAACTGTAAGTGTATGTAGATTAAATGCTAGGTCTAATTTAGTGAAATCAATCCTTGCTTCGACATCATTCGCTGATCCTAAAGAGGTAGTAGCTAAATTAGTCGTTGAGCAAAGTAATGAAGCTAGCGAAAGACAAATCTTATCATTTCAATCACGTAACAGCAACTCAAACAATTTCTCTAACAGAAGCAATTCTAGCAACAATTCTTTTCATAGTAACAGTTACCGGCGTGGCAATGGGTACCCACGGAACAATAATAATAATTCGGGGAATTATAATAACAGCTATTCAGGGAACTATAACAGTAGCCAGGGAAATTATAACAATCCAAATAGAAATGGAAGCCAATTTAGACGTGATAACACTCGTTATAATAATAATACTCGTAATAATAATAATACTCGTAATAATAATAATACTCGTGGCAGGGGTAATTCAAGAAACAGAAACGCAAGGACCCTGACTTTAAACGCACAGGTCCCTCAGCAGGAGCTGTTGGGGGAAGTAGAACACAATTATTAACCAAAAACGTATATACAATTAATTTAAATTTTTCCGATTATATCAATGTAAAATGTACAGAAACAAACAAATATAATAGTTTCTTGGTCGATTCGCAAGCGGATATCTCCTTAATAAAAATATCCTGCATAAAACCCTACGTCAAGATCAATCAAGATCAAATAATAAATATAACAGGTGTAACAACCCAGTCCATCTCAACCCTTGGTACAATTTATACAAACCTTATCGTTCAAAGTCACTTTATTCCTCAAACACTACATGTGGTAGATGTTGATTTTAATATTCCATCCGATGGAATACTCGGCAAAGATTTTTTGAAAATATACAAATGCAACATTGATTATAATAGTATGGCAATATCGTTTTGGTACAATAACAATAAATTTAAAGTTCCCATTAAACATGGTACAACAGATGATAACTGTACAATACCACCTAGGTCCGAAGTTTTTAGACTATTCAAATTAAAAAACGTACATGAGCCAGTTTTTATAGACACCCAAGAACTTTGTGAAGGAGTGTTCACAAGCAGATGTATTGTTGATTCTAAAACACCAATTCTGAAAATAATAAATGTAACCGATAAATTCAAATGCATACAAAACTCTATGATAATATATGACAATCTGACTAACTTTAACATATACTCGTTTAATGAAGTCAAGCCAGAAATTGCTCGAATAGAAAAACTTAGGAAGTTGTTGAAAAGCCAAATGCCAAAGGAAGTAGAGGATCAATTATTGCCTCTCTGTGAAAAATATGCAGATATTTTTTCATTAAAAGATGATAAAATGACTGTGAACAATTTCTACGAGCAAAAGCTTAGATTAAATGATACCTCACCAGTTTATATGAAAAATTATAGAATGCCATATACACAGAAACAGGAAATAGATAATCAAGTAAAAAATTTATTAAAAAATGATTTAATCGAGCCAAGTCAATCGAATTACAACAGTCCATTGATCTTAGTACCAAAAAAGAGTAATAATGATCAGAAAACATACAGAATGTGCGTAGACTATAGAGCAGTTAATAAAAAACTGATAGCAGATAAATTTCCACTCCCAAGGATTCATGATATCCTAGACAACCTTGGACGTGCCAAACACTTTTCAATATTAGACCTCTATTCTGGATTTCATCAAATCCCACTCCACTTTAATTCTAGAGATATTACCTCATTTAGTACTAGTTCAGGCTCATTTCGATGGAAAGTATTACCATTTGGGTTAAACATCGCTCCTAATTCATTTTCACGTATGATGTCTATAGCCTTTTCAGGTCTACCACCAGATCAAGCCTTTTTGTATGTGGATGACATAATTGTCATTGGGTGTAGCACACAGCATCATCTTAAAAATCTAAAAGACGTGTTTAACATTTTCAGAAAATTCAATCTAAAAATCAACCCATATAAGTGCAACTTTTTTAGACCAGAGGTCACATTTTTGGGTCACAAGTGTACAGCAAAAGGTCTTCTACCCGACGATTCGAAGATAAAAACTGTTGAAAGGTATCCTGTTCCAACTGACAAAGACGCTGTCAGAAAATTTATTGCGTTCGCAAATTATTATAGAAGATTCATTAAAAACTTCGCCTCGTTGGCAACACCTCTAAATTACATAACGCGTAAGAATGTAAACTTTGTTTGGGATGATAAATGTCAAAAAGCATTTGAAGGCCTAAGGTCAAGTCTAAAATCTCCTAAATTGCTACAGTACCCGGATTTTACCAAAAAATTTGTTATAACAGTTGATGCATCAAAAATAGGTTGCGGGGCAGTCTTAAGTCAAGATTTCAATGGTGATGATTTACCAATTTACTTCGCATCTAAATCTTTTAATAATGCTGAACAAAAGAAACCAACAATTGAACAAGAGCTTTTAGCTATTCATTTTGCTATTAAACAATTTTGAATATACGTTTATGGTACAGAGTTTACGGTTAGGTCAGATCACAGACCATTGGTATATCTGTTTAACATTAAGGATCCATCATCAAAATTAACGAAAATAAGACTAGAATTGTCTGAATATAATTTCACAATAGCACATATAAAAGGTAAAGACAATGTAGCTGCAGACGCCCTTTCGCGTATCTCGATAGATGAACTGAAAAACGCAGACAAACAAATTTTTTCTGTCACAACACGAGGAATGTCAAAACAAATCCAAGAGAAAACAATAGCAACAAATGCTACCGTAGGAAAAATACCGATTTACGATAAATTCTCTCATAACTTTTCAACAAAAATTCCAAAAATTAGATCAGAACTCTTCTATACCAATAAAAAATTAACAAGATTATGTATAAACATTTATAAAAAGTTTAAGTTGGTACTATATTTGAACATTTTCATTGAAAACGAAACGTTTGATTTAGATCAAATGCTTTTGAGGCTCCAACAGGAAGCTGTCAATCAAAATATTCAAATTATAGAATGGCCAAAAGACGATATATTTTTTCAAATCTGTAACATACAGAAACTTAAAGACCATGGCATAAGAATTTTAACAGAATTAGAAATTATGTTAACTAATCCTATTCAACAAGTATTTAATAAAACTGAAAAACAAAAATTAATGACCGTTTATCATAATGATCCACTCTTAGGAGGGCATTGTGGATGGAAGAGATTATACGCAAAACTGAGAACGAATTTTTTTTGGAAAAATATGTCTAAAGACGTAGCCACCTTTGTAAAAAACTGTCACAAATGCAATCTGAATAAAGTTAAACCTGGAAACAAAAAGAAATTAGTTTTAACACCAACGCCAGCACAAGCTTTTGATATAGTAATTTTAGACACAATAGGTCCGTTTACGGAATCGCAATTTGGAAACAGGTACGCTCTGACATTAATGTGCGATTTGACAAAGTATCTGGTGACTACAGCAATACCAGACAAAAGTGCAAACACTGTAGCCCGTGCAATCTTTGAAAATTTTATTCTAATTTATGGTTCAATTAATACAATTAAATCAGACTTAGGCACAGAGTTTAAAAATCAAGTATTGGCTGAACTATGTAAATTATTAAACATTGAAATAAAATTCTCAACAGCATATCACCATGAGACATTAGGCACGGTAGAGCGCAATCATAGGGTTTTCAACGAATATTTGAGGGCATACATCAACGAAAATATTTCAGACTGGGATACATACCTAAAATATTTTACATTTTACCATCACACCACATCAAATACAGTTTTTGAAAATAAATTTTTGCCTTACGAACTAGTTTTTGGAAAAATGCCAAGCATGCCTAAGGAAATTATAAAAAATACCATTGTTCCACTCTATAATGTCGAAAATTACAGTAAAGAAATCAAATACCGCTTACAAAAAACACACATTCTAGCAAAAGAATTGATAGAAAAGCATAAAATGAGCAATAAAAACCTCTTTGATAAATATGCAAAGCCGCTGCTTGTAGAAATCGGGGACAGTGTATTAATTCAAAAACAGCCATACGACAAATTTAAAAGTATATATGAGGGTCCGTTTATTGTTGAGGAAATAAATGACTGTAATGTAACAATATATGACAAAATAAATAAGAAAAAGAGAACTATTCATAAAAATAGGTTAAGAAAAGGGTAAACAAAAAAAAAAAAAAATAACAAATTATTTTTTTGCAAACGAAAAGCAACATAGTACATATAATCCGTAGCAAATATTTTGTTTATTAACAAATATTATTGAATATTATAAAAAAAAAAAAATTAAAGATAATTATGAGAAATATATACATATGTTTGTACATATAACAGAAAAATTTTATTTCATCTCGTATATAATATATGAAATAAAAATAAAAAAGGCAAACAAAGGTATAAAAATTTAAATACTTTTAATATATTAAAATACTAAAATGAATAATTTAACAAATATTGTATCGTATGTAAACCATAACAAATTTATTAAATTTTATTAATAACAACAACAAAAAAAAAACAAAAAAAAAATTAATTTTTATAAATATGTGATACTATTTACATAATTTAAAAAAAAAAACCCCAAAAGCAAACTAAAATTTTTTTAAATTAATTTCTTAAAGAAAAATTGAAAAAAGAAGTAAATAAAATATACAAAAATATAAAAAAAAGCAAGAATTAAACAAGTTCTGGTACCGCTTGTTTATTTCTTCCTTTTTGAAAAAGGGAGGAATGGAGAGTTGTTAATACTTTATGTACAATATTTAATACTTTATGTACAATATTTAATACTTTATGCTAATAATAATTTTATGTAAAAACTAGTTAATAAAATATTACTTCTTTTCTTTTTAAATAAAAAAAGGGAGGTGTAAGGGATTTCCATCCCTGATAAACACAACACTTCTTAAATACTTTATTATACAACTATTTTATCTGATATGTTAAGATGATAAAATATAGATAAGTTGAGATGACTGAATAAAGGCAGAGACAGTCTGCAATGAACAAGAAAACGTGTTGGTTAATTTCGGATAAAGAGAAATCATTACAGGAGTAAGCACTGGGGTACGACAGGGATGTATCCTATCTCCGCTGTTATTCAATATTGTATTGGATTCAATTATGCTTGCAAGCAACCCGAATAAGAAGAGGCATTACATGGGGTATGAATGGTCGATTGGAAGACCTTGACTACGCTGATGATATTTGCCTTCTCGCACATAACTTTACCGACATGTCAGCCAAATTGGATCAGATACATCAGCTAGCATCTGGTGTTGGTCTTCATATTAACTTCGACAAGACTAAGGTACTACGTATCAATTCGACTAATCTCTCCAAGTTCAGAGTAAACAACATAGAACTCGAGGATGTCCAATCGTTTTGCTACTTAGGAAGTATCATATCAACAACAGGCGGCTCACGTGATGATATTGCATATCGCATAAAAAAGCAAAACAGTCTTTTGGTGCATTACAAAGAGTGTGGAAGTCATCACAAATACATATAAAAACTAAGCTTCGCCTTTTCTCCTCTAATGTTCGCTCTATCCTGCTATATGGATGTGAGTCCTGGAACTCTACTGCAAGCGACATCCAATCCCTGCAAGTATTTGTTAATCGTTGCTTGCGAAAAATTTTACGAATATTTTGGCCGAACGTAGTTTCCAACAGAGACCTCTGGCAAAGAACAGGTGAAATACCAATCCGCATAGAAATTGCAAAGAGGAAATGGAGCTGGGTTGGTCATATTTTTAGAAGACCCCATGATGATATATCAAAGATGGCAATTGACTGGAACCCTCATGGCAGCAGAAGAAGAGGTAGACCCGCTAACACCTGGAGAAGGCAACTAGAATCCGAAATTAGCGAAACAAGAAGAACTTGGTCTGAGATCAGACTAATCAACTAAAAAGTTCAATTGGAGTGTATGCTTCTATATTTTTCAAGAAGTGTTCATCAAATATTGTAGTAACTATTGGTAATCTTTTTAATATGTGCCTCAAACACGGAAAGTTTTTAGATCAATGGAAGCTCTGTTGTATTGTTCCAATTTTTAAATCTGGAGATCGTAGCCTCATTACTAATTATAGGCCCATAGTCAAGCAAAGCTCATTTGCAAAAATTTTTGATAGTATTTTAAAAAATAAACTTTATGACCACGTAAAGAGTTTTATTTCTTGTAGGCAGCATGGTTTTATGCCGAACAGATCTACTACTACTAATTTACTTTTAATAACTCGAGATATCGTAACTGCAATGGAACTTAGGTCTCAATGTGATGTTATTTACATTGACTTTGCAAAGGCATTTGATACCGTTAGTCACTATCTTTTGTTACGTAAGCTAAATAAGTTTGGTATTTCCGGAAAGATATTATTGTTTTTTCAAAGTTTTTTGCATGACAGGAAACTTATAGTAAAAATTGGAAATACTTCCTCTTCCGTAGTGATTGATGCATACTCTGGAATCCCTCAGGGAACACATATTGGTCCATTGCTTTTTATACTTTTTATTAATGATTTACCTCTATGCTTTAAATTTGCGAAGTGTTTGTTATTTGCCGACGACTTAAAACTATATTCTAGTATTGTCAATCAATATGACTGTGAAAAATTGCAAAGCGATATAGACAAGCTGTCAGTTTGGTGTTCTGAGAATAATTTAAATATAAATTTCTCGAAATGTTGTATAGTCTCGTATACACATATTATCAATCCAGTTGATTTTGTTTATTCTATTGGTGGCTGCCAACTTAAACGAGTACTTGTTGTCAAAGAATTAGGTGTAATATTCGACAACAAGTTAAGTTTTAATAAACATATAGATTTTATTATTTTTAAGGCTTATGGTATGCTTGGTTTCATTAGGAGGAATTCTATAGATTTTAAGGACGCATATACTCTTAAATCTATTTACATTTCTTTAGTTCGAAGTATTTTGGAATATTGTTGTGTTATCTAGAATCCTTATCAATTTGGATCATCCAATCGTATTGAGCGCATTCAAAAAATATTTACAAAGACTGCTTTAAAGCTAATATGGACTTTTGAAACACCATCTTATGATGTTAGGAGGAAGTTTCTTGGTTTGCAATCTTTAAGCGATCGTAGAACTTGTTCTTCATTAATTCTTGCTTATAATATATTATCTGATAATATTAATTGTCCAGAAATTACAAATTATTTTACCATATACAACCCTCCTAGAGATTTGAGAAATAACCGTATGTTCGAGGAACGCATTCTTAGAACGAACTATGGAAATAATGAACCAATTGCCAGATGCTTACATTTATGTAATAGCTTTACTCCGCTTTTAAATTTTAATATAAGTTATAATATGTTCAAATTGTTGTTATTTAAATATTATAATTAACCACGATAAGTAATCTGTAAGAATATGATTCTGTAGATGAATAAATAAATAAATAAATAATCGCACAGGACAGATCCCGATGGAAGAATTTCGTTACGGCCCTTTGTTCCAATTCCAAAAGTTTTGGTTTGACAGCCAAGAAATCTTCAATTGTTTTTGGAGCTATTTTAGTGAAAGTTGTTGAACATGAGGTATTAAAATCTTGGAAGTATTTAAATAAACTGCAGCCGTATTAGATAAAGGTGACAAAGTTGTTGTGGTAGTTGATGTTTGCATTCTTATGGGCACTGGATAGTTGTAAGGTAAAATGGAAGTTTTCAAGTTCATGTTATTATTTATTTCCGTATCTTTTGTGACTTTGTAGGTACTCTGTTTGATTTTCTTTAATTAATTTGGAGTTCTGTTCTTGATTTTCTTTGGAAACTTTTTTACCGTTTTCTGTTATTCTATCAAGCTCAGGGTAATCGTTATCTTCGATTCTTCATCTTGTTTATAAATTATATTATTTTCATGCATGTAATTGGCTAAACGTTCGGATAAACAAATATTATTTTCAGGCAATTTTGTAGGTTCTGCTAATTGTTTTGCTTTTCAATTAGCTCCGTCAGCTCCTCTTTTTCACTATTTAATTCATAGTCATCACTGGAATCCTCATTTGCTATAACACTTAAACCCTCATCTTTTACTTCTAGCGGCTCTTCAATTTCATCAATTCCATAAATTTTTTTTCTGATTGTAAGACCCCTTTTGCACACGCAAAGCGTACTTTGACAAAGTTTTTTCAGTTTTCTTTTAAACTTTGTGTGGTGTTCAGACACACAAAGTTTTGTTTTACAAATTCTGTTACATTTCTTTGTTTTTCTTGATGTTTTTTTTTTTATTTCTCTATATATACGTATACACATATTTACATATATACGTTACAAATTCAACTATGTATAAATGACGAACGAAGAACAAAGAAACTTTGCGAGAACATAAAAGCCTGTACTCACCCCCATACTTCTTTCCCTTCTCTCGAACAAAATCAAGACTTTGCAAAGCAGTAATTGAAAATGAGGCACAATTGGGCCATTTGTGACACTTTTGAATGTTTGATGGCTCTGTGGTACATTCTAATCTATTTTGGCCCTTTCAGCTCAAAATTCAACTAACTGCTTCAAATCGTTCCAACGGGTTGAAATGTACATTTTCAATGTAATTTTCTCCCTGTTTCGAAACCTACTTTTGTTTACAATATTGTTTTGTTTGTCAAGAAAAAACTCCTTATATTTTTTGCAAACCTGTCTTGTGCTAGTACCCAAGGAGAATTCATTACAGATGAACTTGTAAGTACAGCTGTTAACTTTTTTTTACATTTTCATCATTGTCGGATGTCAAAATACACTTTTTGCTTCTTGAGTTTGGCATTGTTCAATGATTTTGTTACATTTTCTACTTGTTTTATTAGTGCGATCACCTGTTATAAATTCGCCTTGGCTAGTGCCAATATCAAGTGAACACAAAAAAACTAAGTAGACTGTCTAACGGTAAAAAATTCTTGAAAAATAAAATTTCGTGTTGCTTTTGAGTAATGGTATTTGTTTAAATTTATTTAAAATAAAACACATATACTGTATTAGTATTACTATTGTTTTTATTTAAATAAAAAGCTTGTTATCAAATATATTATAAAAAACTTTTGTTGGCACTTGCGATGCTATTTTGGCCCTTTTAAATTGTCAATTTGGCCCAAAACAAAAAAACTCAACATCCAAGACTCTTGCAAAGTAAACTTTGTGTTCGCAAAAGGGATCTTATTCACTTTGCATTTTCAGTTTCTACTCTCGTAGTGTACAGCCGCGTTTTTATAATCGTCGCAACTGAATATTAAAAATTATTGTAAGTTTAAATCCCAAAAAAAAAAAAAATACAAAACATTGATTAAACAGTTATTATACTGGTTTTATTTAATTTTTAACTTGCATGTAATATATATAAATAGCATACACAAACTCCTATAGTGTACACAAAAAAAAGAGAACTCTAAGAGTCTCTTTCACCAATTCTATTTAAATATCAATTCATATTTAGACGTAGTTATTCATTTTCACCAACATATTCTCCTTACACATTTAAAAGCTGTTTAAATAGTCAGCAATCTCCATTTAAATACTGATTTTGCAACTCTGTCACAACAGCTGTCTCTAGCGACACATACATAAATTGTTTGTTAACAAAAATTAAAAATTTTCAAAAATTTGCTTACAATTTGTATAAAGCTAAAAATATATAACAAATCAAAGTGATGAAACTGATTACGATTACGAAGTTATTGTAAAAGTTTTTGCCGAACGAAGGCCGCGAACAATAAGAGAACGACGTAATTTTTTACATTTTACGTTGAAGAGGACTTCATATGTAGATTCCGTGTATCCAAGGAAGCAGCATGGACAATTTTGGAATTAATACGCCACAAAATAAAACATAACAGCAATAGGTACATACATATTTACATAAACATTTTTATCTTCTGGATATGAATACTTCGAAAAATATTATACCGTTGTAGAAACCGTCCAATGTCCCCAGAAGAAATGTTTCTATTGACTTTCAATATTATGCAACTGGATGGATGCAGAGAAAGAGTGGTGATTTATGTGGCGTTTCAAATAGCTCCGCTTCAAGAGTTATAAGAAGAGTTTCTCATAACATTATCCTGCTGAGATTAAAGTTCAATGACATGCCTTAGGTTAGGTTAGGTTAGGTTAGCAGGCTGCTGGTAAAGGGAAGATTAGATTCCAGCTCACTTGGGTCCTGATGTGGTTCCATTGTGCTACCTGTAATGAAGGAGAGTGATAGAGGAAAGGAAATTAGAAGAGTCGGAAGAAGAGTAGATGAGGGATGGCCATAGAGGAACAAGAGAAGAGTAGAAACAGGTGGGACAGAACTGAAGCAAGGGGTTGTCTTGCAGAACGGCCAGGATGTCGAGCCCCATATGGGGCGAACCATCCACTGCTCCTGATGAAGGAGCTAAGACAACCGAGTTCCGTATTTGAGAGCTCGGAGAGGGTACTGAAGGATCTGCTTCCTAGGAAACGGAGGCGGTGATCCTTCATAGCTGGGCAGAGGCATAGAAGGTGTGCGATGCTTTCTTCTTCTTCCTCGTCATTGCAGCTGGAGCAATACTCATTGTATGGTAGACCCATGCGTCTGGCATGGGTTCCGAAGGTGCAGTGTCCCGTGACCGTGGCCACAAGATTGCGCAATTGCGGTTTTGGAAAGTTCAGCAGATTTTTGGTTCTGTTGACATCTATGCAAGGCCATAGGGTCCCTGCTGTGGTACAGGATGGTTCATGAAACCATCTTGCTTGTGCCTTTTGCATAAGGGGTTTCTCGATTCGCCTCCAGCAGGCCAAGAGCGGAAGACCACAGAAATTGTCAATTTCAGCGGCCTCTAACTCTGTACCTCTCCTGGCCAGATTGTCAGCGATGACATTGCCCGATTTTTCTCCATGTCCCCGCATCCAAATAAGGGTAACACTAGAACAATTAGCCACTGTATTAAGTGATTTCCTGCATTCCAGGGTAAGGAGGGATGTTGTGTACACACCCGAAATTGCTATTATTGTAGGTTTGCTGTCGGTTATAATTTGAAGAACTCTATTTGTTATCCTATAGTACCGTAGCCAGTTAGTTGCCTTTTTGATGGCGGATATTTCAGCTTGTAAGATACTACATTCGTCCGGGAGTCTGAAGGAAATCCTGATCCCGAATTCTTCAATGTAGACACCCCCGCCAACCCTGGAGCCATCCGTGAACACTCGTAGGGCCCCATGCGGTGTAGGGGGGAGGTCCTCCGATAGAGAGTAGTTAAATTCTCTATAAAAGGAAGGTTTTGGAATGCAATAGTCGATGAGATATAATAAAATTGTTTTATTTAATTTTATTTTAGTCTTAGAGCTTGTATAGTTGGAGCTCCTAAGACTGATGATTTATTAATTGATTTATAAACTAAATGACATTGGCTTATATACTAATTATGAGAATAATTCTTAGGGGTACATTAACATAAGAGTAAAAGAATAGAAATATATATTATTGTTGGGTAAGCATATTTAGCTTCCAAGTATTTATGTATGGCACGTGTTCAACAGTTTTAAAGTTCAACGAGTGCATACTTAAAAGCAACAGATACCTTGTGTAGCTTATATCTACAATCAAACAACTGCAGTTAATAAATGTGATTCATTTAAGTGCATTGTGCTGCTGCACTTGATTAACTGCACAAAGTGTCAAATTACCGACACACACAAAATATCTTGCTTGCAGTTTGTCAATGCTTGCATGTTGCGGTACTATTGAATCGCAATGCATACTACACACTGTTGGCCACATGCTACACCTCCATCCCTTACAAGAATGTTCATGTAACGCTAGTTTTATGGACATTCTTTTACAATTAGTTTTTAATTAGTCTAAGTATAAGTGTAATATAATATTTATTTTGTTTTTAAAGAAAAGAAAAAAATAATTATAATGTTTAGATTTACTTATATTCTAGTTTTATAGTAGTATGGCCGTACAATGAGATTTAATGTTAGTTATTATTATATATCTTAAGTTTATTTTTATGAACTATTTGTTGTTTATTTGTTTTCTTATCTTCTATGGTAACATTATTTCTTAAATCTATTTTCTTAATTTTATACGGACCTTTATATTGATTTTCCAATTTATGCCCTGAATTATTCCTAAGTAGAACTAAATCTCCTATTTTAAAATTATGTTCTAAAATATTCCTATCATAATTTAATTTTTGTTTTATTTTATTTTTATCTAAAAGTTTTTGCGCGCGCTTATGTGCTA
This sequence comes from Lypha dubia, assembly GCA_947311025.1. Lineage (NCBI taxonomy): Eukaryota > Metazoa > Arthropoda > Insecta > Diptera > Tachinidae > Lypha > Lypha dubia. Next base: position 44,595,242 of record OX371263.1, on the reverse strand, counting down.
CTTCTAACCTAAATTTTGCCTCTTTGGCATAGTTATCCACATTGTATAGTGGTGTCACACAATTTACTTTAGCAAATTGTCTAAAATTGTTTGGTAATCTTGAAAATACTAACTCATAAGGACAGTAGTTATGTGCCGTTGATGGCGTCGTATTAAAGCAGTAAGTGAAATATTTTAACCATTCGTCCCAGTCCGTTTTGTCCATAGATATATAAGAACGAACATATTCGTTAAAAGTTGTATGACTTCTTTCTATTGTTCCTAGTGTTTGATGGTGATGTGCATTGGAAGTCATATTTTCAATTTTTAGTAGTGTGCATAGTTCCGTCAGTATAGAATTTTTGTACTCTGTTCCCATGTCCGAAATGAACGTTTTCATTGGACCATAGGTTAATACAAAATTTTCAAATATCACTTTTGCGATTGTTCTTGCAGATTTATCTGGTGTTGGTATTGTTACCAAATATTTAGTAAGATCACATATTAAAGTAATTGCATACTCATTTCCATTAATCGATTTTGGAAATGGCCCTATTGTATCTACATACACCGTGTCGAATGCTTTTTCTGGTGTTTCTGTTATAGTCATAGGACTTTTATTATGGTTTACTGTTTTTGATTTTTGGCATTTTTGACATGATTTAACATATTTCGTTATGTCTTTTATCATATTTTTCCAATAGTAATACCTCTTTATTTTTTCTATTGTTCTATATATTCCACAATGTCCTCCCTCTATCGGATCATCATGGTATTTCAGCATTATATCAAGAATTGCCTTAGCATTCTTATCATTTATATTGGTCACCTCATTAAGTAGCGCTACTTTTAATTTATTTAAATATTTATTGCCCATATTTTTAAATTCATTTATGGAGATAAATTCGAAAATTTTCTCACTGGGTGCCATTTGTAGTGTCTCTACACTAAGTTTACCGGCCACTTTCTCAAGCCTTGGGAAAAATTGTCCTAGGTCAATATTCCCATTAGTAAACAAATCATTTATATTTATATATGTAATAATAGATATTCCTCGTTTGATGTAACATTTTACAGGAGTAATCTTTAATTTATAGTACTTTCTGACGTCAGTGTTCTTTAGTGGTACATATATATTGGGCTTTTTATCATTATTTTTAATTTGATGCTAAATATTTTCGGTATTACTTTGTTGTTTCTTTTTATATGCCATTGATCTTGTTGTAATTTTTAACACCGTATTAGTTTTTATATTTATATCTTTTAAGTCATCAATCGTTATTCTTGATAATGCGTCTGCAACATAATTATCTTTTCCCCTAAGATATTCTATAGTAAAATTGTATTCTTAAAAATCCAACCTCATTCTTGTTAATTTTGAACTTGGGTTTTTCATAGAAAATAAATATGATAATGGTCTGTGATCAGTACGAACAAGAAAATGTTTACATTATATGTATGGTCTGAAGTGTGTAATAGCCCAATGGATAGCTGTCAATTCCTGTTCAATTGTAGATTTATTGCTTTCACCTTATGGTATTGGTAATTGCTTTCCATCATATTCCTGTGTTAATACGGCTCCACAAGCTTGTTTGCTTGCGTCCGTCGTTATACAAAATTCTTTTGTGAAATCAGGGTATTGAAGTAGTGTGGGTTTTATTAGAGCTTTTTTCAGATATTTGAATGCATTGTCACAATCTTTAGTCCATTCAAATTGTACTCCTTTTCTTGACAATTTCGTTAGATGTCTGGAATATTCTGAGAAGTTTTTGATGAATCTTCGATAATAATTACTAAATGCAACGAATCGTTTTGCACTATCCGCATCCTTAGGTGTTGGATAGTTTTCGATAGCTGCGTATTTACTATCATCAGGTAATATCCCTTTGTCTGTACATTTGTGTCCAAGATAAGTAACTTCTGTCCTGAAAAATGAACATTTTTCTGGATGAAGTTTTAAGTTGTGTTTTCTACACAAATCAAATACCTCTTTTAAATTTGAAAGCATATGTTTTTCTGAACAACCCAAAACCACTAAGTCATCCATGTATAGGAAAGCCTGGTTTGGTTTTAAACTAGCAAAAGCAAGTGTCATCATTCTTTGAAACGAATTTGGAGCTATTTTTAAACCATACGGTAATCTAGTAAATCTGTATGAGCCATTGTTTGTTGAAAATGATGTTAAGTCCCTAGATTTGTTCTCCAAGGCAATTTGGTGAAAACCTGACATTAAGTCTAAACAAGAAAAATATTTTGCTCTGCCGAGCTGGTCTAGAATATCGTCTATTCTAGGCAATGGAAACTTATCTGCAATTAGTTTTTTATTTATTTGTCTATAACAAGTCTCCATCTTTTCTTATCAGAATTGGGCAGTGATTTCTTTGGTACGAGTAATATTGGACTGTTGTACTCAGAGTACGAAGGCTCTACAATTTGATCATCTATTAGCTTTTTGACCTGTTTATCTATTTCTTCTTTATGTGTATGTGGTATACGATCATTTTTAATGTATACCGGTTCTTTATCTTTTACCCTCAACTTTTGTTCATAAAAATTATTTATTGTTATTTTTTCTGATTCCAAACCGAAAATATCACTGTATGTTGAGCATAATTCTGTTAATTTATTTTTAAATTGTTCCGGGAAATTTTTCTTCAAAATATTTAGTATTTCGGATTTTCTTGATATATTTTTGCAAGAATTTTCTTTTATTATATCATAATCAGAGATGTTTTCGGTTTTTATGTTACTTTTCTTAATTTTGGCATTAGTGTTATTAGTGTTTAGAAAACGAACGTATGCTTTATCAGTGTTAACTATTGTGTTTGGAATGAAGACGCCTGGTGCAATTTCTTGATTAGGAATTAGAATTTCACTGTTTAAATTATTAAATTTTATTTGATGTATTATTTCACATCTTGGTGGTAAAGTTATTTCGCTACTGTTATTTGTAATTGGTATATTGATTGGGTGTGGTATATTAAATGGTCTTAGGATAAGGCAATCATTGTTTTTGTTAAAATCCAACATGCAATTATACTTTTTCATGAAATCCATTCCAATGATTCCATCGTATGGTATTGGAAAGTTATTGTATACCACTTGGAATTTATGTGGTATTAAAAATTTTTCGAATTTTAGATCAAAAAATATACTTCCCATTGATTTTATATTGCCCTGTCCTATTCCACTAAATACTGTAGTGTCATTAGTATTTATTTTATTTAATCTGAAAAATTTTGATTTTATTAGAGAAATATCAGCACCAGTGTTTACCAAAAGTGTGAGTGTAGTGTCGGTATTATTTAGTTGAACATATTTAAAGAAACTTAAGTTGAGGTTTAGATGATAGATATTTATTGATTTTGTCTTAGGGGAAATTTGGAGTTTTCCGAATCATTTTGATTAGATTCTGTTGCTCTTACGTAGTTGTTGTTCCTACGGTTATTGTATCTTTGGCGGTAATTGTCATTATTGTTGTTATAGCTGTTATTGCTATTATTGTTACGTGGGAAATTATTTCTTCCACGCAACCGTGTATAATTGCCACGATAATTGTTATTGGGTCTATGTTTTTGCCCATAATATAGTATGGCATTCTGTTGGCCTGTGGCTTCGGTGCAGCTATTGACAAATTTACTTATAGCATCATTCATGCTATTGAATTGGCCTGCCTCCATGATAAGCTTCACTTTATCAATGTTGCAGTTTTTGGTAAGTGCTTTAACAGCGACTTGTGTTGAATATTTGGTTGCTAATTCTGATGGTAATCCATCTGTTATATATGCACTTTCTAATGATTTTGCTAAACTTTCAATTTCATTGCAGTAGGCATTCGCCGTTTTACTGCTTTGCTTAATGTTCATTATTTTCGCAGATATTACTTATACTTATTCACCTTTAACGGTTTGTTGCAACTTATTTATAATGTTTATTATTGTTGCTTCATCGTTGATAAGATTTCTTGCAGTACCCTTTAATTTTGTTTTTATGAGGGATACTGCTGTGGATTCGTGTTCTCCTTTTATTGAATTTAATAACGATAATGAATCTATGAAAGAGCGTAAATTTTCTGCTCTGCCATCAAAGTCTGGAATTAGCTTTGAGGCTGTATTTAAAAATTCCACTATTGTTTGGCCCATTTTAGCATTTATTGGTTTAGTTCTGAATTTATGAGGTGAATTTTCGTGGATGGATGTTGGTAGGTCAAGTTCTACCCCTTTCTTAGCTGCCAATTTGAAAATTTTTTCTTTTAAATCTGCAAAGAATGCATCTGCTGCTGTTTTGTGTGAAACTGTAAGTCTATTGTAGTGCACATTAAATAAAGTTCTTATTCTTTCCAAGCAACCTAAAAGTTTATCGAAATGTATTTTTATTGTTTCTTCTTTTGTAGGTCTGTCAATGTTTAGGCATTTATAAGAACGGTCAAAATCTTCCTTTATTAATCTGGCTTTGTTAAGTATTTCCTGCCATTCCATAAGTATAATTTAATTTAATGTCTCTAATTAGTTTTTCTATTTTTATTTCGCTGCCCTCTTTTTCTGTTTTCTATTCATTATAAAGGACCGTGTAAAAAGTTATGTATAATAATTTTATAAATTTTTCTTTTAATTTACTTTATTCTTATTATGATATTTTATAAAAAATCTTTAAAACGTTAGTTTTGGTTTAATATTTATTTCTTAAAGTTTCTAGTAATTTTTCAATATGGGAAATTTGCTCCCATATTTTTGTGGCTCTTTCCCAGCTTGGTGGCTGTTCATTATTTACTTCTCTTAATAGGATGGCCCTATCACGTTTTAATTTATTTGAGTAGCCACCTCTACGTTTTGGCTTTTTTATCTTGCCTATTGCTGTGGCTACTTCTTCTTTCTTTTTTAAATGTCTCTTCTTATACTCTTCTATGGTGAGTGGTTTTGGTCCCACTGACGGCATAGTAAAAAAATTTTACTTATGAGATTTTCTTAATGATCTCTTCATGTAATAAAAGGTTAAAAAAATTTTTTTTTTTTTGTTTAGTCTTAAGTTAATTTGAAAAATAGAAAAAAAATATTTGCCACGAGCGGTTAACGCTTACTGGCCCTAGTGTGCGACTTTAGCGCACCACTTTTAAAATAAATGTTTTAAATACATATAAAAAAATTTTGATGTTGGGCTCCTTTTGTCAGATCATTTGGGCTGGCGTTCTTCCCCATTTTATTTTTGGTGCCTCTTGGCCAGGCGGACCTTTATTTTTTCCAAAGTCCCATGTTGGGGTGCCTTTTGGCTAGGCGGACCCTCTCTCTAATATATCTTTGTTGGGATGCCTTTTGGCTAGGCGGACCCTCTCCTTCTGCTCTTGTTTCTGGGTGCAAATCTAGTAGCACTCCAAGAAAACTGGCAGGATCGCCATGTAATAAAATTGTTTTATTTAATTTTATTTTAGTCTTAGAGCTTGTATAGTTGGAGCTCCTAAGACTGATGATTTATTAATTGATTTATAAACTAAATGACATTGGCTTATATACTAATTATGAGAATAATTCTTAGGGGTACATTAACATAAGAGTAAAAGAATAGAAATATATATTATTGTTGGGTAAGCATATTTAGCTTCCAACTATTTATGTATGGCACGTGTTCAACAGTTTTAAAGTTCAACGAGTGCATACTTAAAAGCAACAGATACCTTGTGTAGCTTATATCTACAATCAAACAACTGCAGTTAATAAATGTGATTCATTTAAGTGCATTGTGCTGCTGCACTTGATTAACTGCACAAAGTGTCAAATTACCGACACACACAAAATATCTTGCTTGCAGTTTGTCAATGCTTGCATGTTGCGGTACTATTGAATCGCAATGCATACTACACACTGTTGGCCACATGCTACATGGTCTTTACAATGCTAGCGTAGCCCCATGGTCGATATTTCCATGCGTCAGTTGTACTAAGTCGTACCGCAGTGCGTAGTGCTAACTTCCTAGCCAACAGATCAACTGGAAGCCAGCCCAGCATAGCAAAAACAGCCTTTGTGGGCGTAGTTCTAAGGGCACCAGTTATCATGATTGCCATTAAGCGGAGAGTTCTCTCAATTCGCTGTCGGTTTGTTGCCAAGTCCAGTGCTTTCCACCAGATTGTTACACCATAGAAAAGAGTTGGTTTGATAACCGTTTCAAATATCTAATTAATCCCCTTGGGACTTATGCCCCAGGTGGGACCAATGGCTTTCTTGCAAACATATAATGCCGCTACGGCTTTTGTGGCACGAGCATGAAGATTGTCTCTCCATGTTAATTTATTATCAAGGATAATGCCTAAGAATTTGGCTTTATCCGATAAGGCTAGTGTAGTGCCATTTATTTTAGGTAGAGTGAAAGTGGGAATTTTGTATCATCTAGTGAAGAGCACTAGTTCCGTTTTGGTTGGGTTGACGCTGATGCCGTTCTGTGAACACCATTTGCAGACCTCGCTAAGTGCATCTTCCAGCATGTGCGTAATTGTGTTAAGATGGAAGCCCGAGATAGCCACTGCCACATCATCTGCATATGCAACAGTAATTACGCACATGGACTCCAGTTTTCTAAGTAGAACGTTTATTGCCACATTCCATATTAGAGGGGATAAGACACCACCTTGTGGCGTACCTTTGCGGGCGTACCTGGTAATGCGTGCTTCCCCCATAGTAGATGTGATGGCTCTGCGTTCAAGCACATTCTTGATGAATTGACATAGTGACTGGTCTATTCCTAGCTCTGTAAGAGCTTGGGTAATAGCATCCGAGTTGATATTGTTAAAGGTGCCCTCAATGTCCATGAAGGCCGCTAGTGACCCTTCAATGTGACCTACGAGCGAATCTAACGCCGTTTCAACCGATTTGCCTTTGGTGTAGGCGTGTTGATTGGCTGATAAAAGATTTCTGGCGATTGTTATAGTTCTAATATGAACGTAGATCAATCTTTCTAAAGTCTTTAAAAGAGAAGATGTAAGGCTATAGGTCTAAAGTCCTTTGCCTTCGATTGCGATGCTTTTCCCCCTTTTGGGATGAAAATTACGTCGCATTTGGTCCATTGTTGCGGAATGTGGGACCAGTTAAGACATGCTCTGTATGTTATGAGCAGCCAGGGTGTCACAAGGTCTAAATTGTGTTGAAGATCTGCGGAATGATTCCGTCCGGACCAGGTGATTTGTACGGATGGAAACTTTTAATAGCCCAGTGAAGTCTATCAGTTTTTATTGCTACGTTCGTCATGCTCCGGGCAGGAGGGAAGCGTTTTGTACCTCCATAAAAGGGGAGCAGCCCGGAAAGTGAGTTTCCATTAGGGCTTCTAGGGACTCCAAGGAGTTAGTGGTCCATTTGCCATCTAGTTTCTGGATGAATCCAGGTACGGATGGTTGTTTGGCCAGAATTTTGCGCAGCCTGTTAGTGTCGGAGAGGGATTCCACATTTCCGCAGAAATTTTTCGAAGACTTACGTTTTGCGTTTCTAACCTGATTTTTAAATTTATTCAATGAGGCTTTGTTCTTTGTGCCCCATTAAAGAGTCTGCGGCAGCTCCTGCGAGACTCTTCTAGGCTGACAGACCACCAAGGTAGTTTGCTATTTTTGCGTTGTGTGGAAGATTTGCAAGAGATTTTTGTTGCTTCCTTAAAAGCGTTAGTTATGTTATATACTTATTATAAAAGGTGGCAACACTAACTAGCAGTAGGCAATAACTCTGTACCGACTACAATATCAATATGGCTAATAAAACTCACTCTTAAACTTACACAACATGGTGTCAGATGTGGATGTTAATAAATTAACAACTATATAAAAGTAAAAAGAAAAAAAAAAACTTATAAAAACCAGATAATATAATTGAAAAAAAAAAACAAAAGAGTAATATAAAATATTTTGTGCAAATCAGCTAAAAATGAGTGTTGAGGAGCAGAAAGCAGCGGCATCTTCTAAAATGGAGTCTACAAATGGCGGACAGTTTTTCGCCACTACGTTGGCGCCTATTAAATTGAAGTCTGCAAATCTAGCAAAAGAGTGGAAAATGTGGCACACACAGTTTAGAATTTTTATGACGGCTTCAAATTTGGAGTCACAACCTGATAGACGTAAAGTGGCCATGTTGTTACACCATCTACGTGGAGAAATCCTAGAAATTTTTTATTCCTTCAATGAGGATGTTGATACAATCAAATACACAGATTTGATTGCAAAATTTGATACATATTTTATGCCAAAAAAAAACATTGCAATGGAGCGCCACAAGTTTTTCATTTGCAAACAGCAGCCAAATCAAACAATCGATGAGTATGTCACAACATTAAAAAACTTAAGTTTTAACTGTGAATTTGGCAATTTGCGTGAAGATCTGGTCAGAGATATTTTTACCTGTGGATTGTCCGTAAAAATGGGAAATATTCGCGAAAAACTTTTGGCAGAAGGAGGAATTCCATTAGAAAAGGCTATTGGTATAGCGAAGTCCATGGTCATGGTCAAGGAAAATATTTTAAAACTGGAAGATAATTACGAGCAAGAGGAACCAATTGTTAATGTGTTGCGTAAAAAACAAAAGGATACAGATTTTAGCAGACACAAGACAAGTAATTGTAGTCGTTGTGGACAGAATCACAACAATAGGTGCCCAGCTGAGAAAGAAAAATGTCATAAATGTGGTAGAATGGGCAATTTTTCTAAGATGTGCTTTACAAAAAGGCGGTTTGTTAAAAATGTCAGCGTTGATAAAGATGGCGATTATAATAAAGATGGCGATTATCATTATGCTAAAGATGGCGATGGCGAGATTGAAGAAGAACAAGATTTATTTATCGGCTCTATTACAAAAGTAAAAACAATATCGGCAACTGAATGGAATATTGAGGTTAGAATCAACAAAATGAAAATGGTATGTCAAATAGACACTGGGGCGCAAGCCAATATTATCTCAATATATATTTTAAGAAATATTATGCCTAATTATATTTTAAAGAAAACACATATAAATATTTTTACATTTAGTGGTGAAACATTACCTGTGTCAGGAACTGTAGATCTGAAAATAAGTTATTCTGAACATGTATATATTTTGAAATTCTTTGTGGTAAATATGCATTGTAAAAACATTATTGGCCTTCAGTCAGCTATAGAAATGAGTTTAGTAAAAAATGTAAACGGGTTATCATTAAATAATATGATTGAAAAGTATTCTGGTGTTTTTTCTGGTCTTGGCCTCTTAAATGAAGAATGTAATTTGAAAGTAAGAGAAGAAGTTTCTCCAGTAGTTGAACCAGTGCGTAAAATTCCATTCAGATTATATGATAGATTGAAAGTGGAATTGAATAGAATGGTAAAGCTAAATGTGATAAAAAGAGTCACTGAACCAACAGAATGGGTTAATTCGATTGTACTTGTATCGAAACCGAATGGAAGTTTGAGACTTTGTTTAGATCCGAGAAATCTAAACAAAGCAATTTTAAGGCCACATTTTCCTTTTCCTAACATTGAAGATTGCAAAGCAAAACTTAACGGTTCGAAATATTTTTCATCACTTGACGCTAACAGTGGTTTTTGGATGGTTCCATTGAATGAACGATCTTCAAAATTATGCACATTTAACACGCCATTTGGGCGCTATCGATTTTTGAGACTACCCTTTGGAATTAATGCCGCACCCGAAATATTTCATGAAAAAATGGTAAAATATTTCGGTGATATTCCAGGTTTAATAATTTATATAGATGATTTTTTAATTTATTCTTCCTCTAAAGAGGAACATCTAAAGACTCTGAAAATGGTTTTTGAGAGAGCAAAAGAAGTCGGAATAAAGTTTAACAGAGCTAAGTGCAGAATCTTTCAAACAGAGATTAAATTCTTGGGTCATGTTTTTAGCAATTTTGGGATTAAACCTGATGCACAAAAAATTGAATCTATAGTTAAAATACCCAAACCAAAAAATGTCAAGGAACTACAAAGATTTTTGGGCATGATAAATTATGTAGGCTCATTTATTGAGAATTTATCTTCTAAAAACAAAAATCTTAGGGAACTCTTGAAAAACGAGATTGAATGGCATTGGTCAGAAGCACATGAAAGGGAATTTGAGAATCTGAAACGTGAAATAACAGAGTCACCTGTATTGACATATTTCAACCCTAATAGAAAATTAACATTAAGCGTTGACGCATCAAAATTTGCACTTGGTGCAACAATTATGCATGACAAACAGCCGATTGCGTATGCATCTGTCTCATTAACAGAATCCCAGCAAAATTATGCCCAAATTGAAAAAGAATTATATGCAATTTTGTTTGGATGCACAAGGTTTCATCAATTTGTTTATGGATCTAAGGTACTGGTTGAAACAGATCATAAGCCACTAGTAACTTTGTTTGAAAAACCGCTGTACAAAATTCCCCATAGGCTTCAAAGATTCATGTTACGTCTACAATTGTACAATTTGTCAGTTGTGTATAAACCAGGAAAAGACCTGCAAATAGCAGATACGCTATCTAGAGCTCCTTTATTGGAAACAACATCTGAAATGGATGAGGAAATAGCCCTACATTGCAGTTTTGTGTCTTCGTGTCTAGAGATCCCGTTTGCAAAGATAGAAGATCTGAGAGAGCACACAAGAAATGATGAAACGTTTAAAAAGATAGGTAAATATGTGACTAATGGGTGGCCTAAGAATAAAAAACTAGTCGAGTCAGATGTAATGCCTTACTTTAAAATAAAAGATGAAATTTCAATGTTAGGAGAAATTCTACTGAAAAATAATCAAATCTTAATCCCTAAAAGTTTACGTAGCTCAATTTTACTGAAAATTCATGAAGGACATTTGGGAATACAAAGATGTAAGGACTTGGCTAGGCAATCAATTTACTGGCCTAATCTTTATAATGATATTGAAAACGTAGTTTCAAACTGTGAAGTTTGTATGAAATATCAAAATTCAAAGACTAAATCAGAAATGATTTCTCACGAAATAGTGGAACTGCCATGGTTTAAGCTGGGATGTGACCTTTTCGAATTTAATAAGAAAATGTATATACTTGTGGTTGATTATTATTCGAAATATATCGAGATTGAATTACTTAATTCTGGATATAACAGTTTTCAAGTTATTGGAAAGTTGAAATCAATTTTCTCCAGACATGGTATACCTCATACTTTAATAACCGATAATGGTCCTCCATTTAATTCTAAGGAGTTTGTACAGTTTTGCAACAGCTGGGAAATTGATCACAACAAATCTAGTCCATATTTACCAAGATCGAATGGGTTGGCAGAACGTTCCATTCAGACCATTAAAAAATTGTTGATAAAATCACAAGAGAGTCAGTCTGATCCATATATAGCGTTGCTTCAACATAGAACAACACCTAAAGGCGATTTACCCAGCCCGGCGGAACTGTTAATGTCAAAAGCATTAAGGACGAAAATTCCATCCTTGATGAAAAACTTAGAACCGAAAATCATAGACAAAAACAGATACAGAGAACAGTTGAATTCACGCATTCAAAAAAATAAAGATTATTACAACAGCACAGCTAAAAGGGCAAAACCAGTAACCAAAGGAGATTTAGTAATGTTTAAGAAAACACCAACAAGTTGTTGGTTTCATGGACAAATTACAGATACTTGTAAAGAACCAAGATCATATATAGTGAAGGATAACAATGGTAATCTTTATAGAAGAAATCAAGACCATATTACTAAAACTCCAGAAAACAACAGTTTAGAATACGATGGGAAGGATCCTCAGGATAATTACCCAATAATTAATCTATCAGGCAATGTTGAAAACAATATTGAACATAATGTTAAAAACAATGTTGAAAACAATAATGAACATAATGTTGAAAACAATGCAAAAAGTTATACTACAAGAAAGGGTAGAATTGTGAAAATTCCTGATAAACTGAATTTGTGAATTGTACTATAGAAATAAGTTTGTAGTATATTACATAAGTATTAATTTTTATTTTTATTCAAACATAAAGGTGTAATATACTGTATTCAGTCTATTGATTGTTTTATATTACATATGTATTAAGTTTATTTATTCAAACACGAAAGTGTTATCTACTGTATTCAATTGTATTAGGACTATTGTTTATTTTTATTTTAGAATTTTAAATCATATTTAAATATATTAAAGGGAAGATGTTATATACTTATTATAAAAGGTGGCAACACTAACTAGCAGTAAGCAATAACTCTGTACCGACTACAATATCAATATGGCTAATAAAACTCACTCTTAAACTTACACAACAAGTTAGATTATTGACAGCTTTTTCTATATCAGCTACTTCTACTATGTTTGGAGGATGTGCAATTGAGTTGGTGAGGATATTCTTATGTTCCTCCCAGTTCGTTTTATGCCTATTTACGAAAAGCTTGGTGTTTCCGGTTTTTATGCTGATATTGAATTCAATATAGCGGTAATCTGAAAAGGAGCAGTCAGCTGAGACCCTCCAGTCCCTAATTATATGAGCGTGTCTCGCACTAGCAAGTGTAATGTCTAGTACCTCTTGTCTGTTTGAGACCACAAAAGTTGGTTCTGAACCTCGATTCAGCACTACTAAGTTTTTCTCAATAATGAAATCGAATAGACCCTCACCGCTTTCGTTGGTATTTGAGCTACCCCAGATGTGGTGATGTGCATTTGCGTTCGCACCCAACAGGATTGGTATGCCTTTCAAGTTGGCGTTGTGTGCCATTCTGTGGACCAGATTGTGTGGTGGTTGGTCTGCATGATCATGCGCCATGTAGCAGGATAGGATCCATATGGTGGATCCTCCTGTCTCCCATGCTGCAGTTACAGTGTCTTCATCACTAAAATCGGAGAGAATGAAGATATTGAGATTTGCTTTTGCTAAGATACAGGATCGAATGTTTTTATCGTTGTTACCTGTTTTTGTTGCATACAGCAGTTTGTAGCCAGTGGTGCTAAGTCCAAGTATTTTGCCGTTTTTGGTCCACGGCTCTTGGACTAGCACAATGGCCTTCCCTTTTTCTGAAAGGCGGAGGGTTAATGCAGCTGATGCTGCCTTAGAGTGCAGCAGAGTGACCTGTAGCACTTTCGCCATTGTCCGCGTCGGGGTCATAGACAGCATTTGCCTCGGCATCACCCTGACTCGGGTTCAGGAGTGTGTTATGAGTCATTTTCCCCTAACCAACAAAGGTATCAGCAATAGCAGAACATACGCTGCATACACATACTGACGTTGAGTTATTTTCCCTCAACCAACAAAAATACTGACGTTATTACCAGAAATTTTCCTACAGACATATGCTGACGTTGCAATACCGCTGCATACATATATATGCCAGTAATTTTCCTACAGATATATGCTGACTTTGCAATATCGTGAGAACCGCAATCGGCTGGAAGTTCCACGGGTATGAATATGCTAAATTTGCATACTAACACACTTAGCAATATCGCGGGAACAACCACGCCGGCGGCAGCGAACGTCAGCAACATCGCTCAATCAGACAGCGAAATTGAGAATAAAAGCGGAGGGTGTTTTGGTATGGATGGTCTGTAGAGTCTTGGCTGAATAATAGAACAGAGTGATATGCAACAAGTAGTTTTACTAAACATCAGCCTTAAAAAGTGGGTCCCTGTGAAGGCTAATAATATAACTAAAAAATCTAATTTAATGAATAAAAATAATGTATTAATTTAACCATAACAAGTGCGTCCTCGTCATCTCCAAAAAGGAGTCCCTCCAGGAGATCCCAAACCAAACCGGCTGTTGATTGGGAACATCCTGAAGTGACCGATTCCGTGGAGTCCCCTATGACCTCCGTACCGGCTGGCTTGTCAGATGTACACACTGAGCCTGATTTCCATAAAACCATAGAAGACCAGGCCCTGTCTGTCCCGAAGTAGAGGCAACGTCTCCTTATTCAGGACAACGATCACCTTCCGCCCCAAAAACCTTGACCACCTTCCAATCACTGGTTGGTAGGTCAGGGTTCGCACGACGGAAGATGCCTAGGATACCCTCTGGGTCATGCGGCTCTGCCGGAATGGTCGCAACTGCTCTCGGTCTACGAGGAATTTTGTTCACCGGGACCAGTTCCAACCTCGCGCCAGGCCACACCTCGCCAAGAGACTCGATCACCAGCTTAAGTTTGGTGACCGACCTCTCGTCCGTGCAAGAAACCAGTTTTACATGGCCCTGGACCCAGCCAGCGTCCGTGAATTGAGGCGAGGTTTCTTGGACCTCGCTGGTATTGAGCAGGTAGACGTCAAGCAGCTTTTGACAGATCAATCCCCATTGAGCATGATCGATTGATCCGTCGCTGTTGCTGCGATCCAGAACAGCTCTTATCAACGGATTTTTTGCAACCTCGCTGTAAGACCTGCTAGTGATTTTGCCGTCTCCCTGTCTCGGTTTTTTGTATTGTGGCTGCATCTGCTGCTGAGAAGAATCCTCTCCTGATCTTTGTCTTTTTGGGCCAAAACTTGAAGCCGGTTTGGCTGTGCCCTCAGGAGAAGATCCGTCTACAGTAGCCAGATGTGTCATGGCCCAAGCTAGCGAGATTTCCTCCGCGCTAGTTAGTTCCACCGCTGTTTTATTGCCCAACCGCTCGATATAGCGTCGAGCGGCCCGTGTCTCGGATATGGCTTTACGGGACGAGAACTTTCTAGCATGAGCTGCCTGCTTGAGCCGAGTGCATTCATGCATCATCAGCTTGATCTAAAAGTACCTAAGACCTCGGCCTGGCATAATTCCACATGTACCCCTGGTGTGCTGAGCACACGTTAAGCCCGACCCGAGTCATGCCGTTGACTTATCAACCGTTTGTTGATTGATAAGCCATTGACATATCTCTACCCCTATCCGCCACCTGGGGACGCGCCCCATGGGAGACTACCACCTCTCCACACTGTTTAACATCCCTTCAAAGCCAGAAAAAAAGACTTGAAGTCCAAACCAAGTTTTATAAAATTGCCAAATTCCCACGTGAATTGGCTGCGATTGACTGCACACATATAAAAATTAACAGCCGTATTCATAAAAATTTATTTTAGATTTATTGGCGGTTTATAAGCCAAAATTGTTAAAGTTGTATTCATAAACGAAAAAATTTTATTAAACCTTTAGTAAACCATCAGTAAAGTCAAAAAATTTATTGTTGGACTTGCCCTTCTTTAAACCAAAAATAAAGTAACATTTTGCATTCATATTCAAGCAAATATAAAATATGTTAACATACTCGTATACATACATATGTATGTATATAAGTATGTAGATATGTAGCATGTACTAATACACATATTTACCATGTTTTCCATTTCATTGTCTGAAAGTTCTTGTTTGTTATTAGTTGCATCCATTTTAATTACACAATTTATAAATACGTTTACTTGAAGCACAAATCAAAGAAATAAAATAAAATGCTGATGAATTATAGAAGTGATGTAAATTAAATGTAAACAAACTCATTATTCGGTTACCTTTGCTACCGTATATCACAAAAATTGAATAATGGTAACAGTTTCTTTATTGATTTTTATTTAAAGTTGTTCGCGAACTCATTTTTGATGTTTCTTATTTTGCAAACATTAATTTTTTATTACATTTTTTTTATAATTTATAAAAAAACAGATATCTACATGATTATCGGGTTTAGCAAACAGTGGTTTAAAGCATCACTAACAACTGAATGAGAACGAGATAAAAAGAGAGTTGCTATACATATACATAAAGTCGCTACAATCGTTCAACAGCTATAAAACTGATATTGTTCCTTAATGAATACAAATTTTTGTTAGTCATTATTAAGACGAAAAGTCTACAATAGCTAATGTACTCTGTAAACGTACAATAGTATTTTTTTATGAATACGGCCGTTTGTATCCAGGCTAGTATACATACATAAAAATTTTTATGTAAACATCGTTTTAAATTTAAAACATTTTTAGGTGGCGAAGATGCAGAAATTTATAAGAACAGAAAAGGATTTTTTTTTTCTTTTAATGTTCAAACATTATGCGATAGTGAGCTGAATATAATGGATATTGTTTCTCGTTGGCCAGGCTCTACGCATGATGCTACAATTTTTCGTAATTCCAGTATATGCAGCAGATTTGAGCCTGACGAATTTGGAAGTGCAGTTATTGTAGCTGATGGAGGATATCCATGTAAGAAACATTTCATGACACCTTTTTCGAGGATAAACACACCATGTGCGTCATTGTATAATGAGTCTCTCATACGAACACGTAATTGTGCAGAAAGAACATATGTATGGTGTTTGGAAAAATCGCTTTCCTGTTCTATCTCTTGGGATTCGCATGAATGTGAGGGCTGTGGAAGCAGTCATCATATTAACTGCTGTTTTGCATAATGTGTGTAACATATCTAATGATAGAGACGCTCCACCTTTGTCTGATGAAATAGAGAATGAAATTCGTGCTGCATTGAATGTTCCCGTCTCACAACATTCTCATAACAACAACGTTTTTCGGCAAGATATTATAAATAATCATTTTCAGAACTTATAAACTTACTAGCTTTTACCCGTGACTTCGTTCGCGCAACATGTAAATAAATACTGGCATAAACTATGTAGGTATTTATAGAAAAAACAAAAATCTTTTATTCCTTATATATTTCAAAATACCGTCTGATTCCAAATTTTATCAAAATCCATTAAGAGGTTTTCCACTTATAGTGGAACAAACATACATACACATAAACATTCAGACTTTTATACATACTTACATACATAAGTTTTTTGTTAAACTTATTTGTTTACATCTACATACATACGAGTATATGTTCATTTTATTATCGGCTAAGTCAACTCATCAGTAGATCTTCACCACATGCTTGAAAAATTTTGAAAAATATTTAGTTATACATAAAACCCCAAGTAGGAACTGGAAATTTTTGAATACCTACTCGAATAAAATGTTGTATAAATTTATATTGTATGTATATTTATTTTTAATAAAAAACTAAAAAAGAACTTCATTTCGTTTTATTTATAGCTACATATTATTTTAAGGCACTTGAGATCTGAGCCCCGTTTCTCAAAGCTTACAAGTGCTGTATTACAAGTAAAATAAGAATGTATTATAATAACATATTTCTACAAATATTTTTTTTGTAATACAAGACCTGTAAGCTTTTAGAAACGGGGCCCTGTTTATTATTAACTAAAATTGAACTGCGTATTTATGTTTATTTTCTTAAATTTTTAAGTTCCACTTCATGCTTCTCGGCCAACAATCGAATCTGAAGCTCATGCAACTCCTTCATTTGCGCTACGCGAAGCTCGTGCTCAGTTTGCATTATTTCAATTTCTTTCTTTAGCTTCACTTCCGTCCATTTAGCCTTTGCATCTGCCAGTTTCGACCAGCTGCTTTGCTTGTCACTTGGTGGCTTTGGAAAAATTAGCTTTTCATTTTTTTACCTGGAGTGTAGCTTTCCCACTGGGCTGAATCCTGCGCATCTCATTCGACTGTAAAGGAGAATGTTTGGTCTTAATAACATATTAATGAATATATTTAACTAACAAAATTTAATTATGTATATTATAAATTAATTAGGTATTTAATGAAATTTGAATTCTAAACTATTGAAAGAATACTGTTTTTATTGCTCGCTGTAATTTCATTGTTACTGTGTTTTGTATTTTCTATGTACGACTACAAAATGCTTATAAAGAGTAAATGAGTTTGATTAAAACCACCAACGTGAGCAGTTGAATTCTTAAATTACTTCGCTAATAAAGATACATACATATGGACTGAAACTTTGTTTTCCTTTTTGCTATTTAGTTAAAAACTATTAACTAACATTTTTGGCGCCCGAGCAGGGACCCGATTTCTAAAAATATAAATCTTTGTTGCAACAAAGTTCAAAAATCACATAATTGGACTCAAAATAAAATACATACCAAATTAAGAAGTTCAAGTTCAAAACGATTGGTGGTTGCCGTGCCAACATCACTACAAAATAAGCTCGTTGTTTGGTGAATCGTACTATTTTGGAACCTTCAACGCTATTGAATATTAAACTATTTCACAAAAGTAATTGCGAAATAAATTTATCAAGGTTTCAGGTACTGTATAGTTCAAAATTGGTCAACTATACTTTCTTGAGTTCATAGTATATAAAGCACAAACACATAAACGTATTATCTACTGCTTCAGCAAATAAACATACCTATATACATAACTAGGTCATGTACATATGCAGCTTTATCAAAAATTCCATAAGCGCACAAAATCGAAGATAAAAAAAAAAAAAAAATTTTTTTTGTATGTATACATAAAGACCGCTACTTTGGTTCGTTCTTGGTTGTCGCTGGGAAGGGCATTTGTTGGTTTTTCGTATTGCTTATTCTCACATCTCTCATCGTTACAGTGGTTTTATGATATTTTTTTTATTTTCGCTGTGACACTGATACAGAACTTGTTTCAGATACATTTCTGAATGAATATACATAAGTATATACACATATGTAGTTACGCATGTTTGTATACATAAGATAAACATCGTCGAAAAAGACACATCAAACTTGTTGCAGCTAACTCTAAAATATGTCATCTCATTGGATTATTGATTGTCAAACAAAGCCGATCAAACATATTCGTTCAACTTAGTGACAAAAAAGTATATATATGTTACGTATACAACTTTGTCTCTAAGAACAGATTACTTTACATCCATACATATTATACATATATACAACAATTACCAATTTTTTTATAAGCTCATTCACATATTCATATAAAATATAAATATGCCTACTGGCTCGGATTCCAGTGAGGCTGCGGCGCCAGCTTCAGATAATTTAACTGCATTACGTCAGCAAAGAAGCACCGCTAAAGGCAACATTACGCGTATAAAAAACAGTATAGGAACTGCTGAACGATCGGCTGTTGAATTGGAATGTAGGCTTGATATTTTAAACTCTTATATCAAACAAATTATGACATATCAAACTGATATAGAGAGAATATTCCCACAAGATGACCGTCGTCCCGAAATAGAGGAGCTATTGTAGCATGTGGCCAACAGTGTGTAGTGTGCATTGCGATTCAATAGTACCGCAACACGCTAGCATTGACAAACTGCAAGCAAGATATTTTGTGTGTCGGTAATTTGACACTTGTACGGTTAATCAAGTGCAGCAGCACAATGCACTTAAATGAATCACATTTATTAACTGCATTTGTTTGATTGTATATATAAGCTACACAAAGTATCTGTTGCTTTTAAGTATGCACTCGTTGAACTTTAAAACTGTTGAACGCATGCCATACATAAATAGTTGGAAGCTAAATATGCTTACCCAACAATAATATATATTTCTATTCTTTTACTCTTATGTTAAGGTACCCCTAAGAATTATTCTCATAATTAGTATATAAGCCAATGTCATTTAGTTTATAAAACAATTAATAAATCAACTGTCTTAGGAGCTCCAACTACACAAGCTCTAAGACAAAAATAAAATAAAATAATAACAATTTTATTACATAGCGATCCTGCCAGTCTTCTTCAGCGAGTGCTACTAAACTGGTCCGCCTGGCCAAAAGGCACCCCAACTCTGAAGAAAATAAAGGTCCGCCTGGCCAAAAGGCATTAATAAAAGAAGGAAGACAGCAACACAAAGAAAAATCAACTACAACAATATTTTTTTAAATATGTATTTTTAAGATCATTACACCTTTATATTAAAAGTGGTGAGCTAAAGTCGCACACTAGGGCCAGTAAGCGTTAACCGCTCGTGGCAAACATATTTTTTTTGATTACTAAATTGCTCGTAGCTAAAATCTAAAAAAAAAACATTTTTATTTACAAAAACGCCAACAAAGGCACTTAAAATAGAAATATAATTAAAATGTTACTTAAATAAAAATTAAAGCTTAATAAAATAAGACAAAAAGTAACACTTCAAGAATATTTTTAATTATTTTTAAATTTTTCAAAAAAAAAAAATGTTTAATTAATGAAAAAAAGTGAACTTAATTAAAGATAAAAGAATTGTAAAATGAAATTAAATTTTAATAATTAGAATAAAATAATGAAAGTAAATTAATAATTACATTTTACTTCTTAATAATTTTAAGACAAATAATATACATACAAATATTATTAAAATGGAGAAAGAACAGTCGAAAGTTGAAAAACCAAATGCTAACGTTGTAAACAAAGTAGTTGTACAATGTAATAGCTCCGGTTTATTTGAAATCCGAATATATTTACTATACTTCTTACTTTATTATATATAAAAAAAAAAAAATTTTTTTTAAACATGCCAAAATTAAGATATAAAGCACAAGGCAAGCCAAGGCATTAATCGCCTAATGCTAAAATCTGTTATTCATCAAATAATAATATTAGAAATAAAAACTCACCATAAATAAACATACAACCCATTTTTGTGGCAGTAAGAAATAAAAAAATTAATACAGTATTAAAAATCACAACAAAATCTATGGCATATAAACAACAAAGTAATATCGAAAATATTCAGCATCAAATTTAAAATAATGATAAAAAGCCCAATATGACGTCAGAAGAAAACTATTTACTAAAGGGAATCTTGACTTAGGACAAGTTATCCCTAGGCTTGAAAAAGTGGCCGGTAAATTATATATAATGTTCATTAATGGGAATACTGACCTAGGACAATTTTTCCCAAGGCTTGAGAAAGTGGCCGGTGAACAAATAGGCACCTAATGAGAAAATTTTAGAATATATCTCAATTAAATAATTTATAAATAAAAGGGCATAAAAGTAGCGCTACTACTTAATGAGGTGACCAATATAAATGATAAGAATGCTCAGGCAATTCTTGATCTAATGCTGAAATACCACGATGATCCGATAGAGGGAGGACATTGTGGAATATATCGAACAATAGAAAAAATAAAGAGGTATTACTATTGGAAAAATATGATAAAAGACATAACGAAATATGTTAAATCATGTCAAAAATGCCAAAAATCAAAAACAGTAAACCATAATAAAAGTCCTATGACTATGAGAAACACCAGAAAAAGCATTCGACACGGTGTATGTAGATACAATAGGGCCATTTCCGAAATCGATTAATGGAAATGAATATGCAATCACTTTAATATGTGAACTTACTAAATATTTGGTGACAATACCAACACCAGATAAATCTGCAAAAACAATCGCTAAAGCGATATTTGAAAATTTTGTATTGACTTATGGTCCAATGAATACGTTCATATCGGAAATGGGAACAGAGTACAAAAATTCTATACTGACGGAACTATGCACACTACTAAAAATTGAAAATATAACTTCCACAGCGCATCACCATTAGACACTAGGAACAATAGAAAGAAGTCATAGAACTTTTAACGAATATGTTCGTTCTTATATATCTGTGGACAAAACGGACTGGGACGAATGGTTAAAATATTTCACTTACTGCTTTAATACGACGCCATCAACGGCACATAACTACTGTCCTTATGAGTTAGTATTTTCAAGATTACCAAACAATTTTAGACAATTTGCTAAAGTAGATAGTGTGACACCACTATACAATATGGATAACTATGCCAAAGAGGCAAAATTTAGGTTAGAAGTAGCACATAAGCGCGCGCAAATACTTTTAGATAAAAATAAAACAAAAATTAAATTATGATAGGAATATTTTAGAACATAATTTTAAAATAGGAGATTTGATTCTACTTAGGAATAATTCAGAGCATAAATTGGAAAATCAATATAAAGGACCGTATAAAATTAAAAAAAATAGATTTAAGAAATAATGTTACCATAGAAGATAAGAAAACAAATAAACAACAAGTAGTTCATAAAAATAGACTTAAGATATATAATAATAACTAACATTTAATATTATTGTATGGCCATACGACTACTATAAAATTAGAATATAAGTACATCTAAATACTATAATTTTTTTTTCTTTTCTTTAAAAACAAAATAAAGATTATATTACACTTATACTTAGACTAATTAAAAACTAATTGTAAAAGAATGTCCATAAAACTAACGTTATATGAACATTCTTGTAAAAGGTGGAGGTGTAGCATGTGGCCAACAGTGTGTAGTATGCATTGCGATTCAATAGTACCGCAACATGCTAGCATTGACAAACTGCAAGCAAGATATTTTGTGTGTCGGTAATTTGACACTTGTACGGTTAATCAAGTGCAGCAGCACAATGCACTTAAATGAATCAAATTTATTAACTGCATTTGTTTGATTGTAAATATAAGCTACACAAAGTATCTGTTGCTTTTAAGTATGCACTCGTTGAACTTTAAAACTGTTGAACACATGCCATACATAAATAGTTGGAAGCTAAATATGCTTACCCAACAATAATATATATTTCTATTCTTTTACTCTTATGTTAAGGTACCCCTAAGAATTATTCTCATAATTAGTATATAAGCCAATGTTATTTAGTTTATAAAACAATTAATAAATCAACTGTCTTAGGAGCTCCAACTACACAAGCTCTAAGACAAAAATAAAATAAATAAAAACTATTTTATTACACTATGCATTAGGGCTAAAGCCAAGATAATGTCATTACTTGGTTCGCAATTACCTAGAAAAAACTCATTTCAAGACAGCACATTCTCAATTCGACCACTAAATCGTTTGCCAAATTTTAAATTGCCAACGTTCGATGGTAAATATGCAGACTACAAAAATTTTATTACATCTTTTAATAATCTAGTTAATGACGATCTAACGCTCACTCGTATTGAAAAGTTTAACCATTTGTTGACTTGCTTGTCCGGCGACGCTCTTCGCACTGTTAAAGCTTTCCAAATCACTGAAGATAATTACCAAAAAGCGTTGCAAAGAGCGATATGACAAAAAGTGTTTGATATTCTTTGATAGTATAGAGCAAATTTTTGAGCTTCCGAAGATATACAAACCTAATGCCTCGGCACTTCGTAAAGCTGTAGACACTGTGTCTGCTATTTATGATTCGTTGCTATCACTTGGCAATGAACGAGATGTTACAAACGCGCTTTTAATTCACATCGTGCTGTCAAAAGTTGATTCAACCACTAGAGCTAAGTGGAATGATCAACTTGATTACTCAACATTACCCACATGGGAAAGCTGCGCAAAACTTTTAATTAGACGTTGTCAAACTTTGGAGGTAAGTGAAGATAAAGCAAGTAAAGACAATAATAGTTCGATAAATAAAACAGTATGGAATTCTGAAAAAACCAAACATAAGTCATCATTCGCATGTACACAAGATTCCGCTACGTCCAAATGCCTTTATTGTCGTTCACATGATCACTACATTTACAATTGTATATCATTCGGGTCATTAGATGCCTCACAAAGATATAATTTTGTAAAATCGAATGCTCTCTGTTTAAATTGTTTAAAAAAAGGTCATTCAGTAGCGCATTGCAAGAGCTCTCACTGTCGAACATGTAAAGGTCCCCATCATACATTACTTCATAGACAACAACAGCCATCGAATACTCTTCTTGAATCGCCTTCAACGTCCAAAAATACTGGCTTGAATAACTCATCATCTTTGCATACTAATTCTGTTGACAACATGGTTTTGCTTGCTACTGCAGTGGTTCAAGTAAAAGATAAGTAAGTACGGTAACTTTCAAGCAGCCCGTGCAATGTTAGATTCAGGATCCCAAATAAATATTGTAACTAATGAATTCTCCAATCGATTAAAAATACCACGCACCACTGCAACAATTCATATTACTGGTATCGGCGAAATGAGCGCTAATACAAACCAACAAATTTCTACTGTCATTAAATCAAGGGTTCATGATCATGAATTCGTTGCTGCTTTTCACGTCATGAAAACAATTTCAACCTTTCAACCTAACGTCAATATATCTACACAAAACTGGAAGTTGCCAAGCAATATAGTTCTCGCCGACCCACAGTTTCATAAAAGACAAAAAGTTGATATACTGCTAGGTGCAGATGTATTCTTCGATCTCTTTGTGTCGGACAAATTAAGTTGAGCCAGCACTTGCCGTTACTACAAAAAACACTTCTTGGTTGGGTTGTCTCAGGCAGGTTCAGACCATCAAAGCCACATATGCCAAAAACATGTCATTTGGTTCAAGAGGGAGATGTTATGCATAGCATTGATCATACGTTAAAAAATTTTTGGCAAATTGACGACTTACCACACTGTGAACAAAAACTTTCAAGAGAGCATCAAGCTTGTGAAAATCACTTCATACAAAATGTTGAATTGTTACCAGAAGGTCGTTTTCAAGTACGGCTTCCATTTAAAACCGATCCATCTAGTTTGGGTTCGTCTTTTGATGTCGCAAGGCGTCGGTTTTTATCTCTTGAGAGAAAGTTGTCAAAACAGCCAGAAATATATGAATTGTATAACGAATTTATAAAAGAATATTTGCATCTCGAACACATGTCACCCATTGATACTGATATTCTGGTTGGCTCACACTATGTAATTCCACATCAAGTTGTCATAAGACCTGAATGAAAAATTTTTAGATTTCAATCATGACGAAACTACAAAAACTCTCGGTTTCAAATGGATTCCAACCGACGACATGTTAAAGTTTCAACTGCCGAAAGATTTTATGACTATAAAATCAACGAAGCGCAATACTTTGTCAACAATAGCTCGCTTATTTGATCCATTGGGACTCGTATGTCCAATAATAACTAAATCAAAAATATTGCTTCAGGAGTTGTGGATAATACCGCAACATCTGGACACACAATGGAATTATTTCAAAATAGATCTTGAAAAAGTTTTTGCAGTTCGTATACCTCGTTATGTCTATACATCCCCAAAATCTAAAATTGTAGTTCATGGCTTTTCAGACGCTTCAATTCGAGCATATGGTTGTTGCATCTATGTTGTAGCTCTTGATAACCAAAAACCATGTTTACGTCTACTTACGGCAAAATCTAAGGTGGCACCTACAAAAACGGTAACAATGCCACGTCTCGAATTGTGTGCTGCACACTTACTGGCAAAGCTGTGGAATCAAATTGAAGCATTTCTTTCAACTTACGTTGCTGATGTAGTATTTTGGACAGACTCAGAGATTGTGTTACACTGATTAAAATTACATGGATACATTTGTTGGCAACCGTGCTTCGCAAATCCAGGAATGGAGTGGCAAGGCAGAATGGCGTCACGTTCCAACAAAAATGAATCCGGCAGATATCGTGTCAAGAGGCTGTTCTGTTGCTGAATTATTATCATCGTGTTGGTTTGAAGGCCCACAGTTTATACAAAGAAGTAAAGAATATTGGCCAGTAAATCCACATTTTACAAAAAAAGCTTCAAATGACTTGCCAGAATTCAAACCTTTGAAAAGCGTTTTAATCACCTCCAAACCACATGAAAACTGTATATTCAACATAATAAATCAATGCTCGACATATTTAAAAGTATTAAGAACCATTGCGTATTTGTATAGATTTATTACGCCTAATACAAGCAAACCAAAACATTTAACTGCTGAAGAATTGGAATGGTCCTTTTCTAAAATCGTAGCGACAATACAAGAACACTACCTTGTATCTGAAATAGAGCTTATGAGAAAATCAAAATTGTTGAGTCCAAAATATCAAAAGCTAACACCAAGATGTCGTGCAAAACGGTAGAAAGGTATGTTTATTGCGGGTGGGCGGCCGGCTTCTCAACGCGGATATGCCATATGATGCTAAATTTCCTTTGTTGTTGCCAGCGAATATCAGATTTGCATATCTTTACATGCAATATTTACATGTATCTAATTATCACTGTGGCCCAAAAATCCTGATCGGCTTACTAAGACAACGAATTTGGATCATCAACGCTCGCGAATTAGCGAGAAAAGTAGTACGAAGCTGTGTGCACTGCTTTAAGTATAAACCCAAACTAGCGACACAGATAATGGGAAATTTGCCTGCTGATCGGCTAAAAATAATGCGTCCCTTTTTCATTACTGGAGTAGATTTTTGCGGTCCCGTCTACACTACATATCGCATACGAGGCAAATCCCCATATAAAACTTATATTGCTGTGTTTGTGTGATTTGCGTCCAAGGCAATTCATATAGAAGCAGTGTCAGACCTGTCTAGTAATGCATTTATTTCTTGTTTCAAAATATTTATTGGAAGACGTGGCATACCAAAGAAGTTGTATTGCGATAATGCTACCAATTTTGTTGGAGCAAACTCACAATTGAACTAAAGCAACAATTTTTCAATGAGGCAAATCGTGCAAAGCGATTTTGTCGCTGAGAGCGGTACAGAATTTGTGTTTATTCCGCCACGTGCTCCACACTTTAGAGGTCTCTGGGAGGCCGCAGTTAAGTCGACAAAAAACTTGATGATACGTACTATTGCTAACGCAAATCTTACATTTGAAGAATTGTCCACCGTGCTTGTCGAGATTGAGGCTATATTGAACTCGCGGCCAATCTCTCCATTATCTGAGAATCCAAATGATGGCGAGGCACTTACACCAGCTCATCTCCTCATTGGGACAACACTAAAGACAATACCTGAAAATTTCAGAAAGCCCTGTTGTCAATTATTCGAAACGATTTCAATTTATTTCCCATTTAAAAGCCGAATTCTGGCGAGTTTTTCAGCGCGATTATGTACTTGAGCAACAGCAACGTGTAAAATGGTCAACACCTCAACAAAATTTACAAATTGGCGATTTAGTATTGGTGCACGGGGATAACCTTCCTCCTTTAAAATGGATGCTAGGCCGGATTACAAACGTCAATATTGGAAATGATGGAAAAGAGCGAGTTGCAGACGTGCAAACCAAATCAGGCTTATTGAGACGAGCAATTCATAAATTGGCGTTGCTACCAAAAAACAATTGAAGCCTTTATTAGGCCTTCAACGCGGCCAGGATGTTTGGTCTTAATAACATATTAATGAATATATTTAACTAACAACATTTAATTATGTATATTATAAATTAATTATATTATAAATTAATTGTCACTTGGTGGCTTTGGAAAAATTAGCTTTTCATTTTTTTACCTGGAGTGTAGCTTTCCCACTGGGCTGAATCCTGCGCATCTCATTCGACTGTAAAGGAGATTGTTTGGTTTTAATAACATATTAATGAATATATTTAACTAACAAAATTTAATTATGTATATTAGAAATTAATTAGGTATTTAATGAAATTTGAGTTCTAAACTATTGAAAGAATACTGTTTTTATTGCTCGCTGTAATTTCATTGTTACTGTGTTTTGTATTTTCTATGTACGACTACAAAATGCTTATAAAGAGTAAATGAGTTTGATTAAAACCACCAACGTGAGCAGTTGAATTCTTAAATTACTTCGCTAATAAAGATACATACATATGGACTGAAACTTTGTTTTCCTTTTTTGCTATTTAGTTAAAAACTATCAACTAACAGAGATGTTATTTAAGAGAATTGTTTGCTGATTCATTACTTAAAGCACAAATGTACATACCTTTATCAGGAACATCTTCATTATTTTATATTTCGATGGCCATTGAATCACTGTCATATCTTGATGCGATTCCTTCAATCTGTTTTTGTGGTATAATGTCTTTTGAAATGTTTTCATAAGAATTGGTTTCCTGTTTTGCTGGTGGTCCTCCACCAGTTCCATAAAACGCACGCTTTTCGGCCGATGCACGTTTTTTCAAGTCGCTTTTCAAATTTAAGTACTTTGTTCTGAGTACTTTTAAAGTTCGGCTTGGGCCTACGGTAGTTGAATTAAACTGCAACTCCACTTTTTTCCACGCTCTATATTTTTCTGCGCTGGTAATGTAGTTCGTTTTCTTATTTTCTATTATGGAAGCCTGTGCTTACACATTATATAATAATAATTTTATATCTTCGGTCGAAAAATTTTTTGTACGCGCTTAAAATTTCGTTAATTTGTTTTTTTAAAAACAGCTGAAAGTTAGTGCTGCCATATTAAATAACAAAGAGCTACCATACTTTCTGGTGTTTTATTATAGAAGTTGGTGAAAATGGAATTTTTTTAAACAGAATTTAAAAAAAAACCTTTAATTAAATTAAACTGTGTTTAAATTTGTTTGGTGAAAGAAACTCTAAATGAGTTTATCTTCTGACAAAAACAACAACAACAAACCTAAAAGCAGTAGAAATGCTCATTTAACTTTTGTACCTGATGACGACAATAAAAGAATGATTTAAACACAAACCTGAATTATACACTAAACACAACTACTCGTGCGCGATCATGCACTCTGAACGTGTTAAATAGTGATCAAGAAGCAACAACAAATTTGTCAGCTTAGCTGTACAAACAAACAAATAATAACAAGGTGACCAACGTGAACAAAATTGTTGATCCAGTATGTGAAATAATTATTAATAAAAATCAAACAGGTATGAACAAGGTGAGAAAGACACAACTACTACAAGTTCGAGTAATCCACCACCGATATACTCAAACTTTCTGGTAAAAACCTTATCTCATTAATTGGAGAAAATGAGTTCTATGTAACTCCAATTAAGCGCGGCAAAATCAACGAAACAAAAATTCAGTTAACTCATGACAATAATTACCGCGTGGATTCAGAAGAGGTCAAGTCTGTCCTTGAAAATAGTGGCTTCAAGGTGAAAAATGTCTCAAACATTAAGAATAGAGAAAAAATCCAACCAATATTTAGAGTCGAGTTACAGCCAGGTGACATAAAAATAAAAAAAATTAAGCACATCCAATCTATGATTTAAAGTACTTCTTGCATCGAAGAGTTACCGTTGAGCTTACACATAAAAGAGCTGGACCTTTTCAATGTCTGAACTGACAAGACTTTGGGCACACGAAGACTTATTGCATGTTGCCTACAGTCTGCGTTGTATGTGGTGAGTTACACAGTTCCGCTAACTTTAACAAAATTAAAGGTGATCCCATAGCGAAAAATTGTGGCAATTCCGGCGGACATCATACTGCCAACTATAGAGGCTGCCCCCCTTATATCGTTTTTTAAGAATTCAACAAACAAAAAAACTAATGCTACTCCTGCTCAGCCTAAAAACCCTCTTAACTACCCACAATTACCTCAACCGTCTACCAGCCAGAATCAACACTCTAACGTTTTCAAGTCTAACGCGACTAGTGCACACCAACAAGCTTATAATAAATTTTCATACGCTAGTATTTTAAAAAGCAACCATAGTAGGCGCAAAAACCGTAAATTTAAATGAAGATTCGGGGTATAATTTTAGTTGTATTGAAGCCTCAATTGAGAGCTTAATTCAAACAGTAAATACATTTACGCACAACATGTCCTGTATGATGCAGGAATTGTTGAAAATGCAGTCTACCTTGTTGCAGGCTGTTTTAAACAAGGCATGAACTTAAAAATAAGTTTTTGGAACGCAAACAGCATCTGCCAACATAAAAACGAAATTGAGTATTTTCTTCTGGATAATCAAATCGATGTAATGCTTATCTCAGAAACGTCTCGAAGCGATTTCAGAATTAGTGGATATAATTTTTACGACACAAAGGATCCTCCAGGTAGAGCTTGTGGTGGCTCGGGAATTCTAATAACAACGCGATTAAAACACTACCTGTTGAATGATTTATGTGAAGACTATCTTCAAGCAACGAACATCTGCATTGAAAATTACTATTAAAAACTTGTAATATCCTCTGTCTATTCGCTCCCCAGATTTTTAATTACCGACAGTCAATAAACGGCTTTTTATAAATCACTGGGCCTCCGTTTTCTAGCAGCTGGCGACTGCAATGCTAAAAACATATTCTGGGGTTCACGTTAATCACTCCTAAGGGACGAGTTTTGTTTGACGTCGTTTCTAAAATGGGTTTGAACGTAGTGTCAAGTGGTCAGCCAACATATTGGCCGACAGATCGACAGAAAATTGCTGATGTTATTGGCTATGGAATAGCAAAAGTTGTACCCAGTGAGATGGTTGAAGTTGAAGCATCTTTGGATTTATCTACAGATCACTCGCCTTTAATTGTCACTATTTACTCACAGACAACTGTAACACCAACATTTGATTTTCCGATGATATCTGCACGTATTAGCTGGCTGAAATACAGAAAGTATCTGAGTGCTCATTGGTCGGAAAGAATGCCGGTAAGAACACCTTCTGACATAGACGATTCCCTCAGGTTGTTTAATGCTGTGAGATTTAGCAATATTTTTTATAGATATAGAAAGGCTATTAACTGAAAAACGGAGAGCTCGACGAGAATGGCAACGATACAGATCGCCCCAGCTAAAATTAAGGCTTAAGGAGTGTACCAAGCAGCTTTGGATAGTTTTGCAAACACAAAAAACAGCTTCCCTTCAAAAATTTCTTCAAGAGCTCGATGCAACTCCACAAGCAGACTATTCGCCGTAGCGTGCAGCCAGAGAACTTAAAAGGCCAGTTGTATGCAAACCTCCGTTACGAGCTACGAATGGTGACTTGGCAAGAACGGATGCTGAAAAAGGTAATCTTTTTGTTAAGCACCTAGAAAAAGTATTTACCCCGAATATTTCTGCTGATATTACTGAACTGCCATCAGTCGTCACTTTACCAGAAATACCGCTGAGATTTAACATTGTGAAGATTGAAAAGGCTATAACTAGTCTTAACACCAGAAAAGCCCCAGGTATCGACAAAATAAGCAACAAAATGCTTTAAGAATTGCCTTATATTGCAAAAAGAATAATACTATTCATTTTTAACAGTATTCTACGCGTAGAACACTATCCAAAAGAATGGAAGATTTCGCTAATTACTATGATACCAAAGCCTGGCAATGTTCATACAAAAGTTGAATCCTATCGCCCTATTAGTTTATTGCCCAACATTTCAAAACTATTTGAAAAGCTGTATATTAGCAAGCTGATGCCTATAATAACTAGTAATGGATGTATTCCGGAACATCAATTCGGTTTTCGCAGACAACATAGCACAATTGAACAAACTCACAGACTTGTGAATGTTGTTTGAGACACTTTTGAAAAAAAGAAATATTGCTCTGCGCTCCTTATTGATGTCTCACAAGCTTTCGACAAAATATGGCACGAAGGGCTTGTTATGATTCACAATTGAACTACCCTCCTACATTGCACTTAACTGTTAATGCAACAACAGTTCATTCACTTAAGTATTAATTGCATTGAAAAATTGTGCCATCGTCATTGCACTTATTTGTTAATGCAACAATAACAGTTCATTAACTTGAGTATTGTTTGCGTTGACAAATTGTGCATTGTTGCTCTTTTGCAATAGCTAAAATATTTGGGTCAGAATCAAATATATAGAATTGCATATTCCCTTTGTGTAACTAGTTTTAAGATAGTATAAATAGCTAGTGCTAAGTTATTTTAAAGAACAGAACGTTTGGACATGTAAAGAAGAAATAGTGTTAAAAATAAATGTTAAACGAAGATAATAACAACTTAACATTGGCACAGCCGGTAACTTCAACAAAATTTCAACGGATTAAGTGTTAGTTTTCAACAGTACAGAATAGACAGCCTGATAAAAGACTAAATTCTAGCTACCTTCGGTCTGTCAAATCCAGCATTGATGAAAATATAGGACTTAATGCGCAACAGTACAGAATAGACAGCCTGATAAGAGACTAAATTCTAGCTACCTTCGGTCTGTCTAATACTGTAATAAAATAGTTTTTATTTATTTTTATTTTTGTCTTAGAGCTTGTATAGTTGGAGCTCCTAAGACTGATGATTTATTAATTGAATTATAAACTAAATGACATTGGCTTATATACTAATTATGAGACTAATTCTAAGGGGTACCTTAACATAAGAGTAAAAGAATAGAAATATATATTATTGTTGGGTAAGCATATTTAGCTTCCAACTATTTATGTATGGCATGTCTTCAACGTTTTAAAGTTCAACGAGTGCATACTTAAAAGCAACAGATACTTTGTGTAGCTTATATTTACAATCAAACAAATGCAGTTAATAAATGTGATTCATTTAAGTGCATTGTGCTGCTGCACTTGATTAACCGTACAAGTATCAAATTACAGACACACGCAAAATATCTTGCTTGCAGTTTGTCAATGCTTGCATGTTGCGGTACTATTGAATCGCAATGCATACTACACACTGTTGGCCACATGCTACACCTCCACTTTTTACAAGAATGTTCATATAACGTTAGTTTTATGGACATTCTTTTACAATTAGTTTTTAATTAGTCTAAGTATAAGTGTAATATAATATTTATTTTGTTTTTAAAGAAAAGAAAAAAAAATTTATAATATTTAGATGTACTTATATTCTAATTTTATAGTAGTCGTATGGCCATACAATAATATTAAATGTTAGTTATTATTATATATCTTAAGTCTATTTTTATGAACTACTTGTTGTTTATTAGTTTTCTTATCAACTATGGTAACATTATTTCTTAAATCTATTTTCTTAATTTTATACGGACCTTTATATTGATTTTCCAATTTATGCCCTGAATTATTCCTAAGTAGAACTAAATCTCCTATTTTAAAATTATGTTCTAAAATATTCCTATCATAATTTAATTTTTGTTTTATTTTATTTTTATCTAAAAGTTTTTGCGCGCGCTTATGTGCTACTTCTGACCTAAATTTTGCCTCTTTGGCATAGTTATCCACATTGTATAGTGGTGTCACACAATTTACTTTAGCAAATTGTCTAAAATTGTTTGGTAATCTTGAAAATACTAACTCATAAGGACAGTAGTTATGTGCCGTTGATGGCGTCGTATTAAAGCAGTAAGTGAAATATTTTAACCATTCGTCCCAGTCCGTTTTGTCCACAGATATATAAGAACGAACATATTCGTTAAAAGTTCTATGACTTCTTTCTATTGTTCCTAGTGTTTGATGATGATGTGCCGTGGAAGTTATATTTTCAATTTTTAGTAGTGTGCATAGTTCCGTCAGAATAGAATTTTTGTACTCTGTTCCCATGTCCGAGATGAACGTCTTCATTGGTCCATAGGTCAATACAAAATTTTCAAATATCGCTTCAGCGATTATTTAGTAAGATCACATATTAAAGTGATTGCATATTCATTTCCATTAATCGATTTCGGAAATGGCCCTATTGTATCACCGTGTCGAATGCTTTTTCTGGTGTTTCTGTTATAGTCATAGGACTTTTATTATGGTTTACTCTTTTTGATTTTTGGCATTTTTGACATGATTTAACATATTTCGTTATGTCTTTTATCATATTTTTCCAATAGTAATACCTCTTTATTTTTTCTATTATTCTATATATTCCACAATGTCCTCCCTCTATCGGATCATCATGGTATTTCAGCATTATATCAAGAATGGCCTTAGCATTCTTATCATTTATATTGGTCACCTCATTAAGTAGCGCTACTTTTAATTTATTTAAGTATTTATTGCCCATATTTTTAAATTCATTTATGGAGATAAATTCGAAAATTTTTTCACTGGGTGCCATTTGTAGTGTCTCTACACTAAGTTTACCGGCCACTTTCTCAAGCCTTGGGAAAAATTGTCCTAGGTCAATATTCCCATTAGTAAACAAATCATTTATATTTATATATGTAATAACAGATTTTCCTCGTTTGATGTAATATTTTACAGGAGTAATCTTTAATTTATAGTACTTTCTGACGTCAGTGTTCTTTAGTGGTACATATATATTGGGCTTTTTATCATTATTTTTAATTTGATGCTGAATATTTTCGGTATTACTTTGTTGTTTCTTTTTATATGCCATAGATCTTGTTGTAATTTTTAACACCGTATTAGTTTTTATATTTATATCTTTTAAGTCATCAATCGTTATTCTTGATAACGCGTCTGCAACATAATTATCTTTTCCCCTAAGATATTCTTTAGTAAAATTGTATTCTTCCAAATCTAACCTCATTCTTGTTAATTTTGAACTTGGGTTTTTCATAGAAAATAAATATGATAATGGTCTGTGATCAGTACGAACAAGAAAATGTTTACATTATATGTATGGTCTGAAGTGTGTAATAGCCCAATGGATAGCTGTCAATTCCTGTTCGATTGTAGATTTATTGCTTTCACCTTTGGTAAAAGATTTTGATGCGTATGCTATTGGTAATTGCTTTCCATCATATTCCTGTGTTAATACGGCTCCACAAGCTTGTTTGCTTGCGTCCGTCGTTATACAAAATTCTTTTGTGAAATCAAGGTATTGAAGTAATGTGGGTTTTATTACAGCTTTTTTCAGATATTTGAATGCATTGTCACAATCTTTAGTCCATTCAAATTGTAATCCTTTTCTTGACAATTTCGTTAGATGTCTGGAATATTCTGAGAAGTTTTTGATGAATCTTCGATAATAATTACTAAATGCAACGAATCGTTTTGCACTATCCGCATCCTTAGGTGTTGGATAGTTTTCGATAGCTGCGTATTTACTATCATCAGGTAATATCCCTTTGTCTGTACATTTGTGTCCAAGATAAGTAACTTCTGTCCTGAAAAATGAACATTTTTCTGGATGAAGTTTTAAGTTGTGTTTTCTACACAAATCAAATACCTCTTTTAAATTTGAAAGCATATGTTTTTCTGAACAACCCAAAACCACTAAGTCATCCATGTATAGGAAAGCCTGGTTTGGTTTTAAACTAGCAAAAGCAAGTGTCATCATTCTTTGAAACGAATTTGGAGCTATTTTTAAACCATACGGTAATCTAGTAAATCTGTATGAGCCATTGTTTGTTGAAAATGATGTTAAGTCCCTAGATTTGTTCTCCAAGGCAATTTGGTGAAAACCTGACATTAAGTCTAAACAAGAAAAATATTTTGCTCTGCCGAGCTGGTCTAGAATATCGTCTATTCTAGGCAATGGAAACTTATCTGCAATTAGTTTTTTATTTATTTGTCTATAACAAGTCTCCATCTTTTCTTATCAGAATTGGGCAGTGATTTCTTTGGTACGAGTAATATTGGACTGTTGTACTCAGAGTACGAAGGCTCTACAATTTGATCATCTATTAGCTTTTTGACCTGTTTATCTATTTCTTCTTTATGTGTATGTGGTATACGATCATTTTTAATGTTTACCGGTTCTTTATCTTTTACCCTCAACTTTTGTTCATAAAAATTATTTTTTGTTATTTTTTCTGATTCTAAACCGAAAATATTACTGTATGTTGAGCATAACTCTGTTAATGTATTTTTAAATTGTTCCGGGAAATTTTCCCTCAAAATTTTTAATATTTTTGATTTACTTGATACATTTTTGTTAAAATTTTCTTTTATTATATCATAATCAGAGATGTTTTCGGTTTTAATGTTATTTTTTTTTTATTTTGGTATTAGTGTTATTAGTGTTTAAAAAACGAACGTATGCTTCATTAGTGTTAACTATTGTGTTTGGAATGAAGACGCCTGGTGCAATTTCTTGATTAGGAATTAGAATTTCACTGTTTAAATTTTTAAATTTTATTTGATGTATTATTTCACATCTTGGTGGTAAAGTTATTTCGCTATTGTTATTTGTAATTGGTATATTGACTGTGTGTGGCATATTAAATGGTCTTAGGATAAGGCAATCATTGTTTTTGTTAAAATCCAACATGCAATTATACTTTTTCATGAAATCCATTCCAATGATTCCATCGCATGGTATTGGAAAGTTATTGTATACCACTTGGAATTTATGTGGTATTAAAAATTTTTCGAATTTTAGATCAAAAAATATACTTCCCATTGATTTTATATTGCCCTGTCCTATTCCACTAAAAACTGTAGTGTCATTAGTATTTATTTTGTTTAATCTGAAAAATTTTGATTTTATTAGAGAAATATCAGCACCAGTGTCTACCAAAAGTGTGAGTGTAGTGTCGGTATTATTTAGTTGAACATTTATAAAGAAACTTAA
Source organism: Lypha dubia (assembly GCA_947311025.1). Classification (NCBI taxonomy): domain Eukaryota; kingdom Metazoa; phylum Arthropoda; class Insecta; order Diptera; family Tachinidae; genus Lypha; species Lypha dubia. The sequence goes on along the minus strand of OX371263.1, from coordinate 44,559,403 downwards.
GTTGAGGTTTAGATGATAGATATTTATTGAATTGGTCTTAGGGGAAATTCGGAGTTTTCCGAATCATTTTGATTAGATTCTGTTGCTCTTACGTAATTGTTGTTCCTACGGTTATTGGTGTATCTTTGGCGGTAATTGTCATTATTGTTGTTATAGCTGTTATTGCTATTATTGTTACGTGGCAAATTATTTCTTCCACGCAACCGTGTATAATTGCCACGATAATTGTTATTGGGTCTATGTTTTTGCCCATAATATAGTATGGAATTCTGTTGGCCTGTGGCTTCGGTACAGCTATTGATAAATTTACTTATAGCATCATTAATGCTATTGAATTGGCCTGCCTCCATGATAAGCTTTACTTTTGGTAAGTGCTTTTACAGCGACTTGTGTTGAATATTTGGTTGCTAATTCTGATGGTAATCCATCTGTTATATATGCACTTTCTAATGATTTTGCTAAACTTTCAATTTCATTGCAGTAGGAATTCGCCGTTAAAACGGCAGTAAACTGCTTTGCTTAATGTTCATTATTTTCGCAAATATTACTTCTACTGATTCACTTTTAACGGTTTGATGCAACTTATTTATAATGTTTATTATTGTTACTTCATCGTTGATAAGATAAGATTTCTTGCAGTACCCTTTAATTTTGTTTTTATGAGGGATACTGCTGTGGATTCGTGTTCTCCTTTTATTGAATTTAGTAACGATAATGAATCTATGAAAGAACGAAAATTTTCTGCTCTGCCATCAAAGTCTGGAACTAGCTTTGAGGCTGTATTTAAAAATTCCACTATTGTTTGGCCCATTGTAGTATTTATTGGTTTAGTTCTGAATTTATGAGGTGAATTTTTAGTGGATGGATGTTGGTAGGTCAAGTTCTACCTCTTTCTTAGCTGCCGATTTGAAAATTTTTTCTTTTAAATCTGCAAAGAATGCATCTGCTGCTGTTTTGTGTGAAACTGTAAGTCTATTGTAGTGCACATTAAATAAAGTTCTTATTCCTTCTAAGCAACCTAAAAGTTTATCGAAATGTATTTTTATTGTTTCTTCTTTTGTAGGTCTGTCAATGTTTAGGCATTTATAAGAACGGTCAAAATCTTCCTTTATTAATCTGGCTTTGTTAAGTATTTCATGCCATTCCATAAGTATAATTTAATATAATGTCTTTAATTAGTTTTTCTATTTTTATTTTCCTGCCCTCTTTTCTGTTTTCTATTCATTATAAAAGACCGTGTAAAAATTTATGTATAATAATTTTATAAATTTTTCTTTTAATTTAATTTATTCTTATTTCTATTAAAATTATGATATTTTTAATTAATTTATTTTACTTCTATCCATCTTAAGGATATAAACATAAAAAAAATTTTTTTTTTTTTTTTTACACATTAAAAAATTTTTTTTAAAACTTTGGTCTTATTTAGTTTTAATTTTATTCAAACAGAATTTTTGAAAATTATTCTTTAAGTGTTACTTTTTTTAATTTTTATTTAAGTAACATTGCTAAATTTCTTAATCCCATTTTTGTGTTTTTGTAAATATGAGGTTTTTTAAAATATATATTTTAGCTACGAGCTATTTTGTAAACGCAATAAAAAAATGTTTGCCACGAGCGGTTAACGCTTACTGGCCCTAGTGTGCGACTTTAGCGCACCACTTTTAATATAAAAGTTATTAATTAATTAAATTTAAAATACATATGAAGTAAAATATATGTAAATATATATATATTTTGGTGATTTTGTGGTCTTCTTGGTTCTCTTCAGATGATTTTGGCTGGCTGATGGAGGTGATATTTTATTGAAGATGTCATCCTTCATTGGCTACCTTTTGGCCAGGCGGACCTTTATTTGCTTCTTTAATGCTGGGGTGCCTTTTGGCCAGGCGGACCCTTTCCTTCTTCTGCTCTTGTTTCTGGGTGCAAATCTAGTAGCACTCCAAGAAAACTGGCAGGCTGCTCTTGCTTCTTCAGGGTGCAGTTTAGTTGCATTCGCTGATGAAGACTGGCAGGATCGCCATGTAATAAAATAGTTTTTATTTTATTTTTGTCTTAGAGCTTGTATAGTTGGAGCTCCTAAGACTGATGATTTATTAATTGAATTATAAACTAAATGACATTGGCTTATATACTAATTATGAGAATAATTCTTAGGGGTACCTTAACATAAGAGTAAAAGAATAGAAATATATATTATTGTTGGGTAAGCATATTTAGCTTCCAACTATTTATGTATGGCATGTGTTCAACAGTTTTAAAGTTCAACGAGTGCATACTTAAAAGATACAGATACTTTGTGTAGCTTATATTTACAATCAAACAAATGCAGTTAATAAATGTGATTCATTTAAGTGCATTGTGCTGCTGCACTTGATTAACCGTACAAGTGTCAAATTACCGACACACACAAAATATCTTGCTTGCAGTTTGTCAATGCTTGCATGTTGCGGTACTATTGAATCGCAATGCATACTACACACTGTTGGCCACATGCTACAATACTGCATTGTTGAGGGTATAGGACTTAACAAGCTTCCATGTCCTAACTATAAAAAAATACATACCTTAAATAAATAAACGGTTATTCAACGAGAAAGTTTCCAAATAATACTAATAATAAAAACGGTTCATTGTTCCGAGCTTTTAAAAAACGAGTGAAGAGATGATAAATTTAAGCCTGAAACTGGTAAGTACATTTTTATAGTTTTCCTTATTATATGAATGGACAGTCCACAAAAGAGCACAGACGATTTAGTGGCAATTTTGAGGTAGACAGCTTACGAGTTCTAGCATGGGCAGAACTTGCTTATTTGAAGTCAGACAAGAGCTCTACAAGCGTGCATAGGGAGATCGTGCGGAAAAGGAGATTGACAAAGTTAGAGGAAGTAGGATACATATTACAAGTGTTGTTGGAGATTAATGAAGAGCAATCAGACGAATTTTCAACAAGGGTAACCGAATTAAAGGAAACAAAAGAATTACTTGAAAATCATAGCAGAAAAATACGTGAGCAACTAAGCTACACAGAAAGTTTACTCGAGGAAGTAGTCAAAGAAAATACGGAACTAATTAGTCAATTAAAACAAAAAGAGGTTAGTGAAAAGGAGTTTAAGAAGCAACTGAAAAAACAACAGCTGATAGAAACACAGGACGACACGGTTCAAAGATTGCAAATAGCGCTGAAAAACGCCCGGCACGAGCTAAATACAATACATAGGTTTAAGTCACCAACACCATCGTTACACGAGGAGTTATCAGAAGCAGTAGATACGGAAATTCCTTCAATAATTATAACTCAGGATCAAGAAGGAGTAGTAGACGGAGTAGGAACTTAAAGGGAAGAGGCAGTTGCTCTAGAGTTATTAGATAAAACTAAAGTAATTTTGACTAACTCAAAAAAGGCAGGCAGTAGGGGCTGCACGACCGAAACTAGAGCAAGAAAATTAGGAGATCTTGAAAGAAACAAAGCGGAATTTAATAGATTGGACAAAACAAAAATATCCGACGTTGGAATTATTGGGGAATTTTATAAATTAATATCACAAACAAAAAATTATTTGCAAACGCAAACATCCTCACCAAGACCAGTATTAAATAGGGAAAATATAGGACAGCAAACAATCAGGATGCCAACTTTATCGGAAATTACTAAAATAGTAAATAACATAGTACCGACATTCTTTGGCACTGATGGATCCGATTTATCGTCTGAGGTCTTTAGATATATCCAAGGATTTAAAATGGTAGCAAGAGAAATTTTGTCGGGAGAGGATAGTAGCGCACGGGATAATGTCATCGAATGCCTAAAATTACGGCTTATGGGTATGGCATATTCTAGAATATCGCAACAGAAGTTCGAATCTGTGGATGCATTGTGTAATGCCATCAAAAAAGCATATTTGAAGAAGAAAAGCCTGGACCAGATTAGGGAGCTGATATTAGGATGTAGGCAGAGCATCAGAGAACCAGCCAGTGGACTCGGAGACCGTATTGAGGTCATGCTCAATGACGCGATCAACACAATAAAGGAAGAATGGTCAGGAGACAGTTTTGAGGTTATGATAAAGGACTTCAAACGAATAGCTGTGAAAAGCTTTATTAAAGGGCTTAGAGATCAAACTCTCAGAGCAAGGTTTATTGGACAAGAAAGACAGGAACTGAGATCTCTTATAGTAGAAGATTCGGAGGAGTTGTTTGGAGAAAACCCAGGCACGATCAACACAGTGTTGGAGTCAACCCCATGTAGTTTTTGCAACAAAAAGGGACATGAGAGGTTAAATTGTAGGGAGCGATTAAATGCACCTTATTGCATTAACTGTGGGAAATATGGCCATGAAGTAGGTCCTCAGTGCGGCGATAGGGAAAAGTTTTACAACACTTGCACTTACTGCAGAAATAAAGGGCACACCTTTGACAACTTTAGTAGGAGGTTGTCATCGCTCTACTGTAGAACTTGTGGGACAAAAGGCCACATCGAAAATCAGTTTTGTAGTTCACGGCAGCCCGGAAGGGTGAACCAGAGGCAAAGAGATAAGTCCAATGATACGGGCCAAGCACAGCAAAGATATAGAAACGGAAATATACCACAACACTCTAAGGGACCTCCACAGATGAGATGCTACAAATGCAATCAAACAGGGCATTTTGCACGTGCCTGTCGGAGTGGATTTAGCGCAAGTAATGAACCAAATGACAGGAATTTTACAAAGGATAAGAAGGTAAGAAATAAGCAAAATAATACTGGTAACATTTCGGGAAACTTTATTCGGCCCAGCTATAGCCAATAGCCGGGAAACCGAAAAAGGAGGACGAACTTAATTGGCAACAAGATAACAAGATCAGAATATGTGAGGGCAATGAGAATGAGGGTGAGGAATTAATAGAGACGCTGAAATATAAAAGGGATGTGAAGGGGTTAACGGATAATATTGGTAAAGAGGCGCAAAAGGTGAAAGTGGAAACAGAGGAAGTCAGGAAGTCAGGTAGTGACTCTGAAGAAGACGTACCTGTGCCAATAACGCATAAAGCAGTAGTACATAGGGAAAGTGAGGAGGATACCCCTAATAATCCTGGGCATGCATTTCATAGGAAAAATGCATCGGTAGAAGAGTGCACAGGAATTGTTCTTGGGAAAATTTCACAGCATATAAATATTAGCAACAATGATGTAGCATCAGCGGATACAATTTTCATTACTATTCCTTGCATAGAAGCCAAGGAAGGGAAACTCGTATTGCTTGTAGATACTGGAGCGGATTCCAGTATAATAAACGAAGAAGCAATGAAGGCTTACCCTAACAAGAATTTCAGGGAAACAAAAACACTGAAGGGCGCATTTGGAGGAAACGCCACGACATTATTTTCTATGACGTTGGATATACACGCTAGAGAAAATATACAGTGGGATTTCGGTGTAGTATCCCATCACAGCAAATTCCCAGGGGATGGCATTCTCGGAAGGGACAACATTTGGAATAAGAGTATATATTGTCCACAAACAAGAAATTTTTCCAGGAGTTTATATGGGAAATACGCTGGTCAACGTAATGGATGGGAAAGCTGCAGTACCCATACTTAACTCAACAGATCACAACGTTCCTCTAGAGAAAGAAATTGAAGTAGAGTTCTCAAACTTTAACCATTATACCGAAAATAAGGGAATTAAATCGCCAGAAAAGCCGTGTTTAGAGAGAATACAGGAGTTAAAGAGTATGTTAGTCAAGGAAGAAAATTGGAACAGGGACGAGAAAGAATCAATGGACAGAATATGTGAACGGTACCACGATGTATTCATGCTGGATGGAGATAAACTGCCATTCACGTCGCGAATGAAACATAAGATTCCGACTAGAGAGAATCAGCCGCCCATTAACCAAAGGCAATATCTTCTCCCACAAATCCATAAGGATGAAATCAACCGTCAAGTTTCAGACTTACTGGAAAATGGAATAATAAGCCCTAGTGTATCTCCATGGAATTCACCCCTTCTCTTGGTTCCCAAAAAATCACAGGATGGACAGAAAAAATATAGGATGGTCGTTGATTTCAGAAAACTAAATGAAGTTACAATAAAGCAGGTTTTTCCAATTCCAAGGATTGACGAAATTCTGGATCAGCTGGGGAATAGCAGATATTTCACAACACTGGATTTAGCCAGTGGATACCATCAAGTGCTATTGGACGGAAATGATAAAGAGAAAACAGCATTTAGCACTGACAAGGGACATTTTGAGCTTAACAGAATGCCTTTCGGTCTCACAAGTGCACCCGCGACGTTTCAAATGATTATGAATACAATACTAACAGGCCTACAGGGTATGGAATGTTTCGTATATCTGGACGATATTGTGGTATACGGAAGAACTATAGCAGACCATGAGAGTAAAATATGCAACGTTTTATCCAGGTTACGCGGAAGTGGACTTAAACTAAACACCAAAAAATGTCACTTTCTAAGAAGAGAAATTGTCTACCTGGGGCACAAGTGCTCAGAAAAAGGGGCCCTTCCAGATCCAGCAAAGGTGGAGAGCGTTAGAAATTTGAAGCTGCCCAGAAATGTAAAAGAAGTACAAGCCTTGTTGGGTTCAGTTAATTATTACCGAAATTTTGTCAACGGAATGACGAAATTAGCCTCGCCCATAACGAGGTTGCTATGAAAGGACAGCAAATTCGTTTGGACACCAGAATGCCAGGAAGCTTTAAATAAGGTGAAAGAAAGTATTTCCAACCCTCCCATTATGATCTACCCAGATTTTTCAGAGCCTTTCAGGGTAACCACGGACGCAAGCAATGTTGCGTTAGGGGCCGTATTATCGCAGATAAGAGTTGGCAAAGACCACCCTATTGCATTTGCAAGCAGAACGCTGAATGACACAGAAAAGAGATACTCAACGATAGAGAAGGAAATGTTAGGTGTGGTATGGGCAACGCATACGTTTCGGCCATACCTTTTGGGTCGGAATTTCACTGTTTTTACCGACCATCAACCTCTGAGAGGAATAGCGAATCTCAAAGACCAGATGTCGAGGCTTGCACGGTTTAGACATAAACTTTCAGAATATGAATTTGATATCGTCTACAAGCCAGGGAAAGACAATTTGAATGCAGATGCTTTAAGTCGTCTGCCACTGGAAGGACATCAAATACAGGTATTGACTAGGGCACCGCAGAAACTATCAGAAAATGCAAGTGGTCAAAAGGATCCAAGGGAGGAAAGGATAGTAAAGCAGGATATCGGAGAACCCGCTTTAAATCAGGAAGCTACGGACACAGCTGTATCCTTAACTGACAAAAAGGACATTCGGGAGGTTCTGAGAAGTTTCCATGACTCGCCACTTGGAGGGCACCAGGGGGTCAATAAGACGTTTAAACGGATAAGAAAACAATACAAATGGAAGGATATGCTGAAGGAAATTAAAAAGTACATAAGAAGATGTCCAAAATGCCAAAAAAAAAGTGGGCACTGCAACAAAGAGCAAATGGTCCTTACAGACACCCCAGGAAGACCATTTGAAAAAGTTTGTCCATATATAGTGGTCGGACCACTACCAACAACTTCTGCGGGTAACAAGTATATCCTCACTTTTCAGGACGATTTGTCAAAATTTTTTATATGTGCCCCGATGCAAGACGCGGAGGCAGAAACAGCGGCAAAAGTTTTTTATAACGAGATCATAGCGAAATATGGTCTCCCAACTAAATTGGTTACAGACAACGGTACAAATTTTACCTCCAAACTTTTTGGGAGTGTGTGTAAACTGCTGGGAATTAAAAAGCAACATATCACTCCCTAACATCCCCAGGCTAACGGATCCTTAGAAAGGAGTCATCGGCCCTTGGCCGAGTACTTGCGATCATTCGCAAAAGAGGATGGCTCAAACTGGGACCAATGGTTGGCACCAGCAATGCATGTACATAATCATACAATTCATACATCCACCAATCAGACGCCGTTTAAGGTAATGTACGGGTTCGACACACCCTTACCAGCAAACCTCAAGAACAGTACACCATTCTACAATCCATATGACTACCAAAAGGTATTGAAACATCAAATCCAAAAAACATATGAGATAGCCAGAACATGTCAAAACAAGGCCAAATTAGCAGCAAAGGAAAGATATGATAGAAACAGTAGGCCAATAACACTTATAATAGGGGGAAAAGTACTTATAAAAAACCAACTTCGGAAAAACAAATTGTCGCCTTTGTGGGAAGGCCCCTATGAAGTTAAAAGTTTTCCCACACCAGTAAATGTCCAAATGTTGGTAAAAGGAAGGCTAAAAACCTTACATCGTAACCTGGTGAAGCCCTATAAAGAGTAAAAAAAAAATTATTAAATGCCATTTTCTTATTTACAGGTAATCATGGATTGGATGATGATGGAAGTCTTCGCAGGGAAAAGCTTATATATAGAGAAACTAAAAAACGGACAACGGCTTCGTTGAAATTAGCATAGGAGATGCCAGAGTGGTTTGCAAATATAATTTCATTGTCCACACAATAAACATAGGAGAACTGGAAATTTTTTTGTGTTTTTGACACAAATACAGCATTTTATGCTGAAATTATCTAAAAAAGTAGAAAAGGTTTACCGCAACTGTTGGAAGTAGGGATCATTAAACTTTAAATGTTTTTAAACTTTAATGGTTTTTTTTTTTTGGAAGAAATTTTAATAATTATATATATATAAGTTCCCGTTGATCCTATAAGGAGCATAGGGCCTCAACAAAAGTTCTCCATTTGGATCTATCTGATGCCATGTACTTAATTTCACCCCAGGTTTTACCGGCTTTCGCAACTTCCTTCTCTATCTGTCTTCTCCATGTATGTGCAGGACGACCCTTTCTACGGCTTCCTTGAGGGTTCCATTCGATTGCGTTACGTGCAATATCATCATGTGTTTTTCGAAGGGTGTGTCCAATCCAATTCCATTTTCGCCTTCGTATTTCACGATCGACTGGGGTTTGCGACGTGATTACCCACAGCCTTGAGTTGGAGATGGTATTCGGCCAGAAAATTTTGAGAATTCTTCGCAAACATCTATTAACAAAGATTTGTATTGAACCAATGTCGCGGGGGGCCGCATTCCAGGTTTCACACCCATACAGTATGATGGACTTTACGTTAGAATTAAATAGCTTAATCTTCACATGGCGGGATAGGGTTGTAGATTTCCATACATTACCAAGGCGACCAAAGGCTTGCTTAGCAGTTTTAATTCTATTTGCTATATCCGCGCTAGACCCTTTAGATTTTGTCAGGATACTACCTAAGTAGCAGAAAGAGTCCACATCTTCAATGACTCTGTCCTGAACTCTAAACTCCTCTGATACATCTGAGTTTATGCGTAATACCTTGGTTTTGGACACATTGACCCTTTGACCTGCTGCTGCTGTTGAGTTGGCGATTGCTTCAAGCTTGTTTTTCATATCTGTGAAACTATGAGATAACAGACAGATGTCATCGGCATAATCAAGGTCCTCTAGTCGCGATTGTAGGCCCCACATTATTCCACGTCCTTCTCTTGCGGCTCGCCTCATGGATAAATCTAAAACGATATTAAAAAGCATTGGGGACATCACGCATCCTTGTCTTACACCTTTATTAACAGATATCTTCCTACTTAAGCTGTTTTCATGCAAGATTCGACAACTAGATTCCTCATATAGCACTTTAATAAGAGATATCAGCTTTCTGGGAACTTGTTTACATTCGAGGGAGGACCAAATAACTTCATGTGGCAGTGTATCGAACGCCTTCTCAAAATCTATAAATATGAGGTACAATGGAGACCGCCATTCCACAGACTGCTCCACAATTACTTGAAGGCTGTTAACATGGTCTACGCAGGATTTATGCGGACGAAATCCAGCTTGTTCTGGCCGCAGTTCGGGCGTTAGTTTGTTTCAAAGCCTTTTTGTAATGATTTGAGCTATAACTTTATATACCATACTGAGAAGAGTTATACCCCTCCAGTTACCACGTTCTGTTAGATCACCTTTTTTGGGTATCTCTACGATGATACCCTCCTTGATCTCTTCTGACAACTCTTCATTCAACCAAAACTTTCTTATTAGAGGCATAATGAGTTGCGCACTTATGTGCGGGTCTGCTTTCAGCAGCTCTGGGGCTATGCCGTCAAAACCAGGCGATTTGTTACTTTTTAAAGCACAGATTGAGTCTATGATTTCGCACTCGGTAGGGCATTTTGTGGAGATGTCTGACCTCTCTTCATGTGATGAGCAGTCACATATAAAGTTATTTTGGCTATCAGCTTCTGCGAGCATATTAGAATAGTATTTTGCCCATAGCTCCAACTGTGCCTCGTTTGCCGTTACGAGTTCTCCATTGTCATCTTTAAGAGGTTTTCCTGATGCAGCAGTACGGTTAACCAGTTTTTTGATGGTCTTGTAAAGATCTCCATTACGTTGTGTTTCAGCTGCAATTTGTGCTTCTCTAGCAAGTTCATTTGCAAAGGTCCTCTTATCCTTTCTAGCACTGCACGATCCAGCTTACTATACTTTAACTGGAGTGCTGCTTTGGTGTTTCTACGTATCTTCTTTGATCCATTCTTTTCGTTCCGGTATGGAAAATACAATGTGTTTTGTAGCTGCATTCACAAAGGTATTTTTTATCGTCTCCCAGTTATCTGTTTGTTCATCTTCTACACGGATCGATTGCCTAAGATCATTTGTAAAATTTGACAATACTACAGGGTTTTGAAGTCTTTGTGTGTTGAATCTTCTTTGGAGCTGCACAGTATTCTTCTTAATGGCCGCAATTTTCAATCTGATGCTTTCTACAAGCAAATGGTGGTCACTAAATAAGTCAGCACCTCTCTTATTACAAACATCAAGTAAAGATCCTCGCCATTTTCTACTAATCGTGATGTGGTCGATTTGATTAGTAGTTGTATGATCAGGAGATACCCATGTGACCTTATGAATTTTCTTGTGTGGAAATAGTGAACCTACAATAACTAAATTATTTGTTGCACACATCTCGGTAAACATCTCCCCGTTTTCTGATCTATTCCCAATACCATGTACCCCCATTATGCCTTCCATATTGCTATTATCTCCTCCTATCTGCGCATTGAAGTCGCCCATTACCATCAGTATATCTCCACGATTTGTGGAGGCAATTGCTCTATCGAGCAGGCTATAAAATTGTTATTTTGTCGTGAACTCGCTAGGGTCGGTTGGAGCGTAACACTGAATACATGTTAGGTTCCGGGCTCGTGTTCGAAATCTTGCAGTTATCAGTCTGTCACTGTATGGCTTCCAGTCCATTAGAGCTCCACGAGTTTCTCGTGACAGTAAAAACCCAACACCATTTGAGCGTGGCTGACCACTCGGTTTACCAGAATAAAGCATCGTAAGACCATTCGCCGTAGTAAATTATCCAGAATCTGGCCATCGAGTTTCACATAGACCTAGAAAACACAGTCTATAATTAATAAACTCACGACTCAGTTGCGCAAGTCGCGAAGTTTCCAAAAGCGTCCTAACATTCCAAGTTCCAATTCTTGTCCGGGTTTTCATGCTAAAAGTTGTCATCAATAAATCGTTTGGTTTCATATTTGTTTCGGTTTCGTTAATCCTTTATATTTGAGATGAGCAGTTGATTGGACTACCGCACCCGATCCTGGTGTTAGGGCTGCTAACAATACCTCCAGGCAGGATTACAAACACATTTTTATAGCGAGTCGCTTGCTCCAAGTCAGACACCCGCTCCAGCCGCACCTAACCTGATGAACAGACGCTGAGAAATTTGCTACTTTTTGATCCACCCCGAGTATTTTATTTCCCCGGTACCCTTCATAAATGATGGGCGTGCCCCAATCCGCATGTTGGGAGGCGCCCGATAGAGGAAGTAGCCAAACCCCCACGGGAATTGTAATAATTATTTAATTGTAATTATTATTTAAATTTTTAAATGCTTTAAAATCACGAATTTGATTTGAATTTCAGTAATTTTTTCCATTTAGTGAAAAACTTTAATTTTGAAAGTTCAAATAATATCATACAAACAGGCAGACACAAAGATAAAATAAAACGCATACAGTAACTTAGTTTTCCATTGCAAATAAAAGTCAATTACAGGGAAACTTTTATTCGAAAGTTTAAAAACAACAGAATTTAAAGAACCGAAAATAAACCAAATTCGAAGCAGCATTTATATTTTAAAATCAACATCATATATTTTGCAAAAACTGCGAATTTAAACATATAATTTAACTACTGAATTATTTCTACAACAACAGAAAAAAAATTTTTTTTTAACCGCATATACATACAATTGTGAAATTTGAAACAATTAAAAAACGTCATACAATGTTTGTAAAGCTGGCTTCATTTGCACAGAGCGAAATGAATGAGAAAAATCATTCTTAATTTAATTCGAAATAATTTGTAAAAGGGTTTATGAGAATATACACATACATACTATGTAAATGTAAATAAGTAAAAAAAAAAAAAAAAAAACCTTCCAATTATAGTAATTAAAATTGTATTAAAGTTTAATTTTTATTACTACCATCAATTGAAACTTGATTTTTCAGTAAAGTAATACATAATTATAAAGAAAGAGTTTGTTTTAATTTTTACAAACTTAACTAGTTTTTTTAATTTAATTCTTTATTGAAATTATTGTAACGTAGGAATAAGGAAATAAAAATTGTTGAAAAAATTATATAATCACCTAAAATTAAAACACTTGTATAAAAAAGTATTAAAAGGCACGTAAACAACAAATAAACTAGGTAAAATGTATATTGAAAAGGAGAAATTAAAAAATTTTTTTAATATTAATAATATAAATAAACAAAGAAATAAAATAAAGGAAGACACACACCAAAAGGACGACGTCAAAGATAGCGCAGCCAGCCTAAGAGGATGTATAAGGTTGTTAAGGAGGAGAGGAAAGGAAGTTGCGGAAACAAAGAACAAAGTGGACGATATGGATATGCAGAAAAAAGAAGTGGGGTCGATGAAAATATTACGACCGCGGAGTATCTAAAAGAATATATAAAACTGAAGAACGTTAAATTCGAAAAAAAAATCCATAGAGAATCTAAAAGATCATGAAGAAATGTCAGAACCCGAAACAGCCACAGTAGGGGAAAAACACGAATAGGTTACAAAAAGAAGAAGAAATGGACTCTTCGGAACCAAAATAAGAAATCGAAAAGGACGAGATTAAACAAGTGGCTGAAAAGAATTACGGAGACAAATAAATAAATAATTAATGAAAAGCAAAACGATAAAGAAATGTAACGAAAATAACATTTAAGAAATCAAAGAGATAAAACAAAAAGAAAAAGACGAGGAGAAAGAGAAGAAACAAGAAATAACATAAGTCATTTCACAAGAAAATCAGATGACACAAAGGATAAAGAAACAGAGAGGCAAGCCGAAAAACACAAAAAATAATACATTTGGAGTAGAGAAAATTTTTGAGAAAATAGAAGACTACCCAAAATACTAGAGATGAAACATCAGCAGAAAAAAAAAAATGAAGACTTGAAGAAGAGATCACCAGCAGGCAAAACAACACCAACAATATCAACCATTATGTTTGGACGTTTCCAACTGCAACTAACTTCTCACCCTAAACAACCTCACAACAATAGTAGCAGACATAAGAGATTTTTAACAACATACCCAACTACATCAACGCCAAACAATAACCAATGATGATTTTCTCAGACACGTTATCAACCGTAATGCAGAAGTATATTTATATTAATTTAGTAAACTTGAAATAATTTGCAAAACAATTGTCAGTAACTATTTAAATAACATATTAATGATTCTGTCCCAAATAGCTGAAAAATTTCATGACTGAAAACACTTATATCTAGATGTTTTCTGCCGCAAAGGGGGGAGGAATGTTATGATTCACAATTGAACTACCCTCCTACATTGCACTTATTTGTTAATGCAACAACAGTTCATTCACTTAAGTATTAATTGCATTGACAAATTGTGCAATCGTCATTGCACTTATTTGTTAATGCAACAATAACAGTTCATTAACTTGAGTATTGTTTGTGTTGACAAATTGTGCAATGTTGCTCTTTTGCAATAGCTAAAATATTTGGGTCAGAATCAAATATGAAGAATTGCATATTCCCTTTGTGTAACTAGTTTTAAGATAGTATAAATAGCTAGTGCTAAGTTATTTTAAAGAACAGAACGTTTGGACATGTAAAGAAGAAATAGTGTTAAAAATAAATGTTAAACGAAGATAATAACAACATAACAGGCTTATCCACAACTAAACACGAAAACTACCCGCAAACATCGTCAAGCTTTTAAAAAGCTATCTAAAGGAACGAAAATTTGTAGTTATGGAAAGAAATTTTTTAAGCCATCCGCAGTCGATTGAAGCCGGACACCCTCAAGGCAGTATCTTCGGTCCCTTACTTTATTTAATATACGCCTCTGACTCACCTTTAAGCAGTAACATTCACAAGTCAACATTTGCTGATGATACAGCTTTTCTAAGCGTTCATGAAAGTCCTGTAGAAGCTTCCCGCAATTTACAAGGGTATTATCCAAATTGGAAAAATGGCTCAAACAATGGCGTATAAAAGTTAACGAGCGGAAATGTGTACACCTCACTTTTACGTTGCGCAGGGAAACATGCCCGCCTATACAAATTAACACCGAGACTATACCTTAACACACTGTAGTGAAATATCTAGGCGTTCATCTTGATCGTCGTTTAACATGGAAATCGCATATAGACGCAAAGTTAACACAAATGAAATAAAAAGCAGCCCAAATGAGCCAATTCATGGGAAGAAATTCATTACTAGATTAGATTAGATAAGTGGATAGATCTGGTCCAAGGAGCGGCACTGCTACACCTATTGGATCTTTTGTGCCATGGATCTCTAAAATTAAACCAAGCTCTGAATGACTCTCCTTATGAAAGTCAGCACAGAGCTTGGAGAAGCCCGCCTAATATCATCCGAACATACAAATTCAGAAAGAAAAACACGCCTTCTATTATTACATAAGACTATACATTCACAGAGAATGTGTGCCGTTGTCTCATCCTCTTCCATGCATAAACGGCACAAGGGTGAGCGAACTAGTTTACTTTTCCAAAGATGATAGTTCAGTCCAAAATGACCGGAGAGGAAACCAGTAACTAGCTGTAAGTCATTCCTGCTGAAATCCAGGATGCCACTGTATGAAAATGGCTGAAACAAATATTTGGCCTGCCTTAGACCGGGAGAAGCCTCCCAAATTTCCTTTGCGGTCGACATGTCGTTCTCTCTGATGAGAGTAGTTATAGTCGACCAATTTACGCCACAAAAGGGTTCTGGGCCCATGAGAGGATCGGCAGAGGCCCTCTTGGCCAATTCATCCGCTACCTCGTTACCCGGGTGACCGCTATGGCCAGGTATCCAGTATATGGAAACCTTGTTCCGTACCGATAGCTTCTGTAGTGAGTCAAAGCACTCCAAAACAAGCTTAGAACGGGATTCCCATGAAATTAAGGACTTAAGGGCAGCCTGACTATCAGAAAAGATAGCTATATGCGCGCCTTTAATGCCTCTGCTTAAATTAATGTCAACACATTTGGTGATTGCCTGTATTTCCGCCTGAAATACCGTGGGCCATTTACCCAAGGCCAGTGAGATTTTCACGTTGGGTCCACAGACTCCAGCGCCTACTCCATCTAGAGGTTTGGATCCATCCGTATACCAACATAAACTTCTGGAATCCACAAAGGGACCATTGCCCTCCCACGTGGCCCTAGGCGGAATTGTTACATTGAATCTTCTGTTGAATCTAAGTTCACAGATTATCCTGTCGCTAGGCATCCCTAACAGCCTTCTGCAGGACAATGTATTCAGGATCGATGAATGCCCGTTGCCAACACAGTGAGCACAGTTACCGATACCCATCCGATAAGCGGCCATTGCCGCAGAGGATCTTATAAAGATTTGTATAGGTGTTAACCCAATCAAGGCCTCAATGGCCAGAGTTGGACATGATCTCAATGCACCTGTAGCAAGAAGACACGCCAATCTCTGAGCCTTGCAGAGTTTGTTCATCGCCGTGGTCTGCAGAGTCTTCTGCCACCATACGATTGCGCCGTACGTAATGATTGGTCTGACGATCATTGTATAGATCCACATGATCATTTTTGGGCTCAAGCCCCAGGTACATCCAGATCGCCCTAGTGGCTTTCTGTAAAACGCATTCAAAATGACGGTTCCAAGTTAACTTTCTATCAAAAATAACCCCCAGGTATTTGACTTCGGTCGAAAAAGGGATAATGCGCCCATTCAGCAGTATTGTCCCTAGACCAAGTTTCCTCTTGCGAGAGAAAGGTACTAGAATAGTCTTGTCAGAGTTGATAGTAAGGCCGTGTCTCCCACACCATGCCATAACAGAACTCAATGCATCATTCATGATGTCTGAGAGAACGTTGCCGAATTTTCCGGTTACCATCACAACCAGATCGTCAGCATAGCCGATAACTTCATGCCCTTGTTCACTAAGAATGAGGAGAAGTTCATCCATCACTACTGACCAAAGGAGTGGTGATAAAACACCACCTTGGGGACACCCTTTGACTGCATTAATAGTAACCATATCGTTACCCATAGAAGCAGCTATGTCCCTACTCTCAAGCATTGACCTAATCCATCTCACAGAAGTGACGTCAAGATCCTTTTGCCTAAGAGCGCATTCTATCGAATCATATCGAAAACGCCATTGATGTCCAAAAAGGCACACAACGCGATTTCCCCTGACCTATGAGCCTTCTCAATCTTAGTAGCAAGATGATGCAAGGCATGTTCAGTCGATTTTCCCTTAGCATAAGCATATTGGTTCACATGCAAGGGGACGTTTTTCAAAATCGTCAGTCTAATGTGTAGATCAATTAGTTTCTCCATCGTTTTCAGTAGAAAGGATGTTAAGCTAATTGGTCTGTAAGATTTGGCAAAATCACTTGGCCTGTTGCCCGCTTTAGGTATAAAAACCACGTTAACTTTCCTCCACAGTTGGGGAATGTGTCCGAAGACAAAACTGGGTCTTAATAGTTCGGCAAGGGCACCAAGCAAAGTATCAATGCACTTTTGTTTAAGTGCTGAAAAGATACCGTCCCCGCCGGGAGCCTTAAAAGGCTGGAATGAGGCAATAGCCCATCTTATCCTATCCGGATTAAAAATAACCTTTGACAATTTGAAAGCTCCTCTGTACAAAACGGGAGAGCAACTTCATTTTGAACCTTGAGAATTAAGTCTGGGAAGTGAACACTATGTAACAGTTCTAAGGTCTCTCTTCGGTTCTTGGTATATGAACCATCAGCCTTCTTCATCAGACCTATTTCGCTCACATGAGAGCGAGAGAGTGCCTTATGCAATCTCGCTGCTATAGGGGTATTCTCGATATCTTCACAGAATTTCCTCAAGGATTCCCTTTTGGATCTCCTTATTTCTTTGTTGTAGTCGGTCAGTTACCTTTTGTACTCTGCCCAATTACCAGAGCGCTTAGCGTGATTAAAAAGTTTTCTAACTTTCCTGCGCATATCATCAAGAAGGTCACTCCACAACGGCACCTTACGTGCCGTTCTACGGCTTTGTAAACTACTACTTTCATGATATGAGGAAATAACGACATCGTTCAGCTGATCTGCTGCTACCTCTAGTTCCTCCACAGAGTTAATATCGGGAGTTAGCAGATAAGCCTTTGAAGCCGTTACCTCCATAAACGTAGACCAGTTAGTGTGTTTACGACACGGTAGTTGTTGAGTAATCGACGGGGCTCCCGGAAAATCGAACCTTATGTAACGATGATCGGAAAGGGATACCTCATCAGAGACTCTCCAGTTAGATATATAATTTGAAATGAATGAGCTAGAAAGAGTAAGATCTAATACCTCCTCCATAATGGCATTAATAAAAGTTGGCTCTGAGCCCCTATTCAAAATCTTTATACCCTCTCAGCCTAGAAACTACAACAGAGCTTCGCCTCTTTCATTAATGTCACTACTACCCCACACGGTGTGATAAGCATTAGCGTCACATCCTATTATAAACTGATAGTTATGGTCGTGGCAATAACTTACCAGTTCTTTGATTTCCCTAGGTGGAATGGGCAGATCACCTGCAAAATATGCTGAGGCACAGACCACTTGCCTGGTCCCCTGATCCGTCGGGACCTTAATTAAGGCCGCCACCAGGTCCCTTTGAGTGAATTCTGGAATGGGAATGTAATCAATATGCTTACTTATCATCATTGCCGTTCTAGGAACACAATTTCCTTTATAAAATATTAACCTACCTGGTTCTTGCTGAAGGCCAAAAATTTTACCTTCGATAGCCCATGGTTCCTGCACAAGAACCATGTCTATCCGTTTTTCGGCGAAAACCTTGCTCAAGGCGGCCGAAGCCCCTTTGGCATGGTGCAGGTTCGCCCGTAGCACCTGCATGTTGCTCACACCTCTTTACTGTCTATAGAAGATTGCGCAGCTACCCTCTGTAACTGCGCTCTTTTTGGACCCTTATTTGGTCGGACCAGGTCGCTGCCGCTCTTCTTGGAAAGTCCAATTGACTTGCCCGCGGTGTTAATGGCTATCGTAGCTGCAGCCTTACCGACATTTGGACCAATGCCCGCAGAAACCTTGTGTTTCATAACGTCGGGTTTGGCCCGCTTCGATGCCAGGCCACTTTGCCAGAACGTACTAACTGGCTTGGCTTTAATCTCTAATCGTGCCGCGGCGGCCTTACTAGTGGATGGACCAACATCCTCAGGAACCGCAAGTTCCTTTCCACTCTCTTTTGCCTGCTTAGCCTCTGGCGCCTGGTCCTGGATGGGTACCTTTTTACTGCCCTCATTTGCGCGTTCCTTCTGCGTATCCTTAATCATTAGCTTCAGGTGGGTGAAGCGATAAGCACTACGGCCATTCATCTCTACAAGTTTGGCCCAGGAGCCGTCGTCCACAGCCATTATCAAGTGGAAAAGTTGACCATTGTTCTTCCTCATGGTTACCTTCAAAAGGTTCGCACTCAGGTTATTTTGAACCGCGATGATTGCCAGAATCTTATCGTTTGTTAAATTCATTACTAAACCTAGACTGTAAACTTCTCTTATACAACGCGATCCTGAAACCAATATGGTCCTATGGAATACAGTTATGGGGCACTGACTCAGCATCGAATGTCGAAAAAATTCAAAGGCGATAGAATAAAATTCTACGTACAGCAGCCCCCTGGTATATCCGAAATCAGCGAATTCAGAAAGACTTTGATGTTCCGTTGGTAAAGACATTATTTTCAAAACACGCTAAAAAATATATAAAAAAAACTTGAGTTGCACCCATATGTAGATACTTGCACGCAATATTCTACATTATAGAGGCCACACCCGGCTGAAAAGAAGGGATAATCTTCTTCTCAGCCGTACACGAGAGATGTAAAACTACAAAAATAAACCGTTGAAATTAAAAAATGTTGTTTAGCATTGGCTAAACATATATATATATATATATCATTGTTAGATTTGAAAAACTTATTGATGTTTCAATCTATATTTGAAGATTCAATAAATAATTGAAAACAAATTAGTTATGTAGTGTTGCATTTTTTTTTTACATAATCAGCCTAATTACGGTTCTCGTATTCGAGCTGAAAAATGCTCGATTTTACATTTCGGTACTACGTTTCTCGAATAACAATAAAATACAACCCTGCTTAAAATTCTATTACAAGTTTCTTACCGCATGTCTCGAATTCAGCTGTCAAAAGCTAAAATAATAGTCGATCATTTTCTTTCATACGAGAAGAAAAAGTTATTTAAAACTCAAAATGAAATCCACAAAAATGTAAGTATTTTGTAAACATTCTCATTTATAAATAACTGCCTGGTCCACGATGTCGACCGCTATCGCTCGCTTGCTTTTGTGACGAAAACCAGCTGATTTGCGCCCCACTAAGAGTTTTCAGCACGACAAGTCGATCGGCAATCAAAGCGAGCGATAACGTAAGCATTCTTGTACAAATTTGCGCCCCACTAAGAAATATTGTACGACAACAACTGTCAAAATCAGTCACTTGCTTTTTGTTGTCGACTGAGAAATTAATTTGACAAAATATATAAAAAATTGGTTATTTTATAAATAATTTTAGAAATTTCATGATGGAAAATTGATATGTAGGTATTCATGTATATAAATATGTATTTTGATAAAAATATTCTTGTACTGCTAATAATTATTTATTACCAACAACATTTTTCAGCCTTAAAAAGGCAAATCTGAAGCAGATGCAGGTTCTAGTTGAATTTGTAAAATATACACAATATCAAAAAATTATTTTGCTATAAGTTATTTTTCACAAAATTGATTTATTGAAAACATATGTTTTGTGTTTACATTTGAAGCAAGGCATATTCAAGAGGTGAGCTGACTAGCACAGCTGACTCAGTTAGCTTTAGATCAAATTTGCATACTAACTGATACAGTTTTACAGCATACACGAATAATTGTTACAGTTTGTAAAGCATTTTTAAGAAATTGTTAAATTTATTTGATTGTTTCAATAAAAAAGCGAGTATTTCTTACCAACAATATACAAATTGTTTTTTGTTTGTTGTACTTGTTATCGAAGTGTGAATACCTGGTAGTTGTGCAACGTGGAATATTTGATGTTGCAATATAGTCATTTGACAATGATTACGTTAAACACGTGAAGCCAGACGACCGACAAGTCGATATTTAGTGGGGCGCTTAAGCGATCGATAGTGAGTGACTTGCTGTCGCTTGCTTAAGTTGTCGATCGACATCGTGGACCAGGCAGTAAGTTTTTAATACTATGAATATGATTTCAGAAAAAAATTAAAACGGCTAAACAGTTTGAGAAGATGGTTGAGTTGCTAGAGCAACAACCAGAACTGGCTCAATCCTACTACAGCGGCCTACAAAAATTAAATAGTTTAATAAATCATGATGGCGAGGAAATAGGCATCAACAACGATTCCTTTGAAGTACCCGTTTATGTTTGTTGTGATTTGGAAAGTGAAGAAATTGTCGCAAGCACATCAAAAGATAAAGTCGTCAACAAAAAACTATTTCAGTAAAAAATGAGTTGATTGAACAACAGCTTAAAGTCCAAACCGAGTTGTACAATGAAGTTTAAAACTCTTTGAAACAGATAGAAAGAAATGGTAGGAAACAGCTAAAAGCACAGGAAGAATCGTTAAACCTATATTAAAGTGAAATTAAAAGAAAAAAAATAAAATTTTGAATTCTACAAAAAAAAAACTAAAGAAAAAGGGCGAACATAAAAAGCTGCTGCTGCAACTAAAAACAGATGAAATCGAAATTAAAAGACGTAAAATTGAATTTGAAGAACATAATAAACATGGTTTCAAAACTTAGACATCGATTTTGTTATAGTTGTTGATTTTTTATAAGTTTTTCGTTCCTCTGCCTAATGTAGAAAATGAAACATGAAGTCTGATTTAAGTTTTTAGTAATTTATACTAAATATGTAATTTCTTATTTATGAATTTTTTAATTTTATTTAAACTATTTTAATAAAAGCTAACTACACAAATTTTTAAAATTCTACTTTATATATATGTATATATTTGGTACGATTGGCGGATTAAAGATTCATTGCTTCCATTAGTTTCTCTTTTATATTTGAAGCTGCCAAGTCCTCATTCACCTCAATATTGCAATCTTCAATTGGATCATTCACACCGTTAGTTTCAGGAATTTCCATATTATAGGTGCACAAAAATTTGTTATTTTACTTATGAACATTGCAAAAGTTGTATGTATAGAGTACATTTTTTAATCCCAACTACAAAAAAATATCTCCAGTTTTAGGATATGGCCTTATAGATGGGAGCAAATTGGGGTCATGCTAATAGGGTAAATTTTAACGCACGAAAGACCCAATGTGCTATGCTCACACATAGACGTATGACCGGACATGCTGCTTCATCTGTAAACATGGATGGTATAGATATTGAGGAATCAGAAGCTCTTGATGTTCTTGGCATGAAAATTCATTGTGATGTTCGATGGAATGATCACATTTTTCATGTCTCAAAAGAAGCATTCAAGTGCCTCGGCTTTCTAAGACGGTGTAGGACATACTTCACTCCATCTGATCTCCTTAATATTTATACCACCTTTATCCGACCGAAAATGGAATACAACTCTCATGTATGGGCCGGTGCTTCAAAATCTATTTTGAAGTTACTCGACCGCGTACAGGGTAGGGCGAAGAAGCTTATCGGTGACAGTAGGGTAGCCAACTCTATTGACCCATTGGAGCATCGACGCAATGTTGGGTGTGTTTCGTTGTTCTATCGCTACTACAACGGAATGTGCTCTAATGAAATCAGGGAACTTGTTCCTGCAACCCGCCACTTTTCACGTATAACACGCTTTTCATCAGGAGCGCATCCCTTTGTGGTCGATATGTCAGTGAACCGCACCACGCATTACAGAGAGAATTCGTACTTTGGCTGTACTGTTCGTATGTGGAATAAACTCCCCGCAGAGGTCTTTCCTGCCACTATCAGTGTGTCAGAGTTCAAATCGAATGTCCACAAACACTACTCCCTTTATCCTCCTTCCCAAAACCTATTTTCCTAGTTCCGGCTCAATGCTTTGCATGCGTAGGGGTCATCCCTTGAGTGCTGGTCCTAATTAAAAAAAAAATATATATATATAATTTGATTTCTTTATTGCTCACAATCTTTACAAAACAAATTTGACAATCGTTTGGATATTTACACAAACAAAATGCCTGTTGTTTTTCGTGTTGTATTTGTTTTATTCTGGCTCCTACCTGATAGTTAATTCGCCTTGGTCGTGTTATTCAAGTGCAAGGCGAATTAAATACTTTTTGGCCTTGTTAGCATTCGCATTGATCAGATGTCCATAACTACAAATTGCTACGTAACTACGGTACTGTCAAAAATTGTTTATGTTTTAATCGTGGTCTTTCACACACGAAAAAAATTAAACTGGCATAAAATGATAGTTTTTAGGAGAGAGGGGTGAAGAGAGCGTTTTTTCGGTGGCACAATTTTTCAACCAGCCTCAACCCCGCATTAGCAGCACAAAACTAATGCATACACACTTACGAATTCACAGGTTTTGTGTTTTCTTTTTTACGAACCGTATTTAGTCGTTGGTTAGCTGTCGTCGAGTGAACATGAATTTCGAAGAAAAAGGGGTTGGTCAGGGTTCCCAAATTTTTTTTGAGTCACATCCCCAATTTGAAAATTTTCATCCCCGAAATTCCCCAAAAAGCAATTTATACTATCCCAAAAAATTCCCACTTAAAATAATACCTACTACTTCAATTTCAATCCACTTAAGTATTAACTTTTGAATACTTTTTTTGCACTGTAGTTCATTTGTAAGTATATATTTGTATATGTGTTCTAACAAATTAGTTAAGTTGACTGATAAAATCAAAAAGGTTCGAAGTCCAAATCTTCTTTACCGCTGTCTGAAGAAATTTTTTGGTATATGCTTTTATAATTAAACAACTTGCCGATTTCTGGAGATGGATAAAAAGTTTCACAACAAATTCCATTATTTTTAAAATGTATATTAATTCTCAACAGAGATTCGAGCAACTCGTACTGCATTTTGTTTCTAATTTTTGTTTTTACCGTGTTCATTGCCGAAAAACTCCTTCAACGCAAGCGTTGCTCGTTGATACGCAAAGTAAATTTAATACCAACTCTTGCAGGTCTATAAACGGCCGTGATCAAGCGGCATCTTGATATGAATAAACTTCTGTCCAAAACATATTTAAGTTGTTTGTTATTTGTACATCAAATAAATCATTCCACCTTATAAATGGCATTTTTTTCCACTGTGACTCAAATATATATCTTGGAACATTTTCATTTGACGCTGGTTGTAGTATTTTTATGATTGAACTAAATTTAGGTTGTCCTAATGGGTTACAACACATGTTTGGAGAAAATTGCTTATATGTTTTGAAAATTTTGTGATTTGATGGTAAATGTTTTAGCAATTGTTTCAATAAAGTTTTTAGGTATAAAAAAACAAGTCCGCTTTACTTTTAATAACAAAGTTTTTTTACCACACTAAAAACACTTATGTGCTCAAAAAAGAAGAATTAGAATATGTTGATATTATTTTTATAGGTATTTTATGTTTTTTCATTTTATTTCTAAGTATATATGAAAAGTAATATTATCAGCAGAGAAGACAAAAAAAAGCAATATTCAATACTTTTGCAGCAAAAAAAAATGTGAAAAAAAGCGAAGAAAAATTGATAAAACAGCAACAACAAGCACTTTAAAAATGGTTTATTCTAATTCTTCTATATCATCAAAGTTATTACAATATACTATCATGTGGGCGGCACCAGACTCTAAAATATATTTTATTTCCAAAAACTGCTCATATCCGGGATTTCTTTTTAATATTGCCTCAAATTTCTTTTTATATTGTTGGTCTTCGATCTTACATAGTCCGTCAAAAACTGTTGATATAGTGTTAATGCTCTCTGAAATTAATAATCGCGCAGTTTGCAATTTTTTTATAGCAACCAAAATGTTTGCAAAATTATATTTTAGAAATGCAAGTGGACAACTTAGTTCGGAGTTTTCAAATATTTGTTTGGCTTGCACAATTGAGTCAGCATCTTGACTGTCAAGCTCAAAAACAACTGCTTTAACTTCTTCAAGATGCTCAGCGTAGTACATTGCCGCTTCTAACCAAGTACCCCAACGAGTTGGGCATGGAGACGGTGGCAGCCCCACATTAGGATACATTTTTAAAAACAGTTGTTTTCTCCGCGGTGACTATAAAAGTATTTTTTTTAACATATCTTTTTAAAAATATATGTATTTTTGCAGTGAATATCACTATTTACCTTTAAAAAAATATTTTTAACGCAGGAAATCAGTTTATTGACTTTTTCAAAGTTTGTGCGAATAAATTCGGCTAGTCGATGTATACCATGTGCGAAACATGTCAAATGAAGCATTTTCGGATACATTGCCTTTAGAGAAGATATTCCACGTAACATATATGCAGCTGCATCCGTTACTACAAGTAACACTTTGTCATATTTTATACCTAAATACAGAAAATTAATATCAAGTCTGGACTCGATTTGGTTTCTAACTTACCATCAGGCCACAATATTTGTAAGGAATCATTACAAAATGCTGCAATAGATACACCATTTGCCGTTTCAAGTACTTGCATATTCAATAAATAAGATTTATTGTCCTTCAAATCTTCTAAGACGCCAAAAATAAAATTTGCAACATATCTCTGTTCGCTGTCAGTCGTTTCATCTACAGAAATCCATATATATTTGCCTTTGGCTGCTTCACGCATCTTTTCTATAGATTCCTTATACAATTCTGGTATGTATTTCTGTCGAATGGTTGTTTCAGATGGAACCGACATTTGAGAATATTTCTCAATAAAATGTTTAAAACTTGGACAACTAACTTTTTTTATTGGAATATTGGATTCTAACAATGCTTTACAAAGATCTTTTTGAAATGTTCTGGCAGTTGGAGTCACTGGATATTCCGTGATTAATTTCTGTGGACGGTTCTCTTGTTTAGAGGACGCCAATTGGTGTTTTCCACATCTTATATGTTGTTCCACATTACACTTTTTCGAACTATTTATTTTGCAGCAGCATATATTGCAAAAGAGCCAGTTTTCTTCAATCTTGAAGACTCCTTCATAAGTTTTTACCATTTTTAATAATAAACTTCTATTACTTTTCTCTTTCGGCATTTTTTAACTTTTTCTATTTCTAACAGCCTTCTTTGTTTTCAGTAAATTGTTTTTAAAATGAAAGCAGAGTTGCAAAAAATGTAGTAAAAAATATGTGACCGTGAGGCTTTTAGTATAAAATTGGGAATTTTAAGCGAAAAATTCCCTAAGTATCAAATAAACACCAACATTAAAAAAAAGCTAAAAACAGCAGGTTTCATAAAAAACAGCAAAAAAAAAGCAAAACAGAAAAAACAGCATTTTTGTCTTCCCTGATTATCAGGCTCAAGTTCAGTTTTATTGAATTAATGAAAATTCAAAATTACTAAGAGTTTTTTTTTATGTTGGAAAATATTATTATTTATATCCAATCAGTTTTTAGCAGAACGTATCAGTACTGATTTCAAGCCCGCTACACCTCTCATCAGCGCTCAATTGTCCATCTTTACAATTTTCGTAAAGTGGATACTAATTGAGAAGAATATCAACTATTTAACCAGTTTTCAAGAGAAAGAGAATATGAGAATTCATTTTTTATTCTACCTTGAAACAGGGCTGGTTAGTACGAAATTCCTTCATCACTGTTTGGAAAGTACTAATAATCAACACAAACTCATAGTCCGTTATCATCAAAGTATTCTACTTTGTATTTTAACGTTTTTGTTGTGTTTACTGTATATTAGGGAAATTCACATATTACTGTGACCCTTGTTATTAGGGTATTTGTAGCTCGTGCCCAAGCGGAATTAATATTTTTATATTATTATTATTACGAATAAACGTAATTATTATTTGAACTTATATTGATGTATATATGAAAAGTAATATTATCAGGCTCAAGTTCAGTTTTATTGAATTAATGAAAATTCAAAATTACTAAGAGTGTTAAATAGTGATCAAGAAGCAACAACAATTGCACCCATTAGCAAATTTGTCAGCTTAGCTGTACAAACAAACAAATAATAACAAGGTGACCAACGTGAACAAAATTGTTGATCCAGTATGTGAAATAATTATTAATAAAAATCAAACAGGTATGAACAAGGTGAGAAAGACACAACTACTACAAGTTCGAGTAATCCACCACCGATATACTCAAACTTTCTGGTAAAAACCTTATCTCATTAATTGGAGAAAATGAGTTCTATGTAACTCCAATTAAGCGCGGCAAAATCAACGAAACAAAAATTCAGTTAACTCATGACAATAATTACCGCGTGGATTCAGAAGAGGTCAAGTCTGTCCTTGAAAATAGTGGCTTCAAGGTGAAAAATGTCTCAAACATTAAGTATAGAGAAAAAATCCATCCAATATTTAGAGTCGAGTTACAGCCAGGTGACATAAAAATAAAAAAAATGAAGCACATCCAATCTATGATTTAAAGTACTTCTTGCATCGAAGAGTTACCGTTGAGCTTACACATAAAAGAGCTGGACCTTTCAATGTCTGAACTGACAAGACTTTGGGCACACGAAGACTTATTGCATGTTGCCTACAGTCTGCGTTGTATGTGGTGAGTTACACAGTTCCGCTAACTTTAACAAAATTAAAGGTGATCCCATAGCGAAAAATTGTGGCAATTCCGGCGGACATCATACTGCCAAATATAGAGGCTGCCCCCTTTATATCCTTTTTTAAGAATTCAACAAACAAAAAAACTAATGCTACTCCTGCTAAGCCTAAAAACCCTTTTAACTACCCACAATTACCTCAACCGTCTACCAGCCAGAATCAACACTCTAACGTTTTCAAGTCTAACGCGACTAGTGCACACCAACAAGCTTATAATAAATTTTCATACGCTAGTATTTTAAAAAGCAACCATAGTAGGCGCAAAAACCGTAAATTTAAATGAAGATTCGGGGTATAATTTTAGTCGTATTGAAGCCTCAATTGAGAGCTTAATTCAAACAGTAAATACATTTACTCTCAACATGTCCTGTATGATGCAGGAATTGTTGAAAATGCAGTCTACCTTGTTGCAGGCTGTTTTAAACAAGGCATGAACTTAAAAATAACTTTTTGGAACACAAACAGCACCTGCCAACATAAAAACGAAATTGAGTATTTTCTTCTGGATAATCAAATCGATGTAATGCTTATCTCAGAAACGTCTCGAAGCTATTTCAGAATTAGTGGATATAATTTTTACGACACAAAGGATCCTCCAGGTAGAGCTTGTGGTGGCTCGGGAATTCTAAAAAAAACGCGATTAAAACACTACCTGTTGAATGATTTATGTGAAGACTATCTTCAAGCAACGAACATCTGCATTGAAAAATTACTATCAAAAATTTGTAATATCATCTGTCTATTCGCCCCCCCCAGATTTTCAATTACCGAGAGTCAATATATGGCTTTTTATAAATCACTGGGCCCCCGTTTTCTAGCAGCTGGCGACTACAATGCTAAAAGCACATTCTGGGGCTCACGTTAATCACTCCTAAGGGACGAGTTTTGTTTGACGTCGTTTCTAAAATGGAATTTAACGTAGTGTCAAGTGGTCAGCCAACATATTGGCCGACAGATCGACAGAAAATTCCTGATGTTATTGACCGTGGAATAGCAAAAGGTGTACCCAGTGAGATGGTTGAAGTTGAAGCATCTTTGGATTTATCTACAGATCACTCGCCTACAATTGTCACTATTTACTCACAGACAACTGTAACACCAACATTTGATTTACCGATGATATCTGCACGTATTAGCTGTTTGAAATACAGAAAGTATCTGAGTGCTCATTGGTCTGACCTTCTGACATAGACGATTCCGTCAGGTTGTTTGAAGCGCACGTTAAACAAGCTGCTTTTAATGCTGTGAGATTTAGCAATATTTTTTGCAGATATAGAAAGGCTATTGACTGAAAAACGGCGAGCTCGACGAGAATGGCTGCGCTACAGATCGCCCCAGCTAAAATTAAGGCTTAAGGAGTGTACCAAGTAGCTTAGGAAAGTTTTGCAAACTCAAAAAACAGCTTCCCTTCAAAAAGTTCTTCAAGAACTAGATGCAACTCCACAAGCAGACTATTCGCCGTAGCGTGCAGCCAGAGAACTTAAAAGGCCAGTTGTATGCAAACCTCCGTTACGAGCTACGAATGGTGACTTGGCAAGAACGGATGCTGAAAAAGGTAATCTTTTTGTTAAGCACCTAGAAAAAGTATTTACCCCGAATATTTCTGCTGATATTACTGAACTGCCATCAGTCGTCACTTTACCAGAAATACCGCTGAGATTTAACATTGTGAAGATTGAAAAGGCTATAACTAGTCTTAACACCAGAAAAGCCCCAGGTATCGACAAAATAAGCAACAAAATGCTTCAAGAATTGCCCTATATTGCAAAAAGAATAATACTATTCATTTTTAACAGTATTCTACGCCTAGAACACTATCCTAAAGAATGGAAGATTTCGCTAATTACTATGATACCAAAGCCCGGCAAGGATCATACAAAGGTTGAATCCTATCGGCTTATTAGTTTACTGTCTAACATTTCAAAACTATTTAAAAAGCTGTATATGAGCAAGCTGATGCCTAAAGTGACTAGTAATGGATGTATTCCAGAACATCAATTCCGTTTTCGCAGACAACATACCACAATTGAACAAACTCAGAGACTTGTGAATGTTGTTAGAGACACTTTTGAAAAAAAGAAATATTGCTCTGCGCTCTTTATTGATGTCTCACAAGCTTTCGACAAAATATGGCACGAAGGGCTTATCCACAACTTAACACGAAAACTACCCGCAAACATCGTCAAGCTTTTAAAAAGCTATCTAAAGGAACGAAAATTTGTAGTTATGGAAGGCAATTTTTTAAGCCATCCGCAGTCGATTGAAGCTGGAGACCCTCAAGGCAGTAACTTCGGTCCCTTACTTTATTTAATATACGCCTCTGACTTACCTTTAAGAAGTAACATTCACAAGTCAACATTTGCTAATGATACAGCTTTTCTAAGCGTTCATGAAAGTCCTGTAGAAGCTTCCCGCAATTTACAAGGGTATATATCCAAATTGGAAAAATTGCTCAAACAATGGCGTATAAAAGTTAACGAGCGGAAATGTGTACACCTCATTTTTACGTTGCGCAGGGAAACATGCCCGCCTATACAAATTAACACCGAGACTATACCTTAACATACTGTAGTGAAATATCTAGGCGTTCATCTTGATCGTCGTTTAACATGGAAATCGCATATAGACGCAAAGTTAACACAAATGAAATTAAAAGCAGCCCAAATGAGCCAATTCATGGGATGAAATTCATTACTAAACTTAGACTGTAAACTTCTCTTATAGAACACGATCCTGAAACAAATATGGTCCTATGGAATCCAGTTATGGGGCACTGACTCAGCATCGAATGTCGAAAAAATTCAAAGGCGACAGAATAAAATTCTACGTACAATAAAAGTAGCCCCTGGTATATCCGAAATCAGCGAATTCACAAAGACTTTGCAGTTCCGTTGGTAAAGACATTATTTTCAAAACACGCTAAAAAATATATAAAAAAACTTGAGTTACACCCAAATGTAGATACTTGCACGCAATATTCTACATTATAGAGGCCACACCCGGCTGAAAAGAAGGGATACTCTTTTTCTCAGCCGTACACGAGAGATGTAAAACTACAAAAATAAACAGTTGAAATTAAAAAATGTTGTTTAGCATTGGCTAAACATATATTTATCATTGTTAGATTTAAGATTTGAAAAACTTATTGATGTTTTATTCTATATTTGAAGATTCAATAAATAATTGTAAACAAATTAGTTATGTAGTGTTGCATTTTTTATTTTTACATAATCAGCCTTATTACGGTTCTCGTATTCGAGCTGAAAAATGCTCGATTTTACATTTCGGTACTACGTTTCTCGAATAGCAATAAAATACAACCCTGCTTAAAATTCTATTACAAGTTTCTTACCGCGAGTCTCGAATTCAGCTGTCAAAAGCTAAAATAATAGTCGATCATTTTCTTTCATACGAGAAGAAAAAGTTATTTAAAACTCAAAATGAAATCAACAAAAATGTAAGTATTTTGTAAACATTCTCATTTATAAATATTCATAAATACTATGAATATGATTTCAGAATAAAAATTACAACGGCTAAACTTTAATATCAAGTGAAACAAACTGGATTGTCTTATGGTACAATATCAACTCCCTTGCTTTATTCTTATCTTCTTATGTCTATCCTTATAGTATAACACTTATACCCATAGTTAGGTAAAAGAGTATTTTTAAGTAGAGTTGTACTAACTAGTATGTATGTTATAAATAATGCAGGGTTGGCACTATACCTCCCTTTTTTTATTTAATTTAATCTTCATTTACATTTGTACCTATTTATAATACATCTATAAACATATTTATAATATATTTATAAACAAAAGCATTAAAAATAATATGTGGTATGATAATTTACAAGTAATTGTATGGGTAGATACCTCCCTTTTTTTGAAAATTATAAAATATTTATATATTAATATATATATATTGCATACAATTAAGATAGGGTGATCACCTTACTTAATTATTTAGTTATTATAATTTAATTTCTGAAATATTTCCAAATTTTGTTAAATGATTTGTAAATATTATTGTTTAACATTAAAGCTTTATAAAGTGTTTATAAAAGATATAAATAAAAATATTTTCGTTTTATATTTTATTTATTTGTTGCGGGTTAGCAATATCTAGATATATATTTCGTTGGTAGCTATACCAATTCATCAGTAGATGTTTTACCCTTTATGTTTAAAAAATTCCAAAGCTCATCTATTTATACAAAAACTCACAAATATATTTTTTGTGAATTACAAAGCATAAAAATAGCCTAAAAAAAATTTTTTTCAAACACAAACAACAATAATTTTCCATTATGAATGTGTTTACTTTTCTACACCTATACAATTAGACAACCGCTGGTTGCCATTAAAAGTATTTTATAAGGCAAAAATGAAAAGCAAATCTCCCCGTTACAAAATTTTACATTTATTTGAGCATGTACTCAAGTATTTATGTTTTATATTTTATTTATTTGTTGCGGGTTAGCAATATCTAGATATATATTTCGTTGGTAGCTATACCAATTCATCAGTAGATGTTTTACCCTTTATGTTTAAAAAATTCCAAAGCTCATCTATTTATACAAAAACTCACAAATATATTTTTTGTGAATTACAAAGCATAAAAATAGCCTTTAAAAAAATTTTTTCAAACACAAACAACAATAATTTTCCATTATGAATGTGTTTACTTTTCTACACCTATACAATTAGACAACCGCTGGTTGCCATTAAAAGTATTTTATAAGGCAAAAATGAAAAGCAAATCTCCCCGTTACAATTGTATAGGTGTAGAAAAGTAAACACATTCATAATGGAAAATTATTGTTGTTTGTGTTTGAAAAAATTTTTTTAAAGGCTATTTTTATGCTTTGTAATTCACAAAAAATATATTTGTGAGTTTTTGTATAAATAGATGAGCTTTGGAATTTTTTAAACATAAAGGGTAAAACATCTACTGATGAATTGGTATAGCTACCAACGAAATATATATCTAAATATTGCTAACCCGCAACAAATAAATAAAATATAAAACATAAATACTTGAGTACATGCTCAAATAAATGTAAAATTTTGTAACGGGGAGATTTGCTTTTCATTTTTGCCTTATAAAATACTTTTAATGGCAACCAGCGGTTGTCTAATTGTATAGGTGTAGAAAAGTAAACACATTCATAATGGAAAATTATTGTTGTTTGTGTTTGAAAAAATTTTTTTAAAGGCTATTTTTATGCTTTGTAATTCACAAAAAATATATTTGTGAGTTTTTGTATAAATAGATGAGCTTTGGAATTTTTTAAACATAAAGGGTAAAACATCTACTGATGAATTGGTATAGCTACCAACGAAATATATATCTAAATATTGCTAACCCGCAACAAATAAATAAAATATAAAACATAAATACTTGAGTACATGCTCAAATAAATGTAAAATTTTGTAACGGGGAGATTTGCTTTTCATTTTTGCCTTATAAAATACTTTTAATGGCAACCAGCGGTTGTCTAATTGTATAGGTGTAGAAAAGTAAACACATTCATAATGGAAAATTATTGTTGTTTGTGTTTGAAAAAATTTTTTTAAAGGCTATTTTTATGCTTTGTAATTCACAAAAAATATATTTGTGAGTTTTTGTATAAATAGATGAGCTTTGGAATTTTTTAAACATAAAGGGTAAAACATCTACTGATGAATTGGTATAGCTACCAACGAAATATATATCTAGATATTGCTAACCCGCAACAAATAAATAAAATATAAAACATAAATACTTGAGTACATGCTCAAATAAATGTAAAATTTTTAAAAATATTTTCTTTAATTTTTATAAATTGTATTTCTTATTTTTTTCTTATTCTATTTTTATGAACAATTTTTCTTTTTTTTGATACATTGTCGTAAATTGTTATATTAACACCATTTATATTTTTGACAATATAAGGACCTTCGTAAATACTTTTGTGCTTTTCGTAGGGCTCTTTTTTCAATAAAACGCTGTCATCAACCTGTAATGATACTGGTTTAGCAAATTTGTCATGTAGTTTTTTATTCCTTTCTTTATGTTTGTTGATTAAATCTTTTGCAAGGATATGGGTTTTTTGTAATCTATGTTTAATCTCCTTGCTATAATTATCTAAATTATAAAGCGGTTCTAAATTTGTTTGTACTTCACTTGGCATTGTCACTTTCTTACCAAAAACTAACTCGAAAGGTGTAAATTGGTTGTCAAAGACTGTGTTTGGTGTAGTATTATGGTAAAAAGTGAAATATTTTAGGTATGTGTCCCAATCAGTCATGTTTTCTTTTATATAAGCTCGTATATACTCATTGAATACCTTATGATTACGTTCGACTGTGCCCAGACTTTGATGGTGATATGCGCTTGAAAATTTCAACTCAATTTTTAATAATTTGCACAGTTCGGTGAATAGTTCATTTTTGAATTCGGTACCTTGAGCTGATTTTATGGTGTTCATTCTCCCATATATTAAAATAAAATTTTCAAATATTGCACGCGCAATAGTATGAGCTGATTTATCGGGAACTGAAATGGTAACTAAATATTTAGATAAATCACATATTAATGTTATTGCATATTTATTACCAAAAGCTGACTGAGGTAAAGGACCTATAGTATCTAAAACAACTATATCGAATGCTTTACTTGGTGTAGGAGTTAGAACTAGTTTTTCGACATTGCCTGGTCTGACTTTATTTAAAGTACACTCATTGCAATTTTTTACAAATTTTGCAATATCTTTCGTCATTCTTTTCCAATAGTACTTTGTACGAATTTTTGCGTATAACTTCTTTTGACCACAGTGACCACCAGTTAAAGGATCATTATGGTGTATTTCCATCAATTTTAGTTTATCGTTTTCGTCTGTTGTTATTTCCGTTGGTTCCGTTAGGGCTATTTCCAGAGTTTTTAATATTTTTATTCCACTATCTTTTAGAGTTTGAATTGAACAAATCGAAAAAAATGGATCACTTTTGGACCATTCTGCTATAAAAATTTTTGGAATGTTGGCTTCTTTTTGCAACCTCGAAAGCAAATTGTCTAAACAAATTGTTTCGTTAACAATCTCAAAATCAATATATAACAATTTTTTAAATTTTTTATGTATATTTATG
The DNA here is from genome assembly GCA_947311025.1 of Lypha dubia. Taxonomy (NCBI): domain Eukaryota; kingdom Metazoa; phylum Arthropoda; class Insecta; order Diptera; family Tachinidae; genus Lypha; species Lypha dubia. The sequence goes on along the minus strand of OX371263.1, from coordinate 44,524,917 downwards.
CGCATTTTAGTAAGTTTTTGATTCATATAAAATAACTCTGTTTTAATTTTTGAAACTTTTTTATCAAACTTGTGTGAAAATTTGTCGTAAATTTTTAATTGAATGGAATCTTTTTGTTGTTCTAAATCATTTTTGCTTTTGTTAGTTTTCTTTGACATTGCTCGAGTTGTCATTGAAAATACATTATTGTTTAGATTTTTTAGTTCATTAATGGAAATTCTGGATAAAGCATCCGCTCCTACATTTTCTTTTCCTTTTATGTATTCAACGGTAAAATTGTATTCGAAAAGTTCTAATCTAATTTTTGTTAACTTAGACGAAGGATCTTTTATATTAAACAGGTAAACCAAAGGTCGATGGTCTGATCGCACTATGAAGGAGGTACCATAAATATATGGCCGAAAATGATTAATCGCAAAATGAATTGCTAACAGTTATAGTTCTATTATGGGTTTCTTTTGTTCGGATGGGCTAAATGATCTAGACGCGAAATAAATTGGTAAATCATCATCATTAATATTCTGGCTTAATATGGCTCCACAACCAGTTTTTGAGGCATCAACGGTAATTAAGAATGCCTTTTTAAAGTCGGGATACTGAAGTATTCTTGGAGATAATAAGGCTGATTTTAATTTGTTAAATGAATTTTGACATTGTTCAGTCCAGCTAATGTTGTATTTTTTCTTGTGAGGAAATTCAATGGTGCTGCTAAAATGGCGAAATTCGGGATAAATTTTCGATAATAATTGGCAAATGCCACAAATCGTCTTACTGCATCTTTATCTGTAGGAATCGGGTACGTTTTTATTACACTGATTTTAGAATCATCTGGCAAAATGCCTCTTGCAGTACATTTGTGTCCTAGAAATGTGACCTCAGGTCGGAAGAAATTGCATTTATATGGGTTTATCTTAAGATTGTGGTTTCTTAAAATTTCGAAAACGTTTTTCAAATTTTGAATGTGATGTTGTTTGCTACAACCTATGATAATAACATCATCAATGTAAAGAAGAGCTTTGTTTGGTGCAAGGCCTGAAAAAGCAATAGACATCATTCTGGAAAAAGAATTTGGAGGTATGCTGAAAGACGTAATATCGCGAGAATCTGGGTGCAATGGTATCTGGTGGAAACCAGAGTATAGATCTATCACTGAAAAATATTTCGCTCGACCAAGGTTGTCTAAAATATCGTCTATTCTAGGCAGTGGGAATTTGTCGGCAATTAACTTTTTATTTAAGGCTCGATAGTCGACGCACATTCTATAGGATTTTTTATCACTTAAACTCTTTTTTGGTACTAATATTAAAGGACTATTATAGTTAGAGGTACTTGGTTCTATTAAATCGTTATCCATAAAATTTTTAACTTGCTTGTTAATCTCATCTTTTTGGGTGTGTGCTAGTCGATAATTCTTAATGTAGACTGGTATAGAATCGGTCAAACGTAGTTTTTGCTCATAAAAGTTTGTGATTGTCATTTTGTCATCTTTTAATGCAAAAATATCTGAAAAATTCTCACAAATTGGTAATAAATCGTTTCTAACATTATCTGGCATTTGTTGCTGCAATACGTTTTTGAGCTTTGATATACGTTCTGGATTGCGAACGGTTTTATTTACAGCGTAAATGTAAAAATTTTGTAGCTTTTGCGCTTGAATATCATAATTTTTAATAATTTTTATTTCGGTTGTTGTGTTAACTACGCGTAAAATAGAATTCTCCGAGTCTACAATGCCTTTTCCTATAAATACTCCCTTAGAAACTTCCTGAGAGTCAATGTACATTGGCTCTTTAATGTTTTTGAAATTAAAAATTCTATAGACTTCACATCTCGGCGGAATTATGCAAGAATATCCACTTGTACCCTGTAGTATTGGTATCTCAAGTCTAGTATCCTGAACAAAAAGAGATATTGTCATGGTATCATAATCGATATTACACTTGTTATTTTTAAGGAAATCTTTTCCAAGTATACCATTTGACGGAATGTTGAAGTCATCATAGACTACGTGAAAAACTTGTGGGATTGAAAAATTTTAAATATTTAATTCTGTGTAAATTGTACCTAATGACGATATGGCAAATGTGTTTATACCAGTTATACTGATTTTCTCATTTTCCTTTAATGATATATTTTGGCTTAAACTTGAAACTTTGACTAACGAAACGTCTGCTTGAGAATCTACGAGTAAATGGTCTGTCTATGTTAGATAAATTCATTTGAATAAAGTCTGCGTAGCTAGGATTTAGACATAAATTGATTTAAAAGGTTTTGGTTTTTCTAATTTAAAGTCTCCTCTCCCAACAGCAGTGTTTGTTGAGGGGCCTCCACGTTTAAAGGCCTAACTGAAACTCTTCTGTTGTTAAAGCCTCGCGAAAAATTAGTTCGGTTATTACCCCGATAATTATTTTGATTATTGTTAAAACTTCTGTTATTGAGATTGTTTGCAGTGTGAAAATTCCTGCCACGAAAATTTCCACGATTGCTTCCACGATAGCTATAATTGTTACGACGCTGAGTGAAATTATTTGCTTGATTTGCATTAGTTCTAAAATTACGGTTACTAGTTTGGAAAGTAAGAACCTGATGTTCTTTAATTTCTGTTGCCTGTTCAACAACTAGCTTTGCTACTACCTCTTTGGGGTCTGAAAAAACAGATGATGCTAATATTGATTTTACTAAATCAGACTTCGCATTTAACCGACACATGCTTACAGTTTGTTCGACTGCCATTTCATGTGCTTTACTTTTATTTATTCCCTCTATAACTAACGAACGTTCAAATGCTTCCGCAAGCTCCTCTGCCTGTTTAGAAAATTCTGAATAATTGTTATTTCTAACGCTTAAAGCTGCTATCTTACCAGCAACAACTTTGGAATTATCTGGTTTGATCCTACTTTTTAACGCTGTTGTAATATCGTTTACCGTCATAATATTTTCTGGTAATGCTTCTCTAGCTTTCCCTTCCAGTTTTGATTTAATGAAGCGTAAAAGAGTAGTTATTAGGTTATCATCTGTGAGGTCTTCAATTAAACTGATCTTGTCTAAAAATGAATCTAACGCTAATGGATTACCATCGTAGTTGTCTCTAAGAATGGTTGAACACATACTAATATATGCTTTTTTTTGTTCCGTCGTTGCCATTTTATTTTCAATGTCTAAACTATCTTTATTATCAGTATTTGACTCAATTTCCCACTCACTATATTCTGAATCGCTTTCACTATCAGTCAGAACGTCTTTGTTTACAATTTCAAACAGCTCTATATTTTCTGGAACCCTTATCTTACAATTAAGTTTGCCAAAGCATCTCACTAAAAGTTCACGACAATGTCTTATTTTAGAAAAAATTGGTGTTTTCGTGACAATTGATAAATTTTCAGTATATGTTTTTACGTATTCCAATATTGAATTATAAGTTTCAATTAATAAACTAACGTATTCGATTATTTTATTTTTTTTTGTTGAAATTGGACGATTTTGAAGGATTCTTTTCTTAACACTGTAAAAATTGTTAATCAATTCAACAAAATTTCCGTTGTCAAATTCAGACATATGACACAAAATGTTTTATTTTTGTTTGCTTTTACTTTAAAAATTTTTCAAGAAAATTTAAATTTTTCTATATTTAATTTTAATTTCTCATTTCTTTTCCATTTGTATGATTTTCTTCATTAAAAATATATTCTTGTAATTTCTTTTCGTATAGGAAATGTTGTTTTTATAATTTAAAAAAAATTACCTTTTAATTATTTATAATGTTGTCATATGCTTTTCCATAATCATCTTAAAAATCTACAATGTATGTACTTGTACTTCGCAAAACAAAATTTATTTATTTTATTATTTGTTTGAGAATCTAAATTTATTGAAATAAAAATATTTCTATTTGAAACTAAAAATTATAAATATTTTCATATGACATCACTTTTTTTTTCTCGGTGAAACAACCCTTAAATTTTGATTTTAATAATTTTCTTGCTTTACTCTTAAATTTTCTCCTAAATGCATATTTCTCCTCTCAATTACATATATGTATGTGAGTATATGTGTAAGTGTACATATGTATGTACAACTTCCAAAAAAAAAAAAAATTTTCCATTTTAAGGTTTTGTTTTTAAGTTTTATTTTGTTTGATTATGTTTTCTTTCATGTATACATATATTTTTGTTAAAATTGATGAGGTTTGTATATACATATGTATTATGTGTATGTTGTGTATTGTCTGTTATGTTTGTGTTTGAATATGTTTGTATTTATGTGGAGATGTGTGTATGCATATAGAAATTTAAAAATATAAATTTATAAAATGAGTAGTATATATGTAAGTATGTATGTAATATTATAATATAATGATACCCGTGGTGCTGTTTGTTACTAGGCTGTTGTTAGTTGATTTCATCTCTCTCGTGTTGCTGTTGTGTGTTGTTGTTGGTTAATACCCGTCTTATGGCCAATAAATGAGTGGATGATAATGTTTCATTTATTTTTAAAACTCGTTTAAATGAAAAATTTTGTTTTTCATTGCAATATTAAATCAACATTAAATAGCCAACGTTGTGTATTTAAACTTGGTTTAAGTTATGCAAATTGAATATATGTTTTCGATTGCTTGTTCTTCTTGTTTGAAAAAAAGCAAATAAAATATTTGTGGCTGCTGACAAGTTGCATAAAATGTTGGCATCTTTTTTCGCTATTACCCTTTTAACCGTTCTGAAAGTTGCTCTTATTCTTTTAAAACATTTCAACAGTTCTTAATTATTCTTATTTATATCTAAAATAATAATATATTTTTTTTAGATTTTCCTTTATTTGCTCTAGTCAGCTGTTTTTTTTTTTTGGGAAATTTGTGGGAAATTTTTTATATTACGAAGTGCTACCATATTTTCATCATAATTAAATAAGAATTTTAAGTTTGACTGAAAAAATGAAAGTGTGTTTAAACGATTTTTAAATTTTTATGAAAATTAACTAAAAATATAATTAAATATCCACTCATTTATTGGCCATTAGGCTGTAGTTTCGTATTTATTTGTTGTGTTGTTTATTTTGTTGACGTGTTTGTTGGCTATATACAGCGTTGCCAAATGTGCAGATTTATCTGTTTTTTGCAGTTTTTCGAAGCATTGTGCAGCTTTGAATTTGGTTTTTTTGTACGTAAAGCAGTTTTTTTATTTATAAAATAAATTAAATAAACTATAAATTTTTTGGTTTTTGCTCTATATGCAGTTTTTTCACTGGGAAATCAGGTTTTTTTTTTCTAGATTTGCAGTTTATTTAAAAAAAATTATGGCAGCATTGGCTATATATTTATTTGTTCAATGTTCACTTCGTTTCTTTCCATTTTTTTCCACTCTCTTCTTTTTCCCATTGAACATGTTTCATTTTTCATTTTGTTTCATTATTTTTCTCTCTTTTTTTTTCTGGTATATTATTGTACCATGAGTTTTCGTTGCTGCACATTTCAGTTTGTTGTTATATTTTTCTGTTCTGCATGTTTCTTTATTTCGTTTTGGTTTTTTTTCGATTTTTATGTCGGTTTGTCTAATTTTCTTTTGCCGATTTTATTTCATTCAGTTTCTTTTCGGTTCATACTTTTAATTTCATTTTATGATCTTTATGTTTTCTTGTTGCTAAGTGTTTTTTTCCACTTATTTTTGATGAAACTGGTTTTCAATTTGATCTCTTTTTTTTCTGTAGTTTTTTTTTTGGTATTTTGTCAACTGTTTTATTTGTTTTTAACCCTTTTTTCAAATGATTTTTTTTTTGACTCAACTGTACCAATTTTTTTTTTAGGTTTTAAGTTCTATTTTTTTTTTTATAAATTTCGTTTTAAAGTTCGATCATAATTCGTCACATTTTTTTTTTTATAAATCGTTTTTCATCACATTTGGTTATATCTTTTATATTTTTTTTTTTATTAAAATTGTATAAAATAAGGAAAGGAAAAATAATACAGTGACTCCCGTAAAAGATAATGAAATTTTATTCAATTATCTTATATTAATGGCAATTAAGTTGTTTGCATACGTACTCATGTGCAGATATTATGTACTTGCAACAGATTTAACTTTTTCTAAGCCCAAGAATTTAATTAAGCAATAGTTTTTAAATTCGATTTCGATTTTACAGCTACACAAAGAAATAAAATATGTACATATCAGCAGCTATGCGATTGTTCACAATTTTCAACTCTTTGTTGGCAATATGTTCTAAATTTAAGATGTTTTTCATATTTATTGTATAATAACACTTTGATATTGAATTATTATAACTTTTTCTATCCTTTATTATTTTTTATTGCGTGTCTATAACGCAAAATTACTTTTGGAATATTCTAGACATACATCTTGGTATGTATGTATATTTGCTAGAATATTCCACGCCTTCACGGTCGCCATTTAATATCAAGTGAAACAAACTGGATTGTCTTATGGTACAATATCAACTGCCTTGCTTTATTCTTATCTTCTTATGTCTATCCTTATAGTATAACACTTAGAGCCCTTTTACATATTGGCAAGTGAAAGGCAGACATTTTTGTTATTCTCTTTTGAACTTGTACGTAGCTTTTACATATTGGAAATTAATAGACAGACAGAAATTGTTCGTATCCCCTTTTCGTTCTTTTTCGCTGTTGTTGTGTATGAACAAAATTTTTCGCACCACATGCAGTAATATTAAAATGCCAATGGTGTGAGAAAAATGATATGAAGCAACAACATAAAAAATGCGAAGAGTGAAAGAGAAAAACGAAAAATGTCCGGTACAGAGGGTCGTGTACTATACACTCTGCATCTTCACCCCTTCTTCAACAAACTGCGTCTGTCTGCCTTTCACTTGCCAATATGTAAAAGGGCTCTTACATATACCCATGGTTAGGTAAAAGAGTATTTTTAAGTAGAGTTGTAATAACTAGTATGTATGTTATAAATAATGCAGGGTTGGCACTATAAAACAGTTTGAGAAGATAGTTGAGTTGCTAGAGCAAAAACTAATCCTACTACAGCCGCCTACAAAGGTTGAACACCAAAGAGGAATGGAAGGAAATTTCTAACAAACTCAACTCACTAGGACCGTCTTTTCGAACTGGTCATGAGTGGACAAAAGTTTGGGAAGATTTGTTGTGATTTGGAAAGTGAAGAAATTGTCGCCAGCACATCAAAAGATAAAAGTCGTCAACAAAAAACTAAAAAAAGATAGCTCAGTTAAAAATGAGTTGATTGAACAACAGCTTAAAGTCCAAACCGAGTTGTACAATGAAGTTTAAAACTCTTTGAAACTGATAGAAAGAAATGGTAGGAAACAGCTAAAAGCACAGGAAGAATCTTTAAACCTATATAAAAGTGCTGCTGCAACTAAAAACAGATGAAATCGAAATTAAAAGACGTAAAATTGAATTTGAAGAACATAATAAACATGGTTTCAAAACTTAGACATCGATTTTGTTGTATGAAAGTTGTTGATTTTTTATAAGTTTTTTGTTCCTCTGCCTAATGTAGAAAATGAAACATGAAGTCTGATTTAAGTTTTTAGTAATTTATACTAAACTAGGTTATCCCGGTGTGCTTCGCTATCCCCCTCGTTATAAAATAAAATTAAAAGTATTTATATATCCTATTGTGAAAATTTAATGACAATCGGTCCAGTAGTTAAGACTATATTACGATTTTTAATTTTCCTAAAAAGGGGCGTGGTCCCACCCACTTTTCTCCTGGTACGTATTCCAAATTATGCCAATACAATATGTACCAAATATCATCGACGTAGGTCAAAAAATGCCCAAAATATAGCGATTTAAATTTTTGGGATATAAGGGAGGTATCACGCCCCTTTGTCCAATCCTGCCCATATTTGCAGCAGCACTTAAGAAATGCACACCAAACCGACATACCAAATTTTGTTCAAATACCATTATCAGGAGCAGAAATAATAGATTTTTAATTTGTGGTTTGTATGAGAGGTACCACGCCCCTTTGTCCAATCCCGCCCATATTTGCAGCAGCACTTAAAAAATGCGCACCAAAGCGACGTACCAAGTTTTGTTCAAATACCGTTATCAGGAGCAGAAATAATAGATTTTTAATATGTGGTTTGTATGGGAGGTAACACGCCCCTTTTTCCAATTGGACCGCATTGTAAATCTAAACCACCCGGGGCGCCACCCAAACGCATACAAAAAAATTTATGCAAATCGGTCTAGCCGTTTAGGAGGAGATCAGTTACAACGCACGTACAGTAGAATTATATATATAACTAGCTGATCCCGGTGTACTTCGCTACCCCCCTCGTTATAAAATAAAATGAAAAGTATTTATATATATGCTATTGTGACGATCGGTCCAGTAGTTAAGCCTATATTACGATTTTTAATTTTCCTAAAAAGGAGCGTGGTCCCATCCACTTTTCTCCCGGTACGTATTCCAATTTATGCCAATACCATATGTACCAAATATCATCGACATAGGTCAAAAAATGCCCAAAATATGGCGATTTAAATTTTTGGGTTATATGGGTGGTGCCACTCCTCTTTGTCCAATCCCGCCCATATTTGCAGCAGCACTAAAAAAATGCACACCAAACCGACGTACCAAATTTTGTTCAAATACCGTTTTCAGGAGCAGAAATAATATATTTTTAATTTGTGGTTTGTATGAGAGGTACCACGCCCCTTTGTCCAATCCCGCCCATATTTGCAGCAGCACATAAGAAATGCACACCAAACCGACATACCAAATTTTGTTCAAATACCATTATCAGGAGCAGAAATAATAGATTTTTAATTTGTGGTTTGTATGAGAGGTACCACGCCCCTTTGTCCCATCCCACCTATATTTGCAGCAGCACTTAAGAAATGCACACCAAACCGACATACCAAATTTTGTTCAAATACCATTATCAGGAGCAGAAATAATAGATTTTTAATTTGTGGTTTGTATGAGAGATACCACGCCCCTTTGTCCAATCCCGCCCATATTTTCAGCAGCACTTAAAAAATGCACACCAATCCGACGTACCAAATTTTGTTCAAATACCGTTATCAGGAGCAGAAAAAATAGATTTTTAATATGTCGTTTGTATGGGAGGTACCACGCCCCTTTGACCAATTGGACCGAATTGTAAATCTAAACCATCCAGGGACCAACTCAAATACACACAAAAAATTTCATCGAAATCGGCCCAGCCGTTAAGGAGGAGTTCAGTTACTAACACACTTTCAGAAGAATTATATATATAAAGAAAGAGCCACGCCCCTCCGCCCCCAGGCCATTAATTTAAATAATAACTATCCTATCATCTAAGTTGGACCAAATTACATATATATGCCAATTTTCATGACTCGTTTTTGAGTTTATTCGAAACATACACAGTGACACGGATTTTTTATATATTAAGATATGTAATTTCTTATTTATGAATTTTTTAATTTTATTTAAACTATTTTAATAAAAGCTAACTACAAAAATTTTTAAAATTCTACTTTATATATATGTATATATTTGGTACGATTGACGGATTAAAGATTCATTGCTTCCATTAGTTTCTCTTTTATATTTGAAGCTGCCAAGTCCTCATTCACCTCAATATTGCAATCTTCAATTGGATCATTCACACCGTTAGTTTCAGGAATTTCCATATTATAGGTGCACAAAAATTTGTTATTTTACTAGCCGTTTTTGGCAAATAATGCAATTGCCTTGCGCCCAATAAGCATCCAAACCTGTTCTTCAAGACTCCTATAGTACGCTCAACTACATTTCTAGTTTGAGAATGAATGTAGTTAAATCTACTCTGAGGAGTTCCTTCCCCAGCAGACCTAAACGGCGTGATTAAATATGGCTCCAAAGGGTAGCTAGCATCGCATTGAAAAATAAAGGAAAGTAGTTTTCATTTAAAATTTTTTTATAAATTAAATTTGTCTTACCTAGCAACTATGTATTTTTATCGCCATTAATATAATTTTTCTTTAATAATTGCTTTAATTCACTAGCATTCCAAACAAGTACATCGTGAACGGAACCATGATCTATCAAAATTTTCCATGCATAAAAATTGACATAAAAATGCCGCCGGATAATATGTAGCAAATTTGACAATGTGGGAAATGGATAAATTCGCCCGAATTCGCCACTGCATCCACCTGTTAATAAATTCGCCTTCTAAATTATAAATGGAATGTTATATTTGCCCCTCGAGGAGAATAACCAACTAGATGTCGCTATTACGGTTGTCGATTATTTTTTATCGTGTTTAATGGACATTGCGATTTAAAACATGTACATATTTCATAATAATTTTACCTTTTATGAACATTGCAAAAGTTGTATGTATAGAGTACATTTTTTAATCCCAACTACAAAAAAATATCTCCAGTTTTTGGATATGGCCTTATAGATGGGAGCATTAATATATAATTTGATTTCTTTATTGCTCACAATCTTTACAAAACAAATTTGACAATCGTTTGGATATTTACACAAACAAAATGCCTGTTGTTTTTCGTGTTGTATTTGTTTTATTCTGGCTCCTACCTGATAGTTAATTCGCCTTGGTCGTGTTATTCAAGTGCAAGGCGAATTAAATACTTTTTGGCCTTGTTAGCATTCGCATTGATCAGATGTCCATAACTACAAATTGCTACGTAACTACGGTACTGTCAAAAATTGTTTATGTTTTAATCGTGGTCTTTCACACACGAGAAAAATTAAACTGGCATAAAATGATAGTTTTTAGGAGAGAGGGGTGAAGAGAGCGTTTTTTCGTTGGCACAATTTTTCAACCAGCCTCAACCCCGCATTAGCAGCACAAAACTAATGCATACACACTTACGAATTCACAGGTTTTGTGTTTTCTTTTTTACGAACCGTATTTAGTCGTTGGTTAGCTGTCGTCGAGTGAACATGAATTTCGAAGAAAAAAGGGGTTGGTCAGGGTTCCCAAATTTTTTTTGAGTCGCATCCCCAATTTGAAAATTTTCATTCCCCAAAAAGCAATTTATACTATCCCAAAAAATTCCCACTTAAAATAATACCTACTACTTCAATTTCAATCCACTTAAGTATTAACTTTTGAATACTTTTTTTGCACTGTAGTTCATTTGTAAGTATATATTTGTATATGTGTTCTAACAAATTAGTTAAGTTGACTGATAAAATCAAAAAGGTTCGGAGTCCAAATCTTCTTTACCGCTGTCTGAAGAAATTTTTTGGTATATGCTTTTATAATTAAACAACTTGCCGATTTCTGGAGATGGATAAAAAGTTTCACAACAAATTCCATTATTTTTAAAATGTATATTAATTCTCAACAGAGATTCGAGCAACTCGTACTGCATTTTGTTTCTAATTTTTGTTTTTACCGTGTTCATTGCCGAAAAACTCCTTCAACGCAAGCGTTGCTCGTTGATACGCAAAGTAAATTTAATACCAACTCTTCCAGGTCTATAAACGGCCGTGATCAAGCGGCATCTTGATATGAATAAACTTCTGTCCAAAACATATTTAAGTTGTTTGTTATTTGTACATCAAATAAATCATTCCACCTTATAAATGGCATTTTTTTCCACTGTGACTCAAATATATATCTTGGAACATTTTCATTTGACGCTGGTTGTAGTATTTTTATGATTGAACTAAATTTAGGTTGTCCTAATGGGTTACAACACATGTTTGGAGAAAATTGCTTATATGTTTTGAAAATTTTGAGATTTGATGGTAAATGTTTTAGCATTTGTTTCAATAAAGTGTTTAGGTATAAAAAAACCAGTCCGCTTTACTTTTAATAACAAAGTTTTTTTACTACACTAAAAACACTTATGTGCTCAAAAAAGAACAATTAGAATATGTTGATATTAATCTAATAGTCCAAAAATATACCAAATTATATAAACAAAATAAAAATCCCCAAAAAATCTCATAAATTCCCCAAAGCATATAAATTATCCTCAATGAATTCCCAATTCCCCAAACCAAATTTTTCATCCCCATTTTGAAAAAAAATCCCCGATTTGGGGATAAATCCCCTAATCTGACAACACTGGGGTTGGTCGCGCCAACCAAGTTTATGCATTTAGTTTTTAATAAAACTTAGTATGAAACATTCTTAATTCATTATTATTTTTTTTAAAGGTATTTTTTTTTTATAAATGAAAAGTAATATTATCAGGCTCAAGTTCAGTTTTATTGAATTAATGAAAATTCAAAATTACTAAGAGTTTTTTTATGTTGGAAAATATTATTATTTGAACTTATATTGGTTTACAAATGAAAAGTAATATTATCAGGCTCAAGTTCAGTTTTATTGAATTAATGAAAATTCAAAATTACTAAGAGTTTTTTTATGTTGGAAAATATTATTATTTATATCCAATCAGTTTTTAGCAAAACGTATCAGTACTGATTTCAAGGCCGCTACACCTCTCATCAGCGTTCAATTGTCCATCTTTACAATTTTCGTAAAGTGGATACTAATTGAGAAGATTATCAACTATTTAACCAGTTTTCAAGAGAAATAGAATATGAGAATTAATTTTTAATTCATTTTTTATTCTACAATGAAACAGTGCTGGTTAGTACGAAATTCCCTCATCACTGTTTGGAAAGTACTAATAATCAACACAAACTAATAGTCCGTTATCATCAAAGTATTCTACTTTGTATTTTAACGTTTTTGTGGTTTTTACTCTATATATTAGGGACATTCACTTATTATTGTGACCCTTGTTATTAGGGTATTTATAGCTCGTGCCCAAGCGGAATTAATATTTTTATATTATTATTATTACGAATAAACGTAATTATTATTTGAACTTATATTGATGTATATATGAAAAGTAATATTATCAGGCTCAAGTTCAGTTTTATTGAATTAATGAAAATTCAGAATTACTAAGAGTTTTTTTTATGTTGGAAAATATTATTATTTATATCCAATCAGTTTTTAGCAGAATTATCAGTACTGATTTCAAGGCCGCTACACCTCTCATCAGCGTTCAATTGTCCATCTTTACAATTTTCGTAAAGTGGATACTAATTTAGAAGAATATCAACTATTTAACCAGTTTTCAAGAGAAAGAGAATATGAGAATTAATTTTTAATTCATTTTTATTCTACCTTGAAACAGTGCTGGTTAGTACGAAATTCCCTCATCACTGTTTGGAAAGTACTAATAATCAACACAAACTCATAGTCCGTTATCATCAAAGTATTCTACTTTGTATTTTAGCGTTTTTGTGGTTTTTACTCTATATATTAGGGATATTCACTTATTATTGTGACCCTTGTTATTAGGGTATTTATAGCTCGTGGCCAAGCGGAATTAATATTTTTATATTATTATTATTACGAATAAACGTAATTAATATTTGAACTTATATTGATGTATATATGAAAAGTAATATTATGAGGCTCAAGTTCAGTTTTATTGAATTAATGAAAATTCAAAATTACTAAGAGTTTTTTTTTTTATGTTGGAAAGTATTATTATTTATATCCAATCAGTTTTTAGCAGAACGTATCAGTACTGATTTCAAGGCCGCTACACCTCTCATCAGCGTTCAATTGTCCATCTTTACAATTTTCGTAAAGTGGATACTAATTGAGAAGAATATCAACTATTTAACCAGTTTTCAAGAGAAAGAGAATATGAGAATTAATTTTTAATTCATTTTTATTCTACCTTGAAACAGTGCTGGTTAGTACAAAATTCCCTCATCACTGTTTGGAAAGTACTAATAATCAACACAACCTCATAGTCCGTTATCATCAAAGTATTCTTCTTCGTATTTTAACGTTTTTGTTTGTTTTTACTCTATATTAGGGATACAGAGTAAAAACAACAAAAACGTTAAATTACAAAGTAGAATACTTTGATGATAGTATCCACTGGTATGGCATCTTTAATTTAGAATATTGCGCGCAAGTGGATTTGGGTGCAACTCAAGTTTGTTAATGTATTTTTTCGCGTTTTTAGAAAATACTGTCTTCACCAATGGATTATCAAGCTCTTTGTAAATTCGCTGATTTCGGATATACCAGGGGGCTGCTGTTATTGTACGTACAATTTTATTCTGTCGCCTTTGAATTTTTTCTACATTCGATGCTGAGGCAGTGCCCCATAGCTGGATTCCATAGGACCATATTGGTTTCAGGATCGCTTTGTATAGCAGAAGTTTACAGTCTAGGCTTAGTAAAGAATTTCTTCCCATAAGCCAATTCATTTGGGCTGCTTTTAATTTCATTTGGATCAACTTTGTGTCTATATGCGATATCCGTGTTAAACGGCGATCAAGGTGAACGCCTAAATATTTGACTACAGTGTGTTAAGGTATAGTCTCGGTGTTAATTTGTATAGGCGGGCATGTTTCCCTGCGCAATGTAAAAGTGAGGTGCACACATTTCCGCTCGTTAACTTTTATACGCCCTAAAAGAGTTGCAAGCTTCGGTCTTCTTTTCAATTAATAAAACGATTTAATTTTCTCAGTTTTATCTCCTTTTATTTTCTTTCTACCGACGTTAGTCGTTAGAAGTCTTTTCTTAGATTGATTTCCTTAAAAATATTTACAAGTTCTTATACTAAAATTTTACTTAAGACTATAATGCAGTCGCAGCATTTGTACGTGATTTTGCAAAACACTATTTGGAATTTGTATGTCACACTTTAGTGACTCACATGAGTTAAATGACTTTTGGGTGGTCAAATGACACACACAAACATTACATAGTATCGTCATAAATTATTATTAGTAACGATTCAAATTACTATAAGAACAATTGAAATGTGAGACCCTTTAGTTTGTTCTGTTTTGGGTTTTGTCTTATACATATTGTGCAAACATATTCAATTTGTTTATATATTGGTTTTTCTATATTTGCCGACACCAAAGAATTTTATTGTTAACATATGTAGTTCAGTGTTCTCAAGTAACGCTTATACAAAATCATGCTGTGCCTAGTATTCATGCACTGTATGAATACCCTACAGTATGCATATACTACAACACCATTGTTTGAGCAATTTTTTCAATTTGGATATATACCCTTGTAAGTTGCGGGAAGCTTCTACAGGACTTTCATGAACGCTTAGAAAAGCTGTATCATCAGAAATTTTGTTGTATTAATGTTATTGCTTAACGGTAAATCAGAGGCATATATTAAATAAAGTAAGGGACCGAAGATGCTGACTTGGGGAACTCCTGCTTTAATCGACTGCGGTGGGTTTAAAAAATTTCCTTGCCTTACTACAAATATTTGTTCATTTAGATAGCTTTTTAAAAGCCTGACGATGTTTACGGGTAGATTTTGCGTTATTTAGTTTATAAGACCTTCGTGCCATACTTTATCGAAGGCTTGAGAAACATCTATAATAAGCGCAGAGCAATATTTATTTTTTTTAATGGTGTCTGTAACAACGTTCACAAGTCTGTGAGTTTGTTCAATAGTGCTATGTTGTCTGCGAAAACCAAATTGATGATCTGGAATGCATCTACTTCTAGTCACTTTACGCATCAGCTTCCTCATATACAGCTTTTCAAATATGTAGTTTTGAAATGTTGGGCAATAAACTAATAGGCCGATAGGATTCAACCTTCGTATGATCCTTGCCGGGCTTTGGTATCATAGTAATCATCGAAACCTTCCATTCTTTTGGATAGTATTGCAACCGTAAAATACCATTAAAAATTAATAGTAATACCCTTTTTGCAATGTACGGCAGTTCTTGAAGCATTTTGTTTCCTATTTTGTCGACACCTGGGGCTTTTTTGGTGTTAAGACTATCTCCACAATATTAAATTTTAGCGAATAATCTGTTGATGGTGTTGCATCGAGTTCTTGCAAACTTTAAATGAATACAAAAAACACCAACACATACAAAGCTGAGTACATGTATACATTTTATGCCTGATGAATTAGTCTCGTGCGTGAACAAAAGAACAAAAATTGTGCGGCTTTATAATTCATATCGCGTGTGAATGCTCATATTTAGTTTTTAGTGGAAAATGCTACATGAAAGCACGCTTAAATTTAATAATATGTAATAATATTAAGTATTTACGGCATATAATTCGAAAATAAAGTGATAAAACAATATAGTGTGCTTATATACTCTGTATATTAAATTTATATACATACGTACATACGTACATGTATGCTGTAAATTTGCCAAATGGTGGTGGTACATACATACATACATATTTGATAAATTCTGATATTTTGCAGATATTATAGTGATAAAATACAAGCGATCAGTGAAAACAAACTTAAATTAATTAATTAATAATATTGTGAATTATGGAAATATATGGATATTTAATTAGCTTTGTGATTTATAATTTTCATTTGGATAGAAAGGCATTACAAAGAAAACACCACAACAAAGTCGCTTTTAAAGGACAAGCAAATCAAAACAAAAAGAAAAATATTACTGTAATAGTGTCGAATAATTATGTTACGAAAAATAAAATTTAACCCCATCGCGCCATAAAGAGCATAGCTCTAAGAATCAAAATCGAATGAAATTAAAATAGTTGTAAAAGGTCTTCGAAAGCAAAAGGTTTATATGAGCTAGCTACAGAACAAATGACAACGTACATTATATAAATAAAATTAAAACAAGCTTTTAAACAAGAATGCATACATATGGTTAAAAGTCTCCAAATATTTGTATAATGAGAAGAGCGAAATGCATGTTTGTTTTAATTATATATGCATATACATAAATATTCCTTACAGTTATTGTTATTTTTAAGAAGTAGTACAAATGAAATTTATAGCAAATTTTTTAGGTGTCCCATTTTTGATGTCAGTTGGACTCAAATTTTCATTTTGGGTTTTTAATTTAGGACATCAAATTTGAAAACAAGCGAAAATTTTTTGCATTTTAGCAAATGAATTTTGATACTTACATTTCACCGCAAAATCTGATAATGGGATCATTCCTAGTGTTATGAGTCGTTTTCCCCCAACCAACAAAAATATCAGCAGCAGCGAAACATACGCTGCATACATATACTGACGTTGTTATGAGTCATTTTCACCCAACTGTAGTGCCACCCTATTAATAACATATGGTTATGATAAGTTAATTATAAGTTAAGTATGGCAACCCCATAATTAATGAATTCGCTTTGTATCTCTAATAAAGTTAGTCTATATTTTACACTCAACTGAATCGTTTCATTCTCCGGACTTACAACCGCTACATGGCGACCGTGACGAAAAAAAAAATACCAAAACAAATTCCTCTTGGTATATGAACAAAATATACATATGTAGTAAAATACATTATAAATGTGTATGCACACAGTAAAAACGAAACATAACATGGAAAAATAAAATTTAGAAACAATAGAAAAACTAAATTTAAAAGACAAGAAAAAAGCGGAAAAAGATGATTAATAAAACTAATAAACACGGAATGTATTTTTTACAAAGTGAAAATGAAATTTGTGCATTGGACTTTAAGCATTAATTGAACAATTTAAACATTAATAACAATTATAACGTGCTTAAATATAAAGTCCATATGTGCATATATTAAACAAAAGAAAAATTCCACTGGAAAACTAAATACACATGTATGTATGTAATCCGAACTAATAAAATAAAAATATCATTGTGAAGATATGTATATGATTTACATATAAAATCTTAAATTCCCAACGACAAATGGAAAAAATTATTAAACAAATCGATCAGTAACAAACAATTTTAAAACCGGTTAGTAAAGAATTTAATATTAATCTTATTTGGAAAAAATCAGACGCAAAAGGAAAATGGGAAGTGGAAAGTGAGAAAAAAGGTACAGTCTACTCAAAAATAAAATTTTTCACTTAGTAACACAATGAAAAATAAGATTATAAAATGAAACTAAAAATAAAAAACCGAAAAGAAATTGAATAAGAAAATATAAAAAAAAAAAAAGAAAAACGAGAAAAAAAAGCAACTGAAAAGAAAACGAAATGAAACTGAAAGATTAATGAGACATACGAAAGAAAACTAGAGAAAACGAAATGAACTTAAAATTAAATAAAGAAAAAAAAATGAAACGAAACCAAATGGAAATGAAAAATACGGAACAAATAAAATAAAAATGTTGAACAAAAATATCACATGGTATTACACTAAAAATTTCAAAAGAAGCCAACAAATTAAAATAAACCAAACAACAACAAAAAACACAACAATAACAACCAATTCAAAACGAAGAAACAGAGAAGACAACAAAATACAACAAAAATCCCAACACATCAATTCAGCATATACAGAAGACAACTTTCAATATAAAGCAAAACTAATAAACAATATTTTCTTAAGTTTATATACCTATTTATATATTATATTCACACACATATGTATGTATTATAAGTATATGGACTTGAATTTATAAATTCATTTATATAGCCTCGAGAAAGACGCAATAAAGCAAAGAGAAAAAAAATAAATGCAAACAAATGCAAATGAAATTAAAACAACCACCAAAATTATCGTTCTCCCTCTAAATGAAAACAGAACAGTATACATACTTATATACAAAGGAGAGTAAATTCGCCTTAAAAATTGTTTTTTTAATGGTATGATCAGTTATGAAAAAAAAAACATACACTCATACCGCAATAATTACAATAATAATAGTGATTTCCCCTTTTGTATTCATGTTTCCATTTATAGGTCTTATGTTTACTGGAACAAAAGACCAAAATGATATTTGATATTATGTACATACGTACATACATAGGTACTTACTGAAACTGAACTTGTTGTAAATAAATAAATAAATACAAATATATATGTAAGTATATAAATAAACCTTTATATATATACGGTGGCACGAGCGAAAATTTTATATATGTATACATATGTACATATATAAGCATTAACATATGTACATACATACATATGTATATAAGAATATGGTATTTACTTATATCAAATAAATAAAATCATACACAAATTGAGAAAAAGAAATGAGAAGAATTATTTTTTTTTTAGTACACTTTTCATTACAATTTGTCCATTTTTTTTTTTACAAACATTTGTACAGGGAAAATAACAAAATACATACATAGCTACGTATTTACATGTATATAAAATTATGTCAACCAGAAATGCAATTCGTCCTTTTGTCTATGCTGAAGTCTGAATAGCATTGAAGCAATATTTGTACATTATTTAGACATTACGTTTTGGACTGATAACAAAACAAATTTTTTTTTAGGTTCTTTAATCTAGATTAGAAAAGAATTAACATTTTGAACAATTGTTTTATTTCCGAAACACAAAACTAAAATACGCATTTTATACTAAAAAAAATTAACTAACTTGGTTTACAAAAAAAAAAAAAAAAAAAAATTTCAAAAAACTTTTCTCCTTGAACTTATCCATTAATAACAAAACATCAAATTTAGATTAGATGCTTTTGACTCTTGAAGAAGTCGTTAATAGGAACTTTCATATGGTAGAATGGCCTAAGGATGACACATTTGTCACAAATTACAATATAAAAGAATTAAAAGACCATGGCAAAGGAACATTACAAAAATTAAAAATCATGTTAACCGAACAGGTTGAACAGGTCTACGACTAAAGACTGATAGAAAAGCAAGTGACTATTTATCACAGTGATCCGCTCCTAGGAGGGCATTGTGGAAGGAACCTTATGATAAATTTAAGAGTATCTACGGAGGTCCTTATATAGTGGAAAAATAGAAAATTGCAACGTAACGGTATACGATAAATACAGTAACAAAAAAATAGTACACAAGAATAGGTTTAGAAAAGCATAGACACAAGGAAAATCGCATATTGAAAAAGTGATTTGCAAAGTGATTTATTTAGTCAAAAAAAAAAAAAAAAAAATAAGGCAGTAAAGGAAATAAATACAAACATTCTTATATTTGTTAAATTGGAACAAATAAATTGAAAAAAAAACTAATTAAATAACTCACACAAAATAAAATTAAATAATTATACCAACTGAATATTTTTAAAATTATTTTTAAACGAAAAAAAACAACATACATAATTACAAATAATTATTTTGAAGAGAAATAATGAAAAAAAAAATCCTTTTATATTCAAATATTGAAACGATATTGAATCATTTTTTAAACATTAAATAATCATCTCAAAATTAAAACATAAATTTTGATAAAATATTTGTACAGATTTTCACATACATATAAGAATCATGAAATACTTAAGCCTGATCAACTTGAATATTTCGTCGTTTTTGTAAAATAAACCTAATTAATAAGGTATTAATATATAATTTTAGTTTTATGTTTAATTCTTTTGTTAAATTTTTAATACAGCATATAAACTTTAATTAATTTTTTTTTAATTTTATTTAATTAAATTTTCAATATATATCTTCTTTCTAATATTAAAAATTATTTAAAAAGCAAAACATTTAATTTAAATAACATAGGAAACTTGTGTTATGTAATGTAAGCAAAAGTTAAAATTTCTATACAAAAAAAAATAAAACGTAAAGTAACCTAATGTTTAAATTAAATTTTAAAATTAATCAGAATTAATTAAACTTTAATGAATACAAAATCACTGATAGTTGTAAAGCAATTTCTTTAAATTAATTTTAAACAAAACAAAAATATTTTATATACACATTAAATACATACATGCGTACATTTATGATTTAAAAGCAAAAAAAAAAATAATTAAAATAAATAATAAAAAAAAAAAAAAATGAAATAACCTTATCACAGAGTGATCTGATAGTATATTAAAACAGCGGTTATTTCATAATTTTTTTTAATATAAAAAGGGAGGTGTAGTGCCACCCTATTAATAACATATGGTTATGATAAGTTAATTATAAGTTAAGTATGGCAACCCCATAATTAATGAATTCGCTTTGTATCTCTAATAAAGTTAGTCTATATTTTACACTCAACTGAATCGTTTCATTCTCCGGACTTACAACCGCTACACAACCAACAAAAACATCAGCAGCAACAAAACCATGCACTGCATACATACTGCTGACTTTGCAATATCGTGAGAACCGCAATCGGCTGGAAGTTCCACGCTTATATACTGAGGCTGCATATAATTGCTAAAAATCGCACACTCAGCCATATTGCGAGAACAACCACGCTGGCGGCAGCGAAAATCAACGGTCATCGATTGGTATAAAAGGCAGGTTGATATTGACAACAGAAGCAGTTCGGGAATCATCATCAATCGTATAACAACTAACCAAAAAACCTGATCAAAGACCAGCCTAACAAGCGGCTCCCTGAGATGGTTATAAATTAATAAACTTAGAATATATAATAAGAATGAATATGAAAAATAAATGAAATTTAAATTGTTAAACTAAAATCTTCCAAGTCTTATGAGTTTAAATTCCGCAAAAATAAGTTGCAAAATAACATTGTAACATTTTGGCGCAGCCGGTAGGATTGTTAATAATTACGTGAAATATTTGATCTTGTTCGATAAAAAAACTGTCCAGTGTAAAAAAAACAACAAAACAATAACGCCTAAATTCTAGCAACCTTTGTATTGTTGAATCCTACATTGGATGGTGCAGAACTGCACAATTGCCGACAATTTAATAACGCCTAAATTCTATCAACCTTTGGGTTGTCGTTTTTGTGCAGGACTAAACAGTCCAACAGACCAATAAAAAATAATTACGGCAAATATTTTAATTTTCCTTATGTTGATCTTGTTCGATAAAAAACTGTCCAGTGTAAAAAAAAACAACAATACAATAACGCCCAAATTCTAGCAACCTTTGTATTGTTGAATCCTACTTTGGATGGTGTAGAACTACACAATTGCCGACAATTTAATACCGCCTAGATTCTAGCAACCTTTGGGTTGCCGTTTTTGTGCAGGACTAAGCAGTCCAACAGACCAATAAAAGGGGGGGGGGGGGGGGGCAATTACGGAAAAAAGGAATTTCATGCAACAAAAAATCGGATAGCTTGCCGAAGAAAATAAAACATTTGTTTTGATTTCAAAATATAAAAACACCATATAAAATCACACTTAACAACAAATATGAGAGGATATTTTAAACATATTGAACTAAAATATAACAGTGAGACCTGTAAGATAATGAAAGAATACTGCAACGAAATAAAAAGGTTAGCACAACAGAAAGAGAAACAAATATTCTTATTATCTTGTAGAAGTTATGGTATAATTCCAAACCATACAAAAAACACCACTAAACAGGTAACAAATCTTTTCAAATGCAGTGATATCCAGAGACAATTAAGAAAAATGGAATATCACTTTCACAAAAAAATTTTAAACTTTGAAATCTCGGAAGCAAACTCAAGTATAAAATCAACAACAAAAAATTTATTTCACTTGAGAATTAACATAAAGAATAGATTGACAATAACTGACTACATTACTTTTGTAAACAAACAAAAATCTAGAACAAAAGAAATAAGAAAATTAACAAATATCACACTCACAAACAAACTTAACACACTGAAAGAAAAAGTCCTCGAACAATTTAAAATTGTATATAATGACCACTGGTTTGAAAATAAAACCAATATTACAATACCAATTGAATGCAAATGGATGCTTTCCTTAGGGAAAAAATTCGCTTTGCCTATAGAAAAGCACAATTTCTCCCCCATTGACGTTATTGCAGACATCGAACAATGCATACAAACATCTGAAGAAGATACTAATAAAGAAAAGGACATAGCAAGAACAAAACTGGCGAACATGATTACAACATTCAAGAAGAAAATGAAAAACACACAAAAAGAAAAGCTAATTCTGAAAATATTTGATACCACAAGAGCGTTCTTAAAGAAAAACAAAAATATAATAATCCTACAGGCAGACAAAGGAAACAAAACCATTGCGATGTTCAAAACAGAATATGAAAATAAAATGAAAGAACTTTTGGATGACAAAAATACATACAAAATAATTAGAGGCGACCCTACTGCAAAATTACAAAAAAATAATAATAAAATTATTGCAGAATTATCAAAAAACGGCCACATTAATAATTTTGAAAAATGGAAATTACTATGTCCAGCAGCCACCGCACCAAGAATATATGGATTACCCAAAATCCATAAGCCCGGTATTCCTCTTAGACCCATTGTATCTTCAATGGAAGTACCATGTTATGGCCTCTCCAAATATATTGGAAAAATTTTAAAACATTTAATATCAGAAGAGTACAATATTAAAAATTCAGTAGAATTAAAACAAAAATTAAAAAACATAAATATTGGAGAGAATGATATATTAGTATCGTTTGACGTCGTTTCTTTGTTTACCAACATCCCAGTGCAAAATGCAATAAAATATATTATGAAAAAATGGCAAATTATAAAAAATCATACTACCATTAGTAGAACAAAATTTTTAGAGATTCTACAGTTTTGTCTCAATGACAATAATTATTTTATTTACAATGATAAATTTTACAACCAAATATTCGGTATGCCGATGGGAAATCCACTCTCACCAACCATCGCCGATATAGTTCTTGATAACATACTTAACGATGCAATATCAGAACTAAAAACCAAAAATATACATATTAAATACATCGCAAAATATGTAGACGACATTTTGGCAGTAATCAACCATGACGATCGGGATGAAATCCTAAAAACTCTCAATTACCAACACACAAAAATAAAGTTCACAATGGAGATTGAAAAAGAGGGAAGCATAAATTACCTGGACACAAAACTCATTAGGGAACAAACTAAAATTATTTTTGATTGGCACTCAAAAGCTACAGCATCCGCCCGAATAATAAATTACAACTCTACACAACCTAAATCACAGATCACAAATACGGCAAAAAATTTAATAGAAAGAGTTTTAAAAATAAGTGACACACAGTTCCACAAAACAAACATACAAAAAGTTTACAATACACTGATTAATAATAGTTTCCCAAAAAATATGATCAACACATTAATACAAACGACTAAACATCGTTTACAACACTTAGAAAATAACACAAATGCCGAAAAAAACAAAAAAGAAAATTTTTACAGTGTAAAATACATTCCCGGTCTTACTGACAACAGAAACATAAAAAATGTAATAAAAAACAACAACATAAGCTTTGCTTATAAACCAAACCACACATTAAGCTCAGTATTTACTTGCATAAAAACACCAATACAAAAAGAACAACAAAGCAATGTTGTTTACGAAATTACATGTAAGGGAAACGAAGAACAGAAATGCGACCGTATATACATAGGAACAACAAAGAGAAATTTATCAACTAGGATATCTGAGCATAAAATGGACATACACAAAAGAAAAGAAACAACAGCACTTGCACAACACACACTTGAAACAGGACACACAGCCGATTTCGAAGAAATTAAAGTGATAGATAGAGAAAAGGTTACAAAAAAGAGATACACTAAAGAGAGCTTACACATACAAAAGAAAATAAACAAAACAATAAATTTGAAAGAAGATACAAATAACATCAGTACCAGTTATAGAGTGGCTATTGAATAAACAGTTCATTTTTATACAAAATTCCTTAGAAGGATTTACTAATCCTCAATTTTTATTTATTCATTTATGTTAAATGTAATTAAAATTTAAAAAATTGTAAGTATTATAAAAATTATTATAAAAATAAAAAATTATAATATTAATTTTTATAAAATATATTTTGAAAATAAAACAGACAACCCCTGAAGAAGTCGACATATAATCGACGAAACGTCGGGAAAAATTGTAATTATATTGTTTAATTACTTGGAATATAGGCCTTATTAGCTTAATGTACACGTATGTATAAAAATTTTAACAAGGGAAGATTTTATTTGATTGTGAAAATTTGGCGAGGTTACGAACGTACAAGTCGGAATTGAGGCATTTGTAAAAACAGTAACATTTTGTCGAATTAAAACCGTAACCTTCTACTCATAAAATCCCTTCTACTCATAACATTGTGGGATAAACAACGGCCCACTAGCAAGATGATAACCAGCGGAAAATGGGTTAGTAAAATCTAGTTTTAATGGACAACCCACAGACGCAGACAGACAAATTAATAGAACGAATCGACAAGTATAATTATTCAGTGGACAGTCTACAAGTTCTTGCGTGGACAGAACTTAAGGGCTTAGAAGCAGACAAAACATTCCTGGACAACCATAGGGAAACAATAAGATACCAAAGATTGACAAAATTAGAAGAAGTGTGCTATGTCCTACAATTAATAAGTGAGCTAAGTAAAGATAGATCACAGGAGTCTATAAAGAAGATCGAAGAACTAGAAGAAACAAAAAGATTTCTAAAGGGCCATTGCGAAAAGCTAAGAGGACAAATAGAATATGCAGATAGTTTATTAGAGGACGTAGTAAAGGAAAATACAGAATTAGAGAAACAATTGAAAGGGAAGGGACTTAGTGAGGAAAATTTTAAAAAACAATTGAAACAACAGCAGTTGATAGAGACACAAGTCGACACTATCCAAAGGCTACAAACAGCATTGGAAAACCCAAGAAGAGAGTTGGATACAATTTACAGAGCTAGTTCACCAAATCCTTCACTGCACGAAGAACTAAACGAAGCAGGTAAGGTGCATATCTTCAGTGCGCTATTTTACGAAGCACTGAAAAAAATTCGGCGAAGCACTCAACTCAATCGTCTGCAGGGAGAGAATTTCCCGAGCATTAAAGGGAATAAACTTGGCAAACAAACAACTGATAATTATACCCATAATGGAAAAGAACCACTGGACGTTGGCCTCTGTAGCAAAGGACGGGATAACAATATACGATTATGATTAAAAAATTTAAAGTTACTATGAGTTTTAATTTGATAAACACTAGCATATCCAATCAGACTAGCAGAACGTATCAGTATACCGATTTCAAGGCCGCTACACCTCTCATCAGCGTTCATTTAATCATTTTTACAATTTTCGTAAAGTGGATACTAATTGGGAAAGAATATCAACTATTTAACCAAGTTTACAATTAAAATAGAAAACGAGAATTTATTTAATTAATTTTTATTCTATTTTTTCATGTTGAAACAATTTAGTTAGTACGAAATTCCCCAGCACTGGTTGGAAATTACTAATAATCAACACAAACTCATAGTCCATTAACTTGAAAGTATTTTACTTTGTAATTTAACTCATTATTGTGTTCACTCTAAATTAGGGTGGTCACGTATTACTGTGACTCTTGTTATAAGGGTATATAGCTCGTGCCCAAACTGACTTAACATTTTTATATTATTACGAATAAACGTAATTATTCACCCCTATTGTGAATAACAAGAAGAGTTTTTATTCCCATGAAATTTTCATTCCCCTACACGTGAAAATTAGTATCATAAATTTCACATGGAAGTTTGTTCCCTGAAATTGAACAGCTGTTTAAAACTATAAATTTTAATTGAATGTAAAGCAAAATAACAGAAGTATTCTAAAAGTTTATTAAAATTAAATAAAATGCTAAGAATAGGAATATTAATTGCATTAGAGGAAGAGGAAAACCAACAAAATCAAATTATTCGTCGATGTTTGCGAGATGCATCCAACCCGTTGGAGTTACCCGAATCATTGTAAGTGTGCTACCTATTTCTATGAAATATTTTTGAGTCATCATTTTTTGTTTGAGATTTCTTCAACATTACAGCGTCAACAAAGCAGCATATATTCTGGACGTACTGAACCATTCCCTGCTGCCTGTGAAAAAATCATTTGCTATTCCATCGATCGTAATGCTAAGAGCATCTTTATGGTTCTTTGCAGAGGTAGGGTACCAGAAAGGAGTTGCCAGATACTACGAAGTTGGAATGGGGCAATCAACTTTCAGCGAAGTAATCACAAAAGTTTTGAATGCTTTGGAACGAAGTATATGTAATCAGTGGATAACATACCCGTCGGAAGAAGAGGATAAAATTATATCCCAAGATTTTTATTCTAAATTTGGAACATTGGTACAATGTACCAATTTTACCAAATTGTTAAACACTTGGAAAAAGTATTAACCCCAAATATTTCTGCTGATATTGTTGAACTGTCACCAGTCGTCTCTTTGCCAGAAATACTGCTGATATTTAACATTGAAAAGGCCATTACTAGTCTTAACACCAAAAAAGCCCCAGGTGTCGACAAAATAAGCAAAAAATGCTTAAAGAACTACCTTTCATTGCAAAAAGAATAATACTATTCATTTTTAACAGTATTCTACGCCTAGAACACTATCCAAAAGAATGGAAGGTGTCGCTAATTACTATGATACCAATGCCTGGCAAGGATCATACAAAGGTTGAATCCTACTGCCATATTAGTTTATTGTCTAACATTTCAAAACTGTTTGAAAAGCTGTACATGAGCAAGCACGAAGTATGGCACGAAGGTCTCCTACACAAATAACGAAAAAACTTCCCGCAAACATCCTCCGGCTTTTAAAAAACTATTTAAAGGAACGCAAATTTATAGTTTGAGAAGGAAACTTTTGAAGGCCTCCGTAGTCGATCCAAGTCGGAGTTCCCCAAGGCAGCATCTTCGGTCCCTTGCTGTACTTAATATATGCATCTGACTTACCGTTAAGCAGAAACATTCATACATCAACATTTGCTGATGATACAGCTTTTCTAAGCGTTCTTGAAAATCCCGTAGAAGCTTCCCGCATCTTACAAGGGTACATATCAAAATTAGAAAGTGGCTAAAACAATAGCGTATAAAAGTCAACGAGCAGAAATGTGTACACGTCACTTTTACTTTGCGCATAGAAATATGCCCGCCTATACAAATAAACACCGGGACTATACCCCAACACACTGTAGTCAAATACCTAGGCGTTCACCTTGATCGCCGCTTAACATGTAAATCGCACAAAGACGCGAAGTTGACACAAATGAAATTAAAAGCAGCCCAAATGAGTTGGCTTATTGGAAGAAACTCTATAGTAAGCCTAGACTGGAAATTTCTATTATACATCGCGATCCTGAAACCAATATGGTCCTATCGAATGCAGATGCCTCAGCATCGAACGTAGATAAAATTCAAAGGCGACAAAACAAAATTCTACGTACAATAACAGCAGCCCCCTATTATATCCGAAATCAGCGAAATAACAAAGATCTTGATGTTCCGTTGGTTAAGACAGTATTTTCAAAACACCCAAAAAAATACATAGAAAAACTTGAGTTGCACCCAAATCCACCTGCGCACAATATTCTTAATTATAGAGGCCACACCAGGTTGAGAAGGAGGGATACTCTTACTCTCAGCCGTACATGAGAGATGTAGAAAATATATCCACTAATTTAAAAAAATCTTCGTGACGTCAAATGGGTCTCTGAGATTATTCGATTTGTTTATCCATAAGGAAATAGTCAGTTTCGGTTTTTATTTTGGCGGATGCCGTTTGCGATCAAATTTTTAAGCTCATGGTTTGTTTAAAAAAATACCAACGATTATTTTGCTTTTATGAAGTTAAACAACTTCAAAAGGATAATTGCATTAGTCTTCATAATTTCGTGCGAAATGCTATCAAACTTTTTATAAATTACTTCTTATGAAATATTAGCGAAATAAAGTTGCAAACTTAGTACTCTGTTATTATAGCGGAATACACACGAAATATATCTGTTATCATGAAACATGTTTCTAGAAAACTTTTTTCAGCTGCGAAACAACATGGCCAGAACCTTTTAAGTACTAGTAGTGTGTTCGAATTTGTGGAGAATGTTGAGCAACATTGATTATTTCACTTGGTACATATGGCATTTAAAATTTGGTGCATAAATTTGTATTGTATGCTCAGGTATCGAAATTCCGTGTGAAATAAAGCACTATGGCTTTACGCATGAAATTTTAGTCAACAGCTGACATATTATCAATTGCAGTCATGGCACAGCTACCAGGTATGCGTAGTTCGACAACAAGTGGAACAATCAAAAACAACATGTATTTTGTTGGTATAAAGCACTCGCTTCATATCAAAATATGTAAAACTCGCTGTCGAATAAGTAGATATTTGCTGTGTCACTCAGAGCACAAAAAGCGATTGTTTGTTGGGCAAATACTAACCAGTAACAGCCTCAGATTAAATGAGTAACGAAAAATATAAACATACAAAAACTTAGGCAACAAAAAAGAAGTACCAATAAATAAACACTTCAATTCTTTTTGGACCAATGCTGGAGGTCCAATGAAAAATATACACACATATGTTCATATGCATGTGTGTATATTGCAAATTTCCAATTATCAGATTTATGTAAGGATGCCTTTTTTTTTCATAATTTCAATTAAAATTTTTTGGAAAATATAGGGCATCTTTTAAAAATGTAACCTTTAAATATAAATATGTGCTTATATGTATGTACTTATGTATATGCTATGAAGATTAATCATAAATCTTACTTTAAAGTTTAAACTAATGTTTATCAACGCAAATAAACATTTACTTATAACAATTTTAATGAGTCATTAGTAACTAAGTAACAAAAATCTAAATAAATAATATTATGTATAAACTTGCCTCAATTAATTCCATTTTTTTCCTTAAAACGCAATTGAATGCAAAAAAATTTCTTTTTTTATTTGCCAAACTTCACGTAGCACTACAAGTATCAAGTGAAGTTTGGTTGTCGCACGATTCGCGACACGTTCCGTTCATACATGTTGCGAGTGTGATAGCAAAACTTACATACAGTGAACTTAAACACGGTAAGTCGAGTAACAACAAAAATGACAAGTGACGAGTAAGTGTTTATGCTTTGGAAGTACACGTGAACTTCTTAGCTACAAATCCATTTATGCAGTTGTCTAGTATGTATACGGTGACCATCCGTCCTCTTTTAATTAGGACCAGCAGTGTTGAGGCACCTCCGGTGTTAAGTAGACGCATTAACTTTGTTAAACTGTATTAGCAGGCATTTTATTAATTGTTTTACTTCGCCGATGTTTCTGCTAACCGACGGAGGAGGGCGATGTTGTTTGTGTACATTAGCTTGGCTAGCAACAATCGCTGTCAGAACAGTTTTTTAGTGACCAGTACTATGCCTTCATAACTTAAATAAGTAACGAAAAATATAAACATACAAAAACTTAGGCAACAAAAAAGAAGTACCAATAAATAAACACTTCAATTCTTTTTGGACCAATGCTGGAGGTCCAATGAAAAATATACACACATATGTTCATATGCATGTGTGTATATTGCAAATTTCCAATTATCAGATTTATGTAAGGATGCCTTTTTTTTTCATAATTTCAATTAAAATTTTTTGGAAAATATAGGGCATCTTTTAAAAATGTAACCTTTAAATATAAATATGTGCTTATATGTATGTACTTATGTATATGCTATGAAGATTAATCATAAATCTTACTTTAAAGTTTAAACTAATGTTTATCAACGCAAATAAACATTTACTTATAACAATTTTAATGAGTCATTAGTAACTAAGTAACAAAAATCTAAATAAATAATATTATGTATAAACTTGCCTCAATTAATTCCATTTTTTTCCTTAAAACGCAATTGAATGCAAAAAAATTTCTTTTTTTATTTGCCAAACTTCACGTAGCACTACAAGTATCAAGTGAAGTTTGGTTGTCGCACGATTCGCGACACGTTCCGTTCATACATGTTGCGAGTGTGATAGCAAAACTTACATACAGTGAACTTAAACACGGTAAGTCGAGTAACAACAAAAATGACAAGTGACGAGTAAGTGTTTATGCTTTGGAAGTACACGTGAACTTCTTAGCTACAAATCCATTTATGCAGTTGTCTAGTATGTATACGGTGACCATCCGTCCTCTTTTAATTAGGACCAGCAGTGTTGAGGCACCTCCGGTGTTAAGTAGACGCATTAACTTTGTTAAACTGTATTAGCAGGCATTTTATTAATTGTTTTACTTCGCCGATGTTTCTGCTAACCGACGGAGGAGGGCGATGTTGTTTGTGTACATTAGCTTGGCTAGCAACAATCGCTGTCAGAACAGTTTTTTAGTGACCAGTACTATGCCTTCATAACTTAAATAATCCGACAACAATTAATACAATGGCACACTAATGCACGTTAGAGACATTAATGATGTTGATTGACTTGTTCTGGCCAGGGTATGAACCCAGGTCATTGTTTGCTTAGTAGTCAACGCGCTAGCCACTTCAGCCAACACCACCCTCAACGTCCTTTGAAATTTAAGCAAAATAAATTGTCCTTTTTTCAATTGAATTGTCCTTTTTTGTCGTTTCTTTTTGATGGCTAATGTTCTTCTTTATTTTCCAAAATTAAAAGTTTTATTTTCTCAAAATACCGAAATTTCAAACTCAATCCAATATAAATTTATAACAACACCTGGCAACACTGAAAAGTGTTTAATTAAAAAGAATTTAAATTCTTTTTATCAAATAACATTTATATAATAAAAAATACATTCTTCAGAAAAATATCAATAATAGATTATCCTTAAACTATTGTTTTTAGTTATTTTTATTTATTGAATTTGGTTATTTTTGTATCATGGGCTAAATTTAATTTCTTTATTAATTTTGATTACTTAATTATTTTTTTGTTTTAACGACGTGTGAAGTTCTAGGCATTTAGTAATTTCTGTTTTAAACATTAAAATAAGTATTTACGTATATAACTACTTGTACTAGTCACTAATATTACATTGTTTGAATTATATTTTTATTTTATTGATATAAAATATATTTGCATAGGTAATAACGTTAATACCAATAATGTTTATTTAATTTTGAGTGTCCTTTTTTTTTGTCGAAAAATATGGTCACCGTAAGTATGTAGTAGTGATGTTATAAATATCAATTTTTAGTAATCGTACAGCAGAGACCTGGTCGAACCAAGTAAGGGACCAAGAAGAGCGCAGCTACAGAGTTCATCCAAAGGGACCTGGTGGCGGCCTTAATTAAGATCCCGACGGAACAGGGCAGTGGCCTGCTCCTCATCTTATTTTGCAGGTGATTTGCCTATTCCACCTAGTGAAATCAAGGAACTGGTAAGTTATTGCCGCGACAATAATTATCAGTTTATAATAGGATGTGACGCTAATGCTCATCACACCGTGTGGGATAGAGAGTTTCTAGGCTGTGAGGGTATAGAGATTTTGAATAGGGGCTCAGAGCCAACTTTTATTAATGCCATTAGGGAGGAGGTATTAGATCTCACTCTATCTAGCTCATTCATTTCAAACTATATATCTAAATGGAGAGTCTCTGACAAAGTCTCCCTTTCGGATCATCGTTACATAAGGTTCGATTTCCCGGGAGCCCCGTCGGTTACTCAACAACTACCGTGTCGGAAACATACTAACTGGTCTACGTTTATGGAGGTAACGGCTTCAAAGGCTTATCTGCTAACTTCCGATATTAACTCTGTGGAGGAACTAGAAGTAGCAGCAGCTCAGCTTAATTATGTCGTTATTTCTTCATATCATGAAATTAGTAGTTTACAAAGCCATAGAACGGCATGTAAGGTGCCGTGGTAGAGTGACCTTCTTGATGATATGCGCAGGAAAGTTAGAAAACTTTTTAATCGCGCAAAGCGCTCTGGTAATTGGGAAGAGTACAGAAGGTATCTGACCGACTACAATAAAGAAATAAGGAGAATCATGTGAGCGAAATAGGTCTGATGAAGAAGGCTGATGGTGCATATACCAAGAACCGAAGAGAGACCTTGGAACTGTTACTTAGTGTTCACTTCGCAGACTCAATTCTCAAGGTTAAAAATGAGGATGACTTGACAGACTGCTCTCCCGTCTTGTACAGAGGAGCTTTCAAATTGTCAAAGGTTATTTTTAATCCGGATAGGATAAAATGGGCTATTGCTTCATTCCAATCTTTTCAGGCTCCCGGCGGGGATGGTATCTTTCCAGCACTTATACAAAGGTGCATTGATGCACTGCTTTGTGCCCTTGCCGCCCTATTTAGAGCCAGTTTTGTCTTCGGACATATCCTCCAACTGTGAAGGAACAAGAATTTTTTCCGTACTCTAATTAATTAATTAATTTTAATTTACAGTTAGATTTTTCTGTAACATGATAACTGCTTCGTTGAGAGTTTTAAAAGTTTTGTTTATTTTATCATTATTGTCTTAAATTTCTTTTTCTTTTTTTTTCTTCTCTTCCACTTTTCTTTGTTTGTGTTCATCATTTTTTTTTAATTTTTCAACATTATTATTTTTCTTTTATTTAATATGCCGACGCAAATTCTGTAGTCACGGTCGCCATGTCGTACTCCGTAAATAAAAATGCACTTGTTGTTTGTTTGATGAATATGATACGAATGTTCTATTCGTTTCTTTATTGTTCTTTCTATACCTACAACACATTGATGCCATCAAGTCTCGTCGGGTCTCGATAACATCGATAACATGCAAAGTGCCAGAGATGGCACTACACATTCCTCATTTTGGGGGTTATTTCATCTGGTTTGGAGATTATTGCATTGGGAGTTATTTCACTTTTATTTCATAATGAAATAACACCCAAATTTTGAGGATTATTTCATTTCGCATTTGGGGTTTATTTCATTCGGCTTGGGTGTTATTTCATTGGGGCTTATTTCATTTTTTTTGGGGATTGTTTCATTTGGGGATTATTTAATTTTTGATTTGGGGGTTATTTCATTTGGGGGCTATTTCATGCAGCCCAAATATATGCTTTGCATCATCTTGCTACTAAGATTGAGAAGGCTCATAGGTCAGGGGAAACCGTGTTTCACGCCTTCTTGGACATCAATGGCGCTTTCGACAGCACCAATTATGATTCGATAGAATGCTCTCTTAGGCAAAAGGTCCTTGACGTCACTTCTGTGAGATGGATGAGGTCAATGTTTGGGAGCAGGGACATAACTGCTTGTATGGGTAACAATACGGATACTATTAATGCAGTCAAAGGGTGTCCCCAAGGTGGCGTTTTATTACCATTCAGTAGTGATGTATGAACTTTTCCTCATTCTTATTGAACAAGGGCATGAAGTTATTGGGCAGTGTGAATAAAAAAGTAGTTTCTACTACATAGTACTAAGTACTAGCACTAGCTTTAACTTTTCAGTACTAGCTATGTTGAAAAGTATAAACTACAAAAAGTGTGAATAAATCTTTGCTAGTACTACGTAGCTAGTACTGAAAAGTGATAGCTAGTACTGGAAAATTAAAACATATGCGGCTGAAAAATCAGCTGATAGAAGCTGTTGCTTCAGAGTTGCCTCTGTTTAAAAAAAAGGTATTTTTCATATAAATTCTAAGCAAAACTTGTAGTAAAACATTTTGGCAACACTATAAGTTTGTTTTGATTATTTTATTATTTATTATCACGATGGGCGACAAAAATAGCGCGAAATTTTTTGATATGTTCCAAAAGCATAAAATTATATTTAAAAAGTCCCAAGTGCCGTCAGTGAGAGTGGCAAAAGAAACTGCCTTGTTTGCACTCCATGAAGAGTATTTAGACAAGTTTGGCCAAGAAATTACAATTGGTCAATTGAAAAAAAAAAATTCAAAACATGAGGAATGATGTAAAAAAGAAAGCTGATTTACGTGCAACAGGAAACAAACCAATTCATTTAAAAGACTGGGAGAGGGGTTTGCTACAATTGATGGAGGAAGAATCAAATCCAGTTTTTAATAAAATTCCAGGTAAATTTATATGTTTTACCGAAAAATTTGATTGTGACAATTATCATTTCTTCTAGGTGCAATGGATGTGAGCTTCGGTGTTGAGGGTAACAAAACATCGGATTGTGTGGAGCAAGAAACGCCAAACCCAAAGAAGAGAAAATTTGGTGATGAGATCGAGGGCATCAAAAATGTTAAGAAAAATAATAAATTTGATGATGAAACAGAGGAGACAAAATATCTAAGCAACCAAGAGCTTCAGAGACTGGTTCTGTTAAGACAGCTAAAAGTGTTGAATTTGGATATAAGTGAGCGGGAAGAAAGGAAGAAAGAACAACAAAAAAACGAAAAAGAAATAAAGGAAAAAGCTGATAGTATGATAAAAGAAGAATTTGAGATTGAAATATTAGACGAAGAAATGGTTTAGTTTTTTTTTTAATTTTAAAAATGGAATCATAAGTTATAACTTTTTATTTTTTTAAATTTATAGATATACATATATGTATAAGAGACTGAATTTATAATATATAATAGAAATTAATTTTTAATGTTTAATAAAAACAAATTTATGTAATCGTTGATAACGAACTGAGTAGATTTACAATTTCTTGCCTTCTCCTTTTGCCTAATTCTGTACAGTTATCTGACGGGTCTGTAACAATTTCTTCTTCTTCCCCATCCTCTTGAAAATCTTCAGAATCGTTTTCGAAATTGTCTCCAAGAAATTTTGCTATGTTATGCAATGTTGCGCAGCTTATAATTACTGCTGCAACTTTTTCCAGACCAACACGCACTTTGTATTGCAAAATAGGGAATCGCTTCTTTAACTGTCCAAAGCAACGCTCTATTATAACACGATTTTTAGCGTGTATTTTGTTGTACTCTTTTTCCTGCTGATTCCTGGGGATTTTAAATGGTGTTAATAGCCATGGTCGAATGACATAGCCGATATCGCCTAAAATGATTGCATCGCTGCGCTGACTATTCATATACGTAAAAATACGAGATCGCTTCAAAATTCGACTATCGTGCACTGATCCAGGCCAATTGCAATCAATTGAAGTGAACTCCTCGTTAGCATTGCAGGTGGCTTGAACATTGATGCTGCAAAAACCCTTCCGGTTAATGTACTCATCGCCATGGTTTGGTGGTTTTTGTATTGCAACATGCGTGCAATCTATTGCTCCAATAGCGCAAGGAAAGAAAAATCGCAATGCCCACTGTTCTTGAACCAATTTGATTTTTTCACTATTATTCGGAAATTTTATCCACAAATGCGCTTTATTGGTGACTTTCTTTAAAACTATTTTTACTGTTTTACAAACGGTTGTGCGATGTATACCTTCTTCTTTTGCAATTCGCATTTTGAAACCCGGATCGCTTAGAAATCGCAGTAATATTTCCATCCTTTTTATTTGTGACAAAGACGCTCCTCTGTTCCTTTCCTCCAAAAAATGTTGCGTCAACCATTTTACACTTTCTTTTTTAAATCTGTATAAATTAAAATAGTCTGCTGGATGAGAATGTGACCGTACACGATATTGTTTGTTTTGGCGAACGTTCATAAATGCAGCCATCATATACATATAAATAAAAACAAACGACAAGAAATTCACTTTTTGACGAATAAATCAACAATAAATATATATTTCCAGCGCCTCATTGACATGCTTACAAAAATTTAAGTTAAAACTAGTAATTTTAAGTACTTACTTGTTTTTATTCACACATATTTCCAGCAAACGCTGGAAAAACTAGTTTGTGCTAGACTGAAAAAAGCACTAGCTTTATCTGAAAATTTTATTCACCTCAAAACTAGTTTAAACATAAAATTTGCTAGTTTTAGCTAGAACTACATTTTTCTTCACACTGCCCATTGGGTTAGCTGATGATCTGGTTGTGATGGCAACTGGAAAATTCCGCAACGTTCTCTCAGACATCATGAAAGATGCATTGAGCACTGTTATGACATGGTGTGGGAGACACGGCCTTACTATCAACTCTGACAAGACTATTCTGGTACCTTTTGTAGTGTATTCTACATTACTATTAATACAAGGCAACACCACTAGAGGCTGGCCCTGAGCGGCTTACGATGGAAGATTATCATAAAAGACAGCAGAAGAAAAAAGAAGAAAAACTCACCACTATTCCGGCAACCAGCAAACCGAAACACAGGAAAAAAAAAATAACCATTTAAACAATTAATAAATTATAAAAACAAGAAGACAGAATCTATTCATTTTTAAAAGAAAGAAGCTTAAATCGAAAAATTAGCGCGAAAATCAATGAAAGAAAATAAAAAAAAACCAAGAAATTATAAAAATCAAATATACAAAATTTCTTCAGTAAACTAAACAAAAAAAAAAGATTTATACAAAAATATCAAAAAATAAAAGCATAAGGGAATTTGGTTTTGAGATTGTAATAAGGTACTGCGATAATCCAAAGAACACACAGTTGTCATTGGAGAAACCTTACCAAAAAGACATACTCAAGAGATACAAAAATGCACTTTAAAATATAATGATATAATTTAAAATCATTTTTCCAAAAAAAAAAAAATAAATAAATAAATAAAAACAGTGAGACTTGTATTCCTAATAAAAAGCCTGATCAACTTGTTTAGGAATACACTTCAACATCTAAAGAAAAAAAAAAGATAATTAAAAGAAGAAGAGTAAAGATAAATAAAAGAGGAAGAGCAAAGATTTAAAATTTTAAAGTAAAGAGGTAAAACAAATAATAAAGCTTTCATTGTTCAAAAAAAAAATTCAAAAACTAAAAATTCAAAAAATTAAATTTAACAGACATAGTCTAAAAAGGAATAAACTCTGTCATACAAAAATTTAAACTCTGTCATATAAAAATTTAAACTCCGTCATCCAAAAAATTTAAATTCTGTCATATAAATTTTCAAAATATTAATAATGAATTTTAAAATTTTAATTCTTAAAATTGTAAGTTTTTTTCTTAAGGGGTAGGGTGTAGTGTATTCTACATTACTATTTCTATTATGTATATTATTATTTATATTATATTATTAGTTTATATTAAATTATTATTATTTTTGTATTATATTATTAATATAATATTTTAATATTTCATATTTAGTACCACCCTAATGTAAATTCCTGAGACATTCCTTGGAATTTACATTGGAATATTTGTAGTTTAGGACAACAACTAATATTAAGTATTAAATAGATTTTGTAGTTTTAAGATAATGTTATATTAGTATATAAGAAGTAAATTTGATGAAAATATATCAATCAAAACTTGAGCCTAAAATCGGCTGTTTCTATTAAAATATAGGCATCCTATCTGCCTCGCATCATTTTTAGCCAGTGGCGTTTTAAGCGCCGGCACCAAGATTTAGGCAGGGACTTCTGTCCAAATTAAAATAATCAATTCTGCGTGAACACCACACTTTTTCTCTTCAGAGGAAACTTGGCCTAGGAAAAATACTGCTGAATGGGGGTTATATTTGATAGCAAGTTAACTTGGAACCGTCATGTTGAATGCGTTACACAGAAAGCCACTACAGCGCTCTGGGCGGTGAAAAATTGTGCTGGGTGCAACTGTGGCTTGAGCTCAAAAATGATCATGAGGATCTATGTGGAACACCAGCTACGCGTTCAAAGTATTCTCTGAATAACCGCCCTACATCCCAACGCAAGGGTTTTATCCTCTATGGTATATCGAACAACGGCTTTGCGTTCAAAGTATTCTCTGCATAACCGCCCTACGGCCGGACGCAAGGATTTTATCCTCTATGGTATATCGACCACAGGCTTTGTGTTCAAAGTATTTTCTACACAAGGACTTTATCCTCTATGCTACATCGAACAACGGCTTCGCGTTCAAAGTACTCTCTGCATAACTGGCCTACGGCCGGGCGAAAGGACTTTATCCTCTATGGTTTACCGAACACCAGCTTCGCATTCAAAGTATTCTCTGAATAGCCGCCCTGCATCCCAACGCAAGGGTTTTATCCTCTATTGTATATCGAACAACGGCTTCGCGTTAAACGTACTCTCTGCATAACCGGCCTACGGCCGGGCGCAAGGGCTTTATCCTCTATGGTATATCGAACAACGGTTTCGTGTTCAAAGTACTATCTGCATAACCGCCCTACGGCCGGACTCAAGGATTTTATCCTCTATGGTGTATCGAACAACGGCTTCGCGTTCAAAGTACTATCTGCATAACCGGCCGGGCGCAAGGACTATTTCCTCTACGGTATATCGAACACCATCTTCGCGTTCAAAGTATTCTCTGCATAACCGGCCTACGGCCGGACTCAAGGATTTTATCCTCTATGGTATATCGAACACAGGCTTCGCGTTCAAAGTATTTTCTGCATAACCGGCCTATGGCCGGCGCAAGGACTTTATCCTCTATGGTATATCGAACAACGGCTTCGCGTTCAAAGTCATCTCTGCATAACCGTCCTACGGCCGGGCGCAAGTATTTATCCTGTATGGTATATCGAACACAGGCTTCGCGTTCAAAGTACTGTCTGCATAACCGGCCTATGGCCGGCGCAAGGACTTTATCCTCTATGGTATATCGAACACCGGCTTCGCGTTAAAAGTATTTTTTTTGTAAGTCAAGTTTATTTAAGTAATCAATTCAAATTATTTGCAAAAAAATCATATAAAAACATTTTGAATACGAATACGAGTATGCATGTTGTACATTTAATAAAATTTTTAATAATAATTCAATATATTTTAAACAAAAACACTTATGGTTTTACTAACAAGTTGGCAACAAACTGGACAGCTAAATTTTTGTTTGTAGTTTGTTTGCTCTTGTTATGTTTGGATTAAAACATTATTTTTATTATTAAGTTGTTATTATTTTTATTTATTAACCACAGACTATTCTAAAACATTACTTAGCCTTCACAGGGACTCGCTTTTTAAGGCTGGTGTTTGATCAGGTTTTGATTTATAAAATATATTAAGCCTTCACAGGGACCCGCTTTTTAAGGCTGGTGTTTGATCAGGTTAGTTGTTACGTGTTAAAGAATATTCCCGCACTGCTTTCTGTCAAGACTCTACAGACTAGACAGACTATACAGCACTAGAACCTACAGACTAACACCTCTATACCAAATCACCCTCCGCTTTTATACCCAATTTCGCTGTCTGATTGAACGATGCTGCTGACGTTCGCTGCCGCCGGCGTGGTCATTGCTAAGTGTGTTAGTATGCAAATTCAGCATATTCATACCCGTGGAACTTCCAGCCGATTGCGGTTCTCACGATATTGCAATGTCAGCATATATCTGTAGGAAAATTACTGGCATATATATGTATGCAGGGGTATTGCAACGTCAGCATATGTCTGTAGGAAAATTACTGGTAATAACGACAGTAATGAATGCAGCGGTATTTTGCTGCCGTTGGTATTTTTGTTGGTTGAGGGAAAATAACTCAACGTCAGTATGTTTATGCAGCGTATGTTCTGCTGTCGCTGATACTTTTGTTGGTTAGGGGAAAATGACTCATAACATCCCTCCCCCCTTGCGGACAAGAAACATCCTGTCTTAGGATGTGTTTAGAATT
This sequence comes from Lypha dubia, assembly GCA_947311025.1. Classification (NCBI taxonomy): domain Eukaryota; kingdom Metazoa; phylum Arthropoda; class Insecta; order Diptera; family Tachinidae; genus Lypha; species Lypha dubia. The sequence goes on along the minus strand of OX371263.1, from coordinate 44,484,724 downwards.
AAACGTGTAAATGATTTTATTAGTAAGACTCAGCTCAAACACTTGAATTTGAACTGTACTAATTTTTGTTTGTGTGGTTTTACTTTCAAGCACTTGTAACTTGAACGTAATGTGATCAATGAATAAAAAGCGAGTTTTTACTATTGACAAAGAAATATAATTTTATTGTGGTATTTATACTAAAATATTAACAATTAATTGTTGAATCGACAAAATACTTAAAAACATGTCAGGATTATCCCATTGGAAACATGTGACCCACATAAAGCAGGAATTTTGGAAAAGATGGTCAACAGAATACTTAAACGAACTTCAGCAAAGATGTAAATGGCGAAAGCAATCTGTTAGCCTCAAAAGTGGAGACATGAAGAAGATAATATACCTATTATGAAATGGCCTTTAGGTAGAATTGTTCAAGTATACCCAGGTGATGACTGCATAGCAAGAGTCGCTGACGTAAGAACTGCATCAGGAATATTCAAACGTCCAATACATAGACTGGCATTATTGCGCATACATAATGATCCAGAAGGACTAACTGAAGACAGCAATACGAATATCAACAACTATACACCCAATTATCCCTCTCTGCATTCTGATCCAGCCACAGTCTCTTAATCAAGCTCCAATCCCGACAGAAGAACCTATGCCGAAAAGACGCAAAATGCATACCGATCTTCTAACCCTGACGTTACTCACGTTACTACTACTAGTACCAGTGGCCCTTGGAACTCCAGTCAAAAATAAGAAATTTGGATCAAGAGTCGGAATCCATTTTGAGCAAATTGGAACAACATCTATTTCAACTACGGAATGGAATCTATTGGTATACTATGATTTAGCTCCTTACTGGACAGAAACATCAATTCTGGTCAATGGCACACGGTCGTTACAAACCTTATGTAAAATGATGAAAACAAACTCGTCTTGTCACGGCATTCTAGACCACTTTTCAATACATGGAAAGTGAATTACAGCTAGATAACCGACTACTACGAGTTAAAAGAGGGGCGCTGGATATCGTTGGTAACGTTGCTCATTCATTATTTGGCGTCCTGGATTCTGAATACGCTGAGCAGATGTCAGAAACAATAAAACAAGTCAATGACAATGAGTCGTATTTGCTAAACTTATTGAAGAATCAAACATCAATTGTAGATTCTACAATTAATATCATCCGGCAAAATCAAATAACAGCTAAGTCAAGATTCGAACGATTGGAGCAAGAGATTAAAATATATTAAGTTAATATAAATGACATCTCCAATACATTAGTACAAGTACAACTAAATCAACTATTCCATTCAGCGGTTCTTGAACTAACACTGATCGCAAACCATATAAGACAGATACAATCCGTAATCCTTGACACTGTCATGGATACCCATCATGGACAGATCAGTCCATGGTTACTCACTCCAGAACAGTTACAAAATGAAGTCAATCAGATTATTCTGCATTCACCACCGTCAGTGAATCTTCCAGTGACAGAAAAAACTGACTTACTCCAGCTATTTAAACTCATGAAGATAAAGGGCAGACTAACACGCCGCCATGCAGTTTTAAAAATAACTTTACCATTAGTTGAACGTGAAAAATTCAAGCTGTTTCATTTGATTCCTGTACCCAACATAATGAACAATACAGTAGTGGCCATTAAACCATCTGCTAATTTTTTGGGCATATCTACTTTGCAGAGACAATACATTCCCTTCACAAAATCTGAATTAAGCGCTTGCAGTACAATAGAACAAGGCGTTTTCCTTTGTTCCAACATTCAAATCAGTTACAATTATGGTTCGGATGCCTGTGCATGCGATATTAATTTATTCAACAACAAAACAAAACCAAATTGTATCCTCCAAAAAACTGATATCAGATGGGTACCCCTAAGCAAAGGCAATCAATGGATATATGTTGCGTCACCACCCTCAAGAGCAACAGCAGTTTGCAACATGGAAATCATTCCTATATCATTAAAAGGCTCCGGTTTGCTGACACTTGATCCAGAGTGTATCCTCAGGCACGAGTTTGTCAACATGAACGGACTAAAATCTATATCAAGCACAGTGAGGTCTTCATACACAAACCTTGGCCAAATCTCAGCCTTATCATTACCAAAGAACTCTACAGCCTTCACAAATAATAACGAATCAACCTCAACAAATTTGGAGAGTGTATATGCCAAGAATATTAAGGACCTAACAACTCTACAACAGTCGCTGGAACAACATGAAATCGCTGATCTACCTAATAAGTTGAAGACCCACCAGACACACAGCTATATAATTGGCTACCTAGCACTTGTAGTAAGCGTCATAGCTCTAATCATTCTGCTTTCCAGATGCAAATCCGATAAAAATGCACTAAACTCACATCCAACTACATCAATTGAATCCACTAGAGAAAACATTGAGCTTCAACCACACGCCGAAGAACGCAAGATGACCCCACTACCAATGCCACGCCAGCAGCCCAAATTCATCCTTGATGTCTAAAGATTTTGATCACGTCGGGGTCACCAAAATGTTTAGAATTAAACGTGTAAATGATTTTATTAGTAAGACTCAGCTCAAACACTTGAGTTTGAACTGTACTAATTTTTGTTTGTGTGGTTTTACTTTCAAGCACTTGTAACTTGAACGTAATGTGATCAATGAATAAAAAGCGAGTTTTTACTATTGACAAAGAAATATAATTTTATTGTGGTATTTATACTAAAATATTAACAATTAATTGTTGAGTCGACAAAATACTTAAAACTAAAATTAACGTTAAATTGACCAATCAAATTGAAGTAGCAATGTTTGCAGTTAATTCATTGTGTAATATGATATCCTTTTGTTAAAACAACATTAAGGGAGTTCACTAACGTTTATGTTATCATTAACAATTATTAAGTGTGTTCACAACTTCTTAAACAGGATGTTTCGTAGCCATACTTCTGGAATCAAGTCAAAATAGATGTGTGTATGCATCCGACTACCTTGGCGATACAGCTCTGGCAGCTCTCGGAGTAATATGTAATGATCTCCCGAGCCTCGATTGCCTGAAGGTTCGCAGTTTAGCATTAGTTGGTGACTGCTAAGTGTCTGTCGACTTGGTACGTTTGCTGCGTCACCAAGGAAAAAATATGATATTGCTGGTGAAATACTGAGGTTGTTATTGACTTTGTAGTTGTCATTGTAGTGATTCCCCCTTTCCAACGGAACTGGTCATTCCGTCTATGTATGTGTTGTGGTATCGTATATAGGTTTTGCGGTTGTGTGAGGTTGATAGATATAGGCTGCTGTTGATGATTGTTGGATTCTTCATTGTTAACGGGATGATGATTATTGGTTGATTTTAAAACACGGGTTAATATTTTTAATCTTATAACTAATAATTTTTTCTTACGTATACTTATATAAAAATTTCTTTTCTTACATATTGTTAACAATTTTTTCTTATTACGTTTATTTCTTATTATTATTATATTGAATATTTTGGATTGTTATACTCAACCAGTTACAGGATTTTCAAAAAACTTTTTACATATATTTGCTTATTTCGTTTTTTCATTCTAATTAATTTGATCAAAAATTTTAATTTTCAAATATTTGTTATTTGCTTGTTTAATTGTCTGTTTGTTTATTTCTGAGTTTTATAAGTTAAGTTTGTATCATTATTTGGTTGGTTTTATTTTTGTATGTATGTATATATTTCTTTCAATTAATTATTACCAGTTGAGAAGAGTTGTTTTAAAAATATAATTCTTATAATTTTCAACTTAAAATTGTATGTATGCATGATAACTTTTTCAACATTTTTCATAAATTTAATATAAATCCAATTTTTCTTAATCTACTTTTACGATTGTAAATATATATTTTCTTTTCTCTATCAGAAATTTTCGGCCTTAATACAAGTCTTTACTGTTAATTTACAGGACAATATTTACAGATATTTAAAGAAATTATTAACTTTATTTTTTTATGTGGCAGTTTTCTCCTAAAAAAAATTAAGTAAGATATTTTTCTTAATAACGTAAGTTCTAATAGAAAAATAAGATATTCTGCCTACATATAGAGATGGTGAAAATGTTAGTTTAATCTTTTTTGATTCAAGTTATATTTTCAAAATCATCAGTGAAATCATTTATTGACATAGGAATTTTGTAACTATGGTTCATTGATCATTAGTTACACACAAACATATGTATGTATGTGTTATGTTATGTTTATTTCCCCCTACCGGCTGCGCCAAATGTTATGTTTGGATTAAAACATTATTTTTATTATTTAGTTATTATTATTTTTATTTATTAACCACAGACTATTCTAAAACATAAGTTAGCCTTCACAGGGACCCGCTTTTTAAGGCTTGTGTTTGATCAGGTTTTGATTTATAAAATATATTAAGCCTTCACAGGGACCCGCTTTTTAAGGCTGGTGTTTGATCAGGTTAGTTGTTACGTGTTAAAGAATATTCCCGCACTGCTTTCTGTCAAGACTCTACAGACTAGACAGACTATACAGACTATACAGCACTAGAACCTACAGACTAGCACCTCTATACCAAATCACCTTCCGCTTTTATACCCAATTTCGCTGTCTGATTGAACGATGCTGCTGACGTTCGCTGCCGCCGGCGTGGTCATTGCTAAGTGTGTTAGTATGCAAATTCAGCATATTCATACCCGTGGAACTTCCAGCCGATTGCGGTTCTCACGATATTGCAATGTCAGCATATATCTGTAGGAAAATTACTGGCATATATATGTATGCAGCGGTATTGCAACGTCAGCATATGTCTGTAGGAAAATTACTGGTAATAACGACAGTAATGCATGCATAAGTATTTTGTTGCCGTTGGTATTTTTGTTGGTTGAGGGAAAATAACTCAACGTCAGTATGTTTATGCAGCGTATGTTCTGCTGTCGCTGATACTTTTGTTGGTTAGGGGAAAATGACTCATAACACTCTTGTAATTTTACAGAGCACTGTGCACATACTCGCACACGCTTACAAGGTAAGAAAAGAATATTGGGTTCCCCCAGAAGACAAACTATGCACAGCTTTATTAGATTATTTGATTCTTCCAAGTACGAAATACCTTCAAACAGGTCATCATCCGGTACCAATTCAACAAATATATATTGTGTGCCGGGAAAACCATTCTATTTAGAAATTCCATTGAAGTTATTATTCCCCTTCGTAATTCTTCAACGGCTTTTTTAATTTTCTCACCTTTGTCTGCATACGCTTTTTTTCGCTTAGTTTTACCAAAAGAACCACCACTTCTGGCAAAATCGCAACTTTTTATAAACTCTTCATTTTGCAAAACTTGTACAAATTTGAAAAAGTTTGCTTCTTCCCAAAACTCCATTATACGCCTCTAACGCCGAAGTCGTCCGTGTGAATGTATCGGCAACTGAGATTCCTTAAGGACGAATCCATGACGGAAAATAATTGAAACAAATTTTCATATTTTAAATTAATATGTTTACCTTTTGTAACCATTGTTTCTTAGAATATTCGAAAAATTGTGCAAATTTAAAATGAGGGTCAATATTTTTTATGTCTCTCTTGATAGCATCAAAAGAACTGAGTATGCGGAAGCTTTTTTTTTTTGATAATTTAAGTTGAAACATCAATAAGTGTTTCAAATCTTAAATATAAAAAATAAAAATGTTAAATATATGTTTAGCCAATGCTAAACAAAATTTTGTAGTTTCAACGGTTGATTTTTGTTGTTCTACATTTCTCGTGTAGGGCTGAGAAAAATAGTATCCCTCCTTTTCAGCCGGGTGTGCCCTCTATAATGTAGAACTTTACGTGCAAGTATATTTGGGTGCAACTCAAGTTTTTTTATATATTTCTTAGCGTTTTTTAAAAATACTGTCTTCACCAACGGAACATCTAGATCTTTATGAATTCGGTGATTTCTGACATACCAGGGTGCTGCTGTGATTGCACGTAGAATTTTGTTTTGTCGCCTTTGAATTTTTTCTACATTCAATGCTGAGGCAGTGCCCCATAGCGGGATTCCATAGGACCATATTGGTTTCAGGATCGCGTTATATAGTAGAAGTTTACAGTATAGGCTAGATATTTGACTATAGTGTGTTGCATTATAGTCTCGGTGTTGATTTGTATAGGCGGGCATGTTTCCCTTCGCAACGTAAAAGTGACGTGTACACATTTCTGCTCGTTAACTTTTATACGCCATTGTTTTAGCCATTTTTTCAATTTGGATATATACCCTTGTAAGTTGCTGAAAGCTTCTACTGGATTTTCATGGACGCTTAGAAAAGCTGTATCATCAGCAAATGTTGATGTATGAATGTTATTGCTTAGCGGTAAGTCAGAGGCATATATTAAATAAAGTAAGGGTGCGAAGATGCTCCCTTGGGGAACTTCAGCTTCCTTCCCTAACTACAAATTTTCTTTCCGTTAAATAGCTTTTTAGCAGCCTAATGAAATCTACCCGTTTTGCGTTAATTTGTGTATAAGACCTTCGTGCCATACTTTATCGAAAGCTTAAGAAACATCTATAAAGAGCGCAGAGCAATATTTATTTTTTTTTCAAAGGTGTCTCTAGCAACGTTCACAAGTCTGTGAGTTTGTTTAATAGTGCTATGTTGTCTGCGAAGCGATAAAATTTTGTGGTATTCTAAAGACGCTTTCTTGTTTTCTCTAATGAATTTTGCCAAACTTTTGTATTTTATAATAATTTGTCGACGCACTGCCTGGGAATAATGGAACCAGCATCCAAATAATTTTGAGTTTTTAAGTACAGTATTTACAAATTTTCGAAGACTTTGGTCCTAATCTGTTATAAATATTGCGCCATCCAAATTTAAAATATTTTTATTTAAATATATGTGTGTAACTTTTAGAAGACTTTTTGTCCATAAGAACAAAGACAAATGGGAATATCTGAAGAAAAGAAATGAGTCCCATCTTTTAAGAAAAGAAATGCGTCGCATATACTTTAGAACTTACCATTTCGGTGTACTCAATGCACATAATAAGTAATTGTTTGAAGCAGCCAAGGTGAACAACCGCAAATGTTACATCAATTAGAACTTTTCTACTTGCATTGTTAGGTATATTTTCTTGTATCAAACTAACGCATTTGTCTGAGACAAACATGCAGTATGAAAAATCTTTTTCTTTATAGAATACTAGATATACCCGGTGAGCTTCGCTACCCCCCGTTATAAAATAAAATTTCTATTGTGAAAATTTAATGACGATCGGTCCAGTAGTTAGGACTATATTACGATTTTTTATTTTTCTAAAAAGGGGCGTGGTCCCACCCACTTTTCTCATGGTACGTATTCCAAAATATTATATGTACCAAATATCATCGACGCACAGTGCCTGAAAATCGTTTTTCATTGGCCAAAATTCTGTAACTTTTGAACCGATCAAAATATTGAACTAATTTTTACTTTAATGGATAGATATTTAGTTCAGCTTGACTCAGTTTTAATTACATTAAAATTGATTGAGGACTTTTTAAGGAATTCTAGGTCAAAGTTGAACTTTTGAATTTTTTTAACTTTTAGAGTGAAATATGGGTTTATTATTTTTTTATTTATTAAAAAATTTAATATATGGAAATTAATGATAATTATAAATATTTTTTGTAATAATGGAGTTTTTTTAAATGTTACACTCGAAAAAATTTTTACACAAAAAAAAAAAAGTAAAATCAACTGGAGATTTTGCTATTATTACAGAAAAATTAAAAATTTTTTGCTGTCAAATTTGCAAATTTGTTTACACTCAAAGAATAGTTACACTTGAAAAAAACGTTAATAATATTATCTAAAAATATTGCTATTACTACAGAAAAATTTATTAATTTTTGCTGTCAAATTTAATCATTTTAAAAAACATTAAAAATAAAAACTGCAATAAATTTTAATAGCTTTTGTAACAATGGTAGGTTCTATTTATTATTATTTTTTACTCATACTATGTTTTTCGTACTTTAATAACAATGAAAGGCAATTATAATTATTATTCATTTGACTCAAATATTGATTGCAAATATTCCATATATTGTTCTGTGCTATTTCTGTTCTTTAGTAGTTTTTTGGCTTCTTCATCTAAATCCCGATGTTCCACTTTCCATTGATTTCGAATACTGGAGATAAACGGATCTTACGTTGCCAATAATATATTAAATAGATCTTCATTTGTTGAATTTCGTGAACTTTTTCTAGTGTTGTGCTCTCTATAAAATCTGTAATCCTTGTTCCTTTTTTCCTGAGCGTCCTCTGATAGATCACCAAGTGGCACCAAATGATATTTAATGACATCTTCTCCATGATAAAGGATTTTGTGAACTGTTGCAGGTTGTATATATTTTTGCAGTTTCCTTAGCATAATCTCTTCTAGAGTCAATTTCTTCATTGCACGCAAGTACTTCTAGGATTATTTTAAATCTTTAAAGGTTTAAATCCACTCCTGTTATTTCAGATGCTGTTTCTGGATCTGAAAAGAATCTTCTTGCGGTATTGCCATCATTTGTATTGCCTGACCCTTGTTTTGGCTGATCTATAATCAATCCAAATTTGCGATATTCATCTTGAACATGTTTCTTTTTTGAACTTCTTAACTCTTTGTTGATTTCGTTGTTTCTTATTGATCCTGAAGACCCGAAATCCAAATCATAACTGATTTTTAGTATATGTTCCATAAGTCGTATTGTTGCATGTAGTGGTGATAATCCAAATTCATATGCATCGGTATTATCTAATGATTTTATCGGGACTTGGTTTAATTGGGTTGATGTTGCTTGGCATATAATGCAGCTGGATGCAGCCTTCATGTTAGTCAAAGCCTGACCTACTTTTCCATCTATCATTGTCAGCACTAATTGGTAGCTTACTTCAATTTGCTGCCCATCTAACTGTAATTGTAATGGCTGTAGTGTTGCAATTTGGGCCTTGATATCACTAACTTCTTTGTTAATGGCATCCTGAGTTTCTTTTTTGAATTCAAATTTGATTGGCCTGCAGTATTTCGTAGAAGATGGTGTCTCATTTTTCCAAATATACATTGTTTGCGTTGTACTAGTCGAAGGCTCTGAATCTTCCAAAATCTTTTTCAATCGCAATGGTACAAATGATACCATGAACATATCTGAGTCTGAAATATTTTCACATGCAGCTTGTTTGTATTGTTTTTGTCCCGAAGAACCTTCACATCACTTCTTTGTAGCGTTTTTTTAGTGCTTTGACGAAATTAGATAATTGCTATTGCATTTCGGTGCTACACGAATTTAAGTTTAATTTTATTTTAACGTAACTAAGAACATCTTCCTGGTTTTTGTTTCTAAAATACTCTTCGGCCAGTTCTTTATAACTGAAGCTCTCCATATTTTTCTGAATATTTTTATTTGCGCCTGTTATATTTTATCCGTACACTTAAATGATTAAGTTATAACTGAGTAATCCCTTATCGAATCCTTAGTTTTATACATTTTTAGATACATGTTATTCACACATTGATCTTTAATTTCATAGCAGGTAGTGCTTAAATTGAACAAAACTGCACATGTTATCCAGACCTTAATATCAGGTAAAACTGATTAGTATCTCGCTAATATGGGGTTGTTTTTTATCTTTAGTGGTTTAATGTCGCGATTCGTGTTATAAAATTGTTTATGACTTTGGTTGACCCTAACATTTGATAACAGGTAAATTTAGAAAGAGATCATATGTTTACTGTTGAACCTATTGTGATAATTTTATGACTTATTTTTTTCTGATCAAAACAAAGCCATTAAACCCTTTCGCAGGTATTATATATAATTTTTTTAGTTTTACGTAGTCTAAAGTAAAAAAACATAAACTTTTAGGCAAAAAAGTGAAAACTGAATACACCATTGTATACGAGTTCTTATAGGGCTGTTTAAATTAATTTTAATTTTTTTAGAGTAATTTCATTAAAATGAATAAAGTGTTCTACCCACGGGTCATCACGGGTGCAAAAGTATATATAGCGTTAAAGAGGACACTTTCTCCTGGTGGTATACGTTTCTTGTTCCCTTTTGTTCCCTAGAAGTTCTATTCCACTAAAGTTTAAATGTGATTAAAATATAGTAGTTTCATAAATATTTCGTAACGCCCCTAATATTAAACGCTAGAGCTGTGACCACTTACAACAACTAAAGACTATAATCCTACCAACATTATAAAAAAGACCGCAGGCCATTATCGATGATAGCTTGCGAGTAGTAACCATTTATTTTTGATAAAAAACAAAAGAAAAACACATTTTTCTGAAATTAAAAAAACGTTCGAGTTTGACAGCATGCCACGCCCACAATTATCAATAGTTTATCCTAATTTTTTGGCTACCTTAATCTGTACATATTAGCTACAAAAAAGCGAAAAAATTTTAAAAATCGGTAACGAAAAAAAATTAGACTTTTGGCCAATGAAAAACGATTTTCAGCCACTGTGTGTCGGCCCGGCATGTATGATGTGTTTGAGCGAGGAACCGCTATATATTTTTGCCGATGCGTCAAAAACTACTCGCAATTTTGTAGTGGAGCTTTCGGGTTTCAGCACGCAGTGGTGGGGCATGACGTAATGTAATTCGGGAATGTCGTCTTCATGTATTTCTTCCATGTGTCCCAAAGTGTCATATCCTTGCATGAACTTGTTGTATTCTGCTCTAAGCTCAGGATTACGGTCCAATGCTAGAAATAGATTGAAAGCCATTGTCTTAGAACTTCCTAGAATGGATGGATTCTCTGCAAAAGGTAGGCGAACAATGAACCTCCCTTCTTCGTTTCTTTTTACGTTTTAGCCAAAATGATCCTCAAGTCGTTTCTCACCTAAAGATAGTGCTCGTTCTGTATTATTCGTGTCTTCAAGCCTCCAGAAATTTTCAATAAGTTAGTCTGTTGTTCTGGGGTAAACACTGCATAGGTATGCACGCTGTCATTTTTTCTTGTAATCTACCTGTCACGATCCAACCCAAAACTGTATTTTGTAAGATTGGTAAGTTCTGGTTGATCCTTATCTGTTGTGGGCGCATTTGTTGATGATAAAATTCTGTGATTGTTCAAATATTGTTTGAGTTGAGTGATCAAGTTTTTTCAATAGTATGTAAACCATTATGGCGTCCCATTTGACCACTGGAAGTCCTTGTGCGCTTACCCCATGGATGCATTCTTTAGTGACATCATGTAAGGCTGTTAGCGCTTGTGGCGTTTCGTTTTTCATTTGTGGATGAGACATCAAATTGTTTAATAGTGTTCTCACAATGAGTCTTTTGTTGTCGTATCTGTTAACCAGACGGTTCCACGCGATTGCATAATTTGCTGTTGTAATTGGCAAATGTTTTATTAGATTTTTTGGCTCATCTGCCAGGTGCGTAGTTAAGTAAAACATTTTCTCAACCTCGATCATTGATGCGTTGTGGATCAGCTGGGTGTAAAGGTCTTTAAAAGCTACCCATTGTAGGTAACTCCTGCTGAATCTTGGAATCTGAACTTTTGGCAGATGGGGATGACAATGCTCAATCCAAGGTGTAACCATCTATTGCCATAAAGTCTCGTTGTTTCTCGAGAATATATTTATCAATGAGTGCTAATTTGGCCTGGCAATATGATTCTTCTTTATTTTCCTCTGCAATGACTTCATCAGTAGTTCGTCTTAGCGCTCTCGTCAATGTCCGCTGATTGCGAAGAACTTTGCTTGTGATTTCGTCAAGTTGTGTCCCGCCCTGTGTACCGCTGCTTACGCTTTCGGTCTCTGTGTATTGTTTAATAGAATGTGTTGGTTTTAGCACTTTTTTACTTTTGGACTCAAACAGTTCTTTATACTTCAGTGTGTCGTCTGAGATACGCAAGTACTGTTCCGTACAATAATGGTGTTTCCATGGTAGATTTGATATACACCTTATTTTGTTGTCAGTGCTTTCAAATTCTAGCCAAGCCGTTGTAAACGCTCCAAGTAGTACTCTCTGGTCTTCCTTGTGGAAGAGTCTGTTTTGAAGTTGCGAATTAGCGCTTGTATTTTTTCCGTCGTCTTTTACTGGACTGCTACCAGCTCTTCGAACGATGCCATAGTTGATAAAACGTTGCTGTCTTATTTTTTGGACTGGTGTCCTATTGTGTGGACTGATGACGACCTTGTGTGTAGTCAAAATATAATCCTATGCCTTGTTACAGGATTACGTCGATAGCAAATGTTGAATTTTGGGGATCTTCCCAAATATTGCCGGTTGTGTTTGTTGTCCTGTTGAGTGCATTTTAATTATTATCATGTAGCTTGTTACAGGATGACTTTGAAAGCATATATTGAATTTTGGGGATCTGCCCAAAATTTGGCGTGTGTGTCTTTGATCCTGTTCCTGTTGAAGTTTCAGGACCGTCGGGGTCACCAAATGTTGAGTTGTCAACTGAATAAATGTACTGAGCACCAAAGGTTTCCCTTGGAGCTCAGATTTGAATATTGTATGAATTGAGTTAGCCCAGGTAAAAACACCATGTGCTGTTGTAAATTAAATCTAAGTGTTAGTAGAGACACTAAGACTGGTCAAGCAGTCATAGAAGTTAATCTTTGTATGCCACACGTTCTTTATTTTTGCACGTCTTTTTATACATTTAATTTCTTATGTCTAACTAAAATTTATAGCAAATATACATTTTCAGCAATTACAATAAATTCATTATTTTGCAGTTATTGTAATATTAAAACCTTCTCAAGGTAAAGCAATTCTAAAGGTAAATAACTTCATTTATGGTAAACATATCAAAAAAAGGAAATGTTTACGCGCGGATGGTAACCCTATGCGGTACCGAATATTGAAACACGAACAACGCTAAAAAGAAATACGGCAAGAGACTTGTTGAATAAAACATTCGATGCCAGTTGATTGAGGACAGTTGAAGCAGAAACAAGAAAACAAAAAAGAACCAAGTGAGAATAAAACTAAAAATTGTTAATATAAAACCCAAAAACATAAAAGTGAACTTAAAGAATAAAAATAAAATATTGTTGAACAAGACTGTATAAACAAAACTATATAAACAAAAAAAAGGAAAATAATATATGTACATATGTATGTACCGATGAAAGAGAAATAAGGTGAACAAAAAAAAAAACTTACATAAATCATTTTAAAGTTAATAAAATAATTAAAAAATATTGTCGCTAATACCAAGAGTAACAAAATATTGTGTTGATATAATAAAACATTTGCAAGCAAGTGCTTTAATATTATTCGAAAAGTGTTTCATTGAGCGTTAAAATCATATTAAATAAAAGGATAAAACCTGATACCAAAAAAAACGCATTAAAAACTCATCAACCCCCTTTCCCCCCAAACATTCTGGTCCTTCGAACCGGATCACAGGCCTCGCCAGGAGCTGTGACCACATTTCCGGAACCACCCCAGGTGACAGTATAATATAACCTATGTAAGTACAAATCCCTTTTTACATACATATATTATAATATCAACCCCCCAAGTAATCACGACGTTGTATGAACAACGTTCATACACACGTTAAGAAATTGCTTCATTTATAGACCTACCTATTATTGGAAAAAAATCGAAAACAACTTAGAACGACCCTACGTTTTTTTGCCGTCAACTGTACCAAATCTTACACCTACATATATATATACACATATAAATTCCGTTAAAATCTTATACTACATATACCGGTCAACTGTACAAAATACATACGTTATATACATACATACTTATGTTTAAAATTCTTCAAAACCTGTTTTTTTTTACATACATACATATAGTTACAGACATGCATACATATGTACATGCCTACTGTTGCTAAAAAATAAAGTCGAAAAAATAAATAAGAAGAGACGGTGCTAAGTACGTACATACATATACATATACATATACATATACATATAAATATAAATATATATTCGTGCCGATAGCAACGCGACGAATATAGATGAGTTAAGTTTTTTTTTTGCTGACATTCCTCTGCAAAAAAAAACCCTTGTCTCTACCAAAATCAAAACAACAACAACAAGAGCATTTATGTACTTATGTTAGCTTATGTGTGAAGTAACTTATGTATGCATGTTCAGCTTTTTTTTGCATTCCTGTTTTGCACAATCAGTGACGTATTAACTCAATATATTGCTTAGTACAATTGTTTTTTGCTCTGCTCATACTGGTACGAGGGTCACTTCAAAAGTCTCCAGTTAAAAGTGACCAATTATCTAATTATACCAAACGTATTTTAATAATATTAATTACATATTAATACTAACCCCCGTATAGATTTTATCATTGTCGCTTCTCCGAAGCACAACTTAAAATTTATTAAAAAATTTTTAAATACTACTTCTCTTCGAGAATAGTTTATTTTGCCCTTTTTCTAAAAAAGGAATTTATCATTGTCGCTTCTCCGAAGCACAACTTAAAATTTATTAAAAACTTTTTAAATACTACTTCTCTTCGAGAATAGTCTATTTTGCCCTTTTTCTAAAAAAGGAATTTATCATTGTCGCTTCTCCGAAGCACAACTTAAAATTTATTAAAAATTTTTTAAATACTACTTCTCTTCGAGAATAGTCTATTTTGCCCTTTTTCTAAAAAAGGAATTTATCATTGTCGCTTCTCCGAAGCACAACTTAAAATTTATTAAAAATTTTTTTTTTCTACTACTTCTCTTCGAGAATAGTTTATTTTGCCCTTTTTCTAAAAAAGGAATTTATCATTGTCGCTTCTCCGAAGCACAACTTAAAATTTATTAAAAATTTTTTAAATACTACTTCTCTTCGAGAATAGTCTATTTTTCCCTTTTTCTAAAAAAGGAATTTATCATTGTCGCTTCTCCGAAGCACAACTTAAAATTTATTAAAAATTTTTTAAATACTACTTCTCTTCGAGAATAGTCTATTTTTCCCTTTTTCTAAAAAAGGAATTTATCATTGTCGCTTCTCCGAAGCACAACTTAAAATTTATTAAAAAATTTTTAAATACTACTTCTCTTCGAGAATAGTTTATTTTGCCCTTTTTCTAAAAAAGGATTCTATCATTGTCGCTTCTCCGAAGCACAACTTAATATTTACTAAAAATTTTTTGTATACACAATTTTACCCGTGCGTCCGATTTTTTAACCCTTTGTCATGAAGCTAGTAACAAAGCTAATCCGCGCTGCCGACCGCATAGTTGAACTTCAAACCCATCTGGAAGAGCGTGATGTAAATAAAGATACTGTCCACATATTAGAGATCTTCAAGGATGAAATCACTCATTTGTGGTCCGATTTCAGATCCTGCTATGAAGAAGCCTGCGAAAAATTCGATGAAATCAAAAAGGACATCGACATGGAGACTCTAAAGTCTCGATTCTTCTCTTCTTTTGAGGCCCACGTTGCAGTATTATCCCATATTAATGAAACAATCGATACGCTCCGTAGCGAGTCTAGTCCGGAGCCACGGTCTTCAGACAATCAATCTTATCTAACCCCTCATATTTCTTTACCCCCTTGCGATACCGAAATTTTTCACGGTGACTACAAGTCATGGCCGACTTTCCGTGACATGTTCACGGCCCTGTATGGCAAAAACAAGAGATTATCACCAGTCGAGAAAATGTGCCATTTATTAAAAAAGACGCAGGGTGAGGCTAGAGACGTCATAAAAACCTGCCCAATCACTAACGACGGTTCCGACCTGGCGTGGCAAAACCTTGTCCGTCGGTACGAAAATACACGAGTTTTAATTAATGCCCAATTAAAACAACTTTTCAACATAAACCCCCTCCCCAAGGAAACTGGCCCACATATCCGTCGACTGCAACGAGTAATAAATGATTGCGTTACAAATCTGAAGCTTCTGAAGGTAGACACAAATAATTGGGACCCAATATTTGTTTATGTGTGTTCTACATGTCTGCCAGATACCACTCTTCATTTATGGGAACATTCTCTGCCCCACAATACCGGGTTACCAAGCTGGAAGGAAATGGATGCTTTTCTGACCTCCCGGTTTCAGACGCTAGAATCTGTTGCGGATATTCGCTCCACATTTACGCCGACCCATAAAAATATTTCTAACCCCCCTAAACAAACTTCGCTTCGAAAACAAGGCCCTACTGAGCAACGCAAGCTTAACAGTTACAATAATAATCTATCAAATGAGAACACAGGAAATTGCCCTCTTTGCTCACAGGCGCATACCATTCGACTTTGCCCATCATTTCTCAAGATGCCATTAGCCGAACGTACCAATATTGTGAGAAGTCGAAAACTTTGCATGAATTGTCTGGGAACTTCCCATGATTACCGAAGATGCAAAAGTCGTTTTGTGTGTAATATTTGCAAGAAAAAACACCATTCCTTATTATACCGTTTTGAAGTTAACACATCTACACCGCGAAATAATACAGGCAACAACCCCCCATCTAACACCCCATTTTCTCATAACTCTAACAATCAGAATTGTTTGAAACCCCCTTCACAGAACATAAGTGTCACCCCTTCCACGTCAAGGGAAGCTGTAGACCGCCACTTACAGTCATATTCTTCCCACATACCGTCGGAATCACGTTCTGTTGTACTGGGCACCGCCTTAGTGAATGTCCATGTAAACGACATCACATGTACTGTCCGAGCGCTGATAGATTCAGCATCAGAAGCTACCTTTGTGTCTCAAAGACTGCAAAGAAAACTAAATTTACCTATCAGATCTTCTCAAGCAGAAGTACGAGGTTTGAACGGTGCTTTAACGGCAACGTCAAATCAAATCTGATTCAAACGAATCTCCCATTCTCTCTTTTTACAATGAGCTCGGCCTCGCCGACCAATTGCGACGCTTTTGGGAGCTGGAAGATATCCCAAAGGTTCCCAAACCATCCCCAGAAGATGTTTACTGTGAACAGCTATATCGAAACACAACGCATAAGGACGTTGATGGACGTTTTGTTGTATCTCTCCCGTTTAGACGAGAATTTCCCGAAAATTTAAGCATAGGCCAATCCCGTCATATAGCTTTGTCTCAATTTCTCCGAAATGAGACAAAACTGTCAAAAACCCCCGAACTCAAGTCCGAATATGATCGTGTGATAACCGAATATTCGTTTTTGGGTCATATGACAAAAATAAACCCCGAAATTAGTACCAACAATGCGTACTATTTACCCCATCATGCTGTGATAAAACCAGACAGCACCACTACCAAACTGCGCGTAGTGTTCAACGCCTCGAGTCCCTCCTCCAACGGAATCAGCCTTAACGATCTCTTATACCCAGGCCCAATTTTACAAGCTGATCTGACCATTCTCGTTTTAAGGTGGAGACTCTTCCGGTATGTTTTTAATGCGGACATTGAGAAAATGTACCGCCAAATTCGCATTCATCCCTCTCATGCACGATTCCAGCGAATTATCTTTCGAGAATCCCCTGCAGACCAGCCTCTCGATTATGAACTAAACACCGTTACATTTGGTGTAAACGCTGCCCCCTATTTAGCAATCAGGACTCTGCTAGAAATCGCCAAAGAGTCTGAAGCCAACTTCCCCCATATTGCGGATATTTTAAAGAATTATATGTACGTTGACGATGTACTGGCAGGCGCCCATTCACTTTCAGTGGCTTTAAAAGCCCGGGATGACCTGATCACGGTATTACAATCTGCTGGACTTGTGCTCCGAAAATGGACTGCGAATAATGACCAATTACTTAAGGATCTTCCATCAAATCATCTGCTCGGCGATGAATTTTTAAAGCTGACCGACTCAAGCGTCACGAAAACCCTGGGTCTTCGTTGGAACGCCGGAAATGATTATTTCTATTTCCAACTTAAAAATATCCCTGATCGAAATAAAACAACAAAAAGATCAATCCTATCCGAAATTGCAAAGCTATTTGACCCTGCCGGTTGGCTAGCCCCCAAAATCATTGTGGCAAAAATGATCATGCAACAAGTCTGGAAAGATGGCACTGATTGGGACGAGGATCTACAATACCCCACTTTACAAAGATGGTACGAGTTTGTGGATGACTATCCCGAGATAGAAAATATTAAAATCCCCCGCTTTATACATTTTGACCCTGCATATTCGAGTGAGCTTCACGGATTCTGTGACGCATCAGAAAAGGCTTATGCAGCGACTCTGTACCTTCGCTCTGAATTCAATGGAGTTATTACCTCGCACCTTCTGGTGGCCAAGACAAAAGTTGCCCCCGTCAAATTTGTTTCCCTACCACGCAAAGAATTGTGTGAAGCTGAACTATTAGCCACTATGACTGAATCTATCCAAAATGAACTTAATCTCAGAGATCCCAAACTTTTTCTGTGGACCGATTCCACCATCGTTTTGGCATGGTTGAGAAAACCCCCTCATAAATGGAAAACATTTGTAGAAAATAGAATATCATCTATCATCGAAAAGGTAGGAAGTGAGCCCTGGTCCCACGTTGAGTCCAAAAGCAACCCAGCAGACTTAGCCTCTCGCGGTCTTACTGTAGCGCAACTATTAGCAAACGATTTATGGTGGCATGGACCGCCATGGTTAAACCGTCCTCATTCCGAATGGCCTTCACGAAATGTTGATTTTTCCACCAACGAAGAAGCCAAAGCCATCAAAGTTCTTGCTACAACCGTGGAAACCGATATCCTACAAGATTTTTCCGATCTCGCGCGTGCATTACGAGTAATGTGCTACGTAATGCAATCCGCAAAGATTAACCTTGTCAAACAACGTTTGATAATCGCCAGTCAAAGATTTCACTTTTCTGAAGAGTATGATCAGCTCGCAGACGGCTTGCCGCTGTCTCGAAAAAGTCGATTGTTAACTTTTAACCCTTACTTAGATTCCAACGGAATCATGAGGATAAATGGCCGATTGGTAAACTCCCCTACGCTCACACATGATGAAAGATATCCCATTTTATTGCCTTATCATGCCTGTTTCACAAAATTATTATTAAACTATCTTCATAAATACTCATTGCATGGTCAGAATTCGCTTCTATATCGACTCATGCGATCACATTACTATGTGCCACGGCTCAAAACACTTATCAAAACCACCATAGCCAAATGCCTGATTTGCGTTAAGCAAAAACGCCTCACTGGCCAACAAATTATGGCTGCACTACCCCCAGAACGCGTCAATCTATCGCGTCCGTTTTATACTACCGGCGTGGATTTTGCTGGCCCTTTCGACCTAAAATCGTATGCTGGACGAGGATGTAAAATTACCAAAGGATATGTCCTTGTATTCATATGTTTCGCCACGAAGGCAATTCACTTAGAAGGTACCAGCGAAATTTCAACGCAAGCCTTCCTAGCGGCTTTCGCACGGTTTTTCTCTCGCCGAGGGACCCCTAATGCCATGTACTCCGATAACGGCACGGCTTTCGTAGGCGCCTCAAACATCCTCAATGAGGAGAAATCCAATTTTCTAACCTTGGTTCGCAAAGGTCTTTTGACGCAGAACAGTCTGGCCCCCGTCGAATGGCATTTTATTCCTCCAGGTGCTCCGCATATGGGCGGACTCTGGGAGGCAGGCGTGAAAAGTTTCAAGTCGCACTTCAAAAAGCTCTGTCACAGCCAAAGCTTCACATTCGAAGAGTTTAGCACCATGCTGGCCCGAATTGAAGCATGTCTAAATTCCAGACCCCTCACCTCCATGAACCATGACCCCAACAACCTGTGTGCGCTAACACCAGGCCACTTTCTGATAGGCGCTCCGCTCATATCACCCCCTGAGCCCGACTTGACCACTCATTCATTGATTTACGTTAATCGTTGGCAAAAACTGAAAATTCTTCACCATCAACTAGCCAGAAGATGGAAAGAAGAATACTTAACCGAGCTCCATAAACGAACTAGATGGAAATTCCCGAACAAAAACTATGCGGTCGACGACCTCGTTATTATCCGTCAAGATAATCTACCCCCCACGCAATGGCGACTAGGACGAATCGAAAAGGTCTTTCTCGGCTCTGACAACCGCGTACGAGTCGCAGAAATACGGACTGCTAACGGCACTGTGACACGACCTATTACCAAACTTGTTCTCCTCCCCCAACAATAACTACAATAACTAAACCCTATTTTTTATCCCTTAGAGTCATCATGTCTAGTCGCAGACATCGCCGTTCTACCACCATCGAAAGATATCCGTCTAAGCAGCTAGAAAAAGGGAATCAATCTAATCACCATGACTGCCGGCTCTGTAAACAAAACCATCCTCTCCGGAAGTGTAACCGATTCAACAAGATGAACGTATCAGATAGATTACGTATCGTTAAGCGATTTCAGTATTGCGAAAACTGTCTGGTCCACTCACATCCAATATCTAAATGTGTTAACAACTCCCGTTGCAAACACTGTGGCTCCAAACATCACACCTTGCTCCATTGCCATGAACGCCTCCAGAAAACTAACAAAGGCGGCATTCAATTTTGCATGAACGGTTCCGCAACTGTTATACCAACCGTCATCATTTCTATTAAACTTGGTGGTGAATGGAGTAAGGTACGAGGAGTGCTGAATCCCTGTGTGGGAGCAAGCTCCATTGACACATTTCTGGTGGACAGGTACAAAATTCCGACCGAAACCCACGACGACAAGCAATGGTGTGTGATTTCTTTTCGATCACGTTTCGAAGACGGACCTACATTCTCCTTAACAGCTAGAGTCAGCGAAAGTTTGCCGACACTGCAATCAAGAAAAAGCCTCGATGACAGAGTATCGGATCAATATCAAAATCTCCGTCTCGCTGATCCTGATTTTTTCATCAACGGAGCTATCAACATCGTCCTGGGAGCCGATATATACCCGCAATTAATACGGCCAGGCATTCAACCATCTTCACTTACCTCACCTATGGCGCAAGACACCCTACTCGGATGGGTAATCATCGGCAAGTTCGGCCTCTGAATAAATCGAAACATCATGACTAGTATCTAAAGAAGTTAATCCTGATATCCTTTTTACAATGAAATTATACTTATCTTTTTATGCTGAAATTGTACTTACCTTTTTTGCATACTGAAATTATACTTACCCTCTTAAACTGAAATTATACTTACCCTCTTAAACTGAAATTATACTTACCCTTTTTATACTGAAATTATACTTATCTCTTTTTATACTGAAACTTATAAATCAATTTATATTTGAAATTATACTTATACATAATTATTTATATTTTCTATTAAAATTCTAATTGCCAATTTGTGTATACTTACCAATTGTTATATTGAATCATACTCCCTTATCGTTACACTAAACTTACAGTTACCTATTGTAAATGAATTTAAAAAAAAAAAAAAAAAAAAAACACTTGGTTCTCTTTTTTTCTCTCTGCACTATCGACCTGCATAGTTTCATCCCCACCTTTTGGTGATACCTCGACCTTTTGCTGTACTTGCAGTATAGCAAGGGCGCCGGGATGTTTACGCGCGGATGGTAACCCTATGCGGTACCGAATATTGAAACACGAACAACGCTAAAAAGAAATACGGCAAGAGACTTGTTGAATAAAACATTCGATGCCAGTTGATTGAGGACAGTTGAAGCAGAAACAAGAAAACAAAAAAGAACCAAGTGAGAATAAAACTAAAAATTGTTAATATAAAACCCAAAAACATAAAAGTGAACTTAAAGAATAAAAATAATATATTGTTGAACAAGACTGTATAAACAAAACTATATAAACAAAAAAAAGGAAAATAATATATGTACATATGTATGTACCGATGAAAGAGAAATAAGGTGAACAAAAAAAAAAAACTTACATAAATCATTTTAAAGTTAATAAAATAATTAAAAAATATTGTCGCTAATACCAAGAGTAACAAAATATTGTGTTGATATAATAAAACATTTGCAAGCAAGTGCTTTAATATTATTCGAAAAGTGTTTCATTGAGCGTTAAAATCATATTAAATAAAAGGATAAAACCTGATACCAAAAAAAACGCATTAAAAACTCATCAACCCCCTTTCCCCCCAAACAGGAAATTACTGCATTTTGTCATATAAGCAGTTTGCATTTTTAATAAATTATGTTGAATCATTTTTTGTGTGTTACATTTTTTTGTGTTGACATTATATTATGTGTTAACAATGTTATTTTCAAGTTTCAACTGTGTTGTAATCATCTGTATGTAGTTTATACCTATTGAAAGAAATAAAAGTTTGCGTTGAAAAACCTGTAAGTCTAGAAGTCAAAAATTTTAGTGTCAGACTGTAAAGCATAAATCGAAAACCAGTCATTGTTTCATTAATATCAACGCAAATATAATGGATTACGAATTCGTATGTGGTCGCCGCAGAAATAGCAATCTGTTATAATCAATTTCCGAACAGCAACTTTATATAACAAGATCTGTGTACAATAATACTTCGTTTTATTGCTGCAAAGAAAAAACTGTAGAGCACGAGTGTTTTTGTTGGATAATGTTTTATCAAAGCATTCTGACTTTATCCAACATAACCATGGTGATCAAAAGAAATTATACTAAGAACTAAAGGCTCTCAATAAAATGAAAAAATTGGTGTTTAGACATAAGTTCCATTAGCAAGAAAAATGCAAATGTAAAAATATTATCGTGCCAGTTCGATTACTAATTACTAATTACTAAGTGCAAAATTTTTAATCCGTAACAAATCTTTAAACCCCCTCCCCCCTGGAGCGTTACGTAAGATGTGCACAGCCCCTAACGCAACACAATGAGGGAAACGTTACGCCGTTTTTCAAAGTCTATCTATATATATATATAAAACACAAAAAATCTACCTACATATGTACGTTATAGACTTCGAAACCATTCAACGGATGTGTCCCAAACCGGTTTCATTGGAAAGGCCATTATTCAATGATGGTTTAGAGGTATCAAACTCTTATATCGGTTATGTAGTTCCGAAGATATTTATAAAAAATCTATATACATATGTATATAAATATAAATGTCTGTCTGTCTGTTTGTTTGTGCCTTATAGGAGGCCAAACCCTTGGACAGATCTTCATGAGTTTCGCAGCATGTTACTGTGATCTAGGAAGGAATAAAGGATAGATGAAGTTTTGATTGGACAAAGGGGCGTGGCACCGCCCACATAACCCAAAAATTTAAATCGCCATATTCTGGGCATTTTTTGACCTACGTCGATGAAATTTGGTACATATGGTATTGGCATAATTTGGAATACGTATCAGGAGAAAAGTGGGTGGGACCACGCCTTTTTTAGGAATAGGCTATATCGTCGCCTCAATATAACAATAGCGTATAATACGCTATTATATGTATATAGCACATACGCTATTGTTATATTGAGGGGACGATATGAAGTTTTGATTGAACAAAGAGGCGTGGCACCGCACATATATCCCAAAAATTTAAATCGCCATATTTTGGGCATTTTTTTACCTACGTCGCACAGTGGCTGAAAATCGTTTTTCATTGGCAAAAAGTCTAATTTTTTTTCGTCACCGATTTTTAAAATTTTTACGGCTTTTTGTAGCTAATATATACAGATTAAGGTAGCCAAAAAATTAGGATAAACTATTGATAATTGTGGGCGTGGCATGCTGTCAAACTCGAACGTTTTTTTAATTTCAGAAAAATGTGTTTTTCTTTTGTTTTTTTATCAAAAATAAATGGTTACTACTCGCAAGTTATCATCGATAATGGCCTGCGGTCTTTTTTATTATGTTGGTAGGATTATGGTCTTTAGTTGTTGTAAGTGGTGACAGCTCTAGCGTTTAATATTAGGGGCGTTACGAAATATTTATGAAACTACTATATTTTTATCAAATTTAAACTTTAGTGGAATAGAACTTCTAGGGAACAAAAGGGAACAAGAAACGTATACCACCAGGAGAAAGTGTATTCTTTAACGCTATATATACTTTTGCACCCGTGACGACGCGTGGGTAACACACTTTTTCATTTTAATGAAATTATTCTAAAAAAAAATTCAAATTAATTTAATCAGCCCTATAAGAACTCGTATACAATGGTGTATTCAATTTTCACTTTTTTGCCTAAAAGTTTATGTTTTTTTACTTTAGACTACGTAAAACTAAAAAAATTATATATAATACCTGCGAAAGGGTTTAATGGCTTTGTTTTGATCAGAAAAAATAAGTCATAAAATTATCACAATAGGTTCAACAGTAAACATATGATCTCTTTCTAAATTTACCTGTTATCAAATGTTAGGGTCAACCAAAGTCATAAACAATTTTATAACACGAATCGCGACATTAAACCACTAAAGATAAAAAACAACCCCATATTAGCGAGATACTAATCAGTTTTACCTGATATTAAGGTCTGGATAACATGTGCAGTTTTGTTCAATTTAAGCACTACCTGCTATGAAATTAAAGATCAATGTGTGAATAACATGTATCTAAAAATGTATAAAACTAAGGATTCGATAAGGGATTACTCAGTTATAACTTAATCATTTAAGTGTACGGATAAAATATAACAGGCGCAAATAAAAATATTCAGAAAAATATGGAGAGCTTCAGTTATAAAGAACTGGCCGAAGAGTATTTTAGAAACAAAAACCAGGAAGATGTTCTTAGTTACGTTAAAATAAAATTAAACTTAAATTCGTGTAGCACCGAAATGCAAAAGCAATTATCTAATTTCGTCAAAGCACTAAAAAAACGCTACAAAGAAGTGATGTGAAGGTTCTTCGGGACAAAAACAATACAAACAAGCTGCATGTGAAAATATTTCAGACTCAGATATGTTCATGGTATCATTTGTACCATTGCGATTGAAAAAGATTTTGGAAGATTCAGAGCCTTCGACTAGTACAACGCAAACAATGTATATTTGGAAAAATGAGACACCATCTTCTACGAAATACTGCAGGCCAATCAAATTTGAATTCAAAAAAGAAACTCAGGATGCCATTAACAAAGAAGTTAGTGATATCAAGGCCCAAATTGCAACACTACAGCCATTACAATTACAGTTAGATGGGCAGCAAATTGAAGTAAGCTACCAATTAGTGCTGACAATGATAGATGGAAAAGTAGGTCAGGCTTTGACTAACATGAAGGCTGCATCCAGCTGCATTATATGCCAAGCAACATCAACCCAATTAAACCAAGTCCCGATAAAATCATTAGATAATACCGATGCATATGAATTTGGATTATCACCACTACATGCAACAATACGACTTATGGAACATATACTAAAAATCAGTTATGATTTGGATTTCGGGTCTTCAGGATCAATAAGAAACAACGAAATCAACAAAGAGTTAAGAAGTTCAAAAAAGAAACATGTTCAAGATGAATATCGCAAATTTGGATTGATTATAGATCAGCCAAAACAAGGGTCAGGCAATACAAATGATGGCAATACCGCAAGAAGATTCTTTTCAGATCCAGAAACAGCATCTGAAATAACAGGAGTGGATTTAAACCTTTAAAGATTTAAAATAATCCTAGAAGTACTTGCGTGCAATGAAGAAATTGACTCTAGAAGAGATTATGCTAAGGAAACTGCAAAAATATATACAACCTGCAACAGTTCACAAAATCCTTTATCATGGAGAAGATGTCATTAAATATCATTTGGTGCCACTTGGTGATCTATCAGAGGACGCTCAGGAAAAAAGGAACAAGGATTACAGATTTTATAGAGAGCACAACACTAGAAAAAGTTCACGAAATTCAACAAATGAAGATCTATTTAATATATTATTGGCAACGTAAGATCCGTTTATCTCCAGTATTCGAAATCAATGGAAAGTGGAACATCGGGATTTAGATGAAGAAGCCAAAAAACTACTAAAGAACAGAAATAGCACAGAACAATATATGGAATATTTGCAATCAATATTTGAGTCAAATGAATAATAATTATAATTGCCTTTCATTGTTATTAAAGTACGAAAAACATAGTATGAGTAAAAAATAATAATAAATAGAACCTACCATTGTTACAAATGCTATTAACATTTATTGCAGTTTTTATTTTTAATATGTTTTTTAAAATGATCAAATTTGACAGCAAAAATTAATAAATTTTTCTGTAGTAATAGCAATATTTTTAGATAATATTATTAACGTTTTTTTCAAGTGTAACTATTCTTTGAGTGTAAACAAACTTGCAAATTTGACAGCAAAAAATTTTTAATTTTTCTGTAATAATAGCAAAATCTCCAGTTGATTTTACTATTTTTTTTGTGTAAAAATTTTTTTGAGAGTAACATTTAAAAAAACTCCATTATTACAAAAAATATTTATAATTATTATTAATTTCCATATATTAAATTTTTTAATAAATAAAAAAATAATAAACCCATATTTCAATCTAAAAGTTAAAAAAATTCAAAAGTTCAAGTTTGACCTAGAATTCCTTAAAAAGTCCTCAATCAATTTTAATGTAATTAAAACTGAGTAAAGCTGAACTAAATATCTATCCATTAAAATAAAAATTAGTTCAATATTTTGATCGTTTAAAAAGTTACAGAATTTTGGCCAATGAAAAACGATTTTCAGCCACTGTGCGACAGTACAAAGTGAATTGTTTTCAGTTCTACCGCGATTTCGAATGCATAAAATTGTCTTCACTGCGGACATCGAAAAAATGTACCGGAAAATTCAAGTCAATGTGCATTCACAGACGAGTCTAATTATGCTGGCATAAAATGAGAGTTTTTAGGCGAGAGGGGTGAAGAGAGCGCTTTTTCGTTGGCACAATTTTTCATCCAGCCTCATACCCGCACAACCAGCACAAAACTAATACATACACACTTACGAATACACAGGTTCTGCGTTTTCTTTTTTTACAGACCGCATTCAGTCGTTAGTTAGCAATCGTCGAGTTAACATGAATTACAAAGAAGAAGGGGGTTGGTCGCGCAAACAAAATTTATGCATTTATGTATGTTTTAATAAAACAGTATGAAACATTCTCAATTCATTTTTATTTTTTTATAGGTATTTTATATGTTTTTAAATTTTTTTTCTTGAGTACATTCTCAAATAAATGTAAAATTTTATATTTTGGTATTTTATATGTTTTTATTTTATTTAGGTATAAGCAGAAAATATTTTTTGTAAATAAGGCGGTTTATGTTTATTAATTGTTAATTGATTAAATTTGTCAATAAATCTTTTAAAAAACATAAAATTTTTTAACGATTAATTATAAAAATTCTCAGAATTTACTTAAAAAACTACAAAAGTTCTAAGAGAATTAATATCTTACATACACAATTAAATTAAAAACTTTGAAAAATATTGGCTAAAGTTTTTTTATTAGTAGGTATAGAAGATGTGAAGCAATTTAAACATTTTTTATATTGATGTTTAAAATTTTCCCTCATTCCAAAAATATTCAGTAAATTCGCTTCTTATACTTGTAATTCCTCCTAAATTAATTGCCAATTCATCATCACTTATTCTCGCCATAATATTTCTGCTAAATATGTATGTATGTTCCGTAATGTGTATAATAATAATAATGAGTATGCAATGAAAGACAAACTTCAAATGACCCTGTAATTTTTTCGTGACAATTTACCCCAAAAGTGGCAGTACTATACAATGTGGACTGGTTATAAAACTATCCACATTGATCCTATACTCGGAAGACTGGTTCTCAAACTGTGGAAAATTTTACTGTCACTTTGTGCAGGCACTTAGCTGTCTTTTTGTGTCGCAGATGGTGGATAGTAAAAAATGTATGTCATTAAGCACACATAGCTTAAGTAGTACAATGTACAGTGAGTGTATCTGAGTGGGTTGAGATGTTGATTAGCAGTCGGAAGGTTGCTAGTTCAATTCTCAATACAGTCAAAATACATTTACAAAAATAGTGCAATGTTACGCATCCTTACTAAGTTACAAGTGGGCTGTAGGAACATTATTGTACTGCAGTGGGAATAACCAGGATGAAGATGACTAGGATAAAGATAAATAAAATAATAAGAATAATAATAAAAAAATAGCTGAAAGCAAAATTTAACTATTATATTAATTAATTATTATTATCTTTTTAATTAATAAATGAATTTGTTATGTTTTTTTTTTGACGAAATAATTTTTTTTTAAGTTAAATAAATTATAAAATGACTTTTATTTCATAAAAAATAGGGAATGATTTGGGGTTTTTAAGGGAGTGGTTTGGCAGGTATAAGGAGACAGTTAAGGGTAAGCCAAGAAGAACCGGCTTATGAACTGCATTTTTGTGGCCTCTTGGTGACAATTAACCCCATCGTAGGACATCCCCTTGTTAAAGTGGCCAGTCATATGGCTAGCATTCGGACTGGTTGTGTCATAAAGGGGCTAGTATTATAACCAGCTCGGAGACAGCCACTTGAACTACAGGGGAATACAAAAAACACCAACACATACAAAGCTGAGTACATGTATACATTTTATGCCAGCATAATTAGACTCGTATGTGAATAAAAGAACAAAAATTGTGCAGCATAATAATTAGACTCGTGTGTGAATGGTGAATGACACAGACAAGATGTTCCAGCGCATCATTTGGAGATACAATAAGCATCACGATATCAAGTACTATCGTCTAAAAACTGTAACCTATGGAAACTTGGCTGCACCATACTTAGCAACCAAATGCCTGCAAAATTTAGCTATTCAAAACGCTACAAAATACCCACTAGGTGCCTCAATATTACGTGACGATTTTTATGTAGACGATTGCCTCAGTGGGGATGATTCCATCAGTACAGCATTAGAGTCACAACGACAACTAAGAGAAGCTGGTTTTAAACTTCGGAAATTTTTTTTTTTTTTTTTTTTTTGTGATAATTTTATTATTTATTGAATCTTTAATTATTAAAATTGAATTATCAATAAGTTTTTCAAATCTTAAATCTAAAAAAATATTAAATATAAGTTTAGCCAATGCTAAACAAAATTTTTAATTTCAACGGTTAATTTTTGTTGTTTTACATTTCTCGTGAACGGCTGAGAAAAAGAGTATCCCTTCTTTTCAGCCGGGTGTGGCCTCTATAATGAAGAATATTGCGCGTAAGTGGATTTGGGTGCAACTCAAGTTTTTTTATATATTTTTTCGCGTGTTTTGAAAATACTGTCTTCACCAACGGCACGTCTAGGTTTTTATGAATTCGATGGTTTCTGACATACCAGGGGGCTGCTGTTATTGTACGTAGGATTTTATTCTGTCGCCTTTGAATTCTTTCGACATTCGATGCTGAGGCAGTGCCCCATAACTGGATTCCATAGGACCATATTGGTTTCAGGATCGCGTTGTATAACAAAAGTTTACAGTCAAGACTTAATATAGAATTTCTTCCAATAAGCCAATTCATTTGAGCTTCTTTTAATTTCATTTGAGTCAACTTTGCGTCTATATGCGATTTCCATGTTAAACGACGATCAAGATGAACGCCTAGATATTTGACTACAGTGTGTTGTGGTATAGTCTCGGTGTTAATTTTTATAGGCGGGCATGTTTCCCTGCGCAACGTAAAAGTGACGTGTGCACATTTCTGCTCGTTAACTTTTATACGCCATTGTTTGAGCCATTTTTCCAGTTTGGATATATATTCTTGTAAGTTGCGGGAAGCTTCTACAGGATTTTCATGAACGCTTAGAAAGGCTGTATCATCCGCAAATGTTGATGTATGAATGTTACTGTTTAACGGTAAGTCAGAGGCATATATTAAGTAAAGTAAGGGTCCGAAGATACTGCCTTGAGGGACTCCGGCTTCAATCGACTGCGGAGGGCTTAAAAAATTGCCTTCCCTAACTACAAATTTACGTTCCATCAAATAGCTTTTTAAAAGCTTTACGATGTTTGCTGGTAGATTTTGTGTTAATTTATTGAAAAGACCTTCGTGCCATACTTTATCGAAAGCTTGTGAGACATCAATAAAGAGCGCAGAGCAGTATTTCTTTTTTTCAAAAGTGTCTCTAACGACATTCACAAGTCTGTGAGTTTGTTCTATTGTGTTATTTTGTCTGCGAAAACCGAATTGATGATCTGGAATACATCCATTACTAGTCACTATAGGCAACAGCTTGCTCATATACAGCTTTTCAAATAGTTTTGAAATGTTAGACAGTAAACTAATAGGCCGATAGGATTCAACCTTTGTATGATCCTTGCCGGGCTTTGGTATCATAGTAATTAGCGAAACCTTCCATTCTTTAGGATAGTGTTCTAGGCGTAGAATACTGTTAAAAATGAATAGTATTATTCTTTTTGCAGTGTAAGGCAATTCTTGAAGCATTTTGTTGCTTATTTTGTCGACACCTGGGGCTTTTCTGGTGTTAAGACTAGTAATAGTATTTCAATCTCCGTCATGTTAAATCTCATCGGTATTTCTGGTAAAGGGACGACTAGTGGCAGTTCAACAATATCAGCAGAAATATTCGGAGTGAAAACTTTTTCTAAGTGTTTAACAAAGAGTGCACCTTTTTCAGCATCAGTTTTTGCCCAGTCACCATTTGGGGCTCGTAATGGGGGTTTGCATATCACCGGCCTTTTTAGTCCTCTGGCTGCACGCCACAGTGAATAATCTGTTTGTGGTGTTGCATCTAGCTCTTGAAGGAATTTTTGAAGGGAAGCTGTTTTTTGAGCTTGCAAAACTTTCCTAAGCTGCTTGGTACACTCCTTAAGCCTTAATTTTAGCTGGGGCGAAATGTAGCGCTGCCATTCTCGTCGAGCTCGCCGTTTTTCAGTCAATAGCCTTTCTATATCTACAGAAAAAATATTGTTAAATCTCACTGGTTGGTTTATTTCATTTAAGTAGCATTAAAAGCAGCTTGTTTAACATGCGCTTCAAACAACCTGAGAGAATCGTCTATGTCTGAAGGTGTTCTCAGCGGCATTTTTTCCGAGCAATGAGCACTCAGATATTTTCTGTATTTCAGCCAGTTAATACGTGCAGATGTCGTCGCTAAATCACATGTTGTGTGTGAGTAAATAGTGACAATAGTAGGCGAGTGGTCTGAAGATAAGTCCAAAGATGCTTCAACTTCAACCATCTCGCTGGGCACGCCTTTCACAATTCCAAAGTCGATAACATCAGGAATTTTTTGTCGATCTGTTGGCCAATATGTTGGCTGTCCACTTGAAACTACATTCAAACCCATTTTAGATATTGTGTCGAATAAAATTCGTCCCTTAGGTGTGATTAAACGTGAACCCCAAAATGTGTGTTTAGCATTGTAGTCGCCACTTGCTAGAAAACGGAGGCCCAGTGATTTATAAAAAGCCGTATATTGACTCTCGGTAATTGTGAATCTGGGGGGCGAATAGACAGATGATATTACAAGTTTTTGATAGTAAGTTTCGATGCAGATGTTCGTTGCTTGAAGATAATCTTCACAAAAGTCATTCAACAGGTGGCGTTTTATTCGCGTTTTTATTAGGATTCCCGAACCACCACAAGCTCTGCCACGGGGATCCTTGGTGTCGTAACAATTATATCCACTAATTCTGAAACAGCTTCGAGATGTCAAATGAGTTTCTGAGATAAGCATAACATCGATTTGTTTATCCTGAAGAAAATATTCTATTTCGTTTTTATGTTGGCAGATTTTTAAGTTTATGGTTTGCTTAGTACAGCCTGCAACAAGGTAGACTGCATTTTCAACATTTCCTGCATCATACAGGACATGTTGAGAGTAAATGTATTTACAGTTTGTATTAAGCTCTCAATTGAGGCTTCAATACGACTAAAATTATACCCCGAATCTTCATTTACATTTACGGTTTTTTGCGCCGTACTCTGATTGCTTTTTAAAATACTAGCGTATGAAAATTTGTTGTTAGATTGTTGTTGAGCACTAGTCGCGTTAGACTTGAAAATGTTTGAAAATTGATTTTGGCTGGTGGACGGTTGAGGTAACTGTGGATAGTTAATAGGGGTTTTAGGTTGAGCGGGACTAGCATTGGTTTTTTTGGTTGATGAATTCTTAAAAAACGAGTAAAGGGGGCAGCCTCTATAGATGGCAGTGTGATTTCGGCCGCAATTGCCACATTTTTTCGCCTTGGTATCACCTTTTATTTTATCACAGTTAGCAGTACTGTGTAACTCACCACATACAACGCAGACTGTAGGCAACTTGCAATAAGTCTTCGTGTGCCCAAATTCTTGGCAGTTCAGGCATTGAACAGGTCCAGCTCTTTTATGTGGAAGCTCAACAGTAACTCTTCGATGCAACAAGTACTTTAAGTCATATATTGGATGCGCTTCATTCTTTTTTAATTTTATGCCATCTGGCTGTAACTCGACTCTAAATATTGGTTGGGGGATTTTTTCTCTATTTTTAAAGTTTGAGACATTTTTCACCTTGTAGCCACTATTTTCAAGGCCAGACTTGACCTCTTCCGGATCCACGCTAGAGTCTATACCTTTTATTACGACTGTTAGACCTTTAGCACTCTTTAATTGGTACGTGTTGAAGTTTTTATTTTTATATTCTAAATCTGAAACAATTTTTCGGTAATTATTTTCATGAGCTACCTGAATTTTTGTTTCATTGATGTTTCCGCGCTTAATTGGAGTTACATAAAACTCATTTTCTCCAATTAATGAGATAAGACTTTTAACCAGCAAACTGGAATTCTGCTCTCTTAAATATATGGGTGGGTGCTTACTCGAACTTTTTGTAGTTGTGTCTTCATCGCCTTGTTCAGATAACATCGCGAAACGATTTTCGGAATTTATTATATTGTTTTTTCCATCTCTGGGAACTTTCGATGTTGAAGCAATTTGAGCTGATTTTGGACTTCTTCCCCTTTTTAACACGGTTATGTATCTGTCCATTCCTGTTTGAATTTTATTATCATTTATTGTACTCACCTCATCTACCATTTTGTGCACGTTGGTCACCTTGTTACTTATTGTTTGTTTGTTTGTTTGTACAGCTAAGCTGACAAGTTTGCTGATGGGTGCAATTGTTGTTGCTTCTTGATCACTATTGAACATGTTCAGAGATAATGATCGCGCAGGAGTATTTGTGTTTTCTGTTAAATTCAGGTTTTTGTTTAATTCATTTTTTTTATTGTCGTCATCAGCAACTAAAGTTATATATTGCACATTCCTACTGCTTGTAGGATTATTGTTGTTTTTGTCAGAAGATGAACTCATCAGAGTTCTCTTTTTTTATTTTCACTTATATTAGTTTGTGTATGCAAATATTTATGTATATTGCACACAAACAAAAAATAAAATAAAACCAGTAAAATAACTGTTCAATAAATGTTTTGTTTTTTTTATATTTTTTGTGACTTGAAAATATTTTTTTTATTTATTTTTTTTTTTATATTCAGTTGCGACGATTATAAAAACGCGTCTGTTCACTACGAGAGTTGAAACACGAACTTCGGAAATGGTGTTCAAATTATTCTCAGTTACTAAGTGGAATTGCTCCTGAAGACCAGGAGGTCAACTTGGACTTGCATAATCGATTAAAACACTCGGATTAATATGGCTGCCAAAGTCTGATCAGTTATGTGGACGATCACAGAGGCCAACGGAAAAGGGTGTGACAAAAAGAATAGTCAGCTCAGAACTAGCCAAGATCTTTGATCCACTAGGAATTTTTGGACCGGTAGTTGTACGGGCCAAAATATTTTTGCAAAAGCTGTGGAACTTTTTGAAAATTAAAGTGATTGCTTTCTATTTAATATATAAATACGGAGTGAAAATAATATTTTTTATTTAAAGAAAACTTAAACATATATTCAACCAGTAACTTGATAAATTATTTTTATATTAAAAATTATAAAGTATAATTTGTTACAGTACAACATCCCCACTCAAATTTTACTTTACAATATTCAGTCCGACATTTTGAAAACAAAATGTATGTTTTGGTTAGGTTGTTGCTTTTGTTAAAAAATCTGTAACCATTTCATTTGTGTTTACAAGTATAAAATCGATTTGATTATTATTCTTCTTTTCTCGTACAAAATGATGTCGTACATCAATATGTTTTGACCGGGCACGGTAATTATTTGTAGATGTCAAAGCTATTGCACTTCTGTTATCGCAAAATATAGGGATTGGATTATCTGGAATATCTGGAACAAGTTCATGTAACAGTTTTCTTAAATACATAACTTCGATGTCTGCAATCGCCATATATTCCGGCTCAGTTGTAGATAATGCTACGGTTTGCTGCTTTATACTGCTCCACGATATAGCACCTGATTGTAGAATAACCACGTAGCCAGTAATTGACTTTCTCTCGTCAATGTCATTAGCCCAATCAGCATCTGAATATGCTGTTAACTCATTATTACCTTCTTTATGAAAGCATAGTTTTGCGTGTTTGGTTCCCTTCAAATATCGAAATACTCTCTTCACAGCATTCCAATGTTCTGCACTTGGATTATTATGAAAACGACTTAAAAAAACTTACTCCATGACAAATATCAGGCCTTGTGCACTGTGTTAAAAACATTAAGCTTCCAATTGCTTGCTGATAGGGGTAATTCTCAGTTAAAACTCCCTTCTAAGCTTTTTATTGTTGAACGGAATTGCAATCTGACATATTAAATTTTGAGAGTATTTTGTCAATATATTCTTCTTGATCTAGAAAAATTTTGCCACGTTCTTTCGTAATTCTGATATTTAAACATTTCTTAACTTTTCCAAGCATTTTTATATTTAGTTCTTCACGCTGCTTTGTTTTGATATCCTCCTGATATTTCAAGTTATTGCTCAACATCAGTATATCGTCAACATAAATTGCTAAATATGTTCTGTTCAGTTTTGTAACATTATAATAAACACATGGATCTATTTCTGATTTCTTGAATCCAATATTTTCCAAAACTTTATCTAGTTTAATGTTCCATACTAAACTTGCCTGCTTTAGTCCATACAAAGCCTTGTTAAGTTTAAGAACAGAATTTGAATGTAGACATTTGACACCATCTGGCTGCTGAATAAATATATCGTCGTTTAAATCTCCCTGCAAAAATTCAGTTATTGCATCCAATTTCTAAGTTGTATTTTGCTGCTAGTGCTAATAGTAATCTTAGAGATGTATACCGGATCACTGGAGAATATGTTTCTTCGTAGTCTATTCCTTTTTTCTGCGTATAGCCTTTAACTACAAGACGTGCCTTATACCTTTTTGAACCATCTGCCTCATCTTTAATTTTAAACACCCACTTTGTTTTGAACGTGTTTTTGCAACAGGAAGGGCTTAGTTCTGTCCAAGTGTTGTTAATTTTCAAAGAACTAATTTTACTCGCAATTGCTTCCAACCACTTTTCTTTATCTGGACGAAAAAAGCTTCTTCATACGTTAAAGAGTCCTCTGCTAAATAATTTGCGGCAATAAGTCCCATCTGAGTTTTCTTCGCCAGACGTTTACTACGCCTAGGAATCTGATCTGTCTCTACTACTTTGCTTAATTTCCCCACTTCATTGTTATCTTCTGTAAATGATGATAATCACAATGAATCGTCCTCTTCATTATTATCTGCGTTGTTCGAGGTTTCTTGAGTTTCAAGTAAATTCTTCTCTATAGATGGAATTGAGAACCAGTATTGCTCAATTGACTTCTCTTTGTTAATAGACATGAACTCTTCTTCAAAAAATATAACATCACGACTTATTGTAACACTCTTTTTTGTAGGATGATATAACCTATAACCTTTGGATTCATTGCAGTAGCCAATGAAAATCATTTTCTCAGATTTCGCATCAATTTTTTTTCATTTTTAGTGTGAAATGTGTACGATTGCACTACAACCAAAAATTCGTAAGTCATTAAGATTTGGCTTTCTGCCATACCATATCTCATCAGGACTATTCTTAGTAATTCGATGTGGGATGCGATTAATCATATAACAAGCTGTATTCACTGCTTCTCCCCAAAAACTTTTAGGCATCTTTGCGTCATATAACATGCATCTAGCTTTTTCAATTATTGATCTATTCATCCGCTCTGCAAGACCATTTTGCTGCGGACTATAAGCCACACTTCTCTGATGAATTATTCCACATTTTTTTAAATAATTAGACAAACTGTGATTCACGAATTCACCACCATTATCTGACCTTAAGCATTTCAGCTTTCTACCAGTTAGATTTTCTAGCAGCGTTTTGAAATTGACAAATATATCAAAAATTTATCTTTTATCCTTCAATAAATATGTTAACACTTTTCTACTGTAGTAATCGGTAAACGTCAGCATATAAATATTTCCACCATTCGTCTTGACCTCCATGGGACCACATAAATCTGTGTGAACTACTTCTAAAATATTTTTGGCCCTTGAACCCTATTTAGGAAACTTTGCTCTTGCATGTTTTCCTTGAGCACATGCCACACAATTTAACATCGCATGATATATTTAATCATACCATCTGATTTCAGCTTTTCCATTGATTGTTGATGAATATGACCCAATCGCCTATGCCATATTTCATAATTAATTGAATCACTAGCCAAGTAAACACACGGATTAATAGAAGTACATAGCTTATACATACCATCGACCAATTTTCCATAAGCCAACTTTTGTTTTCCATCAAAAACATCACATCCATAATTATTCAAAACAACTCTTGTTTTTTTTTATGATTTCACTTATGGATAATAAATTTGTACCAAGCTCTGTAACATACAAAACACCTTCAATTGTTATTTTCTGGCTTCCATGTCGAATATTAACATTAATGTCAACCGCTCCTATACCAACGGCTTCCAAGGTTTTTTTGTTTGCAATACGTATTTCACCATTATATTTCGGAATATATCTGAACATGTGTATTGAATGTGCCATATGTACAGATGCTCCGCTATCAAAGGACCAGTTTTCTTGATTAAGATCTTTTGCAATATAAGCAGCAAACATCGACTGAAATCTGTTACTACTTTGACGATTTGGACATTCTGTTGCATGATGACCAAATTTTTTATAATTAAAACACTTAATATTTTTTATGTCCTTCTTCTTAAATTGTTTTCTGGTCACTAGAGCTGCATCCGAAATTCTTGGTTCAAATTTAACATCTTGTAATAGCCTTGCCTTGACAACATCTGAAGTTATCTTCTTTCGGGAGCTTTCAATAGGATTATATTCTATCGGTAGTCCCTTTAATAAAATTGATGCTATCCATTCATCAGATACTTTAAAATCAATCCCATTTAACTTTTGTGCTGTTGATACAACTTCAGACACATAATTTTCCACTGAATTACATTCAATCATCTGAATGGAGCACAATTTCCGCAAGAGTCCAATCCGTCTATCTAAACCAGAATCTTGAAATAAGCTCTTCAGTTTTTCAAAAATTTCCTTGGCGGTAACAGCGTGCAGGAAGCACGTAAACATATAGGCTCTTGGCCAATGAAAGAATCAGGCGACATCTTGCTTGAGTTTCTTTCGCAGCATCCTCACACATTCCTTCAACACAGGACCATAAATTTTCCAACTCTAATTGAGTCTTTAATGCAAAACACCACGTGGACCAATTTTCAGATCCAACTAACTTTTCGATATGAAATATAACGTTTGCAGCCGACATTTTTATCAATTCTCGCTCGCGTATAATTCTTATATAACCAAATTATTCAATGATGAGTAAGGCCCATAACCTATTGAAAAATTAAAGTCATTGCTTTCTATTTGATATATAAATGCGGAGTGAAAATAATATTTTTTATTTAAAGAAAACTTAAACATATATTCAACCAGTAACTTGATAAATTATTTTTATATAAAAAATTATAAAGTATAATATGTTACAGTACAACAGAACTTACCGATTTCTTGGAATGACGAATTACCCATGAATCTTCAGAACTAATGGAATAAATTTCGCACAAGCATAGAAACGTTAAACAAAACTAAGATTGATAGATTCGTACTAAAAAACGAAAAAACAGTAGCAACGCAAATTCACACGTTTGCGGACGCATCTGAACGAGCTTCTGGAACAGCAATCTATCTTCGCTCAACATATAAGGACAAAACTGTAGTAACAAGATTGATATGTTCCAAGTCCCGAGTAGCACCCATTAAAAAACAAACGTTGCCTCGCTTGGAATTATGCACCGCGGTGCTAGGTAAATAGGTAACAAGTAGAGTAAAACAAGATCTTCGCCTGCAAAATACTGCCAACGTTTTTTGGTCAGATTGTTCTTGCTTGGTTAAATTCATCAGCAGAATCCTATCACACATTTGTAGCAAACAGGGTAGAAAAAATTCAAAGTTTAAACGATTCAAATCAATGGCTACACGTCAATTCTAAAGAAAATCCAGCTGACGCAATATCCCGAGCACTAGCACCAGAAACCCTATCACAACACTCAATTTGGTTTTATGGCCCCCTATTTCTCTCGTGACAAAAGAGTGAATGGACAATAGCACATTCACAAATTACCGATATACCTTGTAACGAAGAACGTAAAGTATCGAAGCAGGTCTTAACAATATCAACCTCGCAGCAAAACTATGAAGACAGTATAAACCGAATAAACTATCGCAATTCATTCAAAACTATTCAACACACGATCGGTTATGTGTTAAGATTTATCAGAAACTCCAAGACCGCAAAGGGCAATCGTCTAACCAAAAAAGCGCTCGATGAATATGAAGTGGAAGAAGCTATGAATGTAATTATCAAGATCGCCCAAGCGGCGGAAATCGGGGAAGAGTTGAAAAGACTATCACATCAAACACCTGTACATAAATCAACTCCATTATCTTCATTAAATCCATTCTTGGATTAGCATCAGATTATGCACGTGCGTGGTCGCCTGAAGCAATCAACGTTACCGTTCAAAGCAAAGCATCCAGCGATTTTATCACACAATCACCTCATGATAAAGTTATTGATACACATGCTACACGAAGAAAATCGTCATTGCGACCCACATGCACTGTTGACAGCATACAGGTCACAACTCTGGATTACGAACGGAAACTAGGCCAGTGCTTTTTAAACAATTAATGGGGAATCTCCCAGCTGACAGAGTGACACCAGCACGCTATTCATAACTACAGCAGTTGATTACTTTGGGCTGATTTGGATTCATCACATAATCAGAGGCAAAAAAACAGACAAAGCTTATATCGCAGTGTTTTGTTGTTTCGCAACTAAGGCCATTCACATGGAGGTCGTGTCTAATATGTCTACAGACGCCTTCATAGGAGCACTGCGACGTTTCATCAGTAGAAGAGGCCATTGTCAGACATTATACTGCGACAATGCTACTAACTTCGTTGGAGCAAACAACAAAATCACCGAATTAGAAGAATCAATATATTCTCTATCAGCGCAAGAGAAAATACACGAATATGCAGCAATAAATCAATAAACTTTAAATTCATTCCACCAACGGCTACCCACTTTGGTGGGCTTTGGGAAACGGCAGTCAAATCCGCCAAACATATCTTACAGGGAAGCGTGTCTACTGCATCACTTACGTATGAGGAATGGGAAACAATAGTGGTTGAAATAGAATCTTAAATTCGCGACCATTGATTCCTCTGTAATCAAAATTCGATAATCTTCAAACGCTTACGCCAGGTCACTTTCTAGTCGGTGAACCCTTGACATCAGCCGTGGATGTAAAAGCCCAACCTCCAAGAATACTGCTAGATGCAATATGGAAAATAACGTCAGAAATCAAACACAAATTCTTGAAGGAATGGACACAAAAATATCTACATGAGCTACAGCAAAGGGGCAAATGGAAGTCACCTTCACCGAACGTTATTGAAGGAGTGCTTGTTATCCTCAAAGAAGATAATACTCCAGTGCTACAAAGGCCATTGGGTAGAATAAGCCAGATTTACAAGGGAGATGATGGACTTATTAGGGTCTGTGACGTCAAAACAGCAAAGAGGCCAATACATAGATTGGCACCACTGTTCAACGATTCCCACATGGAGTATTCCGGCTATGACAATTTCACTGCGCAAAAGAGGCAACACTCATTAGAAGGCGACACTATCCAGCCAAAACGAAAGGTAGTGTCATATTCTTCACTGAGATTCTTCAATACAATTCTTATTTCACTCCAGCTGCTACCGATAATATTAGTTTCTCCAATCAATATTACGGAATTTTCTTCCGAACCAGGATTATATTTCGACGGCATAGGATCGCCAAAATTGGTGACAGCTAACTGGAAGTTCATTATTTACTACGATCTCACAACAATTTGGGATAGGAATAAGGTTCTGGAAGCTGGAATAACATTAATCTCAAGGCTTTGCAAGCAATCGATATCTATTGAATCATGTGTAATGCTATACCTACAACTACAGTACACTTGGGACAACCTTATGCAAGAATAAGACCTTTTGATTCCAAGGAGAAGCCGTAGAGCGGCTCTTGATGTTGTAGGGAACATGGGACATGCTCTATTTGGAGTCCTGGACTCAGACTATGCAGAAAAAATGGCTCAAAGTATAGCTTACGTCAAGGAAAACAAGGAGTATCTTCATCTATTACTAAGAAACCAAACTTCAGTAATAGATTCGACAATTATCATTCTTAAGCAAAGCGAAAACAATACTAAGGTACGCCTTTCAGAGCTTAAGAAAATC
Source organism: Lypha dubia (assembly GCA_947311025.1). Classification (NCBI taxonomy): domain Eukaryota; kingdom Metazoa; phylum Arthropoda; class Insecta; order Diptera; family Tachinidae; genus Lypha; species Lypha dubia. The sequence continues at coordinate 44,444,202 of OX371263.1, read as the reverse complement.
ATTTATCATGATTTAAATTCAAGTAGAAGTGAGAATTCAAATTTACGACAAGTCCAAAATCTAATGTATCTTGCAATTCAATTAAATACACTTGCGTCCGATTTGCAAAAAATTGAGACAGAACTGGTCGCTGCTTTCACGCATACAAACCACGGTAATATAAGCCTACTTATCCTCACACCAAGGCAAGTTAAGATGAGAGATTGCTAAAATTAAAGGACCTATGGGTCGTGCATTACCTGTTGAAGACACACTAGAATTATACAAGATCATGAATATCAAGGGCACAGTAGCACAAGAGAGTGTTATTTTCATGATCGAACTGCCGTTAGTGAATCAGAAACATTTTGAGCTTTTCAAGATAATCCCTATACCTACCAAGATGAACAACACGGCTATCTAGGCGCACGGTAGTGCGCCAGGCCAAGTTCGGCCACACAGTGTATTTATTTACACAAAACCATTCGAGCTGTTTTTACCCCCCCCCCCCCCCCCCATAACTTTGCTCCTTTTAATCATAATATAATGAAACTTGAAACATAAGGTCTCCCCACAGAGGTGACCTCACAGGTTAAATTTGAAAGTTCTACCATAAAAGTTTCCCGAGATATTAAGGTGTGAAAAGTCCATATTTAAGTACATATTCACTGACTCAGCAATATTATTGGGCACTTTCAGCAAAGCTAGAGAGCTGAAAGTTAGTACACAGGTAGGTCTTGGTGAGAAAATAATCAGAAAAATCTAAAAACGGGCACTTTCCACCCGGGGGGGACTTCTTTGTGTGGGACACTTCTAGTATAGCTAGAAAGCTGAAATTTCGTACACACGTAGGTAGTGATGAGAAATTACCGAAAATGATTTTTAAGCCGGCACTTTTCATCTGGTGCGACTATGATGCCCCTTCTTTGTAAAGGGCACTTCTAGTATAGCTAGAAAGTTTAAATATCGTACACAGGTAGGTCCTGATGAGAAATCAACAAAAATAATTTTTGAACGGGCACTTTTTACCTGGGGGTAAGGTTCCCTTATTTGAATGGGGCCTTTCCAGTATAGCTAGAAAGCTGAAATTTGGTACACAGTTAGGCCCAGATAAGAAACACATATAAATTTACTACAAAAACAACTTAGAAAAAAGAAGTGAGATCCGCACAAAAACATAAATGTGAAAATAAGGCCAAGTTCCTATCCAAAAAATTTCGGCCGTAAAAAGTACTGCGATCAAAATAAGGACCAAGTTCTTGATAGGTACAATTCCATCTTATTTCTAAGCAACCTGTAAGCTTGGCAAAATTTTTTTGCATTTCTAATATGGGAAAGAATTCTTGGAAAAATTTTGCCAAGCTTACAGGTTGCCTAGAAATAAGATATAATCAACAATCACCTCATGATAAAGTTATTGATACACATGCTACACGAAGAAAATCGTCATTGCGACCCACATGCACTGTTGGCAGCATACAGGTCGCAATTCTGGATTACGAACGGAAACTAGGCAGTTGCTTTTTAAACAATTAATGGGGAATCTCCCAGCTGACAGAGTGACACCAGCACGCTATTCATAACTACAGCAGTTGATTACTTTGGGCTGATTTGGATTCATCACATAATCAGAGGCAAAAGACCAGACAAAGCTTATATCGCAGTGTTTTGTTGTTTCGCAACTAAGGCCATTCACATGGAGGTCGTGTCTAATATGTCTACAGACGCCTTCATAGGAGCACTGCGACGTTTCATCAGTAGAAGAGGCCATTGTCAGACATTATACTGCACAATGCTACTAACTTCGTAGGAGCAAACAACAAAATCACCGAATTAGAAGAATCAATATATTCTCTATCAGCGCAAGAGAAAATACACGAATATGCAGCAATCAATCAATAAACTTTGAATATATTAGTGCAAGGGGTACAACTAATATATTTAAATAAAAATGCAGGAATGGTTCCTTGGTTTTCTGCGAACGAATCAATTCTATATTGACAGATGTACATATGTATGTATGTTGATTTTAATGATAATCTTTATTTCAGTTTAGATATACTAATTATAATTGGAGCAGATAAAATTTACAATTTTATTAACAATGAAGTAAAGTAAGTATGTAGGTCCTTGCAAAATGGCTGATTAAGAGATAATAAATTGTTTGTTCACCCCGAAACTGTTGGAAATATTCCAATGGGTAGCATATTTTAATAATTTACAATATTCAGAGTCGTAAAATTAAGTATTTTAGTAAGAGGTAAGTATATATATGTGTGGTTAATAATTAGGGTGAATTCAATTTAATTTTCATAAAAAGATGCTTAAAATATTGTCCAAGCTATTTTGGACATGGCGCCGGCCTTGCCCTCAGGCAACATGTTGCTTGGCTCACAAAACTGTGGCTAGTGACTTAATAGCCTCCACTAAGATGTGTGTGTCCGGCGTTATAGCGGATGTAGATGGTTGTTGTAAAGATGATGAATTTTGTTGGGGTGGTGACTTTTTTACATGCGTTGATTCTGATGATTTACTTTTTCGTTGACGCAAATCTGCCGTTCTTATGCCTCTTGGCGGCTTGGAGCGTTGCGACCTTGGATGTAGTAGGGTGTGATGGTAGCTGTCACACTTTCTGCATGTGACCATAGAAGTACAGCCTCTTAGGTTGTGGCTACGTGCTAGACAGTTGACACAATAGTTCTGCTTGTCCACCTCTTTTGGTCACGCTCATCATTAGAAACTTGCTGCAAAATCTTAATTCGTGAAACTTATGGCACAAAGCGCATTTGTTTAGTTCTCGATCGCAATAGTTTCGACTCCTGCTGCTAACCTTTCCACGTTTACTTGCGGCAGCTCTAGCGTGATGATTGTTTCTAGACCAAGAAGACACAAATTTTAATTAAAATGTAAATGTAATGCATGTTATAAGAATATAATACTGAAATAGAAGAGATACTATGAGTTTAGTGAGCATGGTTATGTGGTGGGTAGTGTTTAGTGAGGGGAAGTGGTTAGTACTGGGCTGATTTCAGGTGGCGTTGAACCTGAATGTTCATCATTCAGAAGAGGTATATAACACAGTTTGACAATTGGCCGAGTTATGATTCCGGTGCAGATGCGGACATCCGCTGTACTTACGTTCTTGTCAGAGCCAGAGAAGGTTCTTTCAATTCGGCCTAAACGCCATTCATGAGGTGGTTGCAAATCGTCCATTACAACTACTAGGTCCCCGACATGAAGGTTTGGTGCAGAATTCTTCCATTTGTATCGTTTATGTAGATTTTTGAGATAATCCTGTTTCCATCTTATTGAAAACTGATGGTGAAGTGCTTTGAGCTTCTCCCACCTGTTTATAAGGGACAAAGTTTCAAATTTTTGCTCTGGGAACTCCAGCAAGGGTGCCCCTCTGAGGAAGTGCACTGGCGTTAATGCAGTTACATCTTCTGGGTCTTCTGATAAAGCCGATATAGGTCTGGAATTGAGAACGCCTTCAATTCTGGCTAAAATGGTGGTAAACTCCTCAAACGTAAACCGCTGAGCACCGGCTATCCTCTTGAAATGATATTTAAAACTTTTGACGGTTGCTTCCCATAAAGCGCCCATGTGGCGAGCATGCGATGGAATGAACTTTCACTCAAAAGAATGAGTAATATATTTTTGTTTTCGACAAATGTGGCGAATTCCTTTTCAAGTGCTCTGCTGGAACCGAGAAAGTTTCTGCCGTTGTCGGTTACTACCCTTTGGGGTAGACCTCGGCGCCCAACAAACCGAGCAAATGCGACTTCAAATGCTGCAGAAGAAAGATCAGAACATGGCTCTAGATGGACAGCCTTTGTACTGAAACAAACAAAAATACTGACATATCCTTTGATATAGGAAGATTTTCGTAGGGACGACGTCTTGAGTTCAAATGGGCCAGCAAAATCAACACCTGTTATTTGGAATGGTAAGGACAAATTGCACCTTTCTGGTGGTAATGGGGCCATGATTTGATTAGCTGGCTGTTGCTTGTATATAATACAAGTTTAGCAGTGGTGTATTATTTTTTTTACACGCTGCTTTTTAATCGAGGCTCACGAGATATAAAATTCAGTCTGAATCATCCTGCACATTAAAGCACCCTCTGCATGATGAAGAAGGGTATGCATATGTACTAAATACAATTGACATAGTCTTGAGTTACCGGGCAGTATGACTGGGTATCGCTCATTGTACGGGAGAGAGGATTGGGATATTCGACCATTGACCCGTAACAGAAGGTTAGAATCCATAAAGGGATTGAGTGGTTTCAACGGGCTTTTATTCGCCACTTGTTTTGAGGTTTCTACGGATTTATATTCTTCTGGAAAAAATAATTTTTGAGCTAAACTGATAAGGCGGGACTTGACGAACTTCATTTCGTGTTGCGTCAAATCACCCTCAGTATTGTGAACACTTTTATTTCTTATCTTTCCTATGACTCGGTTAAAGAATCTAAAAATGTAACAAACAATCCGTAGTGCTCTGGGATATGAGGACAAGTTGGCTAACACATCATTTATCTCGATTGGTGTGCTAAAGGATATGGTTTCGGTCGGTATCTCTGCCGTATGGTTGGGATTTCTATTCGGCCATTCTGATTGAGGTTCCATACCACCAGAGTAAGTTGTGAGCGATTTCTTGGGGACTACATCCACTCGTTCCCAAATCTGCGGGATTGTCGTGAGTTGGGACATGTCGCCATGTAGCCTTGGGCATTACATTGTGAATTTTAGAGATATATATGTTTCCCACGTTGAAGTTGGCTTGGAGACCCAACTTAAAGTTATAGACGAATCAGTCCATAGAATTATCTCACTGGGGCTAAATTTTAAGGACGAAATCACACAGTTTGCCAGATTTGCTAACAAAACCGTGCCATTGAGTTCTAAACGTGGAAGGGACACTGTTTGCTTAGGCACTACTTTACTTTTCGCTACTAGCAAGTTTGAGAATACATTATTTGTACTGTTTTGACACCGAATGTATATAGTAGCACAATATGCAGATTTTGACGCATCTGCGAAGCCATGAATTTGTAGCGAATCAGAAGGGAAATATTGAATCCACCTTGGAATGGAGATTTTCTCCACATGAGTTAAGTCTTTAATGAGCTTGTCCCATTTATGTAATGAGTTTAGAGATATTACTTTATCCCAACTTAACCCCTCCAACCATAGTTCTTGTATAAGAATTTTCGCTCTGATAATTATGGGAGCTATCCATCCTGCAGGATCCAATAATTTTGCTACAGTTGAGAGAATCTGACGCTTTGTAACTTTTGCGGATGGACCTATTGGAGAAATGCTGTTCGAAAATGCGTCAGTGAGCGCATTCCACTTAATTCCAAGAGTTTTGGTGGAGCTAGTGTCGTGGAACTGAAGAAACTCTGAATAATATAAATCTTCTTTATTTAAGTGAGCAAGTAACTGGGGATCGTTTGCAGTGATCTTTTTTAACGGAAGTCCCGCTGATCTCAATGAGCAAAGAAGCTGAGGTTGGGCGGAAATAGTATCCTCTAATGAATAACCACCGGAGAGGATGTCGTCGACATAAGTTTCGGAGCGTAAAATTGATGCAGCTCTAGGGTATTCAAATTCTGTGTCTGATGCCAACTGAAGTAGTGTCCGAATAGCGAGATAAGGAGCATAGTTTATTCCAAAGGTTACCGTTTTTAGCTGGTAATCTTTTATAGGACCGTCTACTTGGGGCTGATATAAAATCCTCTGAAAGGGTCTATCAGCAGGGTGTACTTGAATTTGGCGATACATTTCTTGAATATCGCCGCAGAAAACATATTTATACTTTCTCCAGTTAAGAATTATAGACTTTAATTCATTTTGGATAGTTGGGCCTGTGTATAGGATATCATTGAGGGAGTAGTATGACTTAGTTTTCCTAGACGCATTGAAAACTACTCTTACTTTTGTAGTTTTGTGCAACGGGGCGAATCACTGCATGGTGCGGTAAATAGAAAGAGTTGTATTTACCTTGTGAGCCAATTTCACATGATGGTATTTCTTCCATGTGATCAACAGTTATGTACTCGTTAAGAGCATCATTATATTGTTCTTGAAGACTGGGATTCTTGGCTAGGGTTTCTTGCATGCTCGAGTATTGAGTCAAGTATGATGTTTTTATTTTTAATCCTTGCTAGATTTTTTGAATGTTGCTTCTAGCTGCAACACGTTTTAATTCTTCTAAGCACCTTTTGAGTGCTCGGGTAGAATGTTGAGAAAAACCAATTAATTCATTCAAGCTAAAAAGTATTCTCCTTTTTATTTGAGAAATGTTTCTTATTTATACTATTTACAATTCTTAATTCTATGTTCTATCCTATCCTCTCTAACCTACGATGAGGTTTATTGAGTCAAAACACTAGATTTTGATTGGTCAGTGTTTTAACCCAATTTTCACTCAATTTCTTATTTTAAATTATTTTCTATCCTTCATTCAATCTTTTACTTGAAATATTGCTCATTGTACTATTTAAAGTGCATTGGCATATTTACTGTATGTTTGCATTTACACTTTGTGTTTTGAAATATTATCCCTCGTAATATTTCGAATGCAATATTATAAGTCAAACCGCTTGCATTGACATAATTTCAAGTGCAATGCCTTTTGCTTGTACACACAAACATTGTCTTGTGAGTGGTCTCACTAAAAGTGTGCCAAGTGGTTTTATGTTGCAGTAAAATTAAATTAAAGAATTTTGTGTTGTTAGTGTTGGGTAGTTATGTTTAGAGCAAACCACTACACATTCTTTTTAGGTAGTTGTGATGCGTTTTGACAAACACACTACACAAGGCTAGAAATCTAGAAGAGCCTAAGAAGATTTTCTCGGGATATTCAGCCTTGAATGGTAAGCGTACAATGTATCTACCATTTGCATTACGAGTGGTTGTTTGCGCATAGAATTGTTCGCACAATTCTTCTTCAACTGATTTTGTTTGAGATGCAGGGATTTCTTCTTGTTCCCAAAACTTTCTTAAAATAGCGTTTAGTTCTGAAGTTTCAGATGAGACAACTGAGGTTGTGAAGGCTTGAACGGTCTGAGTTTTAATGGGGCCGCTAAGCACCCACTCAAATATGGTATTATACGCGGATGTTTGATCACAAATATTCTTTTTAATGCCTTCAATATTGATGAAGTGTTCGTAGTCATTGCCGAGTATAAGATCTATCTGAGACGATTTACTAAAGGTTGGGTCTGCTAGACCTAACTCTGCGAGCTCGGCTGAGAACGGGATTTCAAAAGTGTTAGCCGGAAGGTGCTTGGTTACCTTGGGTAGAATAATGGCCTTGATAGGTACCCTGAGATTATATCTGTTTGAATATAATATAAATTCAGACTCTTTATTAGCTGATTGTTTTTGCCCACCAATGCCTATTATATCGTCGATTTCGTATTTTTTCGGTTAAAAATGTCCTTTGAGACCCGGGATCAATTAGGGCTCTGACTGTAAACAGTTCTCCCTTGTGTTCAATTGGCTTGGAACTGCCTGGATGTACTAGGTAATTCGTTCGACCTGTTATTTTTGCCGGATTGAGTTATATTTTCAGATGAGTTTTGGGAAAACTTGTTATTACTTAACATTTCATTAGTTTGAGACTTTACTGCGTTTTGGGTTGAATTATACGAGTTTTGCCTCATATGCAACAGAGTATGATGCGATTTTTTGCAATGTAGGCACGTATGCTTACTTTTGCAATTCGCTTTCGTGTGAGATTGTGCTAGGCAATTATTACAGAATTTGTTCTGAAATACATAATCTACTCGTTGCTGTACTGCGAACGATATAAATTTTGGGCATGCTCTAAGAGTGTGTTCCTCATTACATAACTTGCATGATGCGCTTAAGTTTTCTTGCGATATATATGTATGCACATTCGACGGCTTTTGACTCGTCAAACTGCAGCTATCCTTATAGCTCTTGATATTTGTCACACGTTCTAAAGATTCGAACCTATCTATGAGAAACTGTGACATTTGGGACCATTTAGGTAGTTCACATGGTGACGTGAGTGATTGTTCCCATAGGGCAAGTGTTAAATCGGGAAGTTTTGCAGAGATTAACCGAATGAGAATCGGATCCCAACTTTCAACTTGTATTCCAAGTGTCCTCAACGTTGCTAAGGAGTCGTTTACGGCTGATTGAATTCTGCGTATTGATTCGCTTTCTTCTTTTTGATGGGGTGCTTGATTGGCTTGAGCATATCTTGAAGTCGATTGGAATGTTGGAGTTCCCGGGCCATCTTGGCGCCACTCCCTCAATAAGTCTAAAATCTCAGAGCTGCAACGATAATACAATTCTGTGCCTGTTTTAAACTTCTCTTCTGCATTTTTCCTTACTTCGGGGGTAATTGATTGAGATTTTGACAATATTATACCTTCATAGGACGCTTCTGCTCTGTCCCACCTTCCTTCCAAGTCCTTCAGTTTAACATCTAGTAGTGATTCTGTCTGCTGTTCTCCTTTGGAATTTTGAAATCGCTCACAAAACGCAAGTAAGCGATCAGAATCAAACAGAAAGTGCTCTTCGGCGCTAGGGATGTTATCGTTTAAGGTTGAAGCGGGCATTTTGCTAATTGATTTTCAGTTCTAGCACTAAGTAATGACCTTGCAGTAGACACACTAAGTGAACTTCCAACTTCTTTTTATCTAGTACCTTTTAGGGTCGGGGCTAATGGTTAGGAAAAAAAATTATAAAGTGTAACCTAGATAGAAGAATTGGAATTCGGTTAAGACAGCACGTTATAAACTCTGCATAGCCAAATTACTTATCTGTACAAGTGAGTCTACTAGAAATATGTATTAGTTTAGTATTCTAATATATTAGTGTATGGTGCACAACTAATATATGTAAATAAATAAATTTGTTTTTTGATTAGATGACTGCTTCATAAGAATTGTAGACTGTATTACTGATACAATTCTGAAAATGCTCTTTGATCGTACAATAATGTATACAAGAAGTAGGAGAGTTGGTTTCAACTGCCAATTTAAGTGTAAACCAACTTGTAAATGGTGTGATATTTACGTCACTAGGGTTTGAATTATTAAAGTTTTGTTCCTCCTTAATTAGCCAAAGCCAAAGAAATTTACTTAAACGTTTACTTAATCGTTTATATTTAAACTGGCGCGTTTACAGTTCGATTTATAATTTGTTATTTATACTATATATTTTTGTTGTTTATAACTCTGATCTCAAGTGAAATTCATACTTGTTTTTTCTTAAGTTGAAACTTCAAAATTTATTTTGATTGTTGGAAATATGTTGTTGTAGCATTGTTTTTATTTTGGTTTAGTAGAATAATTAAGTTGTTGTTACTATTTATGCATAGTGTATAGTTGTACTACTATTTATTATTGCTTTTGTTTAATAAATTTTTATCAGTGAATTTGAAGGGATAAAACCAAGTGTTGATTTTCATTTGTTTTCTTAAAACTCAGCGAGGAAATGGACAAATTTATTCACTAATATGAAAATTAAACAATATTTATATAGAAAATTTTGTAGTTGAAGTAATAGTAATTAAAATATGTATGTAAACTGTATCATGACTGATTATTTATTCCTTCCTTTTTGAGAATAACAATTTACTTGGACTTCTTGAGAAACTTGCTTTAGATTTGTAATTAATAAATTGAAAATTAAAATTTTATATATTCCAATTTTCTTAAAATGAGCATATCTTGATTTTGAATAGTGCTGACGATCCCGTCTCTGTTTCTGTTTCTTAATATACATAACAGCAGCGAACATATTTTATTATTTTTATGTGTTAATTGATCTTCAGTTTCAATTACCTAAAGAGACTGACTTTAACTAAGAGCGCCACTTGTTAGTTTTATTATTTAACTTTTTTTGGAGTGCACACATAAGTAAAGAAAATGAATCCATTAGCTTTATATGTGTATGGATATGTGTATTTTTTCTGTGGACTGTATGATTTTAACGTTTTGTTCCCTCTTTACTGCTGAGACAATTTTTTTCTTTTGAAAAATATGATTTTTATTTGAATGTGTATATGTTTGAACCACGGTTGCCAGATTTGACGATCTATCGTCATTTTGACGATTTCAGATGCCAAAAAAGGCAGTTTGACGACGTGACGATTTGTGTCTTAAATTTGAAGATTTTTAAACAATTATAAGTTGGCAGCGTTCTACAGAACATTGACACTACTTTGAACTTTTTCAAGAACTTGACAGCTTTTGCCGCAATATGTAAGAACAATAAGGAGTAAGAGAGATAGTTTTATCAGGTTTGGTTGTTTTTGAGTTGATAATTTTAGTATATTAGGCTGCTTAAACCTTTTGATGTTCATAATTTATCAACTGTTATTTACATACATACATTTGTGTGAATATTTTAAAGCACGCGAAAAACTTGAACTTGAATAAGTGAGATTGTTCCTGTGTACATATGTATGTATGTACTCGTATATAAAAATTGTTACACAAAATTTATGAAAATGGAAAGTGTGAGATCATTAAAAATTGTAGAAATTTTTACGTAGAACTGTGTGACCAAGGGTTATTGAGATTTGACTTTGAAGACAAATTCAAAGCATTAAGCCAAATTAATCCGTACAATCTTATAAAAGAAAATAATAATTCATTTAATGATATTCCTAAAGTATTTTCACACTTTGTTAAAGAACGTGAAAGACAGGAAATTGAATCTGAGTTCAGACAATTGAAATTACTAAATTTAGAATAATTCTTCCCGGATACGGACATAAAACTTTTAAATTTTTGGAAAAAGATTTCAGAGATGAAAAAAAACTCTAATCTTTTATATCCCACGTTAACTAATTTTATTAAAAAATTTGGTTTTACCACATTCTTCGGCATATGTAGAAGTAGTGTTTAGCAAAGTTAATTTCAACAAGACAAAAGCTAAAAATCTGTTAGAAAAAGCTTCTTTGGAGGCAATTTTATATACTGAAGATCATTTAAAATTAAACAAGTGCAATTGTTTTGACACGAAAGTAATACCTGATTTAATAAAACGGCTCAACTCCAATATATATGTTTAATTTTTTTTTTATTTTTACAAAAGTGTTGCAACATGAATAATACTATCATCATTTTTAATTTAAACGCAAATTTTATCACTAATTTCTCTAAAAATTTAAACTTGCTAATACTTTGTGGATATGGTATGTAGGTATTGTATTAAAAAATATACAAAACACTTGATTATACTTTATTTCAACAGTTGATCTCTTTATTGATAAGACTTTACTTTAGTTTATATAAAAACCCTTGAATTTTATTTGTTATGTTACGTTTTGTTAAATAAAATAAAAGTTTTGTTTGAAACAATATTGTTTTTATATTCGACGATTTTTTGCGGTTTTTTTTATTCGACGATTTATTGCCGACTTCGGAAAACTGATTTGACGATTTTACTCTAAAAATTTGACGAATTCGGACCCATTTCATCTGGCAACTATGGTTTGAACGAGTAATTATGATAACTACGTGAGAGTGTGAATGATCAAGAGCACACAATATACAATTTAAGAGATTTTACACTGAAATTTGGTGGTTGAATTTTTAACTTTTTCTCTTTTATAGCTAATAACTTCCTTTTTATTTTTTTTTTTTTTTTGATTCGTGCGTTGCACTAACCTACATATACTTGTATATATGTATGTATGTATGTAGGTTTCTTTTGTGTTTTCACGTTTGTATAGAGCTAATTATGTACTTATACATATGTATATATCTATATATATATATGTACATATATATTTATATATTTCCGTTATTATATAAAGTTCCGTTCAAATTTTTCAGGACAATGTTATACGACATACTTATGTATATATGTATGTATGTACGAAAATTTTAATCATAAAGTGTAAATTATGTATGTATGTAGTATGTGTAGTTAGAAATTTGTAGGTGAATTTTTTAATTATGTATGGTTTTTTTTTTTTTTTTTCATTTTCCACATACATACCTTTTTTCAATTTTTTTGTAAAGACGTATTTTATTAATTGTTTTCTGGAATCTGGAATCCACTGTTAATCGAATCTAATTTTTCGTTTTGTACCTATTTATTCCTGTATGTATGTAGCTTTAGGTGTTATTTTTGCTGTTGATGTTGTTTTAACTTTAGATTTTTGGCGTGGTCTGTGTTTAAAACCACTTGAGAGTTTTTATATATATTAGATATAATTTATTATATTAGAAGTTGTTAATGCCTTTATAACTCTTTTTCATTTACTCTTTTTAATAATTTTACATTATTCACGTCTTAATTTAGACTAATAAGGGATTTAAGTTGTATATTAAATTATTTATTTTTTATTTAGTTTTTTATTAATAGCCACGAACGTAAGTATGTACTTACATTCCAACGTTTTATACACTACTTGTGCTTTTGGTTCTTTTCTCTTTCTTCTTTACCTCATTCTTCTCTTGTCTCAGTAGTTTAAGGTTACCAATATGAGAGAACAATATCAGCTTGTTTTTTTTCACCGGTAGAAGAGGACCATTTAATATATTAGTGCAAGGGGTACAACTAATATATTTAAATAAATATGCAGTAATGGTTCCTTGGTTTTCTGCGAACGAATCAATTCTATATTGACAGATGTACATATGTATGTATGTTGATTTCAATGATAATCTTTATTAAAGTTTAGATATACTAATTATAATTGGAGCAGATAAAATTTACAATTTTATTAACAATGAAGTAAAGTAAGTATGTAGGTCCTTGTACAATGGCTGATTAAGAGATAATAAATTGTTTGCCGCCCGCGTCAAAACCATAAAGATCGGTTTTCACCCCGAAACTGTTTTTACGTTGGAAATATTCCAATGGGTAGCATATTTTAATAATTTACAATATTCAGAGTCGTAAAATTAAGTATTTTAGTTAGAGGTAAGTATATATATGTGTGGTTAATAATTAAGGGTTAATTCAATTTAATTTTCATAAAAAGATCCTTAAAATATTGTCCAAGCTATTTTGGACAAACTTTAAATTTATTCCACCAAGGGCCCCCCACTTCGGTGGGCTTTGGGAAACGGAAGTCAAATCTGCCAAACATCTCTTACAGAGAAGCGTGCCTACTGCATCACTTACGTATAAGGAATTGGAAACAATAGTGGTTGAAATAGAAGTAATCTTAAATTCGCGACCATTGATTCATCAGTAATCAAATTACGATGATCTACAAACGCTTACGCCAGGTCACTTTCTAGTTGGTGAACCCTTGACATCAGCCGTGGATGTAAAAGCCCAACCTCCATATACTGCTAGATGCAATATGGAAAGTAAAGTCAGAAATCAAACACAAATTCTGGAAGGGATAGACACAAAAATATCTACATGAGCTACAGCAAAGGGGCAAATGAAAGTCACCTTCACCGAACGTTATTGAAGGCATGTTTGTTATCCTCAAATACTCCAGTGCTACAATGGCCAGTAGGTAGAATATGCCAGATTTACAAAGGAGATGATTGACTTATTAGGGTCTGCGACGTCAAAACAGCAAAGGGAACCTTCAAGAGACCAATACATAATTGGCACCACTGTTCAACGATTCCAACATGGAGTATTCCGGCTATGACAATTTCACTGCCCAAAAGAGGCAACACTCATTAGAAGGCGACACTATCCAGCCAAAACGGTAGGTAGTGTCATATTCTTCACTGGAATTCTTCAGTACAATTCTTATTTCACTCCTTCTACTACCGATAATATTAGCTTCTCCAATCAATATCACGGAATTTTCTTCCAATCCAGGTTTATATTTCGACGGCATAGGGTCGGCAAAATTGGTGAAAGCTAATTGGAAGTTCATTATTTACTACGATTTCCCAACAATTTGTGATAGGAATAAGGTTCTAGAAGCTGGAATAACATCACTCTAGGCTCTGCAAGCAATCGATAGCTATTGAATCATGTGTAATGCTATACCTCCAACTTCAGCATACTTGTGACAACCTTATGCAAGAATAAGACCTTTTGATTCCAAGGAGAAGCCAAAGAGCGGCTATTGATGTTGTGGGGAACATGGCGCATGCTCTATTTGGAGTCCTGGACTCAGACTATGTAGAACAAATTGCTCAAACTATAGCTAACGTCAAGGAAAACGAGGAGTATCTTCATCTATTACTAAGAAACCAAACTTCAGTAATAGATTCGACAATTAACAATCTTACAAAGGTATGCTTTTCAGAGCTTAAGAAAATCATTTATCATGATTTAAATTCAGTTAAGAATGAAAATTCAAATTTACGACAAGTCCAAAATCTAATGTCTCTTGCAATTCAATTAAATACACTTGCGTCCGATTTGCAAAGAATTGAGACAGAACTGGTCGCTGCTCTCACGCATACAAACCACGGTAATATAAGCCCATTAATCCTCACACCAAGGCATTTAAGATCAGAGATTGCCAAAAATAAAGGACACCTTCCCATGGGTCGTGCATTACCAGTTGAAGACACAGACTTACTAGAATTATACAAGATCATGAATATCAAGGGCACAGTAGTACCAGAGAGTGTTATTATCATGATCGAACTGTCGTTAGAGATTCAGAAACATTTTGAGCTTTTCAAGATTAACCCTATACCTACCAAGATGAACAACACGGCTATTGCTATAACAACCAACATTGAATATCTGCTGTGAACGACCACCGAGATGAATACTTGACATTAAATGCATTTCAGTTCAATAAATGTACTGTAGTTAAGAGCGACATATATCTATGCACTTTGTTACAAATCAGTGTTACGCGAGAATCAAGCAGCTATTCCTGTGAAATTGCCTTATCCAACACCAGAACATATCCGCAATGGACACCAAAGTAAATGAACTCACTGAACTCCAAAAGCAACTAGCAGACATCAAATTGGACACCAAATTAATTGAACTCACTGAACTCCAAAAGCAACTAGCAGACATCAAAGATCTTCCAAGGGAAATACAGTATCCAGTTCCTCATCAATCCTACATTGGCTCTTTGGCACTACTTCTGTCAGTACTAGTAATCTTGATCCTATAGGCTGGCGACTTAAAGGCAAAAAAAGAACACCACTCAACCTGGCTCCAACACCGCCAGAACCTACATAACGCCAGCGTGACTCTATAGTTTAAAAAAAACTATTTATTTCTTTATTCTATGTAAATTAATATTTTTATATATTGTTTATATTGTATAGTTCTTTGTATAATTCCTTTTGATCACCATGGTTATGTTGGATTAAGTCATAATGCTTTGATAAAACATTATCCAACAAAAACACTCGTGCTCTACGCTTTTTTCTTTGCAGCAATAAAACGAAGTATTTTTGTACACAGATCTTGTTGTTGTTCGGAAATTGAATATTACACCTTGCTATTTCTGCCGCGACCCCATACGAATTCGTAAACCATTATATTTGCGTTGATATTAATAAAACAATGACTGGTTTTTGATTTATGCTTTGCAGTCTGAAACTAAAATTTTTGACTTCTAGACTTACAGGCTTTTCAACGCAAACTTTTATTTCTTTCAATAGGTATAAACTACATACTGATGATTATAACACAGTTAAAACTTGAAAATAACATTGTTAACACATAATATAATGTCAACACAAAAAAATGTAACACATAAAAAATGATTCAACATAATTTATTAAAAATGCAAACTGCTTATATGACAAAATGCAGTAATTTCCTTTTTTGAAATGTTTACCATAAATGAAGTTATTTATACAAAAATTAACTTTTATGACTGCTTGACCAGTCTTAGTGTCTCTACTAAGGCTTAGATTTAATTTACAACAGCACATGGTGTTTCTACCTGAGCTAAGTCAATTCATACCATATTCTAATCTGAGCTCCAAGGGAAACCTTTGGTGCTCAATACATTTATTCAGTTGACAACTCAACATTTGGTGACCCCGACGGTCCTGAAATTTCAACAGGAAAAGGATCAAAAACACACACGCAAAATTTTGGGCAGATCGCCAAAATTCAACATATGCTACCAAAGTCAATCTGTAACAAGGTACAGGATAATACTTTGAATGCACTCAACAGGACAACAGACCAAAAACACAACAGGCAATATTTGGGCAGATCCCCAAATGCAATATTTGCTATCGACGTAATCCTGTAACAAGGCACAGCATTATACTTTGAATTACATTTGGGCAGATCCCCAAAATTCAACGTTTGCTATCGACGTAATCCTGTAACAAGGCATAGGATTATATTTTGATTACACACAGAAGGACGTCATCAGTCCACACAATAGGACACCAGTCCAAAAAATAAAACAGCAACGTTTCATAAACTATGGCATCGTTCCAAGAGATGGTAGCAGTCCAGTAGAAGACGGCGGAAAAAATAGAAGCGATAATTCGCAACTTCAAAAAAGACTCTCCCACAAGGAAGACCAGAGAGTACTACTTGGAGCGTTTACAACGGCTTGACGCAGCTTGGCTAGAATTTGAAAGCACTGACAACAAAATAAGGTGTCTATCAAATCTACCAGGGAAACACCATTATTTTACGGAACAGTACTTGCGTATCTCAGACGACACACTGAAGTATAAAGAACTGTTTGAGTCCGAAAGTAAAAAAGTGCCAAAACCAACACATTCCATCACACAATACACAGAGACCGAAAGCGCAAGCAGCAGTTCGCAGGGCGGGACACAACTAGACATATCACAAGCAAAGTTCTTCGCAACTACTGATGAGGTCATGGCGGAGGAAAATAAAGAAGAATCATATTGCCAGGCCAAATTAGCACTCATTGATAAATATATGCAGGATTTCTCGAGAAACAACGAGACTTTATGGCAATTAACTACCGAAGACCAAATAGATGGTTACACCTTGGCTGAATTTTACCAAATGCAAGCTGAGGTGCACAACGTCCAATGCAAGCTACAATACGAAGTAAATATTGCAGGCTTATTTTCGCCACGAAATATTAACAGGATTGAGCATTGTCAACCCCATCTGCCAAAAGTTCAGATTCCAAGATTCAGCGGCAGTTACCTACAATGGGTAGCTTTTAAAGACCTTTACACACAGCTGATCCTCAACGCATCAATGAGCGAGGTTGAGAAAATGTTTTACTTAACTACGCAGCTGGCAGATGAGCCAAAAAATCTAATAAAACATTTGCCAGTTGCAACAGTAAATTATGCAATCGCGTAGAACCTTCTGGTTAACAGATACGACAACAAACGACTCATTGTGACAACACTAGTAAACAATTTGATGTCTCATCCACATATGAAAAACGAAACGGCACAAGCGCTAAAAGCCTTACATGATGGTTTAAGCGCACAAGGGATTCCACTGGTCAAATGAGACGCCATAATGGTTCACATACTATTGAAAAAACTTGATCACTCAACTCAAACAATATTTGAACAATCACAGAATTTTATCATCAATAAATGCGCCCATAACAGATAAGGATCAACCAGAACTTACCAATCCTACAAAATACAGTTTTGGGTTGGATCGTGACAGGTAGATTACAAGAAAAAAATGACAGCAGTGTTTACCCCAGAACAACAAACAACAAAGCAACTTATTGAAAATTTCTGGCGGCTTGAATACACGAATAATACAGAACGAGCACTATCTTTAGCTGAGAAACGATGTGAGGATCATTTTGCCCAAAACGTAAAAAGAATCGAAGAAGGGAGGTTCATTGTTCGCCTTCCTTTTACAGAGAATCCATCCGTTCTAGGAAGTTCTAAGATTTCTAGCATTGAATAAACGATTAGACCGTAATCCTGAGCTTGAAACAGAATACAACAAGTTGATGCAAGAGTATGAAACTTTGGTACACATGGAAGAAATACATGAAGACGACATTCCTGAATTACATTACGTCATGCCCCACCACTGCGTGCTGAAACCCGAAAGCTCCACTACAAAATTGCGAGTAGTGTTTAACGCATCAGCAAAAACATCTAGCGGTACCTCGCTCAAAAAAGTCATACATGCTGGGCCGACAGTACAAAGTGAATTGTTTTCAGTTCTACTGCGATTTAGAATGCATAAAATTTTTTTCACTGCGGACATCGAAAAAATGTACCGGCAAATTCAAGTCAATGACACCGACCAGATGTTCCAGCTCATCATTTGGAGATACAATAAGCATCAAGACAAGTACAATCGTCTAAAAACTGTAACCTATGGAACCTCGGCTGCAGCATACTTAACAACCAAATGCCTGCAACATTGAGCTATTCAAAACGCTACAAGGTGCCCACAAGGTGCCTCAATATTACGTGACGATTTTTATATAGACGATTGCCTCAGTGGGGCTGATTCCATCAGTACAGCATTAGAATCACAACGACAACTAAGAGAAGCTGGTTTTAAACTTCGGAAATGGTGTTCAAATTATCCTCAGTTACTAAGTGGAATTGCTCCTGAAGACCAGGAGGTCAACATGGACTTTCATACTCTATTAAAACACTCGGATTAATATGGCTGCCAAAGTCTGATCAGTTATGTGGACGATCAAAGAGGCCAACGGAGAAGGGTGTGAAAAAAAGAATAGTCAGCTCAGAACTAGCCAAGATCATTGATCCACTAGGAATTTTTGGACCGGTAGTTGTACTGGCCAAAATATTTTTGCAGGAGCTGTGGAACTTAACGATTTCTTGAGATGACGAATTACCCATGAATCATCAGAACGAATGGAATAAATTTCGCACAAGCATAGAAACGTTAAACAAAACTAAGATTGATAGATTCGCACTAAAAAACGAAAAACCAGTAACAACGCGAATTCACACGTTTGTGGGCGCATCTGAACAAGCTTCTGGAACAGCAATCTATCTTCGCTCAACATATAAGGACAAAACTGTAGTAACAAGATTGATATGTTCCAAGTCCCGAGTACCACCCATTAAAAAGCAAACGTTGGCTCGCTTGGAATTATGCGCCGCGGTGCTAGGTTTAGAGGTAACAAGTAGAGTAAAAAAAGATCTTCGCCTGCAAAATGCTGCCAACATTTTTTGCTCAGATTCAAAAATTGTTCTTGCTTGGTTAAATTCATCAGCAGCATCATATCAAACATTTGTAGCAAACAGGATAGCAAAAATTCAAAGTTTAAGCGATTCAAATCAATGGCTAAACGTCAGTTCTAAAGAAAATCCAGCTGACGCAATATCCCGAGGACTAGCACCAGAAACCCTATCACAACACTCAATTTGGCTTTATGGCCCCCTATTTCTCTCGGGACAAAAGAGTGAATGGACAATGGCACATTCACAAATTACCGATATACCTTGTAGCGAAGAACGTAAGGTATCGAAGCAGGACTTAACAATATTAACGTCGCAGCAAAACTATGAAGACAGTATAAACCGGATAAACTATCGCAATTCATTCAAAACTCTTCAACACACGATCGGTTATGTGTTAAGATTTATCAGAAACTCCAAGACCATAAAGGGCAATCGTCTAACCAAAAAAGCGCTCGATGCATATTAAATGGAAAAAGCTATGAACGTTATCATCAAGATCGCCCAAGCGGCGGAAATCGGGGAAGAGTTGCAATGGCTATCACACCAAACACCTGTACATAAATCAAAGCCATTGGCTTCAATAAATCCATTCTTGGATGAGCATCAGATTATGCGAGTGGGTGGTCGCCTGGAGCAATCAACGTTACCGTTCAAAGCAAAGCATCCATCGATTTTATCACACTATCACCTCATGATAAAGTTACACGAACACACATGCACTTGCTATACGAAGAAAATCGTTGGCAGCATACATGTCACAATTCTGGATTACGAACGGAAACTAGGCCAGTGCTTTTTAAACAATTAATGGGGAATCTCCCAGCTGACAGAGTGACACCAGCGTGCCATTCATGCCGATTTGGATTCATCACAAAATCAGAAGCAAAAGACCAGACAAAGCTTATACCACAGTGTTTTGTTGTTTCGCAACTAAGGCCATTCACATGGAGGTCGTCTAATCTGTCTACAGACGCCTTCATAGGAGCACTGCGACGTTTCATCAGTAGAAGTGGCCATTGTCAGACATTATACTGCGACAATGCTACTAACTTCTAATGAGCAAACAACAAAATCACCGAATTAGAAGAATCAATATATTCTCTATCAGCGCAAGAGAAAATACACGAATATGCAGCAATCAATCAATAAACTTTAAATTCATTCCACCAAGGGCCCCCCACTTCGGTGGGCTTTGGGAAACGGCAGTCAAATCTGCCAAACATCTCTTACAGAGAAGCGTGTCTACTGCATCACTTACGTATGGGGAATTGGAAACAATAGTGGTTGAAATAGAAGCAATCTTAAATTCGCGACCATTGATTCATCAGTAATCAATTTACGATGATCTACAAACGCTTACGCCAGGTCACTTTCTAGTTGGTGATCCCTTGACATCAGCCGTGGATGTAAAAGCCCAACCTCCAAGAATACTGCTAGATGCAATATGGAAAATAAAGTCAGAAATCAAATACAAGGTCTGGAAGGGTGGACACAAAAATATCTACATGAGCTACAGCAAAGGGGCAAATGGAAGTCACCTTCTCCGAACGTTATTGAAGGCATGCTTGTTAACCTCACAGAAGATAATACTCCAGTGCTACAATGGAAATTGGGTAGAATAAGCCAGATTTACAAGGGAGATGATGGACTTATTAAGGTCTGCGACGTCAAAACAGCAAAGGGAACCTTCAAGAGGCCAATACATAATTGGCACCACTGTTCAACGATTCCCACATGGAGTATTCCGGCTATGACAATTTCACTGCGCAAAAGAGGCAACACTCATTAGAAAGCGACACTATCCAGCCAAAACGGAAGGTAGTGTCATATTCTTCACTGGGATTCTTCAGTACAATTTTTATTTCACTCCTTCTGCTACCGATAATATTAGCTTCTCTAATCAATATTACGGAATTTTCTTCCAATCCAGGATTACATTTCGACGGACTTAGGGTAGGCAAATTTGGTGACAGCTAACTGGAAGTTCATTATTTACTATGATTTCACAACAATTTGGGGTAGGGATAATGTTCTTGAAGCTGGAATAACATCAATCTCTAGGCTCTGCAAGCAATCGATATCTATTGAATCATGTGTAATGCTATCCCTGTAACTTGGGGACCTTTTGATTCCAAGGAAAAGCCGGAGAGCGGCTATTGATGTTGTGGGGAACATGACACATGCTCTATTTGGAGTCCTGGACTCAGACTATGCAACTCAGACTATGCAGAACAAATGGCTCAAACTATAGCTACCATCAAGGAAAACGAGGAGTATCTTCATCTATTACTAAGAAACCAAACTTCAGTAATAGATTCGAAAATTAACAATCTTACAAAGGTATGCTTTTCAGAGCTTAGGAAAATCATTTATCATGATTTAAATTCAAGTAGAAATGAGAATTAAAATTTACGACAAGTCCAAAAACTAATGTTTCTGGCAATTCAATTAAATACTCTTGCGTCTGATTTGCAAAAAATTGAGACAGAACTGCTCGCTGCTCTCACGCATACAAACCACGGTAATATAAGCCCACTTATCCTCACACCAAGGCAGTTAAGATCAGAGATTGCCAAAAATAAAGGACACCTTTCCATGGGTCGTGCATTATCAGTTGAAGACAAAGACTTACTAGAATTATACAAGATCATGAATATCAAGGGCACAGTAGTACAAGAGAGTGTTAGTTTCATGATCGAACTGTCGTTAGAGATTCAGAAACATTTTGAGCTTTTCAAGATTATCCCTATACCTACCAAGATGAACAACACGGCTATTGCTATAACAACAAACATTGAATATCTGGCTGTGAACGACCACCGAGATGACATTAATGCACTTCAGTTCAATAAATGTACTGTAGTTAAGAGCGACATATATCTATGCATTTTGCTACAACACTGTAATACGTAACACTGATACGCGAGAATCAAGCAGCTATTCCTGTGAAATTGCCTTATTCAATACCAGAACATCTCCGCAATGTAGTTTCGGTCGCATGCAGAATGGGCCTTCTTTTGTCGCCCTGAACACCATCAACCGTTTGTTTTATGCAACAATATATCCGTTAGAGCTAACTGCAGTCAGCGACTCTGAAACCAGACACCTACACATCGATCATTTTGATCTCCTGTCCGTGAAACCAACCTGTATCATCAAGGAAAGTACACTAACTATCTATGGGCATGAAACTAATGTCACTACTCTACATTATTCATATGCCATGATTAGCAATATTACGGCTATTTGCAAACCGTCCGAGGTTAAGGGGCTCCTCACACCAAACATCAATTTGGACACCAAATTAATTGAACTCACTGAACTCCAAAAGCAACTAGCAGACATCAAAGATCTTCCAAGGAAAAACAGTATCCGGTTCTTCATCATCCCTACATCGGCTCTTTGGCACTACTTCTGTCAGTACTAGTAATCTTGATCCTAATAGGCTGGCGACTTAAAGGCAAAAAAAGAACACCACTCAACCTGGTTCCAACACCGCCAGAACCTACATAACGCCAGCGTGACTCTATAGTTTCAAAATAACTATTTATTTCTCTATTCCATGTAAATTAATATTTTTATATATTGTTTATATTGTATAGTTCTTCGTATAATTCCACCATGGTTATGTTGGATTAAGTCATAATGCTTTGATAAAACATTATCCAACAAAAACAATCGTGTTCTACGCTTTTTTCTTTGCAGCAATAAAACGAAGTATTTTTGTACACAGATCTTGTTGTTGTTCGGAAATTGAATATTACAGCTTGCTATTTCTGCCGCGACCACATACGAATTCGTAATCCATTATATTTGCGTTGATATTAATAAAACAATGACTGGTTTTCGATTTATGCTTTACAGTCTGAAACTAAAATTTTTGACTTTTAGCCTTACAGGCTTTTCAACGCAAATTTTTATTTCTTTCAATAGGTATAAACTACATACAGATGATTATAACACAGTTAAAACTTGAAAATAACATTGTTAATACATAATATAATGTCAACACAAAAAATGTAACACACAAAAAATGATTCAACATAATTTATTAAAAATGCAAAATGCTTATATGACAAAATGCAGTAATTTCCTATTTTGAAATGTTTACCATAAATGAACTTATTTACCTTTAGAATTGCTTTACCTTGAGAAAGGTTTAATGTTACAATAAATAAAGTTATTCACCCTTAGAATTGCTTTACCTTGAGAACGGTTCAATATTACAATAAATACAGTTATTTATCTTTAGAAATGTTTACCATGAGAAATGTTTAATGTTAAAATAACTGCAAAATAATGAATTTATTATAATTGCTGAAAATGTATATTTGTTATTAATTTTAGTTAGACATAAGAAATTAAATGTATAAAAAGACGTGCAAAAATAAAGAACGTGTGACCAGTCTTAGTGTCTCTACTACGGCTTAGATTTAATTTACAACAGCACATGGTGTTTCTACCTGGGCTAAGTCAATTCATACCATATTTTAATCTGAGCTCCAAGGGAAACCTTTGGTACTCAATACATTTATTCAGTTGACAACTCAACAAACATGCAATTTTCCTCAAAATGTGTTTAGAAATAAGACCCAATATTTTTTTGTTAAAAATGAAATAAAGCCCAAATAAAATGAAATAAGCCCCAAATATTTTATGAAATAATCCCCAAATTTTTAAAAAGTGAAATAAGCCCCAAAAAAGTGAAAAAATTCCCAAAAAATATTAAAATATTTCGATTTGGGGCTTATTTCGCGTTCAAACTATTTTCTGCATAACCGACCTAATAGCATGTCTAATAGCATGTATGTCGAGTACGTCAGACATGTCTGTTGGTTTTCAAAAATTTTTGATTTTTTGATGTCTGTACACAACATATATATGTAAGTACCGAAGTATGCCGTCAGCGTTCGATAGTGTTATAGCAAAACGCAAAGTATGCCATCGTACATGTCTGCAGACAAGTATGCGAGTCTAATAGCCCTTTTACAGATATAGTGCCATCTCAGACACTTATACAACCCTGTGTTATATCTGACACATTACTATTTTAAGCAACTAAGCCCCAAATTCACAGTCATTAGTTAGCTAATAGCAATAGTTTAACTAATAATATTTCATTCACAACTTCTAGTTTAACATTAGTTAAACCATCAAACGTCAATGGTTAACTAATAGTTTGACAACAGCTGATTCGTTGGAATTTATTATTAGTATTTTTGTTTTGTGAAAAATTTTAAATATGGCATGTGAAATTGAAAACGCGGAGTCCGATATTGAAAGTGGCACTGATACTGATAATACGCGGAATATTATAGCTGAGCGTCGCCAACGTAATCTAAAAAGATTTTATGGATAGATTCCGTCTTAGCAAGTAGGTGGCGTGGCAAGTTCTTGAATGTATACGCCATTTTTTAAGAAATAATAAATCAAATGTAAACAAAAACCATATGCTATAACAGAATTGCCAGTACTGAAAGTTAATAGTTTGATAGGGTTACCATTTTATGTTCATATTAAGAGTTTTGGTTAAATAATACACTGCGAATATGAAGTATTAGTTAAACAATAGTTATCATTTTAGTTGACTAATAGCTAACTAATTACTGTAAATTTGGCCCTAAGAGTAAGAAGTAAAATGGTTAATAAAGATGCCTTCGACATTCGTTTTTCTACAATCAATCAAACCAGACCAGTGTATTGAATAATAAGACAAAATCAGGATAACTATAAAAGTAAATATAAAAGTAGCACATGGCGACCGTGGCAGGTACCATCTTGTCCAAAAAATTTAAACACAAAAGCATAAAAGATTTTTTTATAAAAAAAAAAACAAAAACAAAATAAGTATATTATATACACATGTATATATGTACATATACTTAGAAAAATATGTGAGCACAAAGAAAGTGTCTGAACAAGCAATACAAAAAAAAAATAAGCACTAGATGCAAAATCATAAATTTTTATTATTTAAAACAAATAAAACTAACTAAATACTGAAATGCTGGTGAACGTGCTATAAAATTTTATATACATACATTGCCCGACAACCGATTAGCACACTCTCTAACCTATCAGTTTAAAGGCAAATAACTCCCTACTCTGAATATGTTTCATACTCATTATTTTTTTTTTTCTTTTATTCTTCATCATTTTCACTCATTCTAAGAATAACTGTGAGCTCTGGAAGTGTACCGTTATTTTGCTATTCTTTTTTCTTTGAAGTGTGACAAAAATGCATGCATTTTTTTGGGACTGCCGATTAGCACATTTTCGCTTTCGTGTCAGTTTTTGCGTGTAAGCTGTCTTGTTTGGGTGTTTAAGTTTATTATTTATTTATTGGGACCAATTATCAATCAAATAAAGTAATAATGGGAAAAGGAAAACCGTTGGATGAGTCTGAAAAAGGCAAAATAAAGGCTTACAGGGAGTGCGGCCACTCGATTCTTCAAATATCGAAAAATATTAAACGCAGCCTTAAAGTTATTACCTCATATTTAAACAATGAGGATACCTATGGAAAAAACATGAAAGGTCGGCCCTCATCAGTAATAACAGCAACTGACAAGCGAATCATATTAAGGCACGCATCTAATTCTCATGACTCAGCCGCCAAAATAAAAGAAAAAACTGGTGTTAAAGCGTGCGTTCGGACTGTGCAAAGAGTTATTTCGAATGCTAAACATATAAAGCGTCTAAAATTAAAAAAAAAAACACCTTTAAACCAACTTCGAAAGATGCAACGTCTCGATTTCTGTCGATCGAATATGACCTGGACCAAGGAGTGGGAGCGTGTAGTCTTTTCGGATGAAAAAAAGTTCAATTTGGAGGGTCCTGATGGCTATGCCTACTACTTCCATGATCTCAGAAAGGAAGAACATACTTTAGATCGATTGCACAGCCGTGCGGGTGGTGTCATGGTGTGGGGAGCTATTACTTACTTTGGCACTATAGAACTGCAGTTTCTAACCAGCCGTATGAATGCGTACAAAGGTGTACTGAATACGGCTTTTCCTGCAATCAAGGATATTTTTGGACCCTTGAAATGGAAGTTCCAGCAGGACAACGCACCTATCCACACAGCCGGTATTGTAAAGTCCTGGATTAAGGGTCAAAACGTAGAATTGCTAACTTGGCCGCCATACTCGCCCGACCTAAACATTATAGATGGGGATGGCTGGCACGGAAGGTGTACGAGTCCGGCAGGCAATATTCAACTGAAGCAGAACTCATTGAAGGAATAAAAAGGTCCTGGCAGGCTATTTCACACAATTATGTAAAAAAATTATATGACTCCTTACCCATGCGGATGTACGAAGTCATACTTAACCGTGGAGGCTCAACAGATTATTAATTTTTTTACAAATAAGATCTAAAATATTGAAATTAATATTAAAAAATAATTTGAATGAAGTTTGAACCCATTTTCTTTTGCTATTTTAAGTTTTCAAGTGACTGTGCTAATCAAAAGTCGCAAAAATAAAAGTGAATTTTGTATGTTAAGTTTGTTTAAATTAATTTGAAATGTTATTAATAAAGTTAATATCCTATCTACAATTTACTTTCGTGTGAAATTTTATATTCTTTTAATTGGAAAAAAAAAATTAATCTTAAAAGCTTTATTCGTTTTCCTGATATTAAGCTCCTAAGACGGGGAGCATAGGGTGTGCTAATCGGTTGTCGGGCAGTGTATGTATGTAGTGAATAAATAACAAGTTAATATGTGGCGAAAAAGCAATTAAATAGAGTGATCTTAGCTGTACCTTATAAAAATGGAAAAGTGTGGGGCCGAGAACAAAAATTAAAATCAAAAAACAACAAATTGAAATATTTTACATACTCGTACAGTCTCGCATATAACTATTGGCACAGCAAGCTTTCTTGACTGTATACCAACATCACAGCAATTGGAAAATTTTTACAATTAAAAAGTGGAAAAGAAAATAAGATCTACTTACAAAATAAATAAAAAAAAAAAAAATAATATTAAATAATTACTATAATATCTTGTGCGTACAATATATGTATGTATGTTGTAGACGAAAAAGTTAGTTAACACGATTAACTACGACAACCATTAAAATACCTACATTTTTATTATACATACATACAGCATAATAAACAAAACATGAAAAAAACACACATACATACATAAATATTGAATCATCATATTAAATAAAGTTAAAACATTTGAAAAAAAAGAAGAGAAAATAAAAAACCAAAAAAAAAACAGTTTGGGGTACCAAAATTGAAAATTCTTTTAAAAACATAATAACCCGTTAGTCTGAAAAAAAAATACAAACCCGAAAATGTAAAGTGGAAAAAAAAAACAGATACAGAAAAAAAACACATAGCAACAAGATTAAAAGCGGAAAAATTTGACTGAAAAGAAAAATGAAAAAAAGAACGAAATGAAAATTAGCACTGACTGAAACAAAATGAAGATGGAACAAAAAGAATACATACAAGAATACAGTACATATGAAAGAAATAAATTATAAAAATCATAAAGTACCTATGTATGTATGTATATAAAAACAAACATTCACATATGTATGTACATATGTATGTACATAAATGAAATTGACATACATACATATATGTATATAGGAAAAAATCTATATAACAAAATAAGACATACATATGTATATACATATCTATATATGGCAACTGAAAAAAAAAACAGAATAAAAACGGGAAAAAGAATAAAACCAAAACTACAAAAAAATATTAACGCAATGAATCTTAAACAAAACAGAAAATAAGAAATGCAAAAAGAAACAGTGATGGAAAGATACATACATATGTACATATGTACATAAACTAAACAAACTAACAAGAAAACTGAATTCGAAGAAAACAAAAATACAAAAAAAAAAAATACATAACAAACTACATATGTACATAGCCAACTGGTATTAATATGTACATACTTACATACATATGTATATCTATACGACAACATCAAAAATAAATAAATAAGAAGCAATATAAAATGACAACAGAGATACATATGTACATATATACACAGCCGAAAATAACATATATATGTATGTATATCATCAAACATAACAACATCAATAACCAACAATGCAAGCAAAGAAACAAATCAACAACAACAGCAGATCATCATGAAAATCAACAACAAAAACAACAATGCCACAAGTTTTAAAACAGGGATTTCCATTTCTTTGCACAATTGTGTACACCACTACTAACACATATTTTTATACTCTTCAATTCAGTCGTCGATGTGACTTCGACAAGTGTACATGTCTAGCGGATGCTATATTATTTTGTTTCAGCTTACACTCAAAAAATATTGTGTATACCACTACTAATACATATTTTTTTTTTCAGTTTAAAAGAAAAAGCTTTATGATGGCACTTAAAAAATATTGTGCGGTCAAAAACGCTTTTGGTAACATACAATGCCTTATATGCTATGCAACATTTAAGAAAGAAATAATATACATAAATAATTTAAATGATAAGGAAAGAAAAGACCTGTTTGATAAAAATAAAACAATTTTTTTAGAAAAATTGAAAATATGGTTATTAGAAGAGGAAATTTATGAACCAAAATCAGTTCCCAAATTGAAAAAGGAGATTTCAAGTTTAGTAATATTAGAAATTGTTAAGAAAGGAATACCATTGTGGGATGGTGTTTTTATCAAGCAATTGCTGAAAAAAATTTGGGAAAGGCTTAATTATAATACTAAATTTATAGAGTCTCTTCCCCTGTCCAGTCAAACTGTAGGCCGTCGTACTGTTCAATTAGGAACATGTGTAGAATCTGCAATTAGGGAAAAAGTAATTAACTGCGAATTTTTTTCAATTTGTTTAGACGAAAGCACTGACATAAATGATCTGTGTGAACTTGTAATTTGTATTCGATGCGTAGACAGCGAATACAATATTTTTGAGTCAATGTTTACTTTAGAAACATTTTATGGAAATGTAACTGGTACGTTGTTGTATGATGTTGTCACAGAAAAGCTTCTTTCCATTGTAGACATAAACAAGTTCGGTGGAGTCTGCACAGATGGAGCCAATGTAATGTTGGGCAAATATAATGGGCTTATAGGCCAATTAAAAAAACACGAATTTGCAGTTCATAATTTTCACTGCATAATTCACCAGACCGCTCTTGCATCGAAATTCATAAATGATACCCCAGCTATGAAGACAGCAGAGCTTATAATAAATAAAATTCGAGGCGGACATCAAGCGCTTACCCACCGAAAATTTGTAACCTTTTTAAAAAACAAAAATGCTGTGAATTGTGACCTGAAAATGTTTACAGAAGTTCGGTGGCTAAGTCGCGGTGATTGCCTGAATAGACTTTATGATTTAAGAGAAGAAGTTCTTCAGTTCCTAGAAACTGAGAAAATACAAAAAGTTTTAGTACAGTGTTTAAAAGACAATAATTTTATTTTAGACTTAGCTTTTTTGGCAGATACAAGTATGTTAAATGAACTTAATTTGGAATTGCAAGGAAAGGAACGCAATATATGCGACTTGTCAAAAATCATTCAGAATTTTAAAACAAAACTTTTTCTAATTTTTTCCCAAATTAAAACTGGTGATTTTTCCAATTTTCCAAAAACTTCACTTGTTTATAGAAATCTCGAAATCGACAAAAGATATGAATATGCCGAAATATTTGAAACACTTTTCAATAATTTTCAAGACAGGTTTCAAGATTTTGTAATTTTACAACCGCTATTAGATCTTTTCGAAAACCCTTTTCGTTGCGATGTAAGCAACTACGAATTTGATATTCAATCAGAACTAATCATTCTATGAAGCGAAGTAAATGCTCCAGACGAAAATAATATTGTAGAGTTCTGGAAAGATTTGGATGGCGAGTTCTATCCTGAACTAAAAAAAAATTCATTTAAGTGCCTCTCTTTATTCGGCACTACTTACCTATGTGAACAAATATTTTCGGATTTAAAATTTATTTGTTCCAAGCAACGTAATAAATTAAGTTCATCCCATTTGAAAAGCGTTCTACTATTACGAAACTGCCATAAAAGTATAAATTTAGAAGATTTTATTTTATAAGTTGTATAACACAAGGGAACAAAATTAAACATTTTTTGTGTTGATAGAAAATTTGTAGCAGTTCTTTACCAATTCAATGTCGCTGATTTTAAAACTACACTTTTTTTCTATCAGCTGTGATTTGAGTGCAATATTTATTTTTTATGAATTTTTAAAACATAAAATTCTTTAATATTTTTACAATTGTTTGATAAGATATTTGAAACTTATTTAGAGTCAAAAAGCTTCCGAATAAAAAGAAGTGCAGTTTTAAAATCAGCGACATTGAATTGGTAAAGAATTGCTAAAAATTTTTTATCAACGCAAAAAAATTTTAATTTTGTACCTTTGTGTCATACAACTTATAAAATATATTACTAACATTTTATTTCGGCTGTAAATGAATGTATTCTCTCAATTTTTTTACTCTCTGGTACTCACTACTACACAACCAAAAAATTTTTGGAAATCCCTGTTTTAAAACATCATTAGGGGATGATCGGCACGAAAGAAACAAATCAACAATAACAGCAATAGCAGACAAGATAAGTATGTATGTATATACTGCAGCGATAGGCAACCTATACTATTACATTTTGCTACTGTGTGAGTTATATTTATTCTCCCTCTCACAATAAAACGGTACTGCCACCATAGCTGCCAGATTTTTTGAGGTAATATCGTCATATTTTTCCGCAAAAATCGTCATTATCGTCAATATAGCTTATTGAAATCGTCATAAAAACGTCACATGAAAAAAAACGTTTTTTTTTCAACAAAACATATTTTATTAGAGGCAAAACATAACAAAACTCTTAAATAAACAAATCTGATTAATAAAACAGCATTCTTTCGAATACAGAGATCAGATACTTCACTTATGCATTTTAAATTTCATTTTTGAAAACACATTTTCTAAAAATGTATAAAAACTAAAATAAAATTAATACAATAAAAATATGTATAATTGTTAAAGAAAATAGACTTGTATACATAAACATACATGTACATGTATAATATATTTTACAAATGCATATATATTGCAATTAAACATATTGGTTAATTCAGGTACAACTGTTAAATCATAGGAGCTTTAAATAATCTATTGTAATTAATATTGCTTCCAAATACAACTTTTTCAATGAATTTCTTACTTTAGTCTTATTTAAGTTTACCTGACTAAGTTTTATTTCCACATTTGCTGGGGATAGTGGTAAAACTAGGTTTTTTGTAATAAATTTAGTCAAAACCGGAAACTAAAGACTAGAATCCCTCGTTTGCATCTCTGATATATTTTTCCAAAAATCCAATAGTTATATGTTTTTATCAGTGCATTAATTTTAATTGTCTGAACTCAGTTTCTAGCTCTTGGCTTTCACTTTCTTCAACAAAATAGGAAAATTCTGTTATAATTTCAGAAAACCAACTTTTTTCTACATTATTAATATTAAATGGATTACTTTGGCCAAGAGCTTTATGTATTTATTTTCAAAATCAAATCTGGATAATATCTGATCACAAAGTTTTATATAAAAATTAACACAATTATTATTTTTCTTTTGCACTTATTTGTGCTTCTTCAAACTCATCTCTGGCGAATATTGCTAAATAAATGTCTTCAAAATTTAATAAATTGTTTTTGTTTTTATAATCAACTAGCTGAGCGCCCGGCTTCGGACGGAAGATATTTACTTTTATAAATTTCGATTAACCTAATCAAAGCACATCACGACTTTTACGAAAAGTCATAACTCACGAACGCATCGAGCGATTTCGATAAACCATCTACACGACCATACGAACAAACCCTAAAAATTTAATCCAATGTTTGACCGTTCGTGAGTTATATAGTCACAACACACTTGCAACAATTTTTTATATATATAGATTAAATAAAAGTTTACCTTAAAACTGTAAACTAGCTTTTTAAAAAGTTGCTCATTAAAATTTTCAGCAGTTCAGTTTCTTCAATAGTACAAATAAATGTTGCAAACTTGAATTATATATAATCGTCAAAATTAGGGTATAAATCGTCCCATCGTCACTATGCCATTTTTAGCACCCTAAATCGTCAAAATGACGATAAATCGTCAAATCTGGCAGCTATGACTGCCACTGGCAATGTGTGATGCCCATATAAAAATGTGGGTAAATGATGAAACAGAACACGTCCGCAACTTGAAGCAAAAACGACTCTCAGAGAAAAAATGCCCAGAATTGAATCGTCGGCTTCAACTTCATTCACATTTCCAATTTTTATCCACAAGTCTTGTTTTTGTACATTGATTACTGCAAATTATATATGAAATCATGTTTATGCACTTCTGCAATCAATTTTTCGACAATATTACTCATATTATTTACAAATTTAGAAAATTATAATTATATTGCTCTTTCAAATGTTTTTTTGATTTTCTTTTGTTCTTATTTTTCTTTGGTTTTGTTTACAAATTGTATGAAATATAATAAAAGTGTGGTAGCATTGTTGAGAGAATTTTACTCTGAGAGTGAGAGCATAAGCAAAGTCGCTGGCAAAATAAAATAGATTCTATCTCACGACTGCTTTCAGCCGCGTCTTTTATATGCCAAATTGTATGAAGAAAAACGTCAAGCCCCAGTTCTGTTTCATCATTAAGTTTGGTTTTTTCTGGATTAAGAATGTCTATAAACATTTCGTTAGTGCAAAGTTCTTAGATTTCTATTTTTGTTACTTTTTTGTTGTTGCTACGTCTCTCGCTAAACCTTGCCATCGTTTATGCGAATTTTTGAAAGAGCAATAATTTCCTTAAATGTTTTGGTACTGAAAATCATAAGGGATATTCCACTGTCTTCTCTTCACGCTCGTCGCACTGAGCAAATCAGTGCATTTATCTTTTCAAATATTAAGAAAAGATTGCTAAATTGCAAATTTTGAATATTTTTATTTTGAATATGTCGCAGTAAAGAAAATGTTGATTCACATATATAGGTCGACCCAAACATAGAATATAGTTTTAAAATTTTATTTTTTAATGTTGGGTATGTATCTGTTGAAATATTTTTAAAGAAAATAAAAAGTTCATTGCATATTGTTCATCACACATCTTTTATTATTTTACCTACAAAAAAAAGTTGGGAAAAATTTTTTTTTCTGGCAACGTTGAGATTGTTAAAGAATGCGATACACACAACCTGTCTGTTTGAATGCTCAATAAACGAATAGCATGTCAAATGCTTAAGTAACTTACTGAAGACTTTTAGGTGGCTATATTGTACTTATTGAGCTTAAAAACTTTCAACACTTGGGTGCAAACATTTGTACTTTTGCAAAAACTATTTTCGTTTTTATTTCTTTAAAATTTAATATTTTTTACGAAATCTCATTTAATTTGTAAACGTTATAAATATATTACCATAAGCAAGTAAATCCATGTTTATCTTTTATTAATTTATAAAGTAAACGAAAACTAAAATAAAAAAGTACTAAAAAAAGCAACAGTGTTTGCATCTTTTAATTGTAAACAATTATATGTATCTATTATGTATATTGGAAAATTTTTATAATTGTGTTGCAAAAATGGATAAAAAATTAAAATTTCTGAACGCAGTGAAATTAATGAAGTGTGCATTTGATTTGATTTGACGCATAAACAAATACAAATCAATAAGGAACAAAACACTGAAGTTAAAATCAACGATAACATTTATAATAAGGTGCAGAAAAGCGGGTATTATACCAAAATTTATCGCAAACTCCACCAAGAACATCTATAACATTTTTCACGAACACATAGACTTTTCAATTAGTCGTATTTTAAATAAATATATGTATAATTTCCACAATGAAATTCTTAATCTACTTCTCAAGCATAAAAATCAAAACACAACCAAATTAAATTAAAAGTAAAAATACCTTGCTACCAACTGGCGAAACATATAGGACAAGTTCTTAAACACATAATATCTGACAAATACAACATTAACGCCCGCTTTCACGATGTTCGATTAAAAAATAATCAACACTTTAACCGAAAGTCTGGCTAAATTGTATTACACAATATATGATTAACTCTTAACTGACAGAATTTAACAGAAAAGTTGATGTTAAATTTAACTGAAAGAAATTTGCCGGTTAGCACTCTAATCGGAGGAAAATAAAACAAAATGTATATATGTATGTAGATACAAATCGATATTTATATGTTTGTAATATTTTTAAATTAAAAATTTCTATTCACAAAAAAAAGAAAGAAACTGCAATAAGTTTAGCTAAAATCTGGGCATCTGATAATTTCGTAAAACGCAACATGGCACATCGAGACTGTATGGGTTCGATGGTTTTTTCACTTGTATTACAAGCTAATGCAAAACGTGTGGTCAAACTATAAATTTTCATAATACACCTCAGTGCTTGCTGTGCACCCTCAGTCATACTGTCAGCTTCATCTACTACAACGTTGTTATGATGTCCACGGGAGAGAGTGACTTTTTGTTAAGCAAACATTTTAATTTTATCCCACACTACGTCCAAACCACGTTCATTTGAAGCATTTAATTCCAATACTACTTCCTTATAGCTGTCACCAAGTAATATTCTAGTACCAAGTAATATTCAATGAATAATCGTTGGTTTGCTCACACCAGTTGGACCCTATACCATACCAAAAAAAAAAAAATCAGCTTTTGCTTATTTTTTATTCATCATTTTACTTACCGCTATAATAATGTTAGGAGCGTAGCAAGTTCGGACAAACTAGCTACAGTATCTCCATTGCCAACAATTTCATCAAATTTTGCCGGTCGGTATTTTTAAATCATAGATAAAAGTATTGGACGTTAAATACGATTATGTACATATATTTACATCATCTTACCATGGCAAATTCCGTCTCTTGATTTATTTCCTATCCTCTGGACACATCCAAACTAGATTCCTTCAAATATGTATGTCCCAAATACGTCGTCGCCGGAGAACATACTACAAACAAACAATTTATATACATGTACATATGTATTTATGTACAAATAACAATATTTTAATTATTACTTACCTGAATTTTACTATTATTACAAAGTTTTGTTTCTCAAATTTGCAAGAACTGTCTTTTTAATTCATTTTTTATGTAAACAAACCGATAGTATTGCCACATTTTTATTAAATTCTTTTGTTACTTAACCGAAAGATGGTGAAACGAAAATACGTAACCGTTGATTAAATAGTGCCCGTTAGCCTAACCAGCAATTAGTTAATTTTTTGTTAACAGACATTTTACCGAACATTGTGAAATCAGGCGTAAGAACTCCTCATATTTGAAAAATCAATTAAAAGATCTAGAAATCAATGAAAGTGAAATCTTTTTATCATTCGATGTAGTTTCTCTGTTCACTAATATACCACTAGACGTTGCCATCAGAACGATAATGGGTATCGTGTTCAGACATACGCATTTATTGCGATTATCGCAATATTTGCCATTATTGAGCTCAATATTCCATACAAAATTGCAATTAAGTTATTGCTCAATATTTACAAAATTGCTATAAATATTGAGTAAAACTCGAAATGCAACACTATTCGAAAGTATGTTCAGTGGTGGAAATTATCTACAATTTATCTACAATGACAAACGCCAAAAAAATAAACAAAGCATTAAAAAATGGCGAGTCAAGTTGAAGGTAGGTTTAATAAAATTTAATTTATAACAAAAATCAAATTAATTTTGATAAATAAAACTAAAAAATTTCCTTTTTAAATGAAATTATAGGTTTAAAAATAAAGAAGAGAATGGGCTGGAATGAGGCCAGTGAGGCAGCCCTTCCGGATATGTGGCCAAGCAAATTGGGTGGGCTTCGTGGACACCGGAAAAATGGCCACATCTACGCAGAGATGGCCGATGAGCTCAGTCAGCTGGGATACACTTGCAGCTCACGAGACATCCAAGTAAAATTGCAAAACTTTACGCAGCGGTACAGGTATTTACATACATAACTATGTTTGTACATTTATACGTTGTGGTGTTACTGTTTTGCCGCTGCTAAAAATATGTATGTTTTAAAAAGAATAAACACTGGCACCAAGTATGAAATATGGTGTTAAATGCACCATAAATCATGCAATACAAACAGCAAAACAGTAACTATCTGAAAATGTGTAAAAACTATATTTAAAATTGAAATTTTTACAGAAAAGAAAAGGCGGCAATGGGAGCATCAGGTGGATCACCCTCCACATGGTCTCACTATGAAGCTGTCCATAAAGCCATTGGAGGCTTCAAATCAAATCTTTTTTTAGAAGTGTCACTTGATAGCATTGACGGTATGTTTTGTATATTACAGTAGACGCTTTTTTAAATAAAAAGCAACACAAAAGTGCATGTTCGTTTAGAAAATACACAAGAAAAAACACTTCTGCATAGATTTTTTATTTGTATTTATTGAAAGCGAACACAAAACATACCATTTTATTAAAATTCATCACAGTTTAATAAATAATCAGTTATGTTTGTTTGTTGTTTTTTTTTCTTTATTAAATTTGTCATAACAATATTGTTTATGCAGATGTTTCCAATACACCAATGCCACCAACAACATCATCGGCTACATCATCATCCCCATTATCGCCACTGTCACCTGGACCAAGTACGTCGGAACCTGCAAAAAAAGAGGAAGTTCGATTTTAGGGAAACCGTGTTGCAGCAGTTTGATACGATGTCAATGGAAGTGTCAGAACGTTTGCGCAAAAGTGAAGAAAATGAAAATAAATTAATAGAAATAGAAATGAAGAAGGTAGAAATTCTCGACGTAATAGCAGATGATAACAAGAAATTAAATGAGGCCATAATTTCATTTTTAAGAAATAATTAAAGAATTAAAGAAATATTAATTAAAGAAATATTAAAATGTATTATTATAATATTAAAATGTATTGTAGTTTTTTAAGAAATGGAAAAAAAATATAAGAATAATTTCATGAAATATGAAATAATTATGTATGTGTGTATGTAAATTATTCGTTGGTAGATACTAAAATAAGAACACAAATTTTCTCTTATAACTTCAGCGGTCGGTTAGTTATCACCAATAGCATCATTATATGTTGGACTTTCTCTGTGTGTTTCCAAATCGTGCACATTTTCAAGCCACAGTTGATTAATTTGGTCATTTCTTTCGTTTAAGAAATTGTGCAAAACACAGCAAGCCCGAACAATCACTGGCGCGTTACCTACTCGATTATCGATTCCTTTGCCAATACGGCGAAAACATCCTTTTAGATGGCCAAATGCGTTCTCTACCACACTTCTACACTTCGATAATCGGTAGTTAAATAGCTTTTGTGCAGGTGACAAGTTCATTGAAAATGCGTATGGTT
The DNA here is from genome assembly GCA_947311025.1 of Lypha dubia. Lineage (NCBI taxonomy): Eukaryota > Metazoa > Arthropoda > Insecta > Diptera > Tachinidae > Lypha > Lypha dubia. The sequence continues at coordinate 44,406,766 of OX371263.1, read as the reverse complement.
TCATTAAAGTGGTTGAGAATCTAAATGCGGAGTTTCCCAAAATGCAAACTGGCATCTGAATGCTACCAATTTTCTTTTTGCTATCTTTCAGGATTTCGCTGTTATCCAATACCTTCTTTAATCGGGATGAATTAAAAATTTGAGATTTATTTCATCGTCCAGGAGCTCCAATGTTTATATATAAAAAACGGTATCTGTATACAAGTACATATATGTATATATAATCTATAAAGTATGTATTTAACAAACAGAAATTAATATATTTTGTACCTGTAATCCACAAGAGCCAAAAGTACCATAGAATACCATCCCTTATAATTGTAGTAGTCGGTGGCATCCTTTTGACTTGGTTTAACTTCAATATGGCAACCGTCTGAAATTTAAATTGGTATTGTTTCTGTCGTTTGGGGATTGTTTTACATATGTACGTAAACAAGATGTACTTACCTATGGCCCCTAGACATTGAGGAAAACCCAGCCTTTGAAATCCATCAACACATTCGTCTACAAGTTCTTGCGTCGGAGGCAATTTCTTTATATAATGTGTAGACAACGCCTCCCATACTTCCTCACAAAATTCAATTGTGCAAAATTGTGCACACAGTTGATTTTCCAACACCAAATAGCTCCGAAACCACTCTCTACTCCCCAGATGAACTGAGTGTAAATAAAGCGATAGCTACGCGCTTTTGTAGCGTTATTGCTTTTCGCCACTTTGTGTCTACTTTATTTAAGTTACGTAACAAACCACAGAGGACGTCAAAACTAGTACGGGTCATTCGAAAATAAGTTTTAAAAACTGGTCATCACTGGAATTACAATTGAATTCCCAAAATGTAGATTGGCGATTCTGTAAATTGAAAATGTAATAATTTATTTAAACAAAACTGTTCATATTTCACATACCAATTTCCATAGAGCCCTTTGATTTGGATTTTCCGCTAACATACCCAGAAGCAAATGCTGTTGCTTCCTTAAACTTTGTACAATTTCCAAATTTCTCTTTCTTCGCTTAATAAGTAAAGCCAATTTCGAATCAAAAGTCGATCGTACTATCCGCATCATCTCGGCGTTTCTATTAATATATATTAATATTAATTTCGTTTTAAAAGAAGATTTTCTTTCCATTTTTGTAAACATGCTGAAAAAAATTTCACGATTAAAATAAAAAAAATTTTTTTTCCCAGCTGTCATATATTATTGAGTCAGCTGTTTTCTGTATGTGTGAACACTAAAATAATATTGTCAATTAACTAAATATTGACTCAATAAATTTTGTATGTCTGAACATGGTATAATAAATGGGACATTATTAAGAATTTCACGAAAATAGCTAAAACAATGTTTCTAAAGATGTTAAGATTCTGTCTTATAGACAACAATTACTTTGCATTTGATAAAACTGTTTTCAACCAAATATTTGGCATGACAATGGGTAGTCCACTTTCACCCACGATAGCTGATATTGTATTAGATGACCTTCTTGACGCATCTCTTGCTGAATTACAACAAAAAAATATCAACATCAAATACATAGTCAAATATGTAGATGATATCTTGGCAGTTATAAACCATAATGACAAGAATACAATTCTCAACGTTTTCAACAAATATCACCCAAAAATTCAATTTACCACTGAAGTAGAAAATAATAGTTGTATAAACTATCTAGACACAACCCTGCACAGGGAAAAAGGCAAGATCTTCCTAGATTGGTATTCGAAAGAAATTTCATCGGGCAGAATAATTAATTTCAATGCAACGCAGCCTAAAAGTCAAATTATAAATACCGCCAAAAGTCTTATTTTCAGAGTTCTCAACATAAGTGATACACAATTTCACACAAAAAACATACAAAAAATTATAACAATACTCAAAAACAACAGCTTCCCTACCAAATTAGTAAATTCCTTATTAAATGAAGTTAAAATAAAATAAAAAAAAACACTAACCTAAGAACACATATCGAAGGAAATAAAAACACAACAAAATATTACAGTGTATCATTTATTCCTGGTTTGACGGACAAAAAAGAAATAAAAACAGCTGTTAAAACAAATAACATAAAATTTGCATACAAATCAAACACAACAATAAACAAACTTTTTACACGAGTAAAAGCGCAAACTGATAAACAACAACAATGTAACGTAGTTTACGAACTACAATGTAAGGGAAACAACGAAGAACAATGCAAGCTTATATATATTGGCACAACTAAAAGAAATTTAGAGAACAGAATGGCAGAACATAGAAGTGATATTGAAAAACAAAAAACATCAACAGCTTTGTCAACACATATCATCAACAACAAACATACAGTTGATTTTGATAATGTGAGAATTTTAGACAGAGAAAATATAGAGAGAAAAAGATATACAATCGAAAGCTTGCGCATACAAAAGAACATAGAGAGAACGATGAACATAAAAGAGGACACCAATAATATCAGCGCTAGTTATATTGTTGCAATCAAATAACAGCACCAACTGTGTTTTTACAGTATATTTACATATATTTTTATTTATTAATTTTTCAAAAACATTTCGGCATTCAAAAATGTCAAAAACAACTTTATATTGCAATCCTTTTTAATTGAACATTTGTATTATTGTAAGTAAATAATGTACAGTGAAAAAACTTTTCAAAATATAATATAATGTTTTTTACAAAAATTTTAAATAGACGAAACCCCTGAAGAAGTCAACAAACAATTGACGAAACGTTGGGTAAAAAATGTAATAAAGCTGTTTTATTAACATTAATTACGTTAGGCCTTATTAGCATAAAGAAGATAAATATCATTAACAACAATAAAAAAATACAACCAAATTTGTAATAAATTTACAAAAACTCTTTATTTTAGAAAAATATATACATATATATATATATATATAAATAATTAAATGAAAAAATACAAAAAAAAAGTTTTTTTGAAACAAATAACATAAACAAATGGAAAGGATTTAAAACATATACTTTTAAAGAACAAACAAACAAAAATATCTCTTTTAATAAAATTTTCATATTCATATTAAAGGTAATTTAATTAATAAACAAAAAAATATATAATAAAGGAAAAATTTCATTGTCCAAACATCCAGTATAATAAAATAAAAAGCAAGAAAAGATATGTAAGTATATGACCAGAAAAATAGTGAAGCATACAAGACTGATCACCTTGTTTGATTCAATATTTTTCTCAAAAAAAAAGGGAGGTACGTAGGTACGGCCAATACCTATTATGCCAAACTTCCAGGTCCTTATACGTATAGCATATTACTTTGTTTATAGCTTTTTAAAGAAATAAATAAATGGAAATATTACATTATTTTTGAAAATCAATTTAAAATACATAATTAGTATATTAAAATATTATTAATAGTTAAGTTAAACTAATTACATTAGTTGATGAAAAAAGGGAGGTATAGTGCCATCTCAGATACTTATACAACCCTGTGTTATATCTGACACATTACTATTTTAAGCAACTAAGAAGTAAAATGGTTAATACAGAAGAATGTCGAAGGCATTCGTTTTTCTATAATCAATCCAACCAGACCAGTGTATGCAATAATAAGACAAAATCAGGATAATTATAAAAGTAAATATAATAGTTGCACACAGAATTAAGAAACTGATGTTGATTTAATTTTTTTGTAATTCTATGCCTCAAAATTCTCTACTGCTGTAGACTCCAAGAAAACTTGGCAAACGATCCGTGAAATCGGAAGTGGGAAAAGCAATAACCAAGAATTTAGTGTTGTGGACGCAAATATATTAAATGACCAATTTTTAAACACCCCTAATGTTCAACCAAATCCTGATTACTACCACTTTACCAATGATATTTTAAACAACAACTTTAATTTTGTAAACGTCAATCAATGTGATGTGTTATACAACCTGCTATCGATCAAATCTAATGCAGTTGGTGTTGATGGATTAGACCCTGGGTTTTTAAAAATACTTATTCCCAAACTTCTTCCTTTAATAACATTGTTCTTCAATAAAGTTTTCACTACCAACTATCCGAAAATTTGGAAAGTTGCTAAGATTATTCCCATTCCGAAATCGAATTCCGACCACAGACCCATTGCAATATTGCCATTTTTATCGAAAGTCTTTGAAAGATTAATTCACAACCAAGTTACGCAAAAACCATGTATAACGGCTCTCTTAGATGTCGCTGAGGATATTAGACAACAGGTAGACTGTGGTAACGTGTCATTTTTAGTGCTCTTGGATCATTCTCGTGCATTCGACACGGTTGACCATGAAATGCTGTGCCTTAAACTTAGACATATGTTTAGTTTTTCATCAACTGCCGTAGATCTTATACATTCATATCTAATTGATAGACACCAATACGTTGAAACTCCTACCTCAGTTTCTAGCTCTTTGCCCTTAAGTCGAGGTGTACCACAAGGTTCGATAATAGGCCCTCTTTTATTTTCGTTATATGTGAATGGTTTTAAAAAAAATCTTGAACACTGTAAGCTTAGGCTGTATGCAGATGATGTTCAGCTTTATATAAGTTGAAGAAGCACTGCGGTTGATGAATGTGTTAGGAGTTTAAATCAGGAGTTAGGTATTGTTTACGAATGGGCCACCGCTAATGGGCTTGTAATTAATCCTAATAAGTCCAAGTGTTTGGTTATTAAAAAGAAGTTATTAAAACTTGAAAACAATCCCATTGTATTTCTAAATAACCAGTCTATAGATGTTGTAGACTCTGCCAAAAATCTTGGCATTTATTTTAATAACACACTTACTTGGTCTAATCACATAAACTTTTTATGCGGTCGAACTTTCTCAATGTTAAGGAATCTTTGGCAAACCCAATATTGTACTCCTATTAAAATTAGAATACTTCATCCAACATCTTAGTTAATACCAATGTTATTGTATGGCTGTGAGCTATATGCCAGCTGCGATGGGGAAAGCAAACGAAAACTTAATGTGGCATTCAATAACATTACTCGGTATGTATTTGGTCTAAGAAGATACGACCATATATCCCACTTTGCGTACTTTATTGATTTTACACAAAATTATATATAAACAGCTGCCAGTACATCTCCATGAGCGTTTAAGCTTTTCAACACTTAATAGAGGTAAAAGAATTCTTTCATTTGGTCATCGCACACTGATTTCGAAGTACCATTTTTTCATTCATGCTGTCAGTCTCTGGAACGGAATCCCCTTTAGATTAAAATCTATTAGTAACGCACGTCAGTTCAAGAAGTGTATTTTTTGTTATTTTACGCGATGAATATACATACACATGTTTGTGTTATATAAATTCCAATTGTATAGCAATGTTTTGTTTTCACTTTGCTGGTTAAACATTTTTTATCATTTTAATTTAATTAACTTCTGTTAACTATTCGAAATCAGACTTAATTGAAATTCGGGTATTAATTTAATTTATATATTATCATAATTTGCCACACATAATATACTTAATCTAACAAAAATTTATATAATATAATTATTATTTTTTGTAATTTATTGTTTTTACATATGCTTAGTTCCATGCTGCAATATAAGACATAAGTCTTGTGTATGGGACATCGAAATAAATAAATAAATAAAATAAAAAAATAATTCATTTTGAATACGAATATGAATTCAATTTGAATTCAATATATTTTAAACAAAAACATTTATGGTTTGACTAACAAGTTGGCGATAAACTGGACAGCTAAATTGTTGTTCGTTGTTTGTTTGCTCTTGTAATTTTACAGAACACTGTGCACATACTCTCATATGGTTACAATGTAAGAAAAGAATATTGGGTTCTTCCAGAAGACAAACTATGCACAGCTTTATTAGATTATTTGATTTCTCCTTCGGCGTTATAAATTCCTCTTTATCTATCTCTTCCTCCAAGTACGAAATACGTTCAAACAGGTCATCATACGGTACCATGTCAACACATATATATATTGCGTGCCGGGAAAACCATTCTCTTTAGAAATTCCGTTGATGTTATCATTCCCCTTTTCTCACCTTTATCTGCATTCGTTTTTTTTCGCTTAGGTTTGCCAAAAGAACCACCACTTTTGGCAAACTGCTCAAAATCGCGACTTTTTATAAACTCTTCATTTTGCAAAACTTGTACAAATTTAAAAAGTTTGATTGCTTTGGGTTAATTCTTCCCAAAACTCCATTATACGCCTCTAACGCCGAAGTCGTCCATATGAATGTATCGGACACTGACATTCCTTTGGGACAAATGCATGACGGAAAATAATTGAAACAAATTTTCATATTTTAAATTCGATTCAGTTTCAACTCTTGCAGTGTACAGACGCTTTTTTATAATCGTCGCAACTGAATATTAAAAAATATTGAAAGAAAATTCACAAAAAATACAAAAACAAAACTTAAACAATGATTTTACGGGTTTTATTATATTTTTGGCTTGTGTGTAAATACATACATATTTGCATTTACCAACTCATAAGTGAACTCAAAAAGAGAACTCTAAATGAGTTCATCTTCTAACAACAACAATAAATAAAATTGCAAGCGGTAGGAATGTGCAAGTTATAACTTTGGTTGCTAATGACGACAATAAAAAAAATTAATTAAACACAAACCTGAATACTACACAAAACACAAATACTCGTGCGCGATCATTGTCTCCGTACATTTTAAATAGCGATCAAGAAGCAACAACAATTGCACCTATTAGCAAACTTGTCAGCTAAGCTGTACAAACAAACAAACAAACAAACAAACAAACAAAAAATAGCAAGGTGACCAACGTGCACAAACTTGTATATTCAGTGAGCGAAAATAATGTTAATAAAATCCTAACTGGCATGGACAACAAAACCGTGCTAAAAAGGGGAAGAAGTCCCAAATCAGCTCAAATAGCGTCAACGGCGAAAATGTCCAAAGATGGGAAAAATAATATTAAACATTCTGAAAATCGTTTCGCGATTTTGAATGAACAAGTCGAAAAAGACACAAATACAACATGGTCCAGTAAACCACCGCTGATATATATATATATATATATATGTATATATACGAGAACAGAACTCAAACTTTCTGGTAAAAAGCCTTATCTCATTAATTGGTGAAAATGAGTTCTATGTAACTCCAATTAAGTGCGGCAAAATCAACAAAACTAAAATTCAGGTAACACAAGATAATAATTAAAGAAAAATTGTCTCAGATTTTGAGACTAAAAAACAAAACTTTTATACATATCAACTGAAAACTGCTAAAGGCCTAACAGTAGTTATAAAAGGCATAGATTCAAGCGTGGATCCGGAAGAGGTAAAGTCTGGCCTTGAAAATAGTGGCTTCAAAGTGAAACATGTTTCAAACATTAAAAACAAGGAAAAAATCCCCCAACCTATTTTTAGAGTCGAGCTACAGCCAGGCGACTTGAAAATTAAAAAAAAATGAGTCGCACCCAATCTATAATTTAAAATACTTGTTTCATCGAAGAGTTACCGGTGAGCTGCCACATAAAAAACTGGACCTGCATGAACTGCCAAGAATTTGGCATACCAAAACTTATTGCAAGTTGCCTACCGGTTGCGTTGTATGTGGCGAGTTACACAGTACCACTAACTGTGATAAAATAAAACGTGATACCAAAGCAAAAAAATGTGACAACTGCGGCGGAAACCACACTGCCAACTATAGGGGCTGCCCTCTTTATTCTCTTTTTAAAAATTCGTCGACCAGAAAAACAAATGCTAATCCCGTTTAGCAATAATCAATACTTAAATGTTTTAAAGTTTAACACGTCTCTTACTCAACAAAAACTTAATAGTCAATTTTCATACGCTAATATTTTAAAGAGTAACCAGACTACGGCGGAAAAAACTGTACCAGTAAATGAAGAATCAGGGCCTGATTTTAGTCGTATTGAAGTACATAAATACATTTACTATCAACATGTCCTGCATGATGCAGGAAATGTTGAAAATGCAGTCTACCTTGTTGCAGGCTGTATTGAACAAACCATAAACTTAAGAATCTGTTTTTGGAACGCAAACGGCATCTGCCAACATAAAAATGAAATAACATATTTTCTTCTGGATAAACAAATCGATGTTATGCTTATCTCAGAAACTCAATTGACGTCCCGAAGCTATTTTCGAATTAGTGGATATAATTTCTACGACACCAAGGATCCACGAGGAAGAGCTTGAGGTGGTTCTGGAATCCTAATAAAAAATCGTATAAAACACTACCTTTTAAATAACCTTCGTGAAGAATATCTTCAAGCAACAAATTTCTGTATTAAAATTTTTTAGCAAAAGCTTGTGATATCATCCGTTTATTCTCCTCCCAAGTTTTCAATTTCAGAGAGTCAATATGACGCATTTTATACAACACTGGGGTCCCGTTTTCCAGCAGCTACAATGCTAAACACACGTTTAATCAGTCTTAAGGGTTGCGTTTCGTTTGACACAATTTCAAAAATGGGTTTGAATGTAGTTTCAAGTAGTCAGCGAACATATTGGCCAACGGATCGACAAAAAATTCCTGATGTTATCGACTTTGGAATTATGAAAGGTGTGCCCAGCGAAATGATTGAAATAGAAGCATCTTTGGATTTGTCTTAAGATCATTCGCCTACTATTATCACTATTTGCTCACACACAACCGCAAGACCAACATGTGATTTACCGCTGACATCTGCACGTATTAACTGGCTGAAATACAAAAAATATTTGAGTGCTCATTGACGGAAAATATGCCTACTGACATAGAAAATTCTATTACTCGTAGGTTGTTTGAAGCACATGCTAAACAAGCTGCTCTTAATGCTTTATCAATTCAACCAAATAACAATATTTTTTGTGCAGATATAGTAAGGCTATTGGCTGAAAAACGGAAAGCTCGCGAGAATGGCAACGTTACAGATCGCCTCAGCTAAAATTAAGGCTTAAGGAGTGTATTAAGCAGCTTAGAAAAGATTTGCTAACACAAAAAACAGCTTCGCTGAAAAAATTTCGATGCAACACCATCAACAGATTATTCGCTGTGGTGTGAGGGCTTAAAAGGCCAGCGATATGCAAACCTATATTACGAGCTTCTAATGGTGAGTGGGCAAGAACTGATGCTGAAAAAGGTGTTCTTTTCGTTAAACACTTAGAAAATTTAAAAATTTCTGTTAATGTTGATGAACTGCCACCAGTCGTCTCTTTACCAGAAATACCGCTGAAATTAAATGTTGTGGAGATTGAAAAGGCTATTACTAGTCTTAACACCAAAAAAGGTGTCGACAAAATAAGCAAAAAAATGCTTCAAGAATTGCACATATATTGCAAAAATAATAATACTATTCATTTTTAATGGTATTTTACGGCTGCAATACTATCTAAAAGAATGGAAGGTTTCGATGATTATTATGATCAGCGTTGTCAACTTTGAAATTTTAAAACGCACCAAAATGAAGAAATAAACGCGCTATTTACCAAAAAACGCACCAAGAACAGAATTTTTTTTTTAATTAAATAATTAATTATTTGTTTTTACAACATTTAACTTTAGTCCAAAATTCTAATATTGAATCAATATTGTGCCATTGCATGAAGTGCATCATTCTCCACACTTTTTCAATACTAAATAATATTTCGACATCGGATTCAAATTCTCATTCTCATTCTCATCATATTTGTATTGGGATAAAATATTTTGTAGCTAAATGAGTTCAAGGCTGCAATTTCGATGTCGCATTTGCAATAAAAGTATCTTGCTTTTGTGTTATTATTTGGCCAAATCCGTTGCTTAAACACACATTGTGATTCCCAAATCTTTTTGTATTTCGCTTATGATCTCCTTTTTTAGACTCCATTATTGACACTAACTTTAAATACTTCTTTTAGTAATTATAAATTTTATTAATTTTAGTGTTACAACACTAAACGCATTTTTTATGCATTTTATAAAAATCGAACAATAATCGCTAGTCTCGAGAATACTTTGTTTTTGATAAGCTCTTTAATAGACTTGACAGCAACTTTTACGACAAAAAACAATTATGTACTCTGAAAATCGAAAAGGGACAACAAATTTCTTATAATGAAATGTTACAAATTATCTATAACAACAAGACGGTTTAACTTTTATTGTGAATGTGTTTTGGTACCTCTTAAACATCATTCATGGTTGCTCTTCTTATGGTCTGTAAAATTGCATGTTAAAATTGTACACAATTGAATGAAATGGTATTGAAACAGTTTATTTTTTGTAAAAAATTCTTTTTTCTCATACTGAAACAAAAAATTGTGTTTAATATGCTTTGGAGCCACCCAAAATTAAAAAACCGCACCAAAATTAAAAAAAAAGCGCACCACGCACTAACTCAGATATTTTTCGCACAAAACATTTAGAAAAGCGCCAAAAAAGGTGCGAAACGCACCAAGTTGACAACGCTGATTATGATACCAAAGCCCGGCAAGGATCATACGAAGGTTGAATCTTATCGACCTATTAGTTTATTGCCCAACATTTCAAAACTATTTGAAAAGCTGTATATGAGCAAGCTGATGCCTATAGTGACTAGTAATGGATGCATTTCAGATCATCAATTCGGTTTTCGCAGACAGCATAACACTATTGAACAAACTCACAGTGTATCTCACTAACTCATATTGCTTGTACTATGAATGCAACAGAACCATCAATAACAGTTCTTTTGCTGTATGCATAGTGCAATGCTAAATTGCTTACTAATAACTATATGAGTGACACATTTTCATTTGAGTGCAATTCAAAATACAAATTATTATGATTGGTCAAATGGAAATGTAAATACGATCCTTCATTGAAAGAGAAAGAAGCAATAATTGTAAAATTAGCATAAGTTAGAAAGGCTAAGATTAATTTTCATAATTAGTATTTAAGTCAAATAAATTTAAATAAAGTTATCATTAATTCATGATCAATGCGCTTGTGTTTTATTCCATAAGAATTAAAACATTACAACAGGCTTGTGAATGTTGTTAGAGATACTTTTGAAAAAAAAAAGATATATTGCTCTGCACTCTTTATTGATGTTGCACAAGCTTTCAATAAAGCATGGCATGAAGGTCTTATCCACAATCTAACACGAAATCTACCCGCAAACATCGTCAAGCTTTTAAAAAGATATTTAACGGAACGCAAATTTTTAGTTAGGGAAGGCAATTTTTTAAGCCCTCCTCAGTCGATCGAAGCCGGAGTTCCCCAAGGCAGCATCTACGGTCCCTTACTTTATTTAATATATGCCTCTGACTTACCGTTATGCAGTAACATTCACACGTCAACATTTGCTGATGATACAGATTTTTTAAGCGTTCATAAAAATCCTGTTGAAGCTTCCCGGAATTTGCGGGGTACATATCAAAACTGGAAACATGGCTAAAACAATGGCGGATAAAAAATGAGCAGAAATGTGTACACGTTACTTTTTCTTTACGCAGGGAAACATGCTCGCCTATACAAATCAACAACGAGACTTGTCGTTTAACATGGAAATCGCACATATACGCAAAGTTGATCCAAATAAAACTAAAATCAGCCCAAATGAATGGGCTTATTGGAAGAAACTCTATACTAAGCCTAGACTGTAAACTTCTATTATACAATGCGATTCTTAAACCAATATGGGCCTATGGAATCCAGTTATGGGGAACTGCCTCAGCATCGAATGTAGAAAAAAATTCAAAGGCGACAAAACAAAATTCTACGTACTATAACAGCAGACCCATGGTATATCCGAAATCATCGAATACAAAAAGATCTCGACGTTCCGTTGGTTAATACAGTATTTTCTAAACACGCAAAAAAAATACATAGAAAAACTTGAGTTGCACCCAAATCCACTTGCTCGCAATATCCTAAATTATAGTGGCCATACCAGGTTGAGAAGGAGGGATACTCTTACTCTCAGCCGTACACGAGAGATAAAAAAAAAAAAAAAAAATTCACAAAAAAAAAAATAATAAATGAAATGAAATAAATCCCAAATAAAATGAAATAAGCCACAAAAAATTTTATTAAATAAGCCCCAAATTTTTAAAAAATGAAATAAGCCCCAAAAAATTAAACAAGCCCCAAAAAATTTTGATTTGGGGCTTATTTTATTGGGGCTTATTTCGTGCCACCACTCGCTTTATATCAAAATCATGGTAAAACTACCAGGTATGCGCAGTTTGACAACAAGTACAACAATCCAAAAACAACATATATTTTGTGTGTGCTTTATACCGCTTCATATCAAAGTACACAAACAAATTTAAAACATTTTCCAACGTATGGATGAAAACTGTAACCATTATTTATGTATTCTTTTAAAACTGTATCAGTTAGTATGAAAATTTGCTATAAAGCGAGCTCAGTCAGCTGCGCTACTAAGCTCACCTGTTGGATACGCCTTGGTCAAAATGCAAATAATTTAATACATTTTCATAAAATGCTTTCAAAACTGTAACAATTATTTGTGTATGCTTTAAAACTGTATCATTTAGTATGAATATAAAGTTAGTATAATATAAAGCGAACTGATTCAGCCGCGCTAGTTAGCTCACCTTTTGGATATGGCTTGAATAATACATATCGCACTTGATCAACAAGAGGGTATTAACTCAAAATTTTAAAATTTTCAGTGGAGGCAAAACAAAATTTTTTTAATACTACTCGTCTATCACAAAGAGAGATTCAACTATATTTTTTCTGATGAAAAAGTGGAGAAAATGGTGTAAAAGTTTTTACAGTGGGTAAATATTATCACTTGTATCGATTTCTTGCAAAAAAACGATATTTTAAAAATTTTGAGTTAATACCCTCTTGTTGATCAAGTGCGATATGAGCTTTATGTCAAAATTTTCGTACGAAATAATAAATGTATCCTAACATTGTTTACGAAATCGAACAGAGTACCAGGCTGAATACTAATTACACACATATGCATTTCTATATTATTATTTTCAACTGGGAATATTTTTAAAGGTTTTTTTTAATTTTTTTTTTTTTAACTTTTACAGATTCTGAAACAACTTTTACATCAAATGTTAATTTACGTAGTGATGCAGCTGATAGTGGCAACGATGCCAATGGGGATGCTGGCAGTTCAAGCGATGAAAACCGATCACTACTACAACGTGATAATTCCAATGAAGGCAATGATGTATAAGGAGATAAAACCGATTCAAAAGCATAGCGATTAAATAATAAAAATTAATAATAATTATTATATATTTATTATATTATAATATATAATTTGGTATAGAATATACTTAAAACTGGCATCTACCATAAAATATTTTCTAGATGATATAAATAGATCCCAACTACCAATCTTACAGTGCCAATTTTACCTGGCGTTTGTAAATAATACAACCATTAAATATAAATACATAAATCCTCGAACAGAATGTGAACATGAAAAGCAATTTAGTCTCAAAAATACATTTATTTGTAAAAATATATTTAATGAACAAAACAAAAAAATTGCAATATGTATGCACATATGTATGTATGTATATTATACAAAAATCCCACTTGCAAAAATAAAAATAAATTTAACTTGTAAAATATTAATTTCCAACTAAACTAGTTAAGCTTCAAACCAAAGAAGAAGAAAAACTATTATTATTGTGAAGCTTCACAATTTTTTTATCTATACATATGTAAGTAAAGTTTAACTAAAAATATTTATTATAGTTATGTTTTACTTACTCATCAATAAACAAAATCTAATGGGGTATTCACAAAAATACTAACCGAAGAACACAATTTTTCATTACAATTTAATGGTTGGACGGTACTCTCCCGCCAACCTATTCTTGAAGTTGCCCCAAACAAAATAAAAATTAGCCTATGTGATAGAAAATTAAAAAAAAAAAAAGAAAAAATTAAATAAAAAAGTTGGCGGCAACGCATAGTTTTCGAGTTATTGGCCTCTGAAGTTTTTATATATATGTGCGATTTCCCTTTACAACGTATATGACCAATATGCATAGCCGGCCTTCGGCCGGGCTTAATGAATTTATCCACCATGGTATATCCTGACACGGCGGTATATAGAATAGAATTTATGCATAGCCGGCCTTCGGCCGGGCTTAATGAATTTATCCACCATGGTATATCCCGACACGGCGGTATATAGAATAACTCCTAAACTATAAGTTTCCGGAAGTTAAAATTTTAGGAGTGGACTAAAGTAAGTAAGGGCTACCAACCATATAAATTTCAACCCTTAAATCGGGTGGCGGGAGAGTACCGTGGAGCCCAATTTAATAAAAGCAGATTCCAATACAATCGAATTCAGATAAGCGCACGCTGTTTAACTGAAAAAGTCGCTGAATTGAATTTATATACAGCAAAATTATGTATAATACTTAACCAGGAAGTTTTAAATATTTCTTATAGTTAATTCCGATTTCCACAGAAATTTGAGGGCTATGTAAAACATTGTTACCATCCCTCACATCCCTTTTTCCTTAACGAAATTTCAATGAAACGAAAAATATTCTTCTCTAAATAATAGTCATAATTGGGCTGAAATACTTATTTATCACTTTGGAGTGACAATAACGATTATTCAGAAGAAAATAAACCACGAGATTCTTATGCTTAACTGCATAATACTAGAGTTGGGCTTTTCAGCTCAGTTGAGTGAGCGCTCTTTTCCGCTCAGCTCAGTTAACTGAACTAATTCGCTCTTTTAGTACAATAGCTCACTTCAGTTCAACAGCTCACTTTAGTTCAATAGCTCACTTTAGTTCAACAGCTCACTAGCTCAGTAAAATACATTAGCTCCATTGGTTTCAGATCAGTCTATCTTTGTTATGAAAGTAAACAAAACGAAAACCAAATATTTTTCAGTTGTTAGGAGATGTTTATGTCATTAAACAATCTGATGAAGTGCTGAAGTGGCAGTTGGAGCACTTAAATAAAAGCCTGAGCCTATAAAACAAAATAAGATTTCCGTTTTTGTTTGCTCGAAAGAAATAAATTCCCAATAGGAAATTTCCAATAGAATGAAAGAAAACAAATAAATTAGGATTTGACTTCAAATTGGATTTTTATTGTGAAACTCGTGGTGAGCCTGTTGAAATAACTAGCAAGAATAATTTTTTAGTAAAGCAAAACGGAAGTAGCATTTTACGACATTTTGACCAATGTGACCTTTAATGTTGTCTAGGACGTAGAAAGAGACCGATAGTACATTATACAGTTTTCTTATTTTTCTCATTAAAATTCAGCCTATATTTATATTGTGGTGCAGACGTGGAAACACTTCTGACTGCAAGATTACTGCACCGACTGTGGTTTTGGACTTAACATTGCCACCCGCCTTGCAGGATGTATGCAATGGACACAGGATTAGGTCACCTTGGCCACGTCGAAGATACTGCTTTGACAACAAAAGGATAAGAAATAAGATATACAGCTTAGTTTTATTATGTAATTTCATATTAAATATATTCAAAGTGTTAGAAATTACAATATTAAATAAAAGGAGCTTCAAAATTCATTTAGTGGTTAATTTTTTTTTATACATGTAAATATATGTGTGTACATGTCTAATCGTTTAATAATTTACATAGCCTTATAGAAAAGTGCATTTCAATTTACAAATTACATGACCCATAAATCACCCAACCAAACAGGGTGCTCTGTGCAGTTGGAAAACCTGGTCGAGAATACATTCCATCTTGGATCACTTTCGGGTAAATGTCAACACCAATTATGATGTCAATGGATGCGGATTCATAAAAGTTGGAGTCTGCAAGGAAAAGGTTTCGGAAATTCCCTTTGTAGGATTCGGGAAGCGATTCAGACGGAGTTCGAAGAGTTATACGATTATCTACTTTTAATGTGGCCTCAATCTTGGATGTTGTGTCGTACCGAGACTTTAAGATCATGGGACAAACGGTTTCCTCGTTTAATGTAAAGGACGACAAGTCAAGCCGTTCTAATAGCTTTCTGGATACACGGCTGACTGGAGACCCAGAATCCAGTAGACATCGAGCATGCAATGTTGTGGACGCGACTTTCACGACCACTATTGGCAGAATAACTAGGACGTTTTGACGCATAATCTCGGTCAAAGTGTATTTCGCAGTCGAAGGGAGAGAAATGTTCTCACTGGCTTTTGCATCGGTGGTATATTCCTTACCTTTTAGTTTTGGGGTAGGAGATCGTGAACGAGATCGCTGGGATAATATGTCCTTTAACAATCTCGGGTGTACATGGAGCAACGTGTGGTGGAATTTTTTGCACTTCTTATAGCCATGCTTGGAAAAACAAGTGCCTTGCGAATGATCATGCGCCAGGCAGTTTAGGAAGTATTAGTTTTCGCGAACTGCTCGGATACGATCGCTCGCGTTCACTACCAACAATTTTCTACATGTTCGCAGCGGATGAGCAAGTTTACAGATTCGGCATGGGAATGCGTTGTATTTGTTACGAAGTACCTTTGTGGACTCCTTAGAATTTGAAGAACGAAACGAGATTTTAGGCATGATGATCTAGAAAAGAAAGAAAATAGAATGAGACGGAGACGAACTAATAGAGGAAAACTGAAACCTATAATGATGCCAATAGCATGACGAGTTTGACGATGGGGTGCGTTATCACTCCCCGCTGCGTTATTACGTCGGCCACTCGTACCCGTTTGTCAGAGCCAGTGTAAACCTTTTTGACCCTGCCAAGTCACCACGAGTTAGGGGGGAGATTTTCTTCTTTAACTACCATAAGGTCGCCTTCTTGTACATTCGTCTCTGGACGTTTCCATGTTAGACGTTTATGGAGTTCCTTTAGATATTCATTTTTCCAACTGTGACAGAAATTTTGATGTATAATCTTTAATCTTTGCCATCGATTAGCCACGGATATAAAATCGTTTATATTTGGATCGATAGGTGCCAAAATTGGAGAACCAATATGGAAGTGGCCTGGAGTTAAAGCACAGAGGTCAGTAGGATCAGTGGACATGGAGGATATCGGTCGGGAGTTGAGACATGCCTCAATTTTGGACAATAGTGTTGACAGCTCCTCATGAGTATATTTGTGGCATCCTGTCGTTTTCCGGAAATGAGCTTTGAAGCTTTTTACTCACTCTTCCCAAAGTCTACCCATGTGCGGCGCACCGGCGGGAATTAAATGCCAGTTTATATTTTGATGGGTATAGCATGACGTAATACGCTCCTTCGTTGTCTGAGTCGAAATCGAAGTCAGAATGGTCAAAAGTAGAACAGTTTTCGAGATATTCAAAATAACCGTTATTTCTGTTTTTGAAAAACATGATGTCACTTAAATTCAAACATCTTCAAAAATATTCGTCGATTTATGACCTTATTTTTTTTAAGGAAAGCTAATAAAATTACTAAAACAAGTACGGCTCGTGTGTAAAAATTTGTCAAGAAACTACTCAGTTACAGTCGACCAAATTTCAAATTTCACAAAAATGTTAATGCTTTTTTGCAAGTTTCTTCTTTCAACTTATTTTATAAAACCAAACAATTAACATTTTTAATTTGTTATTAAATCGGACATTAGTTTATTTTATTACGAACATTTTGCGCCAAACAATTCCCAGATAGGTGCAAAAGTGACTAAGCTCCAGAAGATTTAGTGAAACAACCCTCTTTTCGCTTTTTGTCCAATCAAAAAAAAAAAAAAAAAAAACACAACAAGTTACTATACAAATCTAAATGTTAGTAACAACAAATATTAAAAATGGCTTAAAACTGTTGCACTGCTTTGCCGATTGTAATTATTTTCTGCCTCTCGCACAAGGAACCAACAATAGTCGCCCAACATCGCCTCATCATACGCCCCTTGGTACCGACGTTCCATTTCTTGTATTTGTTGGTGCAAGCGCTCACCATGCTCGTCACTTTCATCACCGAGGTTATTTGGGAAAAAATTTAAGTGCGAATGCAGAAAATGTATTTTTAAAGACATATTAACTCCATTTTTAAGTAAAATATAAAAATGAATGTTAATATAAAAAAGAAATAAAATCAAAATCGTGTTAAAATTTTTACCAATTTTCTCATAGTTTTTTAACAAATCTTGAATGATGTCTTCATAATTTGGGCTTCTGAAATTTCCCAGAAAGCTTGATACAACTAAACCAAATGACTTCCAGGTCTTTGATTGATCTTGAGACAAAATCGTATCAAATTTGGAATCTTTCAGTAGCTTTGTAATTTGTGGTCCCACAAAAACCCCTTCTTTTATTTTGGCATCTGATATGTTGGGAAAAACGGTTTTCAGGTATTCAAATGCGGAACTGTTTCCTCTTTTTAGCAAAGCTTTGACGAAATTTTTTAATAAGCCAAGATTAATATGTAAAGGTGGCAAAATAATGTTTTCCTTTTTTACAAGAGCTTTGTATTTTACATTATCTTGGCCAAGCGTAAAATTTACTGTATCCGGCCAATCTTTTTGGGAATAGTGTTCGTGTCGCGCTCGGTTGTCCCATTTGCACAAAAAACAGAAATATTTTGTGTAGCCTTGTTGCAAACCAGTCACCATAGCAGCAACTTTTAGATCGGCACAGATTTGCCAGTTATGCTGTTCCTACTTCATCATACCAAGTAATTTAGACATGGACTCATACGACTCTTTAACGTTAACTGCGTGCACAACTGGAATTAAGGGCTTTTCGTTAACTTTGTGCAACAAAACAGCTTTTAAGCTTAACTTAATTAATCATTTGGATTGTATGTCTCCCCCAATTGATTGATCAATCCGTTTATGTCATGGCAATAGCAAATACTGTCTTTTTTCGAAAAGTAACCGGAAAAACTCTCATGTCGTCTTTTATAATATGAAATTCGTACGTCAGATGTCACAAAACTACGTTCCTTCATTCTTGATGCTAACAATTGTGCTTTATTTTTCGGTAACTCCAAATCTCTGATCCAGTCATTGAGTTCAGCTTGTGTGAGAGGCATTATTGTTTTTTTTTTTTTTTTTAAATATTCGTCGTCAAAATCACTTGAATCAGATGAATCGGACACATGCTTCCGCTTTGGACAAAGGGGATATTGCACTTTAGGCATATGAGGAGATGGTTTTGTAAATGAGTTGACATCTGCATATTCAACAGAATTATGACGTCCATTTTGCTTTACCTTGGCTAAGCCAAAATAACAATTAATTTCGTGGTTCGTGGGTTCACGCCAAATTGCGGGAAGATCAAATGGCATGTACCGACTGCGGTATAGAAAATTTGCATATTTTTTAAACAAAAAATTAAGAAATGCATACTTACTTTGAGCCCGACATCCACATAGTTAAAAGAGTTTTGCATGAATTGCATAAAGTATTCGGGGTCCAAGATTTCAAAATGTTTGCGGGTTTGACTTTAAAATACAGCTAAAATGCATTTTGTAATTGGCTTGAAAAGGTTGGCGACTGCGCAAAACAAAAGCCCCACAAGCATAGCAAAACTTGTTTGAATTGTTTCTGCAGATAAATGCACGTTTTGAACATTCAAAAAGCTTAGCAAACAAACTGTTTATTCTGAACTGTCAATAAAACAAACCCGTCAGCACAAAAACAGTGTTGTGACAAAAAACGAAAAGTGGGTTGTTTCACTAAATCTTTTGTAGCTTAGTCACTTTTGCACCAATCTGGGTCTTGTTTGGCGCAAAATGTTCGTATTAAAATAAACTTATATCCAATTTAATTAAAAATTAAAAATGTTTATTGTTTGGATTTATAAAATAAGTTTAAAAGAAGACTCTTGCCAAAAAACATTAACATTTTTGTCAAATTTGAAATTTAGTCGACTGTAACTCAGTAGTTTCTTGACAAATTTTTACACACGACCCGAACTTGTTTTAGTAATTTTATTAGCTTTCCTTAGGCTGGCACAATTCCTTCTCCCAACCCTCCACGTGGGTGCCGGCTGGTAACAAGCACCACAATTTCGTCCTAGTTATAACACAGGACGGTGCTTGACTAAGGTCTAGACACTCATCTGACTATCTGTACTGTCCTAGTGGTGCAATAGGTGAAGGGGTGTCTGGATCATGGGAATAAGGTCTGATCCGATCTGCCAGAAGTCATGTTGGGGGATCCACGCTCCTTAGGGAGTGCCGTATCTTCATAAACTGATGGTAGTGTACCTACATCCTCTATCCGGGTGGATAGGGGAAGGTCGGGCACAGGAGCTCAGTTAGGTCATGTCTCTGCTGTAGTTCCTGGTAAATTGTAAGTAGGCGGAGATCTGGTATCCACTCTTAAAATAGGTACCCCTAATCCACGGTGGAACAGCATATGCCAAGGGATGCATGGCCAATAGGTGATTGGTTCCAAATATGCGAACTCTGGATCTGGGAAGTCCAGTTTTACTTAATGCCCACCCTAGCAAGGGGCTCTGCTAGACGTGTTTTGTTCAATGCCCTATATTTACAAAACTTTTTATGGAAGAACTATTAAATTTAACAAAAACAAAAACCCTGATGCTTTAGCATCAACCGACGGAAAAGCTGCTGTGCTATCCGAAGGAACAACTCCAAACTCTGCAGATGTGCAGAAAAATGAAGGTATGGAGCTTACTGGTAATGCTGCTGGGCAGCCAGTTAGGACTCTTGACTCTATCATAACCCCCCTAGGGCAACAAAGGTCCGAAACAGGGGCCCCGTGTGCGGGTAACATCGATTCAGACAATCTAAGCGTTTGCTCTGACAGATCCGGTGCTACAACAATAGGCATAGGTCTGGACAAAATGAATATCCGTACGGAATCCTCGTTTGTCAAGTTTGCACCAGCGGAGAAATGACGATTTAAGAAAGCTTTGGCGGCTGGCTCCAGTCGAGAAAATGCAATCCAAATCGCTAAAGGAGCTACTAAACGTGAGCTTTTGGATGAGAAGCAGGTTCCAGAGGGCAAGAGGTCCAAGACTGCGAGTAGCCACGTTCCAAACCACATTGTGCAGTCAAAAACAAAACCGGCCTATAACCATATTGTTGGATTGGTTAGAGTAGGCTTTCTGACCAATGACATAGTTAAAAATCCTCTGACGGTCGAGCAAATGGCAAGACTGAAAGAGGCCATTATCGACACGGCGATTGAACTGGGAGGAGATGTTCGCCCTGAATTCGATGGTTGTGCTCCCAGAACAGGCTGGCTTATGTTCACCTGTACAAACAGAAAACTGCTGACTGGCTCAATTGCCAAAAAAAGCAACTTGGTGTTAAGGATAGTGGATGAATCTGAGTTTCCCAGATCTCACTTTGTGCGTGGTTATTTCCCGCAAAGCCAGGATTTAACAAATGATAAGAGTAGATAAGAGTAGAGAGCAAAGCCAAGCCAGTTAGTGCGTTCTGGTAAAGTGGCCTGGCATCGAAGCGGGCCAAACCCGACGTTAGGAAACACAAGGTTTCTGCGGGCATTGGTCCAAATGTCGGTAAGGCTGCAGCTACGATAGCCACTAACACCGCGGGCAAGTCAATTGGACTTTCCAAGAAGAGCGGCAGCGACCTGGTCCGACCAAATAAGGGTCCAAGAAGAGCACAGTTATAGAGGGTAGCTGCGCAATCTTCTAAAGACAGTAAAGAGGTGTGAGCACTATGCAGGTGCTACAGGCGAACCTGCACCATGCCAAAGGGGCTTCGGCCGCCTTGTGCAAGGTTTTCGCCGAAAAAAGGATAGACATGGTTCTTGTGCAGGAACCATCCGCTATCGATGGTAAAATCTTTGGCCTTCAGCAAGAACCAGGTAGGTTAATATTTTATAAAGGAAATTGTGTTCCTAGAACGGCAATGATGATAAGTAAGCATATTGATTACATACCCATTCCAGAATTTACTCAAAGGGACCTGGTGGCGGCCTTAATTAAGGTCCCGACGGATCAGGGGACCAGGCAAGTGGTCTGTGCCTCAGCATATTTTGCAGCTGATCTGTCTATTCCACCTAGGGAAATCAAAGAACTGGTAAGTTATTGCCGCGACCATAACTATCAGTTTATAATAGGATGTGACGCTAATGCTCATCACACCGTGTGGGGTAGTAGTGACATTAATGTAAGAGGCGAAGCTCTGTTGGAGTTTCTAGGCTGTGAGGGCATAGAGATTTTGAATAGGGGCTCAGAGCCAACTTTTATTAATGCCATTAGGGAGGAGGTATTAGATCTCACTCTTTCTAGCTCATTCATTTCAAATTATATATCTAACTGGAGAGTCTCTGATGAGGTATCCCTTTCCGATCATCGTTACATAAGGTTCGATTTTCCGGGAGCCCAGTCGGTTACTCAACAACTACCGTGTCGTAAACACACTCTACGTTTATGGAGGTAACGGCTTCAAAGGCTTATCTGCTAACTCCCGATATTAACTCTGTGGAGGAACTAGAGGCAGCAGCAGATCAGCTGAACTATGTCGTCATTTCCTCATATCATGAAAGTAGTAATTTACAAAGCCGTAGAACGGCACGTAAGGTGCCATGGTGGAGTGATCTTCTTGATGATATGCGCAGGAAAGTTAGAAAACTTTTTAATCGCGCCAAGCGATCTGGTAATTGGGCAGAGTACAAAAGGTATCTGACCGACTACAACAAAGATATAAGGAGATCCAAAATTGAATCCTGGAGGAAATTCTGTGAAGATATCGAGAATACCCCTACAGCAGCGAGATTGCATAAGGCACTCTCTCGCTCTCATGTGAGCGAAATAGTTCTGATGAAGAAGGCTGATGGTTCATATACTAAGAACCGAAGAGAGACCTCGGAACTGTTACTTAGTGTTCACTTCCCAGACTCAATTCTCAAGGTTCAAAATGAAGTTGACTTGACAGTTTGCTCTCCCATTTTGTACAGAAGAGCTTTCAAATTGTCAAAGGTTATTTTTAATCCGGCTAGGATAAGATGGGCTATTGCCTCATTCCAGCCTTTTAAGGCTCCCGGCGGGGACGGTATCTTTCCAGCACTTATACAAAAGTGCATTGATACTTTGCTTTGTGCCCTCGCCGCCCTATTTAGAGCCAGTTTTGGCTTCGGACACATTCCCCAACTGTGGAGGAAAGTTAACGTGGTTTTTATACCTAAAGCGGGCAACAGGCCAAGTGATTTTGCCAAATCTTACAGACCAATTAGCTTAACATCCTTTCTACTGAAAACGATGGAGAGACTAATTGATCTACACATTAGACTGACGATTTTGAAAAACTTCCCCTTGTATGTGAACCAATATGCTTATGCTATGGGAAAATCGACTGAACATGCTTTGCATCATCTTGCTACTAAGATTGAGAAGGCTCATAGGTCAGGGGAAATAGCGTTGTGCGCCTTCTTGGACATCAATGGCGCTTTCGATAACACCAATTATGATTCGATAGAATGCGCTCTTAGGCAAAAGGATCTTGACGTCACTTCTGTGAGATGGATTAGGTCAATGCTTGAGAGCAGGGACATAACTGCTTCTATGGGTAACGATATGGTTACTATTAATGCAGTCAAAGGGTGTCCCCAAGGTGGTGTTTTATCACCACTCCTTTGGTCACTAGTGATGGATGAACTTCTCCGCATTCTTAGTGAACAAGGGCATGAAGTTATCGGCTATGCTGACGATCTGGTTGTGATGGAAACCGGAAAATTCGGCAACGTTCTCTCAGACATCATGAACGATGCATTGAGCACTGTTATGGTATGGTGTGGGAGACACGGCCTTACTATCAACTCTGACAAGACTGTTCTAGTACCTTTCTCTCTTAAGAGGAAACTTGGTCTAGGGCCAATATTGCTGAATGGGCGTATTATCCCTTTTTCGACCGAAGTCAAATACCTGGGGGTTATTTTTGATAGCAAGTTAACTTGGAACCGTCATGTTGAATGCGTTACACAGAAAGCCACTAGGGCGATCTGGGCGGTGAAGAGTTGTGCTGGATGCACCTGGGGCTTGAGCCCAAAAATGATCATGTGGATCTATACAATGATCGTCAGAACAATCATTACGTACGGCGCAATCGTATGGTGGCAGAAGACTCTGCAGACCACGGCGATGAACAAACTCTGCAAGGTCCAGAGACTGGCGTGTCTTCTTACTACAGGTGCATTGAGATCATGTCCAACTTTGGCCATTGAGGCCTTGATTGGGTTAACACCCATACAAATCTTTATAAGACCCTCTGCGGCAATGGCCGCTTATCGGATGGGTATCGGTAACTCTGCTCGCTGTGTTGGCAACGGGAATTCATCGATCCTGAATACATTGTCCTGCAGAGGGCTATTAGGGATGCCTAGCGACAGGATAATCTGTGAACTTAGATTCAACAGAAGATTCAATGTCACAATTCCGTCTAGGGCCACATGGGAGGGCAAAGGTCCTTTTGTGGATTCCAGAAGTTTATGTTGGTATACGGATGGATCCAAAACTCTAGATGGAGTAGGCGCTGGAGTCTGTGGACCCAACGTGAAAATCTCACTGGCCATGGGTAAATGGCCCACGGTATTTCAGGCGGAAATACAGGCAATCACCAAATGTGTTGACATTAATTTAAGCAGAGGCATTAAAGGCGCGCATGTAGCTATCTTTTCGGTTAGTCAGGCTGCCCTTAAGTCCTTAGTTTCATGGGAATTCCGTTCTAAGCTTGTTTTAGAGTGCTTTGACTCAATACAGAAGCTATCGGTACGGAACAAGGTTTCCATCTTCTGGATACCTGGCCATAGAGGTCACCTGGGTAACGAGGTAGCGGATAAATTGGCCAAGAGGGCCTCTGCCGATCCTCTCTTAGGCCCAGAACCCTTTTGTGGCGTAAATTGGTCGACTATAACTACTCTTATCAGAGAGAACGACATGTCGACCGCAAAGGTAATTTGGGAGGCTTCTCCCGGTCTTAGGCAGGCCAAATCTTTGTTACAGCCTTTTTCATACAGTGGCATCCTGAATTTCAGCAGGAATGACTTACGGCTAGTTATTGGTTTCCTCTCCGGTCATTTTGGACTGAACTATCATCTCTGGAAAAGTAAACTAGTTCGCTCACCCTTGTGCCGTTTATGCATGGAAGAGCATGAGACAACGGCACACATTCTTTGTGAATGTATAGTCTTATGTAATAATAGAAGGCGTGTTTTTCTTTCTGAATTTGTGCGTTCGGAGGATATTAGGCGGGCTTCTCCAAGCTCTGTGCTGACTTTCATAAGGAGAGTCATTCAGAGCTTGGTTTAATTTTTAGAGATCCATGGCACAAAAGATCCAACAGGTGTCGCAGTGCCGGTCCTTGGACCAGATCTATCTACTTATCTATCTATCTATCTATCTAGCTTTCCTTAAAAAAAATTAGGTCATAAATCGACGAATATTTTTGAAGATATTAGCGTTTAGGTGAAATCATGTTTTTCAAAAACAGATATAATGGTTATTTTGGAATATCTCGAAAACTGTTCTACTTTTGACCATTCTGACTTCATATTCCGACTCAGCGGACAATTTTACATAAAGATTAGGTGTCAGATACATTTGGTCAAAAAACTGTCTCGTAGTGTTAACACCATGGAGGCTAATATCGTGAATAAATTTTATTAAAAGTCGGGAATATTGGCAATTATATGGAACAATTATCTGATGTCTTTCGTTATAAGATAGTGCAGGGGATAACTGTAGTCTTCCACGCGAACTTATGATACCTTCTGGGTCCATGAACGTATTTAATTTCATAATACTACTGGACTTTGGAATCTCTATTTTGTAATACAGGGCTGTATATTCGGCCGGATATGCTGCCCTTCGACAAACGGAAATCAGTCGATCACGAACTAAACTGATTAACGTACTTGAATTTTATCATACTCGAAGGAGTAGTTGATTAATATCAAAAAGGAGGAGAAAATATGTATGTTTGAAGAGCTTGAAGGGGAAAATTTACAAATATGAAATGTGACGAAGAAGAATATCAGAAAAGTAGAAAACACGACATAACCATGAACATAAGGTTTATCCGTGCAAATATCAAAAAAAAATCATAACATACCTATGGATATATTATCCGAGCAAGTAAATAAGAAGTATAAAAGCGCGAAACTGCCGCAAGAAATTTATACTTATAATGCAAACTTTTTTTATTATTTTTCAGCCAAAATTAAAGCACCGATGAATTTACCTACTGTTTTATCTTTACTCTAAATCATCTTAGGACGACTGGCATGGCTTGACAGGTTACACTTGGAGCATATATTTTTCTGTGCCCTATTCTTGCTTTCCGTAAGCTTCTCTTGTTCCAAGCTGCAATTTATTTTGTGGAACTTCTCGCTTTACAATGTATATTTCCTTCACTTATTACTCGGGTAGGTAATTTTATTAACCTTTAGAAATTAATTTATCTGTATTTCGACGATTTTGTTTCGATTTTTCAAATTTATTTTATTGTTTCATTACAATTTGCGAAGAAAGAATATATTTTGACATAGACCACATGAAATGCACTTTTAACACTAACTTAGGCTGAATAAAGCATATATTAAACGTACCTTGGATAGTAATGTATGTATGTATATACATATGTCGATGAAGAGTAATTTAATTTTGTGTTGATGTGTTTGTTTGTATGTATCCAGAAACAATCCAATTTGATGAAATATCAGAGAGCTTTTTGTAGAATTCCCCTTCCAATTCGGCTCGAAGGACCAAATGTTTATGTCATTAAACAATCTGATGAAGTGCTGAAGTGGAAGTTGGAGCACTTAAATAAAAGCCTGAGCCTATGAAACAAAATAAGATTTCCGTGTTTTATTTGCTCGAAAGAAATAAATTCCCAATAGGAAATTTCCAATAGAATGAAAGAAAACAAATAAATTAGGATTTGACTTAAAATTGGATTTTATTGTGAAACTCGTGGTGAGCCTGTTGAAATAACTAGTAAGAATAACTTTTTAGTAAAGCAAAACGGAAGTAGCATTTTACGACATTTTGACCAATGTGACATTTAATGTTGACTAGGACGAAGGAAGAGACCGATAGTACATTATGCAGGTTTCTTATTTTTCTCATTAAAATTCAGCCTATATTTATGTTGTGGTTAGGCTTGCCACCCGTACTTTATAATAAAGTATTGTACGTTTTTTTGATTAATTGTACTCTATACTTTATAGAAACAATAAAGTACACCAAAATACTTTATTTCGCTTGATTTGATTTATCTAAAATTCAAAATTGATTCGGGTTATATTAGTCATTTGTTGACGTTTTTTTACAGTGGCGATTCTTTCTTAAGACTATGTAATGGAATTTGGATATTTGGATATGAAACAAGCAAAAAAATTAACCTTTTGTCTGCACCGGAACTGACCAGGGAAATTCACATGAATTTTTTATTATTTATCGATAAAGCCTTAGAGTACCTGAATAAATGGTTTGATTTTAAAAATACAAACTGGTTATTTACAATTAGCAATAAAAATTTAAAGAGCAAAGTTGAATTTGATAATATTGTAAGCAAAAACGAAAACTTAAATCTGCAAAAACTTAATATAGATATGGATGATCTTTATGAAGAAATTGCGTCATTAAACAAAATTTATGATCAGAAATACAGTTCTGAAGGTTTTGCGGAATTATCTACAGCAAGTAAATGGCAGCTATTATTTAATAAGACTGATGATAATTTATCAAATTTGTATAAAGTAATTTCATTTTTAATTTCTATTCCTGCCACGTCAGCATTCACAGAGTTTTTTCTGTAATGAAGAGCAAATGGCGAGACGAAGGAAACTTATTATTACTTTATTATTATTTACTTTAATTTAAATATGATAATTATTTGATAAAACTTGCGAAAAGCAATAAAAAATACGTTTTAAAATATAACAATAAAGAAAAATAAGTTGTACTTTATTTTTATACTGTGTACTTTTTTTTCCTAACTTTTAACAACCAATGTACTTTAATTGCAAAGAAAAAAGGTGGGAACCCTAATTGTGGTGTAGACATGGAAACACTTCTGACTGCAAGATTACTGCACCGACTGTGGTTAAGGTTTTGGTCTTAATAGGAGAATACACAAAATGAAAGCATATTTAAATTAAAAAAATTATAATATTAAATATTTACGGCGTTTAATTGAAAAATATAGTGATAAAACAATATTGAGTGTGTTATGTACGATGTATATCTCGTTTATAGTTATATGCGTACATATACATATGTCAAGAGTTAAAGGGTTAGAATAATTTGGAATAATTGGAGGCTCAAGTAACTGGCATTGATTTGAGTGAAGATTTAATACGAGTTGTGCGGTACCATTTGTCACAACAGGCCTAGTCGAAACAATCGATTTTGTTATGTGTCTCTTTTCTATTTGTTATCCTGGATAGGGTCCAAATAATTGTTCACTTTTATTATTATTTTTAATATAATTTTATTTACTTTGATTTTTATATATCTTTATGGTTTTACTTATTTTATTCTACTGGAGGGACTCATGAGTTTCTCAGCGATTATTATTATGACCTTATGTTGTTTCACTTCACAACACAATTATATTACTCTTTACATTAAGGTTCCCTCTGTTTCTATACCCTTAGTTTCGTGCTGCCTGATGACCGGTGCTTCTGATGTTCGCTGCCGCCGGCGTGGTTGTTCCCGCGATATTGCTGAGTGTGCGATTATTGTTAATCAAATGCAACTTCAGCATATTCATACCCGTAGAACTTCCAGCCGATTGCGGTTCTCACGATATTGCAATGTCAGCATATATCTGTAGGAAAATTGCTGGTAAATATATGTATGCAGCGGTATTGCAACGTTAGCATATATCTGTAGGAAAATTACTGACAACAACGTCAGTGTATGTATGCAGCGTATGTGTTGCTGCTGTAGGTATTTTTGTTGGTTGAGGGAAAATAATTCAACGTCAGTATATGTATATAGCTTATGTTCTGCTGTTGAAGACACTTTTGTTGGTTGGGGGAAAATGACTCATAACATCCCTCCCCCCTTGCGGACAAGAAACATCCTGTCTGCGGATGTTTCGTCGCTCTACTTCTGGACTGAAGATAAATAGATGGAACAATGTATCCAACTACCTTTGCTACATTTTGGCGTTTTTAGTTTTTTCAAATTGACTTATTGTTTCGAACAAAATTTTTCAAACAAACTTTCACTTCAAGTCACGCACATCACTGTTGTCCAAATATATGGAAAAAAGGGACCTGTGCCAAAAAAGCGCATATAAGCTATTAAAGAGGAAGGTCTTGGCTACATTTTGGCGTTTTTAGTTTTTTCAAATTAACTTATTGTTTCAAAAAAAATTTTTCAAACAAACTTTCACTTCAAGTCACGCACACCACTGTTCGCCAAATATATGGAAAATAGGGACCTGTGCCAAAAAAGCGCATATGAGCTATTAAAGAGGAAGGTCTTGGCTACATTTTGGCGTTTTTAGTTTTTTCAAATTGACTTATTGTTTCGAACAAAATTTTTCAAACAAACTTTCACTTCAAGTCACGCACACCACTGTTGGCCTAATATATGGAAAATAGGGACCTGTGCCAAAAAAGCGCATATAAGCTATCAAAGAGGAAGGTCTTGGCTACATTTTGGCGTTTTTAGTTTTTTCAAATTGACTTATTGTTTCGAACAAAATTTTTCAAACAAACTTTCACTTCAAGTCACGCACACCACTGTTGGCCAAATATATGGAAAATAGGTACCTGTGCCAAAAAAGCGCATACGAGCTATTAAATAGGAAGGTCTTGGCTACATTTTGGCGTTTTTAGTTTTTTCAAATTGACTTATTGTTTCAAACAAAATTTTTCAAACAAACTTTCACTTCAAGTCACGCACACCACTGTTGGCCAAATATATGGAAAATAGGGACCTGTGCAAAAAAGGGCATATGAGTTATTAAAGAGGAAGGTCTTGGCTACATTTTGGCGTTTTTAGTTTTTTCAAATTGGCTTATTGTTTCAAACAAAATTTTTCAAACAAACTTTCACTTCAAGTCACGCACACCACTGTTGGCCAAATATATGGAAAATAGGGACCTGTGCCAAAAAAGCGCATACGAGCTATTAAAGAGGAAGGTCTTGGCTACATTTTGGCGTTTTAAGTTTTTTCAAATTGACTTATTGTTTCGAACAAAATTTTTTAAACAAACTTTCACTTCAAGTCACGCACACCACTGTTGGCCAAATATATAGAAAATAGGGACCTGTGCCAAAAAAGCGCATATGAGCTATTAAAGAGGAAGGTCTTGGCTACATTTTGGCGTTTTTAGTTTTTTCAAATTGACTTATTGTTTTTTTTTTTTTTATTATTTATTATTTAATAATATAATTGTACACAATATTAAAATTCATTTCAATTTAGGCCTCAGCGCCAATAAGGCATTTTTGAGGCAAGTTGGCAATTTTTATATACTTTTATGTACAAATATGTACCATAATGAAAAACGTTACAAAAAGATTTAATTCATAATATACTTATATTATATATTTAAATTTAATTACATAAGAAGCGATTCACTTAAACCACATAAATATTCCTTGCATGACGATTTAAACGTTGAAATTCTGTTAATAGATTTTAAATTGGGTGGTAAATCATTATACATATTACCACCTACATAATCAATACGTTGCTTAGTTCTTTCCAATCTGCACCTAGGAACTCTAAGATTTGATATGTTTCGTGTGTTGAAATGTGACTGGTTTTGCAAAAATGGAATAGTTTGCACACCTATGCTATGAATACTTTTAAATACAAATAATAATACCTGATGCTTGTGTAAACCATAAATAGGCAAAATAGTTTTACAAACATCTCTGTATAGCGAAATTGTTGGGTGTGTTCTTGGTAGATTGTATACAATTTTTAATGCTTTGTTCTGAAGACATTGTAAAGATTTTTGAAGAGTATTGTTTTTATTAAAAGCATACACACAAGCTAAATAATTTAGATGTGGTTGTATCAAACCATTATAAATCATTAGCTTTGCTTTCACACTTAGCTTATTTTTAAATTTATATAATATTCCAATACCAGGAGCTATTTTATTCTTCACCTCATTAATGTGAAGATCCCAAGATAAGTTGCTTTGTAATGTGATTCCTAAATATCTGATTGAATGAGTTTCACAAATAGATGTGCCATCAACATGAACAGAAAAGTTGTTATTCATACTTGCTGAATGTGGCCGAAAACGTATTAGTTTGGTTTTTTCAGAATTTAATAATAAACCATTTAAACGAGCAAATTCAAATAATAAAGATGCATCTCTCGCAGTATGGGTTTTTAGAAAAAGGTCATGGTTAAAAGGGTAGAGCAAGCAAATATCATCGGCAAACATATACAGTTGACCAGTAAGATTCAAATTTTTTAAGTCATTCAATTAAATTGAAAACAATAAAGGACCTAGTCCACTTCCTTCTGGTACACCATATTCAACAGTACCAAGAAAGCTTTTACAGTGACCAATTTGTACGTACTGTTTTTTGTTGAGGAAATAATTTCTAAACAATAATAGTTCTCGTCCTCGAATACCATAAAATTTTAGTTTTTCAAGCATTATTTCGTGATCAACAAGATCAAAGGCCTTTGAAAGATCAAAAAATATACCCGCTACTCCACTGTAACCTTCATCAAAACCTTTGCAAATATACTTTACTACATTCAAGACAGCGTCTTGGGTATTTATGCCTCTTCTAAAGCCAAATTGGTATTTGTATAACAGGTTATTCTCCTCTAGATAAAGCAAAAGTTTATCATACAAAAGTTTCTCAAAAATTTTATCTATAGTAGAAAGCACAGCAATTGGCCGATATTTATCTACAGTAGATGCATGAGCAGTTTTTGGAATGGGCACTATTTTATGAATTTTCAAAATATCAGGGTACTGTGAGGTTGTAATCATTTTATTGAAGATTGCAACTAAGATAGTTGAAATTTCACCAAAACATTCTTTTACAAACTTTATGGATATGTTATCGAAGCCTGGCGATTTATTTGTTTCCATATTACACACAATGTTATTAACATCAATTACATTAATGGTATTAAAAATAAAACGACAACGTGATGCTGTAAGTGTCCTTAAAGCGTTAAAAGAGTCACCTGGTAGAATATTAATTTTTTGCTTGAGATCCTTAACAACAGAAATAAAATATTTGTTTAAACAATTTACTTTGATTTCATCATCTGCAATATTCCTACCTTGCAAATTATTGAGTTTGACACCACTTGTTTTTGATCGACCAAGGGTATTGTTTATAAATTTCCAACATTTCTTTGGATCACTTCCATCTTTATACAAACTATCAGTGTAATAATTTTCTCTACATTTTTTAATGGCCACTTTAATCACTCTATTTAATCTTTTCAAAACTATTTCAATATTTTCTTTATTTTTTGATCTATGTACGTCTTTTCCTTAATAATTTTTGTTTAAACAATATTAACTCTTGAAGATTTCTATTTATCCAGGGAGTTAGCTCAAATTGCAAGGGCTTTTTTAACTTTGTTACGACCGTTGAGTTGTTAACAGCTGATTCTATACACAATATTAATGAATTTGTCAAATCAGAGACATCAAGATCTGAATAATTACGCGGTAGTGTATTTCTTAGATAGTCTTTAGCCTTATCATAAACACAATAAGTTTTTGATATTTCAACATAATTTTTGCTTTTAAACTTGCTTTCCAATTTACATGATAAAATATTATGATCTGAAAGAGTGCACTCTACAGAATCAATACAAAGCCTCTCAGACAAATTGCTAAATATATGATCTATGCATGTTTTACTTTCAGGTCTTGTGACGAGATTATGAGCACTATTACAATCATAGTTTTTAAACAGTGAGATCAGTTCAGTAGATGAAGAACTTTTAAAAACATCAATATTCGAGTCCCCAACAATTATTAATGGATTTTGAG
The DNA here is from genome assembly GCA_947311025.1 of Lypha dubia. Taxonomy (NCBI): domain Eukaryota; kingdom Metazoa; phylum Arthropoda; class Insecta; order Diptera; family Tachinidae; genus Lypha; species Lypha dubia. Next base: position 44,373,914 of record OX371263.1, on the reverse strand, counting down.
CTAAGTCGTCTAACAAAACATCAAGTAAATTAATAAAATACGTTTCACTGCATTTTTGTGAACGGTAATATGACACAATTTGTAAAGGTTTAGATTCTATTTGGAAACTACTCAAAGTAACAGCTAAGAACTAGACATAGCTTTCACTCTTGCATATTTTGACACTATAGTCGATGTCTTTGTTGATATACAGCGATGTACCACCAAAACCATCTTCTCTACATGAATGTACACCAGCAAAACCAGGTATTTCATATATCTGTATAATGTCTTTCTTGAACCAAGTTTCTTGAATTGCTATTATATCGGGCAGTTTTGGAAATTGAGCTAAGAGCGATTTAAAATGATTGAATTTTTCCATGGACGAAACACTTCTTATGTTGATACTGATAATATTTAAAAAATCTCTATTCAATGTACTAATTTAATTTTTAAAATTTGAAATATTATTAAAATATTGATTTTTTATCATAAAAACGAAAAATGTGTTCAATTAACAAAGATATTATTTTTATGTATATATTTATTTACTATGAAATAATATTCGTAGCTCCATCTTCATCATCCACTTCAATAGAATCTTCTTCTTCAACTTGTCTTGAATGACCTACAGATCTTCTAGCCCAATGCTTACTAGTTGTTGCATTCAATAGCATTTTATCAACATCATCCTCATCATATATTAACTGTTCCTTGGAAGCTTCGCCTTTCTTGCAATAAACTCTTCCATTTCTTATAAAAACATGCTGGTATCCAACGGTTTTTAATGATTTTGCATGATAAAAAAGATGCATAGTTTCTTTGCTGTTAAAATTGTTAACAAACACATTTTTTGTTTTTTCATCTTCTTTAAGTTTTGCTTTCGATGACATAAATTCTACCTTATGCGCGTTTGAAGTTTTTTATCATTTTTTTGGTTTTTATTTTTTAGGAAATAAGCATCTTCCACGGCATTTTTTTGTACCGAGACACCAGTGTGTTTTAAAATGTTTTCCACGGCATCTAGAGCACTCATATTGTCAGCCACTTTTAAGCCACTGATTATACAATCATTTCTAATCCTATAATCATTTAAAGTTTTTACTGAAGATTTCAACGTTTTTATTTCTGTTTTCAGTTTTTTATTTTCTTTTTCCACTTCAGATAATTTCTTTTTATTTTCAGCCACCTCTTTGAACATTTCGTCAAATTTAGCTGACATAAACATAATGGACTCACTCAGCTGATCTAATTTCTCAAGCTTTTCAAGTTTTTTAAGTTCTAATTTGATTGCATTTAATTCATGTCTTATTTCACCTCCTTCTTCTTTACAGAAGTTGCATTTCAAAAATTTCGTTTTCATTTTTTAATAATCTCTCAAACTCTCTTCTACTCAAATCCGAACATTGTGAGTGAAAATTTTTCGCGCACTTGTCACATTGAATATAATCATCGGTTTCTTCTTTGATTTCATTTTCACATTTATCACAATATGTAATTTTAATTTTGTTTGCGATACTACGCCAAGCAGTTTTTTTGGGCATACTTGAATAATTTCAAATTCCTTATGTTTTGTTTTACTTGTTTACAAAGTTTTATTATTTATTAAAAGTTTTTAATCCAAAAAATTTCGTTTTTTATAACAACGATTTTAACACTGATGAAAAGTACGTTCTACTTCGAGGGTTGCCAACAGTTTTAACAAAACAAAACAAAACAAAATTTTTCAAACAAACTTTCACTTCAAGTCACGCACACCACTGTTGGCCAAATATATGGAAAATAGGGACCTGTGCCAAAAAAAGCGCATATGAGCTATTAAAGAGGAAGGTCTTGGCTACATTTTGGCGTTTTTAGTTTTTTCAAATTGACTTATTGTTTCGAACAAAATTTTTCAAACAAACTTTCACTTCAAGTCACGCACACCACTGTTGGCCAAATATATGGAAAATAGGGACCTGTGCCAAAAAAGCGCATATGAGCTATTAAAGAGGAAGGTCTTGGCTACATTTTGGCGTTTTTAGTTTTTTCAAATTGACTTATTGTTTCGAACAAAATTTTTCAAACAAACTTTCACTTCAAGTCACGCACATCACTGTTGGCCAAATATATGGAAAATAGGGACCTGTGCCAAAAAAGCGCATATGAGCTATTTAAGAGGAAGGTCTTGGCTACATTTTGGCGTTTTTAGTTTTTTCAAATTGATTTATTGTTTCGAACAAAATTTTTCAAACAAACTTTCACTTCAAGTCACGCACACCACTATTGGCCAAATATATGGAAAATAGGGACCTGTGCTAAAAAAGCGCATATAAGCTATTAAAGAGGAAGGTCTTGGCTACATTTTGGCGTTTTTAGTTTTTTCAAATTGACTTATTGTTTCGAACAAAATTTTTCAAACAAACTTTCACTTCAAGTCACGCACACCACTGTTGGCCAAATATATGGAAAATAGGTACCTGTGCCAAAAAAGCGCATATGAGCTATTAAAGAGGAAGGTCTTGGCTACATTTTGGCGTTTTTAGTTTTTTTCAAATTGACTTATTGTTTCAAACAAAATTTTTCAAACAAACTTTCACTTCAAGTCACGCACACCACTGTTGGCCAAATATGTGGAAAATAGGGACCTGTGCCAAAAAAGCGCATATGAGTTATTAAAGAGGAAGGTCTTGGCTACATTTTGGCGTTTTTAGTTTTTTTCAAGTTGACTTATTGTTTCGAACAAAATTTTTCAAACAAACTTTCACTTCAAGTCACGCACACCACTGTTGGCCAAATATATGGAAAATAGGGACCTGTGCCAAAAAAGCGCATATGAGCTATTAAAGAGGAAGGTCTTGGCTACATTTTGGCGTTTTTAGTTTTTTCAAATTGACTTATTGTTTCAAACAAAATTTTTCAAACAAACTTTCACTTCAAGTCACGCACATCACTGTTGGCCAAATATATGGAAAATAGGGACCTGTGCCAAAAAAGCGCATATGAGCTATTAAAGAGGAAGGTCTTGGCTACATTTTGGCGTTTTTATTTTTTTCAAATTGACTTATTGTTTCAAACAAAATTTTTCAAACAAACTTTCACTTCAAGTCACGCACACCACTATTGGCCAAATATATGGAAAATAGGGACCTGTGCCAAAAAGCGCATATGAGCTATTTAAGAGGAAAGTCTTGGCTACATTTTAGCGTTTTTAGTTTTTTCAAATTGATTTATTGTTTCGAACAAAATTTTTCAAACTTTCACTTCAAGTCACGCACACCACTGTTGGCCAAATATATGGAAAATAGGGACCTGTGCCAAAAAAGCGCATATGAGCTATTAAAGAGGAAGGTCTTGGCTACATTTTGGCGTTTTTAGTTTTTTCAAGTTGACTTATTGTTTCGAACAAAATTTTTCAAACAAACTTTCACTTCAAGTCACGCACACCACACAAAATTAGGTCCTTAAAATTAATATCAAATCCGTTTTAAAGTTTAGTGAAGGTAATTTCTATAATATACATATGTATGTATAACAAACTACATATATAATATCAAATCCATTTTAAATTTTAAGTGAAGTTAATTTGTATAATAGGTATATATATAACAACTAATATAATTCCTTCTGTAATTTTTACGATTTCTTGAATAAAAAAAAAGATTTCCAGCCCTGGTCGCATGGAAAGTCGCTTTAATTGTCATGGAAAGCGTCCATATGCATCACTTTTTCTGCAAATATATAGAAAGTGGTGTCAATATACTTATATTTCTTTCGGCTTAAATATAGTTTATTTATATTTCTCAAATATTAAAACTATTTTTAAGAATAAATCTGTTTAAAAATCATACCTTATCCGATGAAAAATCTAAAAATAAGGAAAAAATATTAAATAAAAAATTTCCGGCGATGCCTTGTTTCCGAGTTATGAGCAATTTATGTTCTAGTACAAAAGATTATATGGTGTATTTTTAAAAAATTTATTTTATAAAAACTTTATAAAAAAACTTCCTGCCTTACCCACGATATTGAAAGAATTCGATCGCTTGATTTTTAGACGTAAAAAATCTAGCTTGCGTGCCAGTAATATATCATATTTCATATTTAAGTATGTAATTAGTAAATTTTTGTTTAAATTTATTTTGTATTTAAATAAGATTTAATTTTTAACTTAAATATCAATTCAAACACGGGCCCTTATTATCTGTTTACTGGAAGAAAAGCTAATCATATAAATTAAATTAAATGATGGTCTCAAATCATTTATTTTTCGTTTACAATTTCAGCATTATAGAATTTATTTTTCTTTGTTAAGAATTGCATATAGATTAGATGCTTTTTACACATGCAATTGCAAAAAACTCAATACATTGACATATTTTTACTGATACAATCATACAGCTGTAAGTTGCGAACTCGCAAGATAATTTGTTTAAAATTTTGCCACTAAAGAAAAAGTTTTCCGGCCCTGTGCGGTATAACCAAGTTGAGTCGTATAAAAGTCGCTGTAATTATCATGGAAAACGTGTATATGCATCACTTTTTCTGCAAATGTTAGCTTCAGTATACTTTTATTAAAATGGTGGTTGATTTTTTCTAAGTGAAGACAGGTACATATACATACATATTTTGTGGAAGAATTTATAATTGCGGTAATAATAATAATGGTAAGTATTAGTTAAAACATAATTATAAATAGTTTATTTAAATATATATTAAATAAAGATTTAAAATATATTAAATAAAAAATTGGGTACGAAGGTTGGTTTCGATTTATGGGCCAATTCAGTTCCAGTACAAACAACCCTATAATACATGAGGCTATCCGTGCAAATACTTATAAAAATTACGCTTATTCCTAATAATTATATAAAATTTTAATTTTTGTTTCTTTTTAGAACAACATTAAGTGTCCATATTGCCACAACAAAATAAACATAAAATGCAAGAAACAAATTCAGCAGCCACCAACACAGAACCTGCAGCCACAACCACAGTACCTGCAGCCACAACCACAGTACCTGCAGCAACCACAATACCTCGTTCCCACGACAATCGGATCTTCGCTCCGGAACGACCCGAATCCAATTCGGCCAAGGATTGTCAACTCAGCGAAGCAGGTTGTAGTCTATGCTACTTTTGCTGTTGCTGCCAAATTAGACTAATTTCTATTTCCATAAGCAGCAATAAGCTGATACAAAGCTGCCAATATGATATAAATGTTAATAAATGTTACAGCAATGAGAGCTAAAAATATTTTGTATTATTTAACCGAAAATAACATAACAAAATTAAAATAAATAAATATATTGATGTGCTTTTATATTTTTACTCGATTTTATAACGTTTTGAGCTGGTAATTTCATTTTTATTCTTGTGAAATATTTATGTGGCAGCTCTGAAATATGTAGTAAAACAAAAAATTTAAAAATAATATCGATACTTCAAGTTCATTTGTCAGCTGCTGTAGTTCTCAAAATAATTCAGTAGCTATCTACATGGCAGCATTTGAAGCCAACTGCATTTGATGTCTGCTGTTGTGAAGTCTGCTGTGGTCTATGTGTTTATAGCTTCAGACGGAAGTTTTTTCCACAGGAAAGAACTCCCGTCACAAACAGCATCAGAGCTGTTACAACAACAACAACAACCACAATACATACAGCTACCGCAACAAAACTATACGCCGCCACCACAATACCTGCAACCACAACAGTACCAGCAGCCACAACAAAAGTATCTGCAGCAGAGTGGGAATCCACCTGTCCAAACAATGGAGCCGCCAGCAGCAACCCAGGACGCCAACGAAAAATAAACAACGAATTACATATTATAGGTATTTAGATATTGCTAACCCGCAATAAATAAATTTGTAAATCAAATATGAATTCTTGAGTACATGCTCAAATAAATGTAAATTTTTTTTGATATAAGTACATATGTACATACATACTTACATATTATAAATTTTAAAATATTGTTTTTTTTTATATTATTATTATTACGAATAAACGTAATTATTATTTGAACTTATATTGATTTACATATGAAAAGTAATATTATCAGGCTCAAGTTCAGTTTTATTGAATTAATGAAAATTCAAAATTACTAAGAGTTTTTTTGTGTTGGAAAATATTATTATTTATATCCAATCAGTTTTTAGCAGAACGTATCAGTACTGATTTCAAGGCCGCTACACCTCTCATCAGCGTTCAATTGTCCATCTTTACAAATTTCGTAAAGTGGATACTAATTGAGAAGAATATCAACTATTTAACCAGTTTTCAACAGAAATAGAATATGAGAATTAATTTTTAATTCAATTTTTATTCTACAATGAAACAGTGCTGGTTAGTACGAAATTCCCTCATTACTGTTTGGAACTAATAATCAACACAAACTCATAGTCCGTTATCATCAAAGTATTTTACTTTGTATTTTAACGTTTTTGTTGTTTTTACTCTATATTAGGGAAATTCACATATTACTGTGACCCCTGTTATTAGGGTATTTATAGCTCATGCCCAAGCGGAATTAATATTTTTTTATATTATTATTATTACGAATAAACGTAATTATTATTTGAACTTATATTGATTTACATATGAAAAGTAATATTATCAGGCTCAAGTTCAGTTTTATTGAATTAATGAAAATTCAAAATTACTAAGAGTTTTTTTGTGTTGGAAAATATTATTATTTATATCCAATCAGTTTTTAGCAGAACGTATCAGTACTGATTTCAAGGCCGCTACACCTCTCATCAGCGTTCAATTGTCCATCTTTACAAATTTCGTAAAGTGGATACTAATTGAGAAGAATATCAACTATTTAACCAGTTTTCAACAGAAATAGAATATGAGAATTAATTTTTAATTCAATTTTTATTCTACAATGAAACAGTGCTGGTTAGTACGAAATTCCCTCATTACTGTTTGGAACTAATAATCAACACAAACTCATAGTCCGTTATCATCAAAGTATTTTACTTTGTATTTTAACGTTTTTGTTGTTTTTACTCTATATTAGGGAAATTCACATATTACTGTGACCCCTGTTATTAGGGTATTTATAGCTCATGCCCAAGCGGAATTAATATTTTTTTATATTATTATTATTACGAATAAACGTAATTATTATTTGAACTTATATTGATTTACATATGAAAAGTAATATTATCAGTCTCAAGTTCAGTTTTATTGAATTAATGAAAATTCAAAATTACTAAGAGTTTTTTTGTGTTGGAAAATATTATTATTTATATCCAATCAGTTTTTAGCAGAACGTATCAGTACTGATTTCAAGGCCGCTACACCTCTCATCAGCGTTCAATTGTCCATCTTTACAAATTTCGTAAAGTGGATACTAATTGAGAAGAATATCAACTATTTAACCAGTTTTCAACAGAAATAGAATATGAGAATTAATTTTTAATTCAATTTTTATTCTACAATGAAACAGTGCTGGTTAGTACGAAATTCCCTCATTACTGTTTGGAACTAATAATCAACACAAACTCATAGTCCGTTATCATCAAAGTATTTTACTTTGTATTTTAACGTTTTTGTTGTTTTTACTCTATATTAGGGAAATTCACATATTACTGTGACCCCTGTTATTAGGGTATTTATAGCTCATGCCCAAGCGGAATTAATATTTTTTTATATTATTATTATTACGAATAAACGTAATTATTATTTGAACTTATATTGATTTACATATGAAAAGTAATATTATCAGGCTCAAGTTCAGTTTTATTGAATTAATGAAAATTCAAAATTACTAAGAGTTTTTTTGTGTTGGAAAATATTATTATTTATATCCAATCAGTTTTTAGCAGAACGTATCAGTACTGATTTCAAGGCCGCTACACCTCTCATCAGCGTTCAATTGTCCATCTTTACAAATTTCGTAAAGTGGATACTAATTGAGAAGAATATCAACTATTTAACCAGTTTTCAACAGAAATAGAATATGAGAATTAATTTTTAATTCAATTTTTATTCTACAATGAAACAGTGCTGGTTAGTACGAAATTCCCTCATTACTGTTTGGAACTAATAATCAACACAAACTCATAGTCCGTTATCATCAAAGTATTTTACTTTGTATTTTAACGTTTTTGTTGTTTTTACTCTATATTAGGGAAATTCACATATTACTGTGACCCCTGTTATTAGGGTATTTATAGCTCATGCCCAAGCGGAATTAATATTTTTTTATATTATTATTATTACGAATAAACGTAATTATTATTTGAACTTATATTGATTTACATATGAAAAGTAATATTATCAGGCTCAAGTTCAGTTTTATTCAATTAATGAAAATTCAAAATTACTAAGAGTTTTTTTGTGTTGGAAAATATTATTATTTATATCCAATCAGTTTTTAGCAGAACGTATCAGTACTGATTTCAAGGCCGCTACACCTCTCATCAGCGTTCAATTGTCCATCTTTACAAATTTCGTAAAGTGGATACTAATTGAGAAGAATATCAACTATTTAACCAGTTTTCAACAGAAATAGAATATGAGAATTAATTTTTAATTCAATTTTTATTCTACAATGAAACAGTGCTGGTTAGTACGAAATTCCCTCATTACTGTTTGGAACTAATAATCAACACAAACTCATAGTCCGTTATCATCAAAGTATTTTACTTTGTATTTTAACGTTTTTGTTGTTTTTACTCTATATTAGGGAAATTCACATATTACTGTGACCCCTGTTATTAGGGTATTTATAGCTCATGCCCAAGCGGAATTAATATTTTTTTATATTATTATTATTACGAATAAACGTAATTATTATTTGAACTTATATTGATTTACATATGAAAAGTAATATTATCAGGCTCAAGTTCAGTTTTATTCAATTAATGAAAATTCAAAATTACTAAGAGTTTTTTTGTGTTGGAAAATATTATTATTTATATCCAATCAGTTTTTAGCAGAACGTATCAGTACTGATTTCAAGGCCGCTACACCTCTCATCAGCGTTCAATTGTCCATCTTTACAAATTTCGTAAAGTGGATACTAATTGAGAAGAATATCAACTATTTAACCAGTTTTCAACAGAAATAGAATATGAGAATTAATTTTTAATTCAATTTTTATTCTACAATGAAACAGTGCTGGTTAGTACGAAATTCCCTCATTACTGTTTGGAACTAATAATCAACACAAACTCATAGTCCGTTATCATCAAAGTATTTTACTTTGTATTTTAACGTTTTTGTTGTTTTTACTCTATATTAGGGAAATTCACATATTACTGTGACCCCTGTTATTAGGGTATTTATAGCTCATGCCCAAGTGGAATTAATATTTTTTTATATTATTATTATTACGAATAAACGTAATTATTATTTGAACTTATATTGATTTACATATGAAAAGTAATATTATCAGGCTCAAGTTCAGTTTTATTCAATTAATGAAAATTCAAAATTACTAAGAGTTTTTTGTGTTGGAAAATATTATTATTTATATCCAATCAGTTTTTAGCAGAACGTATCAGTACTGATTTCAAGGCCGCTACACCTCTCATCAGCGTTCAATTGTCCATCTTTACAAATTTCGTAAAGTGGATACTAATTGAGAAGAATATCAACTATTTAACCAGTTTTCAACAGAAATAGAATATGAGAATTAATTTTTAATTCAATTTTTATTCTACAATGAAACAGTGCTGGTTAGTACGAAATTCCCTCATTACTGTTTGGAACTAATAATCAACACAAACTCATAGTCCGTTATCATCAAAGTATTTTACTTTGTATTTTAACGTTTTTGTTGTTTTTACTCTATATTAGGGAAATTCACATATTACTGTGACCCCTGTTATTAGGGGATTTATAGCTCATGCCCAAGCGGAATTAATATTTTTTTATATTATTATTATTACGAATAAACGTAATTATTATTTGAACTTATATTGATTTACATATGAAAAGTAATATTATCAGGCTCAAGTTCAGTTTTATTGAATTAATGAAAATTCAAAATTACTAAGAGTTTTTTTGTGTTGGAAAATATTATTATTTATATCCAATCAGTTTTTAGCAGAACGTATCAGTACTGATTTCAAGGCCGCTACACCTCTCATCAGCGTTCAATTGTCCATCTTTACAAATTTCGTAAAGTGGATACTAATTGAGAAGAATATCAACTATTTAACCAGTTTTCAACAGAAATAGAATATGAGAATTAATTTTTAATTCAATTTTTATTCTACAATGAAACAGTGCTGGTTAGTACGAAATTCCCTCATTACTGTTTGGAACTAATAATCAACACAAACTCATAGTCCGTTATCATCAAAGTATTTTACTTTGTATTTTAACGTTTTTGTTGTTTTTACTCTATATTAGGGAAATTCACATATTACTGTGACCCCTGTTATTAGGGGATTTATAGCTCATGCCCAAGCGGAATTAATATTTTTTTATATTATTATTATTACGAATAAACGTAATTATTATTTGAACTTATATTGATTTACATATGAAAAGTAATATTATCAGGCTCAAGTTCAGTTTTATTGAATTAATGAAAATTCAAAATTACTAAGAGTTTTTTTGTGTTGGAAAATATTATTATTTATATCCAATCAGTTTTTAGCAGAACGTATCAGTACTGATTTCAAGGCCGCTACACCTCTCATCAGCGTTCAATTGTCCATCTTTACAAATTTCGTAAAGTGGATACTAATTGAGAAGAATATCAACTATTTAACCAGTTTTCAACAGAAATAGAATATGAGAATTAATTTTTAATTCAATTTTTATTCTACAATGAAACAGTGCTGGTTAGTACGAAATTCCCTCATTACTGTTTGGAACTAATAATCAACACAAACTCATAGTCCGTTATCATCAAAGTATTTTACTTTGTATTTTAACGTTTTTGTTGTTTTTACTCTATATTAGGGAAATTCACACATTACTGTGACCCCTGTTATTAGGGTATTTATAGCTCATGCCCAAGCGGAATTAATATTTTTTTATATTATTATTATTACGAATAAACGTAATTATTATTTGAACTTATATTGATTTACATATGAAAAGTAATATTATCAGTCTCAAGTTCAGTTTTATTGAATTAATGAAAATTCAAAATTACTAAGAGTTTTTTGTGTTGGAAAATATTATTATTTATATCCAATCAGTTTTTAGCAGAACGTATCAGTACTGATTTCAAGGCCGCTACACCTCTCATCAGCGTTCAATTGTCCATCTTTACAAATTTCGTAAAGTGGATACTAATTGAGAAGAATATCAACTATTTAACCAGTTTTCAACAGAAATAGAATATGAGAATTAATTTTTAATTCAATTTTTATTCTACAATGAAACAGTGCTGGTTAGTACGAAATTCCCTCATTACTGTTTGGAACTAATAATAATCAACACAAACTCATAGTCCGTTATCATCAAAGTATTTTACTTTGTATTTTAACGTTTTTGTTGTTTTTACTCTATATTAGGGAAATTCACATATTACTGTGACCCCTGTTATTAGGGTATTTATAGCTCATGCCCAAGCGGAATTAATATTTTTTTATATTATTATTATTACGAATAAACGTAATTATTATTTGAACTTATATTGATTTACATATGAAAAGTAATATTATCAGGCTCAAGTTCAGTTTTATTGAATTAATGAAAATTCAAAATTACTAAGAGTTTTTTTGTGTTGGAAAATATTATTATTTATATCCAATCAGTTTTTAGCAGAACGTATCAGTACTGATTTCAAGGCCGCTACACCTCTCATCAGCGTTCAATTGTCCATCTTTACACATTTCGTAAAGTGGATACTAATTGAGAAGAATATCAACTATTTAACCAGTTTTCAACAGAAATAGAATATGAGAATTAATTTTTAATTCAATTTTTATTCTACAATGAAACAGTGCTGGTTAGTACGAAATTCCCTCATTACTGTTTGGAACTAATAATCAACACAAACTCATAGTCCGTTATCATCAAAGTATTTTACTTTGTATTTTAACGTTTTTGTTGTTTTTACTCTATATTAGGGATATTCACATATTACTGTGACCCCTGTTATTAGGGTATTTATAGCTCATGCCCAAGCGGAATTAATATTTTTTTATATTATTATTATTACGAATAAACGTAATTATTATTTGAACTTATATTGATTTACATATGAAAAGTAATATTATCAGGCTCAAGTTCAGTTTTATTCAATTAATGAAAATTCAAAATTACTAAGAGTTTTTTGTGTTGGAAAATATTATTATTTATATCCAATCAGTTTTTAGCAGAACGTATCAGTACTGATTTCAAGGCCGCTACACCTCTCATCAGCGTTCAATTGTCCATCTTTACAAATTTCGTAAAGTGGATACTAATTGAGAAGAATATCAACTATTTAACCAGTTTTCAACAGAAATAGAATATGAGAATTAATTTTTAATTCAATTTTTATTCTACAATGAAACAGTGCTGGTTAGTACGAAATTCCCTCATTACTGTTTGGAACTAATAATCAACACAAACTCATAGTCCGTTATCATCAAAGTATTTTACTTTGTATTTTAACGTTTTTGTTGTTTTTACTCTATATTAGGGAAATTCACATATTACTGTGACCCCTGTTATTAGGGGATTTATAGCTCATGCCCAAGCGGAATTAATATTTTTTTATATTATTATTATTACGAATAAACGTAATTATTATTTGAACTTATATTGATTTACATATGAAAAGTAATATTATCAGGCTCAAGTTCAGTTTTATTGAATTAATGAAAATTCAAAATTACTAAGAGTTTTTTGTGTTGGAAAATATTATTATTTATATCCAATCAGTTTTTAGCAGAACGTATCAGTACTGATTTCAAGGCCGCTACACCTCTCATCAGCGTTCAATTGTCCATCTTTACAAATTTCGTAAAGTGGATACTAATTGAGAAGAATATCAACTATTTAACCAGTTTTCAACAGAAATAGAATATGAGAATTAATTTTTAATTCAATTTTTATTCTACAATGAAACAGTGCTGGTTAGTACGAAATTCCCTCATTAGCAAGAGTCACAGTAATATGTGAATTTCCCTAATATAGAGTAAAAACAACAAAAACGTTAAAATACAAAGTAAAATACTTTGATGATAACGGACTATGAGTTTGTGTTGATTATTAGTTCCAAACAGTAATGAGGGAATTTCGTACTAACCAGCACTGTTTCATTGTAGAATAAAAATTGAATTAAAAATTAATTCTCATATTCTATTTCTGTTGAAAACTGGTTAAATAGTTGATATTCTTCTCAATTAGTATCCACTTTACGAAATTTGTAAAGATGGACAATTGAACGCTGATGAGAGGTGTAGCGGCCTTGAAATCACTACTGATACGTTCTGCTAAAAACTGATTGGATATAAATAATAATATTTTCCAACACAAAAAAACTCTTAGTAATTTTGAATTTTCATTAATTCAATAAAACTGAACTTGAGCCTGATAATATTACTTTTCATATGTAAATCAATATAAGTTCAAATAATAATTACGTTTATTCGTAATAATAATAATATAAAAAAATATTAATTCCGCTTGGGCATGAGCTATAAATCCCCTAATAACAGGGGTCACAGTAATATGTGAATTTCCCTAATATAGAGTAAAAACAACAAAAACGTTAAAATACAAAGTAAAATACTTTGATGATAACGGACTATGAGTTTGTGTTGATTATTAGTTCCAAACAGTAATGAGGGAATTTCGTACTAACCAGCACTGTTTCATTGTAGAATAAAAATTGAATTAAAAATTAATTCTCATATTCTATTTCTGTTGAAAACTGGTTAAATAGTTGATATTCTTCTCAATTAGTATCCACTTTACGAAATTTGTAAAGATGGACAATTGAACGCTGATGAGAGGTGTAGCGGCCTTGAAATCAGTACTGATACGTTCTGCTAAAAACTGATTGGATATAAATAATAATATTTTCCAACACAAAAAACTCTTAGTAATTTTGAATTTTCATTAATTCAATAAAACTGAACTTGAGCCTGATAATATTACTTTTCATATGTAAATCAATATAAGTTCAAATAATAATTACGTTTATTCGTAATAATAATAATATAAAAAAATATTAATTCCGCTTGGGCATGAGCTATAAATACCCTAATAACAGGGGTCACAGTAATATGTGGATTTCCCTAATATAGAGTAAAAACAACAAAAACGTTAAAATACAAAGTAAAATACTTTGATGATAACGGACTATGAGTTTGTGTTGATTATTAGTTCCAAACAGTAATGAGGGAATTTCGTACTAACCAGCACTGTTTCATTGTAGAATAAAAATTGAATTAAAATATAATTCTCATATTCTATTTCTGTTGAAAACTGGTAAAATAGTTGATATTATTCTCAATTAGTATCCACTTTACGAAATTTGTAAAGATGGACAATTGAACGCTGATGAGAGGTGTAGCGGCCTTGAAATCAGTACTGATACGTTCTGCTAAAAACTGATTGGATATAAATAATAATATTTTCCAACACAAAAAACTCTTAGTAATTTTGAATTTTCATTAATTCAATAAAACTGAACTTGAGCCTGATAATATTACTTTTCATATGTAAATCAATATAAGTTCAAATAATAATTACGTTTATTCGTAATAATAATAATATAAAAAAATATTAATTCCGCTTGGGCATGAGCTATAAATACCCTAATAGCAGGGGTCACAGTAATATGTGAATTTCCCTAATATAGAGTAAAAACAACAAAAACGTTAAAATACAAAGTAAAATACTTTGATGATAACGGACTATGAGTTTGTGTTGATTATTAGTTCCAAACAGTAATGAGGGAATTTCGTACTAACCAGCACTGTTTCATTGTAGAATAAAAATTGAATTAAAAATTAATTCTCATATTCTATTTCTGTTGAAAACTGGTTAAATAGTTGATATTCTTCTCAATTAGTATCCACTTTACGAAATTTGTAAAGATGGACAATTGAACGCTGATGAGAGGTGTAGCGGCCTTGAAATCAGTACTGATACGTTCTGCTAAAAACTGATTGGATATAAATAATAATATTTTCCAACACAAAAAACTCTTAGTAATTTTGAATTTTCATTAATTCAATAAAACTGAACTTGAGCCTGATAATATTACTTTTCATATGTAAATCAATATAAGTTCAAATAATAATTACGTTTATTCGTAATAATAATAATATAAAAAAATATTAATTCCGCTTGGGCATGAGCTATAAATCCCCTAATAACAGGGGTCACAGTAATATGTGAATTTCCCTAATATAGAGTAAAAACAACAAAAACGTTAAAATACAAAGTAAAATACTTTGATGATAACGGACTATGAGTTTGTGTTGATTATTAGTTCCAAACAGTAATGAGGGAATTTCGTACTAACCAGCACTGTTTCATTGTAGAATAAAAATTGAATTAAAAATTAATTCTCATATTCTATTTCTGTTGAAAACTGGTTAAATAGTTGATATTCTTCTCAATTAGTATCCACTTTACGAAATTTGTAAAGATGGACAATTGAACGCTGATGAGAGGTGTAGCGGCCTTGAAATCAGTACTGATACGTTCTGCTAAAAACTGATTGGATATAAATAATAATATTTTCCAACACAAAAAAACTCTTAGTAATTTTGAATTTTCATTAATTCAATAAAACTGAACTTGAGCCTGATAGTATTACTTTTCATATGTAAATCAATATAAGTTCAAATAATAATTACGTTTATTCGTAATAATAATAATATAAAAAAATATTAATTCCGCTTGGGCATGAGCTATAAATACCCTAATAACAGGGGTCACAGTAATATGTGAATTTCCCTAATATAGAGTAAAAACAACAAAAACGTTAAAATACAAAGTAAAATACTTTGATGATAACGGACTATGAGTTTGTGTTGATTATTATTAGTTCCAAACAGTAATGAGGGAATTTCGTACTAACCAGCACTGTTTCATTGTAGAATAAAAATTGAATTAAAAATTAATTCTCATATTCTATTTCTGTTGAAAACTGGTTAAATAGTTGATATTCTTCTCAATTAGTATCCACTTTACGAAATTTGTAAAGATGGACAATTGAACGCTAATGAGAGGTGTAGCGGCCTTGAAATCAGTACTGATACGTTCTGCTAAAAACTGATTGGATATAAATAATAATATTTTCCAACATACAAAAACTCTTAGTAATTTTGAATTTTCATTAATTCAATAAAACTGAACTTGAGCCTGATAATATTACTTTTCATATGTAAATAAATTAGATTATTTCTAACCAAAATATGTTTCAATCAGGAGGTTTTCTTGTAAGCAAATGCAAGCAAGTGCTTTGAGATTGATCAAAAATAATAAATAACAATTTTTATTTTCAATTAAGCGATTTTTACATATAAACAGTGCGTTCTTATCCGAATTCGACTTTATACACGTATCATACCATAGCGTTTTAATTTACTTTAGCAAAAATAAAATTTCGGTTCTGATTTTTGATTACATATATACAATTTTATAACCCTTTCAGAAATAAATTTGAAATAAATACTTAGGCGCCCCAGTATTGAACTGAGAAGTCGCTCACTATAATTCTACCCACTAACCATTGTGCTACAGAGGCTTGTTAGTGTTGATTGTATATTAACTTAATTATAACTTTACGTATTTTTTCGTACAAACCAGTGCTGTGGAGTCGTGAAAAAATAGTTGCGACTCCGACTCCGACTCCAGCCGCCGAAATTTTTAAAGTACGACTCCGACTCCAACTCCAACTCCAATGCTAAATGTATTGGACATTCCCGATAATTGAATCGCGAAATGTTCAACAACTTTTTTTGAGGGTACTTATGGACCTCTAAACGCGATTGAAGTTTGGGATTTCGCGAAAAAACATAAAAATAAATATTACAAAATAAAGCTGAATCAAAAGTTGTTTGTTTTTTACAAAATATGGCTGTATTGTTTGGTAAAATAGTGGTCATTAAAAGAAAAATTACAAACAAATTTTAGTGCACCGATTTTGAATCATAATTGCATTTTTAAAAAAGAATTTTCACAAAAACATTTTTTTCATTGATTTTTTTTTGCCGTTTTAAGCAAATTTAAAAACATTCTCATAAAATATAATCAAACTATAATATTTTGCAATTAAATGCAATTTTTTGTAAAAAAATTCTTTTTTTTTTGTGGAAAAAAGGAGTTTTTGTGAATAAATATTAATATGTATTAAAAATGCAATTATGGATCTAAATCGGTGCACTAACGATTGTTTGAAATTTTTCCTTTAATGAGCACTATTTTACCAAAAAATTCAGCATTAATTTGTAAAAAACAAACAACTTTTTTCGCGAAATCTCAAACTTCAATCCCGTTTAGAGGTCCATAAGTACCCTCCAAAATAAAAGTTGTTGAACATTTCGTAATCAGCACAAAATTCCCCTGCTAATGATTAACGCGATTCAATCATCGGGACACCCTAATGTCCATACTGCTTTAGAATGAATATGACAACGCTTGCAGCTAAGTTTTTTATTTTTAGATTTTAGTCCGGGTTTACATAGTGAAATATTTCTTATGAATTTTTTTTTATTCTCTTCTACACTTTCATCCGTGTCTGCACACTGAAATTTTTGTAATGAAATTTCAAAATTGCTTTTACTTGAGAGAGAACGTTAATGCTTTTGTTTGCTTCGGTTTCTTCTCAATCATGAGAAAATAAAAGCACAAGTTTATGAGTGACAAATAGGGTTAATGTTGAAGTTTTTGAAAAAGGAGCAAAATAGTCGTTTTTTTGAACGAAAAGTCTCACATTTTTACGTTTTTATTTAATCAAACACACAACAAAAAATCAACAAAATTAATAATTCAAATTAAATAAACTAAAAAATAATTCATTAAAAAGATTAAGTCAACTTCTGTAAAAAGGCAATTATTTGAAAATAGAAAATATTACAAAAAAAAAAAAAATTCGCAGATTTTTTATTGTGGAAAATATTTAAAAATTCTTTGTCGGAGTCGGAGTCGCGACTTTTTTTAGCGATTCCGACTCCGGCAAAAACAGTGCAACTCCGACTCTTCGACTCCGACTCCGACTCCACAGCACTGGTACAAACCCCTTTTTGTCACACATCTAAGCATGTGTGTATAAAAATACTAGGCATTTGCTTTTGAAATATCAACACATTCAAATCGTTATTTGCTTTTAACATACCAAGCAGTGCTGCCACGACCAAAAAAATATTACAACCAAATTTTTTGAAAAAGTTACCAAATGTGAAAAAATAACCAAATTTAAAATGCTTTTTTATTAAAAAAAAATTAAAATTTATTTAAAGTTGCATTACAGTTTATTTGCATTTTATACATAGTTAAATAATAATTGCAAAACAAGAAAACAAAAAAAAAAAAATTCATACAAATAGTAAATGAAAAGGAGAAACTTAAATTGAAATCAGTTTTTGCTTATTTGAGCCCTTATTCGTAAAAATAGTTTTTTTTATAAGAGTTAAACCTGCCAAATGTTTATACAAAATTAATTTGATTGAAAGTTTATAAATTAAAATTTTTTTTTAATAGGATCATTACAATAAACAAAATTTGTACTGCACATTTATAAAAAATAAGAAAGGAAAAAAAGAAATTGTTTTTACATATTAATAAAATTCTTATTCAGGGGTGTCATAGAAACCGATCTTATTGGAATTGGATTTAAAACCGACAAAAAAAAAGAATTTGGTGTCATGAAATCCAATATTATCGGTTTTTTGTTCGAAATAGAATTATTATCGGTTTTAGGTGTCACAGAAACCAATGTTATCGGTTTTGTTATTGGAAATAATCCAATCAGCTTACAGCTGTCGTTTTTTTATTGGAAATAAATAAAGTAGCTAAAATCTCCATTTTTCATTTTATTTTTTAAACAGTTAGAGTTTTGTAAAGATGTAAGTAAATTATATATATATATTTCTTCGTTTTACTCCTACAAGGAGCATAGGGCCGCTACAAGGTTGTTCCAATAAATTCGATCTGATGCATGGTATTTGATTTCATTCCAACTCATGTGTAATTGGGATATTTCAGCTTCAATTTGCCGTTTCCATGTGTGTGATGGTCTACCTATACGTCTACTGTGTCCAATCCAATTCCATTTACGTTTGCGGATTTCAGTTTGGATTGGTTGTTGCCCAGTTTCTAACCAGAGACGATGATTAGGGATTGTTATAGGCCAGAATATATGCAAAAATATATGCAAAATCTTTCTTAAGCATTTATTAACAAATGTAAGTAAATTAAAGTGCATAAATTGGCAAAAAATAGTATTTATTTTAATGTTTTTATCCTCAATAGGGGCAAGCATAAAAATAGCACCCAAAACTCGATGCTCATCGAGTTTATGGAAAAATATCCGGATCTTGCAAGAGGATTCACCAAACGAGATAAGCCAACAGTTGATTCCCTTTGGCAACAGTTGGCTGAATCACTAAACAGCGCAGGTCCACCGCAGAAAGATGTCAACGGATGGAAAAAGGTAAGCAAACTGTGAGCAGTATGTACTATTCTATTGCTGGATTGGGTTGTTTTATTTAATATAGGTTTGGCGCAGAATAAATCCGAGTCAAGAGCAACTGGTGGAGGACCGTTTACTAAGTTTCAGCTTTCTAACAACGAAGAAGCAATAATCCGTATATGTGGAATTGCTCAGTCGGTGGAAGGTGTTGCAGGTATTGCGATTGGCTTGCCAGAAAATGTAGGTGCTGAGAGTGAGGAAGAAATGCCCTCAACTTCTACAAAACGTCCACTGTCTCCATTTTTGATGGGCAGCACACCTAAAAGGCTCAAAACCGAAAATATTGGTGAGCGATTAAAAAAGTTTCTGGTCGAAGACAGTCAAAGGAAAGTTGAGGTAAATGAAAAGTTGGATGAGCTGTTGAAAATTGACAAAGAAAATGCAAGCAGCTGACGGCGTGTGTATAGGGCAATCGAAAAGGGTCAAGAATCAATAACGAATGCAGTTATAGAACTTAAAGATGAATTTGTGCGGGTCAACAGAGGAATTTTGCAAACAATGCATGAAAAAATGAATTAAAAAAGAAACAGTTAGATCTGGAGCTAATGAAATTTGAATACCAAAAGAAAAAGTGATATTTACATATGAAAAGTAATATTATCAGGCTCAAGTTCAGTTTTATTGAATTTATGAAAATTCAAAATTACTAAGTTTTTTTTTTTTGTGTTGGAAAATATTATTATTTATATCCCATCAGTTTTTTTTTAGCAGAACGTATCAGTACTGATTTTAAGGCCGCTACACCTCTCATCAGCGTTCAATTGTCCATCTTTACAATTTTCGTAAAATGGATACTAATTGAGAAGAATATAAACTATTTAACCAGTTGTCAACAGAAATAGAATATGAGAATTAATTTTTAATTCAATTTTTATTCTACAATGAAACAGTGCTGGTTAGTACGAAATTCCATCATTACTGTTTGGAACTAATAATCAACACAAACTCATAGTCCGTTATCATCAAAGTATTCTACTTTGTATTTTAACGTTTTTGTTGTTTTTACTCTATATTAGGGAAATTCACATATTACTGTGACCCCTGTTATTAGGGCATTTATAGCTCGTGCCCAAGCGGAATTAATATTTTTATATTATTATTATTACGAATAAACGTAATTATTATTTGAACTTATATTGATTTACATATGAAAAGTAATATTATCAGGCTCAAGTTCAGTTTTATTGAATTAATGAAAATTCAAAATTACTAAGAGTTTTTTTTTTTGTGTTGGAAAATAGTATTATTTATATCCCATCAGTTTTTTTAGCAGAACGTATCAGTACTGATTTCAAGGCCGCTACACCTCTCATCAGCGTTCAATTGTCCATCTTTACAATTTTCGTAAAGTGGATACTAATTGAGAAGAATATCAACTATTTAACCAGTTTTCAACAGAAATAGAATATGAGAATTAATGAGAATTTTTTTGATATTGGAATGATTCTTCGCATTCTTTTGACCAAATAAATTGCGTATTTTTTCTCGTTAATCTTGTGAGATGTATTGAATACTTAGCAAAGTTTTTTATGAACCTGCGATAATAGTTGCAAAAAGCAACAAATCTTCTTGCATCGTCAGCATTTTTGGGTGCTGGGTAGTTTCTTATTATTTCAAATTTTCCGTCATCTGGGTAAATGCCTTTTTCAGTACATTTATGGCCTAAAAATGTTACCTGATGTTTAAAAAATATGCATTTGTCAGGGTGTAATTTTAAATTAAATTTTCTACAAGTTTCGAAGATATCTTTAAGATTTCTGAGCATATGATTTTCTGAGCATACTAGGATAACAAGGTCGTCCATATACAAAAATGCTTGAGACGGCTTTAGACCTGAGAAAGCCATAGTCATCATGCGTTGGAAAGAATTCGGGGCTATTTTAAGTCCATAAGGGAGTCTTTTAAATCTGTATGATCCAGCATTAGTGGAGAAAGAAGTGATGTCTCTGGAGCTTTCTTCAAGCTCGATTTGATGGAAACCCGACATAAGATCAAGACATGAAAAATATTTGGCTCTTCCTAGCTGATCTAAAATGTCATCAATTCTAAGAAGAGGGAATTTGTCCGCTACGAGTTTTTTATTGACTTGTCTATAGTCAATGACTAGCCTCCATCTCTTTTCGTTGCTATTTGGTAACGATTTTTTTGGCACAAGCAATACTGGGCTATTGAATTCAGATACGGAAGGTTCTACAAGGTCATCACTAATGAGTTTTTCTACCTGACTATTTATTTCATATTTTTGTGATTCTGGAATCCTATAGTTTTTTATGTAAACTGGTGTTGTGTCTTTTGATTTTAATTTTTGCTTATAAAAATTATTACAAGAAATTTTTTCACTTTCTAAACCAAAAATGTCTGTGTATTGTGAACATAGTTTTTTTTTAAATTATGATATTCAAATTTTGGGAAATTGGATTGAAGTTTTTCTAAAATTGTCTTTGATCTGGATTCACTATTTTTATGTTGGTTATTTGAACATTTAACTAGGTTGTAAGTATTTAAATTTTCGGTGATAACATTCGTATTTGGAATGAATGCATTTTCTTCTGTCGTATTAACGATACGTACGTAGGGTAATTTGTTTGATGTGATGGAGTTGGCTATGTATATACCGGGTGCTATTTCTTGTGTGGGTACAAATATAGAAGTATTTTTGGTTTCAACATCTATTCTTCTAATGACTTCGCTTCGTGCGGGTATTGATAAAAGATTTTGCGGTGTAGGTTGACTTCTTAGTTTAAAGGTTATTTCATTTGAGAAGTCGTCTGGTCTAAGTACCAAAACTTGATTATTTTTGCCAAAATCAAGGACACAATTGTATTTTGTGATGAAGTCAAGGCCTAGGATACCATCAGTAGGTATTGGAAAATTATCATTGACGACAAGAAAGTCATGTTTAATAAGAATATTTTTGTTAATTAAATCGCCCGTGATTTTCCCTGTTGTATAGACTGGGCTATTTATTACCTATACCCGTAAGTTTACATTTGTATGTAAGATTAAGGTTTTCGTGATTTTTAATACAATAGTTTTTTAAGATTGATACACTGGCACCGGTGTCTATTAAGAACGTATTGACATTTTCGCTTAGTGTGTTGTTAATAGAGCAGTACCTCGATAAATTTAGATTGAAGTGGTAAATGTTGTTTTTAAAGATTGTGGAGTTGACGCTAGTATCTTTTGTGTTTAATTTTCCCAGATGGGTGGTCAGGGGGTTCTCGCCGTTTCCCTGAGTATCACTAGTAATAAGACGAACATTTCTATTAAAGTTGGTGCGTCCATTATTATTATTATTGCGGCTATTATAGTTGTGGCGGTTATTATTGCGATAATTTCTGCCGTTATTGTTATTTCGGTAATGATTATTATAGCTATTGTTAGTTTGGTTATTATGATTTCTATAATTATTGCGATTATAATTTCGATTATTACCAGTTCTTTTTCTATATCCTACAAACATGACAGAATTATTTTGGTGTTGTTCTATTTCCAAGAATTTGGACGTTACTTCCTCGATTGAGTTGAATGTGCCCGCCTGCATTATTAATTTTACTCGTTCAGAGTTTGTATTTTGTATGAATGACTTTGTTGCGGCTCTAGTAGCAATTTTATTTGCTGCCATTTCGGTCATACCATCTGACATGTAGGTATTTGCCAGTTCATTGGAGAGTTGTTCAACTTCTTTTACATATTGTGTTTTATTTTTGTCATACTGTTTGATCGCGTTAAGTTTTGTTATCAAGGTGTCAGCAGAGTCCCCCTTGATAACATATTTTAATTTTTCAATGATAGATTCAATTGAACTGAGCCCTTCTATTTTACTGCGTACATTGCTAGTAATTTTTGTATTTATAATGTTTATGAGGAGAGAATCTGGATTTGTTCCTTTAATTGAAACTAATAAATTAATAGCATCAATAAATTTACGCAAATTTGTGAAATTTCCATCAAAATCAGGCAAGATTTTACTAGCCGTTTCCAGAAATTTGATAGGGTCAGACATGATTAACTCTATTTTGTTACTAAGAGATAGATCCAATTTTGGAAGCTCTATTTTTTGGGTATTGGGAGGTAAAGTAAAAGCCAATTCAAGTTCTTCAAGAATTTTTGTAATTTTTTTTCGCAAGTTATCTAAAGTTGTTTCGCATTCATTAAAATGCTCGTCAGTCAACTTGTCCTTAATTTGAATTATTAAACTGACCGTTTTGTTATAATTCAATTCCAAAAGTTCCAAATGCTTATTTATAGTTTCTGTGCTTGGTTTTTGTGTTTTATTTATGCATTTGAAACTTTTATCAAATTCAGCTTTATAACTATCTAATTCTTCAACTATAGCTAACCAGTTTTCCTGAGACATTAAAAGGACAAAAATTAACAAAAGGGAATATATATATGTATATATATTTTTTTTTTTTTTTTACATTATTGAATGCTCTTTAATATTTCTAGTTGAGGGTGGTGTTGGCTGAAGTGGTTAGCGCGTTGACTACTAAGCAAACAATGACGTGGGGCCTGATTTCAAACCCTGGCCAGAGCAAGTCAATTAACATCATTAATTTCTCTAATGTACATTAGTGAGACATTGTATAAATTGTTGTCGGACTATTTAAGTGATGAAGGCATAGCACTGGTCATTAAAAAACTGTACCGACAGCGATTGATGCTATCCAAGCTAATGTACACAACATCGCCCTCCTTCGTCGGTTAGCAGAAACATCGGCGAAGTAAAACAATTAACAAAATGCCTGCCAATACAGCTTAACAAAGTTAATGCGTCTACCTAACACCGGAGGCGCCTCAACACTGCTATGAAAATTAACATAACGCGCAAAGCAGAGTTGTAAAAGAGTTAAGCCTTCTACATTTTTAATATCTATCTTCTCTACTCTATCCCTCTCTCTGAGTTCCGGCACAATGCACTGCATACGTAGGGGTCATCCCCTGAGTGCTGGTCCTAATTAAAAAAAAAAAAAAAATATTTCTAGTTATTGCTTACAATTACTTACAATTTTATTTATTTTTTTTTGTATATACATATGTATGTGTTTTTCGGATATATATAAAAGGTTTTAGCAGCATATCTTTGGTTGTCCATGAAGTGAATTTATCAGCAATTTACCAGCATCTTTTGTTGTCCAGTAGCTAAATGATGATTCGGAAAAATATAAGACTTTCTTTACCAGCATCTCTTTGATTGACCATGAATTATATGTGGCATATATAGATGATAATTGTAGAAATAAGGTAGTTTGTTGCACAATTATATTGATTTTTTTTTTCTTATATTCGGGTCTGGGGACGATTGTTTATTGCTATATTTATTAATTTTTTTTTTTAACAATATTGACATTACGACTATGAGTATTAGCACTCCCAATGTTATTTCGATAACTAAGACTAAATTTATATATTAATAATAAGTAAAAAGTGCTATGAATGCATACCAAATATTTAGGTCACTTCAAAATAATAATTTACGATTGTTTAAAAGAAAAAGTACAATGACTCCTCATGTGCAGCAATGCACTTTAAAGAATGTTGGACATTTGAGTAATGCAATGAAATGTGAATTCGGTAAAAGCAACAACTATGAATTGTTGTGACACATGCATTCATAACACCTCCCGTTTCGAAAGAATGGTTTTATAATTGTTTGAACAATTCTAAGACCATTCTTAAAAATATTATCATTTTACATATACACTTCATATTAGGATTTTTTTTTTTTTGTTTTATATGATTCTTTTATTTTTATATGTTTTTATGTGTAATTATTGGAGAACTTAAACGTTGTATGTTGTAAGTTTTAAATATAAATGTATTAGTTGGTAAAAAGTTTTAGGGTATCCTCCTAACTATAGTTAATCCTTATGAAATAATTTAACTCTATTTTTGTGAACCGTAGAGGTCTTATTGTTTTTTATTCTTATTACTATATTCTTATCTTCTATTGCAATGACCTTATAAGGCCCTGTGTATAATTGATCAAATTTGCGTCCAGACGCATTCTCTACTAGTACCATGTCATTAATTTGAATGTCTTGTGGACACGACATTTTGTCATAAAT
Organism: Lypha dubia; assembly: GCA_947311025.1. Taxonomy (NCBI): domain Eukaryota; kingdom Metazoa; phylum Arthropoda; class Insecta; order Diptera; family Tachinidae; genus Lypha; species Lypha dubia. Next base: position 44,348,265 of record OX371263.1, on the reverse strand, counting down.
TTCCTTTTGCTTAAGTTTCGTCCTTTCAATTAACAATTTGGCTCTTTGGTGTGCCAATTGTAGCCTATACTTAACCTCCTTATCATAGGCTTCAATATTATATATTGGATCTACCACCCCTTTCAGAAGAAAGTTGAGTGGTGTGGGCGGTTTTCCGAACACCAGCTCAAATGGGCAATACCCATGTACGGATGAAGGAGTTGTGTTATAGCAGAATTCAAAGTATGCTACCCATTCGTCCCAGTCTGTTTTGTTGGGTGATAAATAAGTTCTTAGGTACTCGTTGAGTGTTCTATGAGACCGCTCAACGGCACCTAGAGTTTCATGATGATAAGCTGTGGAGTGTAATTGCTTTATACTAAGTAATTTGCAGAGTTCTGCAAGTACTTGATTTTTGTATTCCGTGCCCATGTCTGTGAGTAGTGTTTTCATGGGTCCGAATTTTAAAATGCAATTTATAAAAATTGCTTTTGCCACATGTTTCGCAGATTTATCGGGTATGGGGACGGCTATTAGATCTTTGATCTGGATTCACTATTTTTATGTTGGTTATTTGAACATTTAACTAGGTTGTAAGTATTTAAATTTTCGGTGATAACATTCGTATTTGGAATGAATGCATTTTCTTCTGTCGTATTAACGATACGTACGTAGGGTAATTTGTTTGATGTGATGGAGTTGGCTATGTATATACCGGGTGCTATTTCTTGTGTGGGTACAAATATAGAAGTATTTTTGGTTTCAACATCTATTCTTCTAATGACTTCGCTTCGTGCGGGTATTGATAAAAGATTTTGCGGTGTAGGTTGACTTCTTAGTTTAAAGGTTATTTCATTTGAGAAGTCGTCTGGTCTAAGTACCAAAACTTGATTAGTTTTGCCAAAATCAAGGACACAATTGTATTTTGTGATGAAGTCAAGGCCTAGGATACCATCAGTAGGTATTGGAAAATTATCATTGACGACAAGAAAGTCATGTTTAATAAGAATATTTTTGTTAATTAAATCGCCCGTGATTTTCCCTGTTGTATAGACTGGGCTATTACCTATACCCGTAAGATTACATTTGTATGTAAGATTAAGGTTTTCGTGATTTTTAATACAATAGTTTTTTAAGATTGATACACTGGCACCGGTGTCTATTAAGAACGTATTGACATTTTCGCTTAGTGTGTTGTTAATAGAGCAGTACCTCGATAAATTTAGATTGAAGTGGTAAATGTTGTTTTTAAAGATTGTGGAGTTGACGCTAGTATCTTTTGTGTTTAATTTTCCCAGATGGGTGGTCAGGGGGTTCTCGCCGTTTCCCTGAGTATCACTAGTAATAAGACGAACATTTCTATTAAAGTTGGTGCGTCCATTATTATTATTATTGCGGCTATTATAGTTGTGGCGGTTATTATTGCGATAATTTCTGCCGTTATTGTTATTTCGGTAATGATTATTATAGCTATTGTTAGTTTGGTTATTATGATTTCTATAATTATTGCGATTATAATTTCGATTATTACCAGTTCTTTTTCTATATCCTACAAACATGACAGAATTATTTTGGTGTTGTTCTATTTCCAAGAATTTGGACGTTACTTCCTCGATTGAGTTGAATGTGCCCGCCTGCATTATTAATTTTACTCGTTCAGAGTTTGTATTTTGTATGAATGACTTTGTTGCGGCTCTAGTAGCAATTTTATTTGCTGCCATTTCGGTCATACCATCTGACATGTAGGTATTTGCCAGTTCATTGGAGAGTTGTTCAACTTCTTTTACATATTGTGTTTTATTTTTGTCATACTGTTTGATCGCGTTAAGTTTTGTTATCAAGGTGTCAGCAGAGTCCCCCTTGATAACATATTTTAATTTTTCAATGATAGATTCAATTGAACTGAGCCCTTCTATTTTACTGCTTACATTGCTAGTAATTTTTGTATTTATAATGTTTATGAGGAGAGAATCTGGATTTGTTCCTTTAATTGAAACTAATAAATTAATAGCATCAATAAATTTACGCAAATTTGTGAAATTTCCATCAAAATCAGGCAAGATTTTACTAGCCGTTTCCAGAAATTTGATAGGGTCAGACATGATTAACTCTATTTTGTTACTAAGAGATAGATCCAATTTTGGAAGCTCTATTTTTTGGGTATTGGGAGGTAAAGTAAAAGCCAATTCAAGTTCTTCAAGAATTTTTGTAATTTTTTTTCGCAAGTTATCTAAAGTTGTTTCGCATTCATTAAAATGCTCGTCAGTCAACTTGTCCTTAATTTGAATTATTAAACTGACCGTTTTGTTATAATTCAATTCCAAAAGTTCCAAATGCTTATTTATAGTTTCTGTGCTTGGTTTTTGTGTTTTATTTATGCATTTGAAACTTTTATCAAATTCAGCTTTATAACTATCTAATTCTTCAACTATAGCTAACCAGTTTTCCTGAGACATTAAAAGGACAAAAATTAACAAAAGGGAATATATATATGTATATATATTTTTTTTTTTTTTTTACATTATTGAATGCTCTTTAATATTTCTAGTTGAGGGTGGTGTTGGCTGAAGTGGTTAGCGCGTTGACTACTAAGCAAACAATGACGTGGGGCCTGATTTCAAACCCTGGCCAGAGCAAGTCAATTAACATCATTAATTTCTCTAATGTACATTAGTGAGACATTGTATAAATTGTTGTCGGACTATTTAAGTGATGAAGGCATAGCACTGGTCATTAAAAAACTGTACCGACAGCGATTGATGCTATCCAAGCTAATGTACACAACATCGCCCTCCTTCGTCGGTTAGCAGAAACATCGGCGAAGTAAAACAATTAACAAAATGCCTGCCAATACAGCTTAACAAAGTTAATGCGTCTACCTAACACCGGAGGCGCCTCAACACTGCTATGTAAATTAACATAACGCGCAAAGCAGAGTTGTAAAAGAGTTAAGCCTTCTACATTTTTAATATCTATCTTCTCTACTCTATCCCTCTCTCTGAGTTCCGGCACAATGCACTGCATACGTAGGGGTCATCCCCTGAGTGCTGGTCCTAATTAAAAAAAAAAAAAAAATATTTCTAGTTATTGCTTACAATTACTTACAATTTTATTTATTTTTTTTTGTATATACATATGTATGTGTTTTTCGGATATATATAAAAGGTTTTAGCAGCATATCTTTGGTTGTCCATGAAGTGAATTTATCAGCAATTTACCAGCATCTTTTGTTGTCCAGTAGCTAAATGATGATTCGGAAAAATATAAGACTTTCTTTACCAGCATCTCTTTGATTGACCATGAATTATATGTGGCATATATAGATGATAATTGTAGAAATAAGGTAGTTTGTTGCACAATTATATTGATTTTTTTTTTCTTATATTCGGGTCTGGGGACGATTGTTTATTGCTATATTTATTAATTTTTTTTTAACAATATTGACATTACGACTATGAGTATTAGCACTCCCAATGTTATTTCGATAACTAAGACTAAATTTATATATTAATAATAAGTAAAAAGTGCTATGAATGCATACCAAATATTTAGGTCACTTCAAAATAATAATTTACTGCATATACATAATATTAATGAAATTTAAGAAGGAACGATTGTTTAAAAGAAAAAGTACAATGACTCCTCATGTGCAGCAATGCACTTTAAAGAATGTTGGACATTTGAGTAATGCAATGAAATGTGAATTCGGTAAAAGCAACAACTATGAATTGTTGTGCATTCATAACACATGGCATTCATACTAAAATAACCTTTCCGATCAAAGTATAAGTGCTCATTAAAGGTTGGCTTTATAATCTTTATATGTGTCCCGTCGATGCAACCAATTATTGATGGAATTTTGTATTTATTATAGAAATAGCCTCTTGATCTTTGCTTTTCGGTAGGATTCAGTTCAAGTTGCACCCACTGTGGACAAATAAAGCGCTCCATAACCTTGAGTACATCATCTAGAATAGTTGATACCGTACTTCTACCCAGACATATGTTAGAATCGTTTCCCACAGCTCTTTGATAAGACCCTTCAGCTAAAAATCGCAACGAAGCTGCCAGTTGAAGCAATGGCGGTATCTTAGAACGTGAAAGGTGTGCTTTAATTGTGTCAAGTACCATACAGAAAGCATCTTTGTTTAAACGGTAGTAACCTATGAATCTGTGAAGCAGATTAAAGTATGAACGTAGATTTTATAAAAAATGTATCTACTTACGCTGTCTCCGGCAGTTCAAGGGGGTTGCTGTGATCTCGCAAAAGTCTTCTTCTAACCTTTTCTGCGCGGTCTTCCTCTAACAGCAAATATGCAACAACAGCAGCGCTCATTTTATTTATTTTTATATTTAATTGTTTAAAGAACAAATTTTTATATTTTTACAAAAGAATTACACAAATACACAATTACACAAACGTAAATAATACTTCTACAGAATTTAATTAATTTGTTTAGTGTATTAGCACTTCTATATTTTCTTTTTTATAATTTTTTTATTAATAACACAATTTTTAATAAAATTTTAGCGTACAAAATTTTTAAACAAACAATTGCATTAAAAGCAGTAAACAAATGAGCAAAAAGATAAAACAGCTGATTCGAATATCGGTTTTATTTGCATTCGAAAATAACAAAACCGACTTGTTTTCATGACACCAAATGAAACCAATATTGGTTTGCAAAGCCGACAATTAGCAAAACCGACATGGATTCTATGACACCCCTGTATATTCTTTTTTAATATATTTATCACGAGCAAACCTTGCCTCTAAATATGTAAGTCTTCGGTGTGCAATATGTCGGGATTTTCCCAAGTTTGGTGGGATTACCTTGAAGGGTAGACGAACAATAAATTTACCTGTCGACACCTTTTATTTGTTTCCTTAAAACACCGTTCCATATGGTTTCTTCTGATGTTAATGTTTCCTTTTTATTTGTTTCACAATTTTCAACATTCCAAAATGTTTGCAATAGATTTTCTAGTAGGGGTTCGGTTGATGCCAAGGCTTGCTGAGTATATTTCATTCCTTTGTTTTCTGGTGTAGAGACATTGTGACTATTCTCTATCATGAAAAGAATCGAAAGTTGATTGTGATAAATTTACTGTTGAAATTGGTTTGTATGGGCTATCAACTGTTTCAGTTGATCCTTAGTCTTTATACTTTTATTTTTCCCACCATGAGCAGATCCCAAAATAAATCTACACCGAGAAGTAGATCCACCGGACCTGTAGTGCGATTCTCTATTCAATTTTAACGTCAATTGAATTGTTAAAAATTTTTAACAGCTAAATTAACATCGATGTTATTCAGTAAGGATTTTAACAATATCGTTTAGCATTATATTCAATTATAACGTCGAATTTTTCAGTTAACTTAACAGCAATATTTTTTTCATTGTTTATTGTTTTATTATTAAAGTTGTTGTTATTTTGAAATGTTCAAAAAATATATTTTGGAACAAATAAAAAAGAGCGCACTCTCCTGTACACTATTCTGACTAAAAATTTATTGTTTAAATGTATTGATTTTTAACAAAAAATAAAGAGAGCGCCCTCTCTTGTGCACTCTTCTGGCTTAAAATTCATTGTTTTTCAACAAATATGCCACCTGATTGAATTTTTTAACAATGTTTGTTATACTGAGTTACAGAATTGATGCATTGTTACCACAAGCAATAAATTGTGTTGGTAAAATTAACCTAACGTTTATTGTTAAAAGTTACAGAATCGCACTACTGGTATGTTAAAAGTTTCATCAGCAAGTTTTATATTGCCAGGTATACTCCAACCAGAAGTATTTACGTAGCGTTGAGGATGACATGACGAAATGGATGAGATAACTACCGCATCGAGTGTAGGGGCATATCCAGATGTTAATGATTTTGCTGTAAGCGTACACACATTTTTAGCACAAATCGAATTTGTGCCACCTATGCCACAAATGTTGATATTAATTTTTTTACGTGGAAGTCGGAACTGTTGTGCTATTCGTTCTGTAATAAAATTAGACTGAGAACATGAATCAAGTAAGGCTCTTACCATCATGGACGTGCCCGTCGGCGAGCACAATTCAACAACTGCTGTGGCCAGAATTACCGGACTATTTTCGCCCCTTGCTTGAAGACAAAAGGTGTTGGTGAAAACCTCACTAGAATCCATAGTTTGTGTTGCTTCATCCAATGGCTGATTTTCTTTGTGTAGTAACGTGTGATGTGATGCATTGCATTTTTGACACCTGTTTACAGAAGGACAAGAGCTTGCGATATGACTTAACCCAAGACAGTTTAAGCATAATTTTAAACGTTTTACGATTTTAAAACGATCAAAGACGTTCATATCAACAAATTTTGTGCAACGAAATGCACTGTGGGTTGGACTAGAGTCGCAAATAGCACAGGTGGATTGTTGGTTTGACGATACGTAAGATGTTGTTTGATGGCTTGATGTGAACGTACGATTGGTTCTATATTGTAATGGACGAATATTTTGACGTATATCTTTATTTGGAGATCTAGCATTATTTTCATAGATTTCTAATGACTTGCAGCGTCTTTCTAAAAATGCTGCTAAATCGTCCCAGCTAGGCAACTGCAATGTTGACGAGGAGGTGTTTGCTGTAGATAAGGAATACATCTGACTATCTTCCCATTTAGCTTGCAGGTCAACATCGAGTTTGGATGTTATTAGGTGTAAAATAATTGTTCAATTCACAAGCTCAGTCGTCTGTCTTATGGTTTAAAAAAAGACGATATTTGTTTATGAGCTTGTGAACAGACAAATTTGTTGTAAGGGTATTTTGTCATATTTTAAATGTCAGTTTAATGTTGTCAATTCATATGAGTAAATAGTTTATGTCAAAAAACAAATTTCTTTTTATCAAATAAAAAAAAACATGAAAAGTGAAACGGAAAAAAGTAAATTATGAAACCAGGTGTGGGAATTATAATTTGACGCAAAATATAATAACTTTTTTAGCGACAAGCAATTTTGATTAAATTAGTTTGAAAATTAAGTTGAAATGAATCAAGTATATATTTATCATTAAGAAGAATGTATTTTCTTGTGTTACTTATCACATATATAAAATATTTTTACAAATTAATTTAACAAATAGAATATTCCCAGACCCGGCCTCAATATAACAATTGAAAAACATATAAAATTCAATCGTATAATTACCCTACCAGAAATATATGACCTGTACTAACACACTCAAACATTTTTACTAACACTTTTGCAATAATTTTACGTTGAAGAGTTGTATTTATTTGACAATTGTCATGTTAGACATTCGAATTGTAATTTTATGGTAATTTTACTGGTTATTTGACTGCTCGTTTTACTTATAAATTGATTGGCAAATTGACGGATAATAACTTTCATAAATTTATAATATGTGGAAAATGAAAAATTATCTTCAGCTGATGTAAAAAATATATTGGACTATTGTCCAAAAGGCGCATGTTTTCGTTTTCGGTCTGTGGCGCTTCATTTTTGTGTGCTTATATGCATTCTGTTAAAAAGGTAAGGAAGGATTTAATAATTTTCCATTAAATAATTTTGTTTTGTAAATTTTACTTATTGAAAATATTGCGCTTTTGCAAATTTTTGTCTCTAACTTAGGACGAACTTTTAAAGCCATTAAATATGCTTTAGCAATTTCTACACCTCCCGGCAATGAGGAGATATCTTCTCAAGAAAACTTCAAAGAGCGTTTAGGGTTATCACTACAAATAATACGTAAAATTCAATACGATGTCCATCCCACTTGCAATCTAAAGTCACGTGGCCTTACACTTACACAAAATTAGTATTACGGAATCCACTGACTGAGCAATTTAAAGCCGTATGGAATACAGTTCTTGAATATGATTGGGTGCCTGTCAGAGCAGTACAAGTAATGGAATCTGGTAGAAAAAATGCTTAAATGTAAATATAAAACGGTAAATAAGAAAACTTTTTATGCAAAAAAGAAAATTATTTACTCAAATAAATTATTTCATTTATGAAAAGGATATGATGAAAACGATGGATATAATATTTGCCATTGTAGATTTGGATATTGAAAGGACGACAGAGGCTTTGTTAAAAAATGTGCCCTCTATTGTACACAATCGTCAAGCGTATTTTTTATACATTCCCAAATTCATACGCATATGCATATAATATACATACATATGTACATATTATTAAATAAAATAATTTATAAATTTGCAAGATAATTAGAAGTTCGTTTATTTAATATCAACTAGCGGTCATCTGTGACCGTTTTATACATTATCAATGAGTGGTAAACTGTGGCTGCTTTATCCCTAGTCAATGAGTGGTAAAATGTGACTGCTTTATCCCTAGTCAATGATTGGTAATCTGTGATTGCTTGTTGACTAGCAAAAAGTATTAGAGTGAGCAGTACAGATATATGTTACTCACTCGAGAAAAATTCACAAGTGCGAGAGAAATGCAAAATCACACGTACACAAAATAAGAGGTAAAAATCTTCATATTGCTCTTAAGAATGTGACTTGAGGTTGTGACCACTTGAGGGGTTATCAATGACAGCAAATTTACTTATCAATAACCCTTCACGTTCTGGTAGGGTATAACACATTTTTGTATGAAAATTACCAACAACAAAAATACAATATTGTATAATTATACGATTAGGCAACACACATGACGTTAATACGAGCTTGTGAATTGAAGAAATGTTTTCGGCAATTTGTTCTGTAGTAGCAATTGATTCCAAAGCTCGCATGGCAGCGTTTACATTGTCGATAAATGAACGAAGCATTGTCAAACTTGGGTTGTTCACTCTTTGAATTTGAAATATTTCAAGCAAAAGAGATTAAAATAGTTGTCTTTTGTTATTGTACCTATTTTTGAGGAGATTCAATGCTACTTCGTTATTTTCTGGAGTAACTTTTAACGATTGAACCAGACACGCTGCATTCCCTGTCAAACAAGATTTTAAGTACTGAAACTTAGAGACTGTGGATAGCTCTAGGTTTTAATGAACAAGCGAGCAAAACACACTGTAAAAATCTAACCAGTCCTTCTAATTACCGCTAAACTTTGACAGCTCAAGCGTCGGCAGAACAGGACGCTGAGAATTACATGGTTGATTTGTGATTCGTGTACTAGACAGGGGCTTCTCTGGGACGTTACCGCAATGAAATGCTAATCGTTCCAAAATAACCGATTTTATTTCATAGTAATCATCTTCAACCGTAGAACAGTGGGCTAGCCTTATTTCTGATTCATCTAACATCTCCAGCTCTAACTGAATCTTCTCAAACGCTTCTAATTGCCGTTCTAATAGTAAGAGCCTGACTTCCAGTTGAAATGCTGACATCTCATTCAACTCATTGACTTTTTCCTTCATTGCATTGAAATTGCACATAATTTGCTCTCGCTGCAACGATCTAGTACGAATATTGCCACTATAAGCATCCGCTGGCAAAGTTCGAGGACTCGATTTATCCTCTTCCATGGTCTTATTTCATTAATATGGATTACGAGTGGTTCAAAAAATATCCGGTTCGAAGGACCGTGGATGAGCCAAGAGCTTTTTCTTGGCACAAAGCAAAGATATGATGAGCAAAATGTTTTACTGATTCTATACGTTTGGGATGTTTCTACAAATCCAAACATAAATTATTTCTCTTGCTAAATTCAATTTATTACTTCAACTTTCGACTGTAACAATATAAGTGCCAAAACCAGTTATTAATAAATAAAATGTACAAGCAAATTTACAAAAATACAAATTTGCAATTAATGGTACGCAAAGCTACATTTTTTTGCATAGATTTTAAATGCGTGTAGTAATGAGCTGTAAATAAAGTCATAAATTCCTTTGTTTTCTTATTTTGTTTAAACGTGCAGCGCGATTGTGGTTCTTGTGGTTGTTGTTCATAGTAGACCCTGTAGCAAATTTTTACGTGACTCAACCAATTAGTATTCCAATAATTCTGTGCCCGAAACTTGTCAATAAATTTTTTTTAATAATTCATTAAACCTAATGAGTATCAGTCATCGTCATCTGTTTCATGATTTAAAATCTTTTCTACTACGTTTGGCATTAAATGACTTAATTCAAGAATACTTTGGTTGTTATTCTTCCCAATATTAGCAGGTATAAAGATTAGATTAGATAAGTGGATAGATCTGGTCCAAGGACCGGCACTGCGACACCTGTTGGATCTTTTGTGCCATGGATCTCTAAAAATTAAACCAAGCTCTGAATGACTCTCCTTATGAAAGTCAGCACAGAGCTTGGAGAAGCCCGCCTAATATCCTCCGAACGCACAAATTCAGAAAGAAAAACACGCCTTCTATTATTACATAAGACTATACATTCACAAAGAATGTGTGCCGTTGTCTCATCCTCTTCCATGCATAAACGGCACAAGGGTGAGCGAACTAGTTTACTTTTCCAGAGATGATAGTTCAGTCCAAAATGACCGGAGAGGAAACCAATAACTAGCCGTAAGTCATTCCTGCTGAAATTCATGATGCCACTGTATGAAAAAGGCTGTAACAAAGATTTGGCCTGCCTAAGACCGGGAGAAGCCTCCCAAATTACCTTTGCGGTCGACATGTCGTTCTCTCTGATAAGAGTAGTTATAGTCGACCAATTTACGCCACAAAAGGGTTCTGGGCCTAAGAGAGGATCGGCAGAGGCCCTCTTGGCCAATTTATCCGCTACCTCGTTACCCAGGTGACCTCTATGGCCAGGTATCCAGAAGATGGAAACCTTGTTCCGTACCGATAGCTTCTGTAATGAGTCAAAGCACTCCAAAACAAGCTTAGAACGGAATTCCCATGAAATTAAGGACTTAAGGGCAGCCTGACTATCAGAAAAGATAGCTATATGCGCGACTTTAATGCCTCTGCTAAAATTAATGTCAACACATTTGGTGATTGCCTGTATTTCCGCCTGAAATACCGTGGGCCATTTACCCAAGGCCAGTGAGATTTTCACGTTGGGTCCACAGACTCCAGCGCCTACTCCATCTAGAGTTCTGGATCCATTTGTATACCAACATAAACTTCTGGAGTCCACAAAGGGACCATTGCCCTCCCACGTGGCCCTAGGCGGAATTGTGACATTGAATCTTCTGTTGAATCTAAGTTCACAGATTATCGTGTCGCTAGGCATCCCTAATAGCCTTCTGCAGGACAATGTATTCAGGATCGGTGAATACCCGTTGCCAACACAGCGAGCAGAGTTACCGATACTCATCCGATAAGCGGCCATTGCCGCAGAGGATCTTATAAAGATTTGTATAGGTGTTAACCCCATCAAGGCCTCAATGGCCAGAGTTGGACATGATCTCAATGCACCTGTAGCAAGAAGACACGCCAATCTCTGAGCCTTGCAGAGTTTGTTCATCGCCGTGGTCTGCAGAGTCTTCTGCCACCATACGATTGCGCCGTACGTAATGATTGGTCTGACGATCATTGTATAGATCCACATGATCATTTTTGGTCTCAAGCCCCAGGTGCATCCAGCACAACTCTTCACCGCCCAGATCGCCCTAGTGGCTTTCTGTAAAACGCATTCAACATGACGGTTCCAAGTTAACTTGTTATCAAAAATAAGCCCCAGGTATTTGACTTCGGTCGAAAAAGGGATAATGCGCCCATTCAGCAGTATTGTCCCTAGACCAAGTTTCCTCTTACGAGAGAAAGGTACTAGAATAGTCTTGTCAGAGTTGATAGTAAGGCCGTGTCTCCCACACCATGCCATAACAGTGCTCAATGCATCATTCATGATGTCTGAGAGAACGTTGCCGAATTTTCCGGTTGCCATCACAACCAGATCGTCAGCATAGCCGATAACTTCATGCCCTTGTTCACTAAGAATGCAGAGAAGTTCATCCATCACTAGTGACCAAAGGAGTGGTGATAAAACACCACCTTGGGGACACCCTTTGACTGCATTAATAGTAACCATATCGTTACCCATAGAAGCAGTTATGTCCCTGCTCTCAAGCATTGACCTAATCCATCTCACAGAAGTGACGTCAAGATCCTTTTGCCTGAGAGCGCATTCTACCGAATCATAATTGGTGTTATCGAAAGCGCCATTGATGTTCAAGAAGGCGCACAACGCTATTTCCCCTGACCTATGAGCCTTCTCAATCTTAGTAGCAAGATGATGCAAAGCATGTTCAGTCGATTTTCCCATAGCATAAGCATATTGGTTCACATACAAGGGGAAGTTTTTCAAAATCGTCAGTCTAATGTGTAGATCAATTAGTCTCTCCATCGTTTTCAGTAGAAAGGATGTTAAGCTAATTGGTCTGTAAGATTTGGCAAAATCACTTGGCCTGTTGCCCGCTTTAGGTATAAAAACCACGTTAACTTTCCTCCACAGTTGGGGAATGTGTCCGAAGCCAAAACTGGCTCTAAATAGGGCGGCGAGGGCACATATCATCAAGAAGGTCACTCCACCACGGCACCTTACGTGCCGTTCTACGGCTTTGTAAACTACTACTTTAATGATATGAGGAAATAACGACATCGTTCAGCTGATCTGCTACTACCTCTAGTTCCTCCACAGAGTTAATATCGGGAGTTAGCAGATAAGCCTTTGAAGTCGTTACCTCCATAAACGTGGACCAGTTAGTGTGTTTACGACACGGTAGTTGTTGAGTAACCGACGGGGCTCCCGGAAAATCGAACCTTATGTAACGATGATCGGAAAGGGATACCTCATCAGAGACTCTCCAGTTAGATATATAATTTGAAATGAATGAGCTAGAAAGAGTGAGATCTAATACCTCCTCCCTAATGGCATTAATAAAAGTTGGCTCTGAGCCCTTTTCAAAATCTCTATACCCTCACAGCCTAGAAGCTCCAACAGAGCTTCGCCTCTTTCATTAATGTCACTACTACCCCACACGGTGTGATGAGCATTAGCGTCACATCCTATTATAAACTGATAGTTATGGTCGCGGCAATAACTTACCAGTTCTTTGATTTCCCTAGGTGGAATGGGCAGATCACCTGCAAAATATGCTGAGGCACAGACCACTTGCCTGGTCCCCTGATCCGTCGGGACTTTAATTAAGGCCGCCACCAGCTCCCTTTGAAGGAATTCTGGAATGGGTATGTAATCAATATGCTTACTTATCATCATTGCCGTTGTAGGAACACAATTTCCTTTATAAAATATTAACCTACCTGGTTCTTGCTGAAGGCCAAAAATTTTACCTTCGATAGCCCATGGTTCCTGCGCAAGAACCATGTCTATCCGTTTTTCGGCGAAAACCTTGCACAAGGTGGCCGAAGCCCTTTTGGCATGGTGCAGGTTCGCCTGTAGCACCTGCATGGTGCTCACACCTTTTTACTGTCTTTAGAAGATTCCCCCCGGGGGGTAGATAGTTCATCTTGTTGATTCTCAACAACAAGATGCAATACTCCCCGGGGTATAGGGTAACTGATTTTTGTAGACATAACGTTTTGTCAGTTACCCATAAAACTTATATGCTCGGACCAATCTCTGAATTAACAGTGTAACGGAATGTGCATATATTTTATAATGAACGTAGTGGCTTGCCACGTAAGTCTACATAGAAGGTGTAAGGGTACCTAAGGTCTAGCCCATGACCAAAACCAATAGAAAGTTAATCCCTTTTGGGATTTCCTTTCGAAACTTTACCAGTAGTTTGAACTGGCACTACGGGGCCGGCAGCCCACATGGGGGAATGTTTAACACCGGGAAGTAGAGTTCTCCTCTACTATAACGGTTACAGGATCCCATGGGCCGGTTGTTGGTTGAGGTCTCTTTCGAGAGTTCACGTAGTGGTTGTGGTTGTTACCAAAAGCTGGGAGAGGTGTCGGTTAAAGACTGATGCTCGCTTAGCGGACTTCGTGTCTACCGATGCGAAGCCTCTATGTGCTGTTGGGAACCAACAGGATTCCAGAGTTTAGGTAGCTCGCTCACTTTAGCAAGGTGTTTGGACATGACGGGCCTTGGTCATGTCTGAGAAGTTGCTACCTGTTGTCATCCCCTCGGGGATGCCTTCGGGTTCCTGAGTGGGGTGGCTCGGGGGCGATGGTGAACGCTTAATCTACACTAAGTGTTTAAGTACACCGTCAGATAAACCGTAATGGTAGGTGCTGACGTATACTCATTCACAATCTGTCTTTAGAAGATTGCGCAGCTACCCTCTGTAACTGCGCTCTTCTTGGCCCCTTATTTGGTCGGACCAGGTCGCTGCCGCTCTTCTTGGAAAGTCCAATTGACTTGCCCGCGGTGTTAGTGGCTATCGTAGCTGCAGCCTTACCGACATTTGGACCAATGCCCGCAGAAACCTTGTGTTTCCTAACGTCGGGTTTGACTCGCTGCGATGCCAGGCCATTTTGCCCGAACGCACTAACTGGCTTGGCTTTGATCTGTAATCGTGCCGCGGCGGCCTTACTAGTGGAAGGACCAACATCCTCAGGAACCGCAAGTTCCTTTCCACTATCTTTGGCCTGCTTAGCCTCTGGCGCCTGGTCCTGCATGGGTACCTTTTTACTGCCCTCGTTTCCCCCCTCCTTCAGCGTATCCTTAATCATTAGCTTCAGGTGGGTGAAGCGATAAGCAATACGGCCATTCATCTCTACAAGTTTGGCCCAGGAGCCGTCATCCACAGCCATTATCAAGTGGAGAAGTTGACCATCGTTCTTCCTCATGGTTACCTTCCAAAGGTTCGCACTCAGGTTATTTTGAGCCGCGATGATTGCCAGAATCTTATCGTTTGTTAAATCCTGGCTTTGCGGGAAATAACCTCGCACCAAGTGAGATCTGGGAAACTCAGATTCTTCCACTATCCTTATCACCAAATTGCTTTTTTGGCAATTGTTCTGATATTGACCATGAGCCAGTCAGTTTTTCTGTTTGTACAGGTGACCATAAGCCAGCCTGTTCTGGGAGCACAACCATCGAATTCAGGGCGAACATCTCCTCCCAGTTCAATCGCCGTGTCGATAATGGCCTCTTTCAGTCTTGCCATTTTCTCGACCGTCAGAGGATTTTTAACGATGTCATTGGTCAGAAAGCCGACTCTAACCAATCCAACGATATGGTTGTAGGCCGGTTTTGTTCTTGACTGCACAATGTGGTTTGGAACGTGGCTAATCGCAGTCTTGGGGCTCTTGCCCTCTGGAACCTGCTTCTCATCCGATAGCTCACGTTTTGTAGCTCCTTTAGTGATTTGGATAGCATTTTCTCGACTGGAGCCAGCCGCCAAAGCTTTCTTAAATCGTCGTTTCTCCGCTGATGCAAACTTGACAAACGAGGATTCCGTACGGATATTCATTTTGTCCAGACCTTTGCCTATTGTTGTAACACCGGATCTGTCAGAGCAAAAACTATTGTCTGACTCGATGTTACCCGCGCACGGCCCCTGTTTCGGACCTTTGTTGCCCTAGGCGGGTTACGATGGAATCAAGAGTCCTAACTGGCTGCCCAGCAGCATTACCAGTAAGCTTAATACCTTCATTGATCTGCACATCTGCAGAGTTTGGAATTGTTCTTTCGGATAGCACAGCAGCTTTTCCGTCGGTTGATGCTAAAGCATCAGGGTTTTTGTTTTTTGATAAATTTATTAACTCTTCCATATAAAAGTTTTGTAAATGTAGGGCATTGAACAAAACACGTCTAGCAGAGCCCCTTGCTAGGGTGGGCAATAAATAAAACTGGACTTCCCAGATCCAGAGTTCGCATACTTGAGACCAGTCACCTATTGGCCATGCATCCCTTGGCATATGCTGTTCCACCGTGGATTAGGGGTACCTTTTTTAAGAGTGGATACCAGATCTCCGCCTACCTACAATTTACCAGGAACTACAGCAGCGACATGACCTAACTGAGTTCCTGTGCCCGACCTTCACCCATCCACCCGGATAGAGGATGTAGGTACACTACCATCAGTTCATGAAGATACGGCACTCCCTAAGGAGCGTGGATCCCCCAACATGACTTCTGGCAGATCGGATCAGACCTTATTCCCATGATCCAGACACGCCTCCACCTGAAATGTGTAGTGTTTGTCTTTCCCTATAGCCCTTGGTTATTTTTAGTAGCTGTCAGGGTTTCAGCTGATTTGTAAGGCGTTCAAAGGAACTGCCGAATTAATCTGAGTCTTGGAATAAAAACATAGGCAAGTTACTGCCGGATTCGTTTTGTGATTTCAAGTCTGGTTTTATTGAGTTTTGTATTTCCTTATATACTATGTATGAGACTTACATTTAGCCTTTCTTACTTATTCTACTTATCGATAAAGTTATATTTCTCTTTGTCGATATTATGGACATATGAATAATCACTCTGATTACATTTATTCTGACCAATAGGAATGTTTGTGATTATACTCATTCCTATTTGTCACTCAATTTACAATTCTTATTGAGTAGAATATATTGTTTGTGTTTATCATATTCATACCCCAATTAACTTGCATTCCAATCGATGTGCGTCACTTGGCAAATGCCGTTATTTGATCTTGCACAATTACCCTACTCTATTTAGGTTGGTATGTATAGATTTAAGAGTAGTTTAAGGGTATGCGGTGGCAACTTATGAGGTACACTACACCCCCACCGCTAAGAGAAAAAATTAGGGGATTGATTTTTCTTGATATTCATAGTACCGACAATATTTGTAAAATAATTCTTAATTTCTATTTACATATGTTATAGTTTTACAAAGTAATTCTTAATATAGTTATAATTTACATAATTCTTAATGTAGTATTTAATATTTTTATAATTTTTAAAATAGTATTCTTATAATTTTTAGTGTTTATTGTGTACTTAATTATTGTTTCTAAAGCCTATATATGGTTTTAATTGATTATTATGGAATTCTTTTTCAATTCCGTGGTAGTCTATTATAGTATTTACACCGTTATGTCTAATTATTTTATATGGGCCTTTGTACGGGCTTTGATTCTTTTTCCTATTTTCTACTTTTATTAAAACTAAATCTCCTGTTTTTAGATTTAAACTATTACTATATGTATTTTCTATGATTCTTTTCTCTTTTGTTTTATCTGTAAATTCCTTAGCTCTATTCAAAGAATATTTTAATCTTTGTTTCAGCTCTTTTGCATAGTCATCATAATTGTATAGTTTGTTATTTTCTGTGTCATAAAATTCTGATGGTAAGCATGGCAATCTACCATATACCAATTCAAATGGTGTGTAACCAGTGTCTATGTGTGGTGCCGTGTTGTAGGCAAAAGTAAAGTAATTTATCCACTTATCCCATTCGTAATCGTTTGCTGATGTAAGCAAGAATTCATTGAGAACCCTGTGATTTCTTTCTACCGCACCCATTGTTTCATGGTGGTAAGGGGTTGAGAATGTTTGTTTGATATCAAGTAACGAGCATATGTTGCGCATTAGTTCGTTTTTGTTCTACTAATGTTTTGGCAGTTGTAAGTGCGTCTTTTGTTGACATTGGGTGAGCAATAACGAATTTCGTTAGTTCGCATTGCATTGTCAATATGTATCGGTATCCGTTTGAAATACGAAGAGGTCCTAAAGTATCAATTGATATTATCTCAAAACTGTTGCTTGGGGTGTCCGTTAATGTAAGTGGTTCTTTAATGTGTTTGGTTTGTTTGTTTATGTTACATTTGTCACAGTATTTTACGAATTGCTTTACCATCTTATTCATGTTTTTCCAAATGTACCGCTGTTTTAATTTAATAATTGTTTTTCTTATTCCTAAGTGGCCTGCGTGTGTGGCATTGTGGAATTCATCGATGAGTTTATATTTCAGTATGTCATCTGTTATTCTTGTTGGGGGGTTATATATTAATATTTTTAGTTGAGGTCTTTTGTTGTTTATTCTTATCCTTGCATATGCTTCTTTTAAATCCTTGATTGTATACATTTTAAATATCATATCATTTTTTGCTAGCGCTAATTCTTTAATATTTTCTTTACTCATTTTGGATAACAGTTTCCTCAGAATCGAATCTAGTTTCGCTGAGTTATCGCTGAATCTTGCACGCATATTATCTTTATTCTTGGAATGTAACTTCTTCATAATCAAATCTTGTTTTGATGAATTATCGTTACTTCCCTCATTCATATAATTACTCTTTTGGGTACGTGATTTCTTCATAATCGAATCTTGTTTCGATGAATTATCGTCACGTCCTATGTGTACAGTATTATTTTCAATTGTTATGTCGACTTTCTCTGTATTTTCAAATTTATTAAACTGTAATTTCTTCGTATTCTTGACGTCATTTATGGATGTGCATTCCCATATTAGAAGTTGATCAGACTCCTGAGAGATGCATCTTCCCATGTTATTCCTATTCGCGTGCGCTTTATCTATTTTTTTATTATCATCAACTTTATTTGCCTCGTTTTTTTTAACTTTATTTGCCTCTTTTTCACTTCTCTTTGTCATTGCCCTTGTGCTTATTAGAATTCTCTTTTCTTTTTCATCATTTTCCAACGGTATCATTTGTTTTAGTATGTCTGAGTTTATTTCTATTCTTGATAATGCGTCCGCATTAGTGTTAATTTTTCCTTTCTTATAAATTATCGTGTAGTCATAATCGCTTAAATCTAGTCTAATTCTTGTAATTTTTGATGAAGGATTCTGATGTGAAAATAGTGATATCAATGGTCTGTGGTCTGTTACCACTATGAATTTTTGACCGTATAAATATGGTTTGAAGAAATTTATTCCCCAGTGAATTGCGAGCAATTCTTTTTCAATGATGGGTTTGTTCATATCATGCTTTTGAAGTGATTTACTTGCGTAAGAAATAGGCAAATCCTTTCCAATTTCACCTTGTGATAAGACAGCTCCTAGTGCGTAGTTTGAGGCGTCAGTCGCCAAAATAAAAGGTTTGTCAAAATTTGGGTACTGCAAAATTGGTGGGTTCATTAATTTTTCTTTTAGGGTATCAAAAGCATTTTGGCATTCATTTGTCCATAGAAATTTTACTGATTTTCTCAATAGCATATTTAAGTGTTCTGCAATGTCCGCAAAATTCGGTATGAATTTTCTATAATAGTTGCAGAATGCAACGAAACGTCTAACTTCGTCTGCGTTCTTGGGTGTTGGGTAATTTTTAATAACTTCATATTTAGCTGGATCTGTTTTCACGCCGTCCTTTGTTATTAAATGTCCTAAGTAAACTACTTCTGGTCTCAAAAAACAACATTTCTTTGGATTCAGTTTTAAGTTGTATCCTTGAAGTCTGTCTAAAACTTTGACAAGATTTTCATTGTGATGGTTCAAACTACATCCATAGACAATTATGTCATCGACATAAAGAAAAGCTTCTGAATCAAGTCCTGAAAGTGCTATCGTAAGCATTCTCTGAAAACTGTTTGATGAAATTTTAAGTCCAAATGGTAGTCTTTTAAATTGGTAGTGTCCCTGTTGTGTAGAGAAAGCTGTAAGTCTTGAGTCCTTGTCCAACTGAATTTGGTGAAATGAGCTAGTCATGTCAAGAGTCGAAAACCATTTAGCTCTTCCTAGTTTATCCAAAATATCCTCTAATCTAGTTAGTGGAAATTTGTCATTAACTATTTTGTCATTTAACTTTCTAAAGTCTACTACAAGTCTCCATTTTCGTTTGTCTTCTGTATTCTTTTTGGGTACCAAAAGAAGTGGAGCATTGTAGGGGCTAATTGATGGTTCCATTATATCGTCATGTAACATTTTATGTACTTGTTCATTTATTATGTCCGTGTGCGAGTGGGGTAGTCTGTAGTTTTTTATATACACCGGAGTGTTATCTGAAGCTGCTATGTTTTGTTTATAAAAATTGTTTACAGTTAATTTCTCATTCTCTAAATGAAATACATTTTGATATCTTCTGAATATGTTTATTAATTCTGATTTTGCATATTCATCAGTATTATTTAATTGCAAGTCATTTAGAATTTGTTTAAAGCGTTCGTCATTGTTTCCATTTGTGTAATTTAATATGTCAGTTTTTTAGAGAGTCAGTTTGAATTTTAATGCCCTGTAAAGTTACTTAATCGTTCGTTGTGTTTAAAATTTTTAAGTGTGTCATGCGGCTTTTTTTTTTGGAGCTATTGAATTACTCAAAAAAATACCGCTTTTTAATTCATTATTAAGTATTACGCAATCTTCTGTAAGGTTTAATTTCAATGGTTGTATGATTTTTGTTCGTGGTGGTATAGTTATTTTTAATGTGTCGAATGCTTTTGATTGCATTGGCAGAATTATGGTTTCATTATTGGTAAACAAAGAAATTGTGAATGTCTCGTAATCTATTTTGCATAATTATTCTCTTAAAAAATCTCTCCCTATTATTCCGTCTGTCTCTATTGGAAAATTGTCATCTACTAGATGGAATTTGTGTTTGCATGTTTGGTCTGCTACTGAAAGTTCAAGTTCAGTTGTCCCTAAGGAATATATTTCTTCATTAGTGAAGCCTGTTAATTTGCATCTGTTTTCTATATTTAGTGGTTCATCATCAAAAATTGTTCTAGTGCGACATAACGATATGTCGGCTCCTGTGTCGAAAAGAAATGTTAAACCTTTATTTTTGTATTTAGCGATTATGTAATTTGTGTTATTATTTGAAACTTTAAATACTCTTAATTTTGGCTGTCCGGAATATCCCTGTATTCCGAGCCTTCCTCGTTTCCCTCGTCTTGTATCGTACGTATATATCTTCTGTTGTTGTTACTGTTATTATTGTTGTTACTGTTTGTGTTATTTCTGTAGTTTCTATTGTTGTTATTGTTTCTAGGTGTATTGTTATTACGATTGTTGTTTGTAAAATGATTGTTGTTCCTAAGAGAATTATTGTTGTTGAAATTGTCATTCCTAGTGTAATTGGTGCCTCTGTTGAAATTTGTGTTGTTGCCATTATACCTATTAGGAAAGTTATTGTTTCTATTATTGCTCAAATTGTTGTTGTTATTTCTACTACGAGAGTTGTTGTTATTTTCAAAATTATTTCTTTCGCGATAATTGCTATTGTAATGCCTGGTTCGATTATTATTATGTTGTTGCTTTTGAATGTGCATTACCGCATTATTGTTTAATTTATTCTCATTTTCTAGTTCTAGTGCTAGTTCTACTGCGTCTTGTAAAGTCTTTGGACGAGCTGCGAAAATGGCTGTCTTTAAACTGTCATTAATACCTCTTTTAAAAGTATCTAGAGAAAGCTTTGAGTTTAATTTGATAATAACATTTTTCTCTGCTTCTGTGGCGTCATTACCAAGTTCTTCAACTCCTAACTTGTTCATGTTGTCTATTGTCGTCATTATTCTTTCTTTGAATGTATTAACAGACATTTTCCCTTGGTAAATAGTGCTTAGTTTTGATTGTAACTCTGGAATTGTCTTTGTACTTTTGTACCTCTGTTGTAACAACTTTTTTAATGCAATGAAATTTTCTGGTTTCGCATAGTTACCTATTGCCGTTCTTACCCCTGAAGTCAATTTTGCATGGTATACGTATTGTAAGAAATCTTGTTTTGTTGTTTCAGCTAGAGTTTTCTCAATGAGTTCTGCTGCTATCAAAAAACTTTCTAGTTCTTCCTGGTTTCCAGCAAAAAGTGGGAGTTCTTTAGACACTGTTTCTAAACTAAATGCTGCCATTTGAATGTCTATGTTTTCTATCTTAGTAATGTTCTGGACTAAATATTCTTTAATTTTCTTTATTATATTATTAAATTCTAATTTAAGCGCTGATGCTTTTTCCTCGTCTTTTTCTTCAACTTGTGCTATCTCAAACTCTCTTGTAATGGTTTTTATTTCTTCTAATTTAAGGTTAATTGTCTTTTCAGTATATGCCCTTCCTGGACTTTTCTTTAAATTTTTTAATATATCCGTTAATTTCTGGAGATTCTTCTCCATCTAACAATCTTTCGTATTAATATTGAATATTTGTTAAAATACATATATATTTTTTTTATACTTCTGTTATTTTATTGCTATCATTGTTTTTGCTATTGTTTTTGTTTTTACAATTGTTAATAAATCTATAAATGATATGTAATATAAATAGGATTAAAATAATAATTACTAAGGTTTTTGTTATTTTGGACAACATTAATAATATTTTTAACTGTACCGAGAATTTTTGTTTTTCTTTAAATGTTACTAATCTTATGTATATTAATATTATTGGGTATAATTATCTTTATATATAGTATTAAATCTTTTTCTTTTTATCGTCTGTTACTAAGTATTGCATACATTAGTCTTACGATGTAGGCAATTACTAATAATGCTAATGTAATTATTATAACTATTTCGAAAGTGTTTAAATTTTCCTCTTTATTTTTTATCTGGTACTCTTATAGTATTCATATATTCATTATTTTGATCGTTTTCGTTATTTCCATTCTTTCCTACTTCGTATCCCGCAATAACTAGTGGGATCGCTTTTAGAATGTTCGTCCACCAAGTCATCTCAAAAAGTCTCTTAATGCGTTTATTCTCCTATTGCAATCTTTTTATCTCATTCCTTATTAACATTTGCTGTTTCTTCTCCGTTGCGAGGTTCAGGTTCTTATATAGCACTGCCAATGTCTTTCTATTCTGGTATTGCTTACCAGCTCTCTTCTTCTTTTGCTGTTTTATTGGGGCAGTCTCTACTGGTTTCTGTTGGCACTTCCTATATTCATCTATCGTGATAGCTTTTGGACCCGCACAGATCGGTAGTGGCTCGTAAGGAGTTGCTGCGTAACCTGTCGGTTCGGGCTCGTATTCTTCTTCTTTGTTGTCTTCTAGGTACGCCGACCAACGTGCGAAGATTTCATCTATTTCATGGGACATCAGTTCGGTAGGATTATTAATTTAATATGGTCCGAGTTGGCAGGATCGCCATGAAATGTGTAGTGTTTGTCTTTCCCTATAGCCCTTGGTTATTTTTAGTAGCTGTCAGGGTTTCAGCTGATTTGTAAGGCGTTCAAAGGAACTGCCGAATTAATCTGAGTCTTGGAATAAAAACATAGGCAAGTTACTGCCGGATTCGTTTTGTGATTTCAAGTCTGGTTTTATTGAGTTTTGTATTTCCTTATATACTATGTATGAGACTTACATTTAGCCTTTCTTACTTATTCTACTTATCGATAAAGTTATATTTCTCTTTGTCGATATTATGGACATATGAATAATCACTCTGATTACATTTATTCTGACCAATAGGAATGTTTGTGATTATACTCATTCCTATTTGTCACTCAATTTACAATTCTTATTGAGTAGAATATATTGTTTGTGTTTATCATATTCATACCCCAATTAACTTGCATTCCAATCGATGTGCGTCACTTGGCAAATGCCGTTATTTGATCTTGCACAATTACCCTACTCTATTTAGGTTGGTATGTATAGATTTAAGAGTAGTTTAAGGGTATGCGGTGGCAACTTATGAGGTACACTACACACCCATTGCACCACTAGCACAGTACAGATAGTCAGATGACTTTTTTTGGCCATTTGGGGTCCCTCTATTAACCCAAGAAAAAAAAAACCCGAAAATCCTAACGAAATTCGTACGTGTGGCGTTACTGACATTTTGCGTCACGTTACTGACACTGCTTTTATGTCATTTACGTGATTAAAACATATAATATTTAGCCCAGTTTTTGGATAAAAATCATCTTTCATCCTTCCTTTTTAATATACTGTGCAATAATAAACATGAACCCTTTTCAATTCGCTAATTTTTAAACAAACGTTCATTATTGAAAAAAATCATCAATATTTTTTTTAATACAAAATTTTATTTACAAATTATAATTAATATATATTAACATATATATGTATTTAAATTATTATTGTTTAAAGCATTTATAGCGAAACGTGTTCTTATGTATGTTTATATGGTGACAAACCAAAGTACCTACATACACATACAGCCCAATTACGAATAATAATTCCGTGGGAAATTTTTTCCCTTTTCCCATTCCTCCTATTATGAATATAAACTCCGCATGAGATTTTTCACTTTTCCCTTTTATTTACATATAAAAATTTATAATTGGGGAAATTTTTTCTCGAGAAAAATATTTTGCATGGGAGAGAAATTCCTAGGGAATATTCGTAATTGGGCTGATAATTAAAATTAATCTAGGCCAAGTTCGGCCACACAGTGTGTATATTTACACGAAACCATTCGAGCTGTTCTTACCCCCCTCATAACTTTGTTCCCCCTGATCATATTATAATGAAACTTGAAACATAAGGTCTCCCCACATAGGTGACCTCTCAGGTTACATTTCTACCATAAAAGCTTTCCGAGATATTAAGGTGTGAAAAGTCCATATTTTAGTACATATTCACTGACTCATCAATATTATTGGGCACTTCCAGTAAAGCTAGAGAGCTGAAACTTGGTACACAGGTATGTCCGGGGGGACTAGGGTTCCCCTTCTTTGTATGGGGCACTTCCAGTATAGCTAGAAAGCTGAAATTTGGTACACAGGCAGGTAGTGATGAGAAATTACCGAAAATGATTTTTTAACGGGCACTTTTCATATGGTGGGACAATCATGCCCCTTTTTTGTATGGGGCACTTATAGTATAGCTAGAAAGCTAAAATTGTCTACGCAGGTAAGCCCAGATACGCAGTACATATAAATATTTATACAAAAACAACATAGAAAAAAGCGAGATTCACACAAAAACATAAATGTGAAAATAAGGCCAAGTTCGTATCCAAAAAGTTTCGGCCGTAAAAAGTACTGAGATCAAAATAAGGACCAAGTTCTTGGTAGGTACAATTCCATCTCATTTCTTGGCAACCTATAAGCTTGGCAATATTTTTCCGAGATTCTTTCCCATATTAGAAAGGCAAACAAATATTAATTGTACTCTATACTTTATAGAAACAATAAAATACACCAAAATACTTTATTTCGCATGATTTGATTTATCTACAATTCAAAATAGATTCGGGTTATATTAGTCATTTGTTGATGTTTTTTTACAGTGGCGATTCTTTCTTAAGACTATGTAATGGAAGTTGGATATGAAACAAGCAAAAAAATTAACCTTTTGTCTGCACCGGAACGCAATATATAAATATGGATGATCTTTATGGAGAAATTGCGTCATTAAACAAAATTTATGATCAGATATACAGTTCTGAAGGTTTGCGTTATTATCTACAGCAAGTAAATGTCAGCTATTATTTAATAAGACTGATGATAGTTTATCAAATTTGTATAGAGTAATTACATTTTTAATTTCTATTCCTGCCACGTCAGCATTCACAGAGAGTTTTTTCTGTAATGAAGAGCAAATGGCGAGACGAAAGAAACAAAGCGTCTCTGAATCTGATAAAAAAAAAAATTCATTATTTACTTTAATTTAAATATGATAATTATTTGTTAAAACTAACTGATAAAAAATACTTCTTCATATATAACAATAAAGAAAAATAAATTGTACTTTATTCTTATACTGTGT
Source organism: Lypha dubia (assembly GCA_947311025.1). Taxonomy (NCBI): domain Eukaryota; kingdom Metazoa; phylum Arthropoda; class Insecta; order Diptera; family Tachinidae; genus Lypha; species Lypha dubia. The sequence continues at coordinate 44,322,846 of OX371263.1, read as the reverse complement.
ACTTTTTTTCCTAATCTTTAACAACCAATGTACTTTAATTGCAAAAAAAAGGTGGGAACCCTATTTGTATGTGTGTATTAAAACACACCAGTGATGCCAACTCTTGCAACATCAAAAGCACTGTGAGCCAATGGAAACAGGGCGAAAATGAAAAAAATTTCGGGTACAAAAGCACTAACCACAGCACTAACAGATCTATTGCTTTTTCATGACTTTGTGTGACTTTGTCGGAGTAAATCGCTTTAACATGCATTTATTTCACAATTACAACAAATAAAATATGCTTTTAGTTCATCTTTTGCTGGTCTAAGCCACCTTTTAAAAGCTGGATCATTTTCCCAAGCTTTTCTATATACATAAGTATTTGTTTTTCGATCTAAGGGAAAGCCATTGTTAGATGATGAACTTTAACACATATGAACTTTAACATCAATGAAGAACTTACTTTTATTGACTGTGCAGCTTGACCAAAGCACTTTCTTGCCTTAATTTGCACAACAAACAAATCAAAGGATATGTACTAATATTAAAAGTAAGATCACTGCTAAACAAATAAAGGCCTCATTAGTCTTGACTTTTACTTTCTGTTCTGTTCTGTGCCGTTCTGTTGTTGAATTTTTGTAGTTAGAAGTTCTGTAAAAACGTATCAGCTGTTTCTTGCAGAATATACATAGCCGAATTTACATATTTTATCGGCGGCGGCGGCAGTGTTCACCAATTTAAAACGGCGCTTCGTCTTAATTATCAGGTTGAATAATTTTAAAGGAAATAAGTTAAAAACGTTATTTAATTAAAAACAACTCTACTCACTGTAAATTTTTCATGAATATAATATTTTTTTATTAAAAATCGTCTTGTTTTTTATGTGCTTAAAGTCGATGGCGGCGGTCATAATAAAAAATTTTCAGCGATTACGCGGCAATTTTGTTCTGATCGGCTTGGTTTACTGAAACAAGCAGCTGGCTCTTGCTGTCACTTAGATTCAGTTTTCAACAGAATGCACTGTGGGGCCTAATGCATGAAAAGTGGCGATTAATTCATAGAAGTCGTAATTAAAAAAAAAAAAAATATTTTTTATTAATGGATATTTATAAATACATAAAAAAACAACATTTAAAAAAAAAACAGAGTGAAAAAACACATTTTTTAACCCTTTATGGGCCATTTTGTGTTCTGTAAAAAATCCTCTTTTTTCACATTTTTTGCTGTAACTTTGGAACGGTGCGCTATAAATTATTCAATTAAATTGCAAATTAAAGCATACTAAATGTACTTTAAGAAAAATAAGTAATATTTTTAAAAATAATAAGGAATAAATATTTTATATGTATTTCTATTAGAAAATTTTTAAATTAAAATCATACCTTTTTTCTCGAAATTTTAAAATTTTGTTCAAAAATGAAACATTTGAAAATCGAATTGTTTTTTTTATTGATAAATAACCATAAACACACTATTTAAAAAAAATTTTATTAAATTCGGTTATTCTATTTTTTTTTTTTTTTGAAAACAACAATTTTTTATTATAATCATTATTAACTTCAATGTTAGTATTTACTTCACATTCAATTTCATAATCATAAATTAATTCGTTACAATAATCTTAATCTTCATCTCCATCTTCATCTTCATCTCCATCTTCATCATTGCTATTTTGATTGCTGGGAAGTACAAGCAACTCCAATGCAGATTTTGGCATTAGCTCTTTTTTCTTTTTAGAACTATTTTTCATGCTTGTTATAAACGGATCTGAACTTAAGAGAAATCTATTAAAGATATCTTCCATTGTTTTTTCTCGACTGCATTTACGGGCAAAATTCTCCCTATAACTTTTAAAATCTTTATTTCTGGCTTCCTGAGACTCTTCGGTTAGCTGACCAATTGGCAATGGCGATAATGATATAATTTCAGGCCCATGAATAAAATATTTGTGAAGAGTAGGAGGCATATAGTACCATGGATATTTTTTCACAAATAGCCTGGCAGTGTTATTAGCGAAGTTTGTAAATTTTTCAATGTTGACCTCAATACCACTAGAAACTACAATTAATATTGTGTGCATATTTTTGATCAACTCTAAATCAATATTAGTAATTTCAGCAGATACTTCTGCATTCTTAAAAAAACGTCTTGCAGTATTCCCGTCATTAGAGTTACCAAAACCAGGTTTTGGTTGATCAATGATCAATCCCGTTCTCTTTTTAAATTCGCGTTGAATACGACTTTTAGTTTCAGCAATAATTTTTTTTCTTCGTCACTTCTTGCCTGCCATTTTTGAATTGGAAGTTTATATGCCAAGTGAATAAGACATTCAAAAAATCTTATCCAGCCATGTAGGACAGACAAACCGAACTCCATGAATTCTACGTTGGAATCTCTAGAAATCATTTGTTCAATATTGTTGAACTCCTTGCTGGTAGCGCCACATATGTAGCACTTTTGTGTGGACTTTGTGTCTGTAATCGCGTTACACACTTTACCGTCAATCATAACGAGAATTAGTTTGTGGTTCACTTTTATCTTTCTTTCTCCAACTGATATCACTGTATCGATAAGAGCATTTTTTCTGTCTCCACTCTTTCTCTTTCTGTTTTAATACTGTTGACCGTTTCTTTCATAAATTCAATTTTCAATGGCCTGCAAAACCTAGTTGAAGACGGTCGAGGATTATGCCAAATGATTTTGTTTTTACAAAATAATTTTAATGGTACAATTGACGTAATAAATACAGAAGAATCAGATGCATTACTGTCATGAAAGGCTTGTTTGTAAGAACTATGCCCTGAACTTCCGTCAAAGCCCCACTTAGTGTATAAAGTAATTTTTTCGATTTCTTCGTTGTCTAACGAATTTAAATCTGCATTTTTAACCGACAAAAGACGTTCAGTGGTATGATCCAATATTCCTTGTAGGCTAACTTGCGCTGATGTTTCAGAAATTTTCATTTGTTCTCCCTTTGGGTAACATTTTTTCTTAGCTCTTTGGACCAATTTATATGATGGAAATTTCTCAGGTGCAACCTTTCTAATAACATTATATTGGTGGCGACTTAGCTTCGCTTCTACCAAAACGGACAGAGCTTCATCCGGAGTTAACTGCTGTGGTGGTACCTGTTCTATACTTTTTCGGTATTTTTTGGCTTTTGTTGGAGATGATATTATTTCCTTAACAATTTTCGACTCATCTATTTTTCCAGCAGCTCTCAAGCTCATTTGTGTGGCGTAAGCCAAAACAGGCACAGAAATTTGATCTCTTATGTCTTTACATTTCTTAACTTTTGTTTTTTCTTTGCACTCTTCAAATGAGTGATCATTGCGACCTCTTTTTTGTTGTGGTTCTGGTGGTGGACTGAATGAGATTGAGGCATCCAGCCAATTCTTATTATTTTTTACAAAAATTTCATTCTTTCTATGACATTTCTGCCACCGAATCTCATAGCTAGAGCAAAAATTATGAAACCTTGTCATAAAATCTACCATATCCGAAGGGTCGACACGTTTTATTACTTCCCATCTCAAAAGTTTAAATTTATCCTGAAGTGATTTAGGTTCTGCACTCCTCATAAAATTATGCAACTCATGACGAGGAATGAAAATTGTTTTGGGACATGTTCCTAAAATTAATAAGATTTCTATTCGTTTAAAATTTGCAAAAAGTAATTCCTTTAACCCTGTACCGAATAATTTACACTTTCACAACACTTTAAATATGTAACATCACATCACAAAACATTGACAGCTAAAACAATAAATAAACGTGTCAGTACCGAATCAATAATACCCTACGGATGGATAGAAATTCTTAAAAATGTATTATCATTATATTAGTAGATTGATATCACCAGCTTAAAACAATATTAAAACTTTACTCGTATGATGCATGTATATGACCAACAGTTATTATGTAGGACTCAAATAAATGACAATAATAAATAGGGATGGGAGCGTGACCTCCTTCAATTTTTCAAAATAGTGCACTTGTGCCATATACAATTTTCTAATAATTTAAAATTAACAAATGTTTAAGTAAAATTCATTGAAATATCATAAACACATGTAAAATAATTTAATTAGTTTTATTCATAGTAAATAAACCCAACATACGCAATCACGTGAGCATGCGTGAATTAAAGTTACTCACGCCCCCATCTCTAATTAACAACACATTTTTTAGCTACAATAACAACTACTATAACGAAAATAATGACAAAACAAAGTAAAAACAACTTGATGTTTTGTTTTGTTTTTTTTTTTTTCATATTTGTGGATTTTTAGCATCTTGAGTTATTTCACAAAAACAAGCATAACTCAAAAATCGCCAAAAATCGCAAAAAAATATTTTGGGGTTTATTAGTTGAGATCTGATATTATAACACTATATAGACGATTTTACGCAAGCTCATGAACAAAGTTGTTGAAACTCCATATATAAATCAAAAATAGCCCATTTTTGGGCTAATTTTATTTTATTAACATTTAATATTTTTAAAACATTTATTTAAACAAAAAAACATGTACTATATAGTAAACTACCTGAAGTTGACGGTTCCATTATAAAAATTTAACTTTTAGAAGTATTAATAGAAAAAATTATCAATTGAAATATCAAAATTTTCACTTTTTTTCAATATGCACAAAAAAAATAACAATTATTCAACTTTAAGTGCTCACTTCAACTAAAGCAAACAACTTAAAAGTATAATTTTTGCAATTAGTGATGCAGAATTTTATCCACTTTCACCCGGTACCAAACACGATCATGAATTTTAAAGTTCATATTTTGAATTAATCGCCACTTTTCATTCATTTGGCCCCAATGTGGAATGGTCCGTAACAGAACAGAACAACTAATTGAAAATATATGTTTGGCATACACAAAAAATGAACAGCTGATTCGGAACAGAACAGAAAGTCAAGACTAATTCTACCTTAAATCATAAAAATTTCTGCACGAATTTAAAAAAAAGGTGCTTGAGAAATTCTAGAATTCAAACTCTTTAACAGTTTGCGAGTACTAATCAAAATATATGTAGATGCAAATAATACGCAGTTGGTTATAAAAGTTTTAAGTGTGTTTAAAGAATAGTAGGAAAATGTTTCAGTGTCAAAAATGTTGATTATTTAAAACGCACCTAAAAGCACTGTGAGAAATTCTTAAAAGCACTATAAATACCCGCTTTTCAAAAACGGGTATTTAACAAAATTTCGGATATTGCTTTAGTAAAAAAGCACCAAAAAATACCCGAAAAGAACCAAAATGGCAGCTAAGAGTTTTACAAAAACTAATGAGGATCAAGAGCGTAGGGCTTGACCACTGCTGTTGTAAATGTTCTACTTCACTCGATTCTTTTGCTATGATTTACCGTTACTTTATTTCATTGGCTGTGTTTGTGTTGGTATTCTATTTGTTTTGAAAACACAAGCACTAAAAAAGCTGTAGAGGAAAACTCTTCGAATGATGTTTGATTTATTTTGGGTGAGTCATGTTTTGTTATGTTTGTTTTAGTATTTAAGATTACAGTGAAATACAGTCATTGGAAGTAGTGTAAAATAGAACACAGAACATTTAGAATATTTTGCGCAGCTTTTTAGTGGATTCATTGTAATAGGATGATTGTTTAAATAATAAACTATGTAGCTTACGCTTTGAGTAGTTCTGAAATAGTGAATTTTTATTATAAAAAATTGGACTTAAATACTAAAAATGAGAAACTTAAAACTAAATAGTACATATGCGTACCTGATTTTAGGCATGGTCTTTACTGCATATAGCTACATATTGTAAACACATGGAAGATATATTTTATTACCTAGCTATCAGGGATTACCAGTATTTAACCCAAAAATATCACAAGATTCTTAGAACGACACAATTAAAAAGTAATTAATTACCATTTTCTATTCTATTGGTAATTACACTGCTTAAAGATATTTGTTTACTTTTATCTCGTTATCAGGTAAACAAGGGTTGTATATATAAACTTTTTAACTTAATAAAAAAAAAAACATAGCCATTTCGCTGAATTTTTCTTGTAAAGTGCCAAAAATGGTAATTTTTTGAAATGTTTGTATGGGGAACTCCCCAGGGGTTCGACCCGCCCTAATGTACATATATGGGATGCTTAACGTAATCGACCCTCTGTGGGTCGCGACTTTTATGTCTTGATTTATTAACTTTTAATATAACTTTAGCATTATTAGATTAATTGTAATATGATCTAACTTGCGAAAAAAATTGTATTTATATTTATGCTATCAGTCTAAGAAGAAAAATTGTGCTTTGAATTCTGCAACTAAATGTTTTTACAGAGCTGGAAGTTTCATATTATAATAGGTTAGATTTTTAGGCCGTCACAGCCTGAAAAGTGACGCACGTGGTCTGTTAGTTTAGGTCCTTTGTAATACCCTATAGCGGACAAGGCATAAGTGCTTATTCATGTGCATGTGCCTTCTCGCCGATGCAAACTAACGTGATTGTGTCAGGAAGGCGGATAAATTTTTTATATTAACTAATCAAAAATATATTTTAAGGTGTTTTTTGTTACTTTATTTAATGGTTACTTTATTTTAATGATGAATATTAGTTATTATATTTGTTGTATTATAAATAGTACTATTATTGAATTTACTCTTAGTTACCATTTAAAATATGTATGTATATAACTTAACATTAAACTAAAAGAAATTATAATAAATTATTATAAAAAACAATATTAAAATAATGGTTATAATTGGTAAATAATTACAATAGTTTGAGTTTTCTATTAGTTCCTAGATTTTTTTATGATGATTATTTTCACTTTTCGCTGTAACTGTAAGGATATATTTCGAGTATACTAATGTCATATTTGATAGTAAAGAACAAAGGAAATGATTAGACTTCAAATATATGGTGATATAAGTATAATTTTAATGTAAAAAAATAACTAAAAAATTTAATTAAATTGTATTAGAACAATTGTGAAATAGAGGAAAATTTACTCAGTCATCTTCAGTGGTAAAATTTGTTGGTGGATGAACATGGGCTTGTATTCTTGTTAATTCAATTTATATAGTTTTAAACTATAGCTTAACTTTATCAAATTTAGTACGTAAGGACAAACCGTGGTTTTAAACCAAAACATTAATTTTTCATTTCTACATTAATACTAACAAAAAAAAAAAAAAAAATGTAAATTATAACGCATAATCAATAGGTTTTAAAAAATTAAAAACATCAGAATACTTCCATGGCAAACTACACAACCAAATGCTGTACTTAAAATAAACTCAATCTTAATATACCACCTACAAAGAGAAACTATGTATGTATGTATATAACTTAATACTTAAAGCTATAAACACATAGACCACAGGAGACTTCAAATGCAGTTGTCTTTAAATGCTGCCATGTAGTTAGCCACTGAATTATTTTGAGAACGACAGCAGCTGACAAATGAACTTGAAGTTTCGATATTATTTTTCAATATTTGTTTTACTATATATTTCAGAGCTGCCACATATATATTTCACAAGAATAAAAATGAAATTACCAGCTCAAAACGTTATAATATCGAGTAAAAATATAAAAGCACATCAATTTATTTATTTATTTTAATTTTGTTATGTTATTTTCGGTTAAATAACACAAAATATTTTTAGGTCTCATTGCTGTAACATTTATATTATATTGGCAGCTTTGTATCAGCTTATTGCTGTTTATGGAAATATAAATTAGTCTAATTTGGCAGCAACAGCAAAACTAGCATAGACAAGAACCTGCTTCGCTGTCGTCAAAATAATAAATTTCATATAAACTCTTGTATTTTATTTTTGACACATTGCTGCTTGCTGCTCGGTGTGGTCTATGTGTTTATAGATTTAGATCGCAACTATCAGTTCAATGATGGTTTTTAATAGCTAAAGGCAATCATGAAGATGACGCTGATGAATTTTTTGTCGAGCTTCCGCCTCCACTCGAGGCTCCTCGCTGCTTGTCAATGTACACATTTAGGAGACGAACTTTGCTAGGATTCAACATGGTCAACTTTGGTTTGACCTTCTCTTCGCCCATGACAATGTATAGTTTCACAATGCAAAATACCGCAGCTTTACGTACCATCGACTGGTAATCGTCTGCGAGCCGAGCTAAGTGGGGAAAGACAATGTCGAGCTGAGTCTCTGTCAGCTCAGAACCGTGTCGATCCGCTAGTTCCGTAAGCAGTTTCAAGGCACACAGGTTCTCTGGAAACGACCCCGTTGCAATGACAGGATTTACTATGTTGATAGTTAAATTTAGGGGCAGAGCTGGTACAATTCGAGGTATTAACAGGTCTAATTCGCGGATTATCTCTTTACTCTTCGGATAACAGTGAATAATGTTTAACAATATCAGTTCGACAAAGTTTATCCAATTGGGTTTCATTTGAGGTCGACGAAGGATTTTAGAGAGTACATAAAGTGCCTCCACTACTACTTCATTCGCATTGGCTTCCAGCATACTCAGCAGCATTTTCATAATAGCTCGGAAGTGTTTATTGGGCAATTCACAATTACCGCTTTTTATACATATGCCAAGATTGGAAAGAGCGCTTTGGACCTGAGGCACTGGTATATCAGGCGTAATGTTAAGTGCTACCTTTATAATTTCACTCTCTTGAAATCCGTTTTCCAGAATTATTTCCCCGTTATCACCAAATTTTATATTAACTCCAGACAATGAAGACGAATTTCGGTGTTCCATACAAGAACTATATGCACTGGCTGTAATTTTATGATGTTCCAATAAATTACCATCTAAGCGCATTGTTGTGCTCTCTGGTGTATTTGATTCTGTTGTAGTAGCCGACTGAGTCTTCGAATTAGAAGATGCGCATGAGTCTAAAGCTTCGTTTAAATGGCCATTATAGCCACCGCCATTTGAATTGTTGGCCGAGAACTTATACTGGGTTTCAATGCCTCCAAAGCAGTTACGTATTTCCTCTGTCGTCTTTTGTATATTTTGCTGAACATCAACCGAGTAGCCGAGCACCAAATCGTTGTCAGAGACAGAAGACTGACGCGAACGTGGACTAGTATATTGGGGTTGCAGTGATGAGAAAGAACTACCCACATTTGGGCTTTGAAGGGGTTTAGGGCTTGAGCTTGAAAGTGGAGATGATGAAGGTGAATTTGTGCCCGATGTATTGCTGCGCCGCAAATGTGACTGAATGCAAACTTTAGCAGAATCTTGGTATCCTTTGGGAAGAGTTGACAAAGCCTTAGTCATGTGGGGAGTGTTGAGATTGTAGAGTGCTATTAGGCTATTACGTGCCTGACTTCGCAGTTCAAGACTTTTCTGGTCGCCGCCCATTTGAACAATTTTTAGTAGCGCCTTTTCAACAATTGGTAGAACATTGCCTTCTTCAGCTCCAGGGAAATCTGTATTTTTACTATACGTATTAGCCAAATTCGAAAGAAATTTTAGTATCGCTATACGTGTCTTCGTACAGGGAGTCTGTGCAGAATCGGATAATATACGAAACACATCTTTCATTTGCAGATCGGTTGGAAAATACTCATGAACCACTTGTAAAGTCTTCCATATTTTTCCATGCATTGAGTTAAGTAGCTCTGTCCCTAACTTGTTAAATAGACGTGTCAAAAGTATGAACAGCCAATCATGAAGATCGTTTGCGTATGCCAAAATAAGTTCGGTGACCGTCTCCAGAAAAAGTGAGTAGACTTTGGTGTGTGTGTCCATAAACATTTTGCGGAAAGTGTCAAGAACCAACTGTAACTGATGCGGCGTTAACTCTTTGCCGTCAACGAGATAATGAGTCAAACTTATTAGGCCGTCTTTACGCTCGGACCAATGTGTGGAAGCACAGTACTGAATTATTGTATCAATATCTTCAAATGGAGGTCTAACCCAGCTCCAGTCTAGCCGATTTCTGGACCCCGAAAGAGAATAATTTGAATTATTTCCTCGAGTATAAGACGAGTCAAACGATCTTTCAGAACAAACGGAAGAAGCTTCGGAGTCGTCTGATTCCTCCCGAGACATTAACTTTCTTCCGATTCTAGTAGTAGCTAAAAAGCCTCCACGATCACGACCGTACTCACCTATAGAAGCATAATCAACTGCACTATTGTCAGGTGACAGAACATCAACGAGAGCATTTTCAGCATCTCTACTTTGCTGAAGCAATCTAGCTGCAGCCAGTTGTCGTGTAGGTTGATTCCGTTCTGGAGTTCGTCGAGTGCCTCCTGTTGTATACAAGCTTCTTTTGATTGTGGTTCCTCCGCCAGCTCTTGTGGGGCTCGTCTCTCTGGAACTAGCCAAAGATCTGGGAATGCCCGAAGCTTTTTTTGGAATAGTGCCCGTTGGTCTGTAATATGAACCAATAAGATGGTGCTCGCGCAGTTTTGAACTAGGGGAAGTAGATCTAGATCCCGGTTGTGATTGTGACACCCCTGCCCTTCCACGTGGTCGAGGCGAAACTACACTACTTATGCTCGATTGAGCAGTTGTTTGTTGTTGGCCGACGCCACTTCGATGTCGCGGTAGAGATCCTGTTCCAGCATTATTTGTAGTTGTATTTGCAGCTTTTTTACGTGCTATGAATGCGTACTGAGCACGAGCTTTTGCACGCTGTGCTGCAGCTGTATCCACAGCCGACATACTTCGCATACTAGGGACAGGTTTCTGAAGTGCACCTGGTGAACGTTGGACACGTGAAGATATTGATACAGTCACCCGTCTTTCTTCCGCACTTCCTCCTACACCATCTCTTTCTCTTTCTAATGCTCTTTGGGCGGCAATGTCAAGTGTTCCATATATTTGATCAGCTAAATCTGGAAAATGGCGCCGAAAGACCCAATATGCTCGCCTGGAGTGACGGCGAGCGTCACTGTCAGCATCACTCATGGATTTCTTAATTATTTCACGCAGGAGGCTAGCACTGCGTTCTAATGCTTTAGTAGGCCACTCTTCGCAGAGTAAACATAAAATCTCACACAAAGCAGCACGTATGTCCTTAGATTTAGAGTTTTGCAGCATTTCTGTTATTATTTTAATTAGCTTGGGGGCATGTGTATATTTAATTATATATTTCAGTGCAATTAGCGAAGATGATGCTATAACTTTGGCTGAGTTTTGTATCAAGTGAATTAGTTGTTCTAAAATGTATTCACAAAACTTGTCCAATTTTTGGTGAAGGGTCTTTGATAAAAATGCAATTGTAATGCAAGCCTCCCGAATAACTTGTGACCGAAGTTCTTCTTTCAAAATATCCAAAAATGATATGGATAGTTCTTTTAACTGTACGGTCAAAAACTGAGGCTGCGATTGAATATTTAACATAATTAGTGATCGAATTTTCTTTAAAGCATCGATACGTTTTTCCCAATCAAAATTTTTGTCACTAATAATTGACAATATACTTCTATAAATATCGTCTATGTCTTTAGGGTGAAAAATATTCAGTTGCGGTACGGCTTCGAAGGATGTTTCAAAAATGTCCATGGTAAGAGCTCCTGCATCGATAATAGTACTGTCAACTGATATATTATTTTTTGTACGCATCGTCGCGGAAACAGTGCGTTTTACTATTTTTGTAGGCCGTTCACGAGCTCCAACATTGTCCGCCTCATCATGAGCATTATTGGTGTTTATTTGTGTTTGAGTTAAAAGTATGGCTGACTTGAACAAAAGGCCTTCACTTTTAATTTGATCAAATTTTTGCTCTAGTATTGCCAGTTTTGTAGCCGGCATATCGTCCATTCGACGCAAATCTGGCCGCAAACGATCTCCAACATGTTTATATATTTCTACAAGAGATTGAATTGCAGTGTCTCGAACAGAAACCGTGGGATCACCAAGTAGTATGCATATAGGATGAATATAATTGCGCACACTTATTTGCGAAGTTCCATACTCATTAAGTGTATTTACTATTGTCTGTAAAAACTCCTCTCTAACTTTTCCATTTTTGTGCTTAAAGCAATTGGACGCTAATTTGTCAAGCAAAATTTGTGGTGTAAGAACTTTGTTTTCCATTAATGTCAGCAATAATAGTTGAGCCTTTTCCCGAACTGTATCTTTACTATCACCGAGGCGATCAATAACATGCGGTAAGACTGTTGCAGTGTAGGCATTAAAGTCTGGACCTAACCTTTTAATAAGTTCAGTAAAGGCCTCTAACGATTTCTGTGCAATTTTAAAATGACTTCCAGTAAGCCATGGCATTAAACCATCAACCAACATGCCCATGTCCATGCACACTATCGAATTGGTATCATCGCTAAGGAATGTAACTAGATCTTCTGCTAACTGGGCTTTAACTCTCATATCTGCCTTTGGCATCAATTGAATGAAACCATCCAAATCGTTTGGCTTTCTATATGCCATTTTACTTTATTTATTAATTTTTAATTATCCTCTTCAAACTACGACGATTACTTATTTTATTGACGTTTTACTTTTTCAAATTTACACAAATGGTTTCCTGAAAATAAAAATATTTTTTTTTTTAATTCATACATATATCCATATAAAAATTTTATTTTAAAAATATTGTTTGCTATAAGTTAAGAATGTCTGTATGCATTACATTTAGATTTGTGATAAATCATCAATAGACAATAGAAAGTTACAAAATCTCTTAGCTTATGCACCAACATTCTAAAATCATTTGAGAATTATATTTTTACGTCTTATATTTACCGTCAAACACGTCAAAAAAAACATTTACTCTTTTTATTTGTTTCTAATATTACTAGGCTTAAGGTACGGTCACATTGGGGAAACGTTTGCTTCAAATATGTTGGTTCATGTTTAACAAAAATTTTGGTAAACAAATACACAAGTCACACTACGCACATTTATTTATACATTTTGTTTGTTGTTACTGCTGTTGGGCACCGAAAATTAATTTTAACAAAATATTTTTGCAAATTGCACAAAAACTATTACTTTCACCCTTATTCCACATTTCGTCGTTAATTTTGAGCCAACATTTGAACACAAGTGATGAAGATTTAGCAAGATTTTTGCAAATTTTCGCCTTATTCACTATTTAGGAAGATTTTTTTTTGCATTCTTTAAGGCTTTACCGTTTTTTAACAATATTTCGCAAGCTGCCAAATTTTTGGCTTTGTTGCATTTTTTACCAATTTATTGTTAAAATTTTGGGTTTTTAAAAATTTTTCGCTTTTCTCGCGGCAGGCAGCAAAACAATTTTTTTAATTTTTTATAAGCCAGTATCAGTAGTAGTTTTAGACAATTACGAATAAAATAAAAATCGCAATAATTTTAGAAATGCCAAAAATTCGACAAGATCTCATTCGCAATAACCACGATAATTAGCAAACTACTGCTGCTTGTTTGTTTATTTTGGATTTTAAATTTTCAATTTCTTGCCTTCTCTGAAAACTTTTTCAGATTTTTTCTAGATCTGATTTTCAGACATTTGTTGCTTCATATCATGGAGTAAACAATATTAGTATTCCAAGATGGGTTCAATATGAACCTGAATCATCTGTTGAGCTTCATGCGTTTTCTGATGCCTTGGAAAAGGCATACGCGGGAGTAATACATATACGCGTTGAAAATGCTAATCAGATTTGTACCCATTTATTGGCGTGTAAAACAAAAGTTGCGCCTACCTAATCTATTTCCATACCTCGGCTAGAACTTTGTGGTGCTGTTTTGGCAGCAGATCTGTTGAAAGCCGTAGTAAGTGAAATAGATGTGCCAATTCGTAAAATTTATTGCTGGACTGATTCTACGATCGCCCTTTCCTGGCTCAAAAAAGAGGCCAATTCTTGGGCCACGTTTGTTGCAAACAGAGTTTGTAAAATCTAGGAAATTGTCGGCAGTCAAAATTGGCACCATGTAAAAACAGAGGATAATCCTGCTGATTTAGGAAGTCGCGGTGTTTTACCGTCTGATCTGGCGCGTTCTGATTTGTGGTGGCATGTCCCACATTGGCTTCAACAGCATAAATCTATTTGGAATCTTCAAAGTCTTTTTTTACTTGATACTGACCTTGAAGCTCGTCCTTTTAAGTCTCACGCCTCATTTTATGCAAATTATGAAGATGTTTTAGACACATTTTCGTCGCTTGATCGCGCTATACGAGTAATTGCGTACATTTTCAGATTTTATAAAAATACACATACAGTCCACAAAGGTTGTCATTCATATTCATCATATACCTTGTCGGAGGTGGAGATAAAAGAAGTCAAAACACGTTTGGCCATTGTGGCTCAACAAGTTCATTTTGCATTTTTCTGAAGAATATGAATGTCTTATAGGGAAAAGGAATCTTTCTTCAAAGAGTTCTCTGTTATGTTTGAATTCATTTTTGCATAAAGAGGGTGTTATGCGTCTTAATGGTAGACTAGCCAAATCTCCCTCATTGATCTACACAGCATCCTATTTTGTTGCCTTATTCTTGTCGTTTCGCTGTACTATTGACTGAGTTCGAACACAAGATTTCCATTCACGGTGGAAATCAATTGATGCTTAGAATTTTAAGAATTGAATATTGGGTTCCTAGGCTGAAAACATTAGTTCGAATGGTGATTAATCGTTGCAAACGTTGCCTACTTGATCGCAAGCGGTTGTGTAGCCAAATAATGGGAGCTTTGCCTCCAGAAAGGACTACACTCGATCGACCGTTTACCACTACTGGAGTTGACTTTGCTGGTCCCTTTGACATGAAAAGTTCGGCTGCTAGATCAAGTCAAGTTTTAAAAGCTTATGTATGTATTTTTGGGTGCTTTTCTACGAAAGCAATTCATTTAGAGGTAGCTTCCGATTTATCATCGAATAGGTTTTTAGCGGCTTTTAATAGGTTCATTTCACGACGTGGTTGCCCTAATACCATATTTTCAGATAATGGTACTAATTTTTTTGGAGCTTCTAGAGAGTTGGAAAGGGATTTTAAAACGTTTTTAGCAGAGTCGTGCTAGAATGTGCTCAACCTTCGGCATAAACGGTCTTTCATGGCGGTTTATACCAGCTGGCGCTCCCCATATGGGAGGTTTGTGGGAAGCTGGGGACCGAAGTTTTAAACTACATTTTCGTAGAGGTTCAATCAGTTAAATACACTTTTGAAGAACTCTCGACCGTTCTTGCACGAATTGAAGCTTGTCTTAATTCGCGACCACTCTGTCCCATGAGTGATAATCCTAATGAGCCTTTAGCTCTTACCCCTGGTCATTTTCTGATAGGGTCTCCAATTTTAGCTCTTCCAGAACCATCCACACTTGAATCTCCTATAAGTTTGGTAAATAGATATAGGAAAATTAAAGCTTTTTGCTCAACATTTTTTTCTACGATGGAAAGAAGAGTATTTGCCTAATTTACATAAACGGTACAAATGGAAATATCCTGAACGTGATATTGCAGTGAACGATTTATTAGTAATTAACAATTATCAACTTTCGGCCACTTCTTGGAAATTAGGCCGAGTCATTAAGACATATCCGGGAAGTGACAATCACGTACGTGTCGCGGACATTCACACGGAGAATGGAATTGTAAAGCGACCGATTGCAAAAACTAGTTAAACATTTATTTGGATTATTTTATTAATCTTCATTGTTTCCTAGTGTCATGGACCTTTTAAAATCTTTGTTTGAAGAAATCTTTTTTGATCTACTTACGTACTTATCAATATATAAGTTAAGAATATTTCTGGTTCCACGAAGACTACGAAGAAGCAATGGAGGTAAATGACAAAGGAGCCGAGAGGAAGTCGTTGCCAGAAACTGAATTTCAACTTGTGGCCAGCGAACCAACGCCCTTAGTGGTACCGGTGTCCGATGTTCCCGCGTCTCTTTGATTCTAGTATCGCTGTTACTACGGTGGTTGTGGCTCCTATACCTACATTAAAATCTACGAATATACCAATATTGGTTGGGTAATTTCTGGACAATCTCCTTTTTAAGGAGTTCACACGCATGGGTGCAGTATGTGGTCTGTACAAAACCACGTCCCATAGGCTTTGTTCTATGGGAATTTTTAACAGCGGTCGCATGACTGCTATTGTTTTTGAAAAAAGTAAAAAAAAAAAATATTGAATTGAAATAGAATACATTTATAATTATGAATTTAAGTTTATTCATATTACCCTTTTGTTTAAGATTAAATTGCAACTATCTGATGTTGCAAAGTGGCCGGCAATGTTTAAGTTAGATTTCATATATTTAATGTTTTCTTTATAATAATTGGCAATTCGTTAGGATTTGTATCACTCCGTTTTCTTCACCCTTGTGTGGGAGTTTTTACACAAATTCTAACGAATAATTAGGTCTTGAGCATTGCACTCGGACCCTTTGCTTCGTCAAATTTTAATATATAATATTAATTACATTCTTATTTTTTTAACTCTGGTTGTGTTACACACAAATTCCTTA
This sequence comes from Lypha dubia, assembly GCA_947311025.1. Taxonomy (NCBI): domain Eukaryota; kingdom Metazoa; phylum Arthropoda; class Insecta; order Diptera; family Tachinidae; genus Lypha; species Lypha dubia. Next base: position 44,306,461 of record OX371263.1, on the reverse strand, counting down.
AACCTTCACAAATTAATAAATCAACGAGTCTCACTCAAGTAATATATAAATAAACCGAGCTTGTCTCATTTCTTCCTAATTTAAAAAACCAATTGTTTTATTCGTTTCGTTTTCACGCAAACACTCTCTATAATTCAACGTCTAGTTATGAACACCATTTTATTTATATATAAAATGAGGACAGGAAATATGCCGTACTATATGAAGCGATTACTGGTCAACGTAATTGAAGTCCAGCCATACAATTTGAGGAACGCCAATGATTATAGACTTAATTTTGCAACAACAACTTTTAGTCAAAATGTAATATTTTATAAGGGTTTAAAGGTTTTTAATGAAATGCCCCAGGAAGTAATGAATGAAAACAATTACTATGCATTCAAACGCAAGTTATTGATTATATTAAAACACATTTTTTAAAAAAAACTTTATATGTAACACAGCTTCTTTAAAAATTTTTGAAATATTTATGAAAAATTTTAATAATTATAAATTATTTAAAAATTATAAATTATTTAATAATTATAAATTATTTAATAATTATAAATTATTTAATAATTATAAATTATTTATTTATATATCTAATAGCAACAAAATGCTAAATAAATAAATCAATCAATCAATCAAGCAAAAAATTTAAATAAAACCAGTATAATAACTGTTTAAACAATGTTTTGTTTTTGTTTTTTTCTTGTGATTTTAACTTTCAATAATTTTTAATGTTCAGTTGCGACAATTATAAAAACGCGTCTGTACACTGCGAGAGTTAAAACTTAAAAAAGGTAAATAATATTTACAAGTGAAAAAACGTTTGCCTTTTTAGTTTACTTTGTTAATTGCTTTTCGTCAACTTGTCACAGTACTACTGTTGGTCACTTTGACTGTCATATTGTGTGTCCATTGATATTTTTCCACAAAATAAATTATAATAATTAGGGAAAACCAAGTCAGAATTGCCATTTATCAGAATTGAAAATCGATTCTGATTTCAATTGGTGTTATGAAAACGTCTTGGTTTTGACTTGATTCGATAATAAACAAAAACTATGTTCGAAGCAGCTGTTGTGCTTTTCTGTACAAATTGAACAATTTATTAACAAGTGAGATAATTAATAAATAAATATTTATTTTTCGCACAAATTGAACAATTTATTTACGAAAATACTTTTTTCCACGTATTCACATTTTTATTCGGAAGACCAATTGCATTTAAAAGACCCCGCCAATTCCTACCCAAGAGAATCCACCAAAACGTTTTGTAAATCACTTCGCGATATCAGGATTCTTGTCCATGGAATTCCATAAAAATTCAATTTAGTGTTTGGTTTCTGTTTCCCCCTATTTGGTGTAAAATTAGTTTTATTTTATTAAATAGTTTTTTATTTTGTTTTCAAACAAATGAATGTATGTATGTACATATATATGTATCAATGTATATATGTATGTATCAATGTATATACATATGTATGTATCTACATGTATGCATATACATAAATACATGTATTTCATTGTACATCAATCTTTAACGCCTTAAGCAAAAATAAACATAAAACTAAACAAATTTTATGGAAATATTTATTTATTTAATTAATTAATATTTAATGTTAATTACATTGTGGGATAATTTTTAACAGCTTAAAGCAAAAAATATACACAAAACCAAATAAAAATGCGACTGGCAGCTGATCGGATTATTTCTGACAAAAGGATAACATTGGGTTTTATAACACCAAATTCTGACTAATTCTGATTCGAACATAATATCGATTTCTGTAACACAAAACCAATTTATTGTCGATTTCAATTCTGATTCTGACAGCAATCAGATTCCATAACAACCCTGAATATGTCAGTCGCATTAAAGAAATTCACACGAGTATCTGATATATATATATATTTCTTCCTTTTACTCCTACAAGGAGCATAGGGCCGCACGAGTATCTGATGCCCTCACTAAATTTTGATCAAATTTTAATTATTGTCGTGAGGACTTCCATACCGTGTACACTTGAGATGTTCGACGTGAATAATTAAAGAAACTGTGGGAAAATGTAAAGGAAGTGTATGATATTTGGTTGGACTATGTTGATAGCAATAAAGTGGGCACTGAAGATATCGTCGGTATCGTGCAAAAAAAGTCCTAAGTCACATAATTGTGTTTCTGAGTTATTGGTGATTTAAAGTTTATGGTCCCTGGAAAAATCTTTAAATAGCTTAGATTTGAAAATTTATATTCCAATTTAAAAAATAAATGGCTTAAATTTAAAATGAAAGCCAAAAAAGTTTAATTCAGTTTCATTTATTTAATTTTTTTTATACAAAAATTAAATGCATCTTGGACAAAGGCTTTTTTTGCATTAACAAATATTATTTTATGGACATTGAATTTTTTTAAGAAAATGTTTTTTTTATAATCTTTGTATTAAATTGGTTCATCTTGATCTGATTCATCATATATATCCGGTTCTGGGACCTTATTTCTGACGGTTTTGCATGCCTTTAAGCTTTGGTACCAGTGATGAAACTCCTCCGGTATGGCTCCTGATGTACAAAGATTAAGTAAATCTTTCTTCTTTTCGATACTAATAATACGACGTCCCTATTAGACTATTTCCTGCTGAGCCAGTCCTCCGACATTGTTTACTGTTAGATATTAAGTACTCATTGGTCACAATGGCAACACTAAGTATTATCACGATTTCCTCTTTGTACTAATTTAACTTTACATTGTATACTTTACATACATATATACTTATTCTTTGATCTGAATAAATTTACTCGTTTATTAAACTTGAAGCATCTTTGGACTTATCTTCAGACCACTCGTCTACAATTGTCACTATTTACTCACACACAACATGTGATTTAGCGACGACATCTGCACGCATTAACTGGCTGAAATACAGAAAATATCTGAGTGCTCATTGCTCGGAAAAAATGCCGCTGAGAACACCTTCAGACATAGACGATTCTCTCAGGTTGTTTGAAGCGCATGTTAAACAAGCTGCTTTTAATGCTACTTAAATGAAATAAACCAACCAGTGAGATTTAACAATATTTTTTCTGTAGATATAGAAAGGCTATTGACTGAAAAACGGCGAGCTCGACGAGAATGGCAGCGCTACATTTCGCCCCAGCTAAAATTAAGGCTTAAGGAGTGTACCAAGCAGCTTAGGAAAGTTTTGCAAGCTCAAAAATCAGCTTCCCTTCAAAAATTCCTTCAAGAGCTAGATGCAACACCACAAACAGATTATTCACTGTGGCGTGCAGCCAGAGGACTAAAAAGGCCGGTGATATGCAAACCCCCATTACGAGCCCCAAATGGTGACTGGGCAAAAACTGATGATGAAAAAGGTGCACTTTTTGTTAAACACTTAGAAAAAGTTTTCACTCCGAATATTTCTGCTGATATTGTTGAACTGCCACCAGTCGTCCCTTTACCAGAAATACCGATGAGTTTTAACATGACGGAGATTGAAAATACTATTACTAATCTTAACACCAGAAAAGCCCCAGGTGTCGACAAAATAAGCAACAAAATGCTTCAAGATTTGCCTTACACTGCAAAAAGAATAATACTATTCATTTTTAACAGTATTCTACGCCTAGAACACTATCCTAAAGAATGGAAGGTTTCGCTAATTACTATGATACCAAAGCCCGGCAAGGATCATACAAAAGTTGAATCCTATCGGCCTATTAGTTTACTGTCTAACATTTCAAAACTATTTGAAAAGCTGTGTATGAGCAAGCTGATGCCTATAGTGACTAGTAATGGATGTATTCCAGATCATCAATTCGGTTTTCGCAGTCAACATAGCACAATTGAACAAACTCACAGACTAGTGAATGTCGTTAGAGACACTTTTGAAAAAAAGAAATACTGCTCTGCGCTCTTTATTGATGTCTCACAAGCTTTCGATAAAGTATGGCACGAAGGTCTTTTCAATAAATTAACACAAAATCTACCAGCAAACATCGTAAAGCTTTTAAAAAGCTATTTGATGGAACGTAAATTTGTAGTTAGGGAAGGCTATTTTTTAAGCCCTCCGCAGTCGATTGAAGCCGGAGTCCCTCAAGGCAGTATCTTCGGACCCTTACTATATTTAATATATGCCTCTGACTTACCGTTAAGCAGTAACATTCATACATCAACATTTGCGGATGATACAGCCTTTCTAAGCGTTCACGAAAATCCTGTAGAAGCTTCCCGCAACTTACAAGAATATATATCCAAACTGGAAAAATGGCTCAAACAATGGCGTATAAAAGTTAACGAGCAGAAATGTGCACACGTCACTTTTACGTTGCGCAGGCAAACATGCCCGCCTATAAAAATTAACACCGAGACTATACCACAACACACTGTAGTCAAATATCTAGGCGTTCATCTTGATCGTCGTTTAACATGGAAATCGCATATAGACGCAAAGTTGACTCAAATGAAATTAAAAGCAGCTCAAATGAATTGGCTTATTGGAAGAAATTCTATACTAAGCCTAGACTGTAAACTACTATTATACAACGCGATCCTGAAACCAATATGGTTCTATGGAATCCAGTTATGGGGCACTGCCTCAGCATCAAATGTCGAAAAAATTCAAAGGCGACAAAATAAAATTCTACGTACAATTACAGCAGCCCCCTGGTATGTCAGAAACCATCGAATTCATAAAGACCTAGACGTTCCGTTGGTGAAGACAGTATTTTCAAAACACGCGAAAAAATATATAAAAAAACTTGAGTTGCACCCAAATCCACTTGCGCGCAATATTCTTCATTATAGAGGCCACACCCGGCTGAAAAGAAGGGATACTCTTTTTCTCAGCCGTTCACGAGAAATGTAAAACAACAAAAATTAACCGTTGAAATTAAAAATTTTGTTTAGCATTGGCTAAACTTATATTTAATATTTTTTTAGATTTAAGATTTGAAAAACTTATTGATAATTCAATTTAAATAATTAAAGATTCAATAAATAATAAAATTATCACAAAAAAAAAAAAAAAATTAAACTTGAACAAAGACATTACATTTGGCGACAAGAATTTTTTTGCGTTGAGTCGTAAAATCCCACGTGCAATAAAAGAAATAATTATATATTTAACCTGTGAATTTCGCAGCAATTTATATTTTAAATAGTATTTTAAATAAAATCACTTGTAATCGATAGGCGCGTTGCCATACAAGTTGCTACACACTTTATGTAGTCCAAATTCACCTGTACTGAAAACTTATACGGAGTTGTGTGAAATAATGAAGACTCACTACACTCTGCCTGTAATTGTGTTCAGTGAGAGAAAAAAGTTTCATGCTGCACATAAAGGTGAAGATGAATCTGTTACTGAGTGGTTTGCTCGAGTCAAACAACTTGCGCTTAATTGCAGTTTTGGGGATGATTTAAATGCATTTATCTTAAATCAGTTTATAATGGGTTTGATTGGCAAGCTCTTTGAAAGGATGTGTGAGGAGAGTCACACGCTTACTATTGATGATGCTTTAAAAAAAGCGATGATTATGGAATTAAAATTTTCGTTAAAAATAACAACAGAGGAGTCCAGCGTGAATTTTGTTAGAAATAGTGGTACAGTGTCAAAAGGCAGAAACATGCGGGGCTGCAACAGTAAAAAAACTAACAGCGATTTCAGTTTTGCACACAGTAGCAGAAGCAATAATATGACTTATAACGGCAGTCAAAGTCACAACAAAAAAAATAAGCAAGCATGTATGCACTGTGGTTGGCGTAATCACGAATCACATGCGTGTAAATTTAAAAACTATAAATGTAATTCGTGTGGTAGAAGTGGGCACTTGGCAAATGTTTGCCATTTAAAGAAAAAATCTGTAAATTACGTATCAAATATAGAAAATGATAATAATTCTTGTAAAAATAACGATTTTAACTTTTCTATTTATAAAGTGACTGGTGGAGAATCGTCCGAGCTTTACTCGCTTCCAATAAATATTGATGGCATAAACACTGTAATGGCCTGTGATACAGGTGCTCCCTGCACTTTAATTTCTGCAAAATTTTATAAAAAGATCTATGGTAATAAACCGCTTCAGCAATGTCATGTTCCATACATAGGCTATTGTGGTGATCGAATTAACATACTGGGTGAGTTTAATGCAACGATTATCGTGGTGTTTCTAAAGTGATTAAAGTAGTTGTTTCTGATCACAAGAAACCTAGCTTGTTAGGCCGTTCGTTTTTAAGAGCTTTTAACTTTGAGTTAGCTCAGATAAATATGGTGAAATGTAGTGACTTTGCAATAATTGTTAAAGAGTTAAAGAATGAGTTTTCTGAAGTTTTTGATCAGCAGTTAGGGACTTATAAACCGAACAAAGTCTCACTTCCGATTAGTAGTAATGCAATACCAGTTTTTTTTAAGCCTCACCCAGTTCCTCTGGCGTGGAAAAGCAAAATTGAGACACAGTTACGTGACTTAATAAAAAATAATGTTTTGGAACCTGTTGATAGTTCCGATTGGGGTACACCATTGGTACCAGTACTCAAACCTAATGGTGACTTGCGTATTTGTGGGGACTACAAAGTTACCATAAATAAATTCTTAATTGACTTCAAGTACCCACTTCCTCGTATTGATGAAATTTTTTCATCACTAGAAGGAGGTGAGCTTACAATCAACTTGAACTTGATGATTAATCCCAAATGTTATGTACCTGGAGCACCCACATAGGTACTTTTAAAATGAAACGTTTGCTATTTGGTGTTAAGCCCGCAGCGGCGATTTTTCAAAAAACCATTGAAAGTTTATTAAGATATAGTATTCCGAACGTCGTAGTATACCAAGATAACATAACATTGACTGATCAAAATTTAAATGAACACATAAACACTCTTAAAACTGTTTTGAATAGGCTAAAGTGTGCTGGTTTAAAGTTAAATATAAAAAAATGCGAATTTTTTAAATCGAGAATTTCTTATTTAGGATTTGTTATTGACAAAAACGGATTAAGCAAAAGTAATGAACGCATTCCAAGTGTTCTTTATGCACCTGTCCCTGAAAACGTGTCACAATTCAAAGGCTTTGTAGGAATGGTAAACTATTACTCAAAATTTATAGAAAACTTTGCACAAAAAATGTATCCCCTGTACCAACTACTGCAGAAAAACCAAGAATTTCATTGGACTTCCGAATGTCAAGAAGCGTATGAAAATGTCAAAAGAGACATTGCATCGGATAAAGTACTAATACACTTCAATCCGAAGTTACCGATAATTTTATCAACAGACGCCTCCAATAATACAATTGCTGGCGTTTTGTCCCACAAAATTGACGATATGTCAAAACCAATTGCTTTCGTTTCAAGATCACTATCTAAAAGTGAGCGTAATTACAGTACAATTGAAAAAGAAGCTCTTGCAATCGTGTTTTCTGTAAAAAGTTAAAACAATACTTGCTGGGAAATCATTTTTTTTTACAAACGGACCACAAGCCTTTATTATCAATTTTTGGTGAAGGCAAGGGTTTGCCTATAATGGCAGCAGCTCGTATGGAAAGATGGGCACTTATTTTGTCAGGGTTTGATTATACAATCAAATATGTGAAAGGCACTTCCAATGATGCTGACGGTATATCAAGAATGCCACAGTTGGAACAAAACGTATGTGAAAATGTTGAGGATAGCTCTTATATAAATTATATTGATAGACAAAATCCTTTATATTTATGCTATAAGGATATAGCCAAGGAAACAAAATGTGATCCCATTTTAGCAAAACTTAGTGAAGCAATTCATAAAGGAGTTGTCACTGACTTGAAGGGTGAACAATTTGATGCCTTTCGAAGTAAAAGCCTTGAACTTACTATCGAAAGGGATTGTGTAATGTGGGGGTACAGAGTTGTAGTTCCACAAAAATTTCAAAAGGCCATACTTGATGAGTTACATGCATCTCACTTAGGCATTGTGAAAACAAAGGCGCTGGCTCGTTCTTACGTCTGGTGGCCCAAAATAAATGAAAATATTGAGAGATTGATAAAAAATTGCTACCCTTGTCAAAAGACTCAACCAAATCCTGAAAAAAGTTTAATTATTCCCTGGACACCGACAGGCTCAGTTTGGAGTCGAATTCATATAGACTTTGCGGCTCCAATAAAAAATCAATTTACTTATAGTTATAGACTCTTACTCTAAGTGGATTGAGGTATTCACTACGAAGCAAATAACTTCTGCGTTCACAATTAGCAAAATAAGGGACCTTTTTTGTCGATATGGGCTAGTTGACACACTTGTAAGTGATAACGGTCGACAGTTCACTTCGAAAGATTTCACACAGTTTTTATCCAATAATCACATAAAACATATACTTATTAACTGCACCGGGGCATCCTGCGACAAACGGCCAGGCAGAAAATTTTCTTAAAAAATTAAAAAAAATCAGTTAATGCTTGTTTAGAGGTTGATAACAATGGTAATATTGACAATATTATCAACAGGTTTTTGTGTGATTATCGTGATGCTAAACACTGTGTTACTGGCGAAACGCCTGCGAAATTATTTTTTGGCAGACCTTTGAAAACGCGATTTAGCTCATTAAAACCTCCTTTAGTAAAAGACGTAATTATAGAAAATCAGGAGAAAACTGTCGCAAATTATAAGGGAATGCGCAATACAGAATTTAGCAAGGGGCAGCAAGTTTTGATTCGTGATTACACGGATCCAAACAAGCCAAGCTGGTCCCCTGCAGAAATTAAAGAAAAATAGGCTATAGATCGTATCGTTGTATCATATCTCATAACAACAGGGAAATAAAGACATTTAGATCAAATTAGAACCCCGAATATGTTAAATACTGATGTTGTTGAAGTGAGAGAACAAGCCAATGATAGAATCGAGCCCACATTTGATTTGGAGGAGCGAGATGAAGCTCGATCGATTGCCCCCGGTGACGATAAGCAGTTAACTCCTAACACTTTGTATCAAACTAAAACTAAAAAAGAACGTTACGACCACGTCGTGATGGAAGAGTAACTAAAGATAAAATGAAAGAGAAATAAATTTTTATCAATAAAATTTTATTTATTTGTTGCGGGTTAACAATATCTAGATATATATTTCGTTGGTAGCTATACCAATTTATCAGTAGATGTTTTACCCTTTATGTTTAAAAAATTCCAAAGCTCATCTATTTATACAAAAACTCACAAATATATTTTTTGTGAATTACAAAGCATAAAAATAGCCTTTAAAAAAATTTTTTCAAACACAAACAACAATAATTTTCCATTATGAATGTGTTTACTTTTCTACACCTATATACATATATATATAACCCGCAACAAATAAATAAAATTTTAAACATAAATACTTGAGTACATGCTCATATAAATGTAAAATTTTGTAACGGGGAGATTTGCTTTTCATTTTTGCCTTATAAAATACTTTTAATGGCAACCAGCGCACAGTGGTCCAAGATGCCAATGTAGCTGGAAAAAAGTCAATTTTTTTATGTTTCAAAATTCACATAATTTGTTTGGTATTTGTTAGACAACTATCCACTGTACATAACTGTATATCAGGTTTTTTTATTTTTTTCTTATTTGCTTTGTTATGATGTTTAGAAAATTATCAACTGCATTGTCTCTGTTGTTATAGAAGGCCAGTCGATTCACAGCATCACTTTTGAACTGTTTGTAACATCAAACAATAACACATTTTGAATTAATTTTTTTTATACTGCATTATGTCAGGTATGTTCTATCTATATTATAAATAAATGTTGAATTTAAATGTTTTGTATGTAAAATAATGGGTAAGAGGAAATATGTATTTTGTGAAGTTAATATTTAGCATTTTATGGTTTTTAGAGTAACTTTTAAATAGGATTCCCGTGAAATGAATTGTGCCGTGTTTATCTGTGTAATGTCCACTTTAGATGATAAAAAAATTAGCTGCAATTATTGACCGGTAAACTTTTTATATACATAAATAGATAACATACCCATAACACGGAGAGAACTATATAATGTGTGGATTGCCGAAATACAAAGCAAAGAAAAGGCAAATGCTGTTATTAGGTATTTTTTTTGCTAAGAGTGGGTTACAGAAAATTAAAACGGAAGATTATTGCGATAAATTTAAGTTAGCTGTACGGAGACTAACGTATTCAATTAACGAAAGATGGATAAAAGCAAAAAGATCTAAAAAACATTTTGAAGACTCCAACAAAATTTGGTTAGATGGACTTTTTTGTCTTCCTTCTGAAAACACATTAAACATTCCAGAGGATTTAGGGATCCAACCGTCAACGTCAAATTTTGGCAGACCTCGATCAAATTTTTTTGCTAAATCTGAAAAGGGAAAGCGCTTGGAAGTGTCAGCTTTAGTTGGTGAATGTTCACCTGAGAAACTAGCTTTCGCTGCTGGCGTTAGTCTTTATAAATCTGGCAAGAGGGATGCTGCCGCGATTTTAAAAAACATAAATGAATGTCCAACAAGAGCAACTAAGATTAAAAAAATTCTTAGTGGACAATCGAAGGAACCAATACCATATACAGATGAAGAAGCATTACGTCTGTTTATCGATGGAAAATATACGAAAGCAAGTTATAATGCGATGCGTGCTGGTGCTAAGATTCGTAACGCAGACATATACCCATCATATCATAGAATTTTAGAAGCTAAACAAAAGTGCTACCCAAGTAATGGAATAAAAGTATCCGATGTTATAGCAGAAGTGCCTCTGCAGGACTTAGTTGATCACACTGCATGTAGAATTGTAAAGTTACAAAAAGAGGTCATAAATAACTTTAGTTGTACGGAATTGACTTTGATTTATAAATGGGGTTGTGATGGTAGCAGTGGACACTCAACCTATAAGCAAAAATTTAGTTCAAATGATTCCCGCAAAACAGATGAATATTTGTTTGCAATTTGCTTGGTGCCTTTGCAGCTAAAGTCCGGTGACGATATTGTATGGGAAAACCCACGTCCATCATCTACACGTTTTTGCAGACCGATTAAACTGATTTTTGAAAAGGAAACAAAATCTTTGATTCAAAGCGAAACTAATTATATACAAAATCAAATTGATGCAATAGTATCAACATCCACTAAAATTGAAGATAACACAGTTATTGTTAAACATGTTTTTTATTTGACAATGATTGATGGCAAGGTTTTCTCAATTCTTAGCGATTCCTCTACTCAAAGATGTGGTATTTGTGGAGCAACGCCAACCACTATGAATAAATTAAATGAAATTAAAGCCTTGAGTGTAAGGGCCAACTTGTACGAATATGGATTATCGACATTGCATGCGTGGATAAGGTGCCTGGAATGTGTATTGCATATATCTTACAAAATTGAAATTAAAAAATGGCAAGCTCGTAGTGAATCTGATAAAGCTTCACAGAATAAAAGAAAAAAAGAGATAATTAATGCTCTGAAATCAGAAATGAATTTGCTTATTGATATTCCAAAACCGGGAGAGGAAAGTTCAAATGACGGTAATACCGCTAGAAAATTTTTTCAGCAACCTTCCTTAACTTCTCAAATAACAGGAGTAAATGAAAATTTAATAAAAAGGCTAGGAATAATTTTGAGAACTATGTCATCTGGTTATGCAATTAATGTGGAAGCGTTCCGAAAGTATACAATGGATACTGCGGAACTATACGTGGAATTGTACGAATGGTACTACATATATGCCATCGAGTGTGCACAAAATTTTGATACACGGCGCAGACATAATTCAAAATGCGGCACTTCCGATAGGAATGATGTCGGAGGATGCGCTTGAGTCTCGGAACAAAGATTTCAGATTTATTTGTGAACATCACACTAGAAAGATGTCACGAGAGACAACAATGGAAGATCTTTTTAAATATTTGCTTATGTCATCAGATCCATTAACTTCGTCTTTTTCAACAAAACCATTTCTTAGCCCTAGAAATGAAGAACTATTAGATGATGAAGAAATTTCGTTACTTTTAGATCCTTTCATACAGGAAGATATAGAATAATTTAAATAAAATTATTTTTTTAATATATTAATATTATTATGTTGTTTTGTATGTACACAGAAAAAAGAAATACATATTTGCCAGGAATTTTTTAATAAATATTATGAATCTAGCATGAATTTTTTCCCCCAAAACTTTTTCATTGGATTTTAAAAACTTGCTCATAAATATTAGAACTTTATTCATGGTGCAAATTATTGCCTTAATACTGAGTTTTTCGCAAATAAAATAAAAATTACCACGCCCATTTTATCTACAACGCCCACTTTTTGCGCAAGGAATGCTTTCAATAAGAAGTACATAATACCAAAGTTTCATCCTTCTAGCTGCTTCCGAAGAGAAGGTATGACTTTTTTCCAGCTAGATTGGCATCTTGGACCACTGTGCAGCGGTTGTCTAATTGTATAGGTGTAGAAAAGTAAACACATTCATAATGGAAAATTATTGTTGTTTGTGTTTGAAAAAAATTTTTTTAAAGGCTATTTTTATGCTTTGTAATTAACAAAAAATATATTTGTGAGTTTTTGTATAAATAGATGAGCTTTGGAATTTTTTAAACATAAAGGGTAAAACATCTACTGATGAATTTTTATAGCTACCAACGAAATATATATCTAGATATTGCTAACCCGCAACAAATAAATAAAATTTTAAACATACATAAATACTTGAGTACATGCTCATATAAATGTAAAATTTTTATCAATATATATATATATATATATATATATATATATATATATATATATATACAATATGAAATATAATATCTAATAACACAACATTGAATTACTTCATAAAATTTAATTAATATATATAAAGAAAATTTACCTTACTAAACCTATTGTTAGTATTAAAACAACTGAGGGGATAGCGTGTTAGATATTAAGTACTCATTGGTCACAATGGCAACACTAAGTATTATCACGTTTTCCTCTTTGTACTAATTTAACTTTACATTGTATACTTTACATACATATATACTTATTCTTTGATCTGAATAAATTTACTCGTGTATTAAACTTGAACATTACATTTACCATAACCAAATACAGTTTCCTTTCTTTTCCTCGCACCCAAGTTTTCCTATCAAGTACGTAATAGCACCTTCGAATTCCGAGACTATAATCGCTTAAATATGGACGACATAAACGACTATATTCAGCAATATAATATATCCTCCATCTTTAATACAAACGACCCTGACCTACAATTGTCTGTTCTAAATAATCTAGTCAGCGGGCTTCATGAGCTTGTTCTCATTACCCGAATCCGTCAAAATTTCAATAATAATGCTTGGATGAACTCGAGAGACATTTCTTATGCAATAAATCAACGGGATCAAGCTTATACAGCATATCTTAGCCACCGCACTAATGACAATGGAAAACTTACTGTAAACTCAGAAATAAAGCTAAATCTATAATCAGAAAAGCTCGATGTAAATATGGTCAAAGATTATTCAATCATAAAAAAAGGTAAACAGCTATGGAATGGTATACGTATGCTAGGCTGTTGTGGTTCGCAAGATGCTGAACGAAGTGAACTAGATGCTGATGAAATTGCCAGTAGATTTTTGAGCTATTTCAGCCCTAATAATGCAGCAGACTTAAATTTCAACGACTCAACGCTGATAATACGGGATCATTCTCCTTTAGTGCTATTAATGATTATGAACTTTCTATTGCTCTAAAATCCATCAAATCAAATGCTTCTGTTCATGATAATATCCCTATCAAATTCATCAAAATTATTTTTCCCTTCATATCAGATTAGGAGATGGGTGGCAAAAGGTAAGGATACCATGACTATAAATAGTGCATCTTAAAAATAAATCGGGATTTATTTGTAGGTTTGGCGAGACTTAAAATTCCAAGTCAAAAAGAAAATGGTCGCCAACAAAGCCGAATGTAGTGCTACAGGTGGAGGAAGATTCAAGCAGTTTACATTCAGCCCGCTGGAGGAAGCCGTAGCAAATCTGCTACACTTTCAAAAGCACCTGAACCCTGTGGGCGCCGTTCAGGGAGTGCAATGTTCGAAAGAGAATAATGAATGCGACGAGCCAGCAACAAGTTTTGAACATGGATAATAAATTTGGAATTCGACGAGGAATTAAATGAAATCACGCCCGCATCCATTGTTCAACATTCAAACCCTGAAAGTATTCCTCTACAGAAAGAGCGTTCGGTTCAAAAAAAAAAAAAGCAAACTCGGCAACGGCAAAAAGAAAATTAAAGTGCAATGGTCATGAGGATTTGCTGCAAAAACATAGTAATGAGCAGGCAAAACTGTTGACGGATATATCAAACTCATTCTCGTCAATAAAACGTAGCCTAAGAGACGTTGATAAGCGCCAAAAACAATTGCTGGCCATTGAAGAAAAAAATTGAAACTATCGGAAGAAAACAATCAAATAGATAAAAAAAAGAAATAAAAGGGAAGAAGAAATTCAAGAAACTGATATGAACAAAAAAAGAATTAAGCTGTTGATAAAGAAAAAGGAGCTTCAACTCCTTAATAATACTAATTAATAGTTTTAATGTATGTACATTAAACCAATTTTGCCTTATTTTTTGGTTTAATTTTTTATTTTGAGCTAAAACTAAAACCCTGAATTGATATTAATTTTTTATTTCGAGCTACAAAAAATGAATAAAACACTGAATTGATATTAAAGAAAACTTCGCTTTATTTCATCTCTTATTTCAGCTGCCTCAGTAGTTTGTGTTAGTTCTTCGTCGTTCACTTGGACATTTTCTGCACTCTATGTATCTTCATATATAAAATCTAGTCCATATTCAATGCATATATTGTGAAGCGCAGCGCAGACGTTAATAATTTTGGTCGCTTTTTCAGGCATATAATGCAGTTGACGTGCCCCTAGAAGACAGCGAAAACGATTTTTTAATACACCAATCGTTCTTTCCACTATATTTCTTGCTTTAGCGTGCTTTAGATTAAAAATAGCCTCCGCACTTCCTTCTTCAGTGGATCTATATGGCGTCATCAGATATGGCTGAAGGGGATAGCCTGCATCACCTATTAATGAAGTTACGTTATTAAACGACTCATAAATTATCAATAAATTGTTAACCTAAAATCCATGAATTACGTTCTCCAGCAGTATATGTATCGTTCTTGTAGCAACCTTTTTGCATGGCTAACGTTCCAGACTAAAGAATCATGTGCAGAGCCTACATATCTGGCATATAATAAGCGTATTCGCATTCTATGATCACAAATCTATTTTAAAGTCAAATAGTAATTATGATTACCAAACACAAATAAATATTTAACATACTTACTATCATGGCATTTATACTAAAAAAAATCCCTTGCGGTTGATATATAGATGTTGATCGTCTTTATTTGGGGCAACAATTTTGATGTGGGTGCCATCCACGCATCCAATAATACCAGGAAAGTATGTTTGCTCAAAAAATTTCAATTTCGCTTCATTCTTTTCAGCATCTGTCATGTCAAATTTTATCCATTGGGGGCAAACTGTCATTTCCAAGGCATCTAGGGTCTCAGACAGAATCTTAGAAACGATTCGCTGCGACAGTCCTAAGTTAAAATCGTTTCCAACACTCAGCTGATATGATCCCTGTGCTAGAAATCTTAATGTAGCTGCCAACTTTATTGTTTTCGAAATGAATGTGGATTTGATTCCGCTTTTTAAATTAAGTGATATTGTTTCCAGCACATGTTTAAAGGCTGCTTTATTCAGTCGAAAATAACTTTCAAACCTTTTGAACATGAGTACATCAAAATAAAAATTCTTTAAAGTAACAGGCTTTTGGTTTGATACTTACTTGTTATCCGGTAGGTTAAAGATATTGGACTTTTGTCGGATTAGTCTTCTTTCCAATATTAAATTTTGTTTATTTTCTTTATCGCTTGAATCAGAATTTAGATCACAAGTAAAAAACATTTTTCCAAAAAAATACCACACAAAATAAGTCAGCTGTCATAAATATCAGAGATGTGCGATAAACAGTCCACATCGTCGCAAGACTGTCTTAGAATAACATATTGGTATCGAAATGACATCGACGTTGAAACAAAATGATGTTGACTCAAATATGACAACTGGAATAAGAGTGAGTATGTCTCGGTAAACGGAAACAACTCAAGCCTAGGTAGTGTCTCTTCCGGTGTTCCTCAAAGCTCAGTGTTAGGATCCATACTCTTCCTTATTTATCTTAATGACTGTGTCACGTTCTTAGATAATAACGTATGTAAATCCTTTGTGTTTGCTGATGATATCCTCTTATTATTTTGTGAAAATCCTGTGAGTATAAACAGCTTTGAGCATTGCCTGAACAGCCATCTTAGCTCTATATTCACCTGGATGGAAACAAACTATCTTAATATAAACCCGTCAAAAACTCAGGCTATAAATTTCTACCTACCAAATCGTAATCCACCCGCTCAGCCAAAAGTTTTTATAAACGGACAGATAATAACCTGTGTTGATACAATCAAATGTCTTGGAGTTACCTTGGACAGTAATCTTAATTTTAATGAATACATAAACACCATTGCAAATAAAAGCTGCTTAATTCTACGAAGACTCTAATCATTAAAAGCTTATACGCCAATGCATGTTAGAATCCGCCTAGCAAATTCCCTTATAATGTCTCAGGTTAACTACTGCTTGAAGTGTATTCTGCAACGTGATCATATAACATAGATATCATTGAGGCAACCATAAAAAAATAGTACGTTATGTTTTTAATATCAGTATTCATGAACATAATCGTACCCAGGAGCTAATTCCGTTATTTTTAAAATGCAATTTCAAAGACTACCTAAGTTTACGTCTACTACTCCACTTTTACAAGATCATGAAATCCGGGCGACCGATAGGACTTTTAAATAATTTTTCTTTTACAAATTCTACTCGGAACGTTCAGATTGTCGTCCCTCTTGAGCATCGGTCTATAATTGACCGGCTGTTCGTAAAAAGAAACCACCACATTTGGAGTCGCCTTCCTAACGAGCTCAAACTCTTTTCTTATTCTTATCATAACTATAGAAAAAAATTTTTGGCTTTCGTTAATGAAAATCGGCAATAATGTTATTCTCTTCTTTAAAAAAAAAAAAAAAAAAATGCACAAACACCAACTCAACATATAACAATATATGTAGTTGTTCCTCGCTATAGGATCCTCCTAATTTTATATCTTTATAAATTTATTATTTTCTTTTATCGCTTTAGAGTCTGAACACAATGTAACGATATTTTATTGCGGTGCGGTTTTTCATACGATTTTGAAGTAAAAAACCGCAGTGCGCAACGGCATAAAATTAAAATCTATTTTATTTTCATTGCGGACTTTCGTATTCTCTCAATTTTTGATACTCTTTTTCTTTCTGATGCTGCCATAGTTTTTGAATAAAGTAAACAAAAAACATAATTTTGAAGTAGTTTTGAATTAGGGTTGTCCGCGGGAGTAAAATTACGCTCACGATCACGAAACATAAATATTTTCACGCACGCTCACGAACGCAATATGTTTAATCACGTACTTTCACGCACGATGGGAATAATTTTGCACGCACGCTCACGGTGAAATACAAATTTTGCAATAAAAGATTTAGCATATGCTAAAAAATTTTATTTTGTAATTAATTTCTTTATTTACTTCAAGATCTCAATTAAATAAAAAAATTAATGAAAAGTTCGCAAAATTAGCAATACAAAGGATAAACTTAATATAAAAATTCTAGCACTGTCTGCCAAGGCAGGTTATTTAAATTTATTACTTATAGGTAAAGGAATTCAAAAGGAGTACTAGTGTTGTTAGGTTTAGGTTAAAGTAAGATTTCCAAAGGTGTATGTATGTATGTAGATACTACATACTACGGTTCAAGATAGTGTTTTATTGATATGTACTAAAGACGTGCACAGTTCTATCTGTTTGTACCAGTTTCTCTTAGTTTTCAACTTCTGGTATGTATTAGTAAATATTTTCTTGTATCTGGTATTAGTAAGTATTGTTATTCTGCAAAACAGATACTGTATGAGTAGATAAACAGAGAATGAGAGGAACATATTTGCTTTTATTTGTTTTCATAAAACAGATATGAACAAATATTGATGTATATAACATAGTTATTTGTGGTACTCTGGAAAGTTGTAATAACATGATAAGAAAAAAATTTTAAATTATTTATTTTTGTTACTGTTCTTCTATTTTATTCGACCTTCTTCAATTTTATATTGATCTATTTATTAAGGCTTTAGGTCGCTATTTTTTTATAAAAAATTGTAATAATTTTCTAAAATAAGAGTGCAATTTTTCTATACAATTAATTATCTAACATGATAGGTATTAAAGGAACAGAGTATGTACATATGTATGTACACACAAACATATTTATACACATTATTACAGAATTTGCATGCAACAAAATTTGTTATTTCTGTGTCCGTCTCATCTTTAATAGAAGCAAAACAATTCCATATATTGCTTCGCCCTCTTTTTTCACTAATTTTGTAATCCTTAGATTCAATTTTTTGTTTTATAAATAGATTATTCATTTTAAAAAAAAAAATTTTAACTACACAAAAATTAGCTCAAAACACGACTTACGCACATGTACTTATATTACATACTATAAATATGAAAAACGAACCCAGTTTTTTACATTATGTTTTTAAATGTTTTCAAAGAAAAGCAGCATCCATACACAATTAATATTTCTTATATTATGTTACTATTGCTTGGAAATATCTCTGTTATAACAATTATTTTGAAAATATTTGTGGTACAACAGTTACTGGAGAATAAAAAACAAATACAAATATATACTGGTGCAAAATCAAAATTCAACTGTTTTTGTTTGTACCAGTAACATGTGTTACAAAAACCAAACAAATACAATGTTGTGTACTCTTTTTCGCTCTTTCGTATCAATTTTAACAATTATGTATATGGTATATTTGTTTTGCAAATACTTTTAGGTATACTCATGCACGTCTTTAATATGTAAATACATACATTTTATAACACCAATGAAATAAAATATCACATTACATATTTTTATTATCTGCAGCTATATTCTGTAATTCTCGTAGCTAAAGCTAAATCTCGATCGCTAAAATTTTTAGGGCGAAAATTTTACCGATTTTGCTAAAAAGGTATTCTGTAACTCTAATCGCTTAGCTAAAATTTACTCTTTTCGCCGTAGCTAATTTTCTATTATTAGACCATTCCTTTCTTTCTTATTTGATAATATAGCATTAAAAAGAGACAAATATATATGCGTGTATATTTGGAATTTTATATTAGTGTTACCTTACATTATAATTTATACTCCGTAACAATGATTGTGGTTTTGTTAAAAAAAATTAAAATATGTTTTAAAACATCTATTTTTTAAAGCTATTTCACAGAGTTCTAGTCAAAACTTATTGTTTTTTTTGCAGCACATGCATTTTGAAAATTGTAAAGCGCATGATTTTTGCGTAGTAATTTCTCAAGAAAGCATCACGTTCGAAAGTTATGGGAACATTTATAAGAGATAGCATCACAGTTAAGAAATAATTTCAGTAAACAATTGAAATTTTTTTCTATGTGGTATTAGCTGGCGGTACTGTAGCGTATTTATTTGAAAGTATTTATTTGTACAAATATATTTTTGATCATAATAAATTTTAAATTTGTGTATAGAGTTTTGCTTAATTTTGTAATATTGTGAAAATCTTTTTTTTTATTAAATACATTTTTATATAAAATTTAGTATTTGAGTTTTATTTAAATTAAACTACTCATAACAGCTAAAACACTTCAACCTCAATTCAATTACAAATACTAAATGTTTTTTGCCCTTTTTTATCCTTTTTGTAGTTTCCTACATTATTTTTCTAAAAAAAAGGCTAAATAACAATGACATAAAAATATTTTGCTTAAATTACTTTTTAGCGCCTTCAAAATATCGTTCCTTAAATTTTAGCGTTTCTAGCTAGAAAAGTTGCTTAAATGTGCTTAGAGAATACAAATGTATAACATTTTAGCGATGAGAGAGAGCATTGTTTGCTCTCAGAGCAAACGCCAGAATTGCGGCGAATTTAATTTTTATGATATTGCCTAATTTAGCAATACGAATTACAGAATTCAATATGTAGCTAAAATTCTCTAAAACGATTTTAGACATTTTTAGCGATGGAGATTTAGCTTTAGCGAGTTACAGAATATAGCTGCTGGTTAAACATACAGAAAACAAAATGGACTTTCATATCTACATATGTATGTACGTACATGGATATGTACGTATGTAGATAAATGTCTGCATTTGTAACGGAAATTTTAACATAGAGAACTGTTTTGAGTGCGTGAAAATTGTAATAAAAAATCACGCATGGTCACGCTCAGTATTATATTTTTGAATCACGATCACACACGCACGCGTGATTTTATCAATTTGTAATCAGGAATCACGTGATTCACGCGTCACACGAAAAATTCACGACACTAGTACATCTCTAGTTTGAATGTATGCACATATAAATTAATAAAAATGTAAATTTATTGCCGTCGCCGTCTTCCGTTGTATTATATTTACTTCTCTCTCCCGCAACGAGAAATCGCACCGCACCGCAAACATTGTGTTTATACTCTTCCTCATATGACTGGGGAGTCAAATCAAAACAAATCAAATCAAACGAATTTTATTAACTCTTATATATATTTGTTATTATTTTTTTAAGTTTATCTTAAATTTCTCTTTTCCTTATAATATAGCTCTTAAGCTACGTTCACATTTATCAAATATTTGCCCCAAAAAAACGTAACCAATAGTTTTGCTTAGGGATAGTGTCATTTAACACGATTTTTATATTACATAATAAAATTAATTCTTCTCCAAAAGAGTATTTTTATACAGTTTTAAAAAAATTCGAACCCAAAATTAAAAAAATATTGGAATTAAAGGAAATAAATTATTAGTTTTTTTCTTGGTTACGTTTTTTTCGACAAATATTTGATAAATGTGAACGTAGCTTAAGCAACTCAATTTTTTTAAAATAATCCAATATTTTAAAATATTTGAATTTTATTACTTAAGTTTTTCCGCGTAGCCGGCCTACGGCCGGGCTTAGGGATTTTCTCCACCATGGTATTTCCCGACACGGCGATATTTAGTAAAGATTTTCTGCACTGCATTACATACGTACCTAATTTTATTTTGACGTAGTACCCCAATGCAGTGCAGCAAATCTGGGGACTTAAATTATTTGGGCAATTGTTGGGCGCAGCCACTTTTTTCTCCATGTTGGCTCACAGCGCCCACAGCTTACTAACGGCTTCTTGCATTCTAGGCTCCTCGGCGGGGCTCAAGGTAACTCTACTCCATATAATTTCGAGCAACGTCGCCGCTTAATAACAATACTAATTTTGAAAACGCATTATTTGATGTTAAGAGTTTTTTGTGGTATTTATATCATTCACACTATTTTACCATCCAGTCATTCCCAAAAACCGACGTAAATGTCGAATTGACTGTGGTACCGGAAATTCCTGTATAGCCCTAAGTTTATCGTCGTCCACCTGTAATGCACCGTTTCCAACAACATATCCCAAATATTTTACTTTACTAAGAGCAAAAATACTGTTATTGACATTTATTGTTAGTCCTGCCTTCCTCAATATTGCCGCTACTTCCATTAGATGTGATAAATGTTCGTCAAAGTTCACCGAAACTATTAGTAAGTCATCCAAATATACAAAAACATGTGATTTTAATTCATACGGAATGACGATGTCCATAAGTCTACACAACGTTTGCGCTGCATTATACAGTCCAAACGGCATTCTTGTAAACTGATACAAAGGCCGATTAGGAACTGTAAAAGCTGTCTTGGGTCTTGAATCTTCTTCCAGTTTAATTTGCCAAAAAGCGTCTTTCAAATCTATTTTTGAAATGCAATAAACTGAAGGAAGTCTCGAAAGAAGTCCGTCAATATTTTGTATTGGGTATGCGTCCTTTACTGTCACAGAGTTAAGTTTTCTGCTGTCAACACACATCCTTACTTTGTCTGGTTTTATGACTACGACTGTTGGAGATGACCACGGAGATCCTGCAGCTTCCTCAATGACACCAAGTGCCAGCATTCTGTCCAACTCTGAACAAAGCTTTTTCTCTACTGCAGGAGATATAGGGTAATATTTCTGCTTTATTGGCTTTTCATCACCCGTGTCTATTTGATGTTCAATCAGTGAAGTGCACCCTAAACCTTCGGTCTCCGAATTAGGAAAGGTGTTAATTACATTGTCTAATTGCTGTTTTTGTTTCGGTGACAAAACAAGTTTGTCAAGATCACTATCATTATAGTCGATTTCTCCAACTACTAGGTTTTGTTTGTCCCTGAAAGGTAACGGTCAAAGTCACTGTTCCCAAAATATTCTGTCGTTGTCCGTCTGGTGTCTTCACATTACCTTTGCATTTCCTAAAACGCCCAATCATCTGTATCTTAGAAGCGAAAGTGCCACCAATGACGCTCTTATTGGCACCGCTGTCTAATAAGGCTAAATATCTACTGTTATCTACTTTCAAATGTACATAAGGTCGATCATCATCATCTGGTGTTATAATTGGATATATTACAATAGATCGAAAAGATTTCAATTTACGATAAAAATTACGTATACGCACTGTTGAACGCTTCGGTATTGATGATTCACAAATATCCCCTAATATCCTCTTACGTGCTTTCTGGTATTCTAATAATCGTACATGGTATGGTCGCAATAGCGGATGTTTTGTATTCTCTTTGAAATTTGATTGAAAGTCAGGGATGTTTGTTTCACAAGCTACGGATGTCTGCACTAATTCCGACGGACATCCCGTGGCCCATTTCCCTGCGGTTTAACACCACATTTGGGACAATTTGGTTTATACATGTCTTTTGCTCCACATCCGTAGCAAAATATTCAACGTATTTCAAGGCAATCTAAAGAGTCTGAACACAATGTTTGCGGTGCGGTGCGATTTCTCGTTGCGGGAGAGAAAAATAAATATAATACAACGGAAGACGGCGAAGGCAATACATTTACATTTTTATTAATTTTTATGTGCATACATTCAAACATACTTCAAAATCATGTTTTTTGTTTACAATAATGTTGTGAACACCGCCAATTATTCAAAAACTATGGCAATATCAGAAAGAGAAAGAGTATCAAAAATTGAGAGAATAAGAAAGTCCGCAATGAAAATAAAATAGATTTTAATTTTATGCCGCTCCGCACTGCGTTTTTTTACTTCAAAATCGTATGAAAAACCGCACCGCAATAAATTATCGCAACATTGTGTTCAGACTCAAATATGTGTGTCCAATCTTATCACAATTCCAACACTTTATGTCGCTGCGTACCGCACAAATTTCAGAAACCGGAGCGGTAGTCTCTAAAGTCTTCGTTTCAGTATTTGAAACACTTATTTCAGATATGCGACCTTTTACCGGCTTACGAGAATCAATTCCTTGTATGTTGTTTATGAACCTCTCGTGTTTTTTCACCTCCCGGCGAAGATGATCAACACTAGAGATATCAATGTGAATTAGTTCATGCCTTATTTCATTTCTGAGATTACATCCGAGATAGGATTCTTCAGTCTGTCTGTCATAGTCGAAATGTTGTCACATAAATCATCGAAAGATTCACCAGCTAGTTGTTTGCGTCTGTGTATGTCCTGCATAACGTCAAAGTCAGTGTAGTCACCCTTATACTGCTCACGCAGAGCTCTAGTTAAAGTAAACCAATCCAGTTCATTATCCAAACGATGGTAACGCCAGAACCAATCCAAAGCTTTGCCGTCAAACAAACCATGTACATGTCTAGATAAAAGGTCAAAATTTCCATTCCACTGACAACTAACAGTAGGTTTATTCTATAAATAAACTTGTCAGCAGACATTTGGTCGTCAAATCCAGAAAATTTTATTCGCCAATTGCGAATTATGTTAGATACTTTTTCTCCTACAAACGGTTCCTGTGCAGGATTCGTCCGAGAAGAATGGCTTGGAAAATCATTATTACGGGTCTCCGCATCGTGAGAACCAGAATTATTAGCACCTAAATGCATACCTTGCAACATGGATCTAAGCTCAACCCTAATAACCCCCGTTATCTCTTCTCGAAAAGTAATCATTGAGTCCGACACTATTTCCCTAACTTGATGTAAGTGAACATCCTTAACAGGACCATCCTGATGGCTAGTGACCTGAGGTGGTCTCCCTTTTGGACGCTTCCGTATAGCACCCTGAGAATTTCGTGATTCCTCCGCAGGAATCGTGAAACTACAATTCGTCACTTCTTCCAAATCCATTAGGTTTTCACGACTTCTTGTAATAGGCATTTTCATAAAACTATTTTATTTAACAGATAAACTAATCAATATAATATAACTCCACTACTCAGTTAAGGCCAAATTAATAGATAGTGCAATATATAAAAAAAAAAAAATTAATTACACGGTGCTACAGTGAAAATATACTTGGAAAGTGACCTAGTGTAAGTTGTAGGCATTATTAAGTAGATCGTAAATCAATTTTTAAAAGTTCGGAAACACCCCCAAATTTCGGAGTTATTCCGAAAAAACTATTTTCGGGTAGGTCCGAGTACTTATGAACACGTAACTCAGTTGATTTTAATCCAATCTTCAATTTTGAACGCTTTATGAAAGACAAAGAATAGATCTTTCCAACCGTGTACATTTTATGCTATATTAATTAATTATTGGTAGTAATTTTCGTAATAACATCTGCAATTTTTTTTATTTTTTTATGTTTTTTTAACTTTGAGTTCTTTTTTTTATAATTTTTTCTATAAAAGCAGATGTATTTGTATAAAAAATTTGAAATGGAATTTTATAACAAATAAAATGAGCTTTAGTTTTTTTAAATCGGACAATATATGTGAAAGTTATTAAACTTTATTTAAATTTAAATAGCACTTGATACCCCCAAGCGGAAAAAAATTTAAGTGAGAATAATATTTTTTTTATACTTTTTTTAATCATATATTCTTAATTTCTAAATAAAATAATTTGAATACTGTTATTTTAAAATATTTATATAATCATATCATTATAAGATTAAAAAAATAAAGAAAATGTAGTAGCTATTGATCAATATTTGTAAAAGCAAAATTTTTAACTTTTGAAAAACCTTAATAACTTTTTTACTTTTTACTCGATTTTATTTATTGAAAGCTGGTTTAACTCAGAACTAAATTAGCTTTAATTAAATATATACATATATGTATGTTTTTGAACAATCTTATTTAAAAAAATGGCGCCAAAGTTGAAAAACCTAGAAAAAATAAAATTAAAATCAGATATAATTGAAAATATCACTGCAAAAAGTTAATATATATACCAATAATATATATATATTTAGAAAAGCACATTTTTCTTCTTTCTGAAACCATTTAAAAATTGAAGATCGGATTAAAATCAACTGAGTTACGTGTTCATAAGTACTCGGACCTACCCGAAAATAGTTTTTTCGGAATAACTCCGAAATTTGAGGGTGTTTCCGAACTTTTAAAAATTGATTTATGATCTACTAAATAAGGCCTATAACCTACACTAGGTCCCTTTTCAAGTATAAAAGAAAGTACTCATTTGTAGCAGCGTGTTATTATGACACTTGTCTAAATAAAAACAATCTTCCAAAATGTTTGCACTACGATTTATTCCCAAAGAGACTGAAATTTTTTTTGTTTGTTTATTTCAGTCTAGACAAAAAAGTCCTTACAGACTAAGAATAATATAATATGTGCATATGTATATAATAAAAATAAATAAAATTATGGTTTCCTAGCAACAAAATTGAAATCAATGTCAAAT
This sequence comes from Lypha dubia, assembly GCA_947311025.1. NCBI lineage: Eukaryota > Metazoa > Arthropoda > Insecta > Diptera > Tachinidae > Lypha > Lypha dubia. The sequence goes on along the minus strand of OX371263.1, from coordinate 44,280,612 downwards.
AAAATAAATAAGAAATAACAAATAAAATCGCACCCAACATAATCACAGTGTATGTAAATATAAAAAAAAATAATACTTATGTGTGTATATAACTCTTTTATTAAAAACGATTTGAGCCAAACTATTTTAATACACTAAAAAGTAACAATTTAAACTCAATTTTACCAGTGCTGAATTCGATAAATGAGTTAGAGACTCTTTGCAAATTAAAATTTAAGTCATTTAAGACAGCAAACGCACGAGTTAGGGTACCATTACGTGCATAATCAGTACGACGAAACGGAACATCAAATAACTTAGCTAACCTTAGATTCCTCGGCGAAATATAAAACCGTATAGCGTAAAGCAAATCTGGGCAATCAATAGAGCCATTGCTAATATCGTACAACAGCAGAGCAGATTGAACTTTTCTACGTGATTCCAAAATACGCAAACCAATAAATAAACATTTGGACTCGTATGGAACAGCGGACAAATAAGATAGCGAGCGCGTAGCAAACTTAACAAAAATACGTTGAATTCTCTCGAAACGAGTGACAAGATTAACTACATGAGGACTCCAAATAACAGAAGCATATTCTAACTTCGACCTAACAAAAGACGTATAAACATGCTTAAGAGAGTATGGGTCAGCAAACTCAGAACAAGTTCTTTTCAGAAAATCCAGCGTCTTATAGGCTTTCGGAACTACGTATTCAGCATGAGCAACAAACGGCAAAGGATTATCAAACAATACGCCTAGGTCAAGTTTAGAATTAGATTTATTCAACATTACTCCATCAATATAAAGTTCCACCACAGTAGGGGCAAGAGACCTATGAAAAGAGACATGCACACATTTATTAATGTTCAAACACAAACCATTAAGACGACGCCATTCACTTAAATTATTGACCTCCATTTTCATCATCTGCGCATCATGTATAGAAACTAGTTTCCCAAAAAACTTTAAATCATCAGCGTACAAAATATGGTTAGATTTAACGAAGCAACTACTAATATGGTTTATGAAAAGGTTAAACAACAACGGGCCTAGTATACTACCCTGAGCTACACCTGACGTTTGCAAATAAGTGACAGAACTAAACCCTTCAATTGTAACAGAGCATAATCTATTGGACAAATAGGAATTAAACCAAACTAGGAATTTAGTAGGAAATCCCATTAACTTTAATTTAGATAGCAACACCGAGTGTGATACCTTATCAAACGCTTTTGAAAAATCAGTGTAAATCACCTCAACTTGATATCCATTCACCAAGGCATCTAAACAAAATTCATTAAAGAGAGCCAAATTCGTTACAGTAGACCTACCAGCATAGAAGCCATGTTGATAAGAGGTTATCCAGCTCTTAGTAACGAAAAACATCTTCTTATTAATAATGTGTTAAAAAATTTTATAAAAACATGATAATTTAGATATAGGCCTCTAACATCTAACATCGTCTCTCTTCCCATCCTTAAAAACAGGAGTGACCGTCGCACATTTCCATCTATCAGTAACGGCCTATTTCACTATGTCGAAAGAAAATTTCCATATGTTTTCATTCGTACAAATACATTTGATACAAAAACAAATTCTAAAATTTTGTTTTTGTATCAAATGTATTTGTACGAATGAAAATAAAATTCAAAATTCTTTCGACATCGTGAAATCGGCAGTAAATTTACCCTCATCAAGTGACAACTTAAAAATATAAGTCAGTGCCGGAATAAAAGCCGAGGCAGCCTTCTTCAATAACTACTAACATAGGCCATCAACATCGGATTTAATCGAGATCTTAACCTGAGCGATTGCTTCAGCTACATCATTCTCCAACAAAACAAAGGATCCCAAATTTAAGTTAGCAAGAACGCCCGAAGTAGAAAATTATTGCCTCCAGCTGGCTTAAAGTTAGATTTAAAAATGGAAGCGAACATATTAGCAGCCTCATCACAAGAGTTAGAAACTCTACTATCGAGACGAACTATCGATGGAATATCAGATGAATTTTTTTTTTACTTTATGAACGACCAAAAGGCCTTGGGATTACTTTTTATCTCTTGTTCCTTGGATAAAAGATACTGCTTATAAAAAAATTTATTCAGAAAGTTAAATTCCCGGCGGTAATGAATAAATTTAGATTCCGATTCAGAGTCACTAACATCTAAAAACTTCTTATGATATTTGTTTCGCAAATTCTTTAGCCTTTTTAAACCTCTAGTATACCACGGAAGCTTAAAAGGCTTAATGCACTTAAAAGGAATATTACTACGGCAGATATCACACACTTTCTGTAAAAATATGTCGTAGCCAAGGCGAATTAAACCAGGTGGCAGCAGGAGAAAACAAGAACTTGGCAGCACGAGAAAAATTAATGCTTAAACAATTGAAGTTGTCAAAACTATAACCAGGAAACAGCTCATTGACATTTTCAACTAAAAAATAAGTAGGAAAAAAATAGTCAGCTGTCGTAACGCTACCACCTGGTTTAATTCGCCTTGATCGTAGCACTAGTATTAGTACTTAACCCCGCAAACAAATCGATACAATCTAAGGAATCAAATATGGAATTCAGCACATTAAAATTACATTGATTAAAATTAAAATCTTTAACAATTGTAGTTTGGGAATGTTAAAAAAATGTTAGGTTATAAATTTCAATCACCAAAGGCTGATGATGGATATTAGGTTGAGAAATCCACAGTAAAGAAACATAAATTTGGTAATCAAGACACTCAGACAAAAATATAAGGTCCAGAAAGCGATTTAATTGATTAGCAAACTTGTTAACTTGACACAGATTCAGCGAAAGTAAGCTGCCAATAAAATTTATTTCATGACAATGATTAACATTCTGAGGCATTAGCAAACAGCTGTCCCAAAGCTTTGACCAAGAAATATTTTTTAAATTGAAATCACCAAGAATAAAGAGGTTATCATTAACTGTGAAGTTCTCACCTACAGATATATTATCTGTTAGAAATATGAACATTATATAAACAATCAGAGCTATTGGGTGGAATTTAAAACCACATACTAGAAAAGAACAGCTTACATTCGATATCGTTACAATTACTTGGTCAACCAAGCCATTAAGATTATTAATGTAGCAAACAGATTACTTAAAACGATTTTTTACAGCAACTAAGACACCTCCTCCTAAAGATAGGCCAGTAGAAGACGCATCCCTATTTTTGCGATACACTATCCAAAGATTAGGATCAAAAAATTCAGAATCCGAAAAATCACTGTTCCACCAATACAAAAACATCGAAATCATACTGTGATGAAAAATCATAGAGAGTCTTAGACTTGGACCGCATTCCCGAAACGTTATGAAAATACACCTTCAAACCATTACACCCATTAACTAATTTTGCTGTTTGTCAGGCAACGAACGACCTTTGAAAATTTACGAAAGGTCGAACTTTAATACCAGCTGGCCAAATTTCAGGCTTTAAAACTTTATCATTGAGGGTGGTGTTGGCTGAAGTGGTTAGCGTGTTGACTACTAAACAAACAATGACTTGGGGCCTGGGTTCAAACCCTGGCCAGAGCAAGTCAATCAACATCATTAATATCTCTAATGTACATTAGTGAGACATTGTATTAATTGCTGTCGGACTATTTAAGTGATGAAGGCATAGCACTGGTCACTAAAAAACTGTTCCGACAGCGATTGATGCTATCCAAGCTAATGTACACAACATCGCCCTCCTTCGTCGGTTAGCAGAAACATCGGCGAAGTAAAACAATTAATAAAATGCCTGCTAATACAGCTTAACAAAGTTAATGCGTCTATTTAACACCGGAGGTGCCTCAACTCTGCCTTAAAAAAAATTAACATAACGCGCAAAGCAGAGTTGTGAAGGAGTTAAGTCTTCTAAATTTTCAACATCTATCTTCTCTACCCTATCCCTTATCGCATGTCAGGGGATTTTGTAAGTATGCATGTACATATATAAATATATACATATCATAGTTGTTTGATATTTTATCATTTCTATTTTATGATGTGGCCAGATGATCGGCGGCGCTGGTATGCTTGCATTTTGCTCCGGCTAGAAGCTCGCCGTCTTGGGGGTGGTGTCCTTGCCGATCCATTTGGCTGTTAAATACTACATTGATAATAAAAAAAAATTCCATACCAGCCAATTGGGGTGTAACACACAGAAACTTCTATATGAAAAATTGATGGAACCCGAAGCAAGTTGAAGAGAATCTGCTCCACGCAGCCACACAAACACACTCACCTAGGATCACTTCCGGCGGATGTAATGCCGGGAATATTGCCCTCCCTTCACAGAGGTCCATCAAACCTCTCCATGACATGCACTTATTAACTGGCATGTTCCAAGCGCCGCTTCCCCTGAAAATTAACCCTACACCGCCTTACTTACCACCAAAAAGTTTAGCCGATCATCTTAATGAAATTTCAAACAATTTTCATTTCAATATATATAAAACATTATGATCTCTTATTTATTATTCACAAACTAACTATTACTAACAATTTCGATTATACTAATTATTAATTACATTTTTTTTCCGGTAAGAAAAAAAACTCAAAAATGGAAAAATATATATATTTATATATAGTTCTTTACCCAATACAATTCTAATTTGTTATACTACTATATCTTTTGTTCTTTCAGAAATTTCGCGAAAGCAATTTATCTTTCCCCCAGGGTGAGCTCAACCTACAGGTTTTCTAGTTGGATTGGCGAAACCTATTGCCGCGACTTTAGGAAACTCCTAATCAGAAATTTTAGTTGCTAACTTTTATCAAATGAAAATTGTATGGCTTTATATGTAAATATAGATATATATTAAGTTAAGTATAAAAAATTTTCTTAAAGAAAACAAAATGTATTTATTTAATGATCGAGATTTTAATTCAAAAAGGCTTAACTCATTTTTGTTGTGTTTATATATATATATGAATATATAGCTCACAGAGCCAATGAAATTTTAAATAATATAAAAATTGCATTTATTTTTATTTTCAGGAAAATACCACGCAGGAAACTGCATACACCGCTTCGGCAGGCTTCTTTTAAAGGTCCATTTGTGGGGGCCTTATCGGATTACTGGATGGCTTCTCGGAATGAGGTGGACTGGATGGGTTTTCTGGCGCTCTTCTTCTTTTCCTTTCAGCGACTTTTACTTATTTTTCAGATTGTTTTCGGCTTTAATTTTCTTTATTAAGTTTTCTTCAATTTTTTTTTGTATCAACGTTTTAGGTTTTTATCCATTTAGGTGTTATTTCTTTTTAAACATTCATCTTCAAAGTTTTTTTTTATAGCTTTGCTATTTATGGCGCGGTAGGGGTTGAATTTTATTTTTCGTAAGATAAATAATCGACACTATTCCCGTTATGTTTTTCTTTTTTTGTTTTGATTAGCTCATCCTTTAAAAGCGACTTTGTTGTTGTTTTTTAAAATCAAGACGAGAAAATATGTATGTACATATATAGTGTGTTACTCACATTCAACCGCAATAACAAAAACAAAACAATAAATATACTCATATGAATACATATGTATGTATGTGAAATATTTATTTTATTATTTAATTAATTAAAGTTTGTTTTCAGTGATCGTTTGTATTTTATCACTATAATATCTGCAATATATCAGAATTTATCAAGTATGTATATATATGTATGTATATTTACATATGTGTGTATGCAAGTAAAACACCACCACAATTTGGCAAATTTACATCATATTCGCCTTGCAAGAAACGAAATTGCTTTTTTTATTTTGATTTCAACTTTAACAAAAAACCGAAAATATTATGTGTACATACATATGTACATACTTACTTCTTCTTATTCGCCTTCGTTCCTTATAAAAAAAAAATGAGCAAAGCTATAACCGGGTGTCCTAAGACACCTCTCTTCTTTTTTTTTTTTTTTTGAATTTAGTTTTGTTTTTCAACAACCACTTTTCGGTTTTTTAAAAAAAAAAAAATTAAGACTATGCGAAATACCAATTTTAAAATTAACATGTTTTATGGCAGACAGATCAGCATCGTTTTTAACCAACAGCATGTCATGTGGCATTTACTAACGTTCGCAGATTTTTCAATATAACTTAAAATTTGGTCAGCCGTAACAGTTGCCTTAAACGACGTGATGTGGATCCATATTTTATAGGAGATAACACCCAGGTCACTATATGAATTGGCGCCATAAATTACAGGGCCTTTACTAAAGTTAGACTTACTCGTACTGGTACGTACGGATGAATGTTCATTACCGGCATGTGAGATTGATTGGTTAATAACACCAGCGTTATGAGGCGAAATCGGTGGTGACAGAGAAACAGGCAATACAGGCAATACAGGCTGCTTATCAACCTTATCAGGCACTGAAGTATTACTGGCAGGTGAGACAATTAACTCAGCAAGTATATTACCACCACGATAGCTATTAATGTTAGATGGCTGATGCTGAGAAAAGGACGGAGATGAGGTATAAACTAAAACTTCATCTTGGCGTGGCGAAGCTAAAACAGCATTATCCTAATCGGACAATGCCATATTGCTCTTGACAACGTCAGCAAAAGACCCTTCAATAATTCAGCAGTTGTTTCTTTTGTATTTTTAATAACACTACAAATTGTGATGTTGTGTTCGGTAATTGCGCTAGCAATTTTTTTAAAGTGGTATTCCTACATCGAATCGTATAAACTATTAATCTCCCTGAGATTACGAGCACAAGACTTTTGAACTTCATCCAGCTTGTGCAATCGCTCATTCTCATTCCGTTTTAAGCAATCTTTAAATTCGCCCTTGTATTCCGCTAGATTTTTTTTAACGCCAGCTTGTACTTCTGACATTACCAAGTCCACATTATGAATGTATTGGAGGCAATCATCACATGGGAACCTGATGAATCGAATCAAGTATATCCCTAGAATATTGATCCAAGCCAGAGCACTTTTTGGCAGCATGGAAAATCTTCTTGCAGACACCCTCGCACATAATGCCACCTTCACCGTGAATTGCGCTTTTAAGGCCCAACTTTAATGTGCTTAATGTAACTTAAGCAAATGTGCGAATACACACAATCAAATGTATACAACTATAATGTACTTAAGACAGTTTTCGTCAAGTTTCGTCAAGTGTCATTTACTTAAGGAAAGTGCGGTCAATTTCGCTCTTCCTTAAGCAAATGACACATCAGCTGTATTATAAAAGTTTTCCAATATACATAATAGATACATATAATTGTTTACAATTAAAAGATGCAACCACTGTTGCTTTTTTTAGTACTTTTTTATTTTAGTTTTCGTTTACTTTATAAATTAATAAAAGATAAACATGTATTTACTTGTTTATGGTAATATATTTATAACTTTTACAAATTAAATGAGATTTCGTAAAAAATATTACATTTTAAAGAAATAAAAACGAAAATAGTTTTTGCAAAAGTACAAATGTTTGCAACTAAGTGTAGAAAGTTTTTAAGCTCAATAAGTACAATATAGCCACCTAAAGCTAAGATCCCACTATCGGCGCAATGCACCAATTTTCGTCGCAATTCATGTGCCGATAGTGTGACCGCACACAATTTTTCAAAATGCGACAATCTGCGCCGAAATTGTGCTGAGTATGGACAATCAAAATCAACCTTGATGCGCCGATAATGTGAACCCACTATTGCACAATGTTAAGCAATCAATTTGTAAAAAATGCGCCGATTTTTGTCGGCCACTCGTGCGCCGATCACAGTCGACAATCAGTGTCGATACACGGGCTGGAAAACCGAATTTTGAAATTGCACCACCTTGTAAAAAAATTTTTTTTTTAAGCTTAGTTGTACCAAAATTAATTTTTTATTAGCTTTTATGCATTTAAATTTTATTTATTTGTTGTGGGTTAGCAAATCTACATACATATATGCAAAAAATTAATAAAATTTAAAAAAAAAAACAAAATTCTTGAGTATTTGCTCGCATAAATGTTATATTTTATTCATATATTTTAAAAAAATTGTTATGGGTTAGGTAATCTATGTATATGCATTTCGTTGTTAGCTTAATACCAACTCATCAGTAGATATTTACCATTCATGTTTAAAAAGCTCCAAAACTCATCTTCTCATACATAAACTTGCAATAATAAGTTTGCGAATTACTAAAGCATACCCAAAATTGCTTTTAAAAAACTTTAAAAATATCACACAAATAATTTTTTTTCATTCGATATAAATCTGTTTACTTCTCTTATAACTTTTATACAGTTACACAACCTTTTGTTGGCAATAAAAGTATTTATAAGGCAAAATAAAAACAAACTTCCCTTTTACAAAATATAACCTTTTACTCAAGTATTTATGTTTTTAGTAAAGATGAACTGATGAGTTGATATTTAACTACCAACGAAATGCACACATGTAAATTAGCTAACCCATAACAAGTTATAATATTTTAAAAACATAAAAAAAACGATTTTACCATCCCTGAAAACATCTGTTTACAAAATAACAAGAATAAAAATACGTGCTGCGTAGTAAATTCAATTAAAATTCATTAATTTTTTATTATTATATATTAATACTCGTACATTAATTATATACACAATATACTATACGGCCAAAGCAGTTTTCTCTTTTTCATTGTAATAAATGCCGAAAATTAAACTGTATCTGCCAACAAGCAAATAAACAAACACATACATACTTACATACTCGTACATACATGATTTAATTTGCCCAATAAGCACGATAGTGTGATCGCAATGTACCGATTAGTGTCGCAATTGAGATTTGGCCGATATGAGCCGAAAAATATTGTCGCAATATGCGACGATAATGGGACCGCCCAAAAATTAATTGCGCAATGTTTTTACATGTGTGCCGATATAGCACGATAAAAGTTGTCGCAGATTGTGCTGTTTGCGCCGATAGTGGGATCTTAGCTTAAGTCTTCAGTAATTTACTTAAGCATTTGACATGCTTTTCGTTGAATTTTGACACTAGCTTAAGTTACATTAAGCACATTATAGTTGGGCCTTTACAGTGATGACAACCCGCCATATTCACAACTTAACACCAGAAAGTATTTGTATTTTTTAAAAAATTGTTTGTTGGGTTATCATGTAATTAACTGCAGTTATATATGCGTTAATATACTTGTTTTGTTGTAAACTTGTAGATTATGCTGGATTTATTGTTTGTCCGTTAGTGAGTTTTGTTTATGTAAATATTGCTTTATTTTAAAGCATTATGAATTTAATAAAAGAGTACAGGAATTTTATATTACAGTTTTTGTTTTGTTTTAGTTTTAATTTGTATGCAAAATATAAAAATATATATGCAGTTTAAAGTGTTGTTGTTTGTTATTAAAATTTATGTTACTGTTTAGTAGAACAGTGCCCAAATCGTTACATCCGTGAACGTAGAATTCGTTACGTAATAACTGTATAATTGGATGGGAAATTACGTGACGAGTTGCACGTTCACGGATGTAACGATTTGGGCCCAGGTTTTGTGTCTTTTACGAGTATTATTAAAGATTTTGCTCATATATTAATTTGTTTGTTAATTCTATATTGTTTGTTGTTTTGTTGGTTGAAATCAAAAGTAAGCACGAAAAATTTTGTATATTGCAGTTTATGTTTATTAAATTACAATAGTATGTAACTATAATTGCATTTTTTTATTATCAGTTATTATGTGTATGATATTTGACACTTTTTAGAAAATATTCTGTGCTTATAGATTTATATGATATTTTAAGCATAGAGCTCACAAAAAAAACACGTCCGATCACAACGAAAGTTACTGGCTTTATTGCACTAAATATGAAAATATCGATCACGCTCGGTGTTATTTGGTTTATATATTGCACATTTTCTATCGACTCTCGTATACCTCTTACGTGCATATTTGCAATAAAAATAAGGAAAATGTAAGCAATTGCACCTGTTTCAAATAACCGGTTAATCGTATAAAAATAACCGGTTTATTTGATATTCGAAAAATGCATATTTAAAAGAACCCGGCTTTAGAGAAACCTAAAAAACCGGCCGAATAATATTCGATCGATCTCCCTAGTGATATCGTACGTATTTCGATTCTATCATAGGACACATCCTTCTCATAAAGGCAAGCATAGGATTGAGCAATTTATAAAAAAAAAGTCCAAAAATGAGCTACTTTTTTTTTGGTTCACTTGAATAAAGGCACTTTATTATTTTTAAAGTAAGCGATGATTTTTTGTAGGGAGCGTTTGTTTATTACAATTTATTACATCTTAAAAAATACTCATTAAACTGCATAAATGCGAACAAAAAATTTAACCTCGGCTTGGATGAATTACATGTCACATCGACCAGGGAATGTCAGGTATTTCAGAATAAACTCAATGCCAAAAAGAGAAGAATTGGTTTAATAGATTAACAATCAAAACAAATTTGGGGATTACATGCTAACATACAAGGACTACTAAATAATTATAGCCAAGTAGAAGTAAATTAGAAGATGTGCAGCCAGACTTTCTTATTTTTTAGGAAACGCATCTAACTAATGATATAAATGAAGAAGACATACAGCTAAAAGGATATAATAAATGTGCAACATTAGCGAATTCAACAAGAACAGGAGGAGTAATAATCTATTTTAAAAACAAATGGTACGCGAAAAAAATTGCTTAAAAAACAGTGGATTCGAAGTTTTGGATATCAGCATATATGGCAAAACATGAAAACAACAGTGTGTTAATAGCTGCTGCGTATAGATCACCGAGTAGCGCTGAGACAGAATTTATCGAGGCATTTGAAGAAATACTAGAGGACTTGAATGAAGAAAACTGTGATATAATAGCAGGCGGATTCAACATTGACTGGTGCAAGGAGAGTTTTTATAAAAATAAAATAAATTGCTTATTTAGTGACAACGGACTTAAACAAATTATGAACGAATTCACTAGAATAACTGTTGTAGTATACACACAAAAGTCTGTGTATACCTAACGATATTGTTAATAACTAACACAGTTATATGTACATATACCTATGTACATTTATGTATGTATGTATTCTTAAATAACATCATTTGATATTTGTTATTTATTACTTTATGTCATTCTCATGTCTTTTTATAGAAAGAGCTTTTAAAGTAGCGGTAGATTTTTTATTGCTGCAATATTATTTTTAAATAAAAGGAATTTTATTCTAGTCTTTTATATGAACTCAACGTGAACAGCAGTTTTATTTCAACAGGTTATGGGCCCAGAACCCGCGCAAATAAATATATCAGTTATAAAATTAGTTTTTGCTAAAATAAAACCGTTTGATGGGCAAAATTTTGATTCATGGAAGTACAGAGTCGAAAATTTTTTGGAAGCACAGGGAGTTCTGGATGTTTTGGTGGATGAAAAACCAACTGAAACTGCAAGCAATGCGAATGAGGTTAAGTCATGGGTTGAAAAAAAATCGAAGGCAAAGAATTTGATTATCTGCTTCGTGGATGACAGCCACTTGGAATATATAAAGGGCAAGGCGACAGCTAAACAAATGTGGGCTGCTCTGGTGAGCACTTTTTCGGGAACAAACATGGCAAAGCAGAACATGTTAAGGACAAAGCTAGATAGATTGCGGTATGTAGCAGGCAGTGATATGAAGACGCACTTTACAAAGTTTGATGAGTGCGTACGGGAATTAGTGGTGGAAAGTTGGAGAGTAACGAAATTATTTATCATTTATTTAAGTCATTCCCCGATGACTTTCTGCCACTTATAACAGCACTTGAAAATTTACCTGATGAAACACTTACTTTGGAGTATGCAAAGTCAAGGCTGTTGAATGAAGAGATGAGGCAAAAAGTAAGTAAGGAATCAATCGGTGAGAGCGCAGGTAGCCATGATACTGCTTTTTACACCGGTTTTAACGGCGAGTGTTTTAAATGCAAAAAGAAAGGACATAAGAGCTTTGCTTGTCTGCAAAATAAGAAAAAGAAATTTAAAAAACGTGGTGGTTTCAACAACAAAAGTTATGAGACCTCAGCGGTGGCATTTATGATGGGTAACGACGAAAGTGAAAGAGATGCATGGGTTTTAAATTCAAGCAGCACAAGGCATGCGACATATAATTTAACATAATTAAATAGTGTGGAAGTTCTTGCAAAACCAGTAGCACAGCAGAGGAAGGTAGCTTGATTATAGCGACTCATAGAGGAGTTTTTGTAGGTTTTACTAAAGTTGGTTGTGAAACAGTAAAAATAATAATAAATGATGTGCTTTACGCAAAGGATTTGCGTATAAATTTACTTTCAAATAAAGCCCTGCAGGAGAAAGGTCTAGAAGTGTTTTTTATCCGTAATCAACAAACACTAATCAAGAAAAATTGTCACCTAGTGGCGATTGCAAACATGGTGAGTTCACTTTACGTTTTAAAGTTGGTAAAAGAAAAAGATCAAGCAAATATATGCGAAGTGGGTGATTTATGGCATCGACGTTTTGGCCACATATATGATGCATATCTCAAAAAGCTGCAACATAACAAAATGGTGACTGGTTTTGAAGTGGGTGAGGAGAATGTTGCGTGTGGTGACTGTTTGAGAGGCAAACAATCGGAGTTGCCTTACAAAAAATCATCGTCAACCAACCTCAAGATTGCTAGAAAGAGTTCACACAGATGTATGCGGCCCGATCACACCCAGTACACATGATGGTTATCAATATTTTCTCAGCTTTATATACTTAATAAAGCGTAAGTCTGATGTTTTTAACTGTTTTAAGGATTTTTAATATCACGCAGAAGCAAAGTTTGGATGCCGTATTGCTCATCTGAGATGTGACAGGGGCAGAGAGTACTTATCAAACAAACAAAACAAATATTATGATGTAAAAGGTATCGAACTTGAAACAACAGTTGGCTATTGTCCGAGGCAAAATGGTGTAGCTGAGCGCTATAATAGAAGTGTTGTTGAGAAAGCTAGAACAATGCTAATTAGTTCTGGTCTAAACAAGTATATGTGGGGAGAGGCTGTACAAACAGCAGTCTATTTGCTGAATAGGAGTCCTACTATGAGTGTAGAAAATAAAACCCCGGCGCAGAAGTCTGGTACAACAGAAAACCTGATGTTGGCAAATTGAGAGTTTTTGGCTGTCGTGCGTATGAGCTGTTACCCAAAGAAAAACGATCAAAATTTGATGCAAAATGCAATGAAATGGTATTTGTGGGCTACGCTGTTAATGGATACCGGCTGTGGGACCCCATTAATAAAAAGATTATTGTAGCAAGAAATGTTAAGTTTGACGAGTCAAATTTTCCAGCAAAGGTGTCATCAAAACCCGATTATGGTGAACAATCTAAAAACAAAGATGTTTGTGACGACGATTTGCTAGTGGTGAAAAATTATGAAATGCCATTTCACGAAGGGGAAGAAGAAATTGATTCAATTTTAGAAATGGAACCCTTTGAAGGTTTTGACAATAATGATACAACAGTGATTAGTGAATATGGCGGTGGTGATGTCGATAGTGTGGCTGACTTCCAAAGCGTCAATTGCTTTGTGTTTGAACAAAGCATCATATTTTATAACGCCGCAGTACAATAGTTATACAATGTATACCATTTCAAAACGCCGCCGCAAAGTATTTTTAACGCACTAAGAGGGCAAACTAGGCATCGGGTTTATAGTTGTTGCATTGTTTTCGAACTTTGCATATGTATGTGATTTAAATACAGTAGCAATACTGTATACAAACATTGTATACGAACGTTTTGGAAGTCAGCCTGTTGTTGTTGTTGTAACAGCTCTGATGGTGTTGGTGACGGGAGTTCTTTCCTAAAAGTGTGATAGAATAGGAATAATTGAAAGAGAAAATGTTAGTTTTAATTGGTTTTATTGGGTTTTATTGGGGTGTGTCATTTGGTGGAATTGGGGTTGGGAGTTGGAGGAACTCTGCCACCTCGTTTGGTCTTAGCCATAGGTCTATTGGGCTAAGGGAGGTTCTCGATAGTGTTGTTGATGGTGGTGAAGAAGGGAACGAAAATGATTCAATTTTAGAAATCGAACCCCTTGAAGGTTTTGAGAACAATCAGAGAAAAGTTAGCAGAGAAGAAGCAGTTGCGCTCCGGCGGCAATCAAATTTGGCAAGTCAAAGGCAAAGCTGCCGTGAGCGCAGAACCCCAGGCAAGTTAACTTACAATTATGATTTTGACCAGATAAATCTTTCCGAAACAAAATTTTCAGCTGAACCTGCTTGTTTTAATGAAATTAAGTTGAGACCTGATAGGTTATATTGGTAACGTGCGATCGAAGAAGAGATTTTGTCACTGCAGAAGAACAAAGCTTTTGAAATAGTTGAGAGGTCGTCAGGCATGAAAGTCATCACTTGTCGGTGGGTTTTTAAATTAAAAACCGATAAAGATGGTCAGCCCAGGAGATACAAAGCGAGGTTAGTGGCTCGTGGATGTCAACAAGAGTACGGCATCGACTATCAACAAACATATGCACCAGTTGCAAGAATGACAACCATACGTACTGTCCTGGCGGTGGCAATTTACAAGGGTTACAAAATTTGCTAAATGGATGTTAAAACCGCGTTCCTAAACGGTCAACTGAATGAAACTGTTTACATGACATTACCTGAAGGTATGAAGGCTGAAAGTGGTATGGTGTGCAAGCTTATGGACTGAAGCAGTCTCCGCTTTGTTGGTACAAAAAGTTCTATGATGCTACAATAAAAATGGGCTTCACGAGATCAGAGCACGATTACTGTGTTTATACAAGAATGCTTGATAAATCTGTAACGTATATAGTTTTGTACGTTAACGATTTGCTGCTTGTTGGTGGAAACGAGATGCAGTTCAATGATGTAAAAATTAAGCTTTCAAAAATGTTTGAAATAGTGGTATCTGATCGCTTAGAACAATTTCTTGGAATAGAAATATGTCATGATATAAAGTCGAATGTTATAACTATGTCACAAAGGAAGGGCATCAAAGATGTACTGCGTTTCATGAATATGGAAGATTGCAATGGTGTGGCAACCCCAATGGAAAAATCAATTCCGTTTGAAAACACAAAGATTGAGAAAAGGGTAAATGTACCATATCGAGAAGTCATTGGAAGAATTATGTACATAATGTTATGCAGTAGACCCGATATATGCTACGCCATATCTAAATTAAGTCGATATCAAGAGTCTCCAACCATAGTCCAATGGCAAGCTGTAAAAAGATTGGTGAGATATTTAAAGTCAAGCATGAATATCGAATTAGTATACAAGAAAAACGGTGTCGAACAGCCCTTGATTGGGTTCGTTGATGCTGATTATGCTGCTGATGAATCAAATAGAAAATTAACGAGTGGGTACTTCTTTAAAGTTTTTGGCAACACTGTGAGTTGGACTTCAAAGAAACAACAAGTAGTAGCATGTTCAACAACAGAGGCAGAGTATGTGGCGATGGCTTTGGCGGTGCAAGAAGGTACTTGGTTACGTGGTGGCTGATCTTTTTGTAGATGTACAAGATAATCAAAGTGCGATCAAATTAGCTTACAACCTGGATAATAAGAGAGTCAAGCATATGGACGTGAAGCACCACTTTATAAGGCAAAAAGTTAAAGAGGGAATAGTCAAAATCAAACATGTAAGCAGTGACGAACAAGAAGCTGACATTCTCACGAAACCACTGCCAAAACAGAAATTTACTTACTTTCTAGAGAAGCTGTTATTAACACATCGAGAAGGGATGTTGTAGTATACACACAAAAGTCTGTGTATACCTAACGATATTGTTAATAACTACCACAGTTATATGTACATATACCTATGTACATATATGTATGTATGTATTCTTAAATAACATCATTTGATATTTGTTATTTATTACTTTATGTCATTCTCATGTCTTCTTTATAGAAAGAGCTTTTAGAGTAGCGGTAGATTTTTTATTGCTGCAATATTATTTTTAAATAAAAGGAAATTTATTCTAGTCTTTTATATGAACTCAACGTGAACAGCAGTTTTAATTTCAGTGCCTGTTCGGCGATATCGAAGAAGTTCTTTCTTTCGAGCAATTACATTTGATACAAAAACAAATTCAATAATTTTGTTTTTATTTCAAATGTAATTCAAAACAAATTCAATAATTTTGTTTTTATTTCAAATGTAATTTTTCGAAAGAAAGAACTTCTTCGATATCGCCGAACAGGCACCCAATAATAACAAAGAACTCGAAAACATTAATAGACTACATTATCACAAATAATAAAAATATTACTGCCAAAGTGAATAACGAAAATAAAATCTCTGATCATGAATCGATTGATATAATAATAAATAATGCCAAATGTTATCATAAGCACAACACGCCTAAAGAAGTTGAACTGTTTAAATATAATCGCAATAGATATAATAGAGAGATAATAAATATAAGTTGTTTAAATATTAAAAATGATATAAATAACGCAGTATGTGTGTTTGATGAATATTTAGAAAACGCTGTTAAAAAGCTAACAAAAAACAAAAAAAAAATAGATAAGTAGGAACAACAATACAAATATATGTTTTAATGAAGAAGTAAGATGGTTAAAAAGGCAAAAAATCACAAAATATCAAATAGCCAGATTTGAAAACAGTGATGAAGCATGGTCTAATTAAAAGTCCATTCGAAACATGTATAAAGTAAAAATTGAAAATGCAAAAAATGAATATATAAACGGAATAAACGATGCTAAAGACCAGAGAGAAATGTGGAGGGAAATAAAGAATCAAATTCTAAAGAAAAACCAAAGTGCAATTGAACCTGCGATATTTAAGCAAATTGAATAGAAAGAAAACTTAGAAATAGCCAATAAATTTAATAATTATTTCGTTAACAGTATTAGATCAATAAGGGACACGATAGATAATAATCAGCAATACGTGAATTGAATCCTATATGAGCAATAGAAAACAACTTACTAAAGTAAACAATACTAAGTCCAATATAGTTAACAACGACTACGGGGTACCACAAAGATCGATTTAAGGCGCTCTATTATTTATCATTTACATTAATGATATGCCGAACATGTAAATGAATGTAAAATCACTTTATACACAGATGATACACTCATATTCACGGAAGCGGAAACAATCGAGCAATGCTACCACAACCTTACTCTAGACATGGAAAAAATAAACAAATGGCTGAATATAAATAAACTTAAATTAAATGAAAATAAAACGAAAGTAATGGAAATTAACGCAAATAGTAATGAAATATTCAAAATAAACCACGTATTTATAGAAAAGGTGAACCAAATAAAGTATTTAGGCTTCGTTATTGATAAAGATCTAAAATTTAATAATCACATTGACTATATACATATGTATGTAAACAAATCAGTTTCTTCAAACGAATAAGAAAAGAAATATCGTATATAACAGCAATAAATGTTTATAATACAATAGCTGTGTTCATTTACTAAAAATTGTTACAAATTTGTAACAATTGTTACTAGAAAGCGTTCATTAACCCAAAAATTTGCAACGAGAGAGCGTCGAAAGAGCGTAAAAAATTGAGGGACAGAAAAATTCTTGCAAGTTTTTACAAGTACAATTTTTACTTGTAATAATTATTTAAACAGCTGTTTTGCGTTTGTGTTAACAAAACAATATTTCTAAATTAAGTTGCAAATAAAAATATTTTGGAAAATTTAAGAAATTGTAAGTAAATGTGAACTTTTAAAACGATAAAAAGTATTAAAAAGATGTATCTTAGGAACAACAGAAGCAAAATAAGATGTCTAATGGAATTGAAATGTTTTTGTTTTCTTTTTTCTTTAATTTTCACAGACCAGCTGTTATTTCTAATATTGTAAATATTGTGAGTACCTAGGTACTCGGTACTTTACACTAAGCAGGCAAATAATTCAATTAGTTCAGATATATATTTGCAAATAAATTAAATTATTTTTAAAATTAACTTTGAAATAGTAATGTTTTTAACTATCAAATTCTATTTCTACCACCATATGTCCACGTGTGGACCGCAGAGAGATTTATTTTCACTTATATTGCGAAATGATTGTTCGAACTTATGTTTAACAAATTAATTGGTTGCTTTTTCTTTTGCAGTTGTTTTTATTTACCTTAATTACATAAATAAAAGAAACTTGATAAAATTTGAAAAATATTCTAATTTATAAAAAAATTTAAATGTACTTCCAATCTTCAAATTACCTAATTTTTTTTTTGCCTTATTAACAGTTATTAATTATTATTTATAAGCGTAAATTAACACATAATTTATTAAATTACTTTTTTACTGCTTTGGGGTTTAATGCTGGCAGCAACATGATATTTAATTTTGGATAAAGCTTTTTATTACAGCACCTCAGGTAGAAATTTAGAAATTAATCGAAAAAGCTACAATAATCTAACGAATAGCGTTTTTTTCTAAGAAATAACGAAATCGGACAAAAAATTTATAATAATTTGTAAAAGTAAATCACGAAAATCATCCATTACAAAAATATATTTCATAAATATGCCAGATAATATGTTATAGCGTATAAACTAATTAAAAATAGATATTTTATTTATTCATTTTATTCAAAAGTAGCTAATCACCCTTATCGTGTTTAGTGTATTTCGACTACGCCTAGTACTAGATTAAATAAAATTGCAAAACTTTTCATCATTCTATTACAAGCAGTACTCGAAAAACGCCAGTCACGACAATGCTGAATATAAATGATCATAATCACATTATTTTTATAATAATATACATACATGTATATGTATAATTTGTCCAAAAAATATAGAGGTAGTTATTAAGTACTCATATATACCTATACATTACAACACTACTTTAACTTGCAAATTTTTACTAGTAAAGTGTTCATTTACTTTTTCACATTTTTGAGAGTAATTTTGGAAAAATTTTTGTTACACCCAATTCATACCATGAAATTTTACATGAATTTTATTTCACGATATTTTGTGTTTGGTGGCGAACGGGGTAGAGAAGCAAAAGGGGTAACAAAAAATTCACATTTTCAGTTCTCCGTGAGTTTTTCTTATATTTTTCTTTACACATATTCGTTTTTTGTTATTTTGCTTTATTTCATATTTCATTTTCATGTGGCAATACGCATATTCGTTTGCACGAAGTTTGTACGGATATAACAAATTGATGTACATACATACATACACATGTCAGATTGTTTTTATACAAATAATAAAGTAAAGAAGAATAACCGATTACGGAGAAAAAAATCAACATTTAAATCATGGGAAAAAATCATCGTATGAATCTGTAAAGTTTTTAGAAGCAACTTTTGAAGAGAACTAAAGAAAAATCGTGAGTTTTATTTCATGGTATGAATTGGGTGTTACTCTCTCGTTACTAATTTTTACTAGTAAAGTAAATGAACACACTTAATAATAAAACCTCATTTCGAATTCGGTTCGACTATTTTGTACTAATGCTGCACGGTACGTCAAATTGAACGACTACAAAAATTACAAAACGAAGCAATGCGAAAAAGATACACGTCAATAAACCTTATGCTAGAAGCACTAAAATGGCTTAATATAAAACAAAGACTTGAACTAAACACTATAAACCAGTAAATCAAAAGAGGAATAGCACCAGAATATTTAACAGAGCAAATAACATATGTGAAAGATGTTCAGCATTACCACCTAAGAAACGCTGATCATTTTAGAATCGAGAGGGTATCAACGAGTACAATACAACGATCACTGTTTTATAAGGGATTACAATTATACAACTCTGCGTGATAATATTAAAGTTGAGACGAACAACAATGTATTTAGAAAATATGTCGTATATTTTGTAAAACATAATTTGTAAATTATATAAGAAATTTTTTTTTTAAGTATTATAAATACTAATAAAGAAATACTACTACTACTACTAATCATTTTAGGAGTCAAAAAGCAAAACAAAAAATTTTAAGTCTATCGGAAAAAACTAAAATCGATGTTTACCGTTCTGACCGCGCAATAGCTAAGAAATTTGGACGAAGAGTAACAGTGGCCGACAATTATATCAAGGATCCCGATGTGTATAGAAAAAATTTTAAAGGAAGGGTTTCATTGTCTTTATGTAGGTATGAGAAAAGAAAAAATCATCAGAATTTATGATTTTTTTATATCTCAAGATGTCTAGCATCAATTTCAATTTTAAAATTATGCAATCGGTTAAAAATTGCAAGATACAGGCTACTGAATGTTGTCTATTGAATCAAATTCATTGTTTGCATACAACTACGTTATTACAAGGTTTTCGGCAATGTTTTATCTGAAACTTAACTTTATTTATTTTTTATATAATCGATACACGTATTGTGATTTATATTCTTTAGTTTGTTAACCACCTCTGTTAGGATATAAATTTTACTCCTGTTGCTTGCAACTTTGTACTATAGAGATATTTATGTAGATTCTAACGAGTAAATTCCTAGCGGTTTGATTAAGCTTTGCCTTCGCCTTATCCATATTTTACTCGTTGTATTTAGTTATTCTTTGAATCTTGAACTATTGTCATCGCCATTTTTTGCGCCTTTTAAATGTAATCTTTTTAAATAAAAAATAAGAATTTTCTGAATTTATTATACGAAAATAATTGTTTCATTTTACAAACTATCAGGCATGTTCTGAAAATCACTTTTTCGTAAAGTGATTTCAAATCACTAAAAAGGTGTTCTGGGCGCACAAATGTTTAAAATTACGTGATTTAAAACCGATCAGCTAACAGCATGACGATTTCAAATCACTTTAAGTTTTTTAATAATTTTTCTTTAAAACTCTGCAATAAAATTATCAGGCACACTTAAAATGATTTGTTCTTTATTTGTTTTTACAATAAAATTAATTATTTTACTAAGAGGAACATAAACAATTTACAAATTAAGGGACGCTGTATTTTTTGCGGTTTATTTTTAAATTTCGCTTTTAGATCAATTATTGCTAACGAACTTGCTCCAGGCATTTTTACGATATAATTACAAAAACATTAACTTCAATTCGTAAATTTATTATATTTTTGTGATAAATTTCTTAAAGATACAAAATAAATGTTTGTAAACAGAAAAAATCAGCTGTTTGCTCGTGATTTAGAACAATGAAATCACCACTAAAAATGAAAAGCCTCGTTCTTTTCAGAACACCTCAATATCACCTCCGTGATTTTAAAAACGTTCGTTATTTGATATCACCCTGATTACAGAACATGCCTGTATATATTTGCAGGATTTGCCACTAAACACGTAGATATTAACTTTTGCGAACGAAAGTTACTATCTTGACTTAGATTTTTGTGATGCTATACTACAATCATTTCTTGGTACACACATGTGTACCTCAGGATCCAAAACGTGTTACGTCAAATTGTTTCGATGGTAATGAGCATTTTCTCAATGAAATTGATTGGCTTTTGGTTGATAACATGTTGAAACCTGAGTTACACATACATATGTTGACCATACTTTTCCATACTTCAAATTAAAAATCAAAACAACCACTGGGTTATTTGCTCGCTATAATTTAAAAAACTTTATGAAACTTTTACAAAATTAATGGGTTCAAGCACAGTTCTTAAGACGAAAATTACAGAGTGATTTTTGTGTTGAGTGATTGATGCAAGAGATTTTTTCGATTAAATTAAAGACATCGTGCGGTGCTAAATGTCAGATTGAATATTGATATTCGGAGAAGATTGGCTCATATATCGGAACAAATCTAGTATAGTGACGCAGCTCCAAATGAAAAAAAAAATACAAAGGGCGATAGAAAATCGAAAAATAAGACGAAAATTTGATGAGGTAACTTTCTCGGAAACGCATAGTTTTCGAGTTATTGGCCTCTGAAGTTTTTATATATATGTGCGATTTCCCTTTGCATTTCTCAACGTATAAGGACAATTTTGGTATCATTTGAAAGCTTTTGACTAGATCTATATGAATTTGCAAATTTTTTATTTAAATTTTTTAAATCTTTAGATGTCAAAGCAGTTTTTTAGAATTTCTGCATAGCCGGCCTTCGGATGTTCTTACCGATTTTCTCCACCATGGTATATCCCGACACGGCGGTATATAGAAAAGTTTTCCTGCATAGCCGCCCTTCGGCCGGGCTTAGTGATTTTTCCACCATGGTATATCTCGACACGGCGGTATATAGAATAGATGTTCTGCATAGCCTTTGGCCGGGCCTAATAATTTTCTCAACCTTGTACACCAAGCCAATGATAAAGAAATTATAATATTTATGACAGCAGATTGTACTCTGGAGGAAGAGTTTGACAGCTATCCACACTAATCTATTATATTTTAATGTAGGATAGCAGGTTGCTGGAAATTAGATTCCAGCCCACTTGGGTCCAAAAACAAATTTTTTTTAAATATCACTAACAAATTCATATAGATCTAGTCAAAATCTTTTAAATGATACCAAAATCGGCCTTATACCTACGTTGGGAAATGCAAAGGGAAATCGCACATATACTATATAAAAACTTCAGACGCCAACAACTCGAAAACTGCGTTTCCGAGAAAGTTACTACATACTTAAAATTTTCGTTTTAATTTTCGATTTTCTATCGCCCAATGTATTTTTTTTTTTTTTTTTCATTTGGAGCTGCGTCACTAAACTAGATTTAAGCCCATATATCTATATTTTTAATATTAAAAATTTTTATTCATAATCTGCCTTACCGTGTTCGGCGTTTTTCGACTACGCCAAGTACAAGATTAAAGACAAACGCCAGTTTTTATTACTCGTATTCGTATTTTTTTAACTTTAAACTTATGTCATAAAATTACCTTTTTTATGGATACAGTATTTTAAAAAATCCTTATACACAGCTTTTCTAATGTTGATAACAAACAGATCTCGAAATATCATTGATTTTAGAAAAATAATTAGCAGTTACAGAAATTTTATTTGTCGAGCACGTTCGATAACGATAATGTTATTATAACTAAATTTCTTATTGAAGCCGATTTTGTGGAGGGGGCAAATAGTAGCCTGGATATTCTCTGCTGATCAGTCGATTTCACTGGTGTTTCACCTGTAAATATTAAGCACTTGTTCTTATAACTACATACACACAAGTATGTGTATTACACATGTACACATGTCTGTGTATTAATGTATTACACATTTTGTATATAATATATACATATGTAAAAATATATCAACACAATATATGTATGTATGTAACAATTTTGTCAAAACAGCGAGTATATAGACAGACACATTAAAATTTACTGATTAATTAAAAATTAAATGTTATAATCTAAGTTAAGAATATACCGCTTCATATAAAAAAATCCATATCGGTTTACAAATGGCGGAGGTACTTTAGAATCAACATTGGTGTATTGTTTAAATATATTTAAACGCATCATCCATATTCAGATGATAATCGAATTAATTTGAAATTCCTCACGGGAAATTAACTTTTTTGTTTTTTGGCTTCAAATTTTATTCTTTGAAACAATTTTCTTTTCGTTTTATCCGATTATTTTTCTTTAGCTTGTAATGAAGTTATATTATTTGGTAAACCACCACCTTTTTTGTTGCTCACAAAATTTTTTAACTCATTCTTTCTTTATTTCGTCATCTTACAAAACAATTAATATTTTAATATTTTGTTTGTTTTTGTCTATAACCATAATTTTTATTCAATTTTAACTAATTTTGTTAGCTAAATTTGTAATTTCTCTCACGTATGTTGCTGAAAATTTCTGCTATTCCTCGTTTTCTATGGATACTCAGGAAATTATGTCATTTCAATTGTCAAACTCAATTGGAAAACTGTCAGACATGCAGTTGCCAGACTAATTTTCATAATATCCAATGATGCTAACTTAACGTGTATTGGTGGGCACTACTAAGGCAAATTCGTTATCACATATATATATGTATATATGCAAACCATAAAGGGCTATTAGACACGCATACTTGTCTGCAGACATGTACGATGGCATACTTTGCGTTTTGCTATTACACTATCGAACGCTGACGGCATACTTCAGTACACATGTATGTTGTGTGTATGTTGGTGTGCGACAGACATCAGAAAATCAAAAATTTTTGATAACCAACAGACATGTCTGACGTACTTGACATACATGCTATTAGGCAGTGAGTTTTGGTATGCCATCGTACATGTCTGCAGACAAGTATGCGTGTCTAATAGCCCTTATAGCTTGGGAATTTCGATTAGAATTAGAAATCATTACGATTAGGGAAATAAAATAATCTAATCATTAGAATTGAATTTTGATAAAAATTTTAGATTACTAATTGATTAGATTAGAAATAATCAAAAATCTAATCACAATAAGTGACGATTAGCATTTCTAATCAAATCTAATCAAAAAAATAATTGATTAGATATCTTGATTATTTTTGATTAGATTTGATTACAAATGCTAATCGTCACTAATTGTGATTAGATTTTTTTTGACAGGCAGTCCACACGAGCAATAAGTTTGGCAATTATTGCCGTGGCAACCGTCAAATTTGAGTGCCGACACAAGATATTTGCGTGTGGACCGCACAAATATGTGTTCAAACACATGTTTAGCAACAATTGCTAGAAGATATTGCTGAGCAATTATCTCTGAACACAATCTGTCAAATTCAGTTGTGATTTCTATGAAAATTGTTTTTTTGGGCAAATAGAATAAAAAAATTAAAACACAAATGTATAAATAAATGAAAACCACAAAAAAGTGACACATTTTTAAAATAAACATTCATACTATTGATAATGCTGAAATTTTTTTTTACAATTTAGCCCGTAATTAAAATTTACAATACAAATAATATACAACCTTCTTCAGTAAAATTTTCATATTTGTGTTCTAAGATATCTACGATTTCCCTACCACAAATACATATTTGAACACTGGCAATTTGACGTCTTAATTCTGCCGACGTTATTGCTTGTATTAAGACACATGAAATTGCTGGTCTGGTCGGGGGGTGAATTATATATAAGCAGAATCAGCACACATGCACCGTATGCAATTTTATGCAATATTCAAAAACTTTTACATTATGTAAATATAGCAACAAATGTGATAAATAAATATTTTCTTTTCACGAAAATAGTTAAAAATAGTGGATCTAATCAAATCTAATCAAAAATAATCAAGAAATCTAATCAATTATTTTTTTGATTAGATTTGATTAGAAATGCTAATCGTCACTAATTGTGATTAGATTTTTGATTATTTCTAATCTAATCAATTAGTAATCGTCTAAAATGGCTAACTAACCATAATTAATCAATTTTTCAGCACAATTAAAATTTCTAATCCAATTGCCAAGGCGAATTAACACCAGGTAGTCGCAAGGCGAATTAAAGAATTCGCCTTGATCTGAGCTGTCAAAACAAATGTGTCAATGTGTGGTATAAAATTTAATTAATCTTTAATTCGCCTTGTCCAATTGCTAATCATTATTCCCAAGCTACATGATGCAAACTACAATAATTCGACAACAAACCAACCAACAGACGAAGGCGAATTCATACCAGGTGGCATTCACCTTGATCAGCTGTACATATTATAAATGCCTACTTAACTACATTACTGTCAAAAATTGTTTATGTTTTAATCTGATTGTGGTTGTGTAAATATTCAAGTGATAATAAAATTAAATTGAACAAAAACAAATTTAGCAAAAATATATAAAAAAATTGGCCAGCGATGTGGAATCTTTAATTATTTGTTTATTTGAATATCCTTACAGACATATTAAAAGAAAATATAATGATGCTAATGCAACAATAATAAATTTAACAAAGAGTTGAGTCACAATTATACACATATGTATTTGTTAAGAAAAATGATAATTATGTAAATATTTTATAACATTGACATTTGAAGAATAGTCAATAAATCTATAAAATTGATTAAAATTATTGCACATCCTTCTAAGCGGGTCAGCATCAGGATAGTTAGCTCTGAGAAATGTGACAGATAGTGGTATAAAGTAACGTGATGGTCGCTGGGGTATATTAAAAGAAATTTCATTTATTAAAAATCCACAGCATAAGTCTCCTCTAATTGCAGAAACTGGGTTATGAAAATCTTTACATCATCCGCGTACATTAAGATATTAGAAAATTTTATAATTTGCGGCAGGTCATTAAGATACAGAGAGAAAATCAGTGGGCCAAGGTGACTACCTTGTGGTACATCTGACCCTCCCGGGGGGTAGATAGTTCATCTTGTTGATTCTCAACAACAAAGTGCAATACTCCCCGGGGTATAGGGTAACTGATTTTTGTAGACATAACGTTTTGTCAGTTACCCATAAAACTTATATGCTCGGACCAATCTCTGAATTAACAGTGTAACGGAATGTGCATATATTTTATAATGAACGTAGTGGCTTGCCACGTAAGTCTACATAGAAGGTGTAAGGGTACCTAAGGTCTAGCCCATGACCAAAATCAATAGAAAGTTAATCCCTTTTGGGATTTCCTTTCGAAACCAGTAGTTTGAACTGGCACTACGGGGCCGGCAGCCCACATGGGGGAATCTTTAACACCGGGAAGTAGAGTCCTCCTCTACTATACCGGTTACAGGATCCCATGGGCCGGTTGTTGGTTGAGGTCTCTTTCGAGAGTTCACGTAGTGGTTTTGGTTGTTACCAAAAGCTGGGAGAGGTGTCGGTTTAAAGACTGATGTTCGCTTTGCGGACTTCGTGTCTACCGATGTGAAGCCTCTATGTGCTGTTGTGAACCAACAGGATTCCAGAGTTTGGGTAGATCGCTCACTTTAGCAAGGTGTTTGGACATGACGGGCCTTGGTCATGTCTGAGAAGTTGCTACCTGTTGTCATCCCCTCGGGGGTGCCTTCGGGTTCCTGAGTGGGGTGGCTCGGGGGCGATAGTGAACGCTTAATCTACACTAAGTGTTTAAGTACACCGTCAGATTTAAGCCGTAAGGCAGGTGCTGACTAGTGTGTACCAAAAAAAAATTTTTCTTGTTCCCCCACCTTTTTTGAAAGCTTATAGGGTAAAGTATTTTTGTAATTTTTTTAAGATTTTTCGGAAGAGGTTTAGAGGTCGCTAAAATCGAATTTAACCAAAAAATCGGGTTTTCTCGACTTTTTTTGAATTTTGCGCATTACTCGGCCCATTAGCACGATTTTCTTTGTTTCGAAGTCAATTTTTTTAAAGAAAACTGTTCAAACTTTACTTCTCTGTGCAGATATTATAAGTTTCGGTATTATTTTTGCTCATTTGGGTACCCTTTATGACATTTTTTTGTAAATTTAGCATAAATTTTAAAAATAATGCTGTGTAACTTTTAAAATTTCTATTGAAGTTAAAAAAACTAATGATGTAGTTTAAAATGTGGATAAATTCTGAGTCATTTAAAAAAATAAATATTGAATTTGCTCTTACCGTTCCAAAGTTATACCCTTTTTAAGTTTTGTACTCATTTTGTGTATATACAAAAATCTATTAAAAAATAATAAATACTCATTTTGTAAAATTAAAAATATTGTAATGTGTTTGCCAGATATGTATCGGATTTGTTTTAATGTGTAACTGCTGACGTATACTCTAAACAACAATCTGTGGTACACCTGAAGTAACCTGTATACTTTTTGATAATATGTTATTGAAACAAACAGTTTGTGTCATGTTGGATACATATGATTAAATCCATTTGATAGCAGGTTCTGTAAACCCCAACAAACATATGTAGTTTCTTCAAAAGTAGTAAATGATTTACCTTATCAAAGGCCTTGCTGAAGTCTGTATATACCACATCTGTTTGATTTCTATGAAAAAATCCACGCTTAATTATGGTTGTAAAGAGGAGCAAGTTTGTAGAAGTAGAGCATCCCTTTTGAAATCCGTGTTGAGAAGGAGAAATTATATTTGAGGTTTGGTAATATAAATGCTCCGTAATTAGTTTTTCTAAAAGCTTAGGTATAGCGCTTAACTTTGCTATACCTCTATAATTTTCAACATCAGCTTTTTTACCAGATTTAAACAGTGGAACTACAAATGATTCTTCCCAAATTTGCGGTAGGAATCCATATTTAATTTGTTTGTTTGTTTGTTTATTTCAGTCTATAGACAAAAAAGTCCTTACAGACTAAGATAATATAATATGTATAATATAATATAAATAAATAAACTTATGGTTATCTAGCAACAAAATTTAAATCAATATAAAATAAAATAAATAAGAAAGAACAAATAATATCGCACCAAACATAATCACAGTAGATGTAAATATAAAATAATACTTATGTGTGCATATACATAACTCTTTTATTAAGACGATTAGAGCCAACCTATTTTAATACACTAAAAAGTAACAATTTAAACTCAATTTTACCAATGCTGAATTCGATAAATGAGTTATGGCCAATATGTGAGTGGATGATAATGTTTCATTAATTTTTAAAACTCGTTTAAAAAAAATTTTGTTTTTCATTGCAATATTAAATCAACATTAAATAGCCAACGTTGTGTATTTAAACTTGGTTTAAGTTATGCAAATTGAACATATGTTTTCGAATGCTTGTTCTTCTTGTTTGTTTTGTGGCTGCTGACAAGTTGCATAAAATTTGGGCATCTTTTATCGCTATTACTATTATCGTTCTGAAAGTTGCTCTTATTCTTTTAAAACATTTCAACAGTTCTTAATTATTCTTATTTATAGCTAAAATAATAATTTATTTTTTTTTTAGATTTTTCTTTATTTGCTCTAGTCATTTGGGAAATTTGTGGGAAATTTTTTATATTACGTAGTGCTACCATATTTTCATCGTAATTAAATAAGAATTTTAAGTTTGACTGAAAATATGAAAGTGTGTTTAAACGAATTTTAAATTTTTATGAAAATTAACTAAAACTATAATTAAATATCCACTCATTTATTGGCCATTAGAGTCTCTTTGCAAATTAAAATTTAAGTCATTTAAGAGACCAAACACGCGAGTTAGGGTACCATTACGTGCATAATCAGTACGACGAAACGGAACATCGAATAGCTTAGCTAACATTAGATTCCTCGGCGGAATATAGAACCGTATAGCGTTAAGCAAATCTGGGCAATCAATAGAGCCATTGATAATGTCGTACAGCAGCAGGGCAGATTGAACTTTTCTACGTGATTCCAAAGTACGCAAACTAATAAATAAACATTTTGACTCATATGGAACCGAAGACAAATAAAATAGCGAGCTCCAAATAACAGAAGCATATTCCAACTTCGACCTAACAAATTTTTTTTTTTTTTTTTTTTTGATAATTTTATTATTTATTGAATCTTTAATTATAAATTAAATTATCAATAAGTTTTTCTAATCTTAAATCTAAAAAATATTAAATATAAGTTTAGCCAATGCTAAACAAAATTTTTAATTTCAACGATTAATTTTTGTTGTTTTACATCTCTCGTGAACGGCTGAGAAAAAGAGTATCCCTTCTTTTCAGCCGGGTGTGGCCTCTATAATGAAGAATATTGCGCGCAAGTGGATTTGGGTGCAACTCAAGTTTTTTTATATATTTTTTCGCGTGTTTTGAAAATACTGTCTTCACCAACGGAACGTCTAGGTCTTTATGAATTCGATGGTTTCTGACATACCAGGGGGCTGCTGTTATTGTACGTAGGATTTTATTCTGTCGCCTTTGAATTCTTTCGACATTCGATGCTGAGGCAGTGCCCCATAACTGGATTCCATAGGACCATATTGGTTTCAGGATCGCGTTGTATAAGAGAAGTTTACAGTCAAGGCTTAGTATAGAGTTTCTTCCAATAAGCCAATTCATTTGGGCTGCTTTTAGTTTCATTTGTGTTAACTTTGCGTCTATATGCCATTTCCATGTTAAACGACGATCAAGATGAACGCCTAGATATTTTACTACAGTGTGTTGCGGTATAGTCTCGGTGTTAATTTTTATAGGTGGGCATGTTTCCCTGCGCAACGTAAAAGCGACGTGTGCACATTTCTGCTCGTTGACTTTTATACGCCATTGTTTGAGCCATTTTTCCAGTTTGGATATATATTCTTGTAAGTTGCGGGAAGCTTCTACAGGATTTTCGTGAACGCTTAGAAAGGCTGTATCATCCGCAGATGTTGATGTTGTTTGCCCAATTCAACGACAGCCTGGCGCAGCTCGTTAATTTCGCTTGATGGTTGTTTTTGTACCTGATTGATTCTGCCGGAGGCCATTGCGTCTACAATCGAGTCGGCAATTTTCGTAAACTCGTGCGGAGTCCCAGTTGAAGCGGCTACGACGGGTTGGACGAATTCTGGGAGGCGCTTAATCCATAACCCCTTTAAAGCCGAGTCATCTAGTGTGTTGCCAGCCACGCGCTTCATTTCGAAGTAAAGCTCTGATGGCTTTTTGTCACCTAGGGGGAGTTCTGATAAAAGACGGTTGAGGCGGCGTTGTTCGCTATCGGCAAAGTGCTCTATAATTTTCGCTTTCGTGTAGTCGTACCTGTCGTTGAGTGGCATGGCAGCGATAACGTCGGCCAGCTGCGAAATTATATTCGGATCCAGCGCGGCCAGTATAGTTGCAGTCTTCTGCTTATCTGCCACGATGCCGGACGCGGTGAACCAAAAGTCCATCGTGGTAAACCACGCCTCGATGTTTGTGTTGGACATTTGGGGCACTGGCAGCCGGGCATAAACCACGGAAACGTTGTGCTCGCAAGGTGGATACCGTGATGTGTTGGCGGCTTCACCGCACGCCATTGACGTATCACTATCGTCTTGCTTACTCATGTGTAAAAAAAAATGTATGCTGTTTAGCACTTTCTTACCGTTGATTTTTGATGAACTTTCCAGAAGCCGAAAACAAAATGGCTGAAAAACAATGGCGGCTTATGCACAAATTGACTTCAGAGAAAAAAACTACGCAATATCTTAAAAATCCAATTAAGAACACCAGATCACGTCGAGGTCACCGCTTTGGTAAATTGGTTTATTACCATTTAACAATAAAAAGAGGGTCTGGTGTTTTTTGATATTTTATTTACTTAAAAGTTAACAAATTCAATTGTATTTCTCACAAATCAAAAAGTAAAAATTTAATTGCTTGTCGACAGCTAAAGAAAGGAAAAATGAATGAATATAAAAGATGGCGTTCATCAGTGATGTTAATTATATCGCGTATCTTGTAATGGGTATTTAGTAATTGGTTGGCTATTCTTGATTAAGGATGCCACAATATTCCCTCGGCTGGAGGAGGTTCACCTGAACCTTAAAGGTATCGTTACCCGCCTGCCACTTGCAGTAGTTTTCGGTTGGGTCACTGTAGGCGCCAAAGTTGTACTCGTGTCAGTTGATGTAACATTATGCGTGATGTCTTTTTGCTCAGGGGTCTGTTGTGTCGTACTTCTATCCGGTGAATTTTTTGTTGTTGTTGGTACGTCCTGTGGTCTAGGATTCTCATTACGGTATTCACTTGAAAAGAAAGCAGGCTTTAGCCGGTCAACACTAATATTGTTCGGTCGGCCTCTCATTATGACGGTGTAAAATTTATCGTAGCGTTTTGCTACCAAGTAGGGGCCATCATAAGGGTGCGTTAGCGACGGTCGTATTGAATCGTTACGCACGAAAACGTGTGTTGAGCTTTCGAGATTTTTCGAAATGAAAGTTTGTGGCGTTATATGATGAGCTGTGTCGGTTGGTTTTAGTTTCTGCATAGTTAAGCGGAACTGGGATATGAAGTCGTTGCTTACGTTGGAAGTTTTCGTTGGTTGAAGAAATTCTCCTGGAATTGTAAGCGTTTTTTTTTTTTTTTTTTTTTTTTGATAATTTTATTATTTATTG
The DNA here is from genome assembly GCA_947311025.1 of Lypha dubia. Classification (NCBI taxonomy): domain Eukaryota; kingdom Metazoa; phylum Arthropoda; class Insecta; order Diptera; family Tachinidae; genus Lypha; species Lypha dubia. Next base: position 44,248,825 of record OX371263.1, on the reverse strand, counting down.
AATCTTTAATTGTTTATATTAAATTATCAATAAGTTTTTCAAATCTTAAATCTAAAAAATATTAAATGTAAGTTTAGCCATTGCTAAACAAAATTTTTAATTTCAACGGTTAATTTTGGTTGTTTTAAATCTCTCGTGAACGGCTGAGAAAAAGAGTATCCCTTCTTTTCAGCCGGGTGTGGCCTCTATAATGAAGAATATTGCGCGCAAGTGGATTTGGGTGCAACTCAAGTTTTTTTATATATTTTTTCGCGTGTTTTGAAAATACTGTCTTCACTAACGGAACGTCTAGGTCTTTATGAATTCGATGGTTTCTGACATACCAGGGGGCTGCTGTTATTGTACGTAGAATTTTATTCTGTCGCCTTTGAATTCTTTCGACATTCGATGCTGAGGCAGTGCCCCATAACTGGATTCCATAGGACCATATTGGTTTCAGGATCGCGTTGTATAGTAGAAGTTTACAGTCTAGGCTCAGTATAGAATTTCTTCCCATAAGCCAATTAATTTGGGCAGTTTTTAATTTCATTTGCATCAACTTTGCGTCTATAAGCGATTTCCATGTTAAACGGCGATCAAGGTGAACGCCTAGATATTTGACTACAGTATGTTGCGGAATAGTCTCAGTGTTGATTTGTATAGGCGGGCATGTTTCCCTTCGCAACGTAAAAGTGACGTGTACACATTTCTGTTCGTTAACTTTTATACGCCATTGTTTAAGCCATTTTTCCAATTTGGATATATACCCTTGTAAGTTGATGAAAGCTTCTACTGGATTTTCATGGACGCTTAAAAAAGCTGTATCATCAGCAAATGTTGATGTATGAATGTTATTGCTTAACGGTAAGTCAGAGGCATAAATTAAATAAAGTAAGGGACCGAAGATGCTGCCTTGGGGAACTCCGGCTTCGATCGACTGCGGAGGGCTTAAAAAATTACCTTCCCTAACTACAAATTTTCGTTCCTCTAAATAGCTTTTTAAAAGCTTGACGATGTTTGCGGGGAGATTGCGTGTTAATTTGTGGGTAAGACCTTCGTGCCATACTTTATCGAAAGCTTGAGAAACATCTATAAAGAGCGCAGAGCAAAATTTCTTTTTTTCAAAGGTGTCTCTAACTACGTTCACAAGTCTGTGAGTTTGTTCAATAGTGCTATGTTGTCTGCGAAAACCGAATTGATGATCTGGAATGCAACCACTTCTAGTCACTATAGGCATCAGCTTGCTCATATACAGCTTTTCAAATAGTTTTGAAATGTTGGGCAATAAACTAATAGGCCGATAGGATTTAACCTTCGTATGATCCTTGCCGGGCTTTGGTATCATAATAATCATCGAAACCTTCCATTCTGCAGGATAGTATTGCAGCCGTAGAATACTATTAAAAATGAAGAGTATAACTCTTTTTGCAATATAAGGCAGTTGTTGAAGCATTTTGTTGCTTATTTTGTCGACACCTGGGGCTTTTCTGGTGTTAAGACTAGTAATAGTATTTTCAATCTCCGGCATGTTAAATCTCATCGGTATTTCTGGTAAAGAGACGACTGGTGGCAGTTCAATAATATCAGCAGAAATATTCGGGGTAAATACTTTTTCTAGGTGCTTAACAAATAGATCACCTTTTTCAGCATCAGTTCTTGCCCAGTCACCATTAGAGGCTCGTAATGGTGGTTTGCAAATCACTGGCCTTTTAAGTCCTCTGGCTGCACGCCACAGCGAATAATCTGTTGATGGTGTTGCATCGAGTTCTTGCAGAAATTTTTGAAGCGAAGCTGTTTTTTGTGATTGTAAAACTTTTCTTAGCTGCTTGGTACACTCCTTAAGCCTTAATTTTAGCTGAGGCGATCTGTAACGTTGCCATTCTCGTCGAGCTCTCCGTTTTTCAGTCCATAGCCTTTCTACATCTGCACAAAAAATATTGTTAAATCTCGCTTGTTGATTTGGTTGAATTGAAGAAGCATTAAGAGCAGCTTGTTTAGCATGTGCTTCAAACAACCTAATAGAATTTTCTATGTCAGCAGGTGTTCTCAATGGCATATTTTCCGTGCAATGAGCACTCAAATATTTTTTGTATTTCAGCCAGTTAATACGTGCAGGTGTCAGCGGTAAATCACATGTTGGTGTTGTAGTTGTGTGTGAGTAAATAGTGATAATAGTAGGCGAGTGATCTGAAGACAAATCCAGAGATGCTTCTACTTCAATCATTTCGCTGGGCACGCCTTTCATAATCCCAAAGTCGATAACATCAGGAATTTTTTGACGATCCGTTGGCCAATATGTTGGCTGACCACTTGAAACTACATTCAAACCCATTTTTGAAATTGTGTCAAACAAAACACGACCCTTGGGACTGATTAAACGTGAGCCCCAAAAAGTGTGTTTAGCATTGTAGTCGCCAGCTGCTAGAAAACGGGACCCCAGTGTTGTATAAAATGCGGTATATTGACTCTCTGAAATTGAAAACATGGGAGGAGAGTAAACAGATGATATCACAAGCTTTTGATAAAAATTTTCAATGCAGATGTTCGTTGCTTGAAGATATTCTTCACGAAGGTCGTTTAGTAGGTAGTGTTTTATTCGAGTTTTTATTAGGATTCCAGAGCCACCACAAGCTCTACCTTGAGGATCCTTGGTGTCGTAGAAATTATATCCACTAATTCGAAAATAGCTTCGGGACGTCAAGTGAGTTTCTGAGATAAGCATAACATCGATTTGTTTATCCAGAAGAAAATATTCAATTTCATTTTTGTGTTGGCAGATGCCGTTTGCGTTCCAAAAACAGATTCTTAAGTTCATGGTTTGTTCAATACAGCCTGCAACAAGGTAGACTGCATTTTCAACATTTCCTGCATCATACAGGACATGTTGAGAGTGAATGTATTTACTGTTTGTATAAGGATCTCTATTGAGGCTTCAATACGACTAAAATTATGCCCTGATTCTTCATTTACTGGTACAGTTTTTTGCGCCGGAATCTGGTTACTGTTTAAAATATTAGCGTATGAAGATTGACTATTAGGTTTTTGTTGAGTAAGAGTCGTGTTAGACTTTAAAACATTTGAGTATTGATTATGGCTAGACGACGGTTGAGGTAACTGTGGGTAGTTTAAATGAGTGTTGGGCTGAGCGGGAGTAGCATTGGTTTTTCTGTTCGACGAATTTTTAAAAAGAGAATAAAGAGGGCAGCCCCTATAGTTGGCAGTGTGGTTTCCGCCGCAATTACTACATTTTTTTGCTTTGGTATCACCTTTTATTTTGTCACAGTTAGCGGTACTGTGTAACTCGCCACATACAACGCAAACGGTAGGCAACTTGCAATAAGTTTTGGTATGGCCAAATTCTTGACAGTTCATGCATTGGATAGGTCCAGTGTTTTTATGTGGCATCTCAACGGTAACTCTTCGATGCAATAAGTATTTTAAGCTATAGATTGGGTGCGATTCATTTTTTTTAATTTTCAAGTCGCCTGGCTGTAGCTCGACTCTAAAAATAGGTTGGGGGATTTTTTTCCCTGTTTTTAATGTTTGAAACATTTTTGACTTTGAAGCCACTGTTTTTAAGGCCAGACTTTACCTCTTCCGGATCCACGCTTGAATCTATTCCTTTTATAACTACTGTTAGGCCTTTAGCAATCTTCAGTTGATATGTATAAAAGTTTTTGTTTTTAGTCTCAAAATCTGAGACAATTTTTCTATAATTATTTTCTTGTGTTACCTGAATTTTAGTTTCGTTGATTTTGCCGCGCTTAATTGGAGTTACATAGAACTCATTTTCTCCAATTAATGAGATAAGGCTTTTTACCAAAAAGTTGGAGTTCTGTTCTCTTAAATATATCGGCGGTGGACCTTGTTGTACTTGTATCTTCATCGACTTGTTCATTCAAAATCGCAAAACGATTTTCAGAATGTTTAATAATTTTTTTCCCATCTTTGGGCATTTTCGCCGTTGACGCTATTTCAGCTGATTTGGGACTTCTTCCCCTTTTTAGCACGGTTATGTATCTGTCCATACCAGTTTGGATTTTATTATCACTATTTTCACTCACTGCATTTACAATTTTGTGCACGTTGGTCACCTGGGTATTTATTGTTTGTTTGTCTGATTGTACAGCTAAGCTGACAAGTTTGCTAATAGGTGCAATTGTTGTTGCTTCTTGATCGATATTTAACATGTTCAAAGATAATGATCGCGCACGAGTATTTGTGTTTTGTGTAGTATTCAGGTTTGTGTTTACTTAATTTTTTTTGTCGTCGTTAGCAACCAAAGTTATATATTGTACATTCCTACTGCTTGTAGGTTTATTGTTGTTGTTAGAAGGTGAACTCATTTAGAGTTCTCTTTTTTTTGTATTTTCACTTATGTATATTAGTTTGTGTATGCAAATATTTATGTGTATTGCACACAAGCAAAAAATAAAATAAAACCAGTAAAATAACTGTTCAATAAATGTTTTGTTTTTTTTTATATTTTTTGTGACTTGAAATTTTTTTTTTTTCTTTTATATTTTTTTTATATTCAGTTGCGACGATTATAAAAACGCGTCTGTTCACTACGAGAGTTGAAACTGAACTTGAATTGTAAGCGTTGAGCCGTAAACCATTTCTGCTGGTGAAGCTTTTATATCCTCTTTGAAAGCAACCCTTAGTCCCAGTAATATAACCGGCAGGTGGTCAACCCATCTTGCCGGATTATGGCACAAAATTGCAGTCTTTAGGGACCGATGAAATCTTTCTATTATGCCGTTGGATTGAGGATGGTATGGAGTCGTACGCAGGTGCGTTGAACCGATGGTTTTCATAAGCTCTGCAAAAATACCTGACTCGAATTGGCGACCTCGATCTGATGTTATTCGTGCTGGTACACCAAAACGAGAAATCCATTGTGATAGTAGAGATTTCACAATTACTTCAGCAGACATGTCTGGGATCGGAATGACTTCTGGCCATCGTGTGAAACGGTCGATTATTGTGAGGCAATACCGTTGTCCTTCACATAATGGGAACGGGCCAACGATGTCGATGTTAATATGCGAGAAACGCTCTTTTGGAGGTTCGTATTTAGAGACTGTTGATCGAGTATGCCGTTGTATTTTTGCCCTTTGGCATTGTAAACAGTTCCGTACAAAACTGGCGCAATCCTTACGGATACCAGGCCAGCAAAACCTGTGTGTTACAAGCTTTGTTGTGGCACGTGCGCCTGGGTGTGACATGTTGTGTATCGTATACAAATCTTGCGTACGATATTCCGCCGGTATGTACGGACGAACTTGTGGTGTCGATGCGTCACATATTATTTGGTTGCTGCAGCCGGGTAATGAAAATAGCTTCAGCCGTAATGAATTTTTGTTGCCATCAGGGTGTTTAAACATTTGTTGAAGTTCCTCGTCGCTCTGTTGTGCTAGGGCTATACGATTGTAGTCGATGACTTGGTTAATCGATTCAATTCGAGAGAGTGCGTCTGCTGCTGCATTTGCAGACCCAGGCGTATGGCGAATGTCAGTAGTGAACTGGCTTATAAAGTCGAGCTGTCGTATTCGACGTGGCGAGGCTTTTTCTAGCTTTTGTTTAAAAGCATATATTAATGGGCGATGGTCAGTCACGATGTAGCAACTACGTCCCTCGATCATGTAGCGGAAGTGACATACTGCTTGGTACATTGCTGCGAGTTCGCGATCGTACGCTGAATATTTTCTTTGTGTTTCTGAAAGTTTTTTTGAATAGAAGGCCAAAGGTTGTAGATTCCCGTCGATTTGTTGGTGTAATGCTGCGCCTACTGCCGTATCAGATGCGTCGACGTATAATGCTAGTTGGGATTCGGCAGCAGGATGAACCAAAATGGTGGCGTTGGCTAATTCGTTTTTGCAGCGTTCGAACGCAGCGTCGGCGGCCGGAGTCCATTTTAAGACGGAGCGATCGTTTTTTTTATTTCCGACGATGAGTTGCTGCAGCGTCGTTTGGTACGAAATAGCGTTTGGCAAGAATTTTCGATAAAAGTTTACCATCGCGATAAATCTTTTAAGTTCTTGGGCCACATTAGGTTTCGGAAAATTATTTATTGCAGCGACTTTTTCTGGCAGTGGACGAATACCTTCTGCATTGACTAAATGTCCCAAGAACTTAATTTCCGTTTTACCAAACTCGCATTTTTGTAGGTTGATAGCTAAATGATTATCGCGTAGGCGACGAAAAACTTCAGCGAGATCGGAGTAATGTTGCTCGGACGAACTTGAGGCCACACATATGTCGTCGATGTACGGGAAAACGAAATCCAACCCTCTTAGTACCTCATTTATAAGCCGCTGAAACGTTTGGGCGGCGTTGCAAATCCCAAACGTCATGTACCTGAATTCGTAAAGGCCGAATGGGGTACTGATTGCGGTTTTCGGTATATCGTCCGGGTGAATTGGTACCTGGTGAAAAGCTTTCTGCAAATCTATTTTTGAAAATATTTGCTTACCTCGTAGGTTGGTTGTGATAGGGATAGCGATCGGGCCGAGTCTGTGCGTTAAGCGCACGATAATCCCCACATGTGCGCCAACTTCCGTCGCATTTTTTGACTAGGTGTAGTGGGCTGGACCAGTTGCTTTTGGACGGCTGACATATACCAGTTTTCAGTAAAAAATTGAATTCCTTTTTAGCTGCTGCAAGTTTCTCTGGGCAAAGACGTCGTGGTCGACAAAAGACTGGTTGTCCTGTTGTTTCTATCCTGTGCATAATTGAAGAATTCGTAGTGGATCCATAAGGCGATAGTCTAGTTATTTCCGAAAATTTGTTTACTATCTCTGCAAATGACGAGTTCGTATTGAACGTTTTGATGTATGATGCTTCGTTGAAAGGGACGGACGTAAGTGCTGATACAACTCCGGTGCCAGTATCGATAAGTCGATTACGCCGCAGGTCGATTAGCAAGTCGTAGAATTTTATAAAATCCGATCCGATTATTGGTGACGTTACGTTGGCGATAATGAACGACCAATGGAAGTCACGATTCAGACCGAGATCTAATTCAACTCGCCTTTCACCGATAACTTTTATTGGCGAGCCGTTGGCGGCGAATAACGTAATGGTTGTAGGGCGGATGTCAGATGATTTTGCAGCCAGTGGCAAAACGGAAACATCTGCGCCACTATCAATCAGGAAGTATTTCTGGGAATGTTTGTCAAGTATTTGAAGGCGAAATAATTGGCGCTTGTTAGGAGGGCCTTCGCCAAGCTCCTCCATTGGCCTAACAAGTCAACGTGACGACAATGGTGTGACTTTAGACACCAAGTTTGCCTGTTGTTTTTTGTGTTTACAGGGGCTACGGCATTTTCTGGCATTTCGTGAATATTTTTTTTGGTACCAGCATTCGTCACCTTTTAAATCGGGATTATAATGAGCGGGATGGCTCATCGAACGATTGCGAATGTTCGTGGGCATACGAGAGCGAGACCGGGATCGTGTTGAAAAGTTTTCAAAACGTTTGCCCAATTCAACGACAGCCTGGCGCAGCTCGTTAATTTCGCTTGATGGTTGTTTTTGTACCTGATTGATTCTGCCGGAGGCCATTGCGTCTACAATCGAGTCGGCAATTTTCGTAAACTCGTGCGGAGTCCCAGTTGAAGCGGCTACGACGGGTTGGACGAATTCTGGGAGGCGCTTAATCCATAACCCCTTTAAAGCCGAGTCACCTAGTGTGTTGCCAGCCACGCGCTTCATTTCGAAGTAAAGCTCTGATGGCTTTTTGTCACCTAGGGGGAGTTCTGATAAAAGACGGTTGAGGCGGTGTTGTTCGCTGTCGGGAAAGTGCTCTATAATTTTCGCTTTCGTGTAGTCGTACCTGTCGTTGAGTGGCATGGCAGCGATAACGTCGGCCTACTGCGAAATTATATTCGCATCCAGCGCGGCCAGTATAGTTGCAGTCTTCTGCTTATCTGCCACGATGCCGGACGCGGTGAACCAAAAGTCCATCGTGGTAAACCACGCCTCGATGTTTGTGTTGGACATTTGGGGCACTGGCAGCCGGGCATAAACCACAGAAACGCTGTGCTCGCAAGGTGGATACCGTGATGTGTTGGCGGCTTCACCGCACGCCATTGACGTATCACTATCGTCTTGCTTACTCATGTGTAAAAAAAATGTATGCTGTTTAGCACTTTCTTACCGTTGATTTTTGATGAACTTTCCAGAAGCCGAAAACAAAATGGCTGAAAAACAATGGCGGCTTATGCACAAATTGACTTCAGAGAAAAAAACTACGCAATATCTTAAAAATCCAATTAAGAACACCAGATCACGTCGGGGTCACCACTTTGGTAAATTGGTTTATTACCATTTAACAATAAAAAGAGGGTCTGGTGTTTTTTGATATTTTATTTACTTAAAAGTTAACAAATTCAATTGTATTTCTCACAAATCAAAAAGTAAAAATTTAATTGCTTGTCGACAGCTAAAGAAAGGAAAAATGAATGAATATAAAAGATGGCGTTCATCAGTGATGTTAATTATATCGCGTATCTTGTAATGGGTATTTAGTAATTGGTTGGCTATTCTTGATTAAGGATGCCACATATGTATGTATGTAACAATTTTGTCAAAACAGCGGGTATATAGACAGACACATTAAAATTTACTGATTAATTAAAAATTAAATGTTATAATCTAAGTTAAGAATATACCGCTTCATATAAAAAAATCCATATCGGTTTACAAATGGCGGAGGTACTTTAGAATCAACATTGGTGTATTGTTTAAATATATTTAAACGCATCATCCATATTCAGATGATAATCGAATTAATTTGAAATTCCTCACGGGAAATTAACTTTTTTGTTTTTTGGTTTCAAATTTTATTCTTTGAAACAATTTTCTTTTCGTTTTATCCGATTATTTTTCTTTAGCTTTTAATGCAGTTATTTTATTTGGTAAACCACCACCTTTTTTGTTGCTCACAAAATTTTTTAACTCATTCTTTCTTTATTTCGTCATCTTACAAAACAATTAATATTTTAATATTTTGTTTGTTTTTGTCTATAACCATAATTTTTATTCAATTTTAACTAATTTTGTTAGCTAAATTTGTAATTTCTCTCACGTATGTTGCTGAAAATTTCTGCTATTTCTCGTTTTCTATGGATACTCAGGAAATTATGTCATTTCAATTGTTGAAATTAAAAATTTTGTTTAGCATTGGCTAAATTTATATGTAATATTATTTAGATTTAAGATTTGAAAAACTTATTGATAATTTAATTTATAATTAAAGATTCAATAAATAATAAAATTTATCAAAAAAAAAAAAAAAAAAAATTTGTTAGGTCGAAGTTGGAATATGCTTCTGTTATTGGAGTCCTTACGTAGCTAATCTTATCACTCGTTTGGAGAGAATTCAACGTATTTTTGTTAGGTTTGCTACGCGCTCGCTATCTTATTTGTCTTCGGTTCCATATGAGTCAAAAGTCAAAAGTATATGAAGAAAATAATAATATTGATAATAATAATATAAATTTTGGTTACAAACCAAATAAAACACTTACTACAATTTTTTCTAAAACAAAAACACCAATAGAGCTATTACAACAAAACAACGTTGTATACGAAGTACCATGTAATGGCGCAGACAATAACAGCTGTAATCTTGTGTACATAGGCACAACAAAAAGAAGTTTGGAAACATGAGTAAAAGAGCATCAAGCTGACATAAACAAACACAAAGAAAACACTGCATTATCCCAACATATCACAAACTCTAAGCACAAACCAGACTTTGACAATGTAAAAATTCTGGACAAAGTAAACAATACAAGAAAGAGATATATAACAGAAAGCTTAAGAATACAGCAAAAAATAAGCAAAACAATGAACATCAAAGAGGACACAGACAATTTGAGCGCAAGCTATAAAATTGCAATCAAATAAGTTAAATAGTCGTTTTTTACTCTTTTTAAAAAATCTGTTTAAATTAAATTGATTCTTATATATAATGTTTTTTAAAAAAATTTAATTTAAAAGTGACAACAACAAAAATCAATCAACACACTAAATATTAAAAAATTATATTCATGTGACGTCATAGTGTAAGCTATTTAATTTTAATATTATTCACAAATTGTTGATGTTTTTCTTTTTAATAGAAATAAAAAATATCCCTTGAAAAAGGGAACATACAATTCACGAAACGTCGGGAAAAATATGGAATAAATGCTTACTCATGTGTAAAAAAAATGTATGCTTTTTAGGACTTTCTTACCGTTGATTTTTGATGAACTTTCCAGAAGCCGAAAACAAAATGGCTGAAAAACAATGGCGGCTTATGCACAAATTGACTTCAGAGAAAAAAACTACGCAATATCTTAAAAATCCAATTAAGAACACCAGATCACGTCGGGGTCACCACTTTGGTAAATTGGTTTATTACCATTTAACAATAAAAAGAGGGTCTGGTGTTTTTTGATATTTTATTTACTTAAAAGTTAACAAATTCAATTGTATTTCTCACAAATCAAAAAGTAAAAATTTAATTGCTTGTCGACAGCTAAAGAAAGGAAAAATGAATGAATATAAAAGATGGCGTTCATCAGTGATGTTAATTATATCGCGTATCTTGTAATGGGTATTTAGTAATTGGTTGGCTATTCTTGATTAAGGATGCCACATATGTATGTATGTAACAATTTTGTCAAAACAGCGGGTATATAGACAGACACATTAAAATTTACTGATTAATTAAAAATTAAATGTTATAATCTAAGTTAAGAATATACCGCTTCATATAAAAAAATCCATATCGGTTTACAAATGGCGGAGGTACTTTAGAATCAACATTGGTGTATTGTTTAAATATATTTAAACGCATCATCCATATTCAGATGATAATCGAATTAATTTGAAATTCCTCACGGGAAATTAACTTTTTTGTTTTTTGGTTTCAAATTTTATTCTTTGAAACAATTTTCTTTTCGTTTTATCCGATTATTTTTCTTTAGCTTTTAATGCAGTTATTTTATTTGGTAAACCACCACCTTTTTTGTTGCTCACAAAATTTTTTAACTCATTCTTTCTTTATTTCGTCATCTTACAAAACAATTAATATTTTAATATTTTGTTTGTTTTTGTCTATAACCATAATTTTTATTCAATTTTAACTAATTTTGTTAGCTAAATTTGTAATTTCTCTCACGTATGTTGCTGAAAATTTCTGCTATTTCTCGTTTTCTATGGATACTCAGGAAATTATGTCATTTCAATTGTTGAAATTAAAAATTTTGTTTAGCATTGGCTAAATTTATATGTAATATTATTTAGATTTAAGATTTGAAAAACTTATTGATAATTTAATTTATAATTAAAGATTCAATAAATAATAAAATTTATCAAAAAAAAAAAAAAAAAAAATTTGTTAGGTCGAAGTTGGAATATGCTTCTGTTATTGGAGTCCTTACGTAGCTAATCTTATCACTCGTTTGGAGAGAATTCAACGTATTTTTGTTAGGTTTGCTACGCGCTCGCTATCTTATTTGTCTTCGGTTCCATATGAGTCAAAAGTCAAAAGTATATGAAGAAAATAATAATATTGATAATAATAATATAAATTTTGGTTACAAACCAAATAAAACACTTACTACAATTTTTTCTAAAACAAAAACACCAATAGAGCTATTACAACAAAACAACGTTGTATACGAAGTACCATGTAATGGCGCAGACAATAACAGCTGTAATCTTGTGTACATAGGCACAACAAAAAGAAGTTTGGAAACATGAGTAAAAGAGCATCAAGCTGACATAAACAAACACAAAGAAAACACTGCATTATCCCAACATATCACAAACTCTAAGCACAAACCAGACTTTGACAATGTAAAAATTCTGGACAAAGTAAACAATACAAGAAAGAGATATATAACAGAAAGCTTAAGAATACAGCAAAAAATAAGCAAAACAATGAACATCAAAGAGGACACAGACAATTTGAGCGCAAGCTATAAAATTGCAATCAAATAAGTTAAATAGTCGTTTTTTACTCTTTTTAAAAAATCTGTTTAAATTAAATTGATTCTTATATATAATGTTTTTTAAAAAAATTTAATTTAAAAGTGACAACAACAAAAATCAATCAACACACTAAATATTAAAAAATTATATTCATGTGACGTCATAGTGTAAGCTATTTAATTTTAATATTATTCACAAATTGTTGATGTTTTTCTTTTTAATAGAAATAAAAAATATCCCTTGAAAAAGGGAACATACAATTCACGAAACGTCGGGAAAAATATGGAATAAATGCTTACTCATGTGTAAAAAAAATGTATGCTTTTTAGGACTTTCTTACCGTTGATTTTTGATGAACTTTCCAGAAGCCGAAAACAAAATGGCTGAAAAACAATGGCGGCTTATGCACAAATTGACTTCAGAGAAAAAAACTACGCAATATCTTAAAAATCCAATTAAGAACACCAGATCACGTCGGGGTCACCACTTTGGTAAATTGGTTTATTACCATTTAACAATAAAAAGAGGGTCTGGTGTTTTTTGATATTTTATTTACTTAAAAGTTAACAAATTCAATTGTATTTCTCACAAATCAAAAAGTAAAAATTTAATTGCTTGTCGACAGCTAAAGAAAGGAAAAATGAATGAATATAAAAGATGGCGTTCATCAGTGATGTTAATTATATCGCGTATCTTGTAATGGGTATTTAGTAATTGGTTGGCTATTCTTGATTAAGGATGCCACATATGTATGTATGTAACAATTTTGTCAAAACAGCGGGTATATAGACAGACACATTAAAATTTACTGATTAATTAAAAATTAAATGTTATAATCTAAGTTAAGAATATACCGCTTCATATAAAAAAATCCATATCGGTTTACAAATGGCGGAGGTACTTTAGAATCAACATTGGTGTATTGTTTAAATATATTTAAACGCATCATCCATATTCAGATGATAATCGAATTAATTTGAAATTCCTCACGGGAAATTAACTTTTTTGTTTTTTGGTTTCAAATTTTATTCTTTGAAACAATTTTCTTTTCGTTTTATCCGATTATTTTTCTTTAGCTTTTAATGCAGTTATTTTATTTGGTAAACCACCACCTTTTTTGTTGCTCACAAAATTTTTTAACTCATTCTTTCTTTATTTCGTCATCTTACAAAACAATTAATATTTTAATATTTTGTTTGTTTTTGTCTATAACCATAATTTTTATTCAATTTTAACTAATTTTGTTAGCTAAATTTGTAATTTCTCTCACGTATGTTGCTGAAAATTTCTGCTATTTCTCGTTTTCTATGGATACTCAGGAAATTATGTCATTTCAATTGTTGAAATTAAAAATTTTGTTTAGCATTGGCTAAATTTATATGTAATATTATTTAGATTTAAGATTTGAAAAACTTATTGATAATTTAATTTATAATTAAAGATTCAATAAATAATAAAATTTATCAAAAAAAAAAAAAAAAAAAATTTGTTAGGTCGAAGTTGGAATATGCTTCTGTTATTGGAGTCCTTACGTAGCTAATCTTATCACTCGTTTGGAGAGAATTCAACGTATTTTTGTTAGGTTTGCTACGCGCTCGCTATCTTATTTGTCTTCGGTTCCATATGAGTCAAAAGTCAAAAGTATATGAAGAAAATAATAATATAGATAATAATAATATAAATTTTGGTTACAAACCAAATAAAACACTTACTACAATTTTTTCTAAAACAAAAACACCAATAGAGCTATTACAACAAAACAACGTTGTATACGAAGTACCATGTAATGGCGCAGACAATAACAGCTGTAATCTTGTGTACATAGGCACAACAAAAAGAAGTTTGGAAACATGAGTAAAAGAGCATCAAGCTGACATAAACAAACACAAAGAAAACACTGCATTATCCCAACATATCACAAACTCTAAGCACAAACCAGACTTTGACAATGTAAAAATTCTGGACAAAGTAAACAATACAAGAAAGAGATATATAACAGAAAGCTTAAGAATACAGCAAAAAATAAGCAAAACAATGAACATCAAAGAGGACACAGACAATTTGAGCGCAAGCTATAAAATTGCAATCAAATAAGTTAAATAGTCGTTTTTTACTCTTTTTAAAAAATCTGTTTAAATTAAATTGATTCTTATATATAATGTTTTTTAAAAAAATTTAATTTAAAAGTGACAACAACAAAAATCAATCAACACACTAAATATTAAAAAATTATATTCATGTGACGTCATAGTGTAAGCTATTTAATTTTAATATTATTCACAAATTGTTGATGTTTTTCTTTTTAATAGAAATAAAAAATATCCCTTGAAAAAGGGAACATACAATTCACGAAACGTCGGGAAAAATATGGAATAAAAATATTTTACTTTTATTTACATAAAATACGGTAGGCCAATAGCTAAATTTATAAATAAAAAATAACAAAATTCTATTTCGTTTTTATGTTGGCAGATGCCGTTTGCGTTCCAAAAACAGATTTTTAAGTTCATGGTTTGCTTAGTACAGCCTGCAACAAGGTAGACTGCATTATCAACATTTCCTGCATCATACAGGACATGTTGAGAGTAAATGTATTTACAGTTTGTATTAAGCTCTCAATTGAGGCTTCAATACGACTAAAATTATACCCCGAATCTTCATTTAGATTTACGGTTTTTTGCGCCGTACTCTGATTGCTTTTTAAAATACTAGCGTATGAAATTTTGTTGTTAGCTTGTTGTTGAGCACTAGTCGCGTTAGACTTGAAAATGTTTGAAAATTGATTTTGGCTGGTGGACGGTTGAGGTAACTGTGGGCCTAACAAATGACGTATAAACATACTTAAGAGTGTATGGGTCAGCAAACTCAGAACAAGTTCTTTTCAGAAAACCCAGCATCTTATAGGCTTTCGGAACTATGTATTCCACATGAGCAACAAACGACAAGCAATTATCAAACAATACGCCTAGGTCAAGTTTAGAATTAGATTTATTCAACATTACTCCATCAATATAAAATTCCACCGCAGTAGGGGCAAGAGACCTATGAAAAGAGGCATGTACACATTTATTAATGTTCAAACACAAACCATTAAGACGACACCATTCACTTAACTTATTGAGCTCCATTTGCATAATCTGCGCATCACGTATAGAAACTAGTTTACCATAAAACTTTAAATCATCAGCATATAAAAGATGGTTAGATTTAACGAAACAATTACTAATATCGTTTATGAAAAGGTTAAACAACAACGGGCCTAGTATACTACCCTGAGGTACACCTGACGTTTGCAAATAAGTGACAGAACTAAACCCTTCAATTGTAACTGAGCATAATCTATTGGACAAATAGGAATTAATCCAAACTAGGATTTTAGTAGGAAATCCCATTAACTTCAATTTAGATACCAACACCGCGTGTGATACCTTATCGAACGCTTTCGAAAAATCAGTATAAATCACCTCAACTTGATATCCATTCACCAAGGCATCTAAACAAAATTCATTAAAGAGAACCAAATTCGTTACAGTAGACCTAACAGCATAGAAGCCATGTTGATAAGGGGTTATCCAGCTCTTAGTAACAAAAAACATCTTCTTATGAATAATGTTTTCAAAAATTTTAGAAACACATGATAATTTAGATATAGGCCTGTAGCATCTAACATGGTCTCTCTTCCCATCCTTAAAAACGCGAGTGACCGTCGCATATTTCCATCTATCAATAAATTTACCCTCATCAAGTGACAACTTGAAAATATAAGTCAGTGTCGGAATAAAAGCCGAGGCAGCCTTCTTCAATAAGTACGTACATAGGCCATCAACATCAGATTTCGTCGAGATCTTAGCCTGAGCGATTGCTTCAGCTACATCATCCTCCAACAAAACAAAGGATCCCAGATTTAAGATAGCAAGAACCCCCGAAATAGGAAAATTAATGCCTCCAGTAGTGCGATTCTGTAACTTTTAACAATAAACGTTACGTTAATTTTACCAACACAATTTATTGCTTGTGGTAACAATGCATCAATTCTGTAACTCAGTATAACCAACATTGTTAAAAAATTCAATAAGGTGGCATATTTGTTGAAAAACAATGAATTTTAAGTTAGAAGAGTGCACAAGAGAGGGCGCTCTCTTTATTTTTTGTTAAAAATCAATACATTTAAACAATAAATTTTTAGTCAGAATAGTGTACAGGAGAGTGCGCTCTTTTTTATTTGTTCCAAAATATATTTTTTGAACATTTCAAAATAACAACAACTTTAAGAATAAACAATGAAAAAAATATTGCTGTTAAGTTAACTGAAAAATTCGACGTTATAATTGAATATAATGCTAAACGATATTGTTAAAATCCTTACTGAATAACATCGGCGTTAATTTAGCTGTTAAAAATTTTTAACAATTCAATTGACGTTAAAATTGAATAGAGAATCCCACTACAGCTGGCTCAAAGTTAGATTTGAAAAAGGAAGCGAACGTATTAACAGCCTCATCACAAGAGCTAGAAACTCTACCATCAAGACAAACTATCGATGGAATATCAGATGAACTTTTCTTTGATTTTATGAAAGACCAGAAGGCCTTGGGATAACTTTTTATCTCTTGTTCCTTGGACAAGAGAAACTGCTTATAAAGAAATTTATTCAGAAAGTTAAATTCCGGGCGGTAATGAATAAATTTTGCTTCAGATTCAGAGTCACCAACATCTAAAAACTTCTTATGATATTTTTTTCGCAAATTCTTTAGCATTTTTAAACCTCTAGTATACCACGGAAGCTTAAAAGGCTTAACGCACTTAAAAGGAATATTAATACGGCAGATATCACACACTTTCTGTAAAAATACATCGTAGCACTCATTAGTATTTAAGCCCGCAAACAAATCGATCCACTCTAAGGACTCAAATATGGAATTCAGCACATCAAAACAATAGTAGTTTGGGAATGTTTAAAAAATGTTAGGTTATAAATTTCAATCACCAAAGGATGATGATGGATATTAGGTTGAGAAATCCACAGTAAAGGAACATAAATTTGGTAATCAAGACACTCAGACAAAAATATAAGGTCCAGAAAGCGATTTAATTGATTAGCAAACTTGTTAACTTGGCACAGATTCAGCGGAAGTAAGCTGTCAATAAAATTTATTTCATGACAATGATTAACATTATGAGGCAGTAGCAAAGAGCTGTCCCCAAGCTTTGACCAAGAAATATTTTTTAAATTGAAATCACCAAGAATAAAGAGGTTATCATTAACTGTGAAGTTCTCACCTACCAATAATATGTTAGATATATGAGCATTATATAAACAATCTGAGCTATTGGGTGGAATATAAGAAGCACATACTAGAAAAGAACAGCTTAAATCCTATATTGATGTGTTGAACATAATTGTTAAAGGGATGGCTAATGCTTCAGCACAGTTAATATATTACTGGGGATTTTGTCCGGTCCAAAACAATATGAAAATTTAAGCCTTTATAATTGACAAGCAACTGTAGAAATATCCAAAAGTGGTAATGATATATTTTGACCTTCAGTTAGAGGATAAGGATAATCTGTTGTATCATCATAGGTGGCATTGGAGTAGGTAGTTTTAAAAAAGTCAACAAACATGTTGCTTTTTGTTACATTATCGCAAGACTCCCTCTGTTGAAATGACATCGTTGCAGGAAAACCAATTGAGTTTTTCTTCGAATTAATAAATTTATAAAATGATTTAGGATCAGGTTTAATTTAATTTTTGTTTTAATTAAAAAATTAGTGTTTATTTATTTTAGTATACTCTGCACGGCTGAGCGAATATCGCATGTAATCCACAGAAGATCCAGATCGTTTATATTTCTTATAATATTTGTTCTTTTTATTTTTAGTTTGAGAAAGTTGTTTATTGTTCCAAGGAGGACCAGTTAAAGGTTTAAGAATATCTTTCGGGACACATAAATCCATAAAAGAAAACATTGTATCATAAAAAATATCAAAAAATATTATGCATAGAGACAGCTGAATTCGGAGAAAATGACAAACTATTGCTCCAGTTTGTGTTTTTAATGAGCTCGTTTAACAGATAACAGTTAGTTTGTTTGAAGGAAGAGGTCTTTTCAGTATTGACAGATGATGGCAAAATATTATCACTTGGAGTAGAAATAATTAGCTCAATTGCAGGATGATATCGATCTTCAGGAACAGTGATAGGGTCCGATCGTTTGACAAAGTACCTTTCTTTATCATTCACAAAAATTAAGTCCAGGATTTTAGAGTAATAATTTTGAATTCCATTAATTTGGAAAAGGCTTATATCATATAAAATATTTAAAAAATCTTTTACAGTTTCATTACTTGTAGTCTGGACAAAGTATCTATCATCTTCAAAATAGATCCAAGATATTGATGGCATATTAAAGTCCCCCAATACAATTAAAGAATTATTTTCATTAAGAAAACTGGACACTGTTTTTATAGCTTCACCATGCTGTAAGTATACAGACTACGGCGATGATGGAGGAATATATGCAAGAGCAGGTTACGAATATTCGTTTATATTTCAGTTTAATAATTACAGCTATAAATTCGATGGAGATTGAGCTAATGTCCAACACTTCCGATGTCCAGCTATTAGAGACAGCACGACGAAAAAAGTTGTATCTATTGCAGAGAATTTCAGTATTTAAGTATGAATCATTAAGCCATGTCTCAGTAAGCACTAATATATGATAATTACTGCTGAAGATTTCTAAGTATAAGTTTGATAGTTTTGTTCTTAGCCCACGAACATTTTGGTAAATTAAAGATATTGACTCAGCCGTATTAACATTTAGTTTTTTGGAACATTCGGTACACTTCGTCCTAGTTGTTTCTCTGTAAGTATACTCACGAACTAACGCATTTTCACTCCAGAATACGGGATCCATAATTTGCTGAAAATGGTTAACAGACACATTAATTTTAAATGACGAAATAGATCTTGGGTTAGAAAATTTAAACTTATGTACAAAAACACCAGCTTCCTTGCCGCATTTAGATGCAATATAATGATCAACATCATCAGTAGAAGTATCACCTGCTAAAAATGAAACAAAAATTGTTCTTTTGGCGGAACAGCTTTTAACGGCTTATGAACTAATTTATCATCCCCTGCAACACAACTAGCCAAATTAAAAGTTGGCGAAGGTAATGTATCGCTATTATAGGATTCCATTGACAGTAAATTTACAATCCTGGTTTGGAGTCCGCAGAGATAGAACAAGCAGAATCAGTCTCGTTGACAGTAGTTGACTTCACATTATTAGGCACATAAGAATCACTTCTACTTGAAGGCGGTGCAAGTAATTTAATTGTTGTTGTATTGTTTATTTTTGCAGAAGCATGATCAACAGCATTGGAAAATTGGTCCAAGTTAGGGAAGTTTGTATATAGCTCACCAAACTTTGCCAGCTTACATTGAGTAGCAACAAATTCTTTACTGAGTTGCTCAAATTCAGATCTATAGCTTTTGAAAAAATCATAAAAATCAATGTTGATTTGCTTACAACGAGAGCAAGTCCAATGGAGAGATTTTCACGGATCTGCAAGCGCATCCGCATCACGAGCCTTAAATGCAGTACATTTTAGGTGATAGTTACCCAACATATCCAACATGATACCATTTTATCACTATTTGTAACATTGCAATTAATATTCAAACAACATAGTGAGTAATAAATTTTTTTTTTTTTATTTGATAAATTTTATTATTTATTGAATCTTCAATTATAGATTAAATTATCAATAAGTTTTTCAAATCTTAAATCTAAAAAATATTAAATATAAGTTTAGCCAATGCTAAACATTTTTAATTTCAACGGTTAATTTATCTTATTTTTCATCTCTCGTGCATAGTTGCCAGATGAAATGGGTCCGAATTCGTCAATTTTTTAGCGTAAAATCATCAAAATCGTCAAAACAGTTTTCCGAATTCGTCAATAAATCGTCGAATATAAAATCACAATTTTTTCAAACAAAAGATTCATTTTATATAACAAAACATAACATAACAAATAAAATTCAATGGTTTTTATATAAAATAAAATAAATTCTTATCAATAAAGAGATCAGCTGTTGGAACAAAGTATAAACAGGTGTTTTGTGCATTTTTTTAATACAATAGCTACATACCATATCCACAAAATATTAGCAAGTTTAAATTTTTAGAGAAATTAGTGATAAAATTTGCGTTTAAATTAAAAATGATGATACATAGTATTATTCATGTTACAACACATTTGTAAAAATTAAAAAAAAATTAAACATATATATTGGAGTTGAACCGTTTTATTAAATCAGGCACTACTTTCATGTCCAAACAATTACACTTGTTTAATTTTAAATGATCTTTAATATATAAAACTAGATATACCCGGTGCGCTTCGCTACCTCCTCGTTATAAAATAAAATTCTTATTGTGAAAATTTCATGACGATCGGTCCAGTAGTTAAGACTATATTACGATTTTTTATTTACCTAAAAAGGGGCGCGGTCCCACCCACTTTTCTCCTGGTATGTATTCCAAATTATGGCAATACCATATGTACCAAATACCATCGATGTAGGTAAAAAAATGCCCAAAATATGGCGATTTAACTTTTTAAGTTATGTGGGCGGTGCCACGCCTCTTTGTCCAATCAAAACTTCATATAGCCTATTATTCCTTCCAGAGTCACAGTAACATGCTCTGAAAATTTTAGGAAGATCGGTCCAAGGGTTTGGTTTTCCTTAAAATGGGCGTGGTACCACCCACTTTTCGCCTGGTACGTATTCCAAATTATGGCAATACCATATGTACCAAATATCATCGATGTAGGTAAAAAAATGCCCAAAATATGGCGATTTAACTTTTTGGGTTATATGGGCGGTGCCACGCCTCTTTGTCCAATGAAACCTTCATATAGCCTATGTCACCCGCCTGAATATTCTGAAGATTCTCTGAAAATTTCATCAAAATCGGCCCAGCAGTTTTCGAGTCCATTTCTTACATACATACACACATCCTCTTTTATATATATAGATTGCCTCCAAAGAAACTTTCTCTAACCGATTTCTACATTTGCCGAAGAATGTGGCAAAACCAATTTTTTTTAATAAAATTAGTTAACGTGGGAAATAAACGACTAGAGTTTTTTTTTCATCTCTGAAATCTTTTTCCAAAAATTTAAAAGTTGTATGTCCGTATCCGGGAAGAATTATTCTAAATTTAGTAATTTCACTTGTCTGAACTCAGATTCAATTTCCTGTCTTTCACGTTCTTTAACAAATTGTGAAAATACTTTAAGAATATCATTAAATGAATTGTTATTTTCTTTTATAAGATTGTAGGGATTAATTTAGCTTAATGCTATGAATTTGTCTTCAAAGTCAAATCTCAATAAAACTTGGTCACACAGTTCTACGTAAAACTTTCTACAATTTTTAATGATCTCACACTTTCCAAATTTTGTGTAACAATTTTAATATACATACTTACGTATGTACATAGGAACAATCTCACTTATTCAAGTTCAAGTTTTTGGCGTGCTTTAAAATATTGACACAAATGTATATATCGCACCCTAAATACAAAAGGGTCACAACTCAAAATTTTCCAAAACTGACTTTTTTCCATAAATTAATTCAGAGTACACATCTCTAACTACTGCAAAAATTTCTTTCACATCACTATCTTCTTTAACTGAAAAAATACAGTTATCTCTATTTTTATATTAAGTGTGTTGCTTCTGCACGAAAACAGTATTTTGTCTCTCCTGAAAATTTTAGTATTTTGAGTTTTGACCCTTTTGTATTTAGGGTGCGATATGTTAATAACAGTTGATAAATTATGAACATCAAGAGGTTTAAGGCCTATTTAGCCGACCGTTGAAATTGTAGATGTAAGCTACGAGTATATGTTGTTGTAATGTAAGAGCCAACGTTTTTATATTTATAGAATGCTCAAAAATATAACTCGAAAAACAGCTCTTTTACATTTGAAGCGACCTAATAAGTAGAGCAAAAAATATTCAGTTTTCGTAGCGCTGCCACCTTGTTTATTACATCATGTTAGTGTCAATGTTCTGTAGAACGCTGCCAAATTATAATTGTTTAATAATCGTCAAATTTATGACCAAAATCGTCACGTCGTCAAACTGCCTTTTTTGTCATCTGAAATCGTCAAAATGACGATAGATCGTCAAATCTGGCAGCCGTGGGTATGAGCCTGGATGAAAAATTGTACCAACGAAAAAACGCTCTCTTCACCCCTCTCGTCAAAAACTGCCATGTTATGCCAGCATAATTAATCGAGTGTGAAAAACACCATTGACAATGTGTTGCTAACTTTTATAAGTTAGTGTTTGTGGTGCAAAAGAAATTAAAAAAGCATGGAGAAATATTTAATAAAACAATGAGATATGAAATATGAAAATCTAAATATGAATTAAATTTTTTTTTTTATTATATGTTACGTTTTTGATTTTAATCGTTTTTATATTATATGATGATTTATAAAATAAATCAAATTTTTATATTTTTAAATAAAATGAACTCCAAATACATTTTTGTGTTTTCTTTTAAAATTTTGGTACTTTTGAAGAAAAACATTTTTTTTTGTAAAGAAATGTTTTTTTTTCAGATATAAGTAGTTAAAAAAAAAAATATGGTAGCGCTGCTCGTGACTGGGCTTGCCACCCGTACTTTATAATAAATTATTGTACGTTTTTTTGATTAATTGTACTCTATACTTTATAGAAACAATAAAGTACACCAAAATACGTTATTTCGCATGATTTGATTTATCTACAACTCAAAATAGATTCGGGTTATATTAGTCATTTGTTGATGTTTTTTACAGTGGCGATTCTTTCTTAAGACTATGTCATGGCAATTTGAATATTTGGATATGAAAAAAGCAAAAAAATTAACCTTTTATCTGCACCGGAACTGACCAGGGAAATTCACATGAATTTTTCATTATTTATCGATAAAGCCTTAGAGTACCTGAATAAATGGTTTGATTTTAAAAATACAAACTGATTATTTACAATTAGCAATAAAAATTTAAAGAGCAAAGTTGAATTTGATAATATTGTTAGCATAAACGAAAATTTAAATCTGCAAAAACTTAATATAAATATGGATGATCTTTATGGAGAAATTGCATCATTAAACAAAATTTATGATCAGATATACAGTTCTGAAGCTTTTGCGGAATTATCTACATTAAGTAAATGGCAGCTATTATTTAATAAGACTGATGATAATTTATCAAATTTGTATTAAGTAATTTCATTTTTAATTTTTATTCCTGCCACGTCAGCATTCACAGAGAGAGTTTTTTTCTGTAATGAAGAGCAAATGGCGAGACGAAAGAAACAAAGCGTCCTGAATATGATAAAAAATGAATTAATTATTTACTTTAATTTAAATATGATAATTATTTGATAAAACTTGGGAAAAGCAATAAAAAATACGTCTTCATATATAACAATAAAGAAAAATAAATTGTACTTTATTTTTATAATGTGTACTTTTTTTCCTAAAGCTGGAGGTCCATACCACGCGTTTCACGCGTTTACGCGTCGTACGCGGCTGTCAAAAAAGTAGAATCAGTGTAATTGTATGTGACAAGTTACACAGCACAACGCGTAGAACGCTTAAACGCGTACGACGCGTAAAAAAGGTTTACTTTCTACTTTCGAACGCGTCTCTCGCGCCAAGATAAAATGACAGCTGGTTTGGATAGTTAATCATGACAAATTATATTATACTTTAAATGTTATCGATAAATATATTTGTTTCGTGGATTAATTTCTTCTATTTTATAATAATCTAATAATAATTTTTTTTATGAAAATACTTACACCACACATGATCAAAACGAAACAATTAGCGCGTAAAAAGCGTTGCATGTAACTTAAATTTAAATACGCGTATGAAGCCTGAAACGCGTCAAACTCGCAACGCGTAAAACGCATGGTATGGACCTCCAGCTTAACCTTTAACAACCAATGTACTTTAATTGAAAAAAAAGGTGGGAGCCCTAGTCGTGATATTAAGTCCAATTTTTTTTTCGTCGCATCTGGTTACCTGTGACACTTACTAATATTCCCCACATAGAAAAAAATGAGAAAATTTAGTACTGTTATTCTGCTGGCGCTATGTTAATTTTATAACAAATAATAAGCTAATGTAGACTGCGAGTTAAGGATAGCGTTTCCACAGCTAATAATAAAACCAAGTTTTTTTTTTTTTTTTTTTTTTTTTTTTTTTTTTTAAATTAGGACCAGCACTCAGGGGATGACCCCTACGTATGCAAAGCATTGAGCCGGAACTAGGAAAATAGGTTTTGGGAAGGAGGATAAAGGGAGTAGTGTTTGTGGACATTCGATTTGAACTCTGACACACTGAAAGTGGCAGGAAAGACCTCTGCGGGGAGTTTATTCCACATACGAACAGTACGGCCAAAGTACGAATTCTCTCTGTAATGCGTGGTGCGGTTCACTGACATATCGACCACAAAGGGATGCGCTCCTGATGAAGAGCGTGTTATACGTGAAAAGTGGCGGGTTTCAGGAACAAGTTCCCTGATTTCATCAGAGCACACTCCGTTGTAGTAGCGATAGAACAACGAAACACACCCAACATTGCGTCGATGCTCCAATGAGTCAATAGAGTTGGCTACCCTACTGTCGCCGATAAGCTTCTTCGCCCTATCCTGTACGCGGTCGAATAACTTCAAAATAGATTTTGAAGCACCGGCCCATACATGAGAGTTGTATTCCATTTTCGGTCGGATAAAGGTGGTATAAATATTAAGGAGATCAGATGGAGTGAAGTATGTCCTACACCGTCTCAGAAAGCCGAGGCACTTGAATGCTTCTTTTGAGACATGAAAAATGTGATCATTCCATCGAACATCACAGTGAATTTTCATGCCAAGAACATCAAGAGCTTCTGATTCCTCAATATCTATACCATCCATGTTTACAGATGGAGCAGCATGTCCGGTCATACGTCTATGTGTGAGCATAGCACATTGGGTCTTTCGTGCGTTAAAATTTACCCTATTAGCATGACCCCAATCTGAAATTAACAGGAGATCGCGATTTAGCGTATCATTCATATTTTGCCGCATTGCCCGGATCTCCGACGGTTGTGGCCTGTTGCTGAATGAATACGAATGAACTAAGCTGCTGTCATCTGCAAAAGAGTAGATAGGGTTGGAAGTTTGACGTAGAAGGTCATTAAGAAAAATAAGAAAAAGGGTAGGAGAAAGAACGGAGCCTTGCGGTACCCCTGAATTTAACTTGAACTCGTTTGATGAGACCCCATCTACAACAACTCGTATAGTGCGATCTCTGAGAAAGCTCGATACAAATCGAGTGAAGCCATCACTGACACCAAAAGCAATCAGTTTTGACAAAAGTGCTCCATGCCACACTCTATCAAATGCCTTGGAAATATCTAGAGCCACCACTTTACTTTCGCCAAAGTGATGTATGCTATTACACCACTTCTCCGAAAGGAAAGCAAGTAGGTCCCCCGTAGAGCGGCCCCTACGAAAGCCGTACTGCCGGTCGCTAAGTAAACTGTTGAGCTCCAAATACTTCACAAGATGGAAATTCAACATACTTTCCATAACTTTGGAAAGCGCAGAACAAATTGCAATTGGGCGGTAATTTTCAGGGTTGTTGGCCGCCCCCTTTTTAGGGATCGGCGTTACATTGGCAACCTTCCAACACTTTGAAAATTCACCAGCATGGTACAAAGTGCTAAACAGGCGTGCCAATGGACGTGCTAACGTCGAAAAGCACTGTTTCAAGACCAGTGCTGAGATACCATCCGGCCCAGGAGACTTGTTTACGTTAAGCTTCGCTAAAACCTTTTTAACTGCACGCGCTCGAAAGAATATTTTTGGCATAGTTACAGATACTCCCTCGAGAACGGGTAGTGGTTGACTGCTTTCCGGCAAGTGAGAATTTCTTGCAAACATTTCAGCCAGAAGGTTAGCTTTATCAACCGGGTCAGTGAATACATGGTCGTCCTTTAAAAGAGGTGGAATTGAAGAACTAGCATTATCCTTGACTCTTTTAACGAATGACCAAAAGCTCTTGCTACCCCGTGGAGCATCAAGAACTTTAGTACGAAGGCGCTGCTCGTACAAAGCTTTTTCGCGCCTTAGTACTCTGGCACATGAAGATCTCGCCTTTTTGCGCAGCGAATTAGTATCGGCGTTTTTATTATTACGCCAGATACTAAATGCTTCCTCTCTGGATCTGATTGCATTTCTGCACGTCTGATTGAACCAAGACTTAACTTTCGGTTTAATCAAAATTTGCTTAGATGGAATGAAAGTTTTCATTCCCAGCAAAATGATATTTTCTACCATTTTCGCCATGGCATCGACGTTATTGTCTAGAAAGCATAGCTTCCAATTAAAATGCCGGAAAAACTCGTTGAGCTCAGCCCAACGCGCCTTTTCGTACATATATTTTAAACGCCTCGTAGCTGATTGGGAGACGTTGCGAAGATTAGAGAACGAAAAGGTGGCGGAAATGGTACAATGATCCGAGTTACCAAGAGGTGCATTAACACTCACTTCATACTTTTCAGGGTGCGAAGTGAGAAAAAGGTCGAGAGTGTTGTTATTGTGCCCTTCAACACATGAAATATGTGTTGGCTCATTCACTAGTTGCGCAAGGTCATTATGCGCGGCAAAAAGCTCAACATATTAGCCTTCTGGGGTTGTGTGGCTCGAATGGTGAAGCCAAGATGAGTTGTGAACATTGAAATCACCAGCAACGACAATTTCACTGTTCGGACAGCTCTCAAGGATCTTCGAAATTGAATCGGAAAGGGAATCGAAGTGGGATAAGGTTTTATCCCTTGCCGCGTTTGGACTTCTGTAAAGAAACCCGAAATGTAAATAGTGTGTCCTGATTTTGAATTTAACCCAAAGACAGCTAAATTCAGGATCAGACGTGCCTAATGGTTGCTGGCACTGGTACACAACTTCATTACGTATGTATATTGCAAGACCCCTGTGTAAATTAAAAAGTGATAGGAGGTGATAACCAGGTATATGAAAATCCTGTGGATCAGAGTCTTCAGACACCTGGGTCTCACATAAGGCGAAAACATCCGGCCGATGGAGACAAATGTGAGCATACACAGAGAAAAAATTGGACCTTAGCCCCCTAATGTTACAGAAGTCAATTCTGAATTGACCTACCATAACAGTATGCAAAACCCAAATCGGACGCTCATTTTGCTATGCTGATACCAATGGTATTAACTACTGTCGTTAGAGTGCTCAGTGACCAGTGCTATGCCTTCGCCAATGAACAGTCAAACAGCAACCAACACAACGGCATCAGCACAACAAATGGTTTTTATTTATTTATGTTTTTTTTTTTTTTTTTTGGAAAATATGGAGCGGCTGACACTAACTTGGAGCCATAAAAGCCCTGGGCTGGTCATTTATTATAAATAATTTTTTTGATTATAATTAATTTTTATTTTTTTATTTTGTGTCACGGGGTCCGCACTATTCACTGTGCCAACACTGGTGCCCGTTAATTATTGTTTTGAGTTTTGTTGTTATTTAGAAATATGCAGTGTAAAATTTTTATTTTTTAATTATTTATTTTTTTTTTAAGTATATATGTAAGTATGAATGTATGTATGTGTGTTATGGCGTTTTTTTGTGTATTTATTTATTAAAGTATTTCCACAAAAAAAGGAGTAGAAAAAAAAGAAATATGTTTGACGACAGAAGAGAAACTGGACGACACGCGGACAACATGTTTACACAGCAAAGAAAAATGAAAAATGATTATTTTTAGTTCAAGTAAAAAGAATTATTTAATTTATATATTTAAAGTGACGTGTTCAATTCAAAAGTCCCCTTTTACATATTGGCAATTGAAAGGCAGACAGACGAAGTTTATAGGCAAGGGGTAGAAGGGGTAGTATGTGTAGTACACGACCCTCTGTACTGGACATTTTTTTTTTGTTTCCCTTTTCTAATTTTCGCTACTTTCCTCTAGTTTCTTCATATGTTTTTTCTCATTTCAGCGTCATTTTATCAAAAACATATAATTTTTTGGTGCTTATGTTTGAGTGTAATTAAGTTATTAATAAAAAGTTTTTATTGTAAAAGTAATTTTTGGGTGCTTTGGCTTGTGTAGGAGAGTGATCAATTAAATTAATAGGAGTGTAAGTTATAGTAAAAAGTTGATGTTGTCAAAATTGTTGGCTGTGTATTAAAACATACAAAATCGTGATTTTGTAAAGAACATTTTCTTAGGGCCAAATTTACTGTAATTAGTTAGCTATTAGTAAACTAAAATGATAACTATTGTTTAACTAATACTTCATATATACAGTGTATTATTAACAAAAAAAGGTAACCCTATCAAACTTTTAACTTTCAGTACTGGCAATTCTTTTATAGCATATGGCTTTTGTTTACATTTGATATATTATTTCTTAAAAAATGGCGTATACATTCAAGAACTTGACACGCCACCTACTTGCTAAGACGGAATCTATCCATTAAATCTTTTTAGATTACGTAGGCGAAGCTCAGCAACAATATTCCGCGTATTATCAGTATCAGTGTCACTTTCAATATCGGACTCCGCGTTTTCAATTTCACATGCCAAAGCTAAAATTTTTCACAAAACAAAAATAATAATAATAAATTCCAACGAATCAGCTGTTGTCTAACTGTTAGTTAACCAATGACATTTGATGGTTTAACTAATGTTAAACTAGAAGCTGTGAATCAAATATTATTAGTTAAACGATTGCTATTAGCTAACTAATGACTGTGAATTTGGGCCTCAGTGAAATTATGCAACGTCAAGGTCTGCAAAGTATAAAAAAGAATCCAGCTCTTATTCCTTTGTACGTTTGTGTTGCAGCCTGATCTGGTGGTGCAGTAAATTACAGATTTCGCTTGACTAAAAGAAATCAAGAAGTAAAATAGAGTCGTTCTGCTAATCCAGAACCTTGGCAAGATTATAGGGACAAGCAATACAAGTTTTACTCCCCTATGAGAGATTACATCAAAACTAAATCTTTTGTACCAAAATACGACGAATAATGTTCATCACATGAAATAATTTAAATTCATATGAAATAAATAAATAATTAATTAGTAAAAATTGGTAAATACTTTTTGAATTATATGAATTTTTTGCAGAAAAATGGGCTTCTTATGGACTAGATCTAATGTCCAGACATTAATAGAGTTATATCAACAGCATGAGTGTTTATACAACGTACGTTCCAAAAATTATATAAACAGGGATATCAAAGCTGCTGCTTTAAATTCAGTTCTAGAAGCTATGAAGGAAATCATCCAATGATCTCATTAGAAGCAATTTTTTTTTTTTTTTTTTTATAATTTTATTATTTATTGAATCTTTAATTATAAATTAAATTATCAATAAGTTTTTCAAATCTTAAATCTAAAAAATCTAAATATAGGTTTAGCCAATGCTAAACAATATTTTTAATTTCAACGGTTAATTTTTGTTGTTTTACATTTCTCGTGAACGGCTGAGAAAAAGAGTATCCCTTCTTTTCAGCCGGGTGTGGCCTCTATAATGAAGAATATTGCGCGCGAGTGGATTTGGGTGCAACTCAAGTTTTTTTATATATTTTTTCACGTGTTTTGAAAATACTGTCTTCACCAACGGAACGTCTCGATCTTTATGAATTCGATGGTTTCTGACATACCAGGGGGCTGCTGTTATTGTACGTAGGATTTTATTCTGTCGCCTTTGAATTCTTTCGACATTCGATGCTGAGGCAATGCCCCATAACTGGATTCCATAGGACCATATTGGTTTCAGGATCGCGTTGTATAACAGAAGTTTACAGTCAAGGCTTAGTATAGAGTTTCTTCCAATAAGCCAATTCATTTGGGCTTGTTATGAGTCAGACCTGATCAACCCTCCTACATGAACATTTCGCAACTTGTTAACACAAACAGTCACCAGTTCATTGACTTGATCAGTGCATTGACTTGACCAATTGTGCAACTGTTTGCGTTGATAAATTGTGAAATGCCCAAAAGCTTACTAAGCTATTTTTATTAAATACAAACTGGGTCAGAAGAATAGTAATAAATAGCTGAGTAAGAATAATTGTGCAACATTAAAATAGAATAATTATTGAATAGTAATTAAGTATAAATAAGCTAGGTTTAAGAAATAGAATATCAGTTGTAAAAGTTGAAAAAGCAATCAGTTGTAAAAAGCAGACAGTTGAAAAAGCAATCAGTTGTAAAAGAAGACAGTTGAATCAGTTGTAAAAGAAGACAGTTGAATACAGTTGTAAAAGCAAAGAGTTGTAAAAGTGAAGTCCATATTTATAGTCATAGAATTGGAGTTTTATAATAATAAAGTTGAAAGATAAAAGAAAATAATAGTGTATTAATTTTAAACATAACATTTTTGGCGCAGCCGGTAGTTCAATTTGCAGAGTACAGGTTTGATACCTTTCGACCAGGAAAAAAGTATTGTGATATTAGAAAGCTATTTTAGCTCAATTTAATTTCATAATACATAATCCTTGTTAAAAGGACTCGTTGTTTTTTAAGCTAATAGCACCAACTTCTAAAGGTTTTAATTAGCTATTTTAGCTACCTTAAGTTGTATCGATTCTATTGGTAAACTAAACAACGACCAAACAAGCTACTCGAAGCAAATGGGACCAGTATATTTGGTAATAAATTTAATAAATATTTTAAATTGTGTTATTTAAAAGTAAGGAGTAAACACAGCTCGTTGGCAGGGAATTAACATTTACGTGAGAAGATATATTTAAATAGATAGGATAAAAATTTTAGGGAGATTTAAATTATATGGAGGATTTACAGGCGAAACTAAAGAGAACACAAGAAGAGTCAAGGGAAATTTTAGAACGAGTGTGGAGTCTTATTAAGTATCTTAACAACACAAAAGAGTATACAGAATTAATTAAGCATAAAATAAGAAGCCAAGGGAACATCACCGAATTCGAGAAGATAGATATTTTGTTAGAAGAATTACAGGGGCTGCAGGAACATCAAAAAAATCCAACTATATCAGCGGAAATACAAGAATATTCCCAAGTGAACAGGATCTTGAAGCAGCAAAACGACAGCTTAAAGAAAACCGTTGAGGAAGCGGCACAGCCAATTCTGGAAAGCGAAGAAGAGACGCAAGTATTTAAAGATCTTGTGCAGCGTATTAACCCTAATTTGACTACGGATCAGCTGCAGCAGGCCATTGGGAACAAAAAAGAACTCAGAGATAAAACCCGACAAATCGAAACTCTGAAGGCACAGATTCACGAATTGAAGGAAGGCAGAACGAGAAAAGAGATTTCCACTAACAACGTTACAATCAGCAACAACATGACAAGTTTCAGTGAAGTTTTGAAAACTATTTCCCATGTGGTACCGATTTTCTATGGAACAGATGGACCAGACCTCAGTACCTCAGTATTGAAGGGTGCATGTTGGCAAAGGATAAACTAGGGCAAACAGGTGATGTGGTCGACATAATTAGGTGTATAAAAACGAGGCTGTTTGGAAATGCATACAAATATTTACACAATAAGGAATTCGCAACTGTAGAAGCGCTTTGTATGGCTATCCGAGAAAAATTTACGAAGACCAGCTCATTAACAGAGGTACAGGAATTAATTTTTAATAGTAAGCAAAGTTCAACAGAAAGCGCGTATGAATTCGGAGAGAGACTGGAGGCACTCCTTAGTAATGCAACAGATCTAATTGCATCACAGTGGCAAAACGTTTCCCATCGAAAATCCATGATAGACCATTGTAACCAATCAGCTGTAAGAAGTTACATAAGAGGCTTACGAGATGCCAAGCTGGTATAAAACTTCATTGGTCACGAATACAACGAGTTATCTACCCTGCTAAAAATAACAAAGAATGCTCAAAATCTATTGGATACTAGCATGTATTTTCCAAACGTCACAACAGTGCAAGGCGAAGAACCTTTACACGAAACGGTTAAACGACTGGTAAGATAAGTACGACAACTATCCCTGAATAACATAACATTTAGCCATTCCATACCGAACAATAATATACAGAGGAACCCCACAAAATACTGCAGTTTTTGCAATAGACAAGGTCATTCGTTGAGCGAATGTTGTAACAAAAGAAACAGCACCCATTATAATCAAGGCAGATGGCAGGAGTATGCCGATTACAACTCTAGATCCAACCCGCAGAATTTTCCGTTAAATCAAAACAGAGCCCGTATTCAAGGCAACAACGATAGATAGCTGCAATCAACAGGGACATATTTCGTCCAATTGCCCTGGAAATAGTAACAACGTCAGCAGAAATGACAACAATAATAATAGAAGCAATAATAACGGCAATAGAAACAACTACACGCATAGAAACAATTACACGCATAGAAACTATTCGAATGATTCGGGAAACGGGGAACGGCCCAGTCAAAATTAACTGACTGGAACGCCAATAAATACAGAGATAACTCAAATCAAACCAGTACTAATCAGAAACAAAATAGAAAGCCACACTTGGTAGCTGCTCAAGATCAGACATTCAACATTACAAATTTGGATATCAATAGAATAGATATATCAGAAGAACCAGAGAACAGGAACCCGTATACGGAAACAACACAAACCAACAAAGCAACGAAAGAGAAGAAACGCTGCAGTTCACCAAGAAAGCCACGTCGGAGGAAAAATACTCGCATCACCTTGTTGTCTGACACGAGACCCACAGGATCGACATGTCACGAAAGTAGAGACGTTTTAGAGAAAGTCCTGAATTGTATGGCAACGATGTTACATTACCTAATGGTGACATGGAACAATATGAAAATATTAAAATATAATATAAATAACAAGTTAAAGGGAAAATCGATCTGCCGCGCTAGTAGGGAAATTTTAAATAAATTCCTGAATTATATGGCAATAATTTTACACCACGTAAAGTGGCATGGAGTAACATAAAAATCATAAAATATGATATAAAAGACAAGGTAAAGGGAAAAAGGAACTTCCTACGATATCATGCACACCCCACAGAATCCAAAATAGAACATAGACGGAAGAGCTGTAATACTAGTAACGGAGAACGCAGGACAGATGATGCATACATAACTTTTCCTTGTAGAGAAGCAAGAAAAGAAACACTACTATTGTTAGTGGACTCGGGAGCAGATACTACACTTATAAAGAATGAGGCTTTAGCACCCCACATAAAAATCAACAAAAATGAGCGGAAGACGTTGTTAGGAGCATTTGGAGGAAACATAAGTACAGAGGGAACCATAACGGTAAACCATAAAAGCATAGACACACTTTCTCTAAAAATGCACGTAGTACCAAAGGGTAGCAATTTGCCGGCAGATGGGCTACTGGGCAGAGATATGATGTGGAATAAATCAATAATGGACACAATTATAAAAAACGTGAAATTTTTTGAGAGCCAGCAGGAGATAGCTTCCTTACCACTTATTCCGGAACCACCACAGTTATATATAGCAGAAAAAACTGCTATCAAGGGTCGCTGCCAGGGAGTTGTATCAGCAATAACAACAGCCAAGGGAGAAATAATAGTAAAAAAAGCAAAAATCATGCCAGGGGTCTTTGTGGGGGAAACCCTAACATCCATCAAAGAGGGAACAGCATTCATTCCTATCCTGATACCAACGATTTTACGATAAACACAGACCACAAAATAAAACTGAATTATGAGAACCTCGAAAACTTCAGAATAGAATCAACGGCAAACATAAATACCACAGGTACCACGGACAATACGGCGAGAACAGAATTACTATTGAAAACATTACAGCTAAGCCCAGATTTGAATCCGGAAGAGCGGGGCTCGATCGAGAACATCTTGAAATCATACGACGACGTGTTTCATCTATCCGGGGATAACCTAACGCACACAAATGTACTCAGCCATAAGATACCAACCGACCCCAGGCAACCTCCAATTAATACTAAGCAATATAGGCTGCCTGAGGTCCACCGAAATTAAATTAATAGACAAGTAGGACAGATGATCAAAGATGGAATCATCATACCCAGCATTTCACCTTGGAATTCCCCAATTCTGTTAGTACCCAAGAAGGCAGGAAAGGACGGGGAGAAAAAATGGCGTTTAGTGGTAGATTTCAGAAAAGTGAACGATGCTACAATAAAACAAGTATTCCCCATACCGAGGATTGATGAAATCCTAGATCAACTAGGGTACAGCCGGTATTTTTCTACTCTGGATCTAGCTAGTGGATACCACCAAGTTTTGATGGATAAACAGGACCGACAGAAAACCGCTTTTAGCACCAATTTGGGTCATTTTGAATTCAATCGCATGCCTTTCGGATTAACAGGGGCCCCAGCCACTTTTCAAAGAATAATGAACTCAATATTAACAGGACTACAGGGAGTTAACTGCTTCGTCTACCTGGACGATATAGTCATCTACGGGAGAAACCTTGCGGATCATCAGCTACGTCTGAAAAGTGTACTAGATGTCCTAAGAAGATACAACCTCAAGTTGCACCCCGAGAAATGTCACTTTCTGCAAAGGGAGGTAGTTTATCTGGGCCACAAGTGCTCAGAAAAAAGCGTACTACCTGACCCCAATAAAACTAAAGCTGTAAGGGACATACCCCCTCCCAAGACTATTAATGAGCTTCAAGCATTCCTAGGGTTAATCAACTACTACAGAAAGTTCATTCCGAACTCATCGGAAACTGCATTGCCACTAAGCAAACTATTAAGAAAAAACGTAAAATGGGAATGGACACAGGAGTGCCAGAGCGCCATGGACAAACTGAAAGCGGCAGTAGCAAATCCCCCTCTACTACAGTACCCTGACTTTTCCAAACCGTTTATTCTGACTACGGACGCCAGCAATACAGCACTAGGAGCTATTCTTTCTCAAGGAGATCTAAGTAGCGATTTACCAATCAGTTTCGCAAGCAGAGTACTAAGCGCAACAGAAAGGCGATATTCCACTATAGAGAAGGAGTTGCTTGCCATCGTATGGGCGACAAAAACGTTTAGGCCATATCTACTGGGCAGACATTTTACAATTTTCACAGACCATAAGCCCCTGAAAGGCATAGCCAACTTAAAAAACCAGGAGGGCAGATTGGGCCGCCTAAGACTGAAACTTTTAGAATACGATTTCGAGGTACGATATAAGCCCGGAAAAACAAACCAAAACGCGGACGCCCTTAGTCGCCTTCCAGTAGAGGAAATAAACGTAGGGGCAGTAACCAGAGCGAAAGCAAGAGAGACACACGCAACCAAGTATAAGAAAGACGAAAAAGTACGGATGAAATTGAGGCAGACGAAGATCCTGGGCACGAAGATATGGCCGTTTATTTGACAAATCCGGAAGATATCAAAAGGGTTATAAAAACATTCCACGATACACCTTTAGGAGGACACCAGGGAACATTAAAAACTTACTCCCGCATCAGAAATCAGTACAAGTGGGCCGGTATGTACCGACAGATTAAAAAATATGTAGCAACGTGTTCATTGTGCCAGAAAAATTAATGCTCAAAAGTCGAAAAAATGCCTTTGGTAATAACAACCACTTCCAGCAGACCGTTCGAGAAGATTTTCATGGATCTAGTGGGGCCAGAATCGTCCAGGGGAAATAAATATATCGTAACATTCCAAGACGACTTTTCAAAATTTTTCGCGTGTGCCGCCGTGCCAGACGCAGAAGCATCAACAGTAGCAAAAGTGTTTTTTAAGGAAATAATTTCAAGATATTTTATTCCCAAGGTTTTGGTAGCAGATAATGGAACAAATTTCACTTCAAAATTATTTAAGGAAACGTGCAGAATACTAAGAATAAGAAAACTACTGATCACGCCTTATCATCCACAGGCTAATGGTGCTCTAGAAAGGGCCCATCGACCGTTGGCTGAATTTCTTAGAAATTTCGTCAATTTGGATGGTACCAACTGGGACGAATGGCTCAGTCACGCTACGCATGTGTATAATAACAGCAAACATACAACAACAAAACACACACCCACAAGAGTTTTATTCGGGTTCGAGTTCGAAATGCCCATAGTATTGAAAAGACCTCCGGCACCCCTATACAACACGGATGATTACAGCAAAATTCTAAAGTATCCAATTCAACGTTCACATGAAATCGTCAGAAAAAATCAGGAGAAGGCAAAATTAAGATCGAAGCAGTATTATGACAGGGGTTCAAAGCATCGAGAATATCAAATAGGTGAAAGGGTTTGGTTAAAAAACCAGACTCGGAAAAATAAATTTGCTCCTTTATGGCTAGGGCCATTTGAAGTTATAGACGTTCCAACAAGAGTAAACGTAAAATTGAGAATAAAAAACAGGGGGAAGGTTTACCATAACAATTTAATAAAGCCATACAGAGACCGATAAGAAAAGCTAGATATTTGACGAGTAAGTTGGAGGAAAAGTGATGAAGTGGCTCTACGCCACACTAGATGAGGAGGACCGGCAACTAATAAAATAACATTTCGAGGTGATTGACGCTAATGGGTACCAAATCATCGAACAGTCAAATCAACAGGTCCACATAAACAATAGATTCAATACGTCAATTAACCAGATGGTGGAAGCAATAAATGAGAACAGGAAGACTCTGAACAGCTTGACTCAGATCAAGCAGGAATCAGAGCTTCAGCACTACCGCGACGTTGCTATTTTCCAGCTTTTTAAACTCATGGAGATGAAAAGCCAAGTGAAGACCGTACAAGAGTCCATCGCATTAGCGAAAATGAAAATTTTCAACCCAGCACTATTGACCATTGAAGAAATCCAGGAGTACAAAATAAATGTGGAAACTATACAAGATATGCAGATGGGAGTAGCATTACATAGGCATGGCAGCCTGATGTTCATAATCAGATTGCCCATCGAAACCATGAGTTAAAAAAAAAATCCCTGATAATACCCATTCCAAACCACAGCCATCTCCAAATAGATGCCGAAAGAGAATACGTAGTGAGGGACGACACGGGCGTTTTCGGGTACAAAGGTGAAAGAGATTTCAAAAGCTTAAGTCAACCGAAAATATGCGTTTCAGAGGAAAGTGCAACCTGATCCTACACGAAGCAGAAACCGTGGAGCTGATAGAAGAAGGTACGATCATAGTCAGCAATGCAGACAAAACACCAATGTCAACAAACTGCGACGACCGATGTTTAAACCTCACTGGAACCTACCTATTTTCGTTTTACAATTGCAGCATAACACTAGGTGACCAAACCTTCGTTAGCCATGTCATAGATGTAACCCAAAAGTCTCTGTTAGTAAGAGGTAACAACAATGTGGCCACGGAAATTATACCTACCTTGGAGAATCTACACATAAAGCAGATCAGCAACATCAACACGATCCGGGAACTGAAATTCCAGCAGAATGTTTTGAATAACATTACGTATACAACAATAATCGTTATTACGACAGCAGCAATAATAATCATATGGGTGTTGTGCAAACGACATAATCAAATAAGGGTCAAAATAAACAATGAATTCCCGGAACGTGGCCCAGAGTTGAAAAGAATTGTGGGAAACCATTTAGAGGACCAGAACTCCCCCACGTTTGAAGTATCCAAATACACGTACCAGCATCAAGACCAACAACTACAACAACAGCAACAAGCTCATATAGATTTAAACTCAGAACACACCAACTACATTTGAGATTTAGAATAAAAATCTTCTGACCCAAGGACAACCATACATTGAGAAAACATCTATAATTGGATGTTTTCTTCCGCAAAGGGGGAGGAATGTTATGAGTCAGACCTGATCAACCCTCCTACATGAACATTTCGCAACTTGTTAACACAAACAGTCACGAGTTCATTGACTTGACCAATTGTGCAACTGTTTGCGTTGATAAATTGCGAAATGCCCAAAAGCTTACTAAGCTATTTTTATTAAATACAAACTGGGTCAGAAGAATAGTAATAAATAGCTGAGTAAGAATAATTGTGCAACATTAAAATATTAAAGAATAATAATTATTAAATACTAATAAATAGCTGATTAAGAATAATTGTGCAACATTAAAATAGAATAATTATTGAATAGTAATTAAGTATAAATAAGGTAGGTTTAAGAAATAGAATATCAGTTGCAAAAGTTGAAAAAGCAATCAGTTGTAAATGAAGGCAGTTGAATCAGTTGTAAAAGAAGACAGTTGAATACAGTTGTAAAAGCAAAGAGTTGTAAAAGTGAAGTCCATATTTATAGTCATAGAATTGGAGTATAATAATAAAGTTGAAAGAAAATAATAGTGTATTAATTTTAAACATAACAGGCTGCTTTTAGTTTCATTTGTGTTAACTTTGCGTCTATATGCCATTTCCATGTTAAACGATGATCAAGATGAACGCCTAGATATTTTACTACAGTGTGTTGCTGTATAGTCTCGGTGTTAATTTTTATAGGCGGGCATGTTTCCCTGCGCAACGTAAAAGTGACGTGTGCACCGAAGATACTGCCTTGAGGGACTCCGGCTTCAATCGACTGCGGAGGGCTTAAAAAATTGCCTTCCCTAACTACAAATTTACGTTCCATTAAATAGCTTTTTAAAAGCTTTACGATGTTTTCTGGTAGATTTTGTGTTAATTTGTTGAAAAGACCTTCGTGCCATACTTTATCGAAAGCTTGTGAGACATCAATAAAGAGCGCAGAGCAGTATTTCTTTTTTTCAAAAGTGTCTCTAACAACATTCACAAGTCTGTGAGTTTGTTCAATTGTGCTATGTTGGCTGCGAAAACCGAATTGATGATCTGGAATGCATCCACTTCTGCTCACTATAGGCATCAGCTTGCTCATACACAGCTTTTCAAATAGTTTTGAAATGTTAGACAGTAAACTAATAGGCCGATCGGATTCAACCTTTGTATGATCCTTGCCGGGCTTTGGTATCATAGTAATTAGCGAAACCTTCCATTCTTTAGGATAGTGTTCTAGGCGTAGAATACTGTTAAAAATGAATAGTATTATTCATTTTGCAGTGTAAGGCAATTCTTGAAGCATTTTGTTGCTTATTTTGTCGACACCTGGGGCTTTTCTGGTGTTAAGACTAGTAATAGCCTTTTCAATCTCCACAATGTTGAATTTTAGCGATATTTCTGGTAAAGAGACTACTAGTGGCAGTTCAACAATATCAGCAGAAATATTCGGAGTGAAAACTTTTTCTAAGTGCTTAACAAAAAGTGCACCTTTTTCAGTATCAGTTTTTGCCCAGTCACCATTAGGGGCTCGTAATGGGGGTTTGCATATCACCGGCCTTTTTAGTCCTCTGGCTGCACGCCACAGTGAATAATCTGTTTGTGGTGTTTTTTGAGTTTGCAAAACTTTCCTAAGCTGCTTGGTACACTCCTTAAGCCTTAATTTTAGCTGGGGCGATCTGTAGCGCTGCCATTCTCGTCGAGCTCTCCGTTTTTCAGCCAATAGCCTTTCTATATCTACAGAAAAAATATTGTTAAATCTCACTGGTTGGTTTATTTCATTTGAAGTAGCATTAAAAGCTGCTTGTTTAACATGCGCTTCAAACAACCTGAGAGAATCGTCTGTGTCTGAAGGTGTTCTCAGCGGCATTTTTTTTCTGTATTTCAGCCAGTTAATACGTGCAGATGTCATCGATAAATCATATGTTGTGTGTGAGTAAATAGTGACAATTGTAGGCGAGTGGTCTGAAGATAAGTCCAAAGATGCTTCAACTTCAACCATCTCGCTGGGCACGCCTTTCATAATTCCAAAGTCGATAACATCAGGAATTTTTTGTCGATCTGTTGGCCAATATGTTGGCTGACCACTTGAAACAACATTCAAACCCATTTTTGAAATTGTGTCAAACAAAACACGACCCTTAGTACTGATTAAACGTGAACCCCAAAAAGTGTGTTTAGCATTGTAGTCGCCAGCTGCTAGAAAACGGGACGCCAGTGTTGTATAAAATGCGGCATATTGACTCTCTGAAATTGAAAACCTTGGAGGAGAATAAACAGATGATATCACAAGCTTTTGATAAAAATTTTCAATACAGATATTTGTTGCTTGAAGATATTCTTCACGAAGGTCATTTAGCAGGTAATGTTTTTTTCGACTTTTTATTAGGATTCAGGGCCACCACAAGCTCTACCTCGAGGATCCTTAGTATCGTAGAAATTATATCCACTAATTTTAAAATAGCTTCGAGACGTCAAATGAGTTTCTGAGATAAGCATAACATCGATTTGTTTATCCAGAAGAAAATATTCTATTTCATTTTTATGTTGGCAGATGCCGTTTGCGTTCCAAAAACAGATCCTCAAGTTCATGGTTTTTTCAATACAGCCTGCAACAAGGTAGACTGCATTTTCAACATTTCCTGCATCATGCAGGACATGTTGAGAGTAAAAGTATTTACTGTTTGGATAAGGCTGTCTATCGAGGCTTCAATACGACTAAAATTAGGCCCTGATTCTTCATTTGCTGGTACAGGTTTTTGCGCCGTAGCCTGTTTACTTTTTAAAATATTAGCGTATGAAAATTGACTATTAGGTTTTTGTTGAGTAAGAGTCGTATTAGACTTAAAAAAATTTGAGTATTGATTATGGCTAGACTACGGTTGAAGTAACTGTGGGTAGTTTAGAGGGGTGTTGGACTGAGCGGGAGCAGCATTTGTTTTTCTGTTCGACGAATTTTTAAAAAAGAGTAAAGAGGGCAGCCTCTATAGTTAGCAGTGTGTTTTCCACCGCAATTGGCACATTTTTTTGCCTTCGTATCACCTTTTATTTTGTTACAGTTAGCGGTACTGTGCAACTCACCACATACAACGCAAACAGTAGGCAACTTGCAATAAGTTTTGGTATGGCCAAATTCCTGACAGTTCATGCATTGGATAGGTCCATTTTTTTTATGTGGCATCTCAACTGTAACTCTTTTGTGTAACAAGTACTTTAGATTATAGATTGCGTGCGATTCATTTTTTTTTAATTTTCAAGTCACCTGGCTGTAGCTCGACTCTAAAAATAGGTTGGGGGATTTTATCCCTATTTTTGATGTTAGAAACATTTTTAACTTTGAAGCCATTATTTTCAAGGCCAGACTTAACCTCTTCTGGATCCACACTAGAGTCTA
This sequence comes from Lypha dubia, assembly GCA_947311025.1. Classification (NCBI taxonomy): domain Eukaryota; kingdom Metazoa; phylum Arthropoda; class Insecta; order Diptera; family Tachinidae; genus Lypha; species Lypha dubia. The sequence continues at coordinate 44,207,657 of OX371263.1, read as the reverse complement.
TACCTTTTATTACGACGGTTAGACCTTTAGCACTCTTTAATTGGTACGTATAAAAATTTTTGTTTTTTGACTCAAGGTCAGAAACTATTTTTCGGTAATTACTTTCTTGCACTACCTGGATTTTTGTTTCGTTAATATTTCCGCGCTTAATTGGAGTTACATAGAACTCATTTTCTCCAATTAAGGAGATAAGGCTTTTTACCAAAAAACTAGAGTTCTGCTCTCTTAAATATATAGGTGGAGGTTTACTCGACCTTGTTGTGGTTGTGTCTTCATTGTCTTGTTCTGATAAAATCGCGAAACGATTTTCGGAATTTTTTATTTGGTTTTTTCCATCTCTGGGAACTTTCGCTGTTTAAGCTATTTGAGCTGATTTTGGACTTCTTCCCCTTTTCAACACGGTTATGTATCTGTCCATTCCTGTTTGAATTTTATTATCATTTATTGTACTCACCGCATCTACCATTTTGTGCACGTTGGTCACCTTGTTATTTATTGTTTGTTTGTACAGCTAAGCTGACAAGTTTGCTGATGGGTGCAATTGTTGTTGCTTCTTGATCACTATTTAACATGTTCAAAGATAATGATCGCGCACGAGTATTTGTGTTTTCTGTTAAATTCCGGTTTTTGTTGAATTCATTTTTTTTATTGTCGTCATCAGCAACTAAAGTTATATATTACATTCCTACTGGATGTAGGATTATTGTTGTTTTTATCAGAAGATGAACTCATCAGAGTTCTCTTTTTTTTATTTTCACTTATGTATATTAGTTTGTGTACGCAAATATTTATGTGTATTGCACACAAGCAAAAAATAAAATAAAACCAGTAAAATAACTGTTCAATAAATGTTTTGTTTTTTTATATTTTTTGTGCCTTGAAATTTTTTTTTTCTTTTATATTTTTTTTACATTCAGTTGCGACGATTACAAAAACGCGTCTGTTCACTACGAGAGTTGAAACTGAATGACGATTAGAAGCAATTAAAAATAAATTTAAAGAACCTTTTTCTCAGTTCTCATCTGAGCTGCGAACACTACACTTTGGTTGTGTGGTAGTGAGTACCAGAGAGTAAAAAAATTTAAAGAATACATTCGTTTAAAGCCGAAATAAAATGTTAGTAATATATTTTATAAGTTGTATAACACAAAGGTACAAAATTGAAAATTGTTTGTGTTGATAAAAAATTTTTAGCAATTGTTTACCAATTCAATGTCGCTGATTTTAAAACTGCACTTTTTTTTATTCGGAAGCTTTTTGACTCTAAATCAGTTTCAAATATCTTATCAAGCAATTGTAAAAATATTAAAGAATTTTATGTTTTAAAAATTCATAAAAATAAATATTGCACGCAAATCACAGCTGATAGAAAAAAAGTGCAGTTTTAAAATCAGCGACATTGAATTGGTAAAGAACTGCTACAAATTTTCTATCAACACAAAAAATGTTTAATTTTATTCCCTTGTGTTATACAACTTATAAAATAAAATCTTCTAAATTTATACTTTTATATTTTTATGGCAATTTCGTAATAGTAGAACGCTTTTCAAATGGGATGAACTTAATTTATTACGTTGTGTAAATTAACTCGTTTGTTAATTTGTTCTAGATGTTAATCACAGCACATAAACTGGATTAAACTTAAAATTGCTAAAACAACAAGCGGCACTTGAAACCGAGTTGTTTTTCAAAATGTAGATTAACTCTTTTATTAATTTGTTATAGATTTTAATCACAGCAAATAAACTGGATTAAGGTTAAAACTATTAAAACAACAAGCGGCACTTGAAACCGAGTTGTTTTCCAAAAGAAATGATTGAGGCACATATTTCTAAACAGATTAACTTCACAAGCGCATGCTGCTGCACCTTGCCCGTATTGAATTTGACCCTTGGAGCATATATACATTTCTTCTTTGAAAGTGATGCACCCGTCGAGTTCCGAGTTAATCATGGTAAAATGTTTGTTTTGAATACTATTGATTGCAAACAGTGGAGAACATGGTTTTATTGATACTAGCGTGTTGTTAATCCACCTTGGTATTGGTATCAGATTGAACAGATCGAATTTTTCAGTCTCAATTAGTGGTAAGGTAACACTAAAAATTGCTGTGGTATTTGTTAGTCCTCCTGTGACCTTCATGAGTTTGTATAGTTGTAGGAAATCTTCTCTTTTTGCAGGTAAGTGAAGTGATTCGGGCAGATGAAGTGATATTTTGTCTATTTCATGTTGTAGTTGAATCCTAGTAAGTAATGACGGGCTTATAATACCATGATGTGTATTTGTTAGAATATCTAGAATTAAGGATTGCGTTTGGTCTAAAACTGCTGCCATAATTGTAAGTTGAATGCTTAATGACGAGAAAATACGATAGGTTCTGTCTTCTTCATTGTTGTCACGTATCCGGTTGTATATTTGTGTTATTTGGAAATCCATGTTGTCAAACTTTTTCTTCATGGCTTCTTGGTCCAATTTAATAATGTTAATTGTAGAATCAATAATTGACGTTTGATTCTTTAATAGGTTGAGTAAATGGGCTTCATTTTGTTTAACTTGCGCTATTGTGTGTGCCATTGTTTTTCCATATTCGGAGTCTAGTACTCCAAATAATGTATGCGCAATATTTCCGACAAGATCAATTGCAGCTCTTTTATGCCTATTCTCTAAAAGTAATGTGCTGTCCATTAGTAGCCTAGCCTCAGTATGTTCAAAATAATTGACTAGATCTGTGCATGGTGTCTTTTGCTGCATTTCTTTGCATAAATGACTAAGCGCCTTGGTTCTACTTGAGAATAGAGCTAATTCAGACCAGAACCCTTCCAACTCATAATAAATTAAAAATTCCCATTCTGTAGGTGAGATAAGTGTGGTCCCAATTCCCTCATAGTAAATGCCAGGCTGTGTTCCAAATTCTTTATTGTAGATATTTGTTCCTAGTACCAGTGGTAACAGCATAAGAGTCATTATCATCGTAGCAAGGTTGAATTGATTGGACATGCGTCTCCTTTTCGTGGGACTTTCAGATTCGTTATTGTTTTGGTGGATGTTTGACTCAATTACTTGATCTTGTGCAGATATGTCGTTAACGTCTTCACTATATATTGGTAACGGGGCTAAACGTGTAATAGGCCTTCTGTAGCAGCCGGTTGAGGTTTTAACGTCGGCTACTCGGACGAGATCGTCATCTCCTTGATGTACCTTTATGACTCTGCCCAAGGGCCACTGTAGCGGAGCTGTGTTGTCTTCTTTGATTATTACTATGTCCCCAGGTTTAATATTGATTGCTTGAGTTTTCCATTTGTGTCGATATTGTAGTTCATTTAAATATTCCCGCGACCATCGCCTCCAAAACTCGTTTTTTAGATGAGTTACTAATTTCCACCTGGTCAGTAAGTTACCTCTTTCTTGTGTGCAATTTGCGTCAACTTGAGCATTTAGGGGTTCCCCAATCAAGAAATGTCCCGGAGTTAACGCTGCTAAATCATTCGGGTTTTCTGACAACGGGCTGATTGGCCTTGAATTAAGAATTCATCCAATTTCAATTACTACTGTGTCCAGCTCTTTATAAGTGAGCGATGCTGTTGTGGCACTTCGGACAAGAAGATGTTTTGCTGACTTTACAGCGGCTTCCCATAAGCCACCGAAATGTGGTGCTCTTGGGGGTATAAAATGAAATGTTATTCCTCTCGATGTACATTCTCTGTTAATTATGTCTTGAGCTGTGCCAGAAGGGATAGTTTCTGATAGTTCTGTTAACTGATTTTTTGCCCCTACAAAATTGGTAGCATTGTCACAATAGAGATTCCGGTACTGACCTCGCCTACTTATAAATCTTTTTAATGATCCTATAAAGGCTTCGGTGGTAAGATCACTAACTAGCTCCAAGTGTACTGCCTTAGTAGCAAAGCAGCAAAACACTGCGATGTACACCTTTTGAGGCTTCTTCCCTCTCACCTTGTAATGAACCCAAAACGGTCCACAAAAGTCAACCCCAGAGTTGATGAAAGGTCGAGCTGGTGTGACACGAGCAGCTGGTAAATTGCCCATGATCTGATTGAGTAATCTTGGCTTGGCCTTGGCGCATCGAACACAATGTTGTACAATAGATCTGGCTACTGCCTTTCCCTTCATTGGCCAATATCTCTGTCTCATATGTGAAAGGAGTGCTTGGGGACCGCAGTGTCTATTTTGATCATGCACCATTTGCATGCGTAATTTTGAAATTGGGTCATTGTAGGGAAGCAGCATTGGATGTTTGGTATCATTTGAAAGCAAAGATGTGCTTAATCGTCCTCCTACTCTAATTATACCGTTCGAATCCAAGAATGGGCTAAGGTTGTTGAATGGACTTGACTTATTTACTTCATTATTTCTTTTTAGATGTTTTATGTCGTCTTCAAAATCTGACTGCATTGCTCGTACGATAACTACCAGAGCTTGTTCTAGTTCCATTACTGTTAAAGAGATTTCCGCACGTTTCTCATTAATTTTTCTTGTGTTGTTGATAAATCGTAGCATGTATGCTACAATTCTTTGTAATGTTCGAAAAGATCCTTTGTGGTTGATGTTGTAGATAATTGTTGTTGCATTTTCAATTGCAAGAACGGCAGCTGTTTTCTTTCGCTCCATGTTGTTTTCAAGTACTTCTGTGGCCCTTGAGTATTTTTGTGGCCAAGCTGCTTCATGCCCATGTAGGAAGATAGGCCCATAAAACCATAGATTGCATGCTGGTAATGCTTTCGGAGATAGTCCTCGGGATATGATGTCCGCAGGATTTTCCTTTGAACTTACATGTCGCCATTGTTCGGGCATTGTCAACTCCTGAATTGCGGATATTCGATTGGCTACAAACGTTTGATATGATGATGACTGTGAATTGATCCAGGCCAAAACAATCATTGAGTCTGTCCAAAGGAAAGTAGGAGTATCCTCAAGTTTTAAATCTCTTTTAACCCTGGCAGTTAGTTGAGCACCCAAGTGTGCTGCGCAGAGCTCCAGACGGGGAAGACTTTGTTTTTTTTAAAGGTGCTACTCGTGATTTTGCGCATAGTAGTCTTACTATTTTTCGACCATTTTTTATAACTGACCTTATGTATATTGCTGCCCCATATGCCCTCTCCGAGGCATCAACAAATGCATGAATTTGTATTCCTGATGCAACCTGGCCTTGAAAAATATGTCGCGAAAACTTCAGGTTGTCTATGTGTTTTAAGTCGTTCCGAAAATTCATACATCTAGTATGTAACTCTGCTGGCAAGGCTTCATCCCATACAAGTTTCAACTGCCACAATTCCTGAATGAACATCTTTGCTGTCACTACGATTGGAGACACAATTCCCAGCGGGTCGAATAGTCGAGCCAAATCTGAGACTACTGTTCGTTTAGTAACACGACTTGTATCCCCCAAACGTACCTTTACACAGAACTCATCAACCTTTGGTATCCATGTCAATCCCAGAGTTTTGACTGTTTGATGGTTTTCGTTGTTAAAATCAATGTTTACTTCTTCTCTTGTTGAGACGTTTTGAAGTAGTTGGTGATGATTTGCACTCCACTTTTGTAAATTTAGACCATGCTGGTTCAATATGTGCTTTAATTCTTGCAGAATTGCGATTGTTGTGCTCAAACTATCATCTCCTCCCATTCCGTCATCGACGTAAAAATTATTGAGTAGAAATTTGGCTCCAAGAGGGTACCGTCCTATATTCTTATTTGCAATTTTCTGTAGACATTTAGTTGCGAGGTACGGTGCAGCTCGTGTACCGTAGGTTATTGTATTCAATTGATAATACTTGATTGCTGCAGTTGGATTCTCTCTCCAGATAACAGTTTGAAACTTCCTGTCTTCCGGGTGTATAAACATTTGTCGATACATTTTTTCGACGTCCGTGGTGAAAACAAAGCGTGGTAGTCGAAAACGGAGTATGATTGAAAACAGTTCACTTTGAATTGTTGGACCAGTATACATTAAGTCGTTCAATGATATCCCAGTAGAGGTCTTAGCCGAGGCATCAAATACTACTCTTACTTTTGTTGTCGAACTTTCAGGCTTGAGTATACAGTGGTGAGGAATGAAGTAGTTAGGTTTAACTAAGGAATTGACATCTATTTTGAGTCATACTCTTCCATGAATCGTATGTATTGCTTTTTAGTTTCTGGTGCTTTTGCAAGTCGGCGCTCTAATGCAAGAAATCTGTTGAAGGCTATACCCTGAGACTCCCCTAGTTCCTCAGGATTACTGCAAAATGGTAGTCTAACCACAAATCTTCCATTTTGATCAATTGTATAATTATTTGCGAAATGATTTTCACAAAGCTTTTCTGAAGGAGAAAGCGTCTTGTCTGCTGCTTCCACCTTTTCTAGTTCCCATAGTTGAGTAATGCTTTCTTCTAGATTGATTTCTTCAGTACAGATCCCACAGGTTGCCGATGATAGCTGACTTTCACCAACCCTTCCTGAAATGACCCATCCTAATACCGTATTTTGTAAAGTCGGCAACTCATTACCCAATTTTACTTGTCCGATTGACAATAATTGATGATAGAATTCTGCACCTAGAAGCACATCTATTTTATCAGGGCGATTGAACTCCGGGTCTGCAAGTTTGATATTTTTGGGAATTGGCCAATTATGAATGTCAATTATTTGTGAAGGCAGTGAGGAGATTATTTGAGGAAGAACAGCTGCTTCAATTTGCGTAGTGAAGTTGTTGAGCCCCGAATGTAATGCGATATTGACTCTGTGCCGAATCTTAGTGTTGCTTGCTCCAATGCCGCTTATACAAATCTTTTTTTTTTTGTGATAATTTTATTATTTATTGAATCTTTAATTATTTAAATTGAATTATCAATAAGTTTTTCAAATCTTAAATCTAAAAAAATATTAAATATAAGTTTAGCCAATGCTAAACAAAAATTTTAATTTCAACGGTTAATTTTTGTTGTTTTACATTTCTCGTGAACGGCTGAGAAAAAGAGTACCCCTTCTTTTCAGCCGGGTGTGGCCTCTATAATGAAGAATATTGCGCGCAAGTGGATTTGGGTGCAACTCAAGTTTTTTTATATATTTTTTCGCGTGTTTTGAAAATACTGTCTTCACCAACGGAACGTCTAGGTCTTTATGAATTCGATGGTTTCTGACATACCAGGGGCTGCTGTTATTGTACGTAGGATTTTATTCTGTCGCCTTTGAATTCTTTCAACATTCGATGCTGAGGCAGTGCCCCATAACTGGATTCCATAGGACCATATTGGTTTCAGGATCGCGTTGTATAACAAAAGTTTACAGTCAAGACTTAATTTAAAATTTCTTCCAATAAGCCAATTCATTTGAGCTGCTTTTAATTTCATTTGAGTCAACTTTGCGTCTATATGCGATTTCCATGTTAAACGACGATCAAGATGAACGCCTAGATATTTGACTACAGTGTGTTGTGGTATAGTCTCGGTGTTAATTTTTATAGGCGGGCATGTTTCCCTGCGCAACGTAAAAGTGACGTGTGCACATTTCTGCTCGTTAAATACGCCATTGTTTGAGCCATTTTTCCAGTTTGGATATATATTCTTGTAAGTTGCGGGAAGCTTCTACAGGATTTTCGTGAACGCTTAGAAAGGCTGTATCATCCGCAAATGTTGATGTATGAATGTTACTGTTTAACGGTAAGTCAGAGGCATATATTAAATGAAGTAAGGGTCCGAAGATACTGCCTTGAGGGACTCCGGCTTCAATCGACTGCGGAGGGCTTAAAAAATTGCCTTCCCTAACTACAAATTTACGTTCCATCAAATAGCTTTTTAAAAGCTTTACGATGTTTGCTGGTAGATTTTGTGTTAATTTATTGAAAAGACCTTCGTGCCATACTTTATCGAAAGAGCGCAGAGCAGTATTTCTTTTTTTCAAAAGTGTCTCTAACGACATTCACAAGTCTGTGAGTTTGTTCTATCGTGCTATGTTGACTGCGAAAACCGAATTGATGATCTGGGATGCATCCACTTCTGCTCACTATAGGCATCAGCTTGCTCATACACAGCTTTTCAAATTGTTTTGAAATGTTATACAGTAAACTAATAGGCCGATAGGATTCAACCTTTGTATGATCCTTGCCGGGCTTTGGTATCATAGTAATTAGCGAAACCTTCCATTCTTTAGGATAGTGTTCTAGGCGTAGAATACTGTTAAAAATGAATAGTATTATTCTTTTTGCAGTGTAAGGCAATTCTTGAAGCATTTTGTTGCTTATTTTGTCGACACCTGGGGCTTTTCTGGTGTTAAGACTAGTAATAGTATTTTCAATCTCCGTCATGTTAATTCTCATCGGTATTTCTGGTAAAGGGACGACTGGTGGCAGTTCAACAATATCAGCAGAAATATTCGGAGTGAAAACTTTTTCTAAGTGTTTAACAAAAAGTGCACCTTTTTCAGCATCAGTTTTTGCCCAGTCACCATTTGGGGCTCGTAATGGGGGTTTGCATATCACCGGCCTTTTTAGTCCTCTGGCTGCACGCCACAGTGAATAATCTGTTTGTGGTGTTGCATCTAGCTCTTGAAGGAATTTTTGAAGGGAAGCTGTTTTTTGAGCTTGCAAAACTTTCCTAAGCTGCTTGGTACACTCCTTAAGCCTTAATTTTAGCTGGGGCGATCTGTAGCGCTGCCATTCTCGTCGAGCTCGCCGTTTTTCAGTCAACAGCCTTTCTATATCTACAGAAAAAATATTGTTAAATCTCACTGGTTGGTTTATTTCATTTAAAGTAGCATTAAAAGCAGCTTGTTTAACATGCGCTTCAAACAACCTGAGAGAATCGTCTATGTCTGAAGGTGTTCTCAGCGGCACTTTTTCCGAGCAATGAGCACTCAGATATTTTCTGTATTTCAGCCAGTTAATACGTGCAGATGTCGTCGCTAAATCACATGTTGTGTGTGAGTAAATAGTGACAATAGTAGGCGAGTGGTCTGAAGATAAGTCCAAAGTTGCTTCAACTTCAACCATCTCGCTGGGCACGCCTTTCACAATTCCAAAGTCGATAACATCAGGAAGTTTTTGTCGATCTGTTGGCCAATATGTTGGCTGTCCACTTGAAACTACATTCAAACCCATTTTAGATATTGTGTCGAATAAAATTCGTCCCTTAGGTGTGATTAAACGTGAACCCCAAAATGTGTGTTTAGCATTGTAGTCGCCAGCTGCTAAAAAACGGAGGCCCAGTGATTTATAAAAAGCCGTATATTGACTCTCGGTAATTGTGAATCTGGGGGGCGAATAGACAGATGATATTACAAGTTTTTGATAGTAAGTTTCGATGCAGATGTTCGTTGCTTGAAGATAATCTTCACAAAAATCATTCAACAGGTGGTGTTTTATTCGCGTTTTTATTAGGATTCCCGAACCACCACAAGCTCTGCCACGGGGATCCTTGGTGTCGTAAAAATTATATCCACTAATTCTGAAACAGCTTCGAGATGTCAAATGAGTTTCTGAGATAAGCATAACATCGATTTGTTTATCCTGAAGAAAATATTCTATTTCGTTTTTATGTTGGCAGATGCCGTTTGCGTTCCAAAAACAGATTTTTAAGTTCATGGTTTGCTTAGTACAGCCTGCAACAAGGTAGACTGCATTTTCAACATTTCCTGCATCACACAGGACATGTTGAGAGTAAATGTACTTACAGTTTGTATTAAGCTCTCAATTGAGGGTTCAATATGACTAAAATTATACCCCGAATCTTCATTTACATATACGGTTTTTTGCGCCGTACTCTGATTGCTTTTTAAAATACTAGCGTATGAAAATTTGTTGTTAGATTGTTGTTGAGCACTAGTCGCGTTAGATTTGAAAATGTTTGAAAATTGATTTTGGCTGGTGGACAGTTGAGGTAACTGTGGATAGTTAATAGGGGTTTTAGGTTGAGCGGGAGTAGCATTGGTTTTTTTGGTTGATGAATTCTTAAAAAACGAGTAAAGGGGGCAGCCTCTATAGTTGGCAGTGTGATTTCCGCCGCAATTGCCACATTTTTTCGCCTTGGTATCACCTTTTATTTTATCACAGTTAGCAGTACTGTGTAACTCACCACATACAACGCAGACTGTAGGCAACTTGCAATAAGTCTTCGTGTGCCCAAATTCTTGGCAGTTCAGGCATTGAACAGGTCCAGCTCTTTTATGTGGAAGCTCAACAGTAACTCTTCGATGCAACAAGTACTTTAAGTCATATATTGGATGCGCTTCATTCTTTTTTATACTTATGCCATCTGGCTGTAACTCGACTCTAAATATTGGTTGGGGGATTTTTTCTCTATTTTTAATGTTTGAGACATTTTTCACCTTGTAGCCACTATTTTCAAGGCCAGACTTGACCTCTTCCGGATCCACGCTAGAGTCTATACCTTTTATTACGACTGTTAGACCCTTAGCACTCTTTAATTGGTACGTGTAGAAGTTTTTATTTTTAGATTCTAAATCTGAAACAATTTTTCGGTAATTATTTTCATGAGCTACCTGAATTTTTGTTTCATTGATATTTCCGCGCTTAATTGGAGTTACATAAAACTCATTTTCTCCAATTAATGAGATAAGACTTTTAACCAGCAAACTGGAATTCTGCTCTCTTAAATATATGGGTGGGGGCTTACTAGAACTTGTTGTAGTTGTGTCTTCATCGCCTTGTTCAGATGAAATCGCGAAACGATTTTCGGAATTTATTATATTGTTTTTTCCATCTCTGGGAACTTTCGATGTTGAAGCAATTTGAGCTGATTTTGGACTTCTTCCCCTTTTTAACACGGTTATGTATCTGTTCATTCCTGTTTGAATTTTATTATCATTTATTGTACTCACCGCATCTACCATTTTGTGCACGTTGGTCACCTTGTTACTTATTGTTTGTTTGTTTGTTTGTACAGCTAAGCTGACAAGTTTGCTGATGGGTGCAATTGTTGTTGCTTCTTGATTACTATTTAACATGTTCAGAGATAATGATCGCGCACGAGTATTTGTGTTTTCTGTTAAATTCAGGTTTTTGTTTAATTCATTTTTTTTATTGTCGTCATCAGCAACTAAAGTTATATATTGCACATTCCTACTGCTTGTAGGATTATTGTTGTTTTTGTCAGAAGATGAACTCATCAGAGTTCTCTTTTTTTATTTGCACTTATATTAGTTTGTGTATGCAAATATTTATGTATATTGCACACAAGCAAAAAATAAAATGAAACCAGTAAAATAACTGTTCAATAAATGTTTTGTTTTTTTATATTTTTTGTCACTAGAAAATATTTTTTTTATTTAATTTTTTTTTATATTCAGTTGCGACGATTATAAAAACGCGTCTGTTCACTACGAGAGTTGAAACACAATGGACTTATACAAATCGAAGCTGGCTTTGTTGCCCTAAGCGCCTAAGCGCTTAACTAATCGTTCGCTGACCAAATTTAGTTGAGATCCTGAGTCGAGAATTGCTCGGCATTGTATTTCTTTTCCGCTTGCTTTAACGATGATCAATGCTGTGCTGAGAAGAATGTAATTGCTTGAACTGGAACTTTTTGCTGTGGTTAATGATGCAGCTTCTTGTGCTGCAAGAGTTAGGCTTCCTTCAGATGCCCGAATTGTTTTTGAAGCTAAGTTGCTTCTGTTTTGTTCTGAGGTTTCTAGGTGAAGAAGTGTGTTGTGCCTTTTGTTGCACTTCATGCAGCTTCTAGAAATGCAATTCTTTACGTTATGGCCCGTTTTTAAGCAATTAAAGCAATATTTTTTCTTTTGAACCAATTGAATGCGAGCTGACGGTGATAATTGAAGGAACATCTTGCAAGAAAATAATGGGTGTTTATCGTTTTTGCACATGACACAAGCTTGGTCTTGAGTTACCACGGAAGTGAAAACTTTCGGTTGTGAAATTGGGCGTTTCTTTTTGGCTCCCATTGCTTCCATCGACTGAAAGTGTCTTTCCAAAAACTTCAAAAATTCCTTCATTGTTGGAACTTCTCGTGGTTGTGATAGCGATTGTTCAAAGCGCAATCGTGTGACTTGGTCTAATCGTTTCAGTAATAAGTGCAGCAGAAGCGGGTCCCAAGATGTTGTATCAATTTGAAGGTTGAGTAGTGCTAAAAGGCACTCTTGAGTCTTGTCATGAAGCTCTTTAAAGTTGTCATTCAGTCTATCATCTGAATCATCGACCAATTCATGAACTAGTCTGCTGACTAGTAGCCGCTTGTTGTTGTAGCGGTCTACGACCATCTTCCATGCGGCATCAAAATTTTCTTCCGTTGCTGCAAAATGTTTTATCAAGTTTGCTGCCTCTCCTACCAAGTGCGTTTTTAAGTACCAAATTTTTTGTACTCTTGTGATCGGCTGGTTGACGACCAGTGATGAAAACAAATCATGAAACTCCTGCCATTTTAACTGATTTCCATCAAATTTGGGTATAGTGATTTTTGGCATTGGAATAGTTTCTGCCTGATGATGAACGAACTCTGATGGTTGTGTTGTTGATCTGCTGGTTACCTTTCTCACCGCTTTCCTTAGATTGGTTTCCAGTTCTATGAATCGTTCCATATTATATGCATGGTCTGTTGGATCATCGCACAATTCGACAATCTGTAAATGTACGTCTTCAATATTTTGCCACAATGTAGTGGCAGTGGGGACATCTTTTTCTGTAAACTCATCCGTCAATAAGCGTTCGAGAGCTCCCATCATCGCACCCTGTCTACGTATTAGTTTTGTTATTCCACTAGAAACCTTTGCTTGGATCCCACTAGCTTCTGTTGATGCTGCTTCTGCACCTGCTGCATGAGCCTCTTGTCCTAGCGGTTTGCCTGCTGTTTGTGTAATCTTCAACATTGCTTGTTGTAGTACTTCCTTGTACTGCTGAACGATATTTCGTATAGCTTCGTAGTATTCATTGACGAAATACTCATGATCCAACGGTGGAGCCTTTAAAAAACGGATTTCGTTGTCGTTAGCCTCAAATGCCAACCACTCGTCCTCCAACCTTTTCACTCGCTCTTGAAAATAACTTCTAGTTGTTTTCCTTGATGACGGGTCCTTCTTGTAATTTCGGATGACCGTCTCAATTCTTTCACCGATGGCCTTTTGTTTAATGATTAGTTCTTCAAATGTTGCCATAGTTGCTGATCTCGATTAGTTGGCTTCTGGGAATTCGCACCAAATGTGGTCTGTAGTACCCTTCGGACTGATGTCCTGATGCCGGGCTGAAGAATTTGCAAAAAGTTGATTTGGCTCTAGGACTGTTGATGTCCTGTTGTAAGGACTGATGATGTCCTTGTATGCGAATTTGAAAGAGGATCCTGTGCCTTGTCACAGAATCACGTCGGGGTCACCAAAATGTAAATAAACTCGTTTGTTAATTTGTTCTAGATGTTAATCACAGCACATAAACTGGATTAAACTTAAAATTGCTAAAACAACAAGCGGCACTTGAAACCGAGTTGCTTTCCAAAATGTAGATTAACTCTTTTATTAATTTGTTATAGATTTTAATCACAGCACATAAACTGGATTAAGGTTAAAACTATTAAAACAACAAGCGGCACTTGAAACCGAGTTGTTTTCCAAAAGAAATGATTGAGGCACACTCTTCAATGTTCAAACATAAAAAAGGCGATCTTTATTTAAATTTTACTTCTTTTATACAATATTCATTCTTATTAATTTTACATACTTGGCATTTTTAAATTTAAGTTCATTGGCTGTGTGGCCATGAACATGAGACAACCAAAAAATACCTAGAATGCAATTTTGTGGATATAGGTGAACGAACTACATAAACAGTACAAAAAAATAAAAACTGCATAATAAACAATCGTCAATTACAAACAAATATATAATAAACGAAACTAATAAAATTGCATTCTAAGTATTGTATTACAATTTTATGAACAAAATTGTACAACAAACAAAAATAATACAATTATGAACACGTTGCTTGGATCAAATAAATTTTAAATCCGAAAAAATTTGTTCGCATAGGTAAGTAGTGCCGAAAGAAGAGAGGCACTTAAATGAATTTTTTTTTTAGTTCAGTATAGAACTCGCCATCCAAATCTTTCCAGAACTCTACAATATTATTTTCGTCTGGAGCATTTACTTCGCTTCGTAGTATGATTATTTCTGATTGAATATCAAATTCGTAGTTGCTTACATCGCAACGAAAAGGGTTTTCGAAAAGATCTAATAGCGGTTGTAAAATTACAAAATCTTGAAACCTGTCTTGAAAATTATTGAAAAGTGTTTCAAATATTTCGGCATATTCATATCTTTTTGAGGGATGGGGTTTTTCACATAGGTGCACTTGTGCGGAAAGCTCTCTGTCTGTCATCCACTTGGGGATGTCAAGAAGCGATTCCTTTGTTTGAAATTCCCAAGCAGCTCACTACTTCCGGTTTTATACCAAGTATCCTCTGGTAACGCCGTTCAGTCGCCCGTCTGACGGCAGCTAAAGTGAGAAGGCGTACAGTTGAGTAACCTGAATGACATGTCACGATTATTGCGTCTCAGGTAGGTAGGTGTAATCCACTGAAACCCAACTGTTTCCAACCTGCCTAGAGGTTGTTGGCAGCCCCAACACTAGGATCGGGTAAGGTGGCCCAATCAGTCGGTTTGCCTTAAACTCATCTTATTAACGAAACCACAACTAATAATGATTATTACCAACCGATCCCCCCGATGACGACCTTCAGCATGAAAAAAATTTCTCGAATTGGAACATGGAACGTGCGCAGTGCGCACTGCGCACACTCTTAGATCCATCTAAACTGGCCCAAGTATGCAGAGAGTTTGTGAACTACAACCTGCTGCTTTTAGGTTTGTGCGAAACAAGATGGCCAGAATCAGGAGAACTCAATACCTCCGAAAATCTAAAATTTATATATTCTGGAAAGCCGGATGACCAGCCAAGGTCAAGCGGTGTTGGTTTTCTGCTGTCGAAAGTAGCATATGATGCAATGATTAATTGGAAACCATATGGAGACAGAATAATAACTGCAAGATTTCGTTCAAGAGCTCGAAATCTTACCTGTGTGCAATGCTATGCACCGACTGAAATGTCAGAATCAACACTGAAGGAAAGTTTTTACAGCCATTTAAATCGTGTGCTTTCCGCAATTCCCCGCGGTGACATCGTTCTTATGATGGGCGATTTCAATGCACAGCTAGGCCCCGATAATATAGGACGACAACATATAATGGGCAAACACGCAATTGGAAGGCTTACTGAAAATGGTAGGCTCTTTACTGAGGCATGTGGCAACGCTAATCTTGTAATAGGGGGTACCTTATTTCCTCACAGAAGAGTACACAAGGCGACATGGGTATCGCCCGACAATGAGACAGAAAACCAAATCGACCACATAGCTATTAGCAAAACCTGGCGAAGTAGTCTCCTGGATGTGCGATCTAAACGCGGTGCCGATTGCAATTCAGATCACCATCTCGTTGTTGGTAGCTTACGCATAAAAGTTGCTGCTATTCGTAAACCTGAGGCTGTAGCACGTAAATACGACGTAGTAAAATTAAAAAATCCACAAACTCTTAACAACTACGTACAAGAGTTGAGAAATGGATTAGCTGCGCAACAACCCCATCCTACCTCTGAGTGGCCCTCAATTAAAAAAAGTTTTGTTGATGCTGCAAAGAAACATATTGGTCCCAAAGTACCTAAGAAAACCCATTGGATGTCTGATTTAACCTGGATCCTCATTCTTGAAAGGAAAGACCTAAAAGACGAACTAAATGCAGCCAGAACTCTTGGTGAAAAGTCGTCGCGTAAAGACGCATACACACAACATGATAAGCTGGTCAAACGTAGCGCCAGAAACGACAAAAGAATGTGGTATAATAAGCTTGCATCGGATGCACAAAAAGCCTCGGACGAGCATAGATCGAAGGACCTTTATAGCATCACAAAAAAACTCACTGGGAAAAACTTCTCAAACACAAGACTGCTAAGAAACGCCCAAGGTGACCTCACAACATCCGCGCAAGTTCAGCTAGAAATATGGAAGCAACATTATTCCAATATGCTTTCCACTACAACTCCCACCCACCAAAATATATGTGCCTGCGACTCTCATTTAATACGGCATGATATTTCCATTGAATGCCCAGATATAGCAGAAGTTGTTGATGCAGTCGATTCCTTAAAAGCGAATAAGTCCCCTGGGGCCGACAATATATCGCCCGAAATGCTTAAAGCCGACTCGCAAACCACAGCCAACATATTGCTTCCCCTTATCCAGAACTTCTTGACTCGAAGTTAAAAGAAGGCCTTATCGTAAATATACCAAAATAAGGTGACCTGAAAAACTGTAAGAACTGGCGGGGCATCACCATCCTTAGCGCAATCAATAAAGTTATTGCACAAATTATTAACAAGAGAATATCTGACACTGTACTAAAGGACCTAAGACCCGAACAAGCTGGCTTTCGACCCCAAAAATCTTGTATAGACCACATCAATAGTCTTCGAATAATCATAGAACAATCGACAGAACTTCGTTTTCCGCTCTACCTGTTATTTATCGATTTTGAAAAAGCTTTTGATACACTGAATCAAAACGCAATATGGAGCGCTCTAGCTTGCAAAGGGGTCCCACCTAAAATCATAAGCCTTACTCAGGCGCTGTACCGTAATGTTAAATGTCGTGTTGTCCACAATAATGCTCTGAGCAGCAGTTTCGATGTTGTAGCTGGTGTTCGCCAGGGTTGTGTACTGTCTCCCTTGTTGTTTAACATCGTTCTAGATGTTATAGTCCGCAATGCTACTAAAGCAAATAGAGGTATCAACTGTGGTCTTAACCAACAGCTCGAGAGCCTAGAATATGCTGATGATATCTGCCTGTTTGCACACAGCTATAAAGATATGACAGCTAAGCTGAAATGCATCGAAACAGAAGCTGCAAAAGCTGGCTTAAAAATAAACATAGGCAAGAGCAAAGTGATGCTCTGCAATACAACAAACACCAACAAATTCCGCATAGGAAATACCGATTTGGAAGAAGTTAGAAGCTACCTCGGCAGCATCATTACAAACACAGGTGGTTCTAGCAATGATGTCACGTACCGAATCTCTAAAGCTAACCAAGCATTTGGTACCCTTCGGTCAGTATGGAAATCTTCAGCCATATCCAAGGACACTAAGATTCGTATTTTTAACTCTTGTGTTAAGTCTGTGCTTCTTTATGCATGTGAGACATGGAATACAACAGTTCACGACGTAAACACTCTACAAGTGTTTGTTAATCGATGTCTTCGACTCATCCTTAAGATTTTCTGGCCCAACACCATATCCAATACGGAACTTTGGATTCAAAGAAATCAACAGCCAATCCATACTGATAGGAACCACAGGACATAATATATATATATATATATATATATATATATATATATATATATATATATCTTTTGTCGATTTCGAGATTTCTATAAACAAGTGAAGTTTTTGGAAAATTGGAAAAATCACCAGTTTTAATTTGGGAAAAAATTAGAAAAAGTTTTGTTTTAAAATTGTGAATGATTTTTGACAAGTCGCATATATTGCGTTCCTTTCCTTGCAATTCCAAATTAAGTTCATTTAACATACTTGTCGTATCTGCCAAAAAAGCTAAGTCTAAAATAAAATTATTGTCTTTTAAACACTGCACTAAAACTTTTTCTACTTTCTCAGTTTCTAGGAACTGAAGAACTTCTTCTCTTAAATCATAAAGTCTATTCAGGCAATCACCGCGACTTAGCCACCGAACCTCTGTAAACATTTTCAGGTCACAATTCACAGCATTTTTGTTTTTTAAAAAGGTTACAAATTTTCGGTGGGTAAGCGCTTGATGCCCGCCTCGAATTTTATTTATTATAAGCTCTGCTGTCTTCATAGCTGGGGTATCATTAATGAATTTCGATGCAAGAGCGGTCTGGTGAATTATGCAGTGAAAATTATGAACTGCCAATTGGTGTTTTTTTAATTGGCCTATAAGCCCATTATATTTTCCCAACATTACATTGGCTCCATCTGTGCAGACTCCAGCGAATTTGTTTATGTCTACAATGGAAAGAAGATTTTCTGTGACAACATCATACAACAACGTACCAGTTACATTTGCATAAAATGTTTCTAAAGTAAACATTAACTCAAAAATATTGTATTCGCTGTCTACGCATCGAACACAAATTACAAGTTCACAGAGATCATTTATGTCAGTGCTTTCGTCTAAACAAATTGAAAAAAATTCGCAATTAATTACTTTTTCCCTAATTGCAGATTTTACACATGTTCCTAATTGAACAGTACGACGGCCTAGAGTTTGACTGGACAGGGGAAGAGACTCTATAAATTTAGTATTATAATTAAGCCTTTCCCAAATTTTTTCAGCAATTGCTTGATAAAAACACCATCCCACAATGGTCTTCCTTTCTTAACAATTTCCAATATTACTAAACTTGAAATCTCCTTTTTCAATTTGGGAACTGATTTTGGTTCATAAATTTCCTCTTCTAATAACCATTTTTTCAATTTTTCTAAAAAAATTGTTTTATTTTTATAAAACAGTGGTGGGATTCAGTAACTTTCATTACGATAATCGTTTTGTTAAAATTAATATAACGAAAATTTATCGAATTTGGTATTCAGTAACACTTTTAACGATATTCGCTATCGGTATGTAAACGACAATAATTTTTCGGTTGTTATGAAATAAATAAAAGTCAGCAGTTCAATCATTGCACGTGCGTTATGCAAAGAACAAAATTTATCTTTTATAACAATATACACAAACACAGAATCTTTTATGCATAAAAAATAATATTACCATTATTTAAACATGCAATTTAACATTCATATCACTAAATTTCATAAAATTTAAATTTAATTTTTTTATATTCTAAAAACTTTTTGGGAAAAATTTCAATAAATAAATTAATTTATTTGTTTTTTGTTTATTTCTCTTTGTGCTTTTCTTATATTTTGATAGAGATGCCAAAGTAAAAGGAAATTATAACGATGTTGTTAAGAAGCAATTAGTGAATAACAAAATCGTTACTGCAAATCGCAATAATTGTCGGTAAATTTAACAATTATCGAATTGTTAAAAGTTACTGAATCGCACTACAGGTCTTCTCTTTCCTTATCATTTAAATTATTTATATTATTATGAAAACGATCGCAATGCCGTTTAATAACATATTCCGTTCCTTCCTTAAATGTTGCATAGCATATAAGGCATTGGATGATACCAAAAGCGTTTTTAAGTGCCATCATAAAGCTTTTTCTGTTAACCTGAAACAAAAATATGTATTAGTAGTGGTATACACAATATTTTTTGAGTGTAAGCTGAAACAAAATAATATAGCATCCGCTAGACACAGGGGCAGTACTAACTCAAACATCAACAACACAGTCCAGTCGTTTCTGCAAGACATGGAGGAAAAATGGACAAAAGGCAAGTATATGAGGAAAGATATAGAGATGAACTACATAACCTACCGATTGACTGTTGACAGACACGGTACAGGAACGGTAAAGCTTTTATAAACTTTTATGGGCGCCTAAAAACAGAAAAAAAAAGAAATTTTTTCTGTTTTTGACCCAAATACAGCATTTTATGCTGAAATTATCTAAAAAAGTAGAAAAGGTTTACCGTAACTGTTGGAAGTAGGGATCATTAAACTTTTAATGTTTTTAAACTTTAATGCTTTTTTTTCTGTAAGAAATTGTAATAATTATTTAATTGTAATTATTATTTAAATTTTTAAATGCTTTAAAATCACGAATTTGATTTGAATTTCAGTAATTTTTTCCATTTAGTGAAAAACTTTAATTTTGAAAGTTCAAATAATATCATACAAACAGGCAGACACAAAGATAAAATAAAACGCACACAGTAACTTAGTTTTCCATTGCAAATAAAAGTCAATTACAGGGAAACTTTTATTCGAAAGTTTAAAAGCAACAGAATTTAAAGAACCGAAAATAAACCAAATTCGAAGCAGCATTTATATTTTAAAATCAATTTTCTTAAACATTTCTCTTTAGTTCTTTTATTTTGTCAATTTTTACTAAAATGTATAAATATTTAAAACAAAAAAATTCATTGTATTAAACTTGTATTGTATCATTAAACTTTAATTGTTTGTAATAATTTGCGTCCAAATTTAAAAAAGAAACAAAAAAAAAACGGAATTAAGTCGCGTCATATATTTTGCAAAAACTGCGAATTTAAACATATAATAGGTTTGATCCCGTACTTTTTGGGAAAAGTCCGGTAAAATGAGAGCAAATAAGAATTTCTCTCAATTATAGACAAAAACGCACAAAAGTACGGGAACACTAAAAACCACATTTTTATCCCAAAAGTTTGTATGAAATTGCTGTGAAAGTAAACAAAAAAATAAATACTGTTTTTGATTAGTATTTCACTTTTTAAGAGATTTTAGTTAGTACACACATACATATCTATGTTTGTATATCCAAACATACATATTTTGCTTTGCGTTTTGCAAAAGTAACAGTTATTTCATCATTATTCTTTTTAGGTAAAATTCAAATTTCTTATTTGTTATTGTTTATTTCATAAACAGCTGATTGATTACTACTTGCACAAACTAGCCCGAAGAAAAAGTACGGGCTGTTTCGTGCAGGAAGAAGAAGAATATTTCTCTCTCAAAATCTCTCTCACTTGCACGAACTTTGTGTACGGGAACAGTTTTCGTGCAAATTGGGATCCCGCGGGCTCCCAATGTTGAGTACGGGATCACACCTAATTTAACTACTGAATTATTTCTACAACAACAGAAAAGAATTTTTTTTTAACCGCATATGCATACAATTGTGAAATTTGAAACAATTAAAAAACGTCATACAATGTTTATAAAGCTGGCTTCATTTGCACAGACATCAGACTTTGTTTGTTTTTGTTTTCTTAAGATAGGTCAGTTACATATGTGTTCACTGGACAAAAGATAAAAAAAATATATATCAAAGCAATAATGGTATTTTTGATAAAATGCATAATCAGGGATATTAAAGTAAACAAAAGAAAGTAAACAATTAGTCACAGCAATATTCAAATAAATTAATAAATAATAAAACTAATTCCAAGAAATGAGAAAAATCATTCTTAATTTAATTCGAAATAATTTGTAATAGGGTTTATGAGAATAGACACATACATACTATGTAAATGTAAATAAGTAAAAAAAAAAAAATCTTCCATTTATAGTTTTTACATTTAAAAAACTATTAACTAAAAAGAAAATGAAAATGAAAAATTTTGTAGGAATTAAAATTTTATTAAAGTTTCATTTTTATTACTACCATCAAGTGAAACTTGATTTTTCAGTAAGGTAATACATATAAAGAAAGAGTTTGTTTTAATTTTTACAAACTTAACTAGTTTTTTAATTCTTTATTGAAATTAGTGTAACGTAGGAATAAGGAAATAAAAATTGTTCAAAAAATTATATAATCACCTAATATTAAAACACTTGTATAAGAAAATATTAAAAGGCACGTAAACAGCAAATAAACTAGGTAAAATGTATATTGAAAAGGAGAAATTACAAAATTTTTTAATATTAATAATATATTTAAATTCTTATTTTTAGAGCTAAAGATCAATGTATTTTATAAAAATTAACAATTGTTTTTTATTCCGATATTTCGCTACCAACAATGGGTAGCCTCTTCATGGATTTAAATTATTTGTTTTCTTTAAAAAAAATTTATAAAATACATTGATCTTTAGCTCTAAAAATAAGAATTTAAATCTTTAAAAAAGATCAAAGGAAAATAAGAACAAAAAATATTAATAATATAAATAAACAAAGAAATAAAAATAAAGGAAGACATACACCAAAAGGACGACGTCAAAGATAGCGCAGCCACCCTAAGAGGATGTATAAGGTTGTTAAGGAGGAGAGGGAAGTTGCGGAAATAAAGAACAAAGAGGACGATATGGATATGCAGAAAAAAGAAGTGGGGTTGATGAAAATATTACGGCCGCGGAGTATCTAAAAGAATATATAAAACTGAAGAACGTTAAATTCGAAAAAAAACCATAGAGAATCTAAAAGATCATGAAGAAATGTCAGAACCCGCAACAGCTACAGTAGGGGAAAAACACGAATAGGTTACAAAGAATAGCAGACTAAACATTTTTTTTAAAACAAGAAAGTCATTACAAAAAGAAGAAGAAATGGACTCTTCGGAACCAGTGGTATCAAAATAAGAAATCGAAAAGGACGAGATTGAACAAGTAGCTGAAAAGAATTACGGAGACAAATAAATAAATAATTTATGAAAAGCAAAACGATAAGGAAATATAACGAAAATAACATTCAAGAAATCAAAGAGATAAGACAAAAAGAAAAAGACGAGGAGAAAGAGAATAAACAAGAAACAAGAAATAATATAAGTCATTTCACAAGAAAATCGGATGACACAAACGATAAAGAAACAGAGAGGCAAGCCGAAAAACACAAAAAATAATACATTTGGAGTAGAGAAAATTTTTGAGGTAATAGAAGAGTACCCAAAATACTAAAGATGAAACATCAGCAGAAAAAAAAATTAAGACTTGAAGAAGAGACCACCAGCAGGCAAAACAACACCAACAACATCAAATAATAATTACGTTTATTCGTAATAATAATAATATAAAAATATTAATTCCGCTTGGGCACGAGCTATAAATACCCTAATAACAGGGGTCACAGTAATATGTGAATTTCCCTAATATAGAGTAAAAACTACAAAAACGTTAAAATACAAAGTAGAATACTTTGATGATAATGGACTATAAGTTTGTGTTGATTATTAGTTCCAAACAGTAATGAGGGAATTTCGTACTAACCAGCACTGTTTCATTGTAGGATAAAAATTGAATTAAAAATTAATTCTCATATTCTATTTCTGTTGAAAACTGGTTAAATAGTTGATATTCTTCTCAATTAGTATCCACTTTACGAAAATTGTAAAGATGGACAATTGAACGCTGATGAGAGGTGTAGCGGCCTTGAAATCAGTACTGATACGTTCTGCTAAAAACTGATTGGATATAAATAATAATATTTTCCAACAAAAAAAAAAACTCTTAGTAATTTTGAATTTTCATTAATTCAATAAAACTGAACTTGAGCCTGATAATATTACTTTTCATATGTAAATCAATATAAGTTCAAATAATAATTACGTTTATTCGTAATAATAATAATATAAAAATATCAACCATTATGTTTGGATGTTTCCAACTGCAACTAACTTCTCACCTTAAACAACCTCACAACAATAGTAGCAGACATAAGAGATTTTTAACAACATACCCAACTACATCAACGACAACCAATAACCAATGATGATTTTCCCAGACACGTTATCAACCGTAATGCAGAAGTATATTTATATTAATTTATTAAACTTGAAATAATTTGCAAAACAATTGCCAATAACTATTTAAATAGCATATAAATGATTCTGTCCTAAATAGCTGAAAAATTTCCTAACTGAAAACACTTATATCTAGATGTTTTCTTCCGCAAAGGGGGAGGGATGTTGTGATTCACAATTGAACTACCCTCCTACATTGCACTTATTTGTTAATGCAACAACAGTTCATTCACTTAAGTATTAATTGCGTTGACAAATTGTGCAATCGTCATTGCGCTTATTTGTTAATGCAACAATAACAGTTCATTAACTTGAGTATTGTTTGCGTTGACAAATTGTGCAATGTTGCTCTTTCGCAATAGCGAAAATATTTGGGTCAGAATCAAATATGAAGAATTGCATATTCCCTTTGCGTAACTAGTTTTAAGATAGTATAAATAGCTAGTGCTAAGTTATTTAAGGAACAGAACGTATGGACATGTAAAAGGTAAATAGTGTTAAAGTAATTATTAATAAAGATAAATTAAAATCCTACGGAATAGTTTGACTTGTTCAAAGAACGAAGATAATAACAACTAAACAGGCCTAACAGTCTTTATAAAAGGTATAGACTCTACTCGTAGTGTTGATCCTGAAGAGGTTAAGTCAGGCCTTGAAAATAGTGGCTTTAAAATAAAATATGTTTCAAACATTAAAAATAAGGAAAAAATCCCCCAACCTATTTTTAGAGTCGAGCTACAGCCAGGTGACTTGAAAATAAAAAAAAATGAATCGCACCCTATCTACAATTTAAAGTACTTGTTGCATCGAAGAGTTACCGTTGAGATTCCACATAAAAGAGCTGGACCTGTTCAATGACTGAACTGCCAAGAATTTGGCCACACTAAAGCATATTGTAAGTTGCCTACAGTTTGCGTTGTATGTGGTGAGTTACACAATACCGCTATCTGCAACAAATTGAAAGGTGATCCCAAGGTAAAAAATGTGGCAATTGCGGCGGAAACCACACTGCTAACTACAGGGGCTGCCCTCTATATTCGATTTTTAGGAGCTTGTCAAACAAAAAAACTAATGTTACTGCCGCTCAGCCTAAAACCCTTTTTAAATACCCACATCTACCTCAACCGTCTACTAGCCAGAACCAATATTCAAATGTTTTGAAGTCTAACACAACTATTGCCCAACAAAAACATTACGGACAATTTTCATACGCTAATATATTAAAAAGTAACCAGACTACGGCGCAAAAAACTGCTCCAGCAAATGAAGATACAGGTTCTAATTTTAGTCGAATTGAAGCCTCAATAGAGACCTTAATTCAAACAGTAAATACTTTTACTCTGAACATGTCCTGTATGATGCAGGAAATGCTGAAAATGCAGTCTACCTTGTTACAGGCAGTATTAAGCAAACCATGAACTTAAAAATCTGTTTTTGGAACGCAAACGGCATCTGCCAACATAAAAATGAAATAGAATATTTCCTACTGAATCAACAAATCGATGTAATGCTCATTTCAGAGACTCACTTGACGTCTCGAAGCTATTTTAAAATTAGTGGATATAATTTCTACGACACCAAGGACCCTCGCGGTAGAGCGTGTGGTGGCTCGGGAATTCTAATAAAATCGCGAATAAAGCACTACTTATTAGATATTTTTTGTGAAGAATATCTTCAAGCAACAAATATCTGTATTGAAAATTATTATCAAAAACTTGTAATATCATCTGTCTATTTCCCCCCCCCCCCCCCCACCCACAGATTTTCAATTACCGAGAGCCAATATATGGATTTTTATAACTTACTGGGCCCCCGTTTTCTAGCAGCTAGTGACAACAATGCTAAACACACATTCTGGGGTTCACGTTTAATAATACTATACTACTATTATCACTATTTACTCACACACAACCGCAAGACCAACATGTGATTTACCGCTGACATCTGCACGTATTAACTGGCTGAAATACAAAAAATATTTGAGTGCTCATTGCACGGAAAATATGCCATTGAGAACACCTACTGACATAGAAAATTCTATTAGGTTGTTTGAAGCACATGCCAAACAAGCTGCTGTTAATGCTTTTTCAATTCAACCAAATCAACAACCGAGATTTAACAATATTTTTTCTGCAGATATAGAAAGGCTATTGACCGAAAAACGGAGAGCTCGACGAGAATGGCAACGATACAGATCGCCTCAGCTAAAATTAAGGCTTAAGGAGTGTACCAAGCAGCTTAGAAAAGTTTTGCAAACACAAAAAACAGCTTCGCTGCAAAAATTTCTGCAAGAACTCGATGCAACACCATCAACAGATTATTCGCTGTGGCGTGCAGCCAGAGGACTTAAAAGGCCGGTGATATGTAAACCTCCATTACGAGCCTCAAATGGTGACTGGGCAAGAACTGATGCTGAAAAAGGTACCCTTTTTGTTAAACACCTAGAAAAAGTATTCACTCCAAATATTTTTGCTGATATTGTTGAACTGCCACCAGTCGTCTCTTTACCAGAAATATCGCTAAAATTCAACACTGTGGAGATTGAAAGGGCCATTACTAGTCTTAATACTAAAAAAGCCCCAGGTGTCGACAAAATAAGCAACAAAATGCTTCAAGAATTACCATATATTGCAAAAAGAATAATTCTATTCATTTTTAATGGTATTTTACGGCTGCAATACTATTCTGCAGAATGGAAGGTTTCGATGATTATTATGATACCAAAGCCCGGCAAGGATCATACGAAGATTGAATCCTATCGGCCTATTAGTTTATTGCCCAACATTTCGAAACTATTTGAAAAGCTGTTTATGAGCAAGCCGATGCCTCTAGTGAGTAGAAGTGGATGCATTCCAGATCATCAATTCGGTTTTCGCAGTCAACATAGCACTATTGAAAAAACTCACAGACTTGTGAATGTAGTTAGAGACACCTTCCCGTGTGGAGAGGTGGTAGTCTCCCATCGGGCGCGTCCCCAGGTGGCGGATAGGGGTAGAGAAATGTCAATGCCCTATTAATAAACAAGCGGTTGATAAGTCAACGGCATGACTCGGGTCGGGCTCAATACTACGTTTGCTCAGAACACCAGGGGTACACGTGGTACTATGCCAGGCCGAGGTCCTTGGTGCTTTTAGATCATCCTAACGAAACATGAGGGCACTCGTCTCAAGCAGGTAGCTTATGCTGGTGCTTGGTACGAGTGTGGTCATGATGGAGGGTCATCCCCCAGCAACCCCTGAGCAAGACCGGCATTCCATCATGAATGAGTTCTTGCTGAGGGGTTGCTGCACGACGTAGGGTCGGCTGCAATTTCACACCCTTAGGTGGTCTTGCGGCAGACCTCGGGTCGTGGGCATGACTATCCTACACCCTCGTGACGGTGACTAAGACTACCGGACCCGTGGACCAAAAGAAATCTTCTCCACTTGTAAGTACAAGGTGGCTGGAAGCCGTTCCGAGGTACGCATGGCCAGTAAGTGGTTAAAGAGAACTGGTCCCTAACGGCTCCCCTCCGATGCCAGGGCACGGATCGGTTGTAAAACTATTTGCCTAATCCATGCACGCCGTCACTGCATGGAGTGTCCAACACCTTACGTGCTTACTAGTTGGAACAAAAACTGATGAACAAAACAAACACTAAAACAAAAACAAACAAAAAAACTAACAAACCAGCTGCCCTGTCGCTAGGTAGGGCAAGAGTTCAGCGGAGTGTGTCCAGGGATGAAAGTCCAGGCACCTCCGCGGCTGGTAAAAACCTAGCCACCAACATCAAAACGGGTACGCCGGCTGAGAAATCCTCTCCTAAGCCTCGTGTACCCAAACAAACATCTGCGGGTGCGCCGGCTGCGGTCAAAGCAGTTGTGCCTAATGCACCAGCTATAAGTGAATCGAAGGGTGCGCCGGCTGTACATGCTCCAGTTTTGCCAACTGCACCCAATACCATCGAAGCGGATACGCCGGTTGTAGCGAAGGCAACTGTGCCTGATGTATCCGCCTCGACAAGTTCACGCGACAGGAGTTTTCGTCCCGTAAAGCCATTTCCGAGACGCGGGCCGCTCGACGCTATATCGAGCGGTTGGGCAATAAAACGGCAGCGGAACTCACTAGCGAGGAGAAATCCTCGCAAGCTTTGGCCAAGTCACATCTGGCTACTGTAGACGGATCTTCTCGTGAGGGCACTGCCAAACCGGCTTCAAGTTCTGGCCCTAAAAGACAAAGATCAGGAGAGGATTCGTCTCAGCAGCAGATGCAGCCAGAAAATAAAAAACCGAGACAGGGAGACGGCAAAATCACGAACAGGTCTTACAGCGAGGTTGCAAAAAATCCGCTGATAAGAGCTGTTCTGGATCGCAGAAACAGCGACGGATCAATCGATCATGCTCAATGGGGATTGATCTGTCAAAAGCTGCTTGACGTCTACCTGCTCAATACCAGCGAGGTCCAAGAAACCTCGCCTTAATTCACGGACGCTGGCTGGGTCCAGGGCCGTGTAAAACTGGTTTCTTGCACGGACGAGAGGTCGGTCACCAAACTCAAGCTGGTGATCGAGTCTCTTGGCGAGTTGTGGCCTGGCGCGAGCTTGGAACTGGTCCCGGTAAACGAAATTCCTCGTAGACCGAGAGCAGTTGCAACCATTCCGGCAGAGCCGCATGACCCAGAGGCTATCCTAGGCATCTTCCGTCATGCGAACCCTGACCTACCAACCAGTGATTGGAAGGTGGTCAAGGTTTTTGGGGCGGAAGGTACACGTAGGAAGGTGATCGTTGTCCTGAATAGGGAGACGTTGCCTCTACTTCGGGACAGACAGGGCCTGGTATTCTATGGTTTTATGGGAATCAGGCTCAGTGTGTACCGCGGTGATGGCGAACGCGATCCCGACAACGCTAGCGGCCATGTGAAGGAGCTGGCTAAAACATCTGACAAGCCAGCCGGTACGGAGGTCATAGGGGACTCCACGGAATCGGTCACTTCAGGATGTTCCCAATCAACAGCCGGTTTGGTTGGGGATCTCCTGGAGGGACTCATTTTTGGAGATGACGAGGACGCACTCCTGAACCCGAGTCAGGGTGATGCCGATGCAAATGCCGTCTATGACCCCGACGCGGACAATGGCGAAGGTGCTACTTTCTCCCTTATTTGACAACGATAATGTGCTTTGATCTGTCCCTCCATACTGTGTGTAATGATTGAAATTTGAAAATCTCGACTGGATTTCCTTCCTCCATGGGATATCTTTCTCGGTTGCGTTCAGTATTGGTACTGCTGTGCCTCCATTTTTAATGTTGACCACAGTATTTCCAACATAAACTCCAGGGGAAATCTCCTGTTTTTGTACAACTACAGTTTTATCTCTCGAAATGATATTAACCGGCACTTTAGTAACTGCTCCCGTATCTACAAGTAAGACCAAGTTTCGCTCCCTAGCTCCTTGGCAGGGTATCGTCATAAAAACTGTGTCCACATTGCTCGGTGATTCAGTACTATTATTTATATTTGGCATTATCTCTTCACTTTGTTTCTCTTCATATTTATGTTTTAATACTTTGTCTTTTTCTGCTTTCACTTCCAAAGTTTGCCTGTTCTCTTAATTTGCCTGTTTATGCACAACCACGGTTTTATCTCTTGATATGATATTAACCGGCACTTTAGTAACTGCTCCCGTATCTACAAGTAAGACCAATTTTCGCTCCCTAGCTCCTTGGCAGGGTAGCGTAATAAAAACTGTGTCCACATTGCCCGGTGATTCAGTACTACTATTTATATTTGGCATTATCTCTTCAATTTGCTTTCCTTCATATTTAAGTTTTAATCCATTGTCTTTTTTCGTTTTTCCTCCTAAAATGTACCCGTTCTCTTGATTAGCAGAGTGTACAACTGCCTTGGTTACTATCTCGGTTGGCTGCTCTGTTTCTGAGTCAGTCTCCGTATCATCTTTATTTACCCGACTCTCTCTTTTTGTTTCTTTATTATAATTATAGTTGTTCTCTTTTTTATGCCAATCTGATTTTCTATTAATTAGCGGGACCCCAGTTATTGGCGATAACTGGGCCGAATTTCGTTTCCCTGAGCATTTGTCCGATTTGTGTTGCTATGGGCCTCTACTGGTCTGTTAGCTAGGTCCCTGCCGTTATTGCTACTTTGCACCTGTTGGTAGATCCCTGCACCCATTGCTTCAGTCTGCCTAACATTACTTCTACAGTCCCGTACAAAATGTCCTTGTTTCTGACATTTAAAACAAGTTGGGCGTGTACCATTGTTTCTGTTTGCCCCTCTGTTTATGTTATGTCCCGTCGCTATTTGAGTGCTTCCACGGACTTCTGTGTTTGTTGTCCTCCTATTTTTTTCTGTCGTCCGTCTTTCCGATTGATTTTGGTTGGGTAGGTTTCTTCTTGGCTCACAGAAAGGGGTTTCCTTGTGACCATTTATCCTACACAATCGGCAGTATAAGGAGCCTAATCTCTTTCTGCAGTTTTCCACATCGTGCCCGCTGTTTCCACAGAACGTACAGCTCACGATATTCTCGCACAGTGGCCCCATTTCATGGCCGTATTTTCCACAGCTCATACAGTATGGTGTGTTTAACGGTTTTTTGCAGCTATTCCATTCATGCCCCATCCTGTTGCAAAAACTACAGGGGACTTCTGAATCTATTACGTTGATACTGTGCGTTGGTTCGCCAAACAATTCCTCTGCACTTTCGACTACTTCTATTAAGTTTGTGAGCTCTTCCTCTTCCTGTCGCACAAATCGAGCTTTGAGTGCATGGTCCTTCAAACCCTTGAAAAAGCTCCTTCCCGGCCAGGTCCCACCGGCCATTCGTTCTCTATAGTTGTTTTTGCCTCATTCAATAGGTTATCCAGGCGTTCTCCGAATTTGCATGCTGACTCTCTGATGCTCTGTTTGCAACCCAATATTAGTTCCCTTATTTTATCTAACCTCTTGCTTTTTAGATAATATTTCTTGAGCGCATTACATATCGCGTCCACGGAACTGAAATTCATCTGGGAAATTCTTGAGTAGGCTACTAGTCTCAGGCATTGTATTACATCTTGTGTTAGAACGTTATTTGCACCTGTGAGTACTTCTCTTTCTACCATCTTGCATCCTTGTATGTACCTGAATACTTCTGATGACAAGTCTGGCCCATCGGTTCCGAAGAATGATGGGACTGTGTTGTTAACGATGTTAATAATCTCATACAGCGAAGGCATTTTGATCCTTTCAATTTCCGCTCTCAGTAGTATGGTTTTGCTGGGGTGACGGTGATCGTCTTTCTATGTTCCGCTGGTAATCATCTTGATAGTGGGCTGTGTCCACGCAAGAACTTGTAGACTGTCCACTTAATAACAATACTTGTCGATTCGTTCTATTAATTTGTCTGTCTGCGTGTGTGGGTTGTCCATTAAAGTTGTCTTTTACTTACCCATGTTCCGCTGGTTATTATCTTCATAGTGGTCTGTGGTTTAGGCTTATTTTCACTTTATATTATTTTTTTATTTTATTTTATGTTCGCAACCGCGCAGAATTTTTACAATCAAAGTAATTCTCCTTTTTGTCTTGGTCTGCTTTAGCGATTAGTCCTGCAATGACAATATGAGGGTAGCTAGGGTTTAGACTTTATTCAATTTGTCCTGTGCAGTTCTACACCGTCGAATGTAGGATGCAACAATACAAGGTAGCTAGGGTTTAGACTTTTATGTATTGTTCGATTTGCTACACCGGACAGTTTTTTTATTGAGCAAGATCAACACAAGGATTATTATATTTCTTTGATGTTATTATTTACGCGGCTACCGGCTGCGCCAAATGTTATGTTTGAATTAAAACATTATTTTTATTATTTAGTTATTATTATTTTTATTTATTAACCACAGACTATTTTAAAACATTACTTAGCCTTCACAGGGACCCGCTTTTTAAGGCTGGTGTTTGATCAGGTTTTGATTTATAAAATATATTTAGCCTTCACAGGGACCCGCTTTTTAAGGCTGGTGTTTGATCAGGTTAGTTGTTACGTGTTAAAGAATATTCCCCGAACTGCTTTCTGTCAAGATTCTACCGACTAGACTGACTCTACAGACTAGCAGTCTACAGACTAGAACGACTCTACAGCACTAGAACGACTCTACAGCACTCGACTCTATACCAAATCACCCTCCGCTTTTATACCCAATTTCGCTGTCTGATTGAACGATCTGCTGACGTTCGCTGCCGCCGGCGTGGTCATTGCTAAGTGTGTTAGTATGCAAATTCAGCATATTCATACCCGTGGAACTTCCAGCCGATTGCAGTTCTCACGATATTGCAATGTCAGCATATATCTGTAGGAAAGTTACTGGCATATATATATATGCAGCGGTATTGCAACGTCAGCATATATCTGTAGGAAAGTTACTGGTAATAACGTCAGTAATGCATGCAGCGGTATTTTGCTGCCGTTGGTATTTTTGCTGGTTGAGGGAAAATAACTCATGACAACGTCAGTATGTGTATGCAGCGTATGTTTCGCTGCTGCTGATATTTCTGTTGGTTGGGGGAAAACGACTCATAACAATCTGCAGCACTCTAAAGCAGCATCAGCTGCATTAACCCTCCGCCTTTCAGAAAAAGGGGAGGACATTGTGCTAGTCCAAGAGCTGTGGACCAAAAACGGCAAAATACTTGGACTTAGCAACACTGGCTACAAACTGCTGTATGCAACAAAAACAGGTAACAACGATAAAAACATTCGATCCTGTATCTGAGCAAAAGCAAATTTCAATATCTTCATTCTCTCCGATTTTAGTGATGAAGATACTGTAACTGCAGCATGGGAGACAGGAGGATCCACCATATGGATCCTATCCTGCTACATGGCGCATGATCATGCGCACCAACCACCACACAATCTGGTCCACAAAATGGTACACAACGCCAACTTGAAAGGCATACCAATCCTGTTGGGTGCGGACGCTAATGCACATCACCACATCTGGGGTAGCTCAAATACCAACGAAAGAGGTGAGTTTCTATTCGATTTCATTATTGATAAAAACTTAGTAGTGCTGAATCGAGGTTCAGAACCAACTTTTGTAGTCTCAAACAGACAAGAGGTACTAGACATTACACTTGCTAGTGCGAGACACGCTCATATAATTAGGGACTGGAGGGTCTCAGCTGACTGCTCCTTTTCTGATCACCACTATATTGAATTCAATATCAGCATAAAAACCGGAAACACCAAGCTTTTCGTAAATAGGCGTAAAACGAACTGGGAGGAACATAAGAATATCCTCACCAACTCAATTGCACATCCTCCAAACATAGAGGAAGTAGCTGATATAGAAATAGCTGTCAATAATCTAACTAATGCTTTTAAGGAAGCAACAAGAATCTCTTGCAAATCTTCCACACAACGCAAAAATAGCAATAGGTCTGTCAGCCTAGAAGAGTCTCGTAGGAGCTGCCGCAGACGCTTTAATGGGGCAAAAAGAAGAGGTAACTGGGCTCTTTACAAAGCCTCATTGAATAAATTCAAAAATCAGGTTAGAAACGCAAAACGTAAGTCTTGGAGAGATTTCTGCGGAAATGTGGAATCCCTCTCCGACACTAACAGGCTGCGCAAAATTCTGGACAAACAACCATCCGTACCTGGATTCATTCAGAAACTAGATGGCAAATGGACTACTAACTCCTTGGAGTCCCTAGAAGTCCTAATGGAAGCTCACTTTCCGGGCAGCTCCCCTTTTATGGAGCTACAAAACGCTTCCCCTCCTGCCCGGAGTATGACGAACGTAGCAATAACTACTGACAGACTTTACTGGGCTATTAAAAGTATCCATCCGTACAAATCACCTGGTCCGTACGGAATCATTCCCGCAGATCTACAACACAATTTAGACCTTGTGACACCCTGGCTGCTCATAATATACAGAGCATGTCTTAACTGGTACCACATTCCGCAACAATGGACCAAATGCGACGTAATTTTCATCCCAAAAGGGGGAAATGCATCGCACTCGAAGGACAAGGACTTTAGACCTATCAGCCTTACATCTTTTCTTTTAAAGACTTTAGAAAGATTGATCGACGTTCATATTAGAACTATAACAATCTACAGAAATCTTTTATCAGCCAATCAACATGCCTACACCAAAGGCAAATCGGTTGAAACGGCGTTACATTCGCTCGTAGGTCACATTGAAGGGTCACTTGAGCATAAGAATTATACTCTTGCGGCCTTCATGGACATTGAGGGCGCCTTTAACAATATCAACTCGGATGCTATTACCCAAGCTCTCACAGAGCTAGGAATAGACCAGTCACTATGTCAATTCATCAAGAATTTGCTTGAACGTAGAGCCACCATATCTACCATGGGGGAAGCACGCATTACCAGGTACGCCTGCAAGGGTACGCCACAAGGTGGTGTTTTATCCACTCTGCTATGTAATATGGCAATAAACGTTCTGCTTAGAAAACTGGAGTCCATGTGCGTCAATACTGTTGCATATGCAGATGATGTGGCAGTGGCTATCTCGGGCTTCCATCTCGACACAATTACGCACAGGCTGGAAGATGCACTCAGCGAGGTCTGCAAATGGTGTTCACAGAACGGCCTCAGCGTCAACCCAACCAAAACGGAACTAGTGCTCTTCACTAGAAGATACAAAATTCCCACTTTCACCCTACCCAAAATAAATGGCACTACACTAGCCCTATCGGATAAAGCCAAATTCTTAGGCATTATCATTGATAACAAATTAACATGGAGAGACAATCTTCATGTTCGTGCAACAAAAGCCGTAGCGGCATTATGTGTTTGCAAGAAAGCCATTGGTCCTACCTGGGGCATAAGTCCCAAGGGGATTAACTGGATATTTGAAACGGTTATCAAACCAACTCTTTTCTATGGTGTAACAATCTGGTGGAAAGCAGTGGACTTGGCAACAAATCGACAGCGAATTGAGAGAACTCTCCGCTTAATGGCAATCATGATAACTGGTGCCCTTAGAACTACGCCTACAAAGGCTCTTTTTGCTATGCTGGGCTGGCTGCTAGTTGTTCTGTTGGCTAGGAAGTTAGCACTACGCACTGCGGTACGACATACTACAACTGACGCATGGAAATATCGACCATGGGGTCACGCTAGCATTGTAGAGACCATGGGAACTATCCGTGATTTCATCGACTATTGCATTCCAAAACCTTCCTACACCGCATGGGGCCCTACGAGTGTTCACGGATGGCTCCAAACGATGCTCCAGGGTTGGCGGGGGTGTCTACATTGAAGAATTCGGGATCAGAATTTCCTTTAGACTCCCGGACGAATGTAGTATCTTACAAGCTGAAATATCCGCCATCAAAAAGGATATACTATAGGACTATATAGACTATAGGATAACAAATAGAGTTATCCAAATTATAACCGACAGCAGACCTGCAATAATAGCAATTTCGGGTGTGTACACAACATCCCTCCTTACTCTGGAATGCAGGAAATCACTTAATATAGTGGCTAATTGTTCTAGTGTTACCCTTATTTGTATGCGGGGACACGGAGAAAACACAGGCAATCTCATCGCTGACAATCTGGCCAGGAGAGGTACAGAGTTAGAGGCCGCTGAAATTGACAATTTCTGTGGTCTTCCGCTCTTGGCCTGCTGGAGGCGAATCGAGAAAGCTCTTATGCAAAAGGCACAAACAAGATGGTTTAATGAACCATCCTGTACCACAGCAAGGACCCTATGGCCTTGTATAGATGTCAACAGAATCAAAAATCTGCTGAACTTTCCAAAAACGCAATTGCGCAATCTTGTGGCCACAGTCACGGGACACTGCACCTTCGGAACCCATGCCAGACGCATGAGTCTACCATACAATGAGTATTGCTCCAGCTGCAATGACGAGGAAGAAGAAGAAAGCATCGCACACCTTCTATGCCTCTGCCCAGCTATGGAGGATCGCCGCCTCCGCTTTCTAGGCAGTAGATCCTTCAGTACCCTCTCCGAGCTCTCAAATACGAACTCGGTTGTCTTAGCTCCTTCATCAGGAGCAGTGGATGGTTCGCCCAATAGGGGGCTCGATATCCTGGTCGTCCTGCAAGACAACCCCTTGCTTTGGTTTTTCCCACCTGTTTCTGTTTCTGACTCTACTCTTCTCTTGCTCCTCTATGGCCTTCCCTCATCTACTTTCCTTCCGACTCTTCTAATCGCCTTTCCTCCATCACTCTTCCTCATTAGAGGAAGCACAATGGGACCATATCAGGACCCAAGTGAGCTGGAATCTAATCTTCACTTTACCAGCAGCCTGCTAACCTAACCTAGAGACACCTTTGAAAAAAAGAAAATTGCTCCGCACTCTTCATTGATGTTGCACAAGCCTTCGACAAAGTATGGCTCGAAGGTCTAATACACAAATTAACACAAAATCTACCTGTAAATATTGTAAAGCTTTTAAAAAGCTACTTAAGTGAACTAAAATTTGTAGTTCGAGAAGGTAACTTTTTAAGCCCTCCGCAGTCGATCGAAGCCGGAGTCCCTCAAGGCAGCATCTTCGGTCCTTTACTTTTTTTAATATATGCCTCTGACTTACCGTTAAGCAGTAACATTTACACGTCAACATTTGCTGATGATACAGCTTTTCTAAGCGTTCATGAAAATCCTGTAGAAGCTTCCCGGAATTTGCAAGGGTACGTATCAACACTGGAAACATGGCTAAAACAATGGCGAATAAAAGTTAATAAGCAGAAATGTATACACGTCACTTTTACATTGCGCAGGGAAACATGCCCGCCTATACAAATCAACACCGAGACTATACCGCAACACACTGTAGTAAAATATCTAGGCGTTCATCTTGACCGTCGTTTGACGTGGAAACCGCATATAGACGCAAAGCTGACACAAATGAAATTAAAAGCTGTAAAAAAACTTGAGGAAGGAATTCTTTACTAAGCCTAGACTGCAAACTTCTCTTATACAACGCGACCCTGAAACCAATATGGTCCTATGGAATCCAGTTATGGGGCACTGTCTCAGCATCGAGTGTAGAAAAAATTCAAAGGCGACAAAATAAAGTTCTACGTGCAATTACAGCAGCCCCCTGGTATGTCAGAAATCATCGAATTCATAAAGATTTTGATGTTCCGTTGGTGAAGACAGTATTTTCAAAACACGCGAAAAAATATGTAAAAAAACTTCAGCTGCAATTAAATCCACTTGAGCGCAATATTCTACAGTATAGTGGTCACACCCGGCTGAGGAGGAGGGATACTATTTCTCTCAGCCGTACACGAGAGATGTAAATCAACAAAAATCAACCGTTGAAATTAAAAATTTTGTTTAGTATTGGCTAAACATATATTTAATATTTTTTTATATTTAAGATTTGAAAAACTTATTGATAATTTAATATATAATTGAAGATTCAAAAAATAATAAAATTTATCAAAAAAAAAATCAATCAGAGCCTACAATGTATACGTGTACCCGAAAAAGCACGACTGCACGCACTCGCTTAGAACGTTCATGTGTTTTTTATCGTCTCCAGAGGGCACAAGAGAAAGGTTAAATAAAACATTTTTAAAACATCTAGAATTAATCCCGTTTAAAAAAATTTGTTTCTCTTCGCAACATGCATCCATACGAGTATGTAATTTGAAAATATATCATTTTATTAAAAAAAAAAAAATAAAAAGTAAATAAATATATTTATTTTCGATATTTTTAAACTATCGACTTATATTTTCAGAGTTTTTACCATCTAAAATTATAGTATAAAGTGTGATTATACACTATTTTTCGATTATATTTTTTTTGTCAATAAAACATTAAATAATATCTCCGATGATATATACAAATATTTATATATATATATATATATATATATATATATATATATATATATATATATATATATATATATTATTAAATTTTCTATAACATAAGCTATGTATATTATGTAATATATGTTTAAAAATCAACTTCAAAATTTCAATGAAGAATATATGCATGTTGTAAAAGCCGCAAAAGCAAATATATTTGCTTGCGGCCTTGCACCGCATCGAAGTTGTTCAACTTCGTTCTCTGTGTATGACATTTCAAGTTGAATAACATGGATATAAAGTTACACTGCAACAGATGGAATGAAACACTTTTTCATATTATAAACGGGAATCGCATTTTGTGCAACTGCGAAAAGATATTGCGTAAAGTTGTAATGAAAACGAAATTGGAACATTTCTTTACATTTCACGTTATCGCAGAACCAGAATCTACCCCCTGGTCATCCAACACCGAACTGCCCGAACGATATTGAAACTCCTTCCAATGTATACATTGCTTGAAACAACACACTGCCAGTTATATAGGTTGCGAAGTGTATCAAAATGTACTAAAGAAAAAGTTATCGGAAAAACGATTAATTACTAATCAGCAGTTTTCCACATATAGAAGCGCTTTTGCTCCAATGAATTCCAACCCTAATAAATCTAAAAATATGTTCTCAGGAGAATCCTACGCAAACGTGACAAATCAAGGTTTTAATAATAATGTTATGAAAAATATTGAAAAATTATTAAATTAGCAAATTGAACTAACAAACACACTTATGAACATGATGTCACTTCTTATTAACAAATTATGCAAGTAAACTTGAGAATAGCTATTTGGAACGCGAACGGAATAACAAATAGAATCAACGAAATGGCTTATTTCATGAAAGAAAAACTTATTGACATATTTCTTATCTCTGAAACACACTTAACCACAAAATCACATGTAAAAATTCAAGGCTACGACTTTATCCACACAAATCACCCTGACGGTAAAGCCCACGCCGGAGCAGGCTTATTCATAAAATCTACAATTAGCTATGAACTTGTAGAAGAGTGTCAAAAAAATTACTTACAAGCTGCAGGCGTTAAAGTAATTTTTAATAACACACCTATATATGTATATTCTATTTATTTTCCTTCTAAACATGCAGTAAAATGTGAACAATATGAAGACTTTTCTAAACCCATGGGCTCACGTTTCATTGTTGCTGGTGATTATAACGCCAAACACACTTGATGGGGCTCCAGGCTTTCTAACCCAAAAGGTAAAGAATTATATAAATGTATTTTAAATAATAGTTATTCTACGTTATCAGGAGGAAGTCCAACGTATTGACCGACAGATCCAACAAAGATACCAGACCTTCTCGATTTTGTGGTGTTTAACGGCATTTCTAGACACTCTCTTGATATTTTAAATGATGATAGTTTAAGTTCTGATCATACACCAATTATTGTTAACTTCAATATTAATGTAATACTTGCACCGAAAAATATTAAACTAATTAAACGAAATACTAACTTGGAGTTTTTTAGTGAATTTATAAAAAACAATTTAAACCTCAACATCGAAGTTAAAACAGGAGAAGAATTAGACGACGCTGTGGAATCGTTTAATATATTGATACACGAAGCCGCTCTATTATCTACTCCATTAAGAGTTCACACTCAAGACGTAGATCGGAAAGTACAAGCATCAGCAGCGGTTAGAGACATGATTCGGCAAACTAGACGACTAAGAAGAATTTGGCGTCGAACTAGACACCCAAGGGATACACCAAACTGGAACTTGTCAATTAAACTATGCTCAGAAATGTTGGAATAAGAAAGAAATGAAAATATTAATTCGTATCTACGGAAACTGAAGCCTCATAATAAAAATAAAAAACATGAGCTGTATAATGCAACTAAGTTTCTCAAACGGCCTGCAAAAAGAAACGTGCTCATAAAACACTAACGACACTTGGCTAGAGCTGTGCCAAATCGTTCCTTTTGGTGAGCGCTCCTTTTCGTTCAATTCAGAGGACCGGACCCGTTCGTTCATTTCGTTCCACCGCTCCTTTCGTATCAAATGCAACACTATTCAAACTAAAGTATCGTTTTGTTTACAATATTTACATACACACACACTTATATCCAAAGAAATGATAAAAATAAAAAAGTTGTGTATTATTGAGAAAGTTTGCAATATTTGCATAAATTGTTTTAAATCCGTAGCTTATCAGTAATAAAGTTAAAGTTGAACCTACTTTGTATGTGAAATTGTATTAAATTAACAAAATTGTATTCTGTTTTTGTACATAACGAAACAAACCTGTTTTGTATGTAACATTTATTAAGTTAACAAAATTGTATTATAAGTATATTTGTACATAACAACACCATGATACAATGACAATTAATGTAATTAATAAATAAATTATAAATAAAATTGTTGGCTTAAATCTCGTTTAGCTACATTGCTCAAAATTTTATAAAATCCGATGGAGAATCAAAAAATAAGAAAAAGCTAACAAATTGTTACGCTAATAATGTAATTTCGTGTTGGTCACACTGAAAAGCAAAAGCTAATCATAGCAAAATACCATATGAGCGAACGAATGTACGAAATGAACGATGAAACCAAAACACCAAACTAAACCGCTCACTGAGCCAAAAGCGCTCCGTAAAGTAACCGGCTCCCTTCGTTCACTTCAGTGATTCGTTCCTTTGTACCCGTTCGTTCCGGACCGACACAGCTCTACACTTGGCTCAGAACTGATAAATAAAAGTCCAATGCCTTTGCTAGTCACTTGCAAACAATTTTTAAACCTCATTGGACTAGTAACAATGTCGATGACATCGTGCTCTTCTTAGACATCGCTTGTCAAATGGAGCTGCCTATGAAACATATTACTCCAAATGAAACAAAACTGGAAATAAGTGCTCTCAATGAAAAATCGACCGGATATGACAAAATAGACGCGATTGCAATTAAGTCGTTGCCTTTTAAAGAGATTGTATTTTTAACTTTAATATTTAACTTAATTATGCGTCTTCAACACTTTCCCTCTCAATGAAGTGTGCCGAAATCATAATGGTCTTAAAATCGGGTAAACCGGAAAATGTTATGACGTCGTATAGACCAATTAGTGTATTGCCCATTTTCTCCAAAATTTTCGAAAAATTATTTCTTAGACGTTTAACACCTTATCTGCAAAAAAGTAACATTATTCCTGACCACCAATTTGGTTTCAGAAGAAAGCATGGCACGCCAGAACAATGTCATCGAATCGTAAATGTGATAACCGATTCCTTCGAAAAGAAAAAGTTCTGCTCTTCTGTATTTTTGGATATACAGCAGGCTTTCAATAAATTTTGGCACGAAGGACTGTTATACAAACTAAAAAAATGCTGCCAGCTTCATATTACTTGTTCTTCTTGTCTTATTTAAAAAATATGTGCTTCTCCACTGGCAGGAATAGATAAAGGCAGATTTATATTCCAAGTTTTTTTAGAAGCAGATGAATGCTTCTAAATAAGAAAATAAAAGTGCCGATTTTAGGCATAAAATAGAATGATTCTTTATTTTCACAATCACTTCTTTTTATACAAAAATAGCGGGATCCTTAACTCTAAACTTATTCTAAATTGTTTTTGTAATATTATTTACATAAGGTTTACTAAAATCGGGGTATTGTAGTATGAGCGGATTTATTAATTTCTCTTTTAATATTTCAAATGATTTTTGACAGTTCTCGTCCCACTTAAAAGGTGTATTTTTTTTAGCAGTACATTCAAATTTCTTGCTATTTTCGCAAAATCTTTGACAAAGCGTCTGTAATAATTACAGAAAGCAATAAAACGCCTGACTTCGTCAGCATTTTTTCGATCAGAATAGTTTTCTACTACA
Source organism: Lypha dubia (assembly GCA_947311025.1). Lineage (NCBI taxonomy): Eukaryota > Metazoa > Arthropoda > Insecta > Diptera > Tachinidae > Lypha > Lypha dubia. Next base: position 44,166,560 of record OX371263.1, on the reverse strand, counting down.
CTATGCTTGGACGGGTTGGTGCATATTCCTTTATCTGTAATCAAATACGATAATGTCATCGAAATAGAGAAATGCTTCTGCACTCAATACACTTAAAGCTATTGTCCACATTCTTTGGAAACTGTTAGATGATATTTTAAGTCCAAAAGGTAACCTAGTGAATTGAAAATTGCCATTTCTGGTTGAGAACGCAGTCATTGGTCTTGAACTTTCTTCCAAACCAATATGATGGAATGAAGTAGTTATATCCAGCGTTGAGAAGTACTTAGCCCGACCCAATTTGTCGAGAACATCTTCCACTCTTGTCAATGGAAATTTATCGCTAACAATTTTTTCATTTAATTTTCCAAAATCCACTACCAACCGCCATTTCTTTGCATTGTTTACTGATTTCTTCGGTACCACTAATAATGGCGAGTTGTACGCACTTACTGAGGGTTCAATTATGTTATCACTTAGAAGTTTATCAACTTGTTCATTTATTTCATCCATTTGCGCTTCAGGAATTTTATAAGGTTTTACGTATACTGGCGCAGAGTCAGCCATCTCAATTCTTTGAGTGCAAAAATTGTTTACCGTAAGTTGATCGCCATAAATATGAAATACAGCTCGCTAATCCGAAGGTGTGTAATCCGAATTATCCAGTAATCCGAATTGAATTTATGACGTATTACATACTCTATAATCCGCATTGGTTGTAAGCTCGCTAAACCGAATTTTTATATTTTTCATTTTTCTGCTCTTTTGTTATTCTGTCTGCTTTTTTTTACAACCCGATGTGTAGAAATTTAAAACTAACTGGACATCATTAAGATGCAGAGACTTCTATGATTGATATTGTACATACATATGTATATGTATGTAAGTATTTAAACATAAGTATGTACATACATAAGTATGTTTTATGTCTTGTTACAAATATGTAATTAATTTGCTAAATGGTATTAGTCGCGAAAACATCAAGTTAAATAATATGGCAAAAAACGAGCACATAAAACTCTGTCATTAACTGATAAGCTTAAAAACTAGAAGAAGTAAATCGCGGACAATCAGGAAAAACTTTAGCAATAAAATTTGGTGTAGGATCTTCAACAATTTGTGGAATAAAAAAATGCTGAAAATATTAAAAGGTAAATAACCTGTGTATCAAATGTGTTTTCCAATAATTACTGTACATACATATGTAGATATTTATTCTTTTATAAGATTTACTGAGAATTCTGACGGCAAACTTTTAAATTATATTTTAAAAAAGCTTTTATTTTTTCATTCTTGAATAATAAAAATAACATAAATTTGTTTTGAAATCCTGGCTGGTGTTTTATTTTCGAATATAATGAATTATAATACATAATAGCAGCACATCCAATAATCCGAATATCTCGTTAATCCGAAGCAGGATCCGCAATCATTAATTCGGATTAGCGAGCTGGCACTGTATATCATTATATTCTGTAATAATTTTAAGCAGTGATTGCCTAGCTACCGGATCTATAGATTCAATATTCAAATCTTTCAAAATTGTTTGTACTCGCTCTCTGTCTACCGATCTATTGCTGTAACAGCTATATATATATATTCTAATCAGCTAAACGCTCAACGTCATAATTTAAATTCGTTAAAATAGCATCCTTATCGGTTGTATTCAATATTTTGACATGCTGTACGCCTACAGCAGGTATTATACTATTTGATGCGAATATTCCTGAAGTTAACTCTTTGTTTAAAACTATGCTCTCTTCATCTGTACGTATATTGACTGGGACAATCGCTTCTGAGCGTGCTGGTACCAAAATTTCTGTTTTGTAAATCAGTTTAGGAATTATTGGCAGAATGAATTCTTCACCCGATATATCTTTCGATAGTCATGCACTTTTCTACCGCTTCGTTGAGCGTTTTTGGTCTACTTGCCACTAACATACTCTGATATTCTACGTTTACGCCTTTTATGAACACATTAAGAGCCATGCTCTCTATCATCTTAAAAATAGCGTCTTTCGCTTCATGTGTAGGATTCTCTATAGCCTTTATCTCAAATGTACTCAACTGGTCAGCTAGCAGTAGGCTTGCCAGATCCAATTTGCCAAAAAGCTTGACATTGACCAAAAAAAAACTTGATTTTGAAAAAAAAACTTGACAAATAAATACACTCATACTATTGGCTTTTATTTAATTTTTTATTATTTTTTTTTCATAAAAATTATTAGAATAAAAACAAAAATATCATAAAAAGTAAATATAACAGAAACAATGTAAAAGAAACAAAAAACAATATAACAATAAAAATTCAGTCTTTACATATTTTAAAGAAAACTTAAGTGTTATTTAAAAAAAAAAATATAGGTACCATCTTAAGAAAAAAAATATATGTAGGTTCTATTTATTTTGCCACATATATTTCGTATTCTTAGATACAGAATTACTCTACCATCTGAGTAATGGGGTAAATATCAGTGTTGGCACTTTTATTATAATTGTACATACCTAAAGAGAACTATATTTTTTAAATTATAATTGCACAGAAAAATATATGTATCATATTAGTCCTTAAATGTATTGATATTAAAAATATGCTCTTTCGATGTGTTTTATAGAAATTTAAACTTACTTTTTTTAAGTATTATTACATATGTAGCTAGAATAAATTTGAGAAAAAAAATTACTTACAAAAAACATTGACAAATCACTTTTTCACTTGACACTTGAGGCGCATTAAAAAACTTGACAATCAGGCCAAATCAGGCCTGTCTGGCAACCCTAGCTAGCAGTGTGACCTTCTCTCTAAATAACGATATACTCATGTTTCCTTGTCTAATCATTCCAAATTCCGTTAAGACCTGTTGCAAAGTTCTGGGGTTCGGGTATGCCTCTGTTAATAATTTCTTAAATTAAGCGAATGTCGTTGGTCTATTGAAACGCCCTACAACACTTCGGACTTATGTAGTAAGCTTGAAGTTGTAGACGTACTTAATGAAAAGTTTCCTATCTGCTTCTCTCAACATGTCATGCAATAATTCAGTTTGGATTATAAAATCTTCCAGCACCTCATATGTACCTTTAAACACTTGTAGGTTTTTCCCTACTACAGATATGTCGAACTGTGCCATATTCTTACAATAAGTTAAATCTTTCTTTTCCGTTTCAGAATTGCTGGGCAAAATTACTTCCGAATCTTTACTCTTCTTTCTGGCTAAACTTTCTAGTATACGTAATAGCCTCGCATATAAATCATTAAATTCCAATTTCAGAGACTTGGTTTCTTCTTCTTCTTTTAAACCCTCGCAAATATTATTAACCGCTTCTTCTATGTATTTTAATATATTTAGTTTCTCAGTATTAAACTCTGTGGAGTAAGTTCTATCCTTACTTATTTTGATATTCTCCACAAGCTTTTCTAATTGAATGCAATAATCTTTAAAATTCATCCATTAACTTATAAATCTACAATTATTAAATTTCCAAATCTATATTTTGTACTAAAGCTTACAAAATGGCAATACTGAACTTTTTATATGTATATACCACAGTGGTAACATTTATTTTAATAAAAAAATTTATTTACTGGCAACACTGAGTTAAAAATTTACCTCAAATATCTACAATACAACTCTTGTTGTGATAATGCCGTATCACATATGTTGCGATAATGCCGTGTCACATATTTTTCAATATGCCACTAACTTCTTCATTAAGTTTTCTCTTTTTTTTTCAATTTGAAGTGAGCAAAAAAATGTTTTTAATGTGATGTTTGTGAATTTTTGTAATATAATTTTTTTTAAATAAATAAATAAATATTATAAAAAATTTTGTTTAATTATTGTTGGTGATGTTTTTTTTTTTTGTTTTGTGTTCGTCCATCTGGTGGCTCAATGAGTCAATCTCACACCAGATTTCCGTTGCTGTTTGCCAGGATGGTGGTGGATCAGACTCCACGATGCTGTTATGTTTGAATTAAAACATTATTTTTATTATTTAGTTATTATTATTTATTAACCACATGTTATGTTTAAAATATTACTTGGCCTTCACAGGGACCCGCTTTTTAAGGCTGGTGTTTGATCAGGTTTTGACTTATAAAATATTTATATACAAATATATACTACTTTAAAACATTATTTAGCCTTCACAGTAGGGTTGCCAGACAGGCCTGATTTGGCCTGATTGTCAAGTTTTTTAATGCGCGTCAAGTGTCAAGTGAAAAAGTGATTTGTCAATGTTTTTTGTAAGTAATTTTTTTTTCTCAAATTTATTCTAGCTACATATGTAATAATACTTAAAAAAAGTAAGTTTAAATTTCTATAAAACACATCGAAAGAGCATATTTTTACTATCATTAAATTCCAATTTCAGAGACTTGGTTTCTTCTTCTTCTTTTAAACCCTCGCAAATATTATTAACCGCTTCTTCTATGTATTTTAATATATTTAGTTTCTCAGTATTAAACTCTGTGGAGTAAGTTCTATCCTTACTTATTTTGATATTCTCCACAAGCTTTTCTAATTGAATGCAATAATCTTTAAATTCATCCATTAACTTATAAATCTACAATTATTAAATTTCCAAATCTATATTTTGTACTAAAGTTTACAAAATGGCAATACTGAACTTTTTATATGTATATACCACAGTGGTAACATTTATTTTAATAAAAAAATTTATTTACTGGCAACACTGAGTTAAAAATTTACCTCAAATATCTACAATACAACTCTTGTTCTGATAATGCCGTATCACATATGTTGCGATAATGCCGTGTCACATATTTTTCAATATGCCACTAACTTCTTCATTAAGTTTTCTCTTTTTTTTTCAATTTGAAGTGAGCAAAAAAATGTTTTTAATGTGATGTTTGTGAATTTTTGTAATATAATTTTTTTTAAATAAATAAATATATATTATAAAAAATTTTGTTTAATTATTGTTGGTGATGTTTTTTTTTTTTTTTGTTTTGTGTTCGTCCATCTGGTGGCTCAATGAGTCAATCTCACACCAGATTTCCGTTGCTGTTTGCCAGGATGGTGGTGGATCAGACTCCACGATGCTGTTATGTTTGAATTAAAACATTATTTTTATTATTTAGTTATTATTATTTATTAACCACATGTTATGTTTAAAATATTACTTGGCCTTCACAGGGACCCGCTCTTTAAGGCTGGTGTTTGATCAGGTTTTGACTTATAAAATATTTATATACAAATATATACTACTTTAAAACATTATTTAGCCTTCACAGTAGGGTTGCCAGACAGGCCTGATTTGGCCTGATTGTCAAGTTTTTTAATGCGCGTCAAGTGTCAAGTGAAAAAGTGATTTGTCAATGTTTTTTGTAAGTAATTTTTTTTCTCAAATTTATTCTAGCTACATATGTAATAATACTTAAAAAAAGTAAGTTTAAATTTCTATAAAACACATCGAAAGAGCATATTTTTACTATCAATACATTTAAGGACTAATATGATACATATATTTTTCTGTACAATTATAATTTAAAAAATATAGTTCTCTTTAGGTATGTACAATTATAATAATGTTATGTTTAAATTAAAACATTTATTTTTATTATTTATTATTATTTAATTTTATTAACCACGCCAAAATGCCAAAATGTTACAATTTATTTTGTAACTTATTTTTTAGAATTAAAAACACAAGAGACTATTAGGATGTTAGTTATTACTTTTATTTACTTTTTATTTTTATTTCTTAGTCTAATTTAAATATATTAAGCTTTCACAGGGACCCGCTTTTTAAGGCTGGTGTTTGATCAGGTTTTTGTTTGGGAAATATGTTAAGCCTTCACAGGGACCCGCTTTTTAAGGCTGGTGTTTGATCAGGTTGTTGTTATGTGTGTTATGTGTTACGAACTGACTCGACTAGAACTGACTTGATAGACTGAATAATAGTAGTCGACTGAATGGGCTGAATACCAAATCACCCTCCGCTTTTATACCCACTTTAGTGCTGCTCGATGAACGGTGCTGCTGTCGTTCGCTGCCGCTGGCGTGGATGTCCCCGTGATACTGCTGAGTGTGCGATTATTGCAACTTCAGCATATCCATACCCGTGGGACTTCCAGCCGATTGCGGTTCTCACGATAATGCAATGTCAGCATATATCTGTAGGAAAATTACTGGTAATAACGTCAGTATTGTATGCAGCGTTATTGCAACGTCAGCATATGTCTGTGTATGTATGCAGCGTATGTTTTGCTGCTGTAGGTATTTTTTGTTGGTTGAGGGAAAATAACTCAACGTCAGTATGTGTGTGCAGCGTATGTTCTGCTGTCGCTGATACTTCTGTTTGTTAGGGGAAAATGACTCATAACATCCCTCCCCCCTTACGGACAAGAAACATCCTGTCTTAGGATGTTTCGTAGCTATCCTTCTGGAATCAAGTCAAAATAGATGTGTGTATGCATCCGACTACCTTGGCGATACAGCTTTGGCAGCTCTCGGAGTAATATGTAATTATCTCCCGAGCCTTGATTGCCTGAAGGTTCGCAGTTTACCATTAGTTGGTGACTGCTAAGTGTCTGTCGACTTGGTACGCTTGCTGCGTCACCAAGGAAAAAATATGATATTGTTGGTGAAAATGTTGAGGTTGTTACTGACGTTGGGGTGATTTCCCATTTTCTAACGGAGCTGCGTTTTCCGTCCATGTATGTGCTGTGCTATCGCATATAGCTTTAACTGTTGATTATGGTTGTGTGAGGTTGAAGGTTATGGCTGTCTGTCTGTTGATATTTGGATTGGATTCTTTATTGTTGTCGGAACTGGGTTTTTCGTCCATGTATGCGTTGTGGTATCGTATATAGGTTTTGTGGTTGCGTGAGGTTGATAGGTATAGGCTGCTGTTGATGATTGTTGGATTCTTCATTGTTGACGGGGTGATGATTGTTGGTTGATTTTTAAAACGCTGGTTAATATTTTTAATCTTATAACTAACAATTTCTTCTTACATATACTTATATCAAAAATTTTTTTTTCTTACATGAAACTATTTGTTCTATCTATTCTAGAAGTAATTTTTCAATATATATATATATATATGTGTATTTTTAATTGTATGTTTTTTTTTTTCTATTCAACTTAATACAAAATTGTATGTATGTATGACACACAAAAAATTATAATAGTTATGCATTTACAAGTTAGTTGTATAATTATTGTGTATGTGTATTGATATTTATATATATGTACTCTTATATTAACCTTGAAATAAACTTATACAAGAAATTGAAAATTTTTAAATTATTTGAAAACGTTGCAAAAAAAATGAGTAAGAAAAAAAAACAAAACTTTATTACATTTAGTACTACATATATCAAATTTCAACTTATTTAAACATTTTTTCTTCTCCTTTTTTTTTATATATATAAAAAAAAATGAGTTTAGTTTAGCTTGTATTTATCCTTGTCTTTGTGGAAGAAATTTGACACCTTTGCTGTTTTAATGATTTGAAAGAAATATTATACACTTGCGTATAATTTTTTAAATCAACAGCAAAAATTGAAAGAAATTAGGAAAGTTTAAAATTGCAAATAGTTTGTTTTTTAGAAGAAAGACAAAAATAAATATTAATAGGAAATTTGTTGAAATTATTTCATAAGTTGCATGTTCTTTTTTATTTGAAAATTAAATTTTAGTTTCTGTACTTGAAATTTTTATTCATTGTTCAAATTCAGCATACATGAAATTGAAAATATTTTAAAAACATTTTTAAAACGTTGCAAAAATGAGTAGGAAAAATTTTACAAAATTTCAACTGATTAAAGCACTTTTTTATTAAAAAGTGAGTTCAGTTGTATTTGGTAGTATTTTGTTAGTCAAAGAAATTTAACACTTTTGTTGTTTCCGTTGATCTGAAAGAAAAATTATACATACGCGTATAATTATTTTCAAATCAACAACGAACAGAAAAAAAAAATCGAAAAGTTTTTTTTTTTTTTTACTGTTTGCATATCCATATGCACACATGTACGTACATATACATATGCACATACGTACATTAAACTATGCAGTTTGATTTAGTTGTCATTGGCCGTGAAACTGTCTGGCAAAATTTTGCCGTGGAATCACGTTTCATAACCAAGTACTTATGCCCAAAAAAAAATTGTATATAACCCAGTTGGAAATTTTTCGAATTTAATTTGAGTTCAATTCTTTGTTTCAAATTTATAAATTAAACCTAAACTTAATTGATTTCGTTAACCGTTGTCATTGTTGATGCATAAATGGCCGACAATTTTTGTCACTGAACATAATTGTGAACAGTTTTGCATTTCAAGTTTTATGCAATACGTATAACAATTTTGTATTTATTGCGCCATGACTCAACCATAACTTAGTAAGAACTATTTGGTTCAATAATTTAGCGATTATCGCTATAAATGTGTATGTATATTTTTACTATACATATGTTATATCTTTTTAATTTTTTTTTACTCAATTGGATGTCTATGCCAATTGGGTCGCTTTTGTTCATGTATTGCAGTTCTAGTGTATTTCATACAATAATTTTGTAGAACATTAAAACTGCACCAATGCACAAATTTAAAATTAAATTTCGTCGTGCAGTCTTAAAAACGGCATGAAACGGTACGGTTGCCGTAAAAATAAAAAAAAAATTTAAACACGATAAAAAAAAATTTATTTTGCATTTAAGTACCAAATACTTTTGTTTTGGTGAAAAAAAACTAATATAAAGAATAAATACAGAATAAAAAATGCAAACATATGTATGTATGTATGTATTATGAAAAACTCTTAAGTGATACGACTTTTATATAAAAGTTAATAAATTTACACATTTTTCCCATAAAATCTAGTAAAGTAACACAGATGAGGAAAAAGTTTTTTTTCGTTTTCGTTTAGTTGAAAATTGTTCTATATATAATGTTTAGAAAATCAAGAGTTTGTAAAACTAATTAAATATCTATTCTATCCCTAAATTTTTTATCTTTTATATATGTGTGTGTGTGATTATCTATAATAATTTCAGGAAAAAATCAAATAATAAAGATATCTTTATGTACACTTATCTAAATGTGTATGTGCAAATACGCAATTACAAAAATATTTCCATGACTGAATTTCTATTAGAAAGATTTACATACGATTCCATTTATTATCTTCTTCAAGCAATTATAAGTTTCACCTTCCACTCTTTTTCTTTGAAAAGCAAAAACAAAAACAATATCCCTGTATGTTCGAGCAATCTTTGAGAATCTGTATAACAAACTCTCAATAGATCTGCTTCATTGTCTCTAGCACGCAGCTTAAGCTATGTCAACACTTTTTTTTTAAAAAAATAATAAATATCTAGACTACAGCGTAGTTAAAGTATTCATGTACATATGTATGTATGTGTACTTCATCTTCAATTCATTAATGATTTGCTTGCAAAAACAAACAAATTTGAAAAAGTAAAATTTAAAATTTACTCTTTAGTTTCATTTTTGAAGAATATTTTTTTAAAACTTTCATTGCTCGCAAAATTTCCAGAACTTAAATATTATTAAAAAAAATTTTATACGTCTCTTATTTATTCTTATTTTAATACGTTTTCGTAAATCTGTTGCAAAAGAATTATTAATTTTATTTTTTCTTTCTGTTGTTTATCCAACAATTTTATATACTTTAGGACACTTACTTACTTACATGTGACCTTGTTTTCTCTTTTTTTTTATATATTTTGCTCTGATTGATTGATTAATCAAATTATTCTTAATTTTTATTTCTAGAGCAGTATTCGTTGGTCAATTAGAAGGCGATACCGGGTCAGTAGCGTTCCATCCTTTTTTAACCTTTTCCTTTTACTAATTATTTTGCTTCTTTCAGATCCTTGACGTCAACCTGGGTCCCCGGTTCCTCAAGTTGGAACCATCTTGACGCAATTTTTTCATTGTCCCTTTAAGGTATGTTTCATTGTTTCTTATTATAGTCCTGTATAAATATGCATATCCTTTATATTTCAGCCATTGAAGACCCTAAATATTCATCATCAATACCGTCGATATTGCGGTGAGTTTTTCCTTCTTCTCTTTTTCCAATTCATTTCCGTCATAATGTTGGTTTTTAGACGTCTTATTCTTTCCTCCTGTTTTGCCAATGAAAATGTGTGTTGTTGTGTTCCTCCATACTGCGTGTAGTGGTTGGATTTTGAAAATCTCGACTGGATCTCCTTCCTCCATGGGATATCTTTCTCGGTTGCGTTCAGTATGGGTACTGCTGTGCCTCCATTTTTAATGTTGACCACAGTATTTCCAACATAAACTCCAGGGGAAATCTCCTGTTTTTGTATAACCACAGTTTTATCTCTCGAAATGATATTAACCGGCACTTTAGTAACTGCTCCCGTATCTACTAGTAAGACCAATCTTCCCTCCCTAGCTCCTTGGCAGGGTAGCGTCATAAAAACTGTGTCTACATTGCTCGGTGATTCAGTACTATTATTTATATTTGGCATTATCTCTTTACTTTGTTTCTCTTCATATTTATGTTTTAATACTTTGTCTTTTTCTGCTTTCACTTCCAAAGTTTGCCCGTTCTCTTGATTTGCCTGTTTATGCAAAACCACGGTTTTATCTCTTGATATGATATTAACCGGTACTTTAGTAACTGCTCCCGTATCTACAAGTAAGACCAATTTTCGCTCCCTAGCTCCTTGGCAGGGTAGCGTCATAAAAACTGCGTCCACATTGCCCGGTGATTCAGTACTATCTTCTATATTTCGTACCATCTCTTCACTTTTTTCCTCCTTTTTTTTGTTTAATTTATTATCTTTCGCAGTATTTTCTTCTATAGTGTGCCCGTTCTCCTTATATACCGAGTGTACAACTGCCTCGGTTACTATCCTGGTTGGCTGCTCTGTTTCTGAGTCAGTCTCCGTATCATCTTTATTTACCCGATTCTGTGTTTCTGTTTCTTTATTATACTTGTATTTGTTCTCTTTTTTATGCCAATCTAATTTTCTGTTAATTTGCCGGACCCCAGTTATTGGCGATAACTGGGCCGAATTTCGTTTCCCTGAGCATTTGTCCAAATTGTGTTGCTATGGGCCTCTACGGCATAGTTAGCTAGGTCCCTGCCATTGTTGCTATTTCGCACCTGTTGGTAGATCCCTGTTCCTCCTGGCTGAGTTTGTCTGATATTGCTTCTGCAGTCCCGTGCAAAATGTCCTTGTTGCTGACATTTAAAACAGGTTGGGAGTGTACCATTGTTTCTATTTGCCCCTCTGTTCGTATTTTGTCCCATCGCTATTTGTGGGCTTCCACGGAATTCTGTGTTTGTTGTCCTTCTATTGGTTTCTGCCGTCCTTCTATTCAATTGATTTTGGTTGGGTAGGTTTCTTTTTGGCTCACAGAAAGGGGTTTCCTTGTGACCGTTTATCCTACAGAATCGGCAGTATAGGGAGCCTAATCTCTTTCTGCAGTTTTCCACATCGTGCCCGCTGTTTCCGCAGAACGTACAGCTCACGATATTCCTGCACAGTGGTCCCATTTCATGGCCGTATTTTCCACAGCTCATACAGTATGGTGTGTTTAGCCGCTTTTTGCAGCTATTCCATTCATGCCCCGTCCTGTTGCAAAAACTACAGGGGACTTCTGAATCTATTGTGTTGATACTGTGCGTTGGTTCGCCAAACAATTCCTCAGCGTTCTCTACTACCTCTATTAAATTTGTGAGCTCTTCTTCTTCCTGTCCCACAAATCGAGCTTTGAGAGCATGGTCTTTCAACCCCTTGATGAAGCTTCTTACCGCTATCCTCTTGAAGTCCTTTAGCATGGTTTCCCGGCCCGGTCCCACCGGCCATTCGTTCTCTATTGTTGTCTTTGCCTCATTCAATAGGCTATCCAGGCGTTCTCCAAATTTACATGCTGACTCTCTGATGCTCTGTTTGCAACTCAAGATCAGCTCCCTTATCTTGTCCAGGCTTTTATTTTTTAGGTATAACTTCTTGATGGTGTTACAGTATGCGTCCACTGAACCAAAAGTCATCTGGGATATTTTTGAGTATGCACCCCCCAGCAGTCGCAATTTCAGGCACTGTATCACATCTTGTGTTAGGACGTTATTTGCACCTGTGAGTACTTCTCTTTCTACCATCTTGCATCCTTGTATGTACCTGCATACTTCTGATGGTAAGTCAGGTCCATCGGTCCCGAAAAATGATGGGACCGTGTTGTTTACGATCTTAATAATCTCGGAAAGCGACGTCATTCTGATTGTTTCGATTTCTGCTCTCTCAATAGTATGGTTTTGCCGGGGTGATGGTGATCGTCTTTCCAAAATTTCTTGGGCCACTGGGATCAGTCTATTAAATTCTTCCGCTACAATGCTGTCAATGTCTTCTCTTTCTTCCAATTCGCTGAATTTCGCCTTATATTCGCCTAACTCGTTTATTTTCCTTGCTATTGTCTCAGCGGAGTATCCTCTGCTACCTGCTTTCCTTGCGTTGTTAATTAGGGTTTTTACTTTTTCCAACAGCGTCAGGGCAGGTGTTTCTTTCTCATGCGATATGACTATTGTTGGTAGTCCTACTTGGTTTAGTTCTTCGTGCAGTGAAGGATTTGGTGAACTAGCTCTGTGAATTGTATCCAACTCTCTTCTTGCGTTTTCCAATGCTGTTTGTAGTCTTTGGATAGTGTCGTCTTGTGTCTCTATTAACTGTTTCTGTTTTAACTGTTTCCTAAAATTCTCTTCACTCAGTCCTTTTCCTTTCAACTGTTCTACTAATTCTGAATTTTCCTTTTCTACGTCCTCCAACAAAGTATCTGTGTACTCTATTTGTCCTCTTAGCTTTTCGCAATGTCCCTTAAGGAATGTTTTTGTCTCTTCGAGTTCTTCGATTCTTTTCACAAACTCCAATGATCTATCCCTACTTAATTCACTTATTAATTGTAACACATAACTAACTTCTTCTAATTTTGTCAGTCTTTGTATTCTTATTGTTTCCCTATGGTTGTCCAGGAATGTTTTGTCTGCTTCTAAACCCTTAAGTTCTGTCCACGCAAGAACTTGTAGACTGTCCACTGAATAATTATACTTATCTATCCGTTTTATTAAGTCGTCTGTCTGTGTCTGTGGATTGTCCATTAAAGCTGTATTTTACTTACCCATATTCCGCTGTTTATTATCCTCATAGTGGTCTGTGGTTTAGGCTTATTTTCACTTTATATTATTATTATTATTTTATTATATAAGTTTGTTCGCAACCGCGCAGAATTTTTACAATCAAGGTAATTCTCCTTTTTGCCTTGATCCGCTTTAGCGATTAGTCCTGCAACGACAATACAAGGTAGCTAGAATTTAGACTTTTATGTATTTGTCCTGTGCAGTTCTACACCGTCGAATGTAGGATGCAACAATACAAGGTAGCTAGAATTTAGACTTTTATGTATTGTTGGTTTTGCTACACCGGACAGTTTTTTCTTGAGCAAGATCAACACAAGGATAATTATATTTCCTTGATGTTATTATTTACGATCCTACCGGCTGCGCCAAAATGTTATGTTTAAATTAAAACATTTATTTTTATTATTTATTATTATTTAATTTTATTAACCACGCCAAAATGCCAAAATGTTACAATTTATTTTGTAACTTATTTTTTAGAATTAAAAACACAAGAGACTATTAGGATGTTAGTTATTACTTTTATTTACTTTTTATTTTTATTTCTTAGTCTAATTTAAATATATTAAGCTTTCACAGGGACCCGCTTTTTAAGGCTGGTGTTTGATCAGGTTTTTGTTTGGGAAATATGTTAAGCCTTCACAGGGACCCGCTTTTTAAGGCTGGTGTTTGATCAGGTTGTTGTTATGTGTGTTATGTGTTACGAACTGACTCGACTAGAACTGACTTGATAGACTGAATAATAGTAGTCGACTGAATGGGCTGAATACCAAATCACCCTCCGCTTTTATACCCACTTTAGTGCTGCTCGATGAACGGTGCTGCTGTCGTTCGCTGCCGCTGGCGTGGATGTCCCCGTGATACTGCTGAGTGTGCGATTATTGCAACTTCAGCATATCCATACCCGTGGGACTTCCAGCCGATTGCGGTTCTCACGATAATGCAATGTCAGCATATATCTGTAGGAAAATTACTGGTAATAACGTCAGTATTGTATGCAGCGTTATTGCAACGTCAGCATATGTCTGTGTATGTATGCAGCGTATGTTTTGCTGCTGTAGGTATTTTTTGTTGGTTGAGGGAAAATAACTCAACGTCAGTATGTGTGTGCAGCGTATGTTCTGCTGTCGCTGATACTTCTGTTTGTTAGGGGAAAATGACTCATAACAATAAAAGTGCCAACACTGATATTTACCCCATTACTCAGATTAATATGACCTTAATTTTTACTTAATATTAAATTGTATGTATGTATGACAAATTCTTTGTTTGATATTTGAAAAAAAAAAAAAATTTTAACATTGGCTTTATTTTTTATCTTAACCTTGAAATAACTTTTACACGAAATTGAAAATTTTTAAAAACATTTTAAAACGTTGCAAAAATGAGTAGGAAAAAATTTACAAAATTTCAACTGATTAAAGCACTTTTTTTTATTAAAAAGTGAGTTTAGTTGCATTTGTTAGTATTTTGTTAGCGAAAGAAATATAATACTTTTGTTGTTTCCGTTGATCTGAAAGAAAAATTATACATACGCGTATAATTATTTTCAAATCAACAACAAAAAAAAAAAAATCCGAAAAGTTTTTTATTATTGTTACTGTTTGCATATCCATATGCACACATATACATACGTACATATGCATATGCGTTGTCAACTTGGTGCGTTTCGCACCTTTTTTGGTGCTTTTCTAAATGTTTTGTGCGAAAAATATCTGAGTTGGTGCGTGGTGCGCTTTTTCTTTAATTTTGGTGCGTTTTTTTAGTTTTGTGTGGCTCCAAATCATATTAAACACAATTTTTTGTTTCAGTATGAGAAAAAAGAATTTTGTACAAAAAATACAACTGTTTCAATACCATTTCATTCAATTTGTGTACAATTTTTACATTCAATTTTACAGACCATAATTAGAGCAACCATTAATGATGTTTAAGAGGTACCAAAACACATTCACAAAACCGTCATGTTGTTATAGATAATTTGTAACATTTCATTATAAGAAACGTGTTGTCCCTTTTAGATTTTCAGAGTACATAATTGTTTTTTGTCGTAAAAGTTTTTGTCAAGTCTGTTAAAGAGCTTAGCAAAAACAAAGTATTCTTCAGACTTCCGATCATTGTTCGTTTTTCGTAAAATGCGTAAAAGTTTATATAAAGGATTGTAACACTAAAATTAATAAAATTTATATTTACTAAAAGAAATATTTAAAGTTAGTGTCAAGAATGGAGTCTAAATAAGGAGATCATAAGCGAAATACAAAAGGATTTGGAAATCACAATGTGAGTTTAAGCAATGGATTCGGCCTACACCAAATAATAACACAAAAGCAAGATGTTTTTATTGTAAATGCGATATCACGCCTAAATATCCAACCTTGTTTGGCATGCTGGAACACGGAAACACATTGCAGATTTAAGCCCATTTAGCTACAAACGACATCAACAACCAGCATTGTACAAAATGTTTTATCCCATTGCAAATATGATATCATGCCATTAGCAGTAAAATTTGAATACGATGTCGAATTATTATCTAGTATTGAAAAAGGGTGGAGAATGATTCACATCATCCATTGGCACAATATTATATCAACATTAGAATTTTGGACTAAAGTTAAATGTTGTAAAGACGCAAAATTAATTCAATAAAAATTTTCAATAAAA
The DNA here is from genome assembly GCA_947311025.1 of Lypha dubia. Taxonomy (NCBI): domain Eukaryota; kingdom Metazoa; phylum Arthropoda; class Insecta; order Diptera; family Tachinidae; genus Lypha; species Lypha dubia. Next base: position 44,150,760 of record OX371263.1, on the reverse strand, counting down.
AAAATCTGAACTTGGTGCGTTTTTTGTTAAATGGCGCGTTTTTTCCATTTTGGTGCCTTTTGAAATTTCAAAGTTGACAACGCTGGCACATACTTACGTACATTAAACTAATCAGTTTGATTTAGTTGTCATTGTGGTTTCACACACGAGAACAATTTTTATGCCGCACAATTTTTGTTCTTTTAAGCTGGATTCACCCATTGTTTCGGAACAAAATTTTTGTCTGTGATTGCTAACTAACGATTGAATGCGGTCTGTAAAGAAAGAAAACACAGAACCTGTGTACATAGCTGCCAGATTTGACGATTTATCGTCATTTTGACGATTTTGGGTCCTAAAATTAACATAGTGACGATGGGACGATTTATACCCTAATTTTGACGATTTTAAATAATTCATGTTTGCAACATATATTTGCACTATTAGAGCAACCTTGAACTGCTGAAAATTGTAATGAGAAACGTTTTTAAAAACTAGTTTGCTTAAAACAGAAAACTTTTATTTAACTGATTATAAAAACAAAAACAATTTTTTAAATTTTGAAGACATTTATTTAGCAATATTTGCGTATTGGAAGAATCACAAATAAATGCAAAAGAAAAATATGATATTAGTAATAATTGTGTTAATTTTTAAATAGAGCTTTGTTATCAGATATTATCAAGATTTGATTTTGAAAATATGTATAAAGCTTTTGGCCAAATTAATCCATTTAGTATTTTAATGAAGAAAAAAAAGTTGGTTTTCTGAAATTATAAAATAATTTTCCTATATTGTTGAAGAAAGTAAAAACCAAAACCTAGAAACAGAGTTCAGACAATTGAAATTATTGTCCTGATAAAAACATAAAACTATTGGATTTTTGGAAAAAACTATCAGAGATGCAAACGAGGGATTCTAGTCTTTTGTTTCCGATTTTGACTAAATTTATTACAAAAATGCTAGTTTTACCACATTATTCAGCAAATATGGAAAGAATATTTAGTCAGGTAAACGTAAATAACACTAAAGTATGAAATTGAAAAAGTCGTCTTTGGCGGCAATACTATATTCAAAAGATTATTTAAAGCTAAACAAATGTACCTGCTATGATCTGACAGTTGTACCTAAATTAATCAATATAGCTAATTGCAATATATATTTGTAAAAAATTATATTTTTATTGCATAAATTTTATTGTAGCTTTTATACATTTTTAGAAAAAGTGTTTCCAAAAATGAAATTTAAAATGCATATTTAACTAAATTGAAAAAAATAACTAAAGGATTTGAATTTTTTTATTTTTTTCCATACAATATAAATATATTTCAAAGTATTGAAAAACATGCAATCTATTTACATGTGATTTTGTTGTGAATTCTAAGTGAAGTATTTGATCTCTTTATTTTAAATAATGCTGTTTTTAATAAGATTTGTTGATTTAAGAGTTTTGTTATGTTTTGCCTCTAACAAATATATATTTTGTTAGTAAAAAAAGCGGTTTTTTCATTTGACGTTTTTATAACGATTTCAATAAGCTATATTGACGATATTACCTAAAAAATCTGGCAGCTATGCCTGTGTATTCGTAAGTGTGTATGTATTAGTTTTGTGCTGGTTGTGCGGGTATGAGGCTGGATGAAAAATTGTGCCAACGAAAAAGCGCTCTCTTCACCCCTCTCGCCTAAAAACTCTCATTTTATGCCAGCATAATTACCCAGCAGGAAAAGGTGACTATAGTCATGTAAAGTTTCTACAATGGCTTGTAAAGCCTATGATAGAAAACAGCAACGAATTTTAACATTGCGATGTCCTACGAAAATTCGAGCATCTCTTTTTCGTTTCCAAAAAAACGTTGTTTCTACAATGCTTTCGATTATGTTTCGTGCTAGACGAATTCTTTAACGAATTGGAATAAAAATTCATCAAAGAATTATTCAATCATTTTGAACGGAAATTCAGTAAAGAATTCATCAATCTTTTTGAACGGAAATTCAGTACAGAATTCTTCAATCATTTTGAACGGAAATTCAGTAAAGAATTCATCAATCTTTTTGAACGGAAATTCAGTACAGAATTCATCAATCATTTTGAACGGAAATTCAGTAAAGAATTCTTCAATCATTTCTTAATAAAAGTCACATATATTTAAATTTTTTTTTTTAATAAAAATACAATAACAAAACAATTCATCGTATAAAAAACATACAAAAAACCATAAAAATAAAATATAAAAAAACATTAAATAAAAAGAACAATTCATTTATGTAAAAAAAATTAAATTGGAAAATAAAATATAAAAAACATTAAATCAAAAGAACAATTCATTTAAGTAAAAAAATTAAATAAAAAAAAATTATAATATATTATGTACATATGTAGATATATTTTATTCTGATTTAGCCATTTTTGAGTTGGCTTTATGAACTCTGCCTTTTAATAGTTTAAAAGCTCTTCGTACTTCATCCTGGTAGGCTTTTTCGTTTCGTCCTTCACTTGTTGTGCAATCTAATAAAGAATTAGATGTTAAATTTTTTTTAATTATGTATATATATATTTGTAATAAATATTTTCATATAGAAATATAACGGATTTACCAAATAATAAATCATTCAATTTCCTAAATTGTTTGAATGATTTCTTCCCTTTCGTCCCGTCATAATTAAAATTAATGGCGACCTTTTCATCCAGAATTTTATTAAAGACTTTTGAAAGGCAAGATCCATGTAATATTTTATTTAATGCTATAACCTAAGAAATATAAATTTTAATATTATGAAACATCCGTTTAATTGCGAAATGTTTATGTATATTTTTACTTACATATTTGTTTCGATTTTCGTCTACATCATTCTCAATTTCATTTAATTTGTCTTCACTTTTTATTGGAAATATATTTTCAGTCTTCCTTACTTTTAAAATTTGCTGCAATAAAATTCCTTGCTTTATTTGTTCCTTTTGCATAGCAATCACAGTTTCATGTACGTTTTCTATTTTTTCTATCAAAAAATTTTTAAAAATTATATTTTTAGATATTACATACATATGTATTTCAAATCCAATTATAAATTTGCTTACGGTTAACAGTTTTTAACTCATTTTCAATTTGCAAAGAAGTCATCGGTTGTTTTTCTTGTAATATTGGTTCTGAAAATAAATATTTAATTAATTATTATTAATGAATATATTTTATGAATATTATATTTGTTAAGTACTTACCTAATGTTGCATTGCAGCGAACTAAGGTGGCATTCGTCCTGTTTTCAATTGGATTTAAAGTTTCGAGGTCTCCATTCGGATATAAAAGTGGTGTTGCGTTGAAATTCATCATAGTAGATATTGTATATTATAAGTTATATTTTTATTTATTTATATTTATGCCTTCTAGCTAATTCTAATTAAATTTTGAATGTAAGATTGGTATAAAAACAAATTTATCTTGAAATGGAAGGCGCATAAGCTTATAACTAATTAATTTAATATTAAATTTTTCATCAATTTCGTTTGTTTTAGCGTCAGAAAGGAAAATGCCCAGATCCTTCATTGAAGCAAGTGGTGAAGAAAAAAAATCTGAACAATTTAAAATTGTTTGCCCAATTATATACTGGTCATTATCTTGTTCAACGAAAGATGTAATACAAACGGCAATTCCGTTTTGCAAATAACAATATTTATCTGCAAGCTTTGTGCTTAAATAAAAATGTTCTGTTTGGAATAAAACAATTTCTCCTCCTTTTTTTTTTTGGCCTAAAAATTATTTTTCTTCTACAAATTTTTCATTCGAAATTTTATTATTTAATTGTTGCAAAATGCTTGATGGTTTTTTTACAAATTTTTTTAACCGCTGCATATAATTTTCATATGGGTAACAAGAAAAACTGTTGGTAAAACCAATATCTTTAATACTTTGAATAATATGTAGAAGTGAGTGAACGTTATAGCTGACCTGTTCTACAGAATATACTTCTGGAAACTGTCTTACAAAATATTCTATCATTTGTGCTGCTGGGTCCAAATTCTGCCTGTAATTGCTCTCTGATGATATCATTCGGTAGGCGCAATGAAGCAAGCAAAAATGATAGTAGTAATTTTCTGTTACAACACCTTTCAACGCAACTATTCCGGTATATAAAATAAATTGCCTGAACTCAGTTGCTTTCCATCTAGGTAACTCTTGGAGACTTCTCGGTTTTCTTCCGAATTCTCTTGGTATGTATGGCACTAAGGACATTAATTTTGATGAAATAAGCATTTTTTTCTTCGTTCATCGGACAATCTTTAACTTTCTTTCTTAAAAGTAGTGAAAGCATTTTTTTAGTGATACCCAGATCAATAAGATGCATGGGATCTAATGGAAATTGTGAAACCATTTTGATTCCCAAGCTTTCTAATTGCATACCACCATCTAAATCTTTTTTGTGATATTCGATATCACTTCTGTTTTTGAAATCATCATCTGTACGCAGATTTTCACTAACATTACTAAATACCGTTCTATTACCAATGCGCTTTCCTACCTGTGTACATTTGTTGCAACCATGAAATGCATTATGAGCTTTAATATTACATAAAAAAGCTCTTGCAGGAGTATCACAAATAAATGATCGAATTGCAATCGGTATAAATTTATCATTAATTTTACACCCTCTTATTTGCAAGACTGAATACTCTTCAATAAACTCATGCAAAAATGTATTTACATTGTATGGTTTTTTAATGCCTTGATAAATGCCAATCGCAAAAACAGGTAAATTTGGACATCCAACTATTCTTGACAAAATGGGCCACAATGAAATACTAGAACTTTTGTATAAGGGAACTCCGTCAGTATTTATATCTATAATCAGATTCTCTAAATTCTCTACACTGTCTGCAAATCTATTTAGCTGTTTTTCTAAACCTAAGTGTAAGTAGGAACCTGGTGGAACTTCACTAATAACACTTTCATGTGTTTTTATTATTGTTTTAGATGAAACTGGTACATTTATATTTTCCGAAATTAAAATTTGTAAAAGATCATCAAAACAATTTCTTGAAACTATATGCTTTAAACCCCAGCTGCGCAATTTATCAACAATATTTTCTTCTTTTTCTGTTGTTTCGCTATTCCGTTCGTCATAAGCGCAGGCTTCTTCACAAATTTGTTCACTATTATTTTTATTTGATGCGCATTTTTTTTTTTTAGCCAGCAATCGCCTCAAATGTCTTTTGCTGTACATTTTATCGTTTTATTTATCTTTATTTTATAACTGTTTAAGTTTATAATTTTTTTTTTAATTAGATATTCTAATTTTTTTTAATTCTTTTTTTTAACTCTTTTTTTCTTTTACCACTTCCACGTTGCACTGCCATACAAAGAATAAGAACAACTGTTCTTTAAAGAACAAAAGAAAAGAACAAAAATGAACAAAAATTTTTTGTAAAAGTACAACAACCACATGTTCTTTTTTACTTTGTTTTTTCGGCAACGCTGCCTGCAGGCTCTTTTGTTTCTTGTGGTCATTTATACATTCAACATACTACAGTACGAAGACGTTTCTAACTGACCACATTATTTCACTAGTCATTGATCATTTCGTTATGCATTTTCTATGATCAATTCGTCTTAGAAAAAATTCGTGCATCATACACTTTCCTGCTGGGTAGACTCGTGTGTGAATCACCATTGGCCGTGAAATTGTCTGGCAAAATTTTGCCTTGGAATCATGTTTCATAACCAAGTACTCATGCAAAAAAAAAACGAACCAAATAACCCGGTTGGAAACTTTTGGATTTTAATTTGAGTTCAATTCTTTGTTTCAAATTATAAATTAAACCTATACCTAATTGATTTCTTTAACCTTTGTCATTGTTGATGCATAAATGGCTGACAATTTTCGTCACTGAACATAATTGTGAACAGTTTTGCATTTCAAGTTTTATGGAATACCTATAACAATTTTGTATTCATTGCGCCATGAATCAACCACAACTTTGTAAGAACTATTGGGCTCAATAATTGAGCGATTATTGCTATAAACGTGTATGTATATTTTACTATACATATTTTATATCATTTTAATTTTTTACTCAATTGGATGTCTATGCCAATTGGGTCGCTTTTGTTCATGTATTTGAGTTCTAGTATATTTCATACAATAATTTTGGATAACATTAAAACTGCACTAATGCACAAATTTAAAAATTAAAGCTCATCGTGCAGTCTTGAAAACGAAATGAAACGGTGCGGTTACAAGTGAAAAAATTGTGGAAAGTTTAATTAAGTGCGTGTTTTGTAAAAACTTTATGCAATTACAAACTGAGAAGAAAAAAAAATTGTTTCATGAAGTGACAAAAAGTTTTCAATAAATTGAAAAAAAAAACAAAATCCATGGGCACTAAAAAGAAATAATTTTTGGATAAAACTAAGCCAAATATTGAGTTAATTATACACAAGTGAAGTGTACAAACATATCAACAGAAAATGATAAGAATACTTCCACCCAAAAGGAATTTTCACCAGCTGCAAATCAACCAACACCAGCAGCCGGTCGTCTAGAAGTCAAAAAAAAATTTCTAATAAAAAAAAAACGCAGTAATACAGGTAATTTGAATGTCTGCATTAACTCTTTCCTCTAAATTATATCGGTCTTTTCTTTCTTTTTTTAAATTTGTTATTAAATTAATCTTTCCGATATGTTTCATTAAATTGGTTGAATCTGTTGAACTTCGTGCTAAAAACTAAAGTGTATTTGACTATAGGTTCTGCTGTTAAATTATGCTGTTTTATGTGGTTGCTGTTTTTAATTTTTGGTTTCTCTCGGTTTCCTTTAAATTTGGTGTTTCGTTTTGATTTATACTTTTAAATATTTTAATTTCAACATATTGTTCTTTGTCTTTTTAAAGTTTTTCTTGAATTTATTTACTGCTTTTTCCTATAAAAATCCTCAGTGTTATTGTCTAACAAAATAATTTTATTTTGTTTTGATTTATACTTGTTGATATTTAAATTTCGAAATATTGTTCTTTTTCTTTTTATAGTTTTTCTTGAATTTATCTACTGCTTTTTCCTATAATATTTTATTAAAGGAGTTATTAGTATTTTAATTTCAAAATATTGTTCTTTTTACTTTTTATAGTTTTTCTTTAATTTATTTACTGCTTTTTCCTATAAAAATCCTCAATGTTATTGTCCAACAAAATAATTTTATTTGGGGAGAAGAAAAAAAAAAATAAAAATAAATAAGTGATCGGACGTGTTTTGCAATAATTAAATAAGTAATCTGGCGTGATTTCGTGATTATCGGTTTCCAATTTTTCTTCATGTCCCGCAAGACAGTGAGTGTAATTCGTGCTTTCAACACAAAATAATCTGGAGTGAAATTCATTTGGATATTCTTTAGTTTCATTTTTGAAGAATATTTTTTAAAAACGTTCATTGCTCGCAAAATTTCTAGAATTTAAATATTATTAAAAAAATTTTATACGTCTCTTATTTATTCTTATTATCTCGACTGGATTTCCTTCCTCCATGGGATATCTTTCTCGGTTGCGTTCAGTATGGGTACTGCTATGCCTCCATTTTTAATGTTGACCACAGTATTTCCAACATAAACTCCAGGGGAAATCTCCTCTTTTTGTACAACCACAGTTTTATCTCTCGAAATGATATTAACCGGCACTTTAGTAACTGCTCCCGTATCTACAAGTAAGACCAATTTTCGCTCCCTAGCTCCTTGGCAGGGTAGCGTAATAAAAACTGTGTCCACATTGCTAGGTGATTCAGTACTACTATTTATATTTGGCATTATCTCTTCACTTTGTTTCTCTTCATATTTATATTTTAATCCTTTGTCTCTTTCTGCTTTTACTTCCAAAGTTTGCCCGTTCTCTTGATTTGCCTGTTTATGCACAACCACGGTTTTATCTCTTGATATGATATTAACCGGCACTTTAGTAACTGCTCCCGTATCTACAAGTAAGACCAATTTTCGCTCCCTAGCTCCTTGGCAGGGTAGCGTAATAAAAACTGTGTCCACATTTCCCGGTGATTCAGTACTATCTTCTATATTTCGTACCATCTCTTCACTTTTTTCCTCCTTTTTTTTTGTTTAATTTATTATCTTTCGCAGTATTTTCTTCTATAGTGTGCCCGTTCTCCTTATTTACCGAGTGTACAACTGCCTCGGTTACTATCCTGGTTGGCTGCTCTGTTTCTGAGTCAGTCTCCGTATCATCTTTATTTACCCGAGTCTTTGTTTCTGTTTCTTTATTATACTTGTATTTGTTCTCTTTTTTATGCCAATCTAATTTTCTGTTAATTTGCCGGACCCCAGTTATTGGCGATAACTGGGCCGAATTTCGTTTCCCTGAGCATTTGTCCGATTTGTGTTGCTATGGGCCTCTACGGCATTGTTAACTAGGTCCCTGCCGTTGTTGCTATTTCGTGCCCGTTGGTAGATTCCTGCACCCGTTGCATCAGTCTGTCTAACATTACTTCTGCAGTCCCGTGAAAAATGTCCTTGTTGCTGACATTTAAAGCAGGTTGGGAGTGTACCATTGTTTCTGTTTGCCCCTCTGTTTATGTTATGTCCCGTCGCTATTTGTGGGCTTTCACGGAATTCTGTGTTTGTTATCCTCCTATTTCTTTCTGTCGTCCGTTTATCCGATTGATTTTGGTTGGGTAGGTTTCTTCTTGGCTCACAGAAAGGGGTTTCCTTGTGACCGTTTATCCTACACAATCGGCAGTATAAGGAGCCTAATCTCTTTCTGCAGTTTTCCACATCGTGCCCGCTGTTTCCACAGAACGTACAGCTCACGATATTCCTGCACAGTGGCCCCATTTCATGGCCGTATTTTCCACAGCTCATACAGTATGGTGTGTTTAGCCGCCTTTTGCAGCTATTCCATTCATGCCCCATCCTGTTGCAAAAACTACAGGGGACTTCTGAATCTATTACGTTGATACTGTGCGTTGGTTCGCCAAACAATTCCTCTGCATTTTCCACTATCTCTATCAACTTAGTGAGCTCTTCCTCTTCCTGTCCCACAATTCGAGCCTTGAGTGCATGGTCCTTCAAACCCTTGATAAAGCTCCTTACCGCTATCCGTTTGAAGTCTTTCAGCATGGTTTCCCTCCAGGTCCCACCGGCCATTCGTTCTCTATTGTTGTTTTTGCCTCATTCAATAGATTATCCAGGCGTTCTCCAAATTTGCATGCTGACTCTCTGATGCTCTGTTTGCAACTCAATATCAGTTCCCTTATTTTATCTAAGCTCTTGCTTTTTAGATAATATTTCTTGAGCGCATTACATGACGCGTCCACGGAACTGAAATTCATCTGGGAAATTCTTGAGTAGGCGCCCCCTAGGAGTCTCAATTTCAGGCATTGTATTACATCTTGTGTTAGAACGTTGTTTGCACCTGTGAGTACTTCTCTTTCTACCATCTTGCATCCTTGTATGTACCTGAATACTTCTGATGGTTCGGTCCCGAAGATTGATGGGACTGTGTTGTTAACTATCTTAATAATCTCGGATAGCGAAGTCATTCTGATCGTTCCGATTTCTGCTCTCTCAATAGTATGGTTTTGCCGGGGTGATGGTGATCGTCTTTCCAAAATTTCTTGGGCCACTGGGATCAGTCTATTAATTTCCTCCGTTATTCTGCTGTCAACTCCTTCGGTTTCTTCCAATTCACCGAATCTCAGCGTGTATTCGCTTAACTCCTTTAATTTCCTGGCTTTTGTTTCCGCGGAGTACCCCCTGCTACCCGCTTTCCATGCATTGTTTATTAGGGTTTTTACTTTTTCCAACAGCGTCAAGGCAGGTGTTTCTTTATCGTGTGATATGATTATTCTTGGTAGTCCTGCTTCGTTTAGTTCTTCGTGCAGTGAAGGATTTGGTGAACTAGCTCTGTAAATTGTGTCCAACTCTCTTCTTGCGTTTTCCAATGCTGTTTGTAGCCTTTGGATAGTGTCTTCTTGTGTCTCTATCAACTGCTGTTGTTTCAATTGTTTTTTAAAGTTTTCCTCACTAAGTCCTTTCCCTTTTAATTGTTTCTCTAATTCCGTATTTTCCTTTACTACGTCCTCTAATAAATTGTCTGTATATTCTATTTGTCCTCTTAGATTTTCGCAATGGCCCTTTAGAAATGTTTTTGTTTCTTCTAGTTCTTCGATCTTCTTTATAAACTCCTGTGATCTATCTTTACTTAACTCACTTATTAATTGTAGGACATAGCTTACTTCTTCTAGTTTTGTCAGTCTTTGGTATCTTATTGTTTCCCTATGGTTGTCCAGGAATGTTTTGTCTGCTTCTAAACCCTAAGTTCTGTCCACGCAAGAACTTGTAGACTGTCAACTGAATAATTACATTTGTCGATCCGTTGTATCAATTCGTCTGTCTTTGTCTGTGGATTGGCCATTAAAGCTGTCTTCTACTTACCCATGTTCCGCTGGTTATTATCCTCATAGTGGTCTGTGGTTTAGGCTTATTTTCACTTTATATTATTACTAGCTGATCCCGGTGTACTTCGCTACCCCCTCGTTATAAAATAAAATTAAAAGTATTTATATATCCTATTGTGACGATCGGTCCAGTAGTTAAGACTATATTACGATTTTTAATTTTAATAAAAAGGAGCGTGGTCCCATCCACTTTTCTCCCGGTACGTATTCCAAATTATGGCAATACCATATGTACCAAATATCATCGACGTAGGTCAAAAAATGCCCAAAATATGGCGATTTAAATTTTTGGGTTATATGGGTGGTGCCACGCCTCTTTGTCCAATCCCGCCCATATTTGCAGCAGCACTAAAAAAATGCACACCAAACCGACGTACCAAATTTTGTTCAAATACCGTTATCAGGAGCAGAAATAATAGATTTTTAATTTGTGGTTTGTATGAGAGGTACCACACCCCTTTGTCCAATCCCGTTCATATTTGCAGCAGCACTTAAAAAATGCACACCAAACCGACGTACTAAATTTTGTTCAAATACCGTTATCAGGAGCAGAAATAATAGATTTTTAATTTGTGGTTTGTATGAGAGGTACCACGCCCCTTTGTCAAATCCCTCCCATATTTGCAGCAGCACTAAAAAAATGCATACCAAACCGACTTACCAAATTTTGTTCAAATACCGTTATCAGGAGCAGAAATAATAGATTTTTAATTTGTGGTTTGTATGAGAGGTACCACGCCCCTTTGTCCAATCCCACCCATATTTGCAGCAGCACTTAAAAAATGCACACCAAACCGACGTACCAAATTTTGTTCAAATACCGTTATCAGGAGCAGAAATAATAGATTTTTAATTTGTGGTTTGTATGAGAGGTACCACCCCCCTTTGTCCAATCCCACCCATATTTGCAGCAGCACTTAAGAAATTTACACCAAACCGACATACCAAATTTTGTTTAAATACCGTTATCAGGAGCAGAAATAATAGATTTTTAATTTGTGGTTTGTATGAGAGGTACCACGCTCCTTTGTCCAATCCCGCCCATATTTGCAGCAGCACTTAAGAAATTTACACCAAACCGACATACCAAATTTTGTTCAAATACCGTTATCAGGACCAGAAATAATAGATTTTTAATTTTTGGTTTGTATGAGAGGTACCACGCCCCTTTGTCCAATCCCGCCCATAAGTATCCTATAGCCTATTCCTGGCTCTAAACTACCTCCCTGCCAATTTTCAGCTAAATCGGTTCAGCCGTTCTTGAGTTATAAGCGAAGTAACTAACACGACTTTCTTTTATATATATAGATTATTATTTTTATTTAATGTGTTTGTTCGCAACCGCGCAGAATTTTTACGATCAAAGTAATTCTCCTTTTTGTCCTGATCCGCTTTAGCGATTAGTCCTGCAATGAAAATACAAGGTAGCTAGAGGTTAGACTTTTATGTATTTGTCCTGTGCAGTTCTACACCGTCGAATGTAGGATGCAACAATACAAGGTAGCTAGAGGTTAGACTTTTATGTATTGTTGGTTTTGCTACACCGGACAGTTTTTTCTTGAGCAAGATCAACACAAGGATTATTATATTTTAATTTGAGTTCAATTCTTTGTCTCAAATTATAAATTAAACCTATACCTAATTGATTTCTTTAACCTTTGTCATTGTTGATGCATAAATGGCTGACAATTTTCGTCACTGAACATAATTGTGAACAGTTTTGCATTTCAAGTTTTATGGAATACCTATAACAATTTTGTATTCATTGCGCCATGAATCAACCACAACTTTGTAAGAACTATTGGGCTCAATAATTGAGCGATTATTGCTATAAACGTGTATGTATATTTTACTATACATATTTTATATCATTTTAATTTTTTACTCAATTGGATGTCTATGCCAATTGGGTCGCTTTTGTTCATGTATTTGAGTTCTAGTATATTTCATACAATAATTTTGGATAACATTAAAACTGCACTAATGCACAAATTTAAAAATTAAAGCTCATCGTGCAGTCTTGAAAACGAAATGAAACGGTGCGGTTACAAGTGAAAAAATTGTGGAAAGTTTAATTAAGTGCGTGTTTTGTAAAAACTTTATGCAATTACAAACTGAGAAGAAAAAAAAATTGTTTCATGAAGTGACAAAAAGTTTTCAATAAATTGAAAAAAAAAACAAAATCCATGGGCACTAAAAAGAAATAATTTTTGGATAAAACTAAGCCAAATATTGAGTTAATTATACACAAGTGAAGTGTACAAACATATCAACAGAAAATGATAAGAATACTTCCACCCAAAAGGAATTTTCACCAGCTGCAAATCAACCAACACCAGCAGCCGGTCGTCTAGAAGTCAAAAAAAAATTTCTAATAAAAAAAAACGCAGTAATACAGGTAATTTGAATGTCTGCATTAACTCTTTCCTCTAAATTATATCGGTCTTTTCTTTCTTTTTTTAAATTTGTTATTAAATTAATCTTTCCGATATGTTTCATTAAATTGGTTGAATCTGTTGAACTTCGTGCTAAAAACTAAAGTGTATTTGACTATAGGTTCTGCTGTTAAATTATGCTGTTTTATGTGGTTGCTGTTTTTAATTTTTGGTTTCTCTCGGTTTCCTTTAAATTTGGTGTTTCGTTTTGATTTATACTTTTAAATATTTTAATTTCAACATATTGTTCTTTGTCTTTTTAAAGTTTTTCTTGAATTTATTTACTGCTTTTTCCTATAAAAATCCTCAGTGTTATTGTCTAACAAAATAATTTTATTTTGTTTTGATTTATACTTGTTGATATTTAAATTTCGAAATATTGTTCTTTTTCTTTTTATAGTTTTTCTTGAATTTATCTACTGCTTTTTCCTATAATATTTTATTAAAGGAGTTATTAGTATTTTAATTTCAAAATATTGTTCTTTTTACTTTTTATAGTTTTTCTTTAATTTATTTACTGCTTTTTCCTATAAAAATCCTCAATGTTATTGTCCAACAAAATAATTTTATTTGGGGAGAAGAAAAAAAAAATAAAAATAAATAAGTGATCGGACGTGTTTTGCAATAATTAAATAAGTAATCTGGCGTGATTTCGTGATTATCGGTTTCCAATTTTTCTTCATGTCCCGCAAGACAGTGAGTGTAATTCGTGCTTTCAACACAAAATAATCTGGAGTGAAATTCATTTGGATATTCTTTAGTTTCATTTTTGAAGAATATTTTTTAAAAACGTTCATTGCTCGCAAAATTTCTAGAATTTAAATATTATTAAAAAAATTTTATACGTCTCTTATTTATTCTTATTATCTCGACTGGATTTCCTTCCTCCATGGGATATCTTTCTCGGTTGCGTTCAGTATGGGTACTGCTATGCCTCCATTTTTAATGTTGACCACAGTATTTCCAACATAAACTCCAGGGGAAATCTCCTCTTTTTGTACAACCACAGTTTTATCTCTCGAAATGATATTAACCGGCACTTTAGTAACTGCTCCAGTATCTACAAGTAAGACCAATTTTCGCTCCCTAGCTCCTTGGCAGGGTAGCGTAATAAAAACTGTGTCCACATTGCTAGGTGATTCAGTACTACTATTTATATTTGGCATTATCTCTTCACTTTGTTTCTCTTCATATTTATGTTTTAATCCTTTGTCTCTTTCTGCTTTTACTTCCAAAGTTTGCCCGTTCTCTTGATTTGCCTGTTTATGCACAACCACGGTTTTATCTCTTGATATGATATTAACCGGCACTTTAGTAACTGCTCCCGTATCTACAAGTAAGACCAATTTTCGCTCCCTAGCTCCTTGGCAGGGTAGCGTAATAAAAACTGTGTCCACATTGCCCGGTGATTCAGTACTATCTTCTATATTTCGTACCATCTCTTCACTTTTTTCCTCCTTTTTTTTTTGTTTAATTTATTATCTTTCGCAGTATTTTCTTCTATAGTGTGCCCGTTCTCCTTATTTACCGAGTGTACAACTGCCTCGGTTACTATCCTGGTTGGCTGCTCTGTTTCTGAGTCAGTCTCCGTATCATCTTTATTTACCCGAGTCTTTGTTTCTGTTTCTTTATTATACTTGTATTTGTTCTCTTTTTTATGCCAATCTAATTTTCTGTTAATTTGCCGGACCCCAGTTATTGGCGATAACTGGGCCGAATTTCGTTTCCCTGAGCATTTGTCCGATTTGTGTTGCTATGGGCCTCTACGGCATTGTTAACTAGGTCCCTGCCGTTGTTGCTATTTCGTGCCCGTTGGTAGATTCCTGCACCCGTTGCATCAGTCTGTCTAACATTACTTCTGCAGTCCCGTGAAAAATGTCCTTGTTGCTGACATTTAAAGCAGGTTGGGAGTGTACCATTGTTTCTGTTTGCCCCTCTGTTTATGTTATGTCCCGTCGCTATTTGTGGGCTTTCACGGAATTCTGTGTTTGTTATCCTCCTATTTCTTTCTGTCGTCCGTTTATCCGATTGATTTTGGTTGGGTAGGTTTCTTCTTGGCTCACAGAAAGGGGTTTCCTTGTGACCGTTTATCCTACACAATCGGCAGTATAAGGAGCCTAATCTCTTTCTGCAGTTTTCCACATCGTGCCCGCTGTTTCCACAGAACGTACAGCTCACGATATTCCTGCACAGTGGCCCCATTTCATGGCCGTATTTTCCACAGCTCATACAGTATGGTGTGTTTAGCCGCCTTTTGCAGCTATTCCATACATAATAAATTGTCTGTATATTCTATTTGTCCTCTTAGATTTTCGCAATGGCCCTTTAGAAATGTTTTTGTTTCTTCTAGTTCTTCGATCTTCTTTATAAACTCCTGTGATCTATCTTTACTTAACTCACTTATTAATTGTAGGACATAGCTTACTTCTTCTAGTTTTGTCAGTCTTTGGTATCTTATTGTTTCCCTATGGTTGTCCAGGAATGTTTTGTCTGCTTCTAAACCCTTAAGTTCTGTCCACGCAAGAACTTGTAGACTGTCAACTGAATAATTACATTTGTCGATCCGTTGTATCAATTCGTCTGTCTTTGTCTGTGGATTGGCCATTAAAGCTGTCTTCTACTTACCCATGTTC
The DNA here is from genome assembly GCA_947311025.1 of Lypha dubia. Classification (NCBI taxonomy): domain Eukaryota; kingdom Metazoa; phylum Arthropoda; class Insecta; order Diptera; family Tachinidae; genus Lypha; species Lypha dubia. Next base: position 44,135,266 of record OX371263.1, on the reverse strand, counting down.
CGCTGGTTATTATCCTCATAGTGGTCTGTGGTTTAGGCTTATTTTCACTTTATATTATTACTAGCTGATCCCGGTGTACTTCGCTACCCCCTCGTTATAAAATAAAATTAAAAGTATTTATATATCCTATTGTGACGATCGGTCCAGTAGTTAAGACTATATTACGATTTTGAATTTTAATAAAAAGGAGCGTGGTCCCATCCACTTTTCTCCCGGTACGTATTCCAAATTATGGCAATACCATGTGTACCAAATATCATCGACGTAGGTCAAAAAATGCCCAAAATATGGCGATTTAAATTTTTGGGTTATATGGGTGGTGCCACGCCTCTTTGACCAATCCCGCCCATATTTGCAGCAGCACTAAAAAAATGCACACCAAACCGACGTACCAAATTTTGTTCAAATACCGTTATCAGGAGCAGAAATAATAGATTTTTAATTTGTGGTTTGTATGAGAGGTACCACGCCCCTTTGTCAAATCCCTCCCATATTTGCAGCAGCACTAAAAAATGCATACCAAACCGACTTACCAAATTTTGTTCAAATACCGTTATCAGGAGCAGAAATAATAGATTTTTAATTTGTGGTTTGTATGAGAGGTACCACGCCCCTTTGTCCAATCCCACCCATATTTGCAGCAGCACTTAAGAAATTTACACCAAACCGACATACCAAATTTTGTTTAAATACCGTTATCAGGAGCAGAAATAATAGATTTTTAATTTGTGGTTTGTATGAGAGGTACCACGCTGCTTTGTCCAATCCCGCCCATATTTGCAGCAGCACTTAAGAAATTTACACCAAACCGACATACCAAATTTTGTTTAAATACCGTTATCAGGAGCAGAAATAATAGATTTTTAATTTGTGGTTTGTATGAGAGGTACCACGCTGCTTTGTCCAATCCCACCCATATTTGCAGCAGCACTTAAGAAATTTACACCAAACCGACTTACCAAATTTTGTTCAAATACCGTTATCAGGAGCAGAAATAATAGATTTTTAATTTGTGGTTTGTATGAGAGGTACCACGCCCCTTTGTCCAATCCCACCCATATTTGCAGCAGCACTTAAAAAATGCACACCAAACCGACGTACCAAATTTTGTTCAAATACCGTTATCAGGAGCAGAAATAATAGATTTTTAATTTGTGGTTTGTATGAGAGGTACCACCCCCCTTTGTCCAATCCCACCCATATTTGCAGCAGCACTTAAGAAATTTACACCAAACCGACATACCAAATTTTGTTTAAATACCGTTATCAGGAGCAGAAATAATAGATTTTTAATTTGTGGTTTGTATGAGAGGTACCACGCTGCTTTGTCCAATCCCGCCCATATTTGCAGCAGCACTTAAGAAATTTACACCAAACCGACATACCAAATTTTGTTCAAATACCGTTATCAGGAGCAGAAATAATAGATTTTTAATTTTTGGTTTGTATGAGAGGTACCACGCCCCTTTGTCCAATCCCGCCCATAAGTATCCTATAGCCTATTCCTGGCTCTAAACTACCTCCCTGCCAATTTTCAGCTAAATCGGTTCAGCCGTTCTTGAGTTATAAGCGAAGTAACTAACACGACTTTCTTTTATATATATAGATTATTATTTTTATTTAATGTGTTTGTTCGCAACCGCGCAGAATTTTTACGATCAAAGTAATTCTCCTTTTTGTCCTGATCCGCTTTAGCGATTAGTCCTGCAATGACAATACAAGGTAGCTAGAGGTTAGACTTTTATGTATTTGTCCTGTGCAGTTCTATACCGTCGAATGTAGGATGCAACAATACAAGGTAGCTAGAGGTTAGACTTTTATGTATTGTTGGTTTTGCTACACCGGACAGTTTTTTCTTGAGCAAGATCAGCACAAGGATTATTATATTTCTTTGATGTTATTATTTACGCGGCTACCGGCTGCGCCAAATGTTATGTTTGAATTAAAACATTATTTTTATTATTTAGTTATTATTATTTATTAACCACATGTTATGTTTAAAATATTACTTGGCCTTCACAGGGACCCGCTTTTTAAGGCTGGTGTTTGATCAGGTTTTGACTTATAAAATTTTTATATATAAATATATACTACTTTAAAACATTATTTAGCCTTCACAGGGACCCGCTTTTTAAGGCTGGTGTTTGATCAGGTTTTTGTTACGTGTTAAAGAATAATCCCGAACTGCTTTCTGTCAAGACTCTACCGACTAGAACTCACTGATTAGAATAGAACCTCCATACCAAATCACCCTCCGCTTTTATACCCAATTTCGCTGTCTGATTGAACGATGCTGCTGACGTTCGCTGCCGCCGGCGTGGTCATTCCCGCGATATTGCTAAGTGTGTTAGTATGCAAATTCAGCATATTCATACCCGTGGAACTTCCAGCCGATTGCGGTACTCACGATATTGCAATGTCAGCATATATCTGTAGGAAATTTACTGGCATATATATGTATGCAGCTGTATCGCAACGTCAGCATATGTCTGTAGGAAAATTACTGGTAATAACGTCAGTAATGCATGCAGCGGTATTTTGCTGCCGTTGGTATTTTTGCTGGTTGAGGGAAAATAACTCATGACAACGTCAGTATGTGTATGCAGCGTATGTTTCGCTGCTGCTGATATTTCTGTTGGTTGGGGGAAAACGACTCATAACAATGCGACGTAATGTGTATTCTTCTATTGTTAGCCGTCTCGGGCCTGCCGCTATTGCTGTGGCTATGTATGTTGGTGCTTCTCCAGTACCGCCTGCTGGTTTATATTCCTCCTCCGGAATATATTCTTCGGGCAGATTAGGCAGGATCACCATGTAATGTTTGATTTTAGTGAAGTTTATTATAATGGTAATCTACCTGCCCGTGTAGTTAGCCGGCGTATCAACGCCACTGGCAGGAATATATATAGGCAGATTTAAATGCCAAGGTTTTTTAGAAGCAGATGAATGCTTCTAAATAAGTAAATAAAATTGCCGATTTTAGTCATAAAATAGAATGATCCTTTATTTTTACAATCACTTCTTTTTATACAAAAATAGCGGGATCCTTAACTCTAAACTTATTCTAAATTGTGTTTGTAATATTATTTACACAACGTAATATTATTTACATTTCCACATATATTTCCAGTGGAGATATAAATTGTTGTTATAAACTTATATATAAATAAAAACAATTACATAAAGAAATAAATTGTTGTTACAGACAAGAATTCCAATTTAAAGTAAATGATATAATATGAGTGTGAGTGAAAATAATGGTGATAATCACCCCTATCGTGAATAATTATCTACATCAAATTTGGTCACTTTTCACGTATTTGCAATCGTGAACAACTCGCATGAAGAATTTTTATTCAGTCCAGAATAATAACGTGAAAAAATGTTCACTTCAAAAAATTCCCCTTATCGTGAACAATATTTTTCCCACGAGTTTTTGCGCTTTTCCCTTTAATTTATTCAGTTTATGTTTGATGGGGAACAGAACAAAACATGTATGAATTTCTTATAATTCGAATATTAAAGCTTAAAAAGTTTACTTTAATGAAAAGATCTGATAATAAGGCACAAACTGATGTATTCCTTAACAAAATGCAAAAAAAAGAGGCCGATTGCCTGCAGATTTGTGAAGCTTTAATTTGTTGGCATTTTTTCGTTTTGTTGGCTTACCAAAAAGTAGCCGAATTATTTTACCACATAAAAGTTAGCATGCAATAAACAAACGGAGCAACCAATCTAAAGATCCAACACTGAATATTTAGCTTTGATTTTTGAAGTTTTCTTTAAAATAAATATGTCCGTGAATATTTTTGAACAAAAAGTTCTATGATTTCTTACTTTTTTAATCTTCTTCCCTTTTTTATATTCACTGAGAACTTTTAGCGGGAATAATTTTTCATGGGTGATTGACGATACCATTTTGCCCTTCGAGGGAAATGAAAATTTCACGGGAACAAAAATTTCACTCCTATTCACGATAGGGGTGAATATAAGTACAAATGAAAATACCCTACACTACGTTAAAGTTAACCACGATATGTCCAGCATTTGCCAAATAGAAGCAGGCATTCCTCAGGGCAATGTACTTGGACCAGTGTTGTAAACTCTATACACCTACATAGCTGCCAGATTTTTTTAGGTAATATCGTCATATTTTTGGGCAAAAATCGTCATTATCGTCAATATAGCTTATTGAAATCGTCATAAAAACGTCAAATGAAAAAACCGATTTTTTTTACTAACAAAACATATTTTTGTTAGAGGCAAAACATAACAAAACTCTTAAATCAACAAATCTTATTAAAAACAGCATTATTTAAAATACAGAGATCCAAAAAGTGAAAATACTTCACTTAGAATTCACAATAAAATCACATGTAAATAGATTGCATGTTTTCCAATACTTTGAAATATATTTATACATTGTATGGAAAAAAATAAAAAAAATTAAATCCTTTAGTTATTTTTTTCAATTTAGTTAAATATGCATTTTAAATGTCATTTTTGGAAACACTTTTTCTAAAAATGTATAAAAGCTACAATAAAATTTATACAATAAAAATATAATTTTTTACAAATATATATTGCAATTAACCATATTGATTAATTCAGCTACAACTGTCAGATCATAGCAGGTACATTTGTTTAGCTTTAAATAATCATTTGAATATAATATTGCCTCCAAAGACGACTTTTTAAATTTCATATTTTAGTCTTATTTACGTTTACCTGACTAAATATTCTTTCCATATTTGCTGAATAATGTGGTAAAACTAGAATTTTTGTAATAAATTTAGTCAAAATCGGAAACAAAATACTAGAATCCCTCGTTTGCATCTCTGATAGTTTTTTCCAAAAATCCAATAGTTTTATGTTTTTATCAGGACAATAATTTCAATTGTCTGAACTCTGTTTCTAGGTTTTGGTTTTTACTTTCTTCAACAAAATAGAAAAATTATTTTATAATTTCAGAAAACCAACTTTTTTTTTCTTCATTAATTTGGCCAAGAGCTTTAGACATATTTTCAAAATCAAATCTTGATAATATCTGATATCAAAGCTCTATATAAAAATTAACACAATTATTACTAATATCATATTTTTCTTTTGCATATATTTGTGATTCTTCCAATACGCAAATATTCCTAAATAAATGTCTTCAAAATTTAAAAAATTGTTTTTGTTTTTATAATCAGTTAAATAAAAGTTTTCTGTTTTAAGCAAACTAGTTTTTAAAAAAGTTTCTCATTACAATTTTCAGCAGTTCAAGGTTGCTCTAATAGTGCAAATATATGTTGCAAACTTGAATTATTTAAAATCGTCAAAATTAGGGTATAAATCGTCCCATCGTCACTATGTCATTTTTAGGACCCAAAATCGTCAAAATGACGATAAATCGTCAAATCTGGCAGCTATGTACACCTATGATATGCCTACAAGCAGTGTTGCCAGTGAAATTTTTTGAATATACCTACGCTCTTCAAAAAAAATCCCTTTTTTCCCTAAATTCCCCCAAAAAAAATCCCTACAAATTACACTACATTTTAAACTGTTAAAATTTAAACATTAAAACGAATTTTTAAAACAAAACAAAAAAATATTTTTTTATTCAGGTTTTGTAAATTAAATGTAAAAAAAAAATACCGAAAACACGGTTTTGTACATTAAATGTGCTTAAAAAGAAATAAACTTAAAAAACTTGTACAATTCAGGTACACAAAAACTTCTTAAAATACTTATTTATAAGTTATAAAGTTCCTTAGAATTAAATTTTTCAAAATGACTTGTTTCACATTTGAAATTTATGCAGTCCATTTCATTACTTTGCGTGTAGGATCGTATTATACAAATTGAAGTTAAAAGTGTATGGCTCAATTTATTTCTTTTTTTGGTACGTACATCTGTTATAATTGAAAAAATTCTCTCAGCATCAGCATTTGCATGAGGTAATCCAAATAATATTTTTACCAGTTTTGATAAATTAGGAAATATTAATTCGTCATTAAAATTTTTTAGTTTTATTATTTTAGTCCAGAACTGAACTACGTTCATGTTTTCGAAAGATTTAATTTCATCTTTGGAAAAATTAAACTCCATTGTTCGCCATTCTTGTGTGACATCATTAAGCTTCAAGCTAAATTTTTTACATAATAATTCGAATGTATATTGCTGATTATTTTCGCTGAAAGCAGCCAGAGGATTAAGAAACTCAATTTCCTTAAAAATCGTCTCAGTTTTTAACGGAAGTCTCCTTTGAATTTCCTCCAATGCTGTTAAATAAAATTGAAGACAATCGGATTTAATTTGATTAACATTTTGTTCGGGAAGTTTTTTCAAAAATTCTTCACATTCATTGCCGAGAAATACTTCCTTTATTGGGAGTGAAATATGTGGTGATCTAACCAAACAATTAGTTTTTAATTCCGACTTTTTTATGCAGTTTTGACCCAGCTTTAAAAATATTTTCGTTGATTCCGTATGAAGAAGATGTACCAAAGGTTTTTTTCCTTGAAAAAGAGCATTTAAGGAATTAAAGTAATTCAACACATATTTTAAAAACAATAAATATGCCTTATTGCATTCATTTATGAGTTCATTATAAATCAGTTCTGCAGATTTCTATTTATCTTTTGTGCAACAAAATTTAAAATATTCAAGTAGAACTTGCCAATTTGATAATATCCGTTCTATACATTTCTGGTGCGATAGCCATCTGGTAGCAGAAGTCCTTATTATTTTTCGTTTTTCTTCGTTGAGCATTGTCTGAAATACTTCTAATTCTGAACATCTCTTTGAGCTACCAGATATATATGTCCCGATTTGACGTATGAGCTCTTCTGGAGCCCTTGGCAATGATAGGCATGATTTATTGGCAATAATTGCTGCAGTGACATATACATTTTATCGTGATTACTTCAGGATTATCTTCCAACAAGCGTGAAGAGAAGGAGTTAAATTGGCCCACCATAACATTGGCTCCATCGCAACAAAGTCCAATTATATTGGACAATGGAATAGAATAACTTAAAATGCATTGTTTAAATGTACTATAAAGGAATTCTGCACTACAATCTGATCCAACGTGTAAAAGATCTAAAAGTTGCACAATAATTTTTTCCTGCTCTTCATCAAAAAATCTTACAAGTACACACATTGTTTTATTAGACGATATGTCAGTGCTTTCATCAACAAGTACAGAAAATTTATATTTCTGCAATTTTTTTATCAGTTTTGATTTTTCAGCATCTGCTAACACATTTTGTATTATTTTTGAACATTTCGTTCTTCCCAATTTGCTGTTTTTCACTATTGTAGAATCCGGCACTATATCTTTTAAAAGTGGTACTAAATGCTCGACTACATTAACTGCTACATTGTGTTCGGCGAAAAACAAACTTAATCGTATTTCAAAATTTGCAACGGGGTCTCTGTTTTTATTTTGTTTGGCAAAAAAAGTGTCCACTGGTTTAGCTATATTTGCTGCTAAAACATTAGTTTTGTGCGATTTAGAGGATGCATGCCTCTGCAGTTCCGATTTTCCACAATTTAAAACTTTTCCACACGCTTTACATTTACATTTAAATTTATCTTCTAGATTTTCTTCCAACCAACCTTTAAAGTTTGTTTCATCTAATTAATTGCGACAAAACTTTTGTTTTCTGTATTTTTTTTTGCGGCTTTCACTTTCTTCGGAAGAATTTGTTGACTCTGAAGACATTTTGCTATTATTGAATTAAAACATTATTAGAAAATTAATTTTGATGTAAATACATATAAAATTATAAGACTTACGTGATTCTTTTATCAGTATATTGTTATTTAAAAAAATGCAGAAGAAAAGTTCGCTAAAAAGTTTGCAATACATATACACAAACAGTTAAAGATTGTTGGAGTTACCAGACGATGAAAATTAAACAAACAGTCAAAGATTGTAAGTTTTGCCAGTCCTTTTTTCCCTACGCTATCATTTTTGAAAAGAAAATACCTACATGTAGGGGTTTTACCCTACTTCTTGCAACACTGCCTACAAGAGATGACGTGCCTGTAGCAACTATGCAGACGACATGGCATTTAAAAATTAAGCTACGTTACTTTTACAACGAGAAGAGATGATTGTCCAGCTGTATTCCTCAATGAAACTACAATTCCTAGTGCTATTAATGTAATATATTTGGGTCTTCTGTTATAGCCTTTTTCCACTAGCATACATTTTAGAGGAATGAATGGAATACATATGTTGAAAAAGTGAAACTTGCGTTTCCATTGGCAACATCTGACATCTACCATCTTCTCAGCTGTCAAAAATATAAAAATACTTACAGCATAAATTTTTGTAGAAAAAAATAAAATTAAAATGGATTTTGAAAAAACATTAATAATTGGACTCGTTCATGCCTTACAAGAACAAACAGAATTGTTAATGCAGTGGTCAGAAAAAAGCATTAACACGAACTTCTTATTTTTTTTTGTTTTCTTATTTATTTAAAGTTTTTATATGCATATAAAAAAAAGCGATTCCCTGAAAGTCATGAGAGTTCTTGCTTATTCCTCTCAACTCTTCTATATTGTCCTGCCACAAGTCCAGCAACATATTTTCAAAATCCTGGTTCCATACTATACGGAGACCTGTGCTTTTCTTTACTAAAAACAAAAATAAATTATTATACTTATTTATGTATGTACAACATATAAAGATAAAAAAAAATAAAAACTTACGTGTGCCACTCATTTCGATGTAAAATATATTTCTTTTTTTTCTTACACAATTATGTATGTATGTACTTTTGTATGTCATTGAAAATGAAACTATCAATATGTATGTTTCTGTCATTTTGCTAGAGATGACATTAAAATTATCGGAAGATGTTGATTGGAACAAAATAGTTTAGGAACATCTTTTAAAGATGTAGAAAGATGTTGACTTTTAGTACTGTGTATTTCTTATGGGAAGATGTTAACATCTTCTCAAATTGATGGTAGATGTTAGATGTTGCGTAGTGGAAAAAGGCTATTAGACAGACGGCTTACTTGGAAATCACATATAAACACTAAAAGAAAACAACTAGACATAAAATTTAAACAGATGTACTGGCTCCTTGGGTCTAAGTCCCAACTCTCTATGGAAAATAAAGTCTTGCTTTACAAAACCATATTAAAACCTATCTGGACTTACGGCATAGAATTATGGGAAACTTCTAGCAACTCGAATATAGAAATATTGCAAAGATTTCAGTCGAAAGCCTTGCGCTCAATCACAAATGCACCTTTCTTCATAACTAATAAAGCTTTACAAAACGATTTGAAAATACCTTTTGTAAAATCCGAAATAAAAAGATTTGGCTGCAATTACTTAGAAAGACTTAGTAATCACGTAAATATATTAGCAATTACACTTTTAGTCGAAACTGATGAAGTCAGAAGGCTTAAACGAAACCATGTTTTAGATCTCCCTTTTATTTAGTCTCACGCACGCTGATGGCAGTAGTTTGGCCAATAGCAATACTATTGGCGGGACTGTTGTCGTTGGCTGGCTGGAGGCTGCGTAATTGGGAACTAATGTTAAAAATTAATAAGTTCAAATAATAGTTACGTTTATTCGTAATAATAATAATATAAAAATATTAATTAATAACAATAACATTTAAATCTTGTATATATACCTTTAATAATGTGTATTATTTATTCTACTTAATTTAACTATATATATATGTACGTATTTTCATTTATAATCTAAATTATTGTTTTCAATGGAAATCAATAAGGCATTTTATTTCGTAAACTTAGCAAATTTGCTTATTATTGTAAATTAGATTGCAAATAAACATATATAAAAAAAAATGTTTTAGGTTTTCTATTAAGTTTCTTTTTTTGATAATTTTGATTTTCTTTTGCACTTGGTTTTTTCTTTCCACTAGACATTGCGCGGGTTGTCATGGCTAAAATGGTTTCATTACTTGTCTTACTCTTCAGTTCGTCAACTGAAATGCGAGACAAAGCATCGGCTCCCACATTATTTATACGTTTAATATATTATATTGAAAAATTATATTCATAAAGCTGTAGTCTTATTTTTGTAAGTTTTGATGAGGGATCTTTCATGTTAAATAAGTATACTAGAGGTCGATGGTCGGTTCTTACTATGAATTCTGTTCCGTAAACATATGGGCGAAATTGGGTTATGGCGAAATATATTGCAAAAAGTTCTTGTTCTATCACTGGTTTCTTTCGTTCTGCCTGACTGAATGCTTTAGATACATAGCATACCGGTAAATCATTTCCGTTAAAATTTTGGCTTAAAATTGCTCCACATCCAATCTGTGATGCGTCAACCGTAATTAAAAATTGCTTTTCAAAATCTGGGTATTGAAGGATTTCCGGTGAAATTAATTCAGATTTTATGGCTTCAAATTATGTTTGACATTTGTCGTTCCAAACAAAAGTAACTGTTTTCCTTGTTATATAATTTAAACGATCTGTAAGTGAGGCAAAATCAAGAATAAATCTCCTATAATAATTAGCAAACGCGACAAAACGTTTAACTGCAGCTTTATCGGTTGGTACTGTATAATTCTTGATAGCTGCCATTTTGGTATCAGCAGGTAAAAGTCCGTTTGAAGTACATTTATGTCCAAGAAATGTAACTTCTGGTCAAAAGAAATTGCATTTGTACGGGTTGATTTTTAAATTAAACTTTCTCAAAGTATCAAAAACCTTAGACAAATTCATCAAATGATGTTCCTTGCTGCATCCGATTAAAAAGGCTTTGTTAGGTTCTAGACTCGAAAACGCTATAGACATCATGCGCGAAAATGATTTTGGAGCTACATTTAGTCCAAAAGGAAGAACTTTCCAACGGAATGCACCTTGATCCGTACTGAATGACATTAAATCTCTTGAGTCTACGCGCAGCGAAATTTGGTGAAAACCAGCGAATAAATCGATTACTGAAATATATAGGTAGGGGGATTTGTCTGCAATTAGTTTTTTGTTTGCTGTAGTCTGGACTTTTTTTTTTGGTACCAAAATTAAAGGACTATTGTAGTTTGAAGTACTGGGTTCAATTAGATCATTTTCAAGTAAATTTTGAACTTGTCTTTTTATTTCAGTTCTATGCGCGTAAGGGAGACGATAATTTTTTATATAAACTGGTGATGTATCATTGAGCCTTAAGTTTTGCTCGTAAAAATTTTTGATGGTCTACACACATACGATACGATTTGCTGTAGTCTGGACTTTTTTTTGGGGTACCAAAATTAAAGGAATATTGTAGTTTGAAGTACTGGGTTCAATTAGATCATTTTCAAGTAAATTTTGAACTTGTCTTTTTATTTCAGTTCTATGCGCGTAAGGGAGACGATAATTTTTTATATAAACTGGTGATGTATCATTGAGCCTTAAGTTTTGCTCGTAAAAATTGTTGATGGTCATTTTTTCATCTTTTAAAGTGAATATGTCAGCATATTGTTCACATAGCGGAATTAAATCTTCTCTGATGTCACTTGGCATTTTGTCCTTTAATATAAGTTTTAGATTTTTGATACGATTGTTACAGGGAACGGTCTTGTTAACGGAATAAATATAAAAATTTTATAGTTTTTAGTTTTTTCGAAGCACACATAGTGTAAAAGATTTTTCTGATCGGTGGTTGCCATTTTGTTCACTTTTTCTTCACTGTCTTCTGAAATAATGTTCTGTATACTTTGCGAATCAAGATTTTTAAAATCTGTGTCTTCACTTTCTATCATAACGTTTTTATCTACACGTACTAACAAATCTGTTTCTCCCGGAATTTTTATATTGCATTCGAATTTATGAAAACATTTTATTAATATTTCTCTACAATAATTGATTTTGGAAAAAAATTTCTTATTATTATTATTACGAATAAACGTAATTATTATTTGAACTTATATTGATTTACATATGAAAGTAATATTATCAGGCTCAAGTTCCGGGTCACAGTAATATATGAATTTCCCTAATATAGAGTAAAAACAACAAAAACGTTAAAATACAAAGTAGAATACTTTGATGATAACGGACTATGAGTTTGTGTTGATTATTAGTTCCAAACAGTAATGAGGGAATTTCGTACTAACCAGCACTGTTTCATTGTAGAATAAAAATTGAATTAAAAATTAATTCTCATATTCTATTTCTGTTGAAAACTGGTTAAATAGTTGATATTCTTCTCAATTAGTATCCACTTTACGAAAATTGTAAAGATGGACAATTGAACGCTGATGGGAGGTGTAGCGGCCTTGAAATCAGTACTGATACGTTCTGCTAAAAACTGATTGGATATAACTAATATGATTTTCCAACATAAAAAACTTTTAGTAATTTTGAATTTTCATTAATTCAATAAAACTGAACTTGAGCCTGATAATATTACTTTCATATGTAAATCAATATAAGTTCAAATAATAATTACGTTTATTCGTAATAATAATAATATAAAAATATTAATTCCGCTTGGGCACGAGCTATAAATGCCCTAATAACAGGGGTCACAGTAATATGTGAATTTCCCTAATATAGAGTAAAAACAACAAAAACGTTAAAATACAAAGTAGAATACTTTGATGATAACGGACTATGAGTTTGTGTTGATTATTAGTTCCACACAGTAATGAAGGAATTTCCTACTAACCAGCACTGTTTCATTGTAGAATAAAAATTGAATTAAAAATTAATTCATATATTCTATTTCTGTTGAAAACTGGTTAAATAGTTGATATTCTTCTCAATTAGTATCCACTTGACGAAAATTGTAAAGATGGACAATTGAACGCTGATGAGAGGTGTAGCGGCCTTAGGGTTGCCAGACAGGCCTGATTTGGCCTGATTGTCAAGTTTTTTAATGCGCCTCAAGTGTCAAGTGAAAAAGTGATTTGTCAATGTTTTTTGTAAGTAATTTTTTTTCTCAAATTTATTCTAGCTACATATGTAATAATACTTAAAAAAAGTAAGTTTAAATTTCTATAAAACACATCGAAAGAGCATATTTTTAATATCAATACATTTAAGGACTAATATGATACATATATTTTTCTGTGCAATTATAATTTAAAAAATATAGTTCTCTTTAGGTATGTACAATTATAATAAAAGTGCCAACACTGATATTTACCCCATTACTCAGATGGTAGAGTAATTCTGTATCTAAGAATACGAAATATATGTGGCAAAATAAATAGAACCTACATATATTTTTTTTCTTAAGATGGTACCTATATTTTTTTTTTTAAATAACGCCTAAGTTTTCTTTAAAATATGTAAAGACTGAATTTTTATTGTTATATTGTTTTTTGTTTCTTTTACATTGTTTCTGTTATATTTACTTTTTATGATATTTTTGTTTTTATTCTAATAATTTTTATGAAAAAAAAATAATAAAAAATTAAATAAAAACCAATAGTATGAGTGTATTTATTTGTCAAGTTTTTTTTTCAAAATCAAGTTTTTTTTTGGTCAATGTCAAGCTTTTTGGCAAATTGGATCTGGCGAGCCTAAGCGGCCTTGAAATCAGTACTGATACGTTCTGCTAAAAACTGATTGGATTTAACTAATAATATTTTCCAACATAAAAAAACTCTTAGTAATTTTGTATTTTCATTAATTCAATAAAACTGAACTTGAGCCTGATAATATTACTTTCATATGGAAAAAATTTTCTTTATACGAGTATATTCATCTGGTAAACCATTCGATTTAGTTTCTGTGTAGTCTAAAATTGAATTGTAACTAAAGTGAAATGTATTCGTTTACTTTATTTATATTTGTGGACAAAGGCCTGTTTTGTAAAATTCTTTTCTTTACGTTATAAAATTGATTAAGTAATTCTTTAAAAATTTCATAATCAAAATTAGACATTTGATATTATCATTCTGGTTTGTTTACTTTTTGTTTATTCTATTTTGTCCCTAAAAAATTCATATAAATATATGTATGTATATGTTTACTTGTATATATATGTATTTTTAATCACACATATATATTTGTTTATTATTTTTATACATATTTTAAATTTTATTTATTTTTTGCGGGTTAGCAATATCTAAATATATATTTCGTTGGTAGCCATATCAACTCATCTGTAGATGTTTTACCCTTTATGTTTAAAAAATTTTAAAGCTCATCCATTTATACGATAACTGACAAATAAATTCGTGAATTACAAAGCATAAAATAGTCTTTAAAAACTTTTCAAACTTTTCAAACATACACAACAAATAATTTTCCATTATGAATGTGTTTACTTTTTTTTGATGAAGAAGAACCTGAAGTTTTAAACTTGGAACGCCAGCTCTTATAGTTCATTGTATGTACTTATGTATGTATGTTTATATGTTTTTATTGCTAACGAATTGATATTTTTGTCTCTTTTGTGTATCTTGTTTGGTATTTTTTTTTGCAAAAAATTATTATTATGTTTTGGTAAAACAACCCTTAAATTTTGCTTTTACTCTTCGCAAGTACATACATACATGTGTACATCTCGTGTACATACATATGTACAACTTCCAATATAAAATAACGCAAAAGAATTTTCTCATTTCAAGTTTTTATATTTTTTTTTTCTTTTCTATATTTTTTTTTTATTATTATTATTATTATTATTATTATTATTATTATTATTATTATTATTATTATTATTAGTATTAAATACTTTTACAATATTTGTACATGATTTAACTTTTTACCATTACAAATTGACATTAAATCTCACAAAATTTATACATTTCTTTCTAAAAAGATTTTCATTATTTTCATTTTTCATGTTAATTGGTAGTTCATTAAATAGTTGTAATCCCTTGTAAAACAGCGATCTCTGCATTTGTGTTGACATATCCCTATTTATTCGAAAATCATTGATGTTTCTTAATCCGTACGCTTGACTTTCTCCTACAAATATTATTTGTTCGTGGTGCATCGCCTTGTTTCATCTTAATAAATCAAATTGTGTTGAACTGAAGTCTTTGTTTGATGTTTAGCCATTTCAAGCTATCTAGCATTGTATTTATGTTAGCATATCGATTATATTTTAAAATTATTCTCATGGCCTTATTTTGAATTTTCTGCATTCTTGTTAATTGCATTGTATTGCAACATGTGTATAAAATAGTAGAACCATATTCAAAATGTGGTTTTATCATAGCATTATAAATATTTATTGCCGTAGTTTTAGATGTTTTCTTTCTGATTCTTCTAAGAAACCCGATTTTTTTGCCAATTTTTTTGCATATATGCTCAATATGTTCATTAAATTTTAGCTTCTTATCAATTATAAACCCGAGATATTTTATATGTTCGCCTTTTTCTATTACTGAGTTATTTATTTTAAATGCTTCGTTTGAATTGATGTTAATTTCTATTATCTTTGTTTTATTTTCATTAAGTTTAAGTTTGTTCATTTTTAACCAATTATTTATATTTATATAAGTTAACAACGAAAATGTTTATTTCAATTTTTATTACTTTCCATTTTATTACGACAGTTTTTGTTGTTTCTTTTCTGAGTGCATCGAACCATAGGGTCGTAGTACTTTAACATGCTGATCATTGCTTTTGTTATTAAATATTGTTTTGATTTGTTCAACGCTAAACTGTTCGTTGTTTTCATTACTGGGAATTGTTTGGTTTATTGAACTGCAAACATTTAAGTAGAACGCTTACATTTAAGTGGTTCTCATATTACAAATACTTTGTTGGCGATTTTATGGATTTCGATTGCTCAATAGATTTTAGTAAGGAAGCAATAAATAAAAAATTGTATTCAGAAAAATGATTTTGTAATTTTTAAGAATAAATAAAATTAGTTGCAGTCAAGTACTCAAACATAAATGTCTATTCATTTAACTGGCGCCCAACGTAAAAATAAAAATAATCCTTAAGTAGGATAAATTAATAAAAATAATCCTTAAGTAGGATAAATTAATAAAAATAATCCTTAAGGTGGATAAACTAATAAAAATAATCCTTAAGTAGGATAAATTAATAGAAATAATCCTTAAGTAGGATAAATTAATAAAAATAATCCTTAAGTAGGATAAATTAATAAAAATAATCCTTAAGTAGGATATATTAATAAAAATAATCCTCAAGTAAGATAAAACCAAAATAAAATACAAGTAATTTAAAAGAAATTTATATAAATAAAAAAACATTTACTAAAGTGACTTTACATTTTAATAATAAAAAGTGAAAAACTGAAATTTTCGTGAAGAAACTAATAACTGAAAATTTTAAATACTTAAAATACAGGAGTTTTCAAACAAAAACACTTACTAAATTGTTAGTGACTTTACATTTTAATAATAAAAAGTGAAAAACTGAAATTTTCGTGAAGAAACTAATAAATAAAAATTTTAAATACTTAAAATACAGGAGTTTTCAAACAAAAACACTTACTAAATTGTTAGTGACTTTGCATTTTAATAAGAAAAGTGAAAAACTGAAGTTTGCTTGAAAAGGTTAATAAATAAAATTTATAAGACTATTAACAATTTTAATAAAAGTTCAAAGACTTGAAGAGAACCTTTTTTATTTACGAAAGAACTATAAATTTTTTTTTTGAGAAAAGAGTAAAAATTTATCTGCCAAAGTGAACTAATTCTTGGATCATACTGGTCAATATCGAATAATCCTGGTCTTAACGTGATTTGTTTATGGCACCCGCAATCGAAAGAGGATAAACTAAACAATTTTACTTTAGACAACTTTACAACTTCAAACAGGAAAATCAACAACCACAAGCTTTCCACAACTATAAGGCTCAAGATACTGACATGGCCAACATAACTATGATATTAGCAGCACTACATTTTTTGTAAGTCATTATTAAATATTATTTTATTAAAATAAAAATTTTAAAAATTAAAATTTATTATTAAAATATATAGAAAGATAAATCTTACCTTAAATAAATGATTAAAAGAATAAAAATAAAATTTTTGAAAAATTAAAAATTTATTATTAAAATATATAGAAAGATAAAAAGATAAATTTATTTTTTCTCTGATATAATTATCTTAAGTTTTGGTAAAATAATAAAACATTATAATTAATATAACTTGCAACCTAGAGGAAAAAATAAATTATTTTTATAATGTCGAATCCTAATAACCTAATAAGACCATCGGTTTTAAATAATCCCCTACCCCCCAATCCAACTAACCCTCCAAGTCCTCAAAATCCATTGAATAATCCTCAAATGGAAGCAGCAATAGCAAGTCTCGTTACTCGAATATGTAGGGAAAATTGTAGAAGCATAGTAGAAAATATTTTGGACCCAAATGCCAACGTTATAGTATCATAGAGGAACAGTATAGGGAAAATCTTAATGACATGGACAAAGTGCCTGATATTGTGCGTTGCCTGCGAGAATTTTCTGGCAGCCCTTCGGAATTCAGCTCATGGAGGAAAAGCGTGGAACGAGTTCTGAAAATTTACGAGGCACAAAAAGGGACACCAAGGTATTTCGCTATTTTGAATGTGGTCAGAAATAAGATCACTGGAGCCGCTGACTCAGCACTCGAGTCCTATAACACTCCTCTATGTTGGGAGGCAATTTTACGTTGCTTAACAATTCACTACGCAGACAAGCGAGATATAACTACCTTGGAGTACCAAGTAACAACACTCATACAGGGAAACTCATCAGTGCATGATTTTTATCAGGAAGTGTATTCACACTTATCATTAATTATTAACAGCATTAGCTGCATGACTATAGGCAAAGAAGCTATGGATGTTTTGATCCAAACCTATCGGGACAAAGCATTGGATACTTTCATAAGAGGGCTAAGAGGCGACCTTTCAAAACTTCTATGTATACGGGAACCAATAACTTACCACAGGCATTACACCTTTGCCTTAAGCTTCAGAACCAAAATTTTAGAACAGATCACGCATTGAAAAAAATCCTAAACCAAACACTAAGAACCAAAGTTATAGACCCCAAACAATACCTTCATTTTTTCCACATCCAACATCCGTAATTCAAAGAAATAATCAACACACATTGCGGTATCCCACACAATATCCTAACCAACATCCCATCCAACATCAAACCCATTATCCTAACCCTTATTATCAATACAGTTATCCTGATAATAAACATTTCCAAAATACAGCCCAGTTTCATAATCCCCAAAGACAAAACTACAATGCTTTTCAAACACCCCCATCAAGACCGAACGCACCAAAACCCTTACCAAAACCCATCCCTATGGAAATTGATCAATCTATCCAGACTAGAAACGTAAATTACATAAACCGACCAAGGCCCAATGACAGATTCGTGGGAAAAAGACCTTTGCAACCATCTGTACTTCAAAATCAAAAAGTGCAGAGAACTTACAACATCCAAGCAAGTAATAGTAGTGTGGATGAAGAAACACACTACAATCAACAAATCGAATCATATGAGTCCGAAAATAATTTACAACCATTCGAAGAATACAATAACCAAGGTGATTCATACGCTACAGATTGCGAATCTGCTAGTGAACAAGATCTCACTGATATCCATTTTTTAGAATAGATTCGTCTTTGCCGTATTTCCAAGCAAGGACGAGAGATGGACAGATTCTTAAAATTTTAGTCGATACTGGTTCTAACAAGAACTACATCCAAACAACATTGATGAAGTTAGCACTTCCCAATGAAAAAGACTTTTTTGCAAATTCCGCCGGAGGGAAAATCCGTATTTCCCATCACACTTTCATAAAGCTATTCGGGCTGAAATCTACGAACCTAAAATTCTTTGGCTTGCCAAATCTCAAATCATTTCATGCAATATTGGGCAATGACAGTCTTAAGGAACTATCAGCCGTTATCTATACGAGAAAAAATTTGATGACCATTAAGGACAACATAAAAATTAAGCTTAAACAACACGTTTCAGAGAACGTTAACAATATTTCACAAACCACAAGCAACATGCGAATAAGACAAAATCATATGACAGAAGAACAAAAACTAAATATTACAAAATTAATAACAGAATTCCCGAACCTTTTTATCGAACCTAATGAGCATTTAACCTATACAACTAGAGTAAAGGGCGAAATAAAACAACAACGGATAACCCTGTTTATTCTAGATGCTATCCCTACCCGGCACATCTCAAAGACGTGGTAGAACAACAAGTTAAAGAATTACTTGATCAAGGGATTATTAGACCATCTAAATCCCCATACAACTCACCGGTTTGGGTTGTACCAAAGAAGATGGACGCCTCGGGTGAAAAAAAGTACAGAGTTGTTATTGATTACAGAAAGCTGAATACAGTGACTGTACCAGATCGATACCCAATACCCGAGATAAACGAGGTCCTATCACAATTGGGAGAAAATAAATTTTTCACGGTGTTGGATCTCAAAAGCGGATTTCATCAAATTCCGCTAAGAGAGAAGGATATCGAGAAGACTGCATTTTCCATTAACAACGGAAAGTACGAGTTTACTCGTCTCCCATTTGGTTTGAGAAACGCGCCGTCTATCTTTCAAAGATGTTTAGATGATGTCTTAAGGGAGCATATTGGGAAAATATGCTATATTTATATTGACGATATCATTATATTTGGAAAAACTGAACGAGAACATCTCGAAAACATCAAGGAAATTTTTAGCACCTTAGAATCAGCTGAAATGAAGGTATAGCTGGACAAATGCGAGTTTTTAAAACCGGATGTGGAGTTCTTAGGATTCATTATATCCACATCAGGAATACGTACTAATCCAAAAAACAAAATAAAGAGAACATTAATTTCCGAAGATGTAATGCTGTCATACCCCAACTTTGACAAAGAGTTTCAATTGACAACGGACGCTTCCAAGTACGAAATTGGCGCAGTATTGGAACAAGAGGGTAGGCCAATAACTTTTATTTCAAGAACCCTGAATAGAACTAAAGAACACTATGCTACAAATGAAAAGGAGATGCTAGCAATAGTGTGGGTACTCAAGAGTTTGAGAAACTACCTCTATGGGGCAGCTCGAATAAGAATATTCACAGATCATCAACCATTAACACATGCTCTGTCAAATGGCAACACTAATAGTAAACTTAGGAGGTGGAAGGCAACACTGGAGGAATATAATTATGTACTACAATATAAGCCCGGAAGAGCCAATGCGGTGGCAGACGCATTATCCAGACCTCCACAAGATATATGCCAAGTGGACTCGACAGCAGCCACTCAACATAGCAACCAAAGTTCTCCTAGAAACCCTATCCAATACACAGAGGCACCGATTAACGCATTTAAAAATCAAATTATAATAGAACCTCACAATACTTCTGAATATGAATTCCAAATCGTTTTCCCGACCTATCACAGGCACATAGTTTATGAGTCAGATCTTTCCGAAGATAGATTGAAGCAGATTTTCGAAAAATATCTTAATCCATCAGTAACGAATTGCGTAAAGACTACAGACGCAATTCTTGGTAAAGCACAACAAATTTTTGATAATTGCTTTCAAAATTATAAGGTCCTCTACACAAGGAAAATGGTGACTGATGTTCAGGACGAATCAGAACAAGAGGTCGAAATAATTAATGAGCACAATAGAGCTCATAGAAGCGCCAAAGAAAATAAAACACAACTTTTGGAAAGATATTATTTCCCTCAAATGACAGCAAAAGTTAAGAAAATAACAAGGGCTTGTAAGATCTGTAAAGAAAGTAAGTACGATCGTCAACCCAATAGAATTGGAATTTTTGAAACACCTATACCACAATACCCTGGACAGATTATCCATATCGATATTTTCATCACGGAGAAAAATATTGTTTTAACAGCAATTGATAAATTCTCCAAATACGCCTAAGCTAGGTTACTAAAGTCTCGAGCATCCGAAGATATAAGGGAACCGCTGCAGGAAATCCTTTTGACATTTGGAATGCCGGAAATCATTGTGATGGATAACGAAAAATCGTTCAACTCTGCGGCTATAAGATTCATGCTAGAAAATCAATTCAATATTAAAGTATTCAAAACTCCTCCCTACGGAAGCTCTACGAACGGTCAGATAGAAAGGTTTCACTCGACATTAACAGAGATAATGAGGTGTCTTAGAGCAGAAAACGCTCATCGGACTTTTTCAGAGCTCCTTTATAAATCCCTCCACGAGTACAATAATTCCGTTCATTCTACCATACTCAAAAAACCGTCAGAAATATTCCTTGCAAAACGTACGTCCAACAACCCCGAACAATATGATAAAGATAGACATGAGATAATTGAAAGACTAAAGAAAAAACAAACTAGAAACATCGAATTTCATAAAAAAAAAAAATCTCGACACAAAGACTATAAAGTAGGTCAAGAAGTTTACGTCAGGGTTAATAAGCGATTAGGGACCAAATTGTCTAGAAATTATAAGAGAGAAGTTGTGAAAGAAAATGGACATACTACAATAATGACAGAGAGTGGAAAGGTTGTCCACAAGAACAATATTAGAAGCTAAAATCTCCTTTTTTTTCCTTTTTTTTTGTTTTAGAATGGTGATAACCACCGCACGGTGTGATGTGAAAATATTAGACTAAACCAATTCGCTAATAGTGGCCATCGACACTGGATCCGCCAAAGTTCAGTCCGGCACAGTTAAACTGGTGCACGTAGTCGATGTAGGAAACTACGAGACGACTATTAACAATCTACAAGCTATTGTCCACTTAAATGTGAGCGCTTCCCATCCTTTATACCCATTCCTTTGTTATGAAATAAAACAATTACAATTCCATGTTAATAACCTGAAACCCAGAAGCAAGAGATCCTTGGATTTTATCGGTTCTGCGTGGAAGTGGATCGCGGGTAACCCAGATCATGCTGATTTCCAAATTATCGAACAAAAAATAAATAATGTTTTACAGAACAATAATAGACAAGTTATAATTAATAGAATGTCGTTAGAAAAATTAAATGAAGTAACCGCAAAAACAAATTCTATTTTAAAATCTGTTAAAAGTGAAGAAATGAGAAATATTTTAATAGATGAACTAAAGTACAAGTTACAGATTATTAAAACTGAAATTTTGAATCTAAAATATGCAATAGATTGGGCTAAGGTGGGAGTCATAAATTAATTCATATTGTCTGAATATGAAATGGGTATGATCAAAACCTTGGCTGACAAAGGAAACATAAATTATTTAAACAACGAGGAATCTCTTGATTTTGGTGAAATAAGAATAGCTTCTGGTAATAATTCGTTAATTTATATCATAGACATCCCTACAACTTACATAGAATCGTGTAATAAAATAAGAATCAATCCTGTAAAAATCGATAGAATTGCCACTAAGGTAGAATATGATGAAATTTTAATTTGCAACGAAAAGTTTTTTGGAATTAAGAGCAAATGTAAAGGTTTTGGTAGACTAACAATATGTAAGGATGAAAACATTGAAGACATTAGTAACACAGAATGTCTCCCTAACTTAATACGTAGTAAACCCTCTAACTGTACTATGGTTAACAATCTCCATATACCCACTGTGCAAGAATTAATTCCTGGCACGATCCTTTTGAATAAATTTAATGGAAAAATTCTCATAAGCCAAGAAACATATAAACTTAATGGCACTTACCTTATTAAATTTCATAATGAGACACTCAAAGTGAATGATAAAACCTTCTCATTCTCAGAAATATCTTTTGCTAGCCCATTGCCAGCTGTGATACAGCCAATGAGCAGTAGTCCACATGTGGAAAGAACTCTTACCTTAGAACTAATTGGAGAAATGAACGCTAACAATACAGAGGCTATTGAATTGCTCAATATCGAGAGCAGAATTGGAGATGCTATAAATATCTCCCTAGTAATTTCCATAATCATAATAGTATTTTTCATCTGCTTAAAAAAGAAGTGTTACTATCGCACTGAGCAACATTTTGAGAACATTACCCCATCACCAATACAAAGAGTTATTGTAACCACTACTGACCCCAGAGACCCATCAATAGCAAGAATTTCTCAAATACCATACTTTTGATTGAGGACAATCAAATCTGAGGGGGGAAGAGTTAACAACGAAAATGTTTATTTCAATTTTTATTACTTTCCATTTTATTACGACAGTTTTTGTTGTTTCTTTTCTGAGTGCATCGAACCATAGGGTTGTAGTACTTTAACATGCTGATCATTGCTTTTGTTATTAAATATTGTTTTGATTTGTTCAACGCTAAACTGTTCGTTGTTTTCATTACTGGGAATTGTTTGGTTTATTGAACTGCAAACATTTAAGTAGAACGCTTACATTTAAGTGGTTCTCATATTACAAATACTTTGTTGGCGATTTTATGGATTTCGATTGCTCAATAGATTTTAGTAAGGAAGCAATAAATAAAAAATTGTATTCAGAAAAATGATTTTGTAATTTTTAAGAATAAATAAAATTAGTTGCAGTCAAGTACTCAAACATAAATGTCTATTCATTTAACTTATATATATTATTTATAGTTCATAATTTCTCGATATTCTTCTTCTGTGTCTGCACACGCATATATTAAGGTATCATCAGCGTATAGGACTATGTTACATCTTTCTAATATATTTGGTAAGTCATTTATATACATTATAAACAGCAGTGTGCCTAATATGGATCCTTATCGTACTCCAAAGTCATTAGTTATTTCATCAGATACGACGTTATTCACCTTCGTTGTCTGCTTCCTGTTTTTCATATACGATTTAAACCAATTCAACTCTTTTCCTCTTATTCCATATATAAATAGTTTTTTTTAACAATACTTCTCTATTTATGGTTTCAAAAGCGCTTTTGAAGTCAAGAAAAATTGCAATCAGTTTCTTATCATTTCCAATTGATTTCCATTTACTAGTGACGTAGTTTACTGTTGTCTAACACGAGTGCATTTTTCGAAATCCGGATTGAAATTTGGATGGAATATTGTTTTCTTCTATGTATTTTTCCAATTGCATTTTTACAACTGTTTATAAAATCTTTTCACAGGTTTTTAAGGTGTTTATAGGTCGATATTCCTCGCATTTCTTTCTATTTGCAATTTTTTCAATTGGTCTGGAAAGCAGCCGGTCTCCAAAGATGTATTTACTATTTTGAGTAATATGCATCCAATTACATCCCAGTTGTCCATAATAGATTTATTTGATATTTTGTCATAATCATTCTTATTTTTCATTTGCTTTACTAAATTATATAATTCTGAATTATTTATTGCACTAAATATGAAAATATTGTTCACGTTCGGTGTTATTTGGTTTATATATTGCACATTTCCCATCGACTCTCGTATACTAATTATGCTATCTACAAAATAGGAATTAAATTTGTTAGCAATATTATAGCTATTTTTATATTCTACATCGTTAAATATCACATTCTTTATCGCATTTGTCTTTTTATTTAGTACTAGGTTTTTGATTTCTCTCCACATTTGCTTTTGATCCGTTGCGCTATTTATTTTGTTATTTATATAATTATTTTTACTGTTTTCAACTTGCTGTTTATATTTATTTCTTATTATTTTGTATTCTTGCCATTTTTGGTTTGAGCTTTCTGTTTTTGCTTGCAAATGTCTCCTTATTTTTTTTCCCTTTTCATTATCCGTAGTTCCTCGGTGAACCAATTATAAACATTTTTATCCTCAAATATCTTTTTTTTATGTGTGTATTTTGCAGACGTCATTTTTAAACATTTATCAAAAAGCATTACGTTTTCATTTACATATATCTCTGTCGTTATAATATTTTAAATTATTAGATAATTCCGAATTTCCTTATATTATTTAAATATTTCAATTATTTCTCCTTCTTCGCGTATTTGGTTATTTACATTTTTTATTGTAATATTTATAATTTCATGATCTGAAATCTTATTTTTTTCATTATTATTGACTACCGTATTAAAATTATTTGTTATTACATAGTCTATTAGTGTGCTAGAGTTTTTGGTTACACGTGAGTTTTTTTACTACAGTACAATACGCATATAAGAAAGTCTGAAAATGTACAGATTTTGTTTCTTATATGCGAGCTTTCTTATAAAGAGAACACACTTATAAGAAAGATATTTTCTTATATATGTACGTAACACGCATATAGGAAAGATATTTTCTTATATGCGTCAGAAACAAAATTTAAAAAAATTTCCTATGGAGTATGCAGATATACATATTTATATTTGAAATAAAATTAATACACATTATTTTGTACAAAAAAAAAAAAAAACAACGAAGCCGGCTGATTTCAGAAAAAACCAACGACTTCATTTGACATTTGGACCAGTGTTCACAGATGTAAATTGTAAAATATAATCAAAATATTTATATTTTTCCTTAAATTGAAAAAAATTTCATTGTGAGAATACTTTCTTATACACGTACAATTTTCTATGGAAGAAATATAGTTTTTCATAAAAATTTGTTTCTTATAGCAGAGTTTTTCTTATAAGTTTCTTATATAAGGATTATTTAGCACGTAGTTATATGGCAATGTAAATGGTGTCTGGAAAAGTGTTTCTTAAAGCCGAGTTTTTCTTATAAACGAGTTTCTTATATGCGTATTGTACTGTAATTGCTTTAGACCATTGTCATACAGCATGCTCTTTATTCTGCTCTTATAGGTATAGTTTCTTATCCAATCTATATTAAAGTCTCCGGTTATTAAAATATCGCAGTTCTTTAAGCTATTATCACAGATTTCTTCAATTATTTCTTCAAAAATATTGCAAAACTCGGCTTCACTATGACTGGGTGACCTATAAACTGCTCCAATAATAAAGCTATAATTTCCAAATGTTGCACTGCAAAATAACATCCAGTACTTCATATTATCTATCTTCTCAATTAATTTTGTAATATTCTAATCGTTTTTAGCATATATTATTACACCACCCGTTCTAGAAGATTTAGACACACTATTGATATGGTTGTATCCTTTCAAGTACACTTCTCGTTCCTCAATTTCTTCAGTTATATAGGTTCCCGATAAAATAAAAAACTCGGGGCCGTCTTCTGATGCAATAATTTCAAGTTGGCTATAGTTATTAATAAGGCCTTGTATGTTTGTGTAAAATAAGCTAATTTCCTTTAGTTGTTACGCCATTAGGCCAATATTTCTCATTTTGTTTTTTAGTTTGTTTTGATACACCGGGAATTCTCTATCATTTGTAAAATGATTCTCATCTAATCCCATGTTGAGTTTGCTGTTTACCTTTACGCAATTGATGCATTTTTGTATTTGATTCTGATTTTCACAATTTTTAGCTCTATGGTGTCCGTGGCATCTTAAACATACTTCCTTTTACATTCTTTTGCTAGATGGTTGTATCCTTTACATTTCAGACATTGTGTTATTTCTGTTCCATCATAAATTTTACATTTTTCCCAACCAATATTTACTTTTCCTGCTTCTATAAATTTATTATATGATTCGCTATCTACTTTTAATTTTACATTATGTATTGTTTTGATATTTCTTGTAACTTTGTATTTCTCAATAAATATAAAATAACTGTCTGTCAACTTAGGATTTTTTTTTTTATTTTTTCAATTATTTCTTTATTATTGCTGTATTGGGTACTTTGACTTCATAATGATCCGACATTTTTTCTTAAATTGCACTCTTTATTTTTTCGCGTTCTTCGCCATTTTTTTTTTATTATTATTATTATTATTTATTTATTAGTACTATTATACTTTTAAATTACACTTTGGTTACTTAAGTGTACAGTTTTTTGTTTTTGCTCTAAGATTCTAAGTTATTTACATTGTTTCTTACAAAATGTACACAATCTCTTTTAAAAATGTATTCATTTGTTTCATCTTTGGTATTATTTGGTAACTAGTTATATAATTGTAGTCCTTTATAGAAAAGTGAACGCTGCATCGCTGTCGTGTTTACTCGTTGCAGTCTAAAGTCTCTCGAATTTCTTAGCTCATACGGTTGCACATCTCTCACATAATTAATTTGCTCACATAGATATTCTGGCGCCTTTCCCATTTTCATCTTTTGTATAAAAAATAAGGTATTTAATTCCAATTGTTGATTTATTTTTAACCACTTAAGGATATTTAACATTATCTCAATTGGAGTATAAATGTTACATTTCAAAATTGTTCTCATTGCTTTATTTTGTAATTTTTGTAGTCTTTCAATTTGCGTTTTTGTACAACATGTATAAATATTTGTTTAACAAAATTCAAAATGTGGTTTAATAATCGTATTATATATATTAATTGGTGTTATTGTTGATACTTAATTTCTAATTCTTTAAAAAACCCAATTTCTTCACCAATTTTTCGACAAATATAGTCCATGCGTTCTTTAAATTTAAGTTCTTTATCAATTATAAAACCAAGATATTTTATTTTTTTTTTTTGTGATAATTTTATTATTTATTGAATCTTTAATTATTTAAATTGAATTATCAATAAGTTTTTCAAATCTTAAATCTAAAAAAATATTAAATATAAGTTTAGCCAATGCTAAACAAAATTTTTAATTTCAACGGTTAATTTTTGTTGTTTTACATTTCTCGTGAACGGCTGAGAAAAAGAGTATCCCTTCTTTTCAGCCGGGTGTGGCCTCTATAATGAAGAATATTGCGCGCAAGTGGATTTGGGTGCAACTCAAGTTTTTTTATATATTTTTTCGCATGTTTTGAAAATACTGTCTTCACCAAGGGAACGTCTAGGTCTTTATGAATTCTATGGTTTCTGACATACCAGGGGGCTGCTGTAATTGTACGTAGAATTTTATTTTGTCGCCTTTGAATTTTTTCGACATTTGATGCTGAGGCAGTGCCCCATAACTGGATTCCATAGAACCATATGGATGTTTTATTTGTTCGACTTTTTCAATTATTTCGTTATTAATTATAAATTCACTATTACTAGTCATGTTTATTTCTATTATTTTCGTTTTTGCTTCATTTAATTTTCATTTGTTCATATTTAACCAAATAATTATATTGTTTATGTCCCGCATCATATTATCGTAATATCACAGTAGCTTTCACAAATTATTTCTAAAAATTTTTCAAATACATCACAAAATTCTGATTTCTTACAACTCGGTGATCTGTATACTGCTACAATTATCATACGAATACTATCATATTCAGCAGTGCAAACCAACATCCAGTATTTATAATCTTCAAATTTTTCTAATATTTTATTCACCTTCCATGTTTTTTTGTAAAAAATTATAACGCCTCCTGTTTTTGTAGAATTAGATAAACATACCATGTGCCCATAATCTTGTAGCATAATTTAATTTTCATTTACTTTATCCGTTAAATGTGTTTCTGACAATATAATAAACTCCAAATTTTCTGATGCCGCAATAACTTCTATTTGACTGAAGTTATTAGTTAATCCTTGTACATTTGTATAAAGTGCGCGTAAATTCTGTGATTGTTACATTGCAAACCTCATTCTTTTCATTTTCATATTTAATTTATTTTGATACACTTGCCATTCTCTACCATTAGTATAGTGATTTTCATCTAATCCCATATTTAGATTGTTATTTGCTTTTATACAATTAATACACTTGTTAATTTGATCCTTGTTGCATTTCTTCGATTTATGTTCGCCGTGACATTTTAAGCACATTTCTTTGTTTTTGCATTCTTTTGCTAAGTGATTGTATCCTTTACATTTTAAACACTGTATAACATCGGCACCATCAAAAACTCTACAACTCTCCCATCCTAGATTAACTCTTTGCTCTGTAATCACTTTGGTATATGTTTCCTCATCCACTATTAATTTAACAGTATATATTGTTTTATTGTTTCTTTTATATTCGTATTTTTGTATTATTTTAAATTCACCATTACTAATCATTGGATTTTGTTTTCGTAATTTTTCAATTATTTCAACTTCCGTATAGTTAAAAGTCATACCAGTTATTTTTATTATTAATTGTACTGGGTTAAGAACCAAAATTTCATATCCTTCGTTTAGTTCATTTTCTATAGCACTCTTTATTTTTTCTCATTCTTCAACATTTTCGGATTGGATTACAACTGCACCGTTTCTTCGATTTTCCACACTTGTTATTTTTAAATTTACCGGATAAACCTTATTATTTAATTCTTCTTTAGTTTTATCCACTCCCTGTTTTTGTTTTGGTTTAACTATTAATGGCAATTGTTTATTACTATCTGGCAACACTATTTTGTTTTTCACTGTATCTGAGTATGACATTTTTGTTTGCTTTTGACTTGTCTCTTTGATCACTTTTTTCATTTCAGTACACATGTTGACATTTTTTTCCTCTAAGGATTCGCATATTTCATTGTTGTTGTTTTTAAATTCATTTACACTTCCATATAATTTTTTAATTTCTTCTACATTTATTTCATAAGATTTTTGTACACTGTCAATTTTTTTCACTCTTTCTTCATGACGCTTTTCAATAGCTTCCAATAATTCTTTAATTTCGCCTTCGTTTTGCTTCAGTGACAACTCAAATTCATGTTTATAATCAACTAAATTTTGTTTATTTTTATTCACTTGATCTTGAATTTCTGCTAGAACCATGTCCACATATTTTATATATTGTACAGAATCATCACACATGAAACGTATAAAGTTACTTATGTCTATTATTCCCATCGAATATTGATCAATTCCAGAACATTTTGTTTGGCTGTGATAAATTTTATCGCAGACTCCCATACATCTTATGCCAGTTTCACCCCGTATTGACAATTTGCATTTGCAACACTCAGCCATGACTGAGTGTTTTTATTACAATTAAAAAATTATATTGTTTGTTCATAAAACTTTTTATTGCACTATTTATAAAACAGATTTACTTTTCTTTATATTTCCAATAAATATCAGTTTATTATTATTTATTTCGTATGTGTTTATTTGTTATAATAACACTTAATTTATATATTTTTTGTGTTGGAGTATGTATGCATTTATGTGTAAGTGTAAGAAAAAATTTAAGAAATAAATATATATGTATATATTGTATAATTATCTTAAGCTATTTAATAATACCCATGCAGTAGTTTGTTGCTTAGGCCTGTCATCTCTCTATTGTTGCGTTTGGTTGATATTCCCTTGTTGTTTTCGGTGTTTACTTTATCTTGTGCTGATGTTGTTGTTGTGGTTGATGTGTTGTGTTGTTTCTGTGCGCTGGCTTCGCTTGTTTACTATTTAATTCTGTTGGTTATTGTTATCTCTGCTTTCCATTGTTGTGTTGTTGTTGAGTTCAGCATGTGTTTTTTTTATTATTTGTTGTTGTTTATTGTTACTTCGTTTAATTTGTAGCATTTTGTAGCATTATATCTTGGTTTTCAATTTTTCTACTTTTTTTTTCATTTCATTTTCATTTTGTTTCAGTTTCCATTTTTTTTCAGTTTGTTTTATTTTTTTTTTCTATATTCATTTCGTTTATTTTCATATTTTTTCAGTTTCTCTTTTTTTCGTTTTTATTCTACTAACTTTGTATTTCTCAATAAATATAAAATAACTGTCTGTCAACTTAGGATTTTGTTTTTTTATTTTTTCAATTATTTCTTTATTATTGCTGTATTGGGTACTTTGACTTCATAATGATCCGACATTTTTTCTTAAATTGCACTCTTTATTTTTTCGCGTTCTTCGCCATTTTTTTTTTATTATTATTATTATTATTTATTTATTAGTACTATGTATTATACTTTTAAATTACACTTTGGTTACTTAAGTTTACAGTTTTTTGTTTTTGCTCTAAGATTCTAAGTTATTTACATTGTTTCTTACAAAATGTACACAATCTCTTTTAAAAATGTATTCATTTGTTTCATCTTTGGTATTATTTGGTAACTAGTTATATAATTGTAGTCCTTTATAGAAAAGTGAACGCTGCATCGCTGTCGTGTTTACTCGTTGCAGTCTAAAGTCTCTCGCATTTCTTAGCTCATACGGTTGCACATCTCTCACATAATTAATTTGCTCACATAGATATTCTGGCGCCTTTCCCATTTTCATCTTTTGTATAAAAAATAAGGTATTTAATTCCAATTGTTGATTTATTTTTAACCACTTAAGGATATTTAACATTATCTCAATTGGAGTATAAATGTTACATTTCAAAATTGTTCTCATTGCTTTATTTTGTAATTTTTGTAGTCTTTCAATTTGCGTTTTTGTACAACATGTATAAATATTTGTTTAACAAAATTCAAAATGTGGTTTAATAATCGTATTATATATATTAATTGGTGTTATTGTTGATACTTAATTTCTAATTCTTTAAAAAACCCAATTTCTTCACCAATTTTTCGACAAATATAGTCCATGCGTTCTTTAAATTTAAGTTCTTTATCAATTATAAAACCAAGATATTTTATTTTTTTTTTTGTGATAATTTTATTATTTATTGAATCTTTAATTATTTAAATTGAATTATCAATAAGTTTTTCAAATCTTAAATCTAAAAAAATATTAAATATAAGTTTAGCCAATGCTAAACAAAATTTTTAATTTCAACGGTTAATTTTTGTTGTTTTACATTTCTCGTGAACGGCTGAGAAAAAGAGTATCCCTTCTTTTCAGCCGGGTGTGGCCTCTATAATGAAGAATATTGCGCGCAAGTGGATTTGGGTGCAACTCAAGTTTTTTTATATATTTTTTCGCATGTTTTGAAAATACTGTCTTCACCAAGGGAACGTCTAGGTCTTTATGAATTCTATGGTTTCTGACATACCAGGGGGCTGCTGTAATTGTACGTAGAATTTTATTTTGTCGCCTTTGAATTTTTTCGACATTTGATGCTGAGGCAGTGCCCCATAACTGGATTCCATAGAACAATATGGATGTTTTATTTGTTCGACTTTTTCAATTATTTCGTTATTAATTATAAATTCACTATTACTAGTCATGTTTATTTCTATTATTTTCGTTTTTGCTTCATTTAATTTTCATTTGTTCATATTTAACCAAATAATTATATTGTTTATGTCCCGCATCATATTATCGTAATATCACAGTAGCTTTCACAAATTATTTCTAAAAATTTTTCAAATACATCACAAAATTCTGATTTCTTACAACTCGGTGATCTGTATACTGCTACAATTATCATACGAATACTATCATATTCAGCAGTGCAAACCAACATCCAGTATTTATAATCTTCAAATTTTTCTAATATTTTATTCACCTTCCATGTTTTTTTGTAAAAAATTATAACGCCTCCTGTTTTTGTAGAATTAGATAAACATACCATGTGCCCATAATCTTGTAGCATAATTTAATTTTCATTTACTTTATCCGTTAAATGTGTTTCTGACAATATAATAAACTCCAAATTTTCTGATGCCGCAATAACTTCTATTTGACTGAAGTTATTAGTTAATCCTTGTACATTTGTATAAAGTGCGCGTAAATTCTGTGATTGTTACATTGCAAACCTCATTCTTTTCATTTTCATATTTAATTTATTTTGATACACTTGCCATTCTCTACCATTAGTATAGTGATTTTCATCTAATCCCATATTTAGATTGTTATTTGCTTTTATACAATTAATACACTTGTTAATTTGATCCTTGTTGCATTTCTTCGATTTATGTTCGCCGTGACATTTTAAGCACATTTCTTTGTTTTTGCATTCTTTTGCTAAGTGATTGTATCCTTTACATTTTAAACACTGTATAACATCGGCACCATCAAAAACTCTACAACTCTCCCATCCTAGATTAACTCTTTGCTCTGTAATCACTTTGGTATATGTTTCCTCATCCACTATTAATTTAACAGTATACATTGTTTTATTGTTTCTTTTATATTCGTATTTTTGTATTATTTTAAATTCACCATTACTAATCATTGGATTTTGTTTTCGTAATTTTTCAATTATTTCAACTTCCGTATAGTTAAAAGTCATACCAGTTATTTTTATTATTAATTGTACTGGGTTAAGAACCAAAATTTCATATCCTTCGTTTAGTTCGTTTTCTATAGCACTCTTTATTTTTTCTCATTCTTCAACATTTTCGGATTGGATTACAACTGCACCGTTTCTTCGATTTTCCACACTTGTTATTTTTAAATTTACCGGATAAACCTTATTATT
This sequence comes from Lypha dubia, assembly GCA_947311025.1. Taxonomy (NCBI): domain Eukaryota; kingdom Metazoa; phylum Arthropoda; class Insecta; order Diptera; family Tachinidae; genus Lypha; species Lypha dubia. The sequence continues at coordinate 44,102,189 of OX371263.1, read as the reverse complement.
TAATTCTTCTTTAGTTTTATCCACTCCCTGTTTTTGTTTTGGTTTAACTATTAATGGCAATTGTTTATTACTATCTGGCAACACTATTTTGTTTTTCACTGTATCTGAGTATGACATTTTTGTTTGCTTTTGACTTGTCTCTTTGATCACTTTTTTCATTTCAGTACACATGTTGACATTTTTTTCCTCTAAGGATTCGCATATTTCATTGTTGTTGTTTTTAAATTCATTTACACTTCCATATAATTTTTTAATTTCTTCTACATTTATTTCATAAGATTTTTGTACACTGTCAATTTTTTTCACTCTTTCTTCATGACGCTTTTCAATAGCTTCCAATAATTCTTTAATTTCGCCTTCGTTTTGCTTCAGTGACAACTCAAATTCATGTTTATAATCAACTAAATTTTGTTTATTTTTATTCACTTGATCTTGAATTTCTGCTAGAACCATGTCCACATATTTTATATATTGTACAGAATCATCACACATGAAACGTATAAAGTTACTTATGTCTATTATTCCCATCGAATATTGATCAATTCCAGAACATTTTGTTTGGCTGTGATAAATTTTATCGCAGACTCCCATACATCTTATGCCAGTTTCACCCCGTATTGACAATTTGCATTTGCAACACTCAGCCATGACTGAGTGTTTTTATTACAATTAAAAAATTATATTGTTTGTTCATAAAACTTTTTATTGCACTATTTATAAAACAGATTTACTTTTCTTTATATTTCCAATAAATATCAGTTTATTATTATTTATTTCGTATGTGTTTATTTGTTATAATAACACTTAATTTATATATTTTTTGTGTTGGAGTATGTATGCATTTATGTGTAAGTGTAAGAAAAAATTTAAGAAATAAATATATATGTATATATTGTATAATTATCTTAAGCTATTTAATAATACCCATGCAGTAGTTTGTTGCTTAGGCCTGTCATCTCTCTATTGTTGCGTTTGGTTGATATTCCCTTGTTGTTTTCGGTGTTTACTTTATCTTGTGCTGATGTTGTTGTTGTGGTTGATGTGTTGTGTTGTTTCTGTGCGCTGGCTTCGCTTGTTTACTATTTAATTCTGTTGGTTATTGTTATCTCTGCTTTCCATTGTTGTGTTGTTGTTGAGTTCAGCATGTGTTTTTTTTATTATTTGTTGTTGTTTATTGTTACTTCGTTTAATTTGTAGCATTTTGTAGCATTATATCTTGGTTTTCAATTTTTCTACTTTTTTTTTCATTTCATTTTCATTTTGTTTCAGTTTCCATTTTTTTTCAGTTTGTTTTATTTTTTTTTTCTATATTCATTTCGTTTATTTTCATATTTTTTCAGTTTCTCTTTTTTTCGTTTTTATTCTACTAACTTTGTATTTCTCAATAAATATAAAATAACTGTCTGTCAACTTAGGATTTTGTTTTTTTATTTTTTCAATTATTTCTTTATTATTGCTGTATTGGGTACTTTGACTTCATAATGATCCGACATTTTTTCTTAAATTGCACTCTTTATTTTTTCGCGTTCTTCGCCATTTTTTTTTTATTATTATTATTATTATTTATTTATTAGTACTATGTATTATACTTTTAAATTACACTTTGGTTACTTAAGTTTACAGTTTTTTGTTTTTGCTCTAAGATTCTAAGTTATTTACATTGTTTCTTACAAAATGTACACAATCTCTTTTAAAAATGTATTCATTTGTTTCATCTTTGGTATTATTTGGTAACTAGTTATATAATTGTAGTCCTTTATAGAAAAGTGAACGCTGCATCGCTGTCGTGTTTACTCGTTGCAGTCTAAAGTCTCTCGCATTTCTTAGCTCATACGGTTGCACATCTCTCACATAATTAATTTGCTCACATAGATATTCTGGCGCCTTTCCCATTTTCATCTTTTGTATAAAAAATAAGGTATTTAATTCCAATTGTTGATTTATTTTTAACCACTTAAGGATATTTAACATTATCTCAATTGGAGTATAAATGTTACATTTCAAAATTGTTCTCATTGCTTTATTTTGTAATTTTTGTAGTCTTTCAATTTGCGTTTTTGTACAACATGTATAAATATTTGTTTAACAAAATTCAAAATGTGGTTTAATAATCGTATTATATATATTAATTGGTGTTATTGTTGATACTTAATTTCTAATTCTTTAAAAAACCCAATTTCTTCACCAATTTTTCGACAAATATAGTCCATGCGTTCTTTAAATTTAAGTTCTTTATCAATTATAAAACCAAGATATTTTATTTTTTTTTTTGTGATAATTTTATTATTTATTGAATCTTTAATTATTTAAATTGAATTATCAATAAGTTTTTCAAATCTTAAATCTAAAAAAATATTAAATATAAGTTTAGCCAATGCTAAACAAAATTTTTAATTTCAACGGTTAATTTTTGTTGTTTTACATTTCTCGTGAACGGCTGAGAAAAAGAGTATCCCTTCTTTTCAGCCGGGTGTGGCCTCTATAATGAAGAATATTGCGCGCAAGTGGATTTGGGTGCAACTCAAGTTTTTTTATATATTTTTTCGCATGTTTTGAAAATACTGTCTTCACCAAGGGAACGTCTAGGTCTTTATGAATTCTATGGTTTCTGACATACCAGGGGGCTGCTGTAATTGTACGTAGAATTTTATTTTGTCGCCTTTGAATTTTTTCGACATTTGATGCTGAGGCAGTGCCCCATAACTGGATTCCATAGAACAATATGGATGTTTTATTTGTTCGACTTTTTCAATTATTTCGTTATTAATTATAAATTCACTATTACTAGTCATGTTTATTTCTATTATTTTCGTTTTTGCTTCATTTAATTTTCATTTGTTCATATTTAACCAAATAATTATATTGTTTATGTCCCGCATCATATTATCGTAATATCACAGTAGCTTTCACAAATTATTTCTAAAAATTTTTCAAATACATCACAAAATTCTGATTTCTTACAACTCGGTGATCTGTATACTGCTACAATTATCATACGAATACTATCATATTCAGCAGTGCAAACCAACATCCAGTATTTATAATCTTCAAATTTTTCTAATATTTTATTCACCTTCCATGTTTTTTTGTAAAAAATTATAACGCCTCCTGTTTTTGTAGAATTAGATAAACATACCATGTGCCCATAATCTTGTAGCATAATTTAATTTTCATTTACTTTATCCGTTAAATGTGTTTCTGACAATATAATAAACTCCAAATTTTCTGATGCCGCAATAACTTCTATTTGACTGAAGTTATTAGTTAATCCTTGTACATTTGTATAAAGTGCGCATAAATTCTGTGATTGTTACATTGCAAACCTCATTCTTTTCATTTTCATATTTAATTTATTTTGATACACTTGCCATTCTCTACCATTAGTATAGTGATTTTCATCTAATCCCATATTTAGATTGTTATTTGCTTTTATACAATTAATACACTTGTTAATTTGATCCTTGTTGCATTTCTTCGATTTATGTTCGCCGTGACATTTTAAGCACATTTCTTTGTTTTTGCATTCTTTTGCTAAGTGATTGTATCCTTTACATTTTAAACACTGTATAACATCGGCACCATCAAAAACTCTACAACTCTCCCATCCTAGATTAACTCTTTGCTCTGTAATCACTTTGGTATATGTTTCCTCATCCACTATTAATTTAACAGTATACATTGTTTTATTGTTTCTTTTATATTCGTATTTTTGTATTATTTTAAATTCACCATTACTAATCATTGGATTTTGTTTTCGTAATTTTTCAATTATTTCAACTTCCGTATAGTTAAAAGTCATACCAGTTATTTTTATTATTAATTGTACTGGGTTAAGAACCAAAATTTCATATCCTTCGTTTAGTTCGTTTTCTATAGCACTCTTTATTTTTTCTCATTCTTCAACATTTTCGGATTGGATTACAACTGCACCGTTTCTTCGATTTTCCACACTTGTTATTTTTAAATTTACCGGATAAACCTTATTATTTAATTCTTCTTTAGTTTTATCCACTCCCTGTTTTTGTTTTGGTTTAACTATTAATGGCAATTGTTTATTACTATCTGGCAACACTATTTTGTTTTTCACTGTATCTGAGTATGACATTTTTGTTTGCTTTTGACTTGTCTCTTTGATCACTTTTTTCATTTCAGTACACATGTTGACATTTTTTTCCTCTAAGGATTCGCATATTTCATTGTTGTTGTTTTTAAATTCATTTACACTTCCATATAATTTTTTAATTTCTTCTACATTTATTTCATAAGATTTTTGTACACTGTCAATTTTTTTCACTCTTTCTTCATGACGCTTTTCAATAGCTTCCAATAATTCTTTAATTTCGCCTTCGTTTTGCTTCAGTGACAACTCAAATTCATGTTTATAATCAACTAAATTTTGTTTATTTTTATTCACTTGATCTTGAATTTCTGCTAGAACCATGTCCACATATTTTATATATTGTACAGAATCATCACACATGAAACGTATAAAGTTACTTATGTCTATTATTCCCATCGAATATTGATCAATTCCAGAACATTTTGTTTGGCTGTGATAAATTTTATCGCAGACTCCCATACATCTTATGCCAGTTTCACCCCGTATTGACAATTTGCATTTGCAACACTCAGCCATGACTGAGTGTTTTTATTACAATTAAAAAATTATATTGTTTGTTCATAAAACTTTTTATTGCACTATTTATAAAACAGATTTACTTTTCTTTATATTTCCAATAAATATCAGTTTATTATTATTTATTTCGTATGTGTTTATTTGTTATAATAACACTTAATTTATATATTTTTTGTGTTGGAGTATGTATGCATTTATGTGTAAGTGTAAGAAAAAATTTAAGAAATAAATATATATGTATATATTGTATAATTATCTTAAGCTATTTAATAATACCCATGCAGTAGTTTGTTGCTTAGGCCTGTCATCTCTCTATTGTTGCGTTTGGTTGATATTCCCTTGTTGTTTTCGGTGTTTACTTTATCTTGTGCTGATGTTGTTGTTGTGGTTGATGTGTTGTGTTGTTTCTGTGCGCTGGCTTCGCTTGTTTACTATTTAATTCTGTTGGTTATTGTTATCTCTGCTTTCCATTGTTGTGTTGTTGTTGAGTTCAGCATGTGTTTTTTTTATTATTTGTTGTTGTTTATTGTTACTTCGTTTAATTTGTAGCATTTTGTAGCATTATATCTTGGTTTTCAATTTTTCTACTTTTTTTTTCATTTCATTTTCATTTTGTTTCAGTTTCCATTTTTTTTCAGTTTGTTTGATTTTTTTTTTCTATATTCATTTCGTTTATTTTCATATTTTTTCAGTTTCTCTTTTTTTCGTTTTTATTCTACTAACTTTGTATTTCTCAATAAATATAAAATAACTGTCTGTCAACTTAGGATTTTGTTTTTTTATTTTTTCAATTATTTCTTTATTATTGCTGTATTGGGTACTTTGACTTCATAATGATCCGACATTTTTTCTTAAATTGCACTCTTTATTTTTTCGCGTTCTTCGCCATTTTTTTTTTATTATTATTATTATTATTTATTTATTAGTACTATGTATTATACTTTTAAATTACACTTTGGTTACTTAAGTTTACAGTTTTTTGTTTTTGCTCTAAGATTCTAAGTTATTTACATTGTTTCTTACAAAATGTACACAATCTCTTTTAAAAATGTATTCATTTGTTTCATCTTTGGTATTATTTGGTAACTAGTTATATAATTGTAGTCCTTTATAGAAAAGTGAACGCTGCATCGCTGTCGTGTTTACTCGTTGCAGTCTAAAGTCTCTCGCATTTCTTAGCTCATACGGTTGCACATCTCTCACATAATTAATTTGCTCACATAGATATTCTGGCGCCTTTCCCATTTTCATCTTTTGTATAAAAAATAAGGTATTTAATTCCAATTGTTGATTTATTTTTAACCACTTAAGGATATTTAACATTATCTCAATTGGAGTATAAATGTTACATTTCAAAATTGTTCTCATTGCTTTATTTTGTAATTTTTGTAGTCTTTCAATTTGCGTTTTTGTACAACATGTATAAATATTTGTTTAACAAAATTCAAAATGTGGTTTAATAATCGTATTATATATATTAATTGGTGTTATTGTTGATACTTAATTTCTAATTCTTTAAAAAACCCAATTTCTTCACCAATTTTTCGACAAATATAGTCCATGCGTTCTTTAAATTTAAGTTCTTTATCAATTATAAAACCAAGATATTTTATTTTTTTTTTTGTGATAATTTTATTATTTATTGAATCTTTAATTATTTAAATTGAATTATCAATAAGTTTTTCAAATCTTAAATCTAAAAAAATATTAAATATAAGTTTAGCCAATGCTAAACAAAATTTTTAATTTCAACGGTTAATTTTTGTTGTTTTACATTTCTCGTGAACGGCTGAGAAAAAGAGTATCCCTTCTTTTCAGCCGGGTGTGGCCTCTATAATGAAGAATATTGCGCGCAAGTGGATTTGGGTGCAACTCAAGTTTTTTTATATATTTTTTCGCATGTTTTGAAAATACTGTCTTCACCAAGGGAACGTCTAGGTCTTTATGAATTCTATGGTTTCTGACATACCAGGGGGCTGCTGTAATTGTACGTAGAATTTTATTTTGTCGCCTTTGAATTTTTTCGACATTTGATGCTGAGGCAGTGCCCCATAACTGGATTCCATAGAACAATATGGATGTTTTATTTGTTCGACTTTTTCAATTATTTCGTTATTAATTATAAATTCACTATTACTAGTCATGTTTATTTCTATTATTTTCGTTTTTGCTTCATTTAATTTTCATTTGTTCATATTTAACCAAATAATTATATTGTTTATGTCCCGCATCATATTATCGTAATATCACAGTAGCTTTCACAAATTATTTCTAAAAATTTTTCAAATACATCACAAAATTCTGATTTCTTACAACTCGGTGATCTGTATACTGCTACAATTATCATACGAATACTATCATATTCAGCAGTGCAAACCAACATCCAGTATTTATAATCTTCAAATTTTTCTAATATTTTATTCACCTTCCATGTTTTTTTGTAAAAAATTATAACGCCTCCTGTTTTTGTAGAATTAGATAAACATACCATGTGCCCATAATCTTGTAGCATAATTTAATTTTCATTTACTTTATCCGTTAAATGTGTTTCTGACAATATAATAAACTCCAAATTTTCTGATGCCGCAATAACTTCTATTTGACTGAAGTTATTAGTTAATCCTTGTACATTTGTATAAAGTGCGCGTAAATTCTGTGATTGTTACATTGCAAACCTCATTCTTTTCATTTTCATATTTAATTTATTTTGATACACTTGCCATTCTCTACCATTAGTATAGTGATTTTCATCTAATCCCATATTTAGATTGTTATTTGCTTTTATACAATTAATACACTTGTTAATTTGATCCTTGTTGCATTTCTTCGATTTATGTTCGCCGTGACATTTTAAGCACATTTCTTTGTTTTTGCATTCTTTTGCTAAGTGATTGTATCCTTTACATTTTAAACACTGTATAACATCGGCACCATCAAAAACTCTACAACTCTCCCATCCTAGATTAACTCTTTGCTCTGTAATCACTTTGGTATATGTTTCCTCATCCACTATTAATTTAACAGTATACATTGTTTTATTGTTTCTTTTATATTCGTATTTTTGTATTATTTTAAATTCACCATTACTAATCATTGGATTTTGTTTTCGTAATTTTTCAATTATTTCAACTTCCGTATAGTTAAAAGTCATACCAGTTATTTTTATTATTAATTGTACTGGGTTAAGAACCAAAATTTCATATCCTTCGTTTAGTTCGTTTTCTATAGCACTCTTTATTTTTTCTCATTCTTCAACATTTTCGGATTGGATTACAACTGCACCGTTTCTTCGATTTTCCACACTTGTTATTTTTAAATTTACCGGATAAACCTTATTATTTAATTCTTCTTTAGTTTTATCCACTCCCTGTTTTTGTTTTGGTTTAACTATTAATGGCAATTGTTTATTACTATCTGGCAACACTATTTTGTTTTTCACTGTATCTGAGTATGACATTTTTGTTTGCTTTTGACTTGTCTCTTTGATCACTTTTTTCATTTCAGTACACATGTTGACATTTTTTTCCTCTAAGGATTCGCATATTTCATTGTTGTTGTTTTTAAATTCATTTACACTTCCATATAATTTTTTAATTTCTTCTACATTTATTTCATAAGATTTTTGTACACTGTCAATTTTTTTCACTCTTTCTTCATGACGCTTTTCAATAGCTTCCAATAATTCTTTAATTTCGCCTTCGTTTTGCTTCAGTGACAACTCAAATTCATGTTTATAATCAACTAAATTTTGTTTATTTTTATTCACTTGATCTTGAATTTCTGCTAGAACCATGTCCACATATTTTATATATTGTACAGAATCATCACACATGAAACGTATAAAGTTACTTATGTCTATTATTCCCATCGAATATTGATCAATTCCAGAACATTTTGTTTGGCTGTGATAAATTTTATCGCAGACTCCCATACATCTTATGCCAGTTTCACCCCGTATTGACAATTTGCATTTGCAACACTCAGCCATGACTGAGTGTTTTTATTACAATTAAAAAATTATATTGTTTGTTCATAAAACTTTTTATTGCACTATTTATAAAACAGATTTACTTTTCTTTATATTTCCAATAAATATCAGTTTATTATTATTTATTTCGTATGTGTTTATTTGTTATAATAACACTTAATTTATATATTTTTTGTGTTGGAGTATGTATGCATTTATGTGTAAGTGTAAGAAAAAATTTAAGAAATAAATATATATGTATATATTGTATAATTATCTTAAGCTATTTAATAATACCCATGCAGTAGTTTGTTGCTTAGGCCTGTCATCTCTCTATTGTTGCGTTTGGTTGATATTCCCTTGTTGTTTTCGGTGTTTACTTTATCTTGTGCTGATGTTGTTGTTGTGGTTGATGTGTTGTGTTGTTTCTGTGCGCTGGCTTCGCTTGTTTACTATTTAATTCTGTTGGTTATTGTTATCTCTGCTTTCCATTGTTGTGTTGTTGTTGAGTTCAGCATGTGTTTTTTTTATTATTTGTTGTTGTTTATTGTTACTTCGTTTAATTTGTAGCATTTTGTAGCATTATATCTTGGTTTTCAATTTTTCTACTTTTTTTTTCATTTCATTTTCATTTTGTTTCAGTTTCCATTTTTTTTCAGTTTGTTTTATTTTTTTTTCTATATTCATTTCGTTTATTTTCATATTTTTTCAGTTTCTCTTTTTTTCGTTTTTATTCTATTTTATTTTAATTTCAACTTCATTATTATTTGTTACTAAGTGTAACTTTTTCTTTTTGACATTGGCTTTCAATGGCATTTAGGGGCTGTGCACATATTACGTAACACTGTTTTCAGAGATTTTATACCCCCCCCAACCCATTCGTAACGCTTTTTAACAAATTTTTAAGTGCAAAATTTCCAATCCGTAACAAATCTTTAACCCACCCCCTCGCCATGAAGCGTTACGTAATATGTACAGTTAAATACAGTTTTTCGTGTATTTCCTACACTCAATGTTGAAACTGGATATTGTTCACTGTATAAGATATGTATGTATGTTTTTGTGTGGTAATTTAATTAATTTTTTGCAAAATTAGTAAAAACATTATCTTTTGTGTCTCTTTTATATTTTTTTGAGATATTGAGACCCTTTTACAAATTGATCTTTTTTTCTATTTTATTTTTTTTTTATATATATATATAAAAAAAGTCGTGTTAGTTACTTCACTTATAACTCAAGAACGGCTGAACCGATTTAGCTGAAAATTGGCAGGGAGGTAGTTTAGAGCCAGGAGAAGGACATAGGATACTTATGGGCGGGATTGGACAAAGGGGCGTGGTACCTCTCATACAAACCACAAATTAAAACTCTATTATTTCTGCTCCTGATAACGGTATTTGAACAAAATTTGGTATGTCGGTTTGGTGTAAATTTCTTAAGTGCTGCTGCAAATATGGGTGGGATTGGACAAAGGGGCGTGGTACCTCTCATACAAACCACAAATTAAAAATCTATTATTTCTGCTCCTGATAACGGTATTTGAACAAAATTTGGTACGTCGGTTTGGTGTGCATTTTTTAAATGCTGCTGCAAATATGGGTGGGATTGGACAAAGGGGCGTGGTACCTCTCATACAAACCACAAATTAAAAATCTATTATTTCTGCTCCTGATAACGGTATTTGAACAAAATTTGGTAAGTCGGTTTGGTGTGCATTTTTTAAATGCTGCTGCAAATATGGGTGGGATTGGACAAAGGGGCGTGGTACCTCTCATACAAACCACAAATTAAAAATCTATTATTTCTGCTCCTGATAACGGTATTTGAACAAAATTTGGTAAGTCGGTTTGGTATGCATTTTTTTAGTGCTGCTGCAAATATGGGAGGGATTTGACAAAGGGGCGTGGTAGCTCTCATACAAACCACAAATTAAAAATCTATTATTTCTGCTCCTGATAACGGTATTTGAACAAAATTTGGTACGTCGGTTTGGTGTGCATTTTTTTAGTGCTGCTGCAAATATGGGCAGGATTGGACAAAGAGGCGTAGCACTACCCATATAACCCAAAAATTTAAATCGCCATATTTTGGGCATTTTTTGACCTACGTCGATGATATTTGGTACATATGGTATTGCCATAATTTGGAATACGTACCGGGAGAAAATTGGATGGGACCACGCTCCTTTTTATTAAAATTAAAAATCGTTATATAGTCTTAACTACTGGACCGATCGTCACAATAGGATATATAAATACTTTTAATTTTATTTTATAACGAGGGGGGTAGCGAAGTACACCGGGATCAGCTAGTTTGTCTATATTTTAAATGATAAGACTTTTATAGTAAATCACTTTTTTTTTATACTTTTGTAATTATTGCTTGTGTGTGTTCTATTAATCGATCTTCAGTGTAATTATTGTATTGTGTGGTGTTTTTAATATATTTTCTGAAGATTTTCACTTACAAACTTATTTTGTTACGATGATTGTGTCGAATGTCGTCACAAGGAAAAACAAAGCACCTTTGTTCTGTTATTTTCCTTGGCATGATTACTTAAGCGATATATATGTATAGTATTGTTATTTGGAATTTAATTATTATTAATGAAATATCTTCCAAATTTAATTATCACTTCTTTTAAAAATGTCTTCAAATATTATTGTTTAGTGGAATAATCCATATAATATTTATATGTATTTATTCCACACCTTCACGGTCGCCATTTATGCAATTATTCCGTATACTCAATAAAACGCACTTCTCTTCTTGGTAGGTATCTACATATTTAATAAAATTACTTCTTTATTCATTCTTTCTTATTCTACCTAATACATACATCGAGTCTCGATGTTAGCGTTGCTAATACTCGTATTTAACATCTACAACAATTACCAGGGATGACGGTGTCAGTGATGGCACTATAGTACCGCTCATCTGAACGACCTCAAACCATACCACTATTAATCGTCTAATCGGCTTTGTTCATTTTTCTTTATAGATCGAGTCGGGAAAGTAAAAGGGCAGTCAATCTCCACCATCGTACAGCATGAGCGCATCACACAACGAATTTCAACCAACACGGCGCTAGAGAGTATGGCACGAGAGAACGCAATCAACAAGGGCATCCGGCCAAACCAACACTCGTTAGCGACGATCGACCACGACCCCGCGGAGCCGAGGTGGTATCCGGTAATCCCCAGGAAGGTCCTACCGCATGAGCACGGCCGATCAAGAACCCCCGAGAGAAGATGAAGCACTCCAATGCAACTCATCAAGCCCCGAAGTCGTAGTGATCGATGAGGAGGACATACCACCCCGCCGCCGAACTGCCATTCAGAAAACGACAGTTTTCCACCCTTGAGGACTGGGAACTTTTCGATCACTGTGCACTGTTTGATGAACATTTGCTGGAGGAATTGCGTCGTACATTCTGTGGGGCAGAGGACCGTGACGTGGACCGACGTGCGCCCACACCACCTTCACCGTTTCCCCCATCTTCACCATCAGCTCTGGATTGGGAAAACGAGAATTACCATCCTCCAACACCAGCACGACGATCAGGGTTCGGAACCGTCGAGTTTGGGGAACGGCAGTTTCAGTACTTGGGGATGAGAGGGTACAAGAAAGCCATGGTTGTAAGTATCCTGGTGCCAGACCATCAACAACAGGCTGAAATCGACCAATCCCCGTCCGTCACAGATGAACCTGCTGAGTCCGAAAACAGAATTCTGTCTTCCTCTACACGGACAGCGGAAGGTAGAAGCCAGGCCCCAGGTAAACCCATCACCCCAGGTCGTGGCCGGCTGTTCCAGGACGTAGCATCCCCGCCTCGTGCCCACGCAAAGTTGGCACCAAGCCCGACGCCAGTGGCCCGGATAAGCCCTAGGTCGTTTTCTTCACCCGCCGCGTCGTCAGCCGCATCAGAGCCCTCGTACAACAGCCAACCCGACCCTATCACATGTTCTTCATCGACACGATCCATCTCCTGCCTCCGGCACCCGAGCACAGCCCACCAGAGATTACGATTCATGTTGATGGTCAACCTCAGGTGACCTGTCTCACCAACAACCCCTCGGGACGAAAGGGGGAAATGTGATGCAAAAAGTCTACTCTCGGTTTATTCCCACGAAACGCTAATTATTAAAATAAATTTAATTTGTCTTTTTATATACCCTTGCTAAGGAAAGGAACCTCTTTATATTTTGCATTTATATCATCATTGAAATACAAATGTATTACTCTTTTTTAATCATTATAATAACACTTAAATAGTACATTAGTAAAAATAAGTATTTCAAATATAAGAAGAATTCATTTTGATGAAATAAAAAACAAGGTGATGTAAAATATAAAGAGGTTCATATACATGCAAGATATAGATGGAAGATATAAAGAAGTTCATTTCCATAGCAAGGGTATATAAAAAGACAAAGCAAATGTATTTTAATAATTGGCGTTTTGTGGGCCAAAAACGAGAGTCGACTTTGGCATCAAAATATTTATTTTATATCTTGCATGTATATGAACCTCTTTATATTTTACATCACCTTGTTTTTTATTTCATCAAAATGAATTCTTCTTATATTTGAAATACCTATTTTTACTATTGTACTATTTAAGTGTTATTATAATGATTAAAAAAGAGTAATACATCCGCATGAAATAATAGTGTGTAAGTTTGTATATAAATGAACTTAAGTGGTGGATAGTTTCGGAGTGTCGCCATCTATGTGTCAAGAGTATTGTGCCATCACTGTTCGCACAGTTGCCCAACACTGATAACTGCACACAGACAGCATGTGTTTACGACACAAAGCTAACAGATGGGTGGTGTTGGTGGAAGTGGTTAGCGCGTTGACTACTAAGCAAACAATAACTTGGGGCCTGGGTTCAAACCCTGGTCAGACCAAGTCAATCAACATCATTAATTTCTCTAATGTGCATTAGTGTGGCATTGTATTAATTGTTGTCGGACTATTTAAGTAATGAAAGTGTTGAAATCTAAATTGAAAAATTAACAATTACTATTTTACTGCAGAGAAATAAAAACGCGCGTGGTATTCTTCTAGAAGCTTTATTTAATAATGTGTATATATTCAGTCTTGCTTCAAAATACAGAGTTGTCTTAAAAACTTGAGTTACCATAGTTTACAAATTTATTTTTCCCTTCCAACATCCTCACTAAAAATAAATCTTTTAACTAATCCTATGTGTTTCACAAATTTAGAAAGTTTCATATTACTCAACGACTTAGTCAAAATATCAGCTTTCATTTCATCCGAACCCACTGTATTTAAAATGATCTTCTTATTCAGGATTGATTCCCTAATAAAATGATGACGCAAATCTATATGTTTCGTCCTGGGATGATACGATTCATTTATTGCAGATTGCCTTTTAAATAATTCTTCCTCAAGTTGCTTGAGCCATATGGCCTCTTGTACCGCTGTACCCATTGACATGTATTCAGCTTCACATGTTGACAATGCCGTTGTTTGTTGCTTCTTCGATCCCCAAGTGATTGCTGCTCCCTGTTTCATAAATACAAAACCACTGACAGATTTTCTTTCATCTAAATCACCTGCATAATCGGCGTCGCAATAACCTTCCAATTTGACATTTTCATTTTTTTTAAATTTCAATTTATAATCCATTGTACCTTTTAAATATCTAAGGACTCGTTTTGCAGCTTGCCAGTGTTGCATAACATAGTTGTTGTTAAACCGACTTCGAAAGTTAACTGCATAGCGTATATCAGATCGTGTTAACTGTGCCGCAAATAACAAGGTACCAATCAGTTCCTGATAGGGAATCTCCATCATGTCCGCTTTTTCCTTTTCGGTTTTCGGACTTTGATCTTTGCTTAGTTTGACGTTTACATCCATCGGAGTAGAGACTGGATTACATGATGACATTGAGAAACGATCCAGTAACTTTTGAATATACGCAGTTTGATCTATTGTCAAACTTTCATTTGGCCGATGTTTAATTTGTAGTCCAAGGAATGATTTTGCTCTACCAAGGTCCTTAAGCTTAAATTTCTTTCCAAGTTCCTTAATTATACAATTCCTTTGTTCTTCATTGTTCCAAAAAATTGTCATGTCATGTCATCTACATAAACTGCCAAAATCAAAATATTCTTATTCTCCATTTTCGCATAAATACATTGATCACTTTTCAATTGGACGAGACCAAGTTTCCTCAATGTGTCACTTAGCTTCATATTCTACATTCGAGATGCTTGTTTTAAGCCATATATTGGTCTATTCAACTTCAATATTTTACCATCTGGAATACTATACCCCTCAGGTGCACCAATATAAATATCTTCATTCAAATCGCCTTGTAAAAAAGCCGTACAAACATCAAAATGACTTATCTGTAGATCCAGTTCAACCGCAACGGAAAATAAATAACGTAATGAGCTATATCGCATAACCGGTGAATAAGTTTCAGTATAATCAATAGTACACCTTTGGGCACAACCTCTTGCTGCAAGTCGAGCTTTGTAGCGAACCACATTATCTTGTTCATCCTGTTTAATTTTAAAAATCCACTTTGTAGATAATAATTTTACGTTTCCAGGTGGATCCACAGCTTCCCAGGTATTATTTTCAATTAATGATCCAAACTCGTCATTAATTGCCCTTATCCACCTATCTTTTTTTTCACTGTATAATTTTGCGGCTCAGTTGTATTTCCGAATACTGCATACGTAACATAATCACCCATATTGGGGGGACGTGAAATTCTTGTTGATCGACGGACAGTTTGATTTTCATTTACCTCCTCACTTTCTCCTGTAGCCTCACTAGATGTAAAACCTTGTAGATCATCATCATCATCATCTGATTCGTATTCAGATAAATTTCGAATTAGCTGAAGTTCCTCATCAGAATCTTGATCATCATCACCTTTCTCAGAATGATTGGAATTTTCATCCAGTATTATCCTCACTAAATTTCCATCACTTGTAGGAACAGATTCTTCCGCCACGTTACGATTCTCAACAGAAACGCCTTCAGAATTATCATTTTTCGAAAAATACATTTGTTCTTCAATAAACACTACATTTCTACTTACATGCATTTTTCTCAATACGGGATCATACAGTTTATATGCTTTGGAAGATTCACAGTATCCAAGCATTATGCATTTCCTGGATCTTGGATCCCATTTTCTTCTAAACTGCTTTGGCGTCATTACCATTGCCACGTATCCAAAAACTCTTAAATAAGATAAATTCTGTTTACGGCCGCTCCAAAGTTCCTCAGGTGATCTTCCATTTAACTTTTTGTGAGGTGTTCTATTTAACAAATAAGTTGCTGTATTTATCGTTTCAGCCCAATAAATTTTCCTCAAACTTGCATCATTTATCATAGTCCGTGCTTTTTCCACTTGTGTTCTGTTCATCCGTTCAGCTTTTCCGTTCTGTTGAGGCGTGTAGGGTGCTGACGTTTGATGTATAATACCACTACTTTCACAAATTGTCTTAATTTCCCTGTTGCGGAACTCTAAGCCATTATCTGAACGGAAAATTTTCATCTTTTTGTTAGTTTGATTTTCCACCATTTCCTTAAAAATTTTAAATTTGGCAGGAACCTCTGATTTATTCTTTAATATATATAAATAAATACTTTATTGGAGTAATCATCTAAGAACAGGAGAAAATATGAGCCACCACCCATTGATTTCTCCTACATGGGACTACACACATCCGCATGTACCAAATTGAGGATATCATCTGATTTACTTGTTGATAATTTATAACGTAAATTTGTCTGCTTACCTTGTAGACAAGGAATACATCTCCCTTATCTCGAATCTTCTTGTTCAGTACACTCATCCTGGAATTTTTTACCAATATTTCCAGCGTGTCCCAATCTCTTGTGCAAAAGTTCCTTTGTAACACCAGCAAAATTGTCCTGCGATGAGTAAACATCCAACTTATAAACGCCTTTATAAATACTGCCACTTGCCATTAGCTTCTCTTTACTACTAATGGTACAGCTTTCATTCGCAAATTGGATCTCATAACCCTTTTTTACTAACTGACTCACCGATATTAAATTCGTACAAATTTCAGGTACGTATAGTACATCCTCTATGGTAGCCTTTATCAATTTTTTGTTAACCTTCAAATTTATCAAAATATCACCTTTACCCACAGCCTTTACACTGCTGCTGTTTGCAACCAACACGCTCTCATTTGATGTAAAATTGACAAAATTCTTAAATTTATCCTTACTGTTGGTCATATGAGCAGTAGCTCCTGAATCAATTAACCAATATTCTTCATTATAACTATACTGTGTGTTAAATACCGCTGTCATTATTGTTCTTCGGTTGGTTATACTTTTGATTTTTACAATACTTCGCTATGTGACCTTCCTTCTTGCATTTATAGCAAACAATGTTCTTCTTTCTATTGTTGTTGTTTGAATCAGCAGCTCTATTAAATTTTTTTTCGCTGTACAATGCAGCATCGACTGACGCACTTGAACCTGTTGCATTATTATAATTATCAAAATCCTGAAGAAGCTTAGTTTTGATGGAATCTCCTGTTATCTCAATGTTACTGCTTTCTATAGCCATTATCATAGGGGCGAAATGTTCTGGCAAACCACTTAGTAATAAGCTGCCCACCCATTCATCACTTACAAGCATCCCAATTTCGTTCAGTTTCTGGGACGTAGCTATTATCGTATCCACGTACTCACTGATGTTGACGCAATTAACCAGATGTGTTGTTGTCAATTTCCTCAACAAACCACACCGCCTTGTTAGACCAGAATCATCATAAGTTGCCTTTAACTTCTCCCACATTTCCTTAGCAGTAGCTATACCCTGAATGTGTATGTACAAATTCGATGAAATATACAAAACTAGTCTAGACATTGCCTTTTCGTTAACAACAGCATCCGCCTCGGTACCAAAAATTGACTTCCAATATCCCTGAAGCTTTAACGCATGTTCTGCAGTAAATCTCCATCTGTGGTAGTTATCTCTACCCGTTAATTTTTCAATTTCCATAAACCGCTCCATGATTTGTGCCTGGGCCCATAACCTGTTGAAGTCTAAATTGAAAAATTAACAATTACTATTTTACTGCAGAGAAATAAAAACGCGCGTGGTATTCTTCTAGAAGCTTTATTTAATAATGTGTATATATTCAGTCTTGCTTCAAAATATAGAGTTGTCTTAAAAACTAGAGTTACCATAGTTTACAAATTTATTTTTCCCTTCCAACAGAAGTCATCGCACTGGTCACTAAAAAACTGTTCCGACAGCGATTGATGCTATCCAAGCTAATGTACACAACATCGCCCTCCTTCGTCGGTTAGCAGAAACATCGGCGAAGTAAAATAAATTAATAAAATGCCTGCTAATACAGCTTAACAAAGTTAATGCGTATACTTAACAGCGGAGGCGCCTCAACACTACCTTAAAAATTAACATAGCGCCCTTCTGTGAAGCCTCCAATAACATACTCTTCAGTGTCCACACGTTCAAAGTCTGCTGTAATCAACAATAATGTATCTATGGCATCTTCATCTCTAAATACTATATCTCCAATTGAAACCAATACTGATAATAACTCAAACGCATACCCAGTGACTACTGTTCAAACGTCCCTAATTGAAAGTGATGATATTTCTTTGTCTAATTCAACCAATTCATAGGCTGGTATTACTCCTTCAACTTCTACACAAAATATCAAAATCTTGCTTAAAAAACTTAATATCATACCACCGAGAAAATCAATTTTCATTTCCCGATTTGCATTTGATACTACTGATAAGGATATTGAGAACTATTTAAGGTCTAAGATCAACTATGATTCGAATATATCAATCAAGAAATTTACTTATTCCGAACCAAGAAGCATAACATCTTTTAAACTTACCGTTCCTTTTGATCTTTATGATACAATTGTTGATCCTGTTTTTTGACCAATTATTAAAGATATTAAAGATATACTTTTCGCGATCGGACGTGTTTTTTGGGAGCTCCGTATTTTATTACATTTTCGCTGCAATAAAAATTGCCTGTAATTACTATCTAAACTCCTGTTTTTAGTAATTGATATTAAAGTGTCTTGTGAAATCATATAAAATAATAAAATAAATATAAATAAAAAACTGAAAAGAATTTGTTCTTGATCAATAACAATTATTAAAATTGCAAACTGCACAAATTCAGAAAAAAACAAAACAACTGAAAAAAAACAGTTCCTGAACAATAACAAATACTAAGATTGCTGAACATAAACATTCTTAATATTAAACAATAACAATTTATTTATAAGAAAATATACCTGCCTACAAAACAAAAACAATCCACCATTATAATAACAACTTTGCTTTGCTAATTGTTTTAAAATTTAAATATATTTTAAAGTTCTATAAACTTCAAAGTGCAGCATATAAAACAAAATCAAAACTTGTTATTTCAATATAAGAAAACAATAAAAGCAACAAAAACCATATCTGATACTAGCACAAACATGTCAACGCGTAGAGCAAAAAAAACAACACACGATGTCGATTGCAACTCGCTGTCTGCAGAAAAAAATCATAAAGCAAAGAGAACTGCAGATGAAGATCAATTTGCTCCGATATCTGATAATATTCCGGCTGAACTTATTTTTCCTACCCCAAATGACTCTTGTTCACGGAGTCGTTTATGGAATTGGTTAGATGACAAACTTACCAAACAAGATAACTATGTAAAAGAACAATCTCAGCAAATAAAAGACTTGATAGCCGAAAGTAAGAGAAGCTTATTAATTGAAATACAACAAAAATTTTTGGATTTAAAGGAAGAAATATTATGTGAGGTAAAAAGAGAAGTAAAAGAGCTGAATGATAGGGTAAATAAATTAGAAGATGCTACAACAGAAGTTCATCAATTAAAAACACATATTGAAATTCTAAAAATAAAATGTTTGAACCAAGAGAATTCTACAGTGGCGTCAGATATACGTATCACTGGTGTAACTTTTCATAACAATGAAAATCTATACAACATTTTTGAAAATATTTGTAAGTCATTAAACGCAACGTTACCCCTCTATAAGTCCATGTTCCGTGTTAAGCATTTTAAAAACTCTCGCAATGTTGATGATCCGCCCATTATTATAAAATTCAACACAGCATATGATAAAAATTAGTTTTTGAGGATTGTTGCAGCACATCGTCGTAACTGTAAGTCACCGTTACGCCCATCTAATGCTGCTTTTGATAGTGGGGCACCGTTTTATGTCAATGAATCACTTACTCCGCATAACTATGATATTTTCAAAAAAGCTCTTAGTCTGAAGAAAGATAAGAAATTGGAAGCAGTCTTCACTATCCGGGGAATCGTACACGTCAAACAAAATGAAAATGAAGAACCCATAAAAATTATGTTGCCGGAGCAACTGTGTCCGTTTTTTCGCTCTACAGATTAATCTATGTTCTGATACTTTGACAACAATTTTATGCCATGTCTCCTTATTAAATATTTTTTTATTTTTTGCGCTAATACTTTTTAATACTTACATACTGCCAACATTTTATTTAACGTTAAACTTAAATTTGATTTTTTTTAATATTCTTAATTTTTATAATGTTTTTGAGTACTTTTTTCAAGCTCTATTATTATTGTTAAGGCTATTCTTTGATGTATTTATTGTTACTTTTAGCATTGCACGCATTAACTCAAACTTCTATGACCAATGACAATAATGATCGTGGAAGATCCAAAGATTTAACTATGAGTATGGTCAGGATACTGGCTAAGCATAAAAAAGGATTTAAAATCGTACACATAAATGCCCAAAGCTTAAATAATAAAGTAGATGAATTTAAATTAGTTTTTGAAAATTCCGACATTGGCGTTATTTGTGTTTCGGAAACGTGGCTAGTTACATCTACCCCTAATAGGGTTGTATGTCCTAATGGGTACAAAGTATTTAGAGCCGATAGAGGAAGTCATGGTGGTGGTGTTGCCATATTTACTAAAAGTGGCATATCCTGTAAGCTGTATCCATGTAGTTCAATCGGTCAAAATGTGGAGTTCATTTTTGTTGAAGTTTCCTCTTTTGGCAAAAGTATGCTGGTGGGTTGTGTATATAGACCAAATAATAGGATACCCTTTTCTGTTTTGCATTCGAAACTCTCGCCTCAATGCATGATGATATAGTAATAACCGGTGATTTCAATTCAAACGTGTTGACAAAGCCAACCCTCATTGATGATATGTTATCTCTTGGACTTTTTCCGGTTAATACCATAAGTCCAACACATCATACATCTACAACAAGTACACTAATTGATCTTTTCTTTGTGTCTAACACTGAAAATGTAAATTTATATGATCAGATATCTGCTCCGTGTTTCTCTAAACATGATCTGATCTTTTTAACATACAATTTTAGGGTCCAGCATGTCGACCAGAGTTATAGTTATCGAGACTTTAAGCACTTAGATTTTGACCTTTTATCTGAATATTTTTCCCATGTTGCCTGGAGTGACATCTTCTTTATGCCCTCCGTTGATGACAATCTTCATTTCTTGAGTACAACATTAAACAACTCTTTGAGCTAACTGTACCACTCAAACATAAGAAAATCACACAAAAATTAAAACCCTGGTTTTCAAAACCTATTAGGAATGCTATACATAAAAGTGATCTAGCATATGCCAGGTGGAAGCGTTTTAGAACTTCTGAGTTAAAGGTAGAATATACAATTGCCAGAAAAAATGTTACTAAGGAAATAAAACATGCAAAGACGAAATATTATTCTAGGCGCTTTAGTTCTGCGATCAGCACTAAACAAACATGGAATGCTATTCGCGAAATAGGAATTGGCAAGTCCAACAACAATATTGATTCCAAAGTGGATCCAAACATTTTAAACAAATCATTTAACAATATCCCTATGATCCAAACAAATCCCACATTTTTCAAATTTCCTTCATCTGCGTCAGATACAGATACAATCAATGATAATTTTAAATTTTCCTGTGTTACTCAATATGATGTTATTACAACTTGCTCATCGATAAAATCAAATGCGGTGGGAACTGATAATATACACCCAAATTTTATAAGATTAGTCATGCACATGATTCTTCCGTATGTTACTCATCTTTTCAATAGTATTATAATGTCATGTGTGTACCACTTAAATTGGAAGCATGCGAAAATTCTGCTATTGCCCAAATTGAATGAAGAATACAGACCAATAGCTGTATTGTGTTTTCTCTCTAAGGTTCTAGAAAGACTTCTGTACAAACAAATGATAAAATATATTACTAGTAAGAATTTGCTTTCCAATACGCAGTCTGGTTTTCGTCAGAGTCACAGCTGCGTTACGGCTCTTGTAGAAGTAAGTGAAAATATACGGCAGGGAGTGGAAGGTGGGGACATAAATTTTTTAGTGCTCCTAGATCATTCTAAAGCATTCGACTCGGTTGACCATGATATACTTGTAAAAAAACTGAAACATTTCTTTAGGTTTGATGGCACCTCAACCAAGCTTATATCCTCATATCTCACAAATCGCAGACAATCGGTATTCGTAAATAATGTATGGTCAGATAGCTTAACACTTATTAGGGGTGTTCCCCAAGGTTCTATTCTAGGGCCACTCCTATTTTCGATTTACGCAAATGACTTGCCAAAGCAACTCTCCAAATGCAAGATCAATCTATATGCAGACGACGTGCAACTTACATTAGGTTGCACAGTCCGTAATATATCTTCAGGCATAATGACTTTAAACGAAGAGTTGAATAAAATCTACCTTTGGGCCAGTGCAAATGGACTCTGTTTAAATCCCCGTAAGTCTAAGTGCATAGTTGTATGTAAAAAAAACCTTAAATCCATCCATTTCCGAAAATATTGTCTTAAATGGTGAAAAAATCGAAATTGTCAGAGCAGCGAAAAATCTTGGTATAATTTTTAATAGCAATTTGACTTGGAACGACCACATAAATCCCTTGGTTGGTCAAACATATATAAAGTTAAGATCTCTCTGGTCAACACAATACTTTACACCAATAAGTATTAGAACATTACTTGCTAAGACATACCTTATTCCCAGCTTAATGTATGGTTGTGAATTGTTTGCAAGCTGTGATTCAATTAGTAAAAGAAATCTCAATGTTTTGTTCAACAATATTGTAAGATATGTTTATGGATTGAAAAGGTTTGATCATGTCTCTCCAGTTTCCAATAATCTGTACGGAATCCCTTTTGAAAGCTTGCTAAAAGTTCGTACACTAATGTTTTTACATAAAATAATAAACACCAAAACCCCAAAATATCTATTTGACAGATTACGCTTCTTCCAATCACCACGGAACCGAAATATTATAATACCGCGCCATCAATGTCTGGTATCCGAATGGCAATTTTATGTACATGCTGCTCGTCTTTGGAACATTCTTCCACTCAATCAACAACTAAACAGCAATGCTAATAGTTTCAAAAAATTTTTATTCAGTTTTTTGCATAATTTCGTATAATTTTTATTATATCTATCTACATATTTCTTGTTTTGTATTAATTTTGATATGCATGTTAATAATAAATTATTTTGTAACGTAATGCGTTCCTGCACTGTAAATATAAGACACTGTCTTGGTGTGCTGGAAATGAAAAAATAAATAAAATAAATAAATAAATAAATAATATATTCGTTAGTGAGTATATTGTAAAAAATAGCCAGAGTGTCAAGTGATAATTTCATTCCAAAAAACTAAATTCGTCAACTGATATCCAACTTAATATTATCTATCAGAATGTTCGAGGACTTAATACCAAATTAAGTAATTTATTTGTCAATAGTTTTGAGTTCAACTATCATGTTCTTGTCTTCACCGAAACTTGGCTAAAAGAAAACGTATTTAACACGGAAATACTATGCGATGATTACAATATATATATATAGGAGAGATAGAGGTACAAATCGTAATGGCGGAGGGGTACTTATTGCTGTTTCGAATCGTTTGCCATCTGAACTATTTTGGTCTGATCATCATATTGAATTAATTGCTGTAAAGATTAAATTCAAAAAAAGGAACGTATTTTTATCTTACTCTTATATTCCTCCTTGCTCTGAATATTCTGTTTATGAAAATCATTTTGAATCTAAAGATTTATTAAATTTCTTCGACCTTTTTATTTTATTTTTCTAATAATAATATCAAGCACAAGGTCTTTTTATAAAAGTAACAATAGCAATAACTTTTTATTTTTCCAATATAAAAAAGACCTTGTGCTTGATATTATTATTAGAAAAATCATTTTGAATCCAAACAAATGGTCAAATCATAAATCCCACGGATTATATTTTAGTTTTTGGCGACTTTAATTTACCGTTGGTTTCATGGAACAGTCCACCTGATTCTTCAAACTTGGTTCCACTGTGCTCAAACGATTTCTTAAACAACTTGATGGATTTATGCCTTTACCAGATTAATGCTGTGTATAATATCAATAATAAACTGCTAGACTTAATATATGTCAACGAACCTACAGACTGCACTATACACAAATGCTGCCCAATTACTGTGCCTGAAGATCGCCATCATCCCACTCTGGAAGTTTGCTGCTCCTTTTTACTACCTATTTCAGTCAGCCCATTTAGAAATAATGAAAAAGTGTTTTGTTTTAATCGAGCTAATTATAATATGATGAATCGTTGTTTTGATGAATATAGACTGGCAAAATTTGTTAACCATATCTAATGGCACCCCATTGAGCATTGAAATGATGGTAAATTCACTCTATAAATCTATTTATTCTGTTATGGAAAAATGTATATCAAAACGTATTGTCACCAAAATCTCAGGTCCTCCTTCGTGCCTAAAAAATAAAAAGAATAAACTCTATAAAAATACAAGAAAACCAATACTGACTAAGGGAAATACGCTATTTGTCGAGCTGAATATAATCGGTTTAATACATCTCTTTATAATAATTATATTAACAAATTTAAAAAAAACCCAAAATCATTCATTAATTTCGTTAACTCCAAACGAAAATTTCGTGAGTTCCCACCTGTTATGAAATATCAAGATTATGAATCGGATGATAACACTCTTATTGCCAACATGTTTGCTGACTTTTTTGCGACAACGTATTCTGATGCCAAATATGATTGTACCAGTTGTTACCCACATAAAATTGCTTCAAACTTAACTATAAACCTCCCAGTAATCGTTTGTGCTGATATTGAATTTGAATTAAAAAGACTAGCAAATTCGTTCAACCACGGACCTGATGGTATACCTAACTGCGTATTGAGACATTGTGCTGTTAGTTTAGCCAGACCGTTATCCTTAGTCTTTAACTCATCCATCAGATATGGGTATTTTCCTAGTCAACGGAAAAGCTCGTACATCATCTCTTTATTTAAGACTCGGAGCAAAGCACACATAAAAAACTATAGAGGTACCGCAAGACTCAGTTCAATTCCAAAGCTTTTGGAAAAGTTTATTACAAACTTTTTAAGTCACAATGTATCACAGTTATTGTCACAGCATCAACATGGTTTTAGAAAAGGATGCTCAACCACTACGAACCTTTTACAGTTAACGACTTTAATTAATATTGGATTTGTAAATAATCAACAAACTAATGCTATATATACGGATTTTATCAAGGCGTTTGATAAAGTCAATCACAAAATCCTCCTTATTAAGCTACACAAGATGGACAACTGAACGCTGATGAGAGGTGTAGCAGCCTTGAAATCAGTACTGATACGTTCTGCTAAAAACTGATTGGATATAAATAATAATATTTTTCAACATAAAAAACTCTTAGTAATTTTGAATTTTCATTAATTCAATAAAACTGAACTTGAGCTTGTTAATATTAATTTGCATATGTACATCAATATAAGTTCGAATAATAATTACTTTTATTCGTAATAATAAGAATAAAAAAAAAAGATGCTAACCACGGTTGCCAGATTTGACGATCTATCGTCATTTTGACGATTTCAGATGCCAAAAAAGGCAGTTTGACGACGTGACGATTTGTGTCTTAAATTTGACGATTTTTAAACAATTATAGGTTGACAGCGTTCTGCAGATCATGACACTACTTTGTACTTTTTCAAGAACTTGGCAGCTTTTGCCGCAATATGTAAGAAAAGTAAGGAGTCAAAGAGATAGTTTTATCATATTTAGTTGTTTTTGAGTTGATAATTTTAGAATATTAGGTTGCTTAAACCTGTTGATGTTCATAATTTGTCAACTGTTATTTACATACAAACATTTGTGTCAATATTTAAAAGCACGCCAAAAACTTGAAGTTGAATAAGTGAGATTGTTCCTATGTACATATGTATGTATGTTAAAATTTATGAAAATGGAAAGTGTGCGATCATTAAAAATTGTAAAAAGTTTTACGTAGAAGTGTGTGTGGCCAAGTTTTATTGAGATTTGACTTTGAAGACAAATTCAATGCATTAAGCCAAATTAATTCCTACAATCTTATAAAAGAAAATAACAATTAATTTAATGATTATTATTATAATATTTTCACACTTTGAAAGACAGGAAATTGAATCTGAGTTTAGACAATTGAAATTACTAAATTTAGAATAATTCTTCCCGGATACGGACATACAACTTTTAAATTTTTGGAAAAAGATTTCAGAGATGAAAAAAAAACTCTAGTCTTTTATTTCGCACGTTAACTAATTTTATTAAAAAAAATTTGGTTTTACCATATTCTTCGGAAAATGTAGAAATAATGTTTAGCCAAGTTAATTTCAACAAGACAAAAGTTAGAAATCGGTTAGAGAAAGCTTCTTTGGAGGCAATTTTATATACTAAAGATCATTTAAAATTAAACAAGCGTAATTGTTTTGACATGAAAGTAGTAAAACGGTTCAAGTCCAATTTATATGTTTAATTTTTACAAATGTGTTGCAACATGAATAATACTATCATCATTTTTAATTTAAACTCAAATTTTATCACTAATTTCTCTAAAAATTTAAACTTGCTAATATTTTGTGGATATGGTATGTAGGTATTGTATTAAAAAATACACAAAACACCTTATTATACTTTATTTCAACAGTTGATCTCTTTATTGAAAGGAATTCACTTTATTTTATATAAAAACCCTTGAATTTTATTTGTTATGTTATGTTTTTTAAATAAAATTAATGTTTTGTTTGAAAAAATTTTGTTTATATATTCGACGATTTATTGACGACTTCGGAAAACTGTTTTGAAGATTTTGACGATTTTACGCTAAAAATTTGAAGAATTCGGACTCATTTCATCTGGCAACTATAATGCTAACGTATACTGCCATATGACTGTGCGTGTTTGTGTATCGATAAGCATGCTGTCGGAAGGTATAAAAGGCAACACATTAGCAATAAACGGGCAGTTGCTGTATAGTTGAGCTACGGGTAAGATCATAATTTGAAGTTCGCTTCGCTTTTCAAATGACTATTATCTATGGTTATATAGCAATTGGAAGGTAAAACAATACATCAGGCTGTTTCAATCTACCGTATTGTCCTGATCGGGGTGAAACATCGGACGAGTTTATATGAATTTAATTATTTTTACGACAGCAAGGCAGGTTGTTGTCTATGCTACTTTCGCTGTTGCTGCCAAATTAAGCTGGTTTTATACACTATGTATTTTACAGTGTGTATGTCAAATTTGCCACTACTAAATGCATACATAGTAGTGTAAAAGCAAGAAAAATTTGCTTCTGTAAATGTCAACCTGCTTTTGCAGTGTTAAAATTTTCAATTAGAGCGTGTTCTATTTTGAACTGACAAAGCACCTGAATTCAGCTGTCTTCCAAGTCAATTGCTTTTGGCGCCAAGAGCAAGTGTTTATTATTCGGCAAATTTAAATTAAAATATTTGTGAAAATGTGATTTTAAATTTAGTTATTCTTTGACCTTTTTAATTTTTATATGTGATATATATTTTATTTTGGTTTTGTTTTATTCCGCAAAATTCAGGCTTTCAAGATTATTATTAGAATATATAAATAATAATTAAAAGATTCTATATGTATTTTAGGTTTTCATCCTACGTTTCTTTGGGATTTTCCAACTTCTTCAGGGATGTTGTCTTTATTACAATCTGGCAACCATAATATATATAAAAGCAAAAAGAGAGCAGATATAAGAAAATGTAAACAATAAACTGCACTGGCGCAACACCTTATAGAAAGTGGACATGAAGCTAACTTCAACGCAGTGAAAATATTAAATAAATAGAAAAAAGTAAATAAAAGATATACGTTGGAGAGCTTAAGAATACAACAAAAAGCCGAAAGTGCAATAAATACCAAAGATGACATTGACAACATTAATGCTAACTATAATTTAGTTTTAATATAGTGACAAAAATTGTTTATCTGTGATATTTTTTATTATACATTTTTAATCTATTAAGTTTGTGTTTGTCCCGTTTACACTAAACACTGTGATATTTAAAATAATGTAGAATGTAAGTAAAATACAATTAGCTAATAATAAGAAAAAAAATTAATATTATTGTCTTAAAAAAAATTTTTTCAACATCCCTGAAGAAGTTGGAAAATCCCAACGAAACGTATGATGAAAACCTAAAATACATTAATAACCTTTTAATTATTATATATATATTCTAATAATGATCTTGAAAGCCTGAATTTTGGGGGATTAAATTAAAATAATTTTATTTATATCACAATCTATTGGGGTCATATCAGTCATATTGTTATAATATCTTATTATTTTAAAATAGTTTAAAAAAATTGTTGTTGTGCTTCAAGCAAAAAAGTCATATAATAATAAAATTGTTTGTTCAAAAAGGGGCACAAAATAAATTATATTTATCCAAAAGGGGATTTAAATTAAAGGGGCCGAAAAAGGGGCAAAGCAGTCAGAAAAGGGGTAACGCTGAATGTACTTAAGAACTTTTCGTCAAGTTTCATTTGCTTAAGCAAACAGCTGCTTATTCGTTTATTTATTGACAATAGTTGAAACTGATATTTTTGACAATAGGCAATGAAAATATGTATAAAGCTATGTACAGACGATTGGGAGATCTTACAATATTGTCAGAAATATGTTCAAAAAATGTCTGACAACCGTCTGAACTTACAATTTTTGTCTTGCAACGTTGCCAGAAAAAGCAATGTCAGTTCATTGTAAGACAATAAAATTGTCAGATATCTGACAACGTGTGAACACCCTACTTTGCCATTGTCAGATAATTATCAGGACATTGTAAGGTCTTTTTTATTGGCAGATGTGTTTAAATTAATGCATCTGACAATGGCGCATTGTCAGATAATTTTTCTATTGGCAACGCTGTCTTAATTTTTGAATAAGGGTGGTGTTGGCTGAAGTGGTTAGCGCGTTGACTACTAAGCAAACAATGACTTGGGGCCTGGGTTCAAACCCTAGCCAGAGCAAGTCAATCAACATCATTAATTTCTCTAATGTACATTACTGAGACGTTGTATTAATTGTTGTCGGACTATTTAAGTGATGAAGGCATAGCACTGGTCACTAAAAAACTGTTCCGACAGCGATTGATGCTATCCAAGCTAATGTGCACAATATCGCCCTCCTTCGTCGGTTAGCAAAAACATCGGCGAAGTAAAACAATTAATAAAATGCCGGCAATACAGCTTAGCAAAGTTAATGCGTCTACTTAACACCGGAGGCACTTCAACACTGCCTTAAAAATTAACATAACGTGCAAAGCAGAGTTGTGAAAGAGTTAAGTCTTCTAAATTTTCAATATCTATTTCTCTACACTATCCCACTCCCTGAGTTCCGGCACAATGCACTGCATACGTAGGGGTCATCCCCTGAGTACTGGTCCTTATTAAAGAAAAAAAGTGTCCTTAACCGTTTTTGTTGTTGTTATAACAGCTCCGTTGCTATTGCTGGCGGGAGTTCTCTCCTGAAAATATATTAAGATGGAGTGAATTTGGAAAGTTTATTGGTTAGTGGCATTAGATGGGTATGGGTTGGGAGTTGCAAAATCCCTGCCACCTCGTTTGGTCTTGGCCATAGGTCTATTGGGCTAAGGGATGTGGGTCTATTGGGGCAATTGAACAAGTGTTCAGTATTGTGCGGGCTCTGGAGACAATCTGGGCATCTGGAGACAAACCTGGTACTGTTCTGTGTGTCATAATCGCTTTATGCGAAATGTCACCTCAGTGAGTGTAACGATTCCTTGGTTTATCTACCTAATAATACCGGCTGTGCTCGACATTGGTTGGGTGTATCATATATATTTATTAGTAGTGGGTTAGTAAATAGGTTGGAATTTGAATCAGCTACAAGAACTTTACTTTAGGTAGCTAACAATAGAAATGTTTCTTAAGGACGATAAAGAAATGATTGATAATCGAAGTATAGCTTATGGTGTTATATGCTACACTGATCTTTAGCCCTCCCACCATGCTGACTTTTAATATAAAGTTTACTGTCTGCCCAAATAACAAAAAAAAATAAAAATAACAAAAAAAAAATTAAAAATCTACCGCATTACCCTTCACTTTACCTTTCGCAATAACAAATTATTAAATTCAGCAAGTCATGTTGATAAACATTAACCAATTTCAAGTTTATTTATAAACTTTTAACAGTAAAATTGAAATTGATAGAATTAAAAAAAACTGAATGGCCAATATTTATGTACATGAGGTGTACCGTTTGCAATGGCTGGTGTCACCTGAAAAATTGTTCGTGTCTCACCAGCCATCGCGCTTGGTCACCAAGCTTTGTAGCGAGATGCTGCAACCCACACATATCAAATCCTAGCACTCCCGTTCCTATCGCAACCCCACAAGCTCCCTCCCTCGAAACTCCACCCCAACACAGGACACAGTCTCGGTAAGATGCAATGGACAATGGATGCAAAAGCTAGTGTCCCATGAGGCGAGGCACATCCATGCGCTTCCACAGAGACTGGAATACAAATTTCATAGCTATCTGCTGCCCAAATCCACATCCAGCCCGTTAACTGCATAGAGGCTGCTTATCACCCAATTTATATTCCACCTCCTGCACGGGGATAACAGACTGATACTTGGCGATCCCCGCGGCATACTCAATCCTGACCAGATAGACGAATTCGACTGCCATTAATTGAGAGTCCCCTACGGGAATAACAGCTAGATGCTCGAGTTCTCCAGACATCTCTTGCTCGCACCACCTGGCAAACACACACTGCCTTTCAACCAACTGCTTAGTGATGTCCTTGAATTGCTCCTATTTGTGGAAGAGGATAAATTGTTTCTACAATTTAAGAAACCTTTAAAATCCTTAACATTCTCCGCCGTGTTGAACACGGTTCAATAAGTTCTTGGTTTCTACTAATGGGTGGTGCGATCAGGTTCATGTTCTTGAAGTATTTATGGTTGCTGGTCTTGATCGACATGCGGGCCTCGGTCCATTTTTGTAGGACTGGCTTTGTTTCTGTGTATTTTCCATATCAGAAGAATAAGTAACGGTATTAAGCACAGGACTAATGCAATGTAGTGTAAAAGGAAAAGATATTGTTTTTTGTTAATTTTTTTAACATTTACAAAATGTAGTTTTATTGAATAATTATTTTATTAGTTTTAGTTCTGGACAGCCGCTAGTGCGACTGTCCAGTAAGAGACAGATTTATGAACTTAATTATTATTTAGTATTAAAATCTTAACATAGCTTAAACATTCTATATCTTAAACTAACACATACACAAATTATGTGTGGGAATATGCATGATCAGTATAATACATTCTGTATATTCTGATCATGCGGTTATAGCATGGACAAATATTTAAACAATAACAAAAGTGTTATGTTTCACTTGCTGCATGCAGACGGCATGCAGTAGTGGTTAGTCAAACACACTACACCTCCCTTTTTCAGAAAGAATAATCAAAACTGAGTTGATTATTCTTACTAGTAATAAAAAAATTATAAAGTTAAAAATTACAGGGATTTTTAGGGAATATGCCTTCCCTCCCTTTTTTAGAAAATGTTAATTCATATATATTATTAAAAAATTTTATTATTATTAAAGTAAAAAATTATATGATTATTACTAATAATTGTAGACTCAAGATACTAATCAACAACTTGTACAGTCAATAAAGAAACGCAAAAATTACATAAAAAATTAAAGTAAGAGTTATATACTTCAATTAACATGTAATATTTATAAAGATAAAGTTTCAATTAATATAAGGAGCTTTGCATATCATAATAGTCATAAATCAAAATTATGAAAATAGAGTAAAAAAAAATTATATATTTAAAAAAATAAAAAAATTAAAGTAAATATAATAAATGTATTATTTTGATATATTTAAATGTTTTGTTGGGCCCAATTCTTTTGTATGCTAGCATAAAAAAATTACTTTATTATAAAATTGTATTTTTCTCTTAAAAAAAAATTCTTAACTATTCATTACAAAAAATTCTTAACTATTCATTACATGTCTATTTCAATTATTTATTATGCAATTAAAAAAAATGTCGAAAAAAATTTGTTGCACTAATGCAAAAACAAAATTCATTTTAAACAATATACTTTGATTTTAGAAAAAACTAAAAACGCCAAAATGTAGCCAAGACCTTCCTCTTTAACTCTGCAGTTACACGTTCAAGAAGTTGCTTTCAATATTAACACATTTACTGTTTGTCAAAATTTATGTTAATTGACGTTGTGACGTAGGCTGTAAGCAACTTGATGGTCAATTTTATTTTCAAGATGGCGTCGTCAAGAAAGAAATTAAAAATTAAGTAAGAAAAAACAATAAAATCGCAACACATCACAATTTTTGTTAATTTTATTCATTTTCTATTTCAAATAATATATTTTCTTAGAAATAAATGCAAAAATTATTTACAACAGCTCTCATCAGCTGCTTACTTGAAAGAAAAATTGAAAGAGAACTTGAAAGCAAAATTGAAATCAAGTTAATAGTCAATATCCAAATGTGTGAGTGTGTTAGTAAAAAAGTGTAAGTGTATTGAATCTTGAAACAAAAATTGAATGAAAACTTGAACGTGTAACCCCCAAGTAATAGATCATATGCGCTTTTTTGGCGCAGCTCTCCATTTTCAATATATTAGCCCAATAGTGGTGTGCGTGACTTGAAATGAAACTTTGTTTGAAAAATTTTGTTTGAAACAACAACCGAATTTGAAAAAACTAAAAACGCCAAAATGTAGCCAAGACCTTCTTCTTTAATAGCTCATATCGCTTTTTTGGCACAGCTCTCCATTTTCAATATATTAGCCCAATAGTGGTGTGCGTGACTTGAAGTGAAACTTTGTTTGAAAAATTTTGTTCGAAACAACAACCGAATTTGAAAAAACTAAAAACGCCAAAATAAAGCCAAGACCTTTCTCTTTAATACCCTATATGCGCTTTTTTGGCACAGCTCCCCATTTTCAATATATTAGCCCAATAGTGGTGTGCGTGACTTGAAGTAAAACTTTGTTTGAAAAATTTTGTTCGAAACAATAAGTCAATTTGAAAAAACTAAAAACGCCAAAATGTAGCCAAGACCTTCCTCTTTAATACCCCATATGCGTTTTTTTGGCACAGGTCCCTATTTTCCATATATTTGGTCAACAGTGGTGTGCGTGACTTGAAGTAAAACTTTGTTTGAAAAATTTTGTTCGAAACAACAACCGAATTTGAAAAAATTAAAACCGCCAAAATGTAGCCAAGACCTTCCTCTTTAATAGCTCATATGCGCTTTTTTGGCACAGCTCTCCATTTTCAATATATTAGCCCAATAGTGGTGTGCGTGACTTGAAGTGAAACTTTGTTTGAAAAATTTTGTTCGAAACAACAACCGAATTTATAAAAACTAAAAACGCCAAAATGTAGCCAAGACCTTTCTCTTTAATACCCTATATGCGCTTTTTTGGCACAGCTCCCCATTTTCAATATATTAGCCCAATAGTGGTGTGCGTGACTTGAAGTGAAAGTTTGTTTGAAAAATTTTGTTCGAAACAATTAGTCAATTTGAAAAAACTAAAAACGCTAAAATGTAGCCAAGACCTTCCTCTTTAATAGCTCATATGCGCTTTTTTGGCACAGCTCTCCATTTTCAATATATTAGCCCAATAGTGGTGTGCGTGACTTGAAGTGAAATTTTTTTTTGAAAAATTTTGTTCGAAACAACAACCGAATAGCCCATATGCGCTTTTTTGGCACAGGTCCCTATTTTCCATACATTTGGTCAACAGTGGTCCGAGTTTGTTTTTTACAAGCATTACATATATAATACTGTTTGTACAAAAATATTATGTTTACACATTTATTTTGTCTTTTATTCATTTTAGAGTAATATCGATAACATTTTTTGTTCTATATAAAGTTTTATTTTAAAATATTTTAAAACCACTAAAAGTTTGTTAAATGCATCAAAAAAAGTTTGTTAAAGCAAATATGTGCAAAAATACGCCTTAAATTATCAACTAATTACAAGTAGTTGCCGTAAAACTAAAAATTTCGAGTAATAACTACGGATTTAGATATGGCAGCCTCACAGATTTCAGTCTGCAAAGCCAAAAACGCTTATTTCGATGTGAGCAAGAGAGGATTTTTTTCTCTCTCACCTCGAAATCGAAAAGTTTGTTCAAAAGTTTGTTATTTTCACGGGTATCCCAACTTTTAAACATAATCAATTTTTGACACTTCAGATTCGCAGCTGATCTCTGTTTCGGCTAACGAGGCCACCTGGTCTTTAATTCGCCTTGCAACGATTCATATATGTATGTATATTACAGTGGTGATATTTAGCGCTTTTATTTTTTAAAGTTTTCTGGGGCGAATTGAATTCGCCACTCACATCATTTTGTATAAGGGCTATTAGACACGCATACTTGTCAGCAGACATGTACGATGGCATACTTTTCATTTTGCTATTACACTATCGAACGCTGACGCCATACTTCAGTACAAATAAATGTTGTGTGTATGTTGGTGTGCGATAGACATCAGAAAATCAAAAATTTTTGAAAACCAACATACATGTTTGACGTACTCGACATACATGCTATTAGACTGTGAGATTTGGTATGCCATCGTACATATCTGCAGACAAGTATGCGTGTCTAATAGCCCTTTATGGTTTCGCTTTGACCGAAAAAATTAATCTCATGGAACTCTTTTGGCTCCGGACTTACGGGGTTCAAAACTTATTTTTTATTGGCCATAACTCCTAGAATATGGATGTGGATACCACTCTAAACTTCTCTAAAATACATTTATACTGGTATACAAATTTTTTAACTTACACATTGAAGAATAATTTTCACATAAAATGAAAATTAGTTTTACCAATTCTATTCATGAAATTTAAATTACTATTTTTTTAATTTTATTTATTTAATGCGGTTTAGCAATATCTAAATTTATATTTCGTTGGTTGCCATAACAACTCATCAGTAGATGTTTACCATTTATGTTCGAAAAGTTCCAAAGCTCATCTATTTATACATAAACTTACAAAAAGTATTGCGAATTACAAAGCATTAAAATAGCATTTCAAAAAACTTTACAAACATACACAACAAATAATAATAATAAAATTCTTGAGTACATGCTCAAATAAATGTAAAATGAGAAATTATTGTTATTAGGCTTAAGTTAAGGTATTAAATTATTTAATGTTAAGGTATAAACACATTCGCCACAGCAGACTACACGAACACAAATGCTGCTATCTACCGTTGTAGCCAGCTACTTAATTATTTTGAAAACGACAGATACACAGTAAACAGCTGATCCTGAATTGTTGCAACGATTCATTTATGTATATTACAGTGGTGCATATTCAGCGCTTTTATTTTTTTAAAGTTCGCTGGGGCGAATTGAATACGGCGAATTGAATTCGCCACTCACATCACTTTGTATGGATTCGCTTTGACCGCAAAAAATTCATCTCATGGATCTCTTTTGGCCCCGGCGTTAAGGGGTTCAAAACTTATTTTTTATTGGCCATAACTCCTAGAATATGGAACGGATATAAGCAATGTGAATATCACTCTAAACTTTTCTAAATTACCTTTATACTGGGATAAAATTTTTTTAAAACAATTTACCCATTGCGAGTGAAATTCAATTTTAAAATTTTTCTATCTGACTTGTCACTTTTACAGAGAAATTACCATGCTTTTATTTTGTGCATAATTAAAAGCTGTCACCGATGAAATACGTAAGTTATGCTTCTTTAATGATGATTTTAAGAATTAAATGAGTTATATAGAGCATTTGAAATGATACCTATGTCGTTTATATTCGTTCTATATTGTAGGACTTATGATCAATAATATATTAAAATTTTGAACCCCGAAATTGCGGAATCAAGAGAGAGCGCCGAAAAAATTACACAAAAATTTTTAGGTAAAAGAGGGCTATTACCCT